>JAUPFT010000014.1:15678451-17178451 GCA_036936625.1 Parnassius smintheus behrii
TGCAGGTCTAGTTCCTGACAAAAATAAAAGGCAATAGGCTGTTGCCATTTGTGTAGAATACCTCAAATGAGGAACATTAAGACATGGTCGGCATAGTCACAGTAACTGTGACACTGAGTAGACAGTAACTCTACAAGTCCACAGATATTGTCATTGTATTTGTCATATGTAAGACCTGGCTCTATCGAAACTTCACCAAATATTAGCGAGCAATATTTTTTCGATTCTTGCCAATTTGCAACCTAGGAATTAAACGTAAGGTAATTAACTGAACATAATAATATACTATTTGTAAAGAATTTATGAAGATTTTTACAATTATATTTACCAGTTTTGTCATAATGTAGACACTGTTGTTTGTCCTATCATTTTAAAATGTTTATAGATGGATGGTGGTTCATTGATATCTGGAAAAAAATATGTATACGTTTTATAGTTAACAGTGAACAGCAGGCCCATTCCCTAAATTTTATACCATCAAAATGATAGTACTTGGTAGCACATTGTGTGGTATACTATATAGTTTTTTAAGAGCATGAAAACACAATGTATCTAGCAAATAATACAAATGATATAAAATTAGATCGTTTAGTGTGATTGCCAAGTCAATCTATTTACTTAAAACGTAAAAGGTTTTTAATATTGATATGGCCAACATAAGATGTTAGGTTGGCTAATAACGCAATAACTTAAGACAGAAGGACCCCTAAGTAAGAAAGGACTGAATAAATTAACCGACTTGGTTCACACAACTTTTTACGGTAGAAGAACTGAGTTACGAGACTTGGTTTCTTTTACATGTTATGTTTTTGATGGCATCTCATTTCTTTTTGTATATAGCCCTACCTTTTTCCTTTCCGGTACGATCTACTTCTTGAATACCAACAAAGTACCTATCTACACCTATTGGTGGATTTGGCGTTTGGCCTTCAACCACCAAACTGCTGGTTCAAATGTATTAAATAATGTTATGCGGTGCGGCTATTAATTTAAATAGAATAGTGGACTGTATTGTATTCGGGATATAGGAAGGACGTGAAGGAATGCATGTGCACCCACCTGGACTTCCGCTGATCTGCCTCGTGTCTCGATGGCTGCCGGCTGTCTACATACTTATCAACTTCACAGATAATCACGAAATATAGGGTTATTGCAAATGTCTATACTTTTTACTATATGCTTGTATAATTCAATATCCAAATTACACAAGGGCGGGAGCGATGATGCGAGATATAAGCGGTGCGGTTGATTGCGTGTCTTCTCAACTTGTGTGAGCCCGTTAACACACGAATGCACATGCTGGGCATAAAGCGGTAGATAGGAAACCGGAAATGGGCTTTGCAGTAATCTTATTGGATAATAATTAACGAATCCCTTATAAGCGTTAAGCGATAGTACAAAGTGGCGCGAACACCCCCCCCCCCCCCCGGCCTTGAGGTATCCTCAACTAGCAAGTAAAGTATAAAAATATAGATATATATAGATAAATACTTATATAGTAGCGAAATGAAGCGACGTTACGACCTAAGAATTAAACTAAATATATAAACGATAATGTAAAATTAACTATATTAATCACTGTGTTGGTAAAGGACACAGTTTGATAAGAGGGCGTTTTAAAGTGGAATTCTTAAGTTTAACTTGCGCAACGCGTACCACACCATCCTTACCGGGAAACAATTCGGTGACAACGCCTAGAGGCCACTGAAGCGTTGGAGTATTATCCACGTCTATTAGAACAATTGTCCCTACAGAAATGGCAGTAGAGTTCTTATTCCACTTCACTCTACTCTGTAATGTATGTAAGTATTCGAATCTGAAGCGTTTCCAAAAGGACTGAACTAAAGAATCTATTAAAGAAAAGCGTGATAACAGATTAATACGTTCCTTGCTTAAATCTGCAGCTGGTAAGCATTCAAGCGGTTTTAAATTTAGAAAATGTGCGGGTGTAAGTGCGGTAGGTTCCGATTGATCACTGCTTAATACATAAAGCGGGCGAGAATTTAAGATACACTCGATCTGACAGAGTAGTAAGCATTTCTTCATACGTGAGGATTTGCTTACCTATTACGCGAAACAAATGGGTTTTTACAACCTTAATATTGGACTCCCACAAACCCCCGAAATGTGGAGCGCTTGGAGGGTTGAGTTTCCAAACAATGCGATTATCAGTGAGCACCTGACTGAATGCCTTATAATATTCTTCTGATTTTAAAAATCCATGTAATTCATGTAAATATGAACGCGAGGCGACAAAATTAGTACCGTTATCGCTGTATATAAATCGACACGGACCTCTACGAGAGATAAATCTCTTAAAAGCGTCTAAAAAACCCGCCGAACTTAGATCAGACGCTAATTCTAAATGCATTGCCTTAGTAACGAGGCATATAAATAAACATAAATAAGCCTTCTGGCTTCGTATACCACGTTTACGCGTCAATGTGATATAAAGTGGGCCCGAAAAATCCACACCTGTGTGTGTAAACGCATTACACTGCTCTAGGCGGCAAGCAGGCAAGGCAGACATCATGGGGTAAATAGGTTTGGGTTTATGTCGAAAACAAACGTTACACCTATGAATGCGGTATCTCACTACACGGCGAGCTGATAATATCCAATATTTCTCCCGTAATGCAGCAAGTAAATACTGAGGGCCAGCGTGGAAATATTTATAGTGATAATAATCAATTACAAGATCAACAATATGCCCCTTTTTTGGTAGCAATATTGGGTGCTTTTGGGAATCCGATAAAGACGAATAATCTAACCGACCACCTACTCGAAGTACATCGTCCGTGATAAATGGCGATAACCTTCGTAATGTTGATGAGCATAGTTGTCCCTTTTTAATATTTTTTATATCTTCGGCGAAAGCGATGCCTTGCAAAATTTTAATAACTGTGATTTCAGAAATCTCTATGTCGGATGCTGTTATAATTTTATTTATGCGCGGTAATTTGTTTAAAAACCGTAAAACGTAAACAACGGATCGTACTAACTTAGAGAGCAAAACCAAGGCACACAACTCAAGCCTGGCTAAAGTTTTAACCTTTAATGGGACACCCGAGATTTAGAACATAGGAGCGTTATAATTGGAGGATTATTTCCGTTAACAACATGCGAATAGATGACACACCCGTAAGCTTTTTCACTAGCGTCGGCGAAGGCTAGTAGCGACACATGGGATTTTTCACTTACGCCGATATGACGTGGAATCTGTAAATGTGAGATTAAAGGTAACTCTGATATATATCGCTGCCATGTATTGACAATATTAGTGGGTGGAGTCTCATCCCAGTTAAGTTTAAGAACCCACAAGGCTTTAATTAATAATTTGGCGTAAAGTATTACTGGACCGACAAGTCCTAAAACATCGTACAAACGAGCGGTTGCGGAGAGGATAGCGCGTTTGGTACAAGTGACCGGTGGCGGCGAAACAAGAAAGGAAAACTTATCGGTAGCGGGATACCAACGAAGGCCTAAAATTTTTAAAATGTCATTATCATCAAATGATACCGAGTCTTGTTGACGATGTGATGCTGGTATATGTTGTAAAAGCTCCTTGCAGTTACTTGTCCACTTAACCAAATCGAATCCACCTCGGCGAAACATTTGGATAAGTTGAGTGGCGGTGTTGACTGCGTTGTTGACGCAAGGCGCGGAGGAAACAAGGTCATCCATATAAATATCCCTTTCCACTACAGAAGCAGCAAGGGGATAGGACTCCCTTTCGTCAGCGGCTAACTGGCGTAAAGTGCGAAGTGCGAGGAAAGGGAAGAGCGTAATCCGAATGTGACGCGATTAAATTCATATGTTCGTATAGTTTCTTCTGTAGAAAACCGATATAAAATGCGTTGAAAAGCGCGATGGGATTTTTGGACTTCGATACACAAGTACATTTGCCTAACATCTGCAAAGAAAGCGATGCGATAAACTCTAAAGTTTAATAAAATATTAAAAATGTCTGTTTGTAAATTTTGCCCGGTGTGCAAAATGTCATTCAAAGAAATATCGTTATCCGACTTAGCACTAGCGTCTAAAACGATGCGCAACTTCGTTGTACTTTTATCATTCCGTACGACAGGGTGATGCGGCAAATAAAAAGAAGGCTGTATACAATCATTATCGGAAACAGCGGATAAAATACCCTTATTAATGTATTCCCGTATAACAACATTGTATTGATCGCGAAGATCGGGATATTTGTTAAAGCGTTTTTCCAAAAGTAAGAGGCGTTTTTTTGCATTCATTAAAGAGTCACCCAATATGTCGGGCCTTTTCTTAAATGGCAGGGCGACCACATACCGTCCGTCGTTTTGGCGGTAAGTAGTAGAAGTATAAATGTCTTCACATTCCTGCTCATCACGGCTCAAATATATTTTTTGCGGAAGTTCTTCAATTTTCCAAAATTTTTCCATTATATCATTAAGACAATTTTGATTTAAATTTGTATCGTAAGAACAGGAAACAAATGAACGCGGGGAATGATGTGATATAGCGACTTCAGCATCACCCATAATAATATATCCGAGTGATGTTTCTATGGCACTAGGCCATTGCGAATGAATTAAGTTTTCAGGCGACAAAAGTTTTATGTAGGTATTAACCCCCAATAAAATATCTATAGACCCAGGTTGATAAAACTGATCATCTGCTAAGCGTATTTTATCTAAATAGCGAATTTTTGAAACATCTACTATCGAATCTGGCAACTGACCCGTGATGATCGGAACAACTAATGGTTCAATATGATAAAATTTGTTATCATTAAAACGAGACGTGAACTGCAGTGAAGTGACTCCTAAAATCTTTTGGGACACACCACCGATCCCGTGTACTTCGGTAAAACGATTTTTATTCGAAACGGAAAGATATAAGCGTTTACAACAATCCTTCGTAATATAGTCGCTTCGGGATCCGGGGTCAACTAAACACCGAATAAAATGTTCATTGTCGTATTTATCTACGACCTTTATTTTTGCAGTCCCCAATAAAGTAGTATAGCGTGGGAGAGTACTATAATCGCGAGAAATATTACATGAAGAGGTAAGTGGTTTTTCATCTTCCGCCGTATTCAAATTGTGAGCGACAGAAGAATTAACCTTATTATCGTTAGCTGCGCGGTAGTTAGTCGAATGCGCGCTGCTTGCATTAGCGTTAGGTGTCCGCACAACCTCTGAGTGTAACGTATTGCTACTACGAAAAGCAGTCTTAGAACCATTCCGATGCGGGTCAGAATGAATTAAAGAATGGTGGCGCCGCGCGCAGTATATACACTTACGCTTCGATTTACAAAAAGAAGTCGAGTGTTTATTACTTAAACAATTAATACAACAATTGTTTTGTTTAATAATATCGTAACGTTATTGTGTATTTAATTTTAAAAAGCGTGGACAAACATACAAGTGTTCATGATCATTTGATTTACAAAAGATACATGAATGCGAAGGATCTGTATTAATAAATGTTTTACTAAATTTATTTGAAAGTGATTTGTTTCGATTATTATTGGATGTAGATAAAGTATGCGAATTATTAAATGTATGGCATATAGCCCTATTCTGTTCGTATAAAAATTGTACTAAAGAGGCGTAGTTAGGTATGCTAATTGTGCGACAAGACATTTCAAATGACTTAACAGTGTCATGATCTAATTTTCTAAGTACAATATTTAAAAACAAAAAATCAGCTAAGTCCTCAATTTTTAATTGCTTTAGAGCATTAATTGAAGCATCAAATTTGTCCGTAAATTTATGATAACCTCCTGTTGTGTTTGCGTTCACCTGTGTTAAATCCAATAGTTGGTTAATATACGTAGATGCGAGTGTGCGTTCGTCATTATATCTTCTTATAAGCGCATTCCAAATAATGGAATAATTTTCTGCGGTAGGGGCTAACCCGGCACAAACTGATAACGCCCTGTCACTCAATTTGTTAACCAAATAATAAACACGTTCGGCATCAGTTAATTGTAAATTGTCGTGAATTAATGTCTTAAATTGTTGATAAAACATGGACCACTGGCGTATGTCTCCGTTAAATGACATTAATTCAATTGGCGGAAGTGAAGTTTTTAATTTAGTAGGAAATCTATTTTCTAACGTAACAGTGGAAGGCGATGTGGATATTTTCGTAATTTGGCACTTAATATGACTATATAAATCTTCAAATGAGTTCCAAGCCTCGTAATCAACGTCTGCATTAGGGTTTAATTTTAAATGTTTAGTATTATAGTTATCTAGAACTTCTTGAAACTCACTACGTAATTGTTCTATATTCGAAGCGATGCTAAGAAATAAATTCTGCTCGTCTAAGGAATTAAATGCGCCCTTTGAGGTCTCGTAAATTTTTTGTAATCGTTCGTAAATATAATTGCGTTTAGCGATAATAATTTTTAAACTAACTTCTTCATCCGAAACCAGTTTAGATTCTTTGCTTCTCGTCGTCATTTTCAACAAACAAATGCGGACAAAAATTATTGCGATAATTGACGGTAGAATTAGTTAACTGGGGAACGAAGCAATCTCGCGTTACTAGAAAGATGGCGGTTAATCAACAAGAAAAATATCATTAATGGAATAATGAAGCGGTGTGGTATGCGTTACAAAGGTATTATAATACGTGTAATAAGCGATGCAGGACAAATAAATATTGTAGTTAGTATAATTAGAACTACAATTTATTATGATTTAATAATATATACGTATATAATTTTTTGTAATATATATAAAAAAATGAATTTACTTCTCCGGGCCTAAAGGTTAATTTAATCCCGGCCGAAGTGACCAAAAATATATGGTGGATTTGGCGTTTGGCCTTCAACCACCAAACTGCTGGTTCAAATGTATTAAATAATGTTATGCGGTGCGGCTATTAATTTAAATAGAATAGTGGACTGTATATGAGCGCGGTGCGAGCGGTGAATGGAATTTAATTTATTCGTGATACTGCAAATCCCCTAAATTCGGGATATAGGAAGGACGTGAAGGAATGCATGTGCACCCACCTGGACTTCCGCTGATCTGCCTCGTGTCTCGATGGCTGCCGGCTGTCTACACACTTATCAACTTCACAGATAATCACGAAATATAGCGTTATTGCAAATGTCTATACTTTTTACTATATGCTTGTATAATTCAATATCCAAATTACACAAGGGCGGGAGCGATGGTGCGAGATATAAGCGGTGCGGTTGATTGCGTGTCTTCTCAACTTGTGTGAGCCCGTTAACACACGAATGCACATGCTGGGCATAAAGCGGTAGATAGGAAACCGGAAATGGGCTTTGCAGTAATCTTATTGGATAATAATTAACGAATCCCTTATAAGCGCTAAGCGATAGTGCAAAGTGGCGCGAACACCTATTATTCTATTATATTATATTATACATACATACACTGATTATTTTACTGCAAATGTAATTTTGTAATCCTTTATTTATATGGGATTACAAAGTTATTTATGCAGTTAATGTATCTAGAAAACTGGACCAAAATTGCAAAAAATTTAAATTTTTATAAAAAAAATAAGTTATATAAGATACTTTCTTATTAAGAGAAATAATCTTGATCTAAAGATGTTACTGACATAAGACTAACAAATATTAGTTGATAATGTCTTAAAACTGTTTACTTAAATATCAGAAAATTAGAAAGCTGCTTTACTTTCTGTAATACAAAGACTTAGGTGACACTTATAATGGTTGTTGCTAAATAAATAATTTGACTATACTTAAAAACATTTTAGAACACTGACTATTCATTTCAAACAGTTATTATTTTATCTTTTTGTAGACTTTTTTGTTAATTTATTGTTATAAAGGACTTAGTCGCTAAGCTACCACATGATCTCATTCTGACTACAATTACTTAATCACTACAATCAAATACAAAATGTATTAAAGTAACAATGGTTATGTGCATTCTGACTACAATTACTTAATCACTACAATCAAATACAAAATGTATTAAAGTAACAATGGTTATGTGCAATAAACACAACTATAAATATTCACACCTGAGGAATAAGTGGAACTATAAATAGTCACACCTATTCCCTACACAGAAACTTAGCTTGACCAGCATTTTAGCCTCCTTTGACATTGGATAAGCCAAAATACTGTTTAAGGTGCCAAAGTGAAAATTCCCATCACTACCAAAACATTCTCATTGCTTCATTCAAGACACATTCCATCAAAATATGTTGGAAATTTTCAACTATTCCGCATTGTCACGATTTGGTGTTGGCACATTTTTCATTAAAAAAGCAAACTTGTTCGATGGAAAATGTAATCCAAGAATAGGTCTTATGTAGTTTCTTTTTAGTGGACAATTATCTATTCACAAATTACAGGTTATTTGTGGCTGAATTGTTCAATACTAGATACTCTTCAACAGACTGACAGTTACATGTAATAACTTGGCAGATGGCAACCTTTGAATAATAATTTTGATACTGCAATTTTAAGATTGATTTTATTATATCATAGGCAATCTGTTCACCTCTCACTTGAGAGGCACAGCCACATCCTATAAAAACATCAATACATAATGGAATTTAGTTAGATAACAAAAATTAGGAAAGAATTATTTCAGTGATATTGACAGATTATTCTGCAAGAGCCTTACAATTGTGATGGAGAGTTATGCAGAATTATACTAAAAATACAAGATCAAGCAAATGTTCCTAATATAAAAATAAGTGGATTACCATAGTTGTCCAAGGTGGTAGGGCAAAATGGTGAAGAAGCAAACTACCGGTAACAAATCTCGACCCGAAGTGCTTATGATACACAAAAAATTATGTAGCTCTTCTGCATTGAGCTGCTTTAATTTTTCACAATTTATTTTTTCCACACACTTGAGTCTTAGCTCAGTCTTTGGAAAACAATGTAATTTACATTATGACGCTTGCTTTTGCAATGCGAAACACAACAAGCATTCTTCATGATGAGTACACAATTTTTAACGTGAGAGGATAAGCATGGAGTTTTAACACTTCAAAGTAATTTCATTCGATCAAATCCAAATTTCCAAAACTTCAACAAACTGTGATGAAATTGAAAATTTGAAATAATGAATACAGAGTATCTTTGTATAAACCACAGAGTACTTTTTTATAAATAGGAAGTATAAACTGAAAATAATGAAAGGAGTATCCTGTTCCTATACTATATCCTCTTAATGGTCTCTGTTCTCTGTGAATAAAAGTTATGGAAGTTTGGAACTCAATCTGTGGTAATAAGAAATGTCATATTCTAAACTACCGGTTTGAATCTATGGTTGAAAATAAGGGCTAATTTTTTTGTTCTAAGCCGTGATACGTAATAGCTTGCTACATATTTATTTATCTATGATACGTAAGTATCATATTAGTCTGTGGCCGCGGCGCTTGCCGATGCCGCGTCACGTGGTGGGAATGTGGATTGTGGACAGAAATGTCAAAACAAACGTCAATCTAAATCCGTAGCAACATATTTATACATTTGTAGGCAATAGCTGTCAACATCGATTTTTGAGGGCCATAGATATAAGGCTAGGAATATTTGTATAGAGATTACCACGTATTAGTATTATTACTGACGTATTTGATTAATTTTGGTGTACTTAATTTTGGTCAGTCAAATAAAATAAATAAATATAAATAGAGATACCAACTACAACAACAACCTTGTCGAAAATTATTTGAAAGCTCCTAAAGATCTATCTTTTTGTTACTTCTGCCCTTCTGTATCGACTTGTCATAAAAGAAAAAACATAACCTACCTCGACCTGCTGCTACTACTACTACTACCTATATAAAAATAATTTGATTCTTATTATTTGTGAGTGTTCTGTGAACGTAGATTGCAGAATAATAAATTAATTTTGAAATTAAAATTAACAATCAAGACTAATTATTTACTGAAAAATGGTTGAAGAAATACAGAAGAAAATGCAAAAAGAATTAGAGGTATTTAAAGGTGTTCAAAAAGAATATCATAAGGCCGTAGCACTGAAACAACAATTAGATAGTCAATTAAATGAAAACAAAGCCGTAAAAGAAGAACTCCTGTTGCTAAAGAAAGACTCAGAGGTATATAAACTTATTGGGCCTGTATTGGTCAAGCAAGACTTAGAAGAAGCAAAGCAGAATGTTGCAAAGCGAATGGAATATATAAATAAAGAAATCAAAAGGACAGACGGACATATATCTGCATTAGAAAACAAACAAGAAGCTATACAGGAAAATCTCAATAAACTTAAGAGTGAACTTGGAAGTTTAAAAATATCTGCATGAATAATTACACTTAAAATTGGAAATTTAATTTTTCAATACAAATAAAATGTTCGCTTTACTTTTTATTTATTGTGGTAAGAATTGTTTAACGTAACTAAATTAACTAATAATATTTTTATAATGATAAGGTTATATTCAATATAAATATGTTTAAATAAATTGGATGCAGTTATTAATTACCATTTTTGAATAAACGTCTTAAAAAAGTAGAAATTGTGTATTCCGTTTTTTATTCAAAACTATTTAGAGTTCGCAATTAAACCTTTTTAAATTACTTTTGAATATATCTATAATCTCACTCTCAGACATTAGTTACCTAGCTGATTTAGCGATTTGCTTTTTGTTTTCACAGAGGTTCACCAGGTCCCACCATTTCAGATACGCATTTAATAGTGTTTTTTTTTTCTAAGTTTCTTGATATTTATCACACTTATTCCAAAACATTTATGTATTGCCTTATATTTCTGATGTAACCTATAGTCAAAAATATTTATGGAGTAAATATTTCATATGTAAACTTGTTTTTTTTCCTATGTTTCATTATTTCTTTCTTATTTTATAATTATACAGTTGTAAGTAATGAACTTGCAAAACTTCACTTCTGTCTTATTTTGGCTGGAGCTGATGTCTTGCATATTACATAAAAAAACAAGAATAGACTTGGATATACTATTGTTTGAGGTGCTTAAGACTAGAACAATTATTAATGTTTATTTTTATTAAATAATCTCATCAAAATCATCATTGACCTAAAAGCTTAGGGGTTGGCTATAGATATATTTAGTTAATATTGATTTCGCGGGTTCGCATTGTTCACAAGTTCTTATTAATCGATTATTGGTTCATTGACATCGATGTTTGACATGTGGCATCATCGATGTTTCGATGTTTGACATGTGGCATCATCGATGTTTCGATGTTTAATGTGTGGTAACATCGATGTTTTAACATATTACTACGGTACTTGACTTTAATTATGTTTTCAGTTTAGGAGGCTCGTCAGGGTTAAGCTTGAACCTTTTACACTGTTTTTGGATGTCGGAAATGCGTTTTAAATTAATTAAGATAAAAACAAATTTCACAAATTAATTAAGATAAAAACATACACAAATATGTCCTTTTTTTCTCGTATTATGAAGTAGACATCTGGCACTTGATTTTTTAATTTTGTTTTCAATTTAGGAGGTTTGTCAGGGTTAAGCTCAAACCTTTTACACTGTTTTTGGATTTCGGAAATGCCTTTTGAATTAATTATGATAAAAATAAATTTGACTAAAAATTGTATGTAACGAAATGCAAATAAGACAATTTGTTTTTTTTAACACAGATACACTCATAAAAATGTTAATCACTCGGACCCAGATAATCCATTTGTGGCTGAAGACGGGACTCATATACAACAAATTGGGTTGCTGTGGAGAGCAGTCAAGAGGTGTTTCAGAAAACAAAATTACAACAATTTACTACATTATTTCATTTGCCACTATCATAGCAGAATTAAGGACAACCTGACTTTATAGATACGATTGGTTAAATCGGTTCCAAAAACCGAATTAGCATGCCCCAATTTCACATAGTTTTGTCTGCTCTACCCCTAGAGTGTTTTTGTAAAGCAGTAGGCACAGAGGGAGAGCAGCCCCCGGCCACTGTAGCAATCGCAGGCCCCTGAGTGAGTTGTAGCGGATGAGGCTGTTTGTCGGCAATAAGCCGAAGCTGCGGAGGTGAGCATGGGCACATGAACAAAGCATGCCTGTGATTTGCTATGCAAGGGCGAAGGGGCTGCACTTCATGCAGTTCCGAAGCCATTGCAGAAGTAACTGTGTCAATATTACTGTGTACAAAAGTAAGCTTATGATTTTACAAAAAAGATTATTACTCATAAACTATACATTTCCGCAAAGGGGGAAGGTTAGGGGGGCTTCCCGTGAACCCTCCCCCTCCACACTCCCACCACCGTAAGCGAGTACCGGATGTCTATAGTTTAACCAAGCTTGGACTTGCTTTGGACACAAGATCATTAATTGTTACCAAATGAAATAATGACATGGAGTTTTTTTTCATAAATCTAACCGACTGAATACAACTACAACTTTTAACTTTCTAACCAAATGGTATAGTTAAAGAGTTCAACCAGACTATGTGCAAACACAGCTGGACTTGTTATTTATGATGATATAGTCAGCGTCTATTGTCTTTTTTTTTTCATTCATTTTTTGTGTTTGTTAATTATGTTGTTGGATGTCTCATAATAATGGTAAACTGGGTAATTAATAATTTTAGAAAGTTTCTCCAGTTTTTAAATAATTAAATACTTTTTGGAAAATAAAAATGGCATAAAAGCCTGGCAGTGGTTTGTGATCCCTAAAGCAAGCACTGCTTGTATCTTAGAATGTGAGTATGAATTACGAGTTGTTTCATGTATGCCAACAACAGTAGGGCATGACATATGAATTTATCTTCAATTAATTTTTGACTGAATTCATGCACTATGTGTGCCTAATATCACTTGTTAAAAAAGTGTTATAGGTAGATAACCTTGACAAGGAAGGAATTGATATAGCAGAGGGGATGAGCATGCGAGTCATAATACACTTATATGCGGGGGCATGCTCTTGGTACAAAAAATTGTAAGGGACCTGATGTCAATTCTGATATAAATGTAGTATTGATTTAGAAAAACATTCATCCATTTGAGAAGTCTGTGCTAAAAGGCTATGAAAATATAACTAAATGTCTACTGAGCATTCAGGTCTGCTGATCGTTAATTTTTATTAGTAAATAAAAATTAATTTAATTTTTGATGTTTATATACTGGTAAATCTGATTAAAAATTCCCCCAGTAACTTTTATCTCAATAACACGGTAGCTGTCCAGTGCACCGAATACAATACCTACATGCTGCATGGACTCGTCACTGTATTCGTCCGTGTACTAACTACCCAAAATTAGTCATTTTAAATAAATTTGATTCAGAATATTATAAAAACTGATTTGGACATCTGGGGTTATCGAAAATTCTGTATAGGGACAGTTAACGTGTTATTCACCACATGTACTTACTTATCTTCATGCACAATCCCTAACGGGGTAGCCAGAGAGAACAGATCGCCAAGTGTCACGATCCTTACATACCTCTTTCGCTTCTTTCAGGTTCATTAACTTCTTCATACATGCACGTCTAGGTATCCGAGTACTCTTGACCCTCCCCTCTTCGAGCAATTTGCTCAAATGGTCTTCGAAAGTTAGTCTCGGTCTACCTCGACACCTTTTAAGGACGCGTTTGCAAATCAACCAAAATTAGGGTGTTTTTCGGTACGTTTTGTGACAAAACTAAACCAAATCAAATATAAGTAAAAACTACCATGTATAGATTGGTTCTTCATCTGCAAAAGTTTTTAACTCTTTTGTTGAAAATAGTAGTTTTTTATATTGTAAAAACGAACTTTCGTTGCCATTTTCGACAAAATTAACGATACCGGCTTGAGTTTCGGTACATGTTTTGGTCTATTATCAACATATTTAAAAAATTTAAAAAATACTATAAGATGACAGACATATTCAATTAAAAAAATCTGTGTTTATTTTTTATCAAAATGTCACAAATAGTCGTAGAAAAAATAAAAACTGATACACATTTTTTCACATATTTTGCTAATATGGATGAATCATAATCTATTGCAATAAGGGCTATTTTATTGTTGGTGCCTGCTTTGATTTATTGTACAAAGATTTCGATGAAACCACAGTCCGCGCTCGGCCGCCGTCGTGAGTGGACACTGTATCGCCTGTTTGCAGCGGCTCATTCTGAAAAGATCGCTGTACATACATAAAATATTAGAAAAAAACAAATTGGAAACATAGTAGGCACTTGACAAATGATAAAATTATTATTTTTATACTCACAGTTTTTTATTTAGCTAAAAATAAGTAGGATATATAAACTTACCTCTGGACTTGATAGAGTGACCTGAAGGTAACTACTACTGCAATTCCTGGACGAGTGGAACTAGGTGTGCCGAGTTTGGGCTCGTTTTGTTGGTTATGATGAGACCTTACCTCCGGACTTGATGGTGTGACCTGAAGGTGTACTTTCGTGACCGCTATTTGAACTTCTTGCAGAGTAAAACTAGGTGTGCCGAGTTTGGGCTTATTTTGTTAGTTATGATGAGACCTTACCACCGGACTCGATTGAGTGACCTGAAGGTGTAATCAGGTGGTTACAAGTGGAACTCCTAGACTAGTCGAACTAGGTGTGACGAGTTTGGGTTCATTTTCTTAGTTTGATGCAACCTTACCACCGGACTTGATGGAGTGACCTGAAGGTGTAATCCAGTGATTAAACTGGAACTCCTAGACTAGTGGAACTAGATGTGCCGAGCTTGGGTTCGTTTTGTTAGTAACGATGAGACCTTACCACCGGACTTGATTGAGTGACCTGAAGGTGTAATTAGGTGGTAATAACTACTCGTTCAGAAATTCCAGCAGTAGTTACTGAATTACCCCTTCAGGTCACTCCATAAAGTCTGGTGGTAAGGTCTCATCATAACTAACAAAACGAACCCAAACTCGGCACACCTAGTTCTACAACTCTAGGAGTTCCACTTGTAATCACCGAATTACACCTTCAGGTCACTCCATCAAGTCCGGTGGTAAGGTCTCATCATAACCTACAAAACGAACCCAAACTCGGCACACCTAGTTCTACTAGTCTAGTAGTTCCAGTTGTAATCACTGAATTACACCTTCAGGTCACTCCATCAAGACCGGTGGTAAAGTCTCATTGTAACTATCAAAACGAACCCAAACTCGGCACACCTAGTTCTACTAGTCTAGGAGTTCCACTTGTAATCACCGAATTACACCTTCAGGTCACTCCATCAAGTCCGCAGGTAGGTAAGGTCTTATTATAACTGACAAAACCAGTTCAAAGTCCAGAGCTAACATCCCACTACCAGTAGAGGGCTTCCAGTGCCAAGCAGTCTCTGGAGCAGGTATTCGTATTTCGTATCTATGTATATTTCTGAGGTATAAGAAATAAAAAACAAATTCAATCTATCAAATTATCAAAATAATTTCATTTGACTACGATTCTCACAGCCAACCGTGCGTACACTTGTGTGTGTGACTTTTGTCAATGTAGTAGTGCGATTCTATACCTATCAATTTTGTAAACGTGTCCTTAATATTTACTTTCGCTCTATATATTTTCTTCACCATTCGGTCTTCACTCATTCGCTCAACGTGCCCAAACCATTGGAGTCCCTATCAATTTTTGTGATAAGGTCATCTTTCAATCCTGCCATATTGCGAATCTCTTCGTTTCGCTTTCGGTCGGCTATGGTAACACATTTTACGAAGTAAAATGTGTGGCGTTACCATAGACGACCGTGTATGACAAAAATGTTTTATCTCACACATCTTAAACTTGTTTGGGGTTATGTCCCATATGTGGTGAACACACCTTGGAAGTACATACCTCCAAAATTTGGAGAATATATAGGGCATTTGGAGTCCAAATGCCCTATATATTAAGTTTGTGTATGTGTGTACGTCCATACGTGCATGTGCGGTGTATGCATATATTCAATTGGAAATTAAAAAAAATGAACTCCAAACTGCGCACGCAATATTACGTGCCACGCGAAACCGCAAGAGTGCGTAAGAGAGGAAGCAAGATGGATTGGAATACTGCCAAAGTACTAACGACAACCACTCGACGCCCGGCTGGCCGGCACTGCGGCGGCACCGAGTTTTTCCGAGCGCAAACGTACCAACAAGCGACAGCGAGTACTTTGAGTTATTCAATCAAACAAAACAGTCACTGCTGAACATAGGCTGCATTCATCGACTTCCTGTATGTCTTACCAGGTCGTCACTCCAACTAGTGCGGGAACGCCATACACTTCGCCTGCCGGTCCAAGGCTCCCACTCGAGAACCTTCCTTCCTCATCGATATTCGGTTCTTCGAGCTATATGGCCGGACTCATTGACACTTCACCTTACTAATCCGTTGAACTGTATCGGTTGCTCTGATTCTACTGCGGTTATCCTCGTTTTTAAGTCTATCATGCCAATAAACTCCGAGCATAGCCCTCTCCATACCCCACTGAGCGTCCTTGAGCTTCATACGACCAATAGTGAAGGACCACGTCTCAGATCCAGTCATCATTAGCAACACGCACTGATTGTATAATCTCGTTTTGAGTTTTTGAGGTATGCCTGACGAGATGTGTCGTAATTTCCCGAATGCTGCCCAGCCGAGTTGAATCCGTCGATTGACCTTTCGGTTGAAGTTGGACTTACCTAGTCGGACTATTTGTACTGTACTCGTCAACAACTTCGAGCTTAGTGCTTTTTTATAGAATAAGGTGGTAATAAGATTTATAGTTAAGGTGACAAACGAGCACACACTCCACCGATGGTAAGTGGATGCTGTGGCCCAACGACATCTACATTTATCTTCAATTAAGAACCAAAATGCAGATGCGTTGCCAGCCCTGAGGACTGAAATGGAATGCCTCGTTTTCAGTAAAAGGGGTCTCCGGTTCCCTACACTCACCACAGCAGCATTAAGCTGCTATTTTACGCTGATATTCTCTGAGAGCTTGGTCCTTTATTATTATATACTTATAGTTATATGAATACTAGACTGCTTCGTTAGTCTAATGGTTGTAATAGTGTGACTGCTGATCATGAGATCCTGGGTTCGAATCCGGGATTCGGTCCGAAAAATCAATTATTGAATTTTTTCGTCAAGAAATTCTCTGTAGCTGCCCGGAGTCGGGAAGTTGGCGGTGTCTTACCTCTATGCCTCAGAAAGCACGTAAACATAAACGTCCTTTTTTTTTGCGGATAGAAAATCATCTAATGACGCCTTTCGCTCTGGGTGGAGCGTAAGGGAGTGTCAGACTTTTACTGACTAAAAACCATCCGTAATCCTTCAGTGCCCTTACGTTCCGGAGCCGCGGTATCTCTTTCGAACAGCCCGCAGCAAACATAAACGTCCTGCAACTGATCTCTCTCCGGTCGTTTCGGTTTACCGCCCCATCGGATTATGAGCGTGAGGAAATAGAGAGTGACCTGTGCTTGCGCATACACTTGGGCACTATAATCCTGTCCTGCGCCTATGCTAGTCTCCGTTGAGGCTGGCCATCGTGACTGAAATGTGGTCCGGAGGACATTTTTATTATTACTTAAGGGGCAGATAAGAGCTCCATCCATCCTCCCAGCATCACTACTCCCAACACCGCCACACTGGGAATAACACATAACCCTTGATAAAACGACACGTGTTTCGCCTCTAGATAAAACGACACGTGTTTCGCCTCTACACGAGGCATGCTCAGATGAACTAGAGCGCAGAGGCTGACACTATCTTCGTCACCACTTATCCCATCACCAACACTCGTAGCACTCTCTCCGCTCTCTACAAGTTGCTATTTATACATATAGCATTTGTTTCGCCACGCCGCTCACTTAGCCTACAGCCTCCGCAGATTCTACTTCACCTGAGGATGCCTCGTGTAGAGGCGAAACACCGGTTTCTAAGTATGGACCCTATCGCAATCCAAAATCAAAATCACTGATTCCCAAATATACCTACGGTTTTTTAATACCTAAGGTCTAATTTATCACCCTGCAAGGCAATTGTATTTGACCGTTCTCTTACATAGGTAACGCAAATTCAATACATTTGGTTATATTAGTATTATTCGCACGAAATAAATTTGAAACCGTATTTAGAGCATTATTCATCACATCGGTCTCAGTTTTTCAGTTAACCTTAAGTTTCAGTAAACTATCATCTGCATACATTACAATGTTAGTGAGCTTTTAAACTAAGTATGGTAAATCATTAATGTAGATGAGAAACTGGAAAGGGCTAAGAATAGACCCCTGTGGTACACTCGTTTTTACTACATAACTTACACCATTAATCCGAATCATCCCAATCCTATTGCTCAGGTAAGAATCCAACAAACGAAGAACACATTTATCAAGGGTGAGGCCATAATATTTTAATTTCTAAAGTGGTGTTGAGAAATTTACCCAATCAATGCTTTGGATAAATCACAAAAGCGATATATCACTTTGTGAATTCTCCCAAGCGCTATAACTGTGTTGAATTAAACACACCCCTACATCAGTTACGGAACGTGCTTTAGTAAATCCAAACTGATGCTAATGAAGTATTTTATGTAAAAGAATGAAATCCATTGATTTAATGCTAGAAGAATTGATAAGGGCTAAAAATGTCAGGGCTTATAGGGTTTCTCTCTTCTGTTTTTTACGTGGCAGCGACACGATGCAGCTATATTAGTTGTAGCACGAATGGGTCAGCTGAACCAGTGCAGGACCAGGCTGTTACAGATTACAGAATACCAATTCTGCTGTGTTTCGTATGCTGAGTGTAGAGAACCGTAGACCCTTTTTACTGGAATCGAGACATTCCATCTTAGTCCTCAGGGGTGATAACGCATTAGTATCTTGATTCTTAATTGAGGATAAATGTGTCTATGGGCCCCAACATCCACCTACTTTCAGGTGGACTGTGTGCTCGTTTGTCACAATGCTATAAAAAAGGGTATTTAAAGTGGTATAACTTTGCTGCACTACGTTAAGTCAGGAAATACTTTACCCTTTGTCGTTGTCTTTATTTAAAAATCTTATTTTAACATGTCAACATGACTAAAATAAATATTTTTGGTACTAACATTAACATTCTGTCAAATATTGATAGGCAAGTGTGGTTGAAGACTTAAAGAGTAGCTATAGTTTTTACTGGTTTGCTACTAAAAGTTGAAATTCACCAGCTACTTCCTCATTGGATTCTATAAGTCCATGGCTGAACTCAATATTTCAGTTGTTGTGAGGAAGATGGCCACCTCCTGTTTCATTTCCCTCCTACACAGAGGTGTAGTTGTAAGTAGTAGGGTGTAGTTGTAAGAGTACAACACCCACAGGATCATATGGGGAATTATCTTACGCCGCCTTCACATGGCACTCTTAACATCGTTCGTTGGTTATTTGATGTATAAAGAAAACAAGTTTTACTGTTGAATCTTTATTATACAAATATGGAATATTTATTAGAAATACAAATATTTAATAGTAATGGCACAACTCTTTGTACCCAAATATCACTGACATATATTTTGTCTTATTAATACCCAATTTCATATATTAAACCCACATAATTTCCTATTTGTGTGTGTGTGTGTGTTTGTGTGTGTGCATGTGTGAGTGCGTGCGTGCGTCATGCACGCGTGTTTGTGTGGAAATATAATAATCACAAAATACTTATAATAGGATTTACTTCAAAAAAATTATGTGTGTAAATACAATTATCACAAAATTTTCAGTGTCAGAGAGTAATTTACATTTACTTTTTACACATAGCTAAGTATAAATATTTAGATTACCTACACAGTAATCAAGTCTAATAAATTCCTATTGTAGGATTTAATGTTTTAAAATAAAAACTGTTTTATCCACCTTACCAAACAAAAATACAAAACATTTCAAGTTTAATTCATTTAAATTATATATATTCAAGTTAACCACTGTAATTATTATACTATCATAGGGTTTGTTATAGTCCGGATAATGTATCATATAAGAATATTTCCAACAGTATCACAGATAAATATCCCGTAATACATAAAGCACAATTTAGTCTCATATTTGAATACCGACTTGGTCCCTTCACATTTAATATGTAAAAATACTTTATATAATTATCTAAACAGTAAACATACAACTTGGTAATATAATATAAAAATATTATATTCTCCATACATAATGTACTTAATATGTAATATTACAAAAGTTCATAAAAAACTAAGCCATATTCAATGGCACAAGAGTGTAGATTTTGTCAGCCGCAACATCAACAATGTATAAAAATTATTTACTAATGTAGAATATCATATAAAAAATAATCTATCAAAGTCGTTAAACACATAAATAATGAAAATTTATTTTTACTTAATTCTACTCTGAACACAGGGAACACTACAAAAAGGCATTTCTTGTTTCACAACAAACCGGCCACTGAGGAGGCTTTTACCACACATCCTTCCAGAACAAATAAAGCATTCTGCATGCCAATGCATATTGCCCCATGAAACACCTTGCTGCTCTGGACCAATAACTCCACTACAAGCACGACAACGCTCAGCGTAATATTGATCGTAACAAGACAAACAAATTGGCAGTCCCGTTTTATCATCTGGAACATACTTTTTACCACCCAGTGGTGCATCACAGTGGTAGCAACAAAAATGTTGCACATGGAATGCTCTACCCTCCGCTGCTGTATATGGCCTTGTAAATATCAGTTCATCACAACCAGCACAACGCGGTATCTCCAGAACATTAGCCAAATCTCTGGCACAGTAGATTTCACCTTTGTAATAAAAGTACACAAGGTCTGCCAACAATTCTCCACATTTACAGCAAGTGAAGCATTGTGGATGCCAAATTGCTTCTTGACCTGCTCTCTCGGCTTTCACTGCTACTTCACCAGCAAACATAGGTTTGTAACAACGGTGGCATGGTACTCCTTCATTGTATAATTTTCTGTTGAATTCCATTTCTGCAGGACTCAAAGACATATCAGCAAACTGTGTAAGTATTGGATCAATTTGCTCTGCATAGTTGCTTACGGTATGCATAATGGTATGGCCAGAATCTTCTAGTGATTGTCTTTCAGGCGGGTTCCAATCAACAAGTGTGGTTGATTGCGGCAATGCTCCAGGGTATGTACTATAGTTAGGCATTGGTGGTGGAGGCAAGTCTTCTTCAGAGTGTGTTCTTAGATATTCCCTTAATGGCGCAGTTTGTTGAGGCTCAACCTGGTTCATCGGCTTTGACGAAGTTGAAAACTGGGGATTAATCTTAGTAGAACATATTGTGCCACTCAGTTCTGGAGTGGTTGGCTCATGTTTCCAACTCCATATCTCACCATTTGGTGCAAAAATGGTCCCTTTCTGTATCCTGCTATCAAGTAACTTTGCAGTAGCCATTACGTTATTGTTGCTAACCGGCCATAAGTCTGCCATTATTTGAGCTCCTAAAGCTTTACTGGCAAACTCATTGATCTCATCTCTAAACTGAGGATTCTTGTTATACTCATCGCGGAAAAGCTTGATAGGTTGTAAGTAAACGTCATTAGAGACTGGCATGTTCAAGTCGCTCAAATTTTTAAGCAATTTATCATATACAGGACCATGTTCTACCGCGCTCTTAATCCTATCTGATTCTATGCGCATAACTTGAAGTTTATCTTTTACTATCCTACTGATAATAGGACTGGATTTGTAATCAGGCAGGTGAGCAGCACTGCTTACGATATTTCCCTGGGAGTCCAAAACTAATTTCTTGTCAGAAGCATTCTTTGGAACTATATTATACTTAACTCCTCTCGAAATATTGGATATTTTTAAAGGCAGTGCATATGACTTGGTAGATGTGTGAGTTTTACTATTTTCTACTGAATATACTTCGCCATTTTGTAAGGGGCCCACTCTGACCACGTTGCCCATACCGACAACATGATCTTTGATACGCGTGATGTATTCCTGTAAAACAAAATTGAATTATTGAATGCTATTTTATTTATTTTCAATATTTTACCACTTTGTGGGATACTTCGTATTTTGAATTATACCCTAAACAATTATTTGTGGATCATAATTACTTGTAGATTGTAATTAATCTGCGAGAGAATTAAGTCAATGACTTAATTCTCTCGAAGATTAATGCACCGACGTGACCGACGCACAACTATCAACTGATAACAAGGTCATATATTCAAATTAGACTTGAGCGTTGAATGTTTTTCTCATGGACAGCTATATGTAGCCCTTTCGCGTGTCACTTCCAGACAAAATTTATTTATTATTTATTTATTATATCTATTTATAATTTCTGAACATTGTATATGAAGTTTTACTGTAATAACTGGCAGTAATAATCAAACTTTGACACTAACAACTAAAACTACCCAAAGTTGTTAAATCTATAAGCCATAGACAAATTTGGATGTTTCACATTTGAAATTACAACTAAAACCAATGAACGTTAATAAATTTGATATTATATATTTCATTTGTATGTTTAGTAGCGACGTAAATAAATCCAACCCATTTAGTCTCTGGACTGCCGTAAATAGATGACCAAGAAAAATTTGGCTGGGGAATCGGGGGTCGGATTGTACAACAAAAAGAACGCTAAATGTCATCATTCTCACAGAAGTAAACGTAAAAAGCGAAGAAGTGTCACTATATAAGATCCCTGGTTATGTGGTGTATTCTAACACTAGGGAGACAAGAAGAGGCCGTGGGATACTCATATTCGTGACAGATGACTTATATTTTACCACAGAAAAACCACAAATACCAATAAAAGCAACAGAGATAATTCATGGAAAACTAAAAACTGGAAGTAAAACTACACATATATTGGCTATATACAGACCACCAAACTCAAATGAGTTAGTTTTTATCACAGAACTGGATACCATACTGAAAAATATCCCATCCTCAGAAGAAATAATTGTAATTGGAGATATCAACATTGATATATCGCAAGGTGCAAATTATACGAGTTTATGTGCCTACAAAACATGTGTGAAAACGGCCTACAAAGTGCAATACCTACGTCAGAGATAACGCGCGAAGCGATCGTGGATGGCCGAGTGAATTCCTCGAATATTGACTATGTGTGCGTGCGGGCGAGCCGCGGACGGCTGCTAGAAGTGTGCGCGCACTTGCTAACTTGTACCGTATCGGATCACTATATGGTTGGAATTAGCGTAAAAATAACTGGTAATGTATCCAATAATAATAAAAAATACAAACCAAATTAGACGAAAAATGGTATGCAATAGTTTAAAAACAATTGATTGGTCTGATGTCATGGAAACGAGTTTTCCTAACTTATTGTATGAAAAATTACACAGGGTTTTTATAGATATATAATATGATAAGTGTAAGTTACAGAAAACACCAAAGAAAAAGAGAATCACGCAACCATGGGTTAATAACGAACTATGTAAAAAGATAGAACATAGGGATTTACTGTTCAGGGTTTGGAAATCATCCCCTAAGAATATGAATAAAAGACTAATGTATACGAGATATAGAAATAAGGTTACTAAATTAATAGATAAAGCTAAGAATAAATACAGGCAGAATGAGATACAAAAATGTAAAAATGATTTTAGAAAAATATGGTGTAACATAAATAAATGGATAGGCAAGCCTAAATCGGGTTTAGATGACGTTATTTTAAAAAATTTGGGCCAAACTAGCAGTGTGTATAATATTTGCAATAAGTTCTCTGAAACGTTCACAGGAGAAGTACAGAAAATAAAGCATAACTGTGATAATATTTTTTTGGATAGAATTTCATATGTAAAACCAAGTGATAAGTCTTTTTACTTTAAGAAGGTAGGAGCGTATACGATGGAAAAATATATAAATAATTTAGATTTTAATAAAGCACCGGGTTTAGACAAAATTAGAGCACAATATATAAAGCAGGTAAAGAAAGAAATAAGCCCAATATTAGCTAAATTTATAAATATGAGTGTGAGTGGGGGAGTTTACCCGGATATATTAAAAAAAGCAATACGACCAATATATAAACAGCCACATGGACTACAGTAACTATAGACCAATTGCTATATTATCGGTAAAAAATAGTAGAAAAAGTAATAGTGAATCAGATAAGTTGTTACTTAGAGCAATATAACATAATATCAGATGCGCAGCACGGGTTTCGTCGCGGACGCAGCACGGACACTGCGCTTGCGCAATTCACCGACTATATCAACAACAATCTCAATGAGGGTAAGTTTGTCGCTGCTCCTTTTATTGATTAGTACCCGGTTGACCGAGCTTTGCTCGGTATTTTTCGCTCGATTTTTTTTAATTCGTGTGTTTTGGAAATTACATTTAGATACAAATTACATACTGATGAAATATAAATAATATGTTTTGGTCTTAACGACATAACAGAAAAAACGGAACTGGTTATTTGAATAAAAAATCATGAGTGCAATTATTTTAATTTAAATTTTCGTGTTTTTAAAAAATGCTAAAAAAGGGCTCGAAAAAATAGATTTTCTCAAAAAGAAACGAATTTGAAAAAAAAAAATAATTAAAAAATCGGTCGGTCGGTCTGGGCTCGAACCGGGGTTTTACGATTCTGTGACCGCCCATTATACCAATTAAGCTATTTATAATCAATGATAATCTGTCAAAATTTACCTTCTTATTCTAACGATATTGTAGCAGTTTTTCATTGCCTAAAAACACGGACAAAAAGACATTTTCTAAAAATAAATCCTAGCTAGATCGATTTATTATCCCCGAAACTCCCTGGACACTAAATTTTATGACAAATCGTTGGAGCCGTTTCCGAGATCCCGATTATATATATATATATATATATATATATATATATATATATATATATATATATATATATATATATATATATACACAAGCATATTTGCAAAATAGATCCTTATGTACATTGATAGACGGAGTAACAGGGGACGATGTAAGCGTGAGTCTTGGAGTACCAACCGGTTCGGTTTTCGGTCCAGTTGGGTACATTATGCATGTTAATAGTTTCATTAATGTGATAAAGCATCGTAAAACAGTTATGTATGCAGACGACATGTGCCTAATGTACTGAACCAATAACACGAGTGATGCACAAAAATACATACAGGAGGACTTAGAAAACAAAATTAAACGGGCACATGATAACGGTATAATTATAAATTTATCCAAAACAAAGGCTATGTATATAAGTTCACCCCACAGTAACGTCTTTAAGCAAGGTAAATTAATAATTGGTCATACATACGAGTGTCTACACCTCAATAAAGCTGGCTGCCAGTGCACAAACATAGATGTAGTAGATAAATACCGATACTTAGGCCTAACAGTAGATAGTAATATGAACTGGAAACTGCACGTCAATGGTGTGTGTAATAAATTGCAATCAATACTGGGGTAGATTCTTTCACCTAAGCAATTTCATGAATCGAAAAGTCTTGTACGTACTGTATTATGGCACTGGCTGACACGGTAATCAATTATGGATTGAGCAGTTATGGGCTAACATTCAAAACACAGATCGTATAAAACATTTACAGATTAGACTACTTAAGTATTTAGTAAGTAAAAAAGTAAAATTACAGTGTAAAACAAATTATGACAAATTATTTAATATATTTATGTTAAATACTTCCAGTGCATGAAAAGGTAGATTACCTAATTGCTTTAGAACAATATAAAATAAATAAATTTAAAGAACCTATAACGTATAAATATCGTACCAGGCAAGTTGAGAAGGGTAAATATGTGATACCACATATAAGAAACTATTATGGTAAGAGAACTAGGCAATATTTAACTCCGCTAATATTTAATAGAATAGATTTTATAAGAGATACGTCCAAAGCCAAAGACATAAGCACTGTAACATTAAAGAAAAGACTGAAAAATACATTCTTATGAAAAGTATAATGTACTACCTATAATAAGTATTAATTAAAGATAGAGATATTTATTGTTTTAAATATACCTAAGATAAGTATGTATGTAACAAAAAATACATATTAATGTATAACAAAAGAGCGCCATTATCGCCAACAAACTGTTGGACAGTTTGGCGATGTTTATTATTATTTTAAAGGCGTGTATTTTATATTAATAAAGATAAAAAACTGACATATGCATACCGGCGAGATACCTATATTGCTCTGCATCAGTCGATGGCTAGATTTGCCGTGTGCGGCCGAGCGCGAGCGATATGGGTAGATTAGACATGGCGGAAAATGAAAGTTTAACTAAAATCTTATATTTGTACACTACACTGAATAATAAAAAAATAAACAATTTCACTAAATCTTAATTAACTTCCCTAGTTTTTTCCAACTTTTTATATAAATCCCTTGCAATATTTTGATGAAAATGTAAACTAAATAAAATAATATTAAACTGACGCGCTTCGTTTAAATTACTACCGTACCAACCAATATTTGACCCAAAATAGTAAACAGCAAAGTACATTAAATTAAAATCAACCACTAATTATTCAGTCAATAGCGTTACATCTATGTGTTAAAAATATTCGTACGGTATAATAAAAATAACAAATAAAATGATTTAATGGCAAACGATTCATTTACTATGATAATTTTCAACCACAAGTTCAGCATAAAATATTGGATATAAAATATCCTATACAACACCTAACATAATTAACGCACTTTGAGAAAGTAATTTGTTCAGAATCCTTTACTGAATCGATTCCTATCATTTTTAATATAGGTAATTTTTTAGCTCAAAAATAATTAAAACTACGTAAATTACAGTCACACTAAATCTGTGCAGTCAAAACAAACTGAAATGGACCGTAACTTAAAGCAATAAGACTTTAGCAATAGACTTAGAGTGCAGTTTTATTTGTATTATTACTAAGTACCCGGTTGACCGAGCTTTGCTCGGTAATTTTCGCTCGGTTTTTTTTTTGATTCGTGTGTTTTGGAAATTATATTTAGATACAAATTACATACTGATGAAATACGAATAATATTTATTGATCGTAGCGACATAATAGAAAAAAACTGAACTGTTTATTTGATTAAAAAATCATGAGTGCAATTAGTTTAATTTAAATTTTCGTGTTTTTAAAAAACACTAAAAAAGGGCTCGAAAAAAATAGATTTTCACAAAAAAGAAAGGAATTTAAAAAAAAATAAAAAAAAGTCGGTCGGCCGGTCTGGGCTCGAACCATGGTATTACGATTTTGTGACCGCCCAATATACCATTAAGCTATTTGTAATCATTAATAAGCCGTCAAAATTTACCTTCTTATTCTAACGATATTATAGCAGTTTTTCATTGCCTAAAAACACGGACAAAAAGACATTTTCTAAAAATAAATCCTAGCTAGATCGATTTATTGCCCCCGAAACTCCCTGCACACAAAATTTTATGAAAATCGTTGGAGCCGTTTCCGAGATCGCGATTATATAGATATATATATATATATATATATATATATATATATATATATATATATATATATACCCTTCCTTCCGTGATTTCGCCGAGAGCGGACGTGTGCGAGCGCGTGTGTCAATAAGGCTCAAAATAGCTAAAAATTATCAATAATATTAAGAACATTTGACTACTCAACACCAGCGATCGGCTGCGGTGGGGAACGTGCGAGTGAGATGATAGACTTAATAATTGCCTTCTCGTTCCTGCATCGCATCTTTGCTCACTGACGCAGTAAGCGGTGCCAAAAGAAGACGGATGGTGCTTGTTTTTCATCTCTTTCGTCCCTGCATGATCGTTGTGACTACGTCAACCGCCGTAGCCACAACTACTGCGTTTGCTACTAAATACATGCTACGAGACTACGACATTAATTGAAGCATACCTACCACCAGCCATCACACTTACTACAAGTGTCGCCGTAACTCTCGACTAAAAAAAAAAAAAAAAAAAAATAACTTATCAACTTGTTCCACACTTCGTTGAGCTGAAAATAAGTTTGAGGCCGTACGAGAACTCTGAAAATGTTTCGAACACCGGAAAAATGCAATTCTGATTCCAACCTGCCTAGGGTCCCCGATGACAAAGAAACATCGCCTCCCAGTTTTGTCAGCTCACGAATTAAGAGAAAGCGCTCCGAAGAAATTCTGACCGATTTAGCGGACTTTAAGGCAGAAATGAAAGAAATGATTACTTCATGGATGGACCAGCAAAACAGCGAAAGAACAGAAATAACATCTGCGCTGAGATCCATAGAGGAATCACTGTCCTTTCTCTCAACCAAATACGACGACATGTGTAAAAAAGTGGACCTTATGGAGCAAGAGAGGCATAAACAGAAGGAATATATTACTATACTTGAAAATAAAGTGGAAAATCTCATGAAAGCCCAACGTAAATATTCATTTGAACTGAAAAATGTCCCAAGATCGGAAAAGGAATCCAAAGAAACGTTATTGAACATGGTAAGCAATTTATTTACATCACTTAAGGTCAATATACAAAGTAATGACATTAAGGATATATATAGGACGACCATAAAGGGCGATAAAAAGCCTATTGTTGTCGAAATGTCAACTTATGCCCAGAAAATGAACATTACGAGCGCCGCTAAAATGTATAATAACCAAAATAAGAATAATAAATTAAATACCCAGAACCTAGGTCTAAAGGGAACATGTACCCCTATTTTTATCTCTGACCATCTCACACCTAATGGTAATAAACTATACTACTTAGCGAGGGAATTGTCAAAAAATCTGAAGTATAAATATTGCTGGACCTCGGTAGGTGAAGTTTTAGTGCGGAAAGACGATTCATCCCCGATCATAAAAATTATGAATGAAGCACAAATAAAAGGTATTTATGAGGCCAACAAATGACTATGCATGAACAGTGTATTTAGTTTCAAGTGGATCCATGTCTTACAAAGTGTTCATGCAATTATTATAGATCATATAGTTAAATTTTTTAGTTGTATATTGCACCTATGTTCTGTTAACTCTGTTTTTGCCAGTTATTCATTCATAACCTACACGCTTTTCTTGTCACACACTTACCTTAATACTTACTTCATCACACCAACACATATTACACTCACACACTTCTCTATAAAAGTTCTGTTTTTACTAGCTAAACATAATACCTTGCAGTTACACTGTAGATTGATTGCAATAATTAACTTTGATCTGAGGGTCTGGAATAACCAATGTAGGAATATTATTTTTCACTTTTATTCTTTCGTGGTAATCATCTACCTACAACTCCTTTATACAAATGATATTAAATTAATATCTGTTAGACTAATTTCACAACACACATAAAAACTACTTAATTTTTTATGGATAATTTGTCCCATCCATATAATGATATAGAAAATATTAGTATAGCTCAGGCCGTCACTTGCGCGCCTGAAGAGTGTTATTTACACATCTCAACAAAAAGTCACCTAACCATTCTCACCCAAAATATAAGGAGTATATACAAAAATCTTGATATTTTTCAAGCTATGCTCCACTCAACTAAAACCGATTGCGACGTACTAGTTATGACTGAATGTCATCTCTCAAAAATAAAAAGTATTCCCAAACTAAATGATAATTATAACACACACTTTACAAAGAATACCTTAAACCAATGTGATGGCGTAGTATTTTATGTAAAAAATAATCTAAGCTTCAATGTATTTGAACCGAACATTACAAACGCGTCCTGCCTTGCATTGACTCTTTACGATACTGTTATAATCGGCATTTATCGCACCCCATCTATTAAAAACACTGACGAATTCGTGTCATCCCTTCAATCTCTTCTCATACAGTATAATTGCTATCCGAATATTATTATAACGGGTGACATAAACATCGACATCAAAATCCACTCCAAAGATCCAAACTGTCATAACTATTTAACATCACTCGCTTACTATGGGATACTCCCAGCTCACAGGCTCCCAACACGTGATAAAATGTGCTATGATCACATGATGCTCAAAACGTCTCACCCTGCTAAATCACTTGTTCTTACTAACCCTACCACTGACCACAGTACAGTCATTCTTGACGTGATGTTTGAACCTCTGCGACGCAATCTGGCTCCAAAAACAAAAATTTCAATAAATTTTGATGCCACTTTGAATGACATTAAGGCGGACTTACCTGATATATTAACAATAACAGACCCTTCTGAAGCTGCCCAGGTTTTGGTTAATAAAATCTCCACTGCGATTAAAAACAACCAAACTATAAAAAGTGTCCCTTCAAGAAAGATACTTATCAAGCCCTGGATAACCCCAGGAGTTTTACGTTGCCTTCGTAATCGCGACAAACTTCATCTTAAACTAAAAAAGAATCCGTATAATGAAATCTTGAGAGTAACCTATACACGTTATAGAAATTATTGTAGTAAACTTGTTCGAAAACTTAAAATAATGCACGAAAGAAACAATTTAACTAGGGCTAATAAAAATCCTAAATTACTGTGGAAAACTATAAAATCTATATGTAACATAAACAATAATAAAAATGACCACATATATAACCTACTCTCACTTAAATCCACACCGTTGGAAGTTGCAAATTTTGCTAATAATTACTTCTCTAACTTAGGTAAACGTCTGGCTGAAAACTTATTACCGTCCCCTATGTCTTATAACTCTATTCATGGCATAAATAACATTAAATGTTCCTCTTCATGCAATTCCTTAGTTCTTTTAGCAACAGATACAGCAGAAATTAACACTATCATCTGTAACTTATCTAACGACTCCGCCCCCGGGTGGGATAACATCCCTACTGCTTTTATTAAAATGGCCAAAAATTATCTCACTCCTGTCCTTTGTCACGTGTATAACCTCTGTTTCGAAAAAGGCTGCTTCCCCTCTGTTTTCAAAAAAGCTATTGTTACACCCATCTATAAAAGTGGAAATAAAGACGAAATCGAAAACTATAGGCCTATCTCTGTACTCCCAGTTCTGGCAAAAATTTTGGAAAAGCTTATTAACAACCGCATTAACAAATTCCTTTACAAAAACAGCTTGCTATCAGATAATCAATTTGGCTTCAGAAATGGCGTCTCCACTGAAGACGCAGTTCTGGCACTTTCCGACACTATCTGTAAGCACCTAGATGCAGGCTATAAATGTGTCGGCGTCTTCCTGGATCTTGCAAAGGCGTTCGACTCTGTCTCAATTCCAATATTATTACATAAACTATATCACATTGGCATAAGAGGGACACCCCATAAACTATTCACAGACTACCTAACGAATCGCCTACAGCATCTAAAACTTGGTGACGTTATCAGCCAGTCATCTCCCATTACTTACGGCGTTCCTCAAGGCAGTGTACTCGGCCCGACATTGTTTTTGATATACGTGAATGACCTCTGTAGCCTCAAACTTCCCAATTGCGATATATTTACTTATGCGGATGATACCGCGCTGATCTTCAGTGAAAAGAGTTGGGATTCTCTTAGAATTACGACTGAATCAGGATTACGACATATATCAAATTACTTAAGATCACATCTATTAACACTTAATGTATTAAAAACTCAATTTGTTCCTTTTACGATACGAAAATCTACCTTACCACGCTCGGACTTTGCTCTCAAAATTCATAGCTGCTCCCCACAACAGGTGAAAAGTTGTCAATGTGCTGATATTGCTAGATCGTCTACTATTAAATATCTGGGTATCACTATTGACCAGCATCTTATATGGAACAAACAAATTGAGTGTACCATCGACAAGGTAAGAAAGCTTATGTGGGTTTTTAGAAGGCTCAGACATGTCGCAGATAATAAAATCCTTATATGTACGTATAAAGCTCTAGCCCAATCTGTCTTAAGCTACTGCATTACAGCTTGGGGTGGAGCAGCTAAGTCCTATTTAATAACTCTTGAAAGGGCTCAGAGAGCATTACTGAAAGTGATGTTCTTTAAACCAATCCGTTTCTCAACTCACGAACTACACAAATCTTACAAAATCTTAACAACCCGCCAAATGTACATCTTAAAGAGTGCTATAAGAACCCACAGCACTTTACCATACACTGCCCCCCAGACACTAAAACGTAGAATTCTACCTGTTTTCAAGATCCCATATTGTAAAACCAAATTTAAGAAAAAACAATTCGCCTATCAATCAAAACATCTATATAATAAATTAAATAGTAGACTTAATATGTATCTCCTCACTTGTGCTAAATTAAAAAATTTGCTAACAACTACTCTGCTTAGCCTTAATTACGAAGAAACAGAACTGCTTATTCGCTAAACTCACACACACACACACACACACACACACACACACACACACACACAAACGCTTACACACACACACACACACACACACACACACACACACACACACACACACACACACACACACACACACACACACACACACGCACACTTTCACTCTTTCTTAAGTATCAATAATCTCATCAATTCATGTCCATGTAATATCCTATGTTTCAAATTGTTAAAATGTATCTGTTGGAAGAGCGGGGTACCCCGTAACACAGGTTTAACAACCCAGTACAGGGGCCCTTGCCACTTGTTTGTTACTACCTTTTGAAACGCAATAAACAATTTTTAATTTTAATTTTAATATATATATATATATATATATATATATATATATATATATATATATATATATATATATATATATATATATAAGAATTGCTCGTTTAATAGTATAGGATTCTGTCATTCAATAAAAATAAAGAAAAACAAGCACGTTAAAGTCTTTGCGTTCGTGGATTTGTACTGTGACCACAAAATTCTTCCGGAATTAGTATAACTAATTTGATAAATAATCAGTGCATAAAAATGTTTAACTAAAAATTCAGTGTATGTATTATGATTATAACATAATATACTAATTGGGGTCTCTGAGGGTGTGCGTTAATTACGTTACATATTGTATATTGTTAATATCCTTATTTTTTGGGATGTGGAGCCTAAATTTTAATGTAATCAATCAAAAGAATGGATGCATCATCAATACAAATGTATTTCAAAAATATTATCTTTCGAATAAAATTACTTCGTAAACCGCCATCTACTCCATTCTATGGGTAGTCATTTTATCTAACGACAATTGATTGACTCACATAGTGGTACGTAAAGAAGACGCTAGATGGCATAAATACGGCTAGTTAAGAAATCAATCGTGGATGATTTTATTCATTATGGTTAATTTTATTTATTTGTAGGTATAGATTTATTGATAAATTTATAATTCGACATACGTTAAACAGGTGTATAAAGTAAGTTACATCTTTCTATTGTTTGTTTTATATTTATTCTAATTTAATTTCAAATAAATAAAATAAAATTAGGATTTTCAAATATTTCTTCTGTTTGAGTGCCAGGCGATTTGCGAACTTATTAGCTCCGTATAAGCACAGAAATAGGGTGGATAGACGTCGGGTGAGACGGTTGTAGGTCTCCAGCTTCGGGTGCTTCGGGCCTAACATGTTTTAATCGCAGCATTTTTTTTGTTGGTGGTAGCTATATGTGATTAAAACACAATCGGTAGAATATTTTTAAACTATTTTTCGAACGTACCTTTAGTCAATCAAAGAAAAGCAACAGGCGGTTGACATTTAAAATTATGACAGACGACGGCGAAGTTTAGTGTTGAGGTTATTTTTCGACGACCGATAAATCAACAAAAATCTCAAAGTGCCACAGTTTTCGTAAGTATTATTATAATTCTTATAGTCGAAGATCGATACTAAGCATTCCAGCCATTATTTCAGCAAATCAATTCATAGTTTTCTTGCAAAATGACATCAAACATGGTGGCAATAGAGCTGCCACTACCAGTTTCGTACCTACCACTAATTAAAAATTCGCCCCTAGCTTGAATATATATTTTAGTGCTACTGAAGAATTTCATTGTTGTGGGGTTATGTAATTCATCATCATCATTACAGCCCTTCACAAGTCCACTGCTGAACATAGGCCTCCCCCAAGCAATGCCACAAAGCACGGTCCTGAGCCACCTGCATCCATCGACTTCCTGCATATCTTACCAGGTCGTCACTCCATCTAGTGGGGGGTCGCCCTACACTACGCCTACCGGTACGAGGCTGCCACTCGAGAACCTTTCTTCCCCATCGGTTATCGGCTCTTCGAGCTATATGGCCGGCCCATTGCCACTTCAGCTTACTAATCCGTTGGGCTATGTCGGTCACTCTGGTTTTACTGCGGATATCCTCATTTCTGAGTCTATCACGCAGAGAAACTCCGAGCATAGCCCTCTCCATAGCTCGCTGAGCGACCTTGAGCATCCTCATACGGCCAGCAGTGAAGGACCACGTCTCAGATCCGTAAGTCATCACTGGCAACACGCACTGGTTGTACAATCTAGTTTTTAGAGATTGAGGTATACCTGACGAGAAGATATGTCGTAATTTCCCGAACGCTGCCCTTTGTTATGTAAGGTTATGTAATTAGTTATCAGTAAATGAAAAAAAATGTAAATATATATATATATATATATATATATATATATATATATATATATATATATATATGTTGGTTTTGCTGTTTGGAAAAACACAAAGCCAGTTACTGTGGTGAGCACGGCTTTCTAACCAAAATTAAAAATGAAATGTAATGGGACTCAAAAAGACGGGATTAAAAATCAATCAAGTGCCCTATACTAATAACAGAATATACAGCACGTATGAGAGGGGTGGACGGTTTTGATCAACAAAGAGGACAGTACAATGTTGGTAGAAAAAGTCGCTAGTGATGGAAGATTTTTTTAATTTTTTTATTGATATTGCAATTACTAACGCTCATATTTTGTACAAAACATACACGAGTGCACAACAGAATGAAACAAAAAGACTTTAGACTGGCTCTTTCAAGGGAGTGGGTGGATAATACAACTTTTAGAAAACGGCCATTCAAATCATCATGAAAAAAGTTAATCAAAGTGGAGAAAGACAAAAACAGATGTTTGGAGTTTCACATGAAGTAAGATTTGGAATCAGATGAATATAAACGCTGTCGCTACTACTGCACCAAAGTAAACAATAAAAGGTCTAAAATACGGTGTGATTGGTGCGAAGTAGCACTTTGCATTACACCCTGTTTCAAATTGTTTCATCAAGATGATCAATAATGCTATCCCCTGTACCAGCAGTGGCAATCCTGATTCCACCATGTTTCTTTTCTAATTTTTTAAAATATTTTTTATAAATAAAGTGAGGTGCAATGAACCGATAACTCGACTTATTATTTCAATAACACTGAAAAACTTCTCTACCAGTCAAAGGGTTAATTACTTAGTGTGTATGATTAAATTATTAAGATCATATGAATATTATTTCCTAAAAATATATAACTAACTTCAACCGACCTTTGTGAAGATTAAGTTAGTAAAATATAATCAAAATTGGTTCCTTGGTTTTTTAGAATTCCGAAAATCTCAAACATTGATACCTGTATACATACATACATCCTTAAATGTATCACCCCTCTCAAAATCAAAGATATATTTAAAACAAATCCTTATAGTCCTTTCTCATCATTGCAAAATACTACCAGTACGCTATAAAGTAAAATACCAATTACTGCTTGAAAATTACAACAAGGAAGAGTTAAAAATTAGCCGTATATATACAAAGCTTACTCGACAAGCCCTTAATTCATATATGACTATAACAAAATAAAAAATATGTATGGAAAATTTAGGTTACAATATCAAGTGCCCGCTCTTTTGTACCAAATTCCAAAAGCAATTAAAAATGAACTAACTAAAAAAACATTAAATATAAGCTAAAACTATATTTTATCGACAAATTGTGAACAACACCTACTAATAATTTATACTAAAAATAAAACTATATCTACTAACACACAATATACACAAATACAAATCTACAGATAAATATATGCATAGATACACACAATTGTAACATTATCATTAGCATGCTATGCTATTTTGTCACACCATGTATGTGAGTCATTAAGTACCTAAGTTATCGCAACGCGAACAGATTGAACATGTTCGAAGTTACGAATCGGCGGTACATGGAAAAACTTTTGTAAATTTATTTGTACTGCCGGATGTTCTTTAATAACTATATTTTGTAAAAATAAATAAATAAATAAAAATAAATTAAAAAGAAATACGGGTCGAATACAGAACTTCCCTTTTTTTGAAGTCGGTAGGTTCCATACATAATATATCTACAAAAGTAGATCCGTAAAAGAAAGGATTTTGAGAAATCCCAACGCAACGGTATTTTTTTAAATTGGTTTTCACGCGGGCGTAGTCCCGGGTATTAGCTATTTTTAACAAATATGTACCTACTACGTTATTTACAGCCATCGATAGGTAAAGTAAATTGTATTAAAGTACGGCCAACTAGCAGCGATAAGAAAGGTCATTTACCTTAAAAACGACTGTGGAGTTGACAATCTATTATCTATCTCTTTCCATCTTGTGTATTTGTTGTAATGTCTCGTTTTCCCGGCAAAATATGTCAGGGTCAAGACGGGTTCGCCAACATTCAGGAAGCCATTTTAGTAATAATAGTGATTCATTCCGTTTCGGAACGCAGCCGTACTTTACATTGACTTAACCGGAACCGAGTTTAACACCTTTTTTGCTTATTGTTGGATAAGGGTGACAAACGAGCACAGTCCACCTGATGGTAAGTGGTTGCTGTGGCCCATAGACATCTACATTTTTAACATCGTTTAAGAATCAAAATGCAGATGCGTTGTCACCCCTGAGGATTAAGATGGAAGCCTCGATTACAAAAGTAAAACGGGTCTCCGGTTCTCTACACTCATCATACGAAACACAGCCGCATTGAGCTGCTATTTTACGCTGATATTTTGTGAGAGCGTGGTCCTTCCGAGCCGACTCATTCATGCCACAACCATAATATAGCTGCAGCAGGGCTCTACCACGTACAAAACCTTAAAATAATAAAGTTAAAACTACACTTAACTATATCTGCATTTGCACCAAAAAGATAACATAATATACATTTACTCTAATCAAAGACATTTAAGTAGTAGTAATTCGTATCGGATTTCAACAGCGTCGTAGAAAATAATAAAATAGTTTCCGTAAGTTGAAGAACGTGAATTTAAAAAGTTCGCACGTTGGTAACCGGGATATGAACTACCGTCAAGAAAAACGATTTCTAACATTTTAATACCAAACCTATACGAAAACACGTTAGAAATAAATAAAAAAGAAATCACGAATATCGAGAACATGTTTGACTACGGATCTCTGGACTTACGGCGGCTATTTTGCTATAACTGGCCAATATATAACAGAAAAATTGGAAAATAATTAAATAAATAATAATAAAACTTTTATTTATATGTGCAGCATTCCAAGGCCCACACACTAGTGCGAGTATACATAATGCACTACCGCAGACTACTGGAGAGTGGAATATAGCAAACAAAGTAAATTTTATTATTAGCGACAATGCAGCAAATGTTAAAAAAGCAATATTACATTTTGGCTGGGAACATTACGGGTGCTACGGACATACGCTTAATCTTATCGTTCAGGACCTCAGATATGAGCCGAGTGTCAAAAGACGTAACTTACAAATCACAATTTAGATGTGATAACAATATTTAAATATTGATATCATTCATACTTCTAGGTCAGCACGTTTTTTTTTGTTTCTTAAATAATATTATCTGTGGTTCCTATAAACATCGTAAAATCTTACGGAACATCACGAAAAATTTTATTTTATATTTCAATTTATGGTAAGTAATGCAGCAATTCATTTAATAATAGTTTCATTTTTTTAGCTTTTGCAAATTCATCCCTTTAAAATAAACAAAACGCGCGTTACGTCAGTTCGTTCTAAAAGGAACGTGACAAAGGCAGCCAGAGATACGTCACTTTTTTGGGCCGGCCCTCATGCACCGAATAAAAATAAAGTTCTTATATAATATTGAAAATAAAGTTTTATCTTTTGAATAAGTATGTACTTATTCGGTGTCGTTATCACTCGAATCTTTATATGTGTTATAAATTAATGCTTTTTGTTGTTAAATTAATACAGTACTTTATAACAATAGATGATTTTTCTCTTACGTAACTTTTTAATAATAGTTAATAAATATCATCAATCATTATAAAAAAAAAATTAAAAAATCATTATAAGTAACGAAAGTACTACATATAAAAAGTAAAGGTTTGTAGCCCCTGGTTAAACGACCGAAAGGTCAATGTCCGTTTTTCTCAATCGATTTGGCACGAACTATAGCACCAGAACCTTAGAAAGATTATTGAAGGCACAAACTCAAGAAAATCCTGATGCAATACCGAAGCGTCTAATTCAAGATGTTCCAACAAGATGGAATTCGACATTTCACATGTTAGAGAGATTTGTGTAAGCTCGAAAGCTACATCCGTGCCACAATCGCCGTTTCAAAAAAAGATCTTCCCCGTTATTTCAAACGTAAAGTGTGCAGAGTGCTAAAATCTTTGAAATTTTGCCGCCAGTCCCTAAGCTTTGAAAAGTATGAAGGGAAGTTTAATCGACAAATTTACCTTTATACTCAAATTACACGCATAGCATACATATTGTTACGAGCTTGAAGTTCGTGACGATAAAAACTGCCGATTGAATTACCGAAATTAACACTTTATTTCACTTTACACTAATTAAAATTTAAAACACTAATAATTAATCGCACTAATTCACTTTATTCCGCTCCGAAGCTTCGCTTGTCTCGCCAAATTCAATACTTCCCCGATCGCACCTTGCAGCGCCTATAAATACACATTAGCACCGAAACATCCAAAACATTCAAGTAAATACGCGCAAGGCGTCGAAAGTTCGAGTGTCGGCTTAGTTCTTCGTTTCGACACTAGATGGCGCCGTCGGTTGAAAAATTAGTGATGTCATTTTCTGGTAAGTTCCCCTCGCTCTCGTCCCCGACACTAGATGGCGCTAGTGCCGGGTACATGACGTCAACTTAGGTGCGCAACAGTATTATAACACCTATTCGTAATCATAACATAAAACAAAAGTAAAACTAATATTATAATACCTTCAACCTGTTAATATTTTTGTAACTATAACATAATACAAACGCAAAACTAACCAACGCTATACTGTATACAGAAGTAACTAGTTACAAAAATTAACAATTTTGAAACTAGTTACTCATATCCGTGAAAATATGTACAACCAATTACGGTCAATAGACGTCAGCGTCAGGGTGGCGCACTCTCCTGCAGCACACGCAGGGCTCCGCATCCACTGACACGCACTGCAGCAACAGGAATACGCGTGCCGCGCGCCCCTCGCGGGCCGCGGGCAGCGCTTGGTCTCTGCCGCGCGCCTCTTGCAGGCCGCGGGCAGCGCTCGGTCTCTGCCGCGCGCAGCGCGCCCCTCGCAGGCCGCGGGCAGCGCTAGGTCTCTGCCGCGCGCTGCGCACCCCTCACAGGCCACGGGCAGCGCTTGGTCTCTGCCGCTGCGCCTTGGGCGCCAGCCGCGCGCACAACGGCGTTCGCCGTAAACAGCCTCCTGAGCGCTCTCATCCTAGTGGCGACGTAAGGAAATCCAACCCATTCAGTCTCTTGACTGCCGTAAATAGATGACCAAGAGAAATTTGTCTGGGGAATCGGGGCCAGATTCTTGCAAGGGACAAGTATTTGCATTAATACAATTAACTATACCCATCGTAATACATATTTCTAATCAGAGTACATTTTGACAACATAAATCGATGACAATAAACAGCCATACAAATGTTTTGCTATTATAAACAACGTTTAGTTTTACAACGCCTAAGACAGGACAGACATGAAATTATTTAATCGAGCTCGCCCGCAGCTCGCAGACATGATTTCTACATTTAATAAACTCAAGCGATGTGTTAGCAAAGCTTTGATCAATTAAGCTTTCATGCTGATCCGAAGTACTGTTTGAATTTGGAAGAAGATAGTTATATTATTATATTAGAAAAGGTCTTCCAGCCTGTGAAACTACTGGTAGAGGTGTTATGTCGTCGCGAATCTGATTTGGCTGTCGCAAAAACCACATTTCGCTTTATAATTCGTAAGCTAGAACTCAAAACGCCGCTGGCAGAAAACCTAGCTGGCGCCCTGAGGAAGCGCATTTCCGACCGAAGGACGAATATGACAGCATGTTTGTTGTACCTTAGAGATCCTGCTAAATACCACGAAGATTCAGAGGAATTTGCCAATGATGAAACTGAACAGACTGCCACCGAAACGTGTTGTTTGAAGTGAAATTAAATTACTCATTGAGCGATTGCATTCGCAACACAGTTGTCAGGCAACTACAAATTTAGATTCTTCAAGATCGGCTACGGTGGCTACTAATGAAGTTAATGACATCCTCTTTCATCATTTATCGCCAATTCCATGGAAGCGGAGTCAGAAAGGAATACTTAATTACAGGATGAACTTCAGGAATCTTTGACCGCATTTTATGAACCATAGGACTAGAGAATTTCGTCTGCTAGTTTGTTGGAGTGATTGACCAAAAAGGAAATGAAACTTCATGAAGCAGAGTTCTTCTTCATGGAGCCAAAGTAACAAGAGAGAACTGTTACAGTTTGCAGACAACTGTTTATGCTCTAGTCCCCACCAGCGTAAAAGCTGAAAGAGATTTTTCTGCAGCTGGTTATTTCGCTTGCAAAATTAGAAGTCGTCTGTCAGACGACACATTAAATACTTTATGTTTCTTGCGTAGCTAATTTCAAAATTTCGATTAAGTAATTCTTAAAAAGATTTTTATTTTGTCAAATTAATAAAACAGGAGACTCATTACTATTTTTATAAATGTTAACTGACTGAAAATCTACATATTATAATTTGTTTTTAGTTTCTTAAATTTATAAAAAAGGTCTGATTAGTTATTGTAATTGATAAGTGGTAGAAGTTTTTACCATACCGTTGATAATTAACTATTTTAATAGACATTAACTAGAGAATCTAACTCTGAAATTTATTATAATCTTAAATGACTAAAGAAGACGAGAGAGGACTGATTTGTTAATTTTTACTCTGTGTAAATAAATGATTGAATACATAACTTTTGATTTTTTTTTGTTCTCGCGCGGCGCGCGCGCAAAAAGTGATGTTCTGGCCGGGCATGAGCGCGGACGCGGAGCGCGAGGCGCGCGTGCGAAGCGATGTTCTGGCCAGGCATGAGCGCGGACGTGGAGCAAGAGGCGCGCGCGCGAAGGGATGTTCTGGCCGGGCATGAGCGCGGTCGTGGAGCGCGAGGCGCGCGCGCGAAGCGATGTTCTGGCCGGGCATGAGCGCGGACGTGGAGCGCGAGGCGCACGCGCGAAGCGATGTTCTGGCCGGGCATGAGCGCGGACGTGGAGCACGAGGCGCGCGCGCGAATGGATGTTCTGGCCGGGCATGAGCGCGGATGTGGATCACGAGACGCGCGGGCGAAGCCATGTTCTGGCCGTGCATGAGCGCGGACGTGGAGCGCAAGGCGCGCGCGCGAAGCGATGTTCTGGTCAGGTATGAGCGCGGACGTGGAGCACGAGGCGCGCGGGCGATGTTCTGGCCGGGCATGAGCGCGGACGCGGAGCGCGAGGCGCACGCGCGAAGCGATGTTCTGGCCGGGCATGAGCGCGGACGTGGAGCACGTGGATCCCGCGGTAGGAGTGCTCCATGCCAGAAGTGCAGTTCACACAGCGCTCGGTTCGTAAAGCACTCCTCTCCCTGGACATCCACAAGTCGAGTGGGCCTGACGGAATCCCCTCAATTGTGCTGAGGACGTGTGCTCCAGAGTTGGCACCGGTTTTAACGCGTCTTTTCCGGTACTCCTACTCCCTACGCGTAGTTCCAAAATCGTGAAAGACGGCTTTCGTCCACCCGATCCCTAAAAAAGGCGACCGCTCAGACCCGTCCAACTACCGGCCTATCGCCATCACCTCCTTGTTCTCCAAAACAATGGAGTCCATTGTAAACTGCCAGCTCTTGAGGTACCTTGAGAATCACCAACTGATTAGTGATTACCAATACGGTTTTCGCCGGGGTCGATTAGCTGGTGATCTGGTCTACCTAACTCATAGATGGGCGGAGGCAGTAGAGTCCAAGGGGGAGGCATTGGCCGTTAGTTTGTACATTGCGAAGGCCTTCGAACGGCTTCCCGAGAAATTGTGCAGTTGGATCACCGGCTTTCTTGCAGATCGGAGCATCAAGGTCGTTGTAGACGGTGCAAGCTCCGATTACAAGCCTATTAATGCTGGTGTTCCACAAGGCTGCGTGCTATCGCCAACGCTGTTTCTTCTGCATATCAATGATATGTTGCAAACCCGTAACATTTATTGCTATGCAGATGACAGCACTGGTGATGCTCTGTACACCGGCCGTGCTAATATTTCTCGGGAAAACGTCTCCGAGTACAGGGACAAACTTGTGTCTGAAGTCGAGTCTTTGCTGAACAGAGTCTCGGATTGGGGGCGACTAAATCTAGTCCAGTTTAACCCTCAGAAGACACAAGTTTGCGCGTCAACCGCTAAAAAGAACCCCTTTGCCGTATCTGCTCAGTTTCAAGGCACTCCTCTTGTTGCCTCAGCCAGCATCGGATACCTCGGCGTCGACATATCGAGTGACGTGCAGTTTCGTGGTCACTTGGAAGAGAAGGCCAAATTGGCCTCTAAAAAGCTTGGCGTGCTCAGCAGAGCGGGACAGTATTTCATGCCGGCACACCGCCTTCAACTTTACAAGGCGCAGGTTCGGCCGCACATGGAATACTGTTCCCATCTCTGGGCTGGGGCTCCCCAGTACCAGCTCCTTTGACTTGACCGCATCCAGCGCAGAGCGGCTCGAATCGTCGACGACCGAGAGCTTTCCGATCGGCTCGATTCACTGGCGCTGCGAAGAGATGTTGAATCTCTTTGCATTTTCTTTCGCATATACCATGGGGAGTGCTCTGAGAAATTGTTCGGATTAATCCCAGCCGCTAAATTTCGTGAACGCACTACGCGGCAAACGTGCCGATACCATTCACACCATCTGGATGCCTGACGGTCCACCACTGTACGTTTCACGAAGAGTTTTCTTCCACGTACGACCTCTCTGTGGAATAGTTTACCATCGGCGATTTTTCCGGACCAATACGACCTGGGGACCTTCAAGAAAAGACCTTACTCCTTTCTAAAGGGCTGGCAACGCACCTGCCATACCCCTGGTGTTGCGGTTGATCATGGGCGGCGGTAGTCACTTAACATCAGGTGAGCCGCATGCTCGTTTGCCCCCTCTTCTATAAAAAAGCAGGATTGACTTTGCTTTGCAAATATAGGGTAGGATAACTGCGAGTTCTATAAGGATCAGGTTAGCTACTTGGGTTATGTTATCAATAAAAATGAGTTGAAAAAGTCACCATCAAATATAAGCCAACTGCAATCGTTTTTGGGCCTAGTAAATTATTATAGAAGCTTTGTACCAAGCGCAGCGTCTGTTTTAAGCCCACTTTGTAATCTGCTAAAAAATGGGGTAAAATGCTCGTGGGGCCTAGATCATCAAGAAGCATTCACTATAATAAAACGGCTATTTAGCTTCCACCATGTACGCGCCCACTGCAAGCCCGAAGCAAGGCTAATCCCGACCGTAGACGCGTCTCCGGTTGGCTTGGGTGCGATACTGTCGCAAGTAGGTTTCAACGGGCAAGAAAGGCCGATTTCGTGTATCGCGAACTCTAAATACCGCAGAGAAACGATATTTACAAATACAGAAAGATGCGACCGCAATTATATTTGGAGTTCGGCGCTTCCATCTGCATTTGTACGGTGGAACAAACCCCTTAGTATTAAGAACGGATCATAAGCCACTAATTTCGATATTCTGACCGTACGAATGCATTCCGGAAGTATCGGCGAATCGACTACAGAGATACGCAAAGCGCATATAACTATACGATCGAGTAGGTATACTAGGCTGCACTGAAAGTATCGGGAATGGAATATTTCCACTGTTCCTGTCATATTAAAATCTTTTTAATTGAAAACTCCTTGGTTTTAAAAATCGAATACCTATTATTATATATATATATATATATATATATATATATATATATATATATATATATATATATATATATATATATATATATATACTATAGAGCGGACATTGGGAACATTTTCATACATAAGCTGTGACCATAGCTGTGACCTGCGAAATATAGCAATACTACACAGAATATTTATTTAGAAAACATTTTAGCTATTTCCCAGTAGGTGACATTACTAAACATAAGGTTAAAATCCGTTGTAGGCACATCGTTAATCACTAACATATTTGTAAATAAATAGTAACGTTACTGGATAACAGAGGGTACTTTTTACAATAATTTTTCTTTCTTCTCGAACAATCTACATACTAGAAATAATAAAATTTAAAGATTATTTGGTAAATACACATTATTCTTACGATAATAAACCGAAATCACATTCATTTTTTGCTCCATATCGTGATTTACAATACTTTAATGCACAACCAGGCATATTTTCTTTAAAAATATTTTTAAATTCATAAAATGAATGCGTCTTGACCTTTTGACGATGTCACTTAGACTAAATGACAAAAATCGGAAATATATCCTATAGGACAAAAGTTACAGACGACAAGTTTGTTACTGATGTCCGGTCTATTACTACTACCTATTTAAATGTCTTTGAGTTAAAGCCAACAGAAATTGTTCGTTAACGGAGTGTTGCAAAAAAAATGGTGGCCACGTTTGTCTCCAAAACCGGCCATGTTACGACTATTCCTCTTGAGGGACAAAGAACGGTTATAATGCAGAATGGTATGCTAGCATTTGTTTTGCCACAGGTCGTTTCTGAACTCCGTAAAGAGAACTGCAACCGCCGCATCATCCTCCATCACGACAATGCGAGTTCTCACACCGCACACAGAACAAAAGAGTTTTTAGAGCAAGAAAACATAGAATTATTAGACCAGTATGGAAAAATGTGTCAAATTTCGCGGAAAATACTTCGAAAAGCAATAAATACATTTAAAATAGTAATGTTGTGTCACTTCCTTCATTCCCGAAATTTACAGTGCCGCCCTCGTATACAAAGCAGTGATAACAGCGCCGACTATTTGTCTCGCTCAAGTATTTCGGAGGCGAGGCGCGCTGATTGATACAAACTTTGCACTCTCGTTTAAAAACCTTATTGTTTTATGAAGAAATAAAAAAATTCAAACTCATTTCTTAATGGATGCCTATGTCATAAAAGGTAGCTACTGTCGAAATTTCGGATTTCTTCGTCTAGCGGTTATATATATATATATATATATACTAGCTGGCCAGGCAGACGTTGTTCTGCCCTTTCCGACGACTTTCCTGTAAAAAATCCTTAAACTCGCAATAAAAAAATTAAGGGTTACTTATCGGGGTTTCTCTGCATTATAAACTTAAAAATGAGGATATCCGTAAGTAGCACCAGAGTGACCGACATGGCCCAACGGATTATTAAGTTGAAGTGGCAATGGGCCGGCCATACAGCTCGAAGAATCGACCACTGATGGGAAAAAAAGGTTCTCGAGTGGCAGCCCCGTAATGGTAGGCGTAGTGCCTACCGGTACCCTCACTAGATGGAGTGACGACCTGATAAGACATGCAGCAAGTCGATGGATGCAGGTGACTTAGAACCGTGCTTTGTGGCATTCCTTGGGGTAGGCCTATGTTCAGCAGTGGACATGTGAAGAGCTGTAATGATGAATGATGATGATTTAAAAAAAATTATTTATAAGGAAGATTTACTGTAATCGCTTGGAATTCGCGATCGAAGTTCTGATCGTTTCACACCTTTGATTCTGCTCGCCTCGCCGCTCTGGGTCTCGCTTTTACATCAGCTATAATAGAAGACGGTTATATTTAAGCATACCGTGTGCTCGGACTTCTCTTGATCAGTGGCATGGTGGCGAGCAGCGGGGGCCACATCGTGTGGCGGTAGCTGAGTTCGAAGTTGAGCACGCCACTTTCGGGCAGCAGCCGACCCGGAGACTGGTGCCAATGGACCCAAACATGACATATACTCTGAAACCTAGAAACAAACAAAACAACTGTTAATCCACAAATATTACAATACGTATTATGTCATTCCTCCTGCATTTAGAACAACGAAGGCATGATCAATTTGGTCGATGGTTTCGATTCTCGTCACTCTGGTATGTACACATTTATGGCGCTAATTACATCGGTTGTGCCTATGAAACAACGTCTAGAGATTTGATTATGTGACGATTACTGCAGTACGCTTAATAAAGCACAGATTCAGATACTTATCATAAGCGCTCTCCACAAATGACGTCTTTGGTACCATAGATATAAGGAAGATTTTTCACAACTTTAGGTCTAAATCAAGCATACAAAGTTGGTTGTGGACTAAAAATACATACTACTACTACTTCTGCTAATAATAATACATATAAAAAATATACAATACAAGCTTCTAACCTTAAACACTGCAAGGTTTTATATATATTTCGCAAAGGTAGGCTTTAGGAGTAAAAGCATGTCCAGGAATGTTTCAATGTTTAATGAATTCTCTACTGGCTGACTTAATGTGAACAGAGTAAGGAAAAGTCAGATCTACATTACAGCTTCACAAGTTGTTATTACTCGCAGGGTCAGCTGAAACAATTCATTCTGATTCCGGTCTGTGTGTGCTCGCGTGTTCAAATTTATAGAAAAACGCGCGTTATGAAATCATAATTTTAAATATACTGATCCGGAATTCAGAACGCTAATGTAATATAATATGTAATGTAATGATCATGCAGTGTCATTCTTACAGATTGATCTAGGAATGTAATAATCGAAAAAATCAAAATGTGTGTAGAGCATAGTTAAATTGTATGCAACTCCGGGCTTTCTTTACTAATAATATGAATTTAGATTATGAATTCGGAAAGGCTTTCGGGATGTGTGAGTCCAGCCTGAGAAATAAACTTTCATACAAATGAACTAATGAAAAGATAAAACAGCTGTTAAAAATCATAAGATGAAACACTCATAGAGAAAATCTTTATCTTCAGTTTTTATACATATATTATGTGTATTATTTTGTTAACATAAATAATGATATACATAATATTAACATGTAATAGAGACACAAGCCAGACTGGCAGAAGCGGTTTTGCCCTTTCGTGTAGGTGATGCAATGAATTGTTCTCTGAATTTACTCCAGGACTTTTACAGTGAAAATAAAAATATTTGGTCTATTTGTGGTCGAGTTATTCAACCCCAAATTTTTGGTATCAAAGCAACATTCTTAAAAAGGTTATGAATACGAGTCATTTTAATCTAATTCATTATACTTACATGAATATAAAAAAGTAATAACATGACTACAGCACCTACCTTCGGATTTTATCTTTGGATTTGATCCTAGAACCTACAAACCATTTTTTCAACAAAACAAATACATTATTCAAATATAAACATGATTAATTTCAAGAATTATGTGTCTTGATTTGTAATTCTAGTGCTTGAGTTATGTTCTTACTAATGAAGAAGGTAGGTCATTAGTTATCATTATATTTCATAATAGTTTTATTAAGTTTGTTTTAAGAAAGTAAACAAATACATAGTCCAAAGTTTTATATTTATAAAATAAAATATATTTATAAAGAAGTAAATTTAATTTATTATATTATTTTATATCGCCAATTACTGTCTTTTGTTATGCTACCAAGTTGAATGCATGACAATATTTAATCTCTGTTGTATAAATAAATCATTTAATATTGAGAACATCTATACAAATTTGTAATGTTAAAATGACAGTTTTGTACTAAATGCATAAGTGTATGTACCTATGACAAAAAACAATTGTTAAAATTTTGTCTGTTTGTTCTAGCTAATCTCCGAAATGGCTAGACCAATTTTGAGGGGATTTTCACTGGCAGGTAGCTTATGTTATGAGGAGTAACCTACTTTTATTTAAGAATAAGAATTCCAAGCAAATAAAAAATTAAAACCCATGAAATACAATCATATTAAATTTCACACAGACAAAGTCACGGGCACAGCTATTATTAAAGTAAATTAAAAAGTAAATTGTGAAATTGTGCAACTTGTTATCTTCATGTCATATGCACGAGGATACTGTGTCAATCACCGCATTTGAACTTCCGATAGATCTTATCACATAAACTTGGAAACATGAGTTCTCAGTATATACCTAATATTATATTATGCCTATTATATTAATTATATCACTATAGACAAGAAGTGAGATTCCTTTGTATTTAATTTTTTTAACCTACAGGAGACTTCAACATATTCTTTATTAATCTGCTTTTTAATTAACCAACTTCATAAGAGGGGGAAGCTATGAACTTTACTTAGTTATCTTCTTTTTTAATTCATGTAACACACTACATTTACTCACAGAAAGAGTTTCACAATGGTACCATATAAATTTTAACCAGATGACATATGCAGTCGGTGTATAATTTTAAAATATTAATGGAACTATTAATTATTGCAAGTGGGCCTGGCTTAACATTTTTAGATAGAAATATATAAAAGAGACAATAGAAGTTTATCAGCAAATACTTTTGTAGATCCAAGTCCAAAAATAACACAGATTAGATTAAGTATGAGAAAATATTTCTTTTATAATTACCAATTCCGTTGAAGCATTTGGGGGTGCCCAATCCAACTTGACTGGTTTGTCAGTCACTCCTCGAATCTTAACCAAGGGCACTGAAAAAAAAACTTACTAAGTTTAGATTTTGTGTGTGTAACACAGAAATTAAGACATTTTTAACTCTAATATTATTTTGACCATACTTACATGAAGCATTTTTAGGTCTGTTAGTTCCCAGTAGCTCAAATTGAGCCCATCCAGACAGATCATCATCTTGTACATCATGTACATCCTTACTACAATGACATGAACGACAAACCTTTCGCCAAAAGTGAAGGTCTAAACCAGGGCATGTTGGACCTGTAACAATATTTTATTGAATTGATTACATTTCTATTGAAGTTAGTCATATTGATATAATAAAAAAGCTATATTTAATAAGAGACTCTGTCACTCTATTTTGTAATCTGGATGTTGCTAGAGGTGGGCTTTTGTTAGAGAGCCATATTGTGTTTGTAACCATTCACTTGCCTAGCATGTCTCTATCAGAACAAATCACCGAAATACAATGAGAAACAGAAACAGTAATTTTTTTATTCAATATAGATTTTAAATTATACTCAGCGAGTCACTTTTTTTTAATTTTATTGTTTTTTTCCCATAAGTTATTATTATCCATAAATTCCTTAATATTATTAGGTTGAAATTTAGAATCGTCGTGGCAGGAATTCAGGGGAGTAAGTTGTTTTATTTGGTAGAGGTTTGGTCCCCGATTATAATAATACCACTCCCATTTAAAGGTAATGCACCGTTCTTGAGGAAAATCAAAAAGAAAATCCCATAGAACTAACCTCAAAATCATAACTCGAAAACTAAATGAATTAAGGGGATGGGAGGTGTTGAAGAGGGAGGTGGGGGAGCTGTAGAGTCGCCCCCCACCTCCACATCCTGCCGGACGTGCTTAGTTTTTTTTATATAAATTTTTAAATACATATCTAATTTCGAGGTTATGTTTTTGTAATGTTTTTGACTATAATCCTGATTTATGGGGAAAGAGTTGGAGGAGGGAAGCACCACATAGCGCAGACGAGGGAAGGCCAGTCGACGGAGCCCCGCGAAGTGGGGCTCCTACTTCTGAGTAGTTTACAAACAAATAACCATGAAGGGAATGGCGGATTCTATTCGCTCGCTCCGCTCCCTCACTCGACCCCGCCATCCCCTTCTAACCTAACCTGTCCGAGTCAGGGTGCCCTAAGTCCCTCTCGCTTCGCTCGCTCTTGCACTCAACAAAACACCAAAATATTAACTTTTATAATTACTTTAAATCATAAACGTAATATATAATACAATAACAACCATACTACGCTGCGCCCTCCTTTCTGCCAAGGAGGGTCGCGTTCGTATACGGCTTAGAGGTCTCTAGTCAGATCGTTAAGCCAATTCCTAAAAGGTTGAGTTTAGTGGGTAAAAGTCGCCACATAACCACGCAGCCGGCTGCGTGGTATGCTATGAGCATTCTCAACCTCCCTCCCCCGCTTTCCGGAGGGCTGTCCATATTTGCTTCGGGCGCAAAAAAAAAAAACATACTACGGCTCGCACAGGTGCCTGCGATTTGCTGCGACGGGCGGGGGCTGCTCTCCCTCCGCACCTAAGGCTTTACAAAAACACTTTAGGAGTAGGGCAGACAAGTCTACGTGGATTCAGGGCTTGCTAATTTAATTTTAGTACCGATTCGATCAGAACAGTATCTATAGTCAGGTTGCCTTTGCTCCCTCCACAGACACAAAATTCTGTATGCTATCCATCTTTCACAGTAATATCATATAATTTTTTCTTAGAAAGTCTAGAACTCAGAGCTGTAAATTCAGTTAATAAAAAAAAATGTATCACTTTTCATACTTTACATATTTAAGGTTATAATAGTTTTTATTTATTTTTTCAATAAAACGGTGCATTACCTTTAAATGTGAGTTGTATTATTATAATCGGGAACCAAACCTCTACCAAATAAAACACCTTACTCCCCCAAATTCCTGCCAAAAGATTCTAAATCCAAACCTATTATTATAATAACCCTTTTTATACAAACTTAGTTTTTGAAGTTGTAATAAATATATTATAAAGTTTTTGAAGTTGTGTAGGTCATATTTTGTACATAGAGAGAAACCAAAGTCTAGCAATGGACTCTTACACATGCTTTTAAGGAAGAAATTAATAAAACACTAAATTTAGTTATTTCACGCTTCATTCTTGAAAAGATTATGTCGAGTAGTGGATTTGATAGGGCTGAATAAGTTTTACATGGTAGAGCCATGCTGCAGCTATATTATGGTTGTAGCATGAATGTGTTGACTTAACAGGAAAGGACCACACTTACAAATTTTACTGGCGTAAAATATCAGCTCAATACCGCTGATTTTTTATTGAGTGTAGAGAATTGGAGACCCTTTTAACTGGAAATGAGGCAATCCATCCCAGTCCTCAGGGGCGACAGTGCATCTTCATTTTGATTCTTAATTGAGGATGTAGAGATGTAGATCTATGGGCAACAGCATCCGCTTACGTTTAGGTATACTATGTGCTTATTATTTGCACTCCATTACAACCCATAGCCCACAGCTTATCATAGATCAACCCCTATTGGTACCCATTTGGTTCAGTGCACTACAACAATATACTAACAGCAATCGCTTTTTTGAATATTTAAAAATGTCTATAAAGAGTTTCGATGTGCTGATGAATTTCTATCTCCTTTATGAAAATTTTGTTCTCAATATTATCTTTGTAATGTGTCATTGTTGAATCAATCCGTACAGCCACCTTAGTTTCTTACAGTTGACAATGTTCTGTGACAAAAAGAATTTGTCACACACACTAAGACTAACCAGTGGAAGGTGACTAAAAAGTGACTATGAGTCATCACCTTGTTGTGGGATGTGGGCTAGCAGAACTTTCAGTCATGTCACCCAATTAATGCAGTTTCTGCTGTTCACATTTAGAAGAATGATCATTTTGATGACTACATCAATATATCGACTCAATTATCTACTTACCACAAGAGTTACAAGGAGCACCGGCACCACTGTCATGACCAAGCCGAGCCTTACTCAATTTTTCTCGCTGACTCTCTAATTTGGATAGCCAAGCTGGTGCTTCTGAAGTCTCCACACACGAGTCGCTCATCTAAAACAAATTTTACTTTTTATTTTATCGCTATCAAAATTCACCTTATATAAAAAATTCACCTTATATAAAAATCACCTTATATACATAGGTGTGCCACACAAATCTTATCTATTTTACGAATTCCTCACACTATCATGATTTTACGAATGTATGTAGTATGAAGATTGAAGAAAAAAAGATGCACTAAACATGCTATTGTATATAGTCAGTAATCTATGGTGCTATTGTATCTTCTAAGAATCTAGAAATAAGAAATTTCATTGTTGGTTATACTACCGCCATCTCTCGGCTAGAGAGTACGTACTATATTCTTTGACCGCCATCTAGTCATTGATTTATGAAACACTTAAGACTTTTTTATTTATAGCTGCTCTGGAATCTTGCATTTTTAGCTACTTTATGTAAATCAATCAAGATAGTGTGGCCGCCACAAAAAATTAAACATTATTAATAATAATGAGGATCCGTAACGTTTTTAGTTGAGAATGCAGATTTATAGATCTAAGAAATCCTTAACATACAGTGCAAAAATTTTTGTTCTACGACAAAGTATGACGAAGTTATGGCCAAATTACTAGCGAAGTTCACTGACGGCCCGGCGCGGTACCTGTGACGTCACTATGACGGTCTTCGCCAGTTAGCCGTTGGCAGCGATAAGGCGCGCAGTGTTTTGTTTGGTTAATTGTAACTTTGAAACAAGTTAAGTGTCCGATTTGTGTCTAATTCAACCTTTTAACTATGTATAAGTATTGTATAGTGCCGAAATGTACAAACACTTCTATTAAAACACCAGAAAAACTATTTTTTAACGTACCGAAAGACCCAAAACTTCGTAAAAAATGGTATTCCATTGCAAAAAGAGATGATAAAACTACACCCTCTGCCCAGGCTACAAGACATTGCTGTGAAGATCACTTCGATGTACGTATCTACATATCTATTATACCTATTATTTAGTTGATATGGAAATACGTTGGTACCTTATGTTACGTGTAGTGTACCTGTGTATTCTCTTATTTTAAGCCTGCTGTATTAATAAAAACATACCTATTTACTTTTTCTAAGTTTTGTTGATAAACCTACGTACTAACGTATCTAATAACGTAAACCTATATATTCGCCCGTTCCCATTTCTATGTATTACTAGCTTTTGCCTGCGGTTTCGCCCGCGATGAATTCAGTTTGTCACAGAAAGTTTTTATCACACCTCTATTTCATCCCCTTAAAGTTTTATTTTTGCGATAAAAAGTAGCCTATATCCATTTTAAGATCTCAGTTATCTCTATACAAAAAGTCATTAAAATCGGGTCAGCTGCTTATGTGTAAAAGCATCGTATTTCGTATTAAAAGGTCAAAACAATGACCTAGAGACGTACTCGGGTAAAAAGCAAAGAGTGAATGATAATATTCTTTAACCATTTACATAACAGCGGTGAATTTATGTATCTGCCTCAGCTATGCCTTATTGATAGAGGCAAATAAATTAATACTTATATACATTTTTATATTTCAGTTAGAAGAAGATATGGAAAATTACGTAAAGTTTAAGTTAGTTGGAGGAAAGCTTAAACTGAAGAAGGGAGTTTTGCCTCATAAGTTTGAATGCCAAAAGCCTCAAAAAAAGAAAATTGACAGACCCGGTTTTAAAAAACGACAAGATATAGAATATTTTGAAAGAGTTTTAAGTAAAGATATTGGACACGAAGACCTGTTGTTGCATTCCATTGAAGTAGTAGAGTGTGAGAATCAAGACTCAAATAACATCCAAAACAGTGATCTCCTTTACATACCTGAAGAAATAGACGTATTATCAAAAAACAATGTAAGTGGTCAAAAAACACAAGCAGTGCAGGTTAATATGAAACCAAAAATGAAAACTAAATCGAATAATACGCCAATGAAATGGAAACAACCAATAGTTAAAAAAAAAGTAATCCCTAAAAATCTTGATCCAAACGTTAGCTTCACGATCAGCAACTCAAACTCAAGTGAAAATACTCGTTCTTTTGGTGTTAGTGCTAGTGATAACGAGTCGAATGATTTAGAAATAACAAAAACAATGCACAAAAATTTCTTCCATGAGCATATGCAAAAGGGCGCTCTAATGTCTATATCTCGAGATCCAAAATTACTGATAGGCATTCCTGCCCATTCATATTTTTGTATTAAACATTTAGAAAACTTCACGGAAATATCATCTATTGAAATCCTAGTGACTTTACGAAAAATCCGATGGCATGACCCAAATTCAATGCTTGCAATACATTTTGGCCTCTCTGAGAGTTCTGTGACTAAATATTTTAATAAAACTCTCCCAAAAATTGCACTGTGCCTGAATCGACTTATTATCTGGCCATCAGCAGATGATGTCAGAGAAAACTTGCCGATAGCTTTTAGGAAGCGCTATTCTAAAGCGATTTCAATAATCGATTGTTTTGAAATTCAAATCGAGAAACCTAGTAACGCTTCGCACCAAGCGGCTACATGGTCTCAATATAAAAGCTGCAATACCATTAAGTACTTGATTTCAATTACACCTGACGGTTTGATAAACTTTATCTCTGAGGGATATGGAGGGAGGACTCCAGACTCAACAATATTTGAAGACAGCGGATTTCTTGACAAATTGGCACAAGGAAGTATTGTGTTAGCTGATAGGGGTTTCAAAAATATTTCCCATTTACTGAAACAACGTGGTTGTACACTCCTGAGGCCGCCTAGTGTGAGTTCCAACTCAAAACTTACAGCAGAGGAAGTCTTGCAAACAAAGAGAATCGCTGCTATAAGGGTTCACGTTGAAAGAAGCATAGGGAAGTTGAGAGACTTCTTTAAAATGATCGGACCTCACGCATGTGTCGATATTTCATACGTACATTTTTTAGATAATATTGTAACAATAGCCTGTGGTTTAGTTAATTTACAGAATTGTCTATTTAGTAGTCAAGTGTAAAAAAAATGCTTTAGTTTCTTTTATAGTTTTATTTCGACAACCTCGCAACATCAAAAGCACATGTCATATTATTAATAAAAGAATAATTTTAAGTCTCAACTAGTTTTGGAAACACTGATGTTTTCCAAAAATGCGTGGACTTCTCTAAAAGATCAGTACAATAGTTTTCATCATAATATTCTTCAAATATTTCTACTTTTTTATTGCTTTCAAAATTTTCATTAGCTACACAAAACAATCCCTTGACTTTATTGCATAAAAACATTTGTAGCTGAATTTGAGCTTTCCATTTGCTGCCGATAACACTATTCTTTACAAAGCTTTCCTTTCCTTTCTTTGTCGAGGGACATTTTATTTCTACTACGTATTCACTTGTCAATCCATCTGGAGAAGCACCTAAATGAGACCAATCAGGTTTTAAAAAATAATCACAATTTTCAATAACTATTTTCCTTGTTTTGGCTACTTCTGCTCTGACATTGGATTCCAATCGTTTGCCTCTTTTCATAGACAGAGTCTCGGGTACAGAGGCACCAAATATTTGTTCAATCAAAGCACCATCAGGAGTCTTGCAATGTGCAGCTTCGTGAACTTTAGACGCGGTTATTCTACAATACCTTAACTCATGCCATAACGGTGAACTAGCTTGACAAACTGTTGCTTCCTCTGCTTTCTGACATTTTTCTATGGTGATTTTAGTAGAGCAATAATCAATAAAATCATCTGCACTATTTATATTATTGCCTTCATTTTTGTATTGATGAATGAGGTTATGCAAAGACAATTTTTTATACTCATTCTTTGTTACGTATACTGATAACTGATTTTTAATAGAATGTTCCTTTAGGCTTTGCACAACTGCTAGGAAAAACTGATCTGAATTGGTGTTATCATTATTTTTATCTTCAGTAGTAACTGAACTGGGACCCATATCTTTAGCTTTTATAAATTTAGTACCTATGGTAGCCAGCTTTGGTTTGGCCCAGTAACATTTTTTTTCAGTAGGAGATGGCTCCTCGCTGCGTCTATGAAGCCACATCAAAAACGCTACGCTATGTTTGCAACCTCCCTTTTGAGCAGCACAGTCATGACAGTCCACGTTCAAAACCGTTTCCTCTTTTTCATCACATGTAAATGTACAGCTATACGCTTTACTTTTTATTCTATGTTCAGGCGTTATTTTTGCTTTTACCGTACAAACACGTCCCGACCTCTGGACTTGAACAAATCCCACAGCATCATCTCCATAGGTTTCACGTGCCGATCTGTAATAAATAAATAAAACGAATTAAAAAATATATACAAATAACAAAATTCTATCCTACTACTATATTTTACTTCCGACTAATATTATAAATGTGAAAGTTTGTGAGGATGAATGTATCTTTGTTCCTCTTTCAAGCAAAAACTGCTGAACAGATATGGATGAAATTTTACAGGAACCGTGCATTTTTTCTGGTATAAAAAGTGCTTTATCTCGGAAAAATACACGGTTCCTCTACGATAAATAAATAGTAGTCTATGCGGGCGAAGTCACGGGCGTTCGCTAGTATTATATATTTTTTATACAAAGCAAGTCATCCTACTTAAATACATACTGAACGAATGATTTGTAACAATGAGCAAGATGGAAAAAAAATCTGCCATTTACAATCAATATTAAGGTTTCTGTCATAGATCAGCAAGTGTAGGGAACCATGCAATAAATAAAGTGCAAGTAAGTTAAAAATCATCTGCAAAATGATCTACATATGAATGAACGAAAACAACATTCCTTTTATCAAGATACTATAAACACTATTCATAAGTTATGAATACGTCCCTGTAACCTAAGATGTTTATACATCTTTGCCCGTAACTATACTTTACAACATTAATTCTTTCATTTATTTACCTATACAGCTTATTCCTAAAGATTACTAATAAGTACCTACGAACGTAGATAAATAAGCAGCACCCTTACCTTTGTAGTTTCCAACCACGGACTTCAGCGCTGGTGAACTTAGAATGATTACTTAGATAATCAAATACCATGAAAGAATCCACTTTTGGAAGGTTATCTGATGGAGCTTGCACAAAACTAGCTTCTACTTTATTAGCACTCATATTATGTATCTTTAATACTTAAACAATCACAAAATTATACTGTAACAACACTTTATTTAAATAAATTGCCAAATATAGTGCCCAACCGCGTCTCCGCGCTCCGTCGAATCGTGAACTACCACAGAATACATGTATGAACTACTATGATGCGTTCGGTTCCGTCACAGTGACGTCACGCGGACCTCCGTGCATTGACTTTTAGCGACAGGAACGGCCTATGTTTATTACTTAATATCTTCGTAAGTAATGGTCCGATTTGGCTAATTCAAAAAGATATATAATTCTTATGTTATAAAGAATAACGTGGATACTAGTTTTATTGAATTTTCTATAACTTTACTGATCCTCATTCTAATGATAAATATTGTACGTGCATTAAAGTATCACGTCAAGATGGAGAGGCCGATATTGGAAACCAGCAGTTGGAAGAAACATAAAGCGGATTAAAAGAGATAACGCAACCGGCAATCGCCTTCGGTCGCAGCACATTGATTTTGGTGAGACGTACCTGCCTGGTTATTTGAGAGGAGCATTTAGATATTGTGTATTATTCGTGATTACTTTTTAAATTTCAGTGTCCCAGTTATCAAGTCTTGTCTGCCAAAATAGAATACCTATCACGCGTAGCAGATTGCAGTAGCAAAGGCCTCGTCATCATTATTGACTTAACGCCGTAAGTTTGAGAACAGCAACTGTAAGTACTCCTGTTTTTTATAAACTGCCAAAATGCCTAACGGAGACCCAAAGTCAGGTTTATCAAAATCTAGTTCTTTAAGTAGTGATCAAATTAAAGAATTAATCAAAAAAGGGGAACAGTTAAGGGTAGGTTAACGAATTTTCGAAAATATATTTCCTCTTTTATAGATAAAACATTAACTAATGAACAGCGCGCGGAGTTATAATTGCGTATGCAACGTGCATTAATTCTTTATAAAGATTTTAATGAAATACAGAATTATTTAGAAATATCTCTTTCGGAAAGAAATTTAGTAAAACAGTTAGAAGAACGTGAATGTTTTGAAAGTCTTTATTATGGCGTCCTCGCTCAAACGCAATGTATGATAAATAAAGATAATGAGATGAATATTCCTAAATCGGCAAACAATAGCATATTTCAATCGGTTAAATTACCTACCATTTCTTTACCTACCTTCGATGGATCATATGGGCACTGGTTAGAATTCCGCGACACATTTCAATCGTTAGTTCACAATTCTAATGAAATTACTAAAATTCAAAAACTGCATTATTTGAAATCTTCATTAAAGAGCAGCGTCGCATTAATTATAGACTCACTAGAATTTTCCGAAAGTAATTATACAGTTGCATGGGAACTTCTCCTTAACAGATATAACAATAACAGATTGCTGGTACACAATCACGTAAAATCCTTATTTTCATTACCGCTTGTTACAAGGGAATCACCTGGGTTACTAAGAAAACTTATTGATACTGTGTTGAAAAATATACGCGCATTGAAAATACTCGGTGAGCCCACAGACTCCTGGGATACTCTAATTATTTACATGATTGTATCGAGGTTAGATCCTGCCTCTGAACGAGAGTGGGAAAAGGTGAAGTGTACATTTTATAAATCGACAGATGAATCTCAGAATTGTGTTATAACGTTAAATAATTTAATAAAGTTTTTACGAGATAGGGCTGACATGTTAGAAACGCTTTGTGTCACACACGCCAAGTCTGGCATACATTATGAAAATAAAAGACAACACCCTAGTTCCAGCGCTCATAACCACATGCATAAGGTACACTGAAATTTTAGTACAGACAAACCACAAAATTACACAAAAGATTTATGCATTATGTGCAAAGCTAAACATAAATTGTATTCATGCCAAACATTTCTTGAATATGATTTACAAGATAAAAAAAATTTATACACCAAAAGTGGTTATGTGAGAACTGTTTACGTCCGGGACATGTGGCTAATGAGTGTAGGAACGGGCCTTGTCGAAAGTGTGATAAAAAACATAACACATTAATTCATCACTGACAAAACCAGTGAACGACAATCACAAATTCCCACGTCGAAAAATAAGGTTATATCTCCTAACCTTTTAAATAGTTCGGTTGCATCAAGCAACAGCGATAATAGTAATAAAATCATACACAACTCTGCACAGGTGAGCAATACTCACATAGACGTACTAAGCGCGCAGACGTCTGCATCGCTGCCTATACTACTGTTTACAGCGGTCGTTAAGATAGCCGATAGCTTAGGTAACTATCATAAGGCACGCGCGGTGCTCGATAGTGGCAGCGAACGTTGTTTCATAACACAATCGCTTTGTGACAAACTTAACATACAATTAATACAGTCCACTCATAAAATAAGAGGTATCGGCGGTAACACAATAACACAATGTTCAAAAACATGCGATATCGAATTAAAGTCTGTTAGTGAGCCTTATATTACGCACATAAATAAATGTCTTGTTTTACCGCAAATTACGTCTTCCCTACCGGCCGTGAATGTGAATATTTGTCAGTTTCGTATACCAACCGATATACAGTTAGCCGACTCAGAATTTTATCAAACTCGTTCGATTGATTTACTGATTGGTACAGACATTTTTTGGGATCTATTATGTGAGGGTAGAATTCGCTTATCAAACGGACCTTATTTACAAAATACTAGACTAGGTTGGATAATATCCGGGCCTATTTATTCACAGAAATTAAGAAATAAAAATTATATTCATTGTAATTTCATACAATCATTAGACGTGCAAGATGTAAGTATACAGTCTATAGACAAACAGTTACGTATGTTCTGGGAGATTGAAGACTCATCGGTAGGAAAGAGAGGGAGTGATGGATTAAGTGAAGAGGAGCATTTATGCGAGAAACATTTTAAACAGACGACTACGACTACGCGAGACGTTGACGGGAGGTTCTGTGCACGCATCCCTTTCAAATTATCACCAGACTTTATAGGTGAATCTTTTAATCAAGCTAAGCGACGTTTTTTGGCATTAGAAAACCGCTTAAAACACAATTCTAATTTAAATAAAATGTATAAAGCTTTCATACACGAATATATGAATTTAGGACATATGAATAAAGTGCACACATACGGTAATCCCCATTACTTTACGCCACATCACGGTGTTCTTCGTGAAAATACAATTTCTACGCGATTGAGAGTCGTATTCGAAGCAAGCGCAGCGTCGACTAGCGGCAAATCGTTAAAGGATTTACAACTCGTAGGGCCGCCTATACAAGGTAATTTAATTGCTATATTGTTACGCTTCAGAGAAAATAAATATGTTGCATGTGAGGATGTGGAGAAAATGTATAGGCAGGTACATATTGACAAATCCCAGCGTGATTTAAGTAGTTACGTTGTACCAGTTCTGGCGCACTAGTAGTTACGTTGTATGTCTGGCACACTGAGTCAGAAGTGGTACAAATAAGACGTTCGTCGACTCACGACCCTAAAAACGAAAAAGAAGGGTTCTGGCATGCTCTGATCACGAATCTGCGGTCCATTTTTGCGTAGGATGCACGGTTCCGGAGATGTGCAGATCAATTAACTCTTATCTAATTGATATCCGGTGTAAGCCTCAACCGTCATTAGCGCTCCATTGTCCTTATCTACTTATCTATTGTTCGTTCAATACCGTCATTATCTATTATTCGTCAGCGTGTGGGTCAGCTTATGCTATTATATTATACTCCTTGGTTCCTATCTACAACGGTAATCTGAATCATCAATAAAATACATTACCTAATTTTGTTACAATTTTTATTTACGAAATACAAAATCTTATTACTTATTATCTATAAAATAGGTGCGAAACATCTCATCCACTAAAATATCGTTGTATAATGTGTTCCCTATAAATGTACTCGTAAAACTATGCATTGAACATCCCTGAAACTTATATAGCAAATACATTAAACAATATTCGCCACAAACTAAAGTCCACTCATTCTGAATCCTATCAACATTCCAGTTCCATCTTTTACAATTCTTTTTTAAAAACTCTAGATGATATCGTACAGGTGCTCGTCTGTATGAATCAAAATATTGACCGACGTCATTCGTATCGATATATAAAGCTACCCAATGTGACCCTGGTTTATCATCTGTACCCAAATTGCATATTACCTAGTCAGGTCATAAATTCTATTACATGTTTAATATAAAATAAATGAAACAAATTTATTCATTATGTAACCACTTATATACCAAAATGAACTTAACAAAACATAGATTCCTATGACACTATAGTTTATTCAAAATGACCTCCGTGATTTTGAATACAGGCCTTCAATCTGCGCGGCCAGTCGTCTATCGCACCACGAACGAGGTCCATGTCAATATCGGCGGCTGCCTTAATCAAGGATGTCTTGAGTGACTCCAAATTGGGATGAGGCTTTGAGCACGCCTTTTCCTATTTATATTTTTTCCCGCGTACCGCTTCAACAAAGCGCGGCATCTCTTCAGTCTCAGGTCCATTAGACGAGCATTCAAACGATGTCCAGTTTTTCTTCGATATGCCCGAAGCCCTAAGTCTTCATTTAACACCCTTTTCACCGTGGTTCTGCTTAACCCCTTCTGAAGGGCCAACAGTTTCTGCTTACGTTTGGGATTTCTTTGAATTCGCGCCTTTACAGCTTTTATCACTGCTGGAGTCCTAACAGACCGAGGGCGACCACTTCTTGACCTGTCATCTACACTAGAGTCTTCATTGTATCGTTTGATGGTACGATAAACGAATCTTTTGGTTATATTCAAATTTTTCAGTATATCAAAAAATTTAATTGGCGCGTAATCGCAACGATGCAACGCAATAACTGCAACACGGTCTTTTTTAAGCGTCCACTCCATATGTAAAAATGAGTAAAATTTTAAAAAGTATACAGTTTTATTTTCATGAACAATTCGAATTCAATAAACTTTTTTGTGGCCAGCATTCTAAAAGAAAAGTTTTTACTGTGTGACAATACTTATGACCTGACTAGGTATATACGTTGGTACGTGGGTGTACATGGGCAGTCTGCTAGCAGCATAAACATTATTTTCCAGACTGGTGTGAATCTTTTTCAGATGTTGTTGTACATCTAGTGTATCCATGATATTACTGCTATTAGTAGATTATTACGGTACAATCTACTCAATGACTAACATAGGAATGGTCAATTATGTGATTTCTAAATATTAAATTGCATTTTTTTCTGTTATACAAAACGTATTTGAGTCATCAATACACTGAATAAGACGCAACACGAAGTAAGGCTGAGATAAGCAACAGAATGTGAGATAAGGTTGTTGACGCATAAAGTTATTATCAATTCTACTGTAGAAATTCTTTAGATTAGAATTATTACTTACTGGTACTATATAAGACCAACCAACTGCAGTCATGGAGTTAGTGTATGGTCGTTTGACCGCAGTGTATCTATCAATACTACATTTGTGTTACTCCAACGCACCAAAGGCCATAGATGTAAGTGTTTAATCTATTGACAAACTTACTTTTCTTTCTGTTATTTTCTAACGTGTGTATGATTTAGTGTTAACAAATTATATTTAAATATTTTGTGTGTGTATATTAAGTCGTGGTAGCTCAGATGGTTAGCGCAAGCTGTAAATTTCACAGTACGCGACCCGGGTTCGATCCTCGCCGGCACCAATTAAATTGTTAATTGCAATTTTAAGTGTTTATTCTATTGACACACTTACTTTTCTTTCTGTTATTTTCTTACGTGTGTATGATTTAGTGTTAACAAATTATATTTAAATATTGTGTGTGTGTGTGTGTGTATATATGATTAAGCCGTGGTAGCTCAGATGGTTAGCGCAAGCTGTAAATACACAGTACGCGACCCGGGTTCGACCCCCCGCCGGCACCACTTAAATTGTTACTTGCAATTTTAAGTGCTGATTTACCACGTGCTCGGCGGTGAAGAAAAACATCGTGAGGAAACCTGCATGTCTGAGAAAATTTCGAAGGCATGTGAAGTTCGCCAACACGCATTGAGACCGCGCCGCGGACATTTCCTAGCCATAAATACAAAGACAATAGCAGAAAGTAAAAAGTTAAAAAATACTTTTTTAACAATGACAGTCATTAGTTGATCATTAGTGAATGTGATTCTGTTTTCTTAAATTACAGGAAGAAAAGAGCAGAAGGAAGAAATGGGATGATGGGAAGTAATGAAGAAAGAATTGTTATGTGAAGTTTGCTGGAAGAAACATGTTTTAGTCACGTGTAAATACTTTTAACATCTTGGTTCAAAATGACACAAAATCTAAAAAATATTAGATACATCATCGACATGGACGGATTTTACATTACATATCCTCATAAACATTTTCAATGTAGAGAAATGGCTATTCTAGACGTAAAACTATCTAATAAAAATGATTCGTTTATCGATCATTATTTGTTTCGGCCAAGTTATGCTTTCAATTATTTGTCGCCAAAAGACAATAAAACTGTTCGTTATTGTGAAACACAAGTGCACGGCATTCCATATTTTGATGTGACCGAAGAATTAAAATGTGCCTACAAACAAGAGAACATCATTCGCATATTAAATTGGTATATTAGAAATTTGTGCAAAGACGAAGTGATCGCATACAAAGGTGGTTCAACAGAAAAACAATTTTTAAAAATGTTGACGACGAATGATAGAATTTTTAATATTGAAGAATACAAATGTCCAAAATACAATGATTTGGTAAATGTCATAAATTTAAACAAACGTTATGTGTGTAATAATCATATATTTGCAAAAAATAATCACAAAATTTTACATTGTTCTTGTGACGATGTGTGGGTTTTTTACAAGTGGTTATTGCTTGAAAATAAAATTTTAAATTAATCATAAATTTTGTTTGATTTCCCAAAATCATTAGTTATAGTATACTATAAATTTATGACATTTACCAAATCGTTGTATTTTGGACATTTGTATTCTTCAATATTAAAAATTCTATCATTCGTCGTCAACATTTTTAAAAATTGTTTTTCTGTTGAACCACCTTTGTATTATGTAGTATGACAAATTTTTTTTGGAAATCAAACAAAATTTATGATTAATTAAAAATTTTATTTTCAAGCAACAACCACTTGTAAAAAACCCACACTTCGTCACAAGAACAATGTAAAATTTTGTGACTATTTTTTGCAAATATATGATTATTACACACATAACGTTTGTTTAAATTTATGACATTTACCAAATCGTTGTATTTTGGACATTTGTATTCTTCAATATTAAAAATTCTATCATTCGTCGTCAACATTTTTAAAAATTGTTTTTCTGTTGAACCACCTTTGTATTATGTAGTATACTATAACTAATTTTTTTGGGAAATCGAACAAAATTTATGATTAATTAAAAATTTTATTTTCAAGCAATAACCACTTGTAAAAAACCCACACCTCGTCACAAGAACAATGTAAAATTTTGCGATTATTTTTTGCAAATATATGATTATTACACACATAACGTTTGTTTAAATTTATGACATTTACCAAATCATTGTATTTTGGACATTTGTATTCTTCAATATTAAAAATTCTATCATTCGTCGTCAACATTTTTAAAAATTGTTTTTCTGTTGAACCACCTTTATATGCGATCACTTCGCCTTTGCACAAATTTCTAATATACCATTAATATGCGAATGACGTTCTCTTGTTTGTAGGCACATTTTAATTCTTCGGTCACATCAAAATATGGAATGCCGTGCACGTGTGTTTCACAATAACGAACAGTTTTTTTGTCTTTTGGCGACAAATAATTGAAAGGATAACTTGGCCGAAACAAATAATGATCGATAAACGAATCATTTTTATTAGATAGTTTTACGTCTAGAATAGCCATTTCTCTACATTGAAAATGTTTATGAGGATATGTAATGTAAAATCCGTCCATGTCGATGATGTATCTAATATTTTTTAGATTTTGTGTCATTTTGAACCAAGATGTTAAAAGTATTTACACGTGACTAAAATATGTTTGTTCCAACAAACTTCACATAACAATTCATTCATCATTACTTCCCATCATCCCATTTCTTCCTTCTGCTCTTTTCTTCCTGTAATTTAAGAAAACAGAATCGCATTCACTAATGATCAACTAATGACTGTCATTGTTAAAAAAGTATTTTTTAACTTTTTACTTTCTGCTATTGTCTTTGTATTTATGGCTAGGAAATGTCCGCGGCGCGGTCTCAATGCGTGTTGGCGAACTTCACATGCCTTCGAAATTTTCTCAGACATGCAGGTTTCCTCACGATGTTTTCCTTCACCGCCGAGCACGTGGTAAATCAGCACTTAAAATTGCAAGTAACAATTTAAGTGGTGCCGGCGGGGGGGTCGAACCCGGGTCGCGTACTGTGTATTTACAGCTTGCGCTAACCATCTGAGCTACCACGGCTTAATCATATACACACACAATATTTAAATATAATTTGTTAACACCAAATCATACACACGTAAGAAAATAACAGAAAGAAAAGTAATTGTGTCAATAGAATAAACACTTAAAATTGCAATTAACAATTTAATTGGTGCCGGCGGGGATCGAACCCGGGTCGCGTACTGTGAAATTTACAGCTTGCGCTAACCATCTGAGCTACCACGGCTTAATCATATACACACACACACACACACAATATTTAAATATAATTTGTTAACACTAAATCATACACACGTAAGAAAATAACAGAAAGAAAAGTAAGTTTGTCAATAGATTATACACTTACATCTATGGCCTTTGATGCGTTGGAGTAACACAAATGTAGTATTGATAGATACACTGCGGTCAAACGACCATACACTAACTCCATGACTGCAGTTGCTTGGTCTTATATAGTACCAGTAAGTAATAATTCTAATCTAAAGAATTTCTACAGTAGAATTGATAATAACTTTATGCGTCAACAACCTTATCTCACATTCTGTTGCTTATCTCAGCCTTACTTCGTGTTGCGTCTTATTCAGTGTATTGATGACTCAAATACGTTTTGTACAACAGAAAAAAATGCAATTTAATATTTAGAAATCACATAATTGATCATTCCTATGTTAGTCATTGAGTAGATTGTACTGTAATAATCTACTAACAGCAGTAATATCATGGATACACTAGATGTACAACAACATCTGAAAAAGATTCACACCAGTCTAGAAAATAATGTTTATGCTGCTAGCAGACTGCCCATGTACACCCACGTACCAACGTATATACCTAGTCAGGTCATAAGTATTGTCACACAGTAAAAACTTTTCTTTTAGAATGCTGGCCACAAAAAAGTTTATTGAATTCGAATTGTTCATGAAAATAAAACTGTATACTTTTTAAAATTTTACTCATTTTTACATATGGAGTGGTCGCTTAAAAAATACCGTGTTGCAGTTATTGCGTTGCATCGTTGCGATTACGCGCCAATTAAATTTGTTGATATACTGAAAAATTTGAATATAACCAAAAGATTCGTTTATCGTACCATCAAACGATACAATGAAGACTCTAGTGTAGATGACAGGTAAAGAAGTGGTCGCCCTCGGTCTGTTAGGACTCCAGCAGTGATAAAAGCTGTAAAGGCGCGAATTCAAAGAAATCCCAAACGTAAGCAGAAGCTGTTGGCCCTTCAGATGGGGTTAAGCAGAACCACGGTGAAAAGGGTGTTAAATGAAGACTTAGGGCTTCGGGCATATCGAAGAAAAACTGGACATCGTTTGAATGCTCGTCTAATGGACCTGAGACTGAAGAGATGCCGCGCTTTGTTGAAGCGGTACGCGGGAAAAAAATATCGGGAAATTCTTTTTTCGGATGAAAAAATTTTTACCGTAGAAGAGAGCTACAACAAACAAAATGATAAGGTGAACGCACACAGTAGTGAAGAAGCGAGCAACCGTATTCCGCGTGTCCAACGAGGTCATTTTCCATCCTCGCTCATGGTATGGTTAGGAGTTTCTTATTGGGGTTTAACAGAGGTACATTTTTGTGAGAAAAATGTAAAAACGAATGCAGTTGTGTATCAAAATACAGTCCTGACGAACCTTGTGTAACCTGTTTCTCATAACATGTTCAATAACAGGCACTGGGTATTCCAACAAGATTCGGCGTCAGCTCATAGAGCGAAGAGCACACAAGACTGGCTGGCGGCGCGTGAAATCGACTTCATCCGACACAAAGACTGGCCCTCCTCCAGTCCAGATATGAATCCATTAGATTACAAGATATGGCAACACTTGGAGGAAAAGGCGTGCTCAAAGCCTCATCCCAATTTGGAGTCACTCAAGACATCCTTGATTAAGGCAGCCGCCGATATTGACATGGACCTCGTTCGTGGTGCGATAGACGACTGGCCGCGCAGATTGAAGGCCTGTATTCAAAATCACGGAGGTCATTTTGAATAAACTATAGTGTCATAGGAATCTATGTTTTGTTAAGTTCATTTTGGTATATAAATGGTTACATAATGAATAAATTTGTTTCATTTATTTTATATTAAACATGTAATAGAATTTATGACCTGACTAGGTAATATGCAATTTGGGTACAGATGATAAACCAGGGTCACATTGGGTAGCTTTATATATCGATACGAAAGTAGTTACGTTGTACCAGTTCTGGCGCACTTGTAGAAAGGTTGTACCAGTTCTGGCGCACTGAGTCACGAGTGGTACAAGTACGACGTTCGTCGACTTACGATCCTAAAAAAAAAAAAAAAAAAAAAGTTTTGGCATGCTCTGATCACGAATCTGCGGTCCATTTTTGCGTAGGATGCACGGTTCCGGAGATGTGCAGATCAATTAACTCTTATCTAATTGATATCCGCTGCGAGCCTCCATCTTCATTAGCGCTCCATTGTCCTTATCTACTTATCTATTGTCGATTGACTACCGTCGTTATCTATTATTCGCAGCGTGTGGGTCGGCTTATGCTATTGTATTATACTCCTTTGTTCCTATCTACAACACTAATCTGAATCTACAATAAAACACATTACCTAATTTTGTTAAAATTTTTATTTATAAAATACAAAATCTTATTACTTATTATCTATAAAATAGGAGCGAAACATCTCATCCACTAACATATCGTCGTACAATGTGTTCTCTGTAAATATACTCGTAAAACTATGCATTGAACATCCCTGAAACTTATATAGCAAATACATTAAGCAATATTCGCCACAAACTGAAGTCCTATCAACATTCCAGTTCCATCTTTTACAATTTCGTACAGGTGCCCGTCCATATGAATCAAAATATTCACCGACGTCATTCGTATCGATATATAAAGCTACCCAATGTGACCCTGGTTTATCATCTGTACCCAAATTGCATATTACCTAGTCAGGTCATAAATTCTATCACATGTTTAATATAAAATAATTGAAACAAGTTTATTCATTATGTAACCATTTATATACCAAAATGAACTTAACAAAACATAGATTCTTATGACACTATAGTTTATTCAAAATGACCTCCGTAATTTTGAATACAGGCCTTCAATCTGCGCGGCCAGTCGTCTATCTCACCACGAACGAGGTCCATGTCATATCGGCGGCTGCCTTAATTAAAGATGTCTTGAGTGACTCGAAATTGGGATGAGGCTTTGAGCACGCCTTTTCCTCCAAGTGTTGCCATATCTTGTAATCTAACGGATTCAAATCTGGATTGGTCTTTGTGTCGGATGAAGTCGATTTCACGCGCCGCCAGCCAGTCTTTTTTTTTTTGTTTTTAAAGAACGTTACCTCCACACTAGGTTTTTCTCCTGTATCGTGGGGGCAGTTTACAAACACAAATTTCACAAGGACAAACATCCAAACTCGGAACAATTACTTGTAGGTCGTACAAATAGTTGTTCCGTGCGGGATTCGAACCCGCGACCCCCAAGCACAGCCACTCATTGCTAAGCCACTACGCCACGGAGCTGGCAAAAGTCCTGTGTGCTCTTCGCTCTATGAGCTGACGCCGAATCTTGTTGGAATACCCAGTGCCTGTTATTGAACATGGTATGAGAAACAGGTTACACAAGGTTCGTCAGGACTGTATTTTGATACACAACTGCATTCGTTTTTAACCTTTCTCACAAAAATGTACCTCTGTTAAGCCCCAATAAGAAACTCCCAACCACACCATGAGCGAGGATGGAAAATGACCCCGTTGGACACGCGGAATACGGTTGCTCGCTTCTTCACTACTGCGTGCGTACACCTTATCATTTTGTTTGTTGTAGCTCTCTTCTACGGTAAAAATTTTTTCATCCGAAAAAAGAATTTCCCGATATTTTTCCCGCGTACCGCTTCAACAAAGCGCGGCATCTCTTCAGTTTCAGATCCATTAGACGAGCATTCAAACGATGTCCTGTTTTTATTCGATATGCCCGAAGCCCTAAGTCTTCATTTAACGCCGTGGTTCTGCTTAACCCCATCTGAAGGGCCAACAGTTTCTGCTTACGTTTGGGATTTCTTTGAATTCGCACCTTTACAGCTTTTATCACTGCTGGAGTCCTAACAAATCGAGGGCGACCACTTCTTGACCTGTCATCTACACTAGAGTCTTCATTGTATCGTTTGATGGTACGATAAACGAATCTTTTGGTTATATTCAAATTTTTCAGTATATCAAAAAATTTAATTGGCGTGTAATCACAACTGCAACACGGTCTTTTTTAAGCGTCCACTCCATATGTAAAAATGAGTAAAATTCTAAAAAGTATACAGTTTTATTTTCATGAATAATTCGAATTCAATAAACTTTTTTGTGGCCAGCATTCTAAAAGGGTGCGTTTGGCAGAAAAAAGCGCTAGCAAGCGCTTATAAGCGCTGAAATAGTTTTCGGCCAGGCCACGATTGCTACTTCAGTAGCGCTGACACAATCCGCCATTTTGCTTATTTAATTTGTTTGTTTTGAAGTAGAGTTGATAAGTTGTTTTGTGCAATATTCGTTTTAAGTAATATAATGACATGAATAAACATATACATGTTATTAAAAATTCATGATTGGTAAGTTTTTAATATGAATACTTTACAAACATATATTTAAATTAGGTTAGGTTCCCCCGTTAAAACTAACATCGTGTCCTGGAGGAAAATAGCTACTTACGATTTGACAGCGCTTACCGCTTACGATCGCCATTTTGCTTACAAGCGCTTGCTAGCGCTTTTTTCTGCCAAACGCACCCAAAGAAAAGTTTTTACTGTGTGACAATACTTATGACCTGACTAGGTATGTACGTTGGTACGTGGGTGTACATGGACAGTCTGTTAGCAGCATAAACATTATTTTCTAGACTGGGGTGAATCTTTTTCAGATGTTGTTGTACATCTAGTGTATCCATGATATTACTGCTATTAGTAGATTACTACAGTACAATCTACTCAATGACTAACATAGGAATGATCAATTATGTGATTTCTAAATATTAAATTGTATTTTTTCCGTTATACAAAACCTATTTGAGTCATCAATACACTGAATAAGACGCAACACGAAGAATGTGAGATAAGGTTGTTGACGCATAAAGTTATTATCAATTCTACTGTAGAAATTCTTTAGATTAGAATTATTACTTACTGGTACTATATAAGACCAAGCAACTGCAGTCATGGAGTTAGTGTATGGTCGTTTGACCGCAGTGTATCTATCAATAATACATTTGTGTTACTTCAACGCATCAATACATTTGTGTTACTTCAACGCATCAAAGGCCATAGATGTAAATGTTTAATCTATTGACAAACTTACCTTTCTTTCTGTTATTTTTTTACGTGTGTATGATTTTGAACGACAGGCCTGTTGGTCTAGTGGTTAGTGACCCTGACTGTTATGCCGGAGGTCGTGGGTTCGATTCCCACCCAGGACAAATGCTTGTGTGATGAGCACGATCATTTGTTCTGTGTCTGGGTGTAATTTATCTATAATATTTATGTATTTAGAAATATATAAGTATGTTTATCAGTTGTCTAGTACCCATAACACAAGCTCTGCTTAGCTTGGGACTAGATGGCGTTGTGTGATAGTTGTGGAATATTATTATTATTATTATTATTATTATTTAGTGTTAACAAATTATATTTAAATATTTTGTGTGTGTATATGATTAAGCCGTGGTAGCTCAGATGATTAGCGCAAGCTGTAAATTTTACAGTACGTAACGCAGGTTCGATCCCCGCCGACACCAATTAAATTGTTAATTGCAATTTTAAGTGTTTATTCTATTGACACACTTACTTTTCTTTCTGTTATTTTCTTACGTGTGTATGATTTAGTGTTAACAAATTATATTTAAATATTGTGTGTGTATATGATTAAGCCGTGGTAGCTCAGATGGTTAGCGCAAGCTGTAAATTTTACAGTACGTAACGCGGGTTCGATCCCCGCCGACACCAATTAAATTGTTAATTGCAATTTTAAGTGTTTATTCTATTGACACACTTATTTTTCTTTCTGTTATTTTCTTACGTGTGTATGATTTAGTGTTAACAAATTATATTTAAATATTGTGTGTGTATATGATTAAGCCGTGGTAGCTCAGATGGTTAGCGCAAGCTGTAAATTTTACAGTACGTAACGCGGGTTCGATCCCCGCCGACACCACTTAAATTGTTAATTGCAATTTTAAGTGCTGATTTACCACGTGCTCGGCGGTGAAGGAAAACATTGTGAGGAAACATGCATGTCTGAGAAAATTTCGAAGGCATGTGAAGTTCGCCAACACGCATTGAGCCCGCGCCGCGGACATTTCCTAGCCATAAATACAAAGACAATAGCAGAAAGTAAAAAGTTAAAAAATACTTTTTTGACAATGACAGTCATTAGTTGATCATTAGTGAATGTGATTCTGTTTTCTTAAATTACAGGAAGAAAAGAGCAGAAGGAAGAAATGGGATGATGGGAAGTAATGAAGAATGAATTGTTATGTGAAGTTTGTTGGAACAAACATATTTTAGTCACGTGTAAATACTTTTAACATTTTGGTTCAAAATGACACAAAATCTAAAAAATATTAGATACATCATCGACATGGACGGATTTTACATTACATATCCTCATAAACATTTTCAATGTAGAGAAATGGCTATTCTAGACGTAAAACTATCTAATAAAAATGATTCGTTTATCGATCATTATTTGTTTCGGCCAAGTTATCCTTTCAATTATTTGTCGCCAAAAGACAAAAAAACTGTTCGTTATTGTGAAATACACGTGCACGGCATTCCATATTTTGATGTGACCGAAGAATTAAAATGTGCCTACAAACAAGAGAACATCATTCCCATATTAAATTGGTATATTAGAAATTTGTGCAAAGACGAAGTGATCGCATACAAAGGTGGTTCAACAGAAAAACAATTTTTAAAAATGTTGACGACGAATGATAGAATTTTTAATATTGAAGAATACAAATGTCCAAAATAAAATGATTTGGTAAATGTCATAAATTTAAACAAACGTTATGTGTGTAATAATCATATATTTGCAAAAAATAAACATAAAATTTTACATTGTTCTTGTGAGGAAGTGTGGGTATTTTACAAGTGGTTATTACTTGAAAAAAAATTTTAAATTAATCATAAATTTTGTTTGATTTCCCAAAAACATTAGTTATAGTATACTATATAATACAAAATTGGTTCAACAGAAAAACAATTTTTAAAAATGTTGACGACGAATGATAGAATTTTTAATATTGAAGAATACAAATGTCCAAAATATAATGATTTGGTAAATGTCATAAATTTAAACAAACGTTATGTGTGTAATAATCATATATTTGCAAAAAATAATCACAAAATTTTACATTGTTCTTGTGACGAAGTGTGGGTTTTTTACAAGTGGTTATTACTTGAAAATAAAATTTTAAATTAATCATAAATTTTGTTTGATTTCCCAAAAACATTAGTTATAGTATACTATATAATACAAAATTGGTTCAACAGAAAAACAATTTTTAAAAATGTTGACGACGAATGATAGAATTTTTAATATTGAAGAATACAAATGTCCAAAATACAATGATTTTATATTTATGACATACATGTTACGTATGTTGAACGCAAAATACAGACTACTAAGGTACTACTAAAATACGTACCATATAAAACTGTAATTACACAATATTAATGTTGACGACGAATGATAGAATTTTTAATATTGAAGAATACAAATGTCCAAAATACAATGATTTGGTAAATGTCATAAATTTAAACAAACGTTATGTGTGTAATAATCATATATTTGCAAAAAATAAACACAAAATTTTACATTGTTCTTGTGACGAAGTGTGGGTTTTTTACAAGTGGTTATTACTTGAAAATAAAATTTTAAATTAATCATAAATTTTGTTTGATTTCCCAAAAACATTAGTTATAGTATACTATATAATACAAAATTGGTTCAACAGAAAAACAATTTTTAAAAATGTTGACGACGAATGATAGAATTTTTAATATTGAAGAATACAAATGTCCAAAATACAATGATTTGGTAAATGTCATAAATTTAAACAAACGTTATGTGTGTAATAATCATATATTTGCAAAAAATAATCACAAAATTTTACATTGTTCTTGTGACGAAGTGTGGGTTTTTTACAAGTGGTTATTACTTGAAAATAAAATTTTAAATTAATCATAAATTTTGTTTGAATTGTTTACACCAACACTTTCATTTTTTATTTTTCACCTTAGAACTTTAGACGTGTAATGTTTCACTTTATACATCCGTGTACTGCTATTGTGGCAGGATCAAGTGTATGTGGGAAGTCAAATTTTGTAACAAATTTCATAAAAACTATCATTCGTCCTCAACAATTTTAAAAATTGTTTTTCTGTTGAACCAATTTTGTATTATATAGTATACTATAACTAATGTTTTTGGGAAATCAAAGAAAAATTATGATTAATTTAAAATTTTATTTTCAAGCAATAAACACTTGTAAAGAAACCCACACTTCGTCACAAGAACAATGTAAAATTTTGTGTTTATTTTTTGCAAATATATGATTATTACACACATAACGTTTGTTTAAATTTATGACATTTACCAAATCATTGTATTTTGGACATTTGTATTCTTCGACATTAAAAATTCTATCATTCGTCGTCAACATTTTTAAAAATTGTTTTTCTGTTGAACCAATTTTGTATTATATAGTATACTATAACTAATGTTTTTGGGAAATCAAAGAAAATTTATGATTAATTTAAAATTTTATTTTCAAGTAATAACCACTTGTAAAAAACCCACACTTCGTCACAAGAACAATGTAAAATTTTGTGATTATTTTTTGCAAATATATGATTATTACACACAACGTTTGTTTAAATTTATGACATTTACCAAATCATTGTATTTTGGACATTTGTATTCTTCAATATTAAAAATTCTATCATTCGTCGTCAACATTAATATTGTGTAATTACAGTTTTATATGGTACGTATTTTAGTAGTACCTTAGTAGTCTGTATTTCGCGTTCAACATACGTAACATGTATGTCATAAATATAAAATCATTGTATTTTGGACATTTTTATTCTTCAATATTAAAAATTCTATCATTCGTCGTCAACATTTTTAAAAATTGTTTTTCTGTTGAACCAATTTTGTATTATATAGTATACTATAACTAATGTTTTTGGGAAATCAAACAAAATTTATGATTAATTTAAAATTTTATTTTCAAGTAATAACCACTTGTAAAAAACCCACACTTCGTCACAAGAACAATGTAAAATTTTGTGTTTATTTTTTGCAAATATATGATTATTACACACATAACGTTTGTTTAAATTTATGACATTTACCAAATCATTGTATTTTGGACATTTGTATTCTTCAATATTAAAAATTCTATCATTCGTCGTCAACATTAATATTGTGTAATTACAGTTTTATATGGTACGTATTTTAGTAGTACCTTAGTAGTCTGTATTTCGCGTTCAACATACGTAACATGTATGTCATAAATATAAAATCATTGTATTTTGGACATTTGTATTCTTCAATATTAAAAATTCTATCATTCGTCGTCAACATTTTTAAAAATTGTTTTTCTGTTGAACCAATTTTGTATTATATAGTATACTATAACTAATGTTTTTGGGAAATCAAACAAAATTTATGATTAATTTAAAATTTTATTTTCAAGTAATAACCACTTGTAAAAAACCCACACTTCGTCACAAGAACAATGTAAAATTTTGTGATTATTTTTTGCAAATATATGATTATTACACACATAACGTTTGTTTAAATTTATACATTTACCAAATCATTGTATTTTGGACATTTGTATTCTTCAATATTAAAAATTCTATCATTCGTCGTCAACATTTTTAAAAATTGTTTTTCTGTTGAACCACCTTTGTATGCGATCACTTCGTCTTTGCACAAATTTCTAATATACCAATTTAGTATGGGAATGATGTTCTCTTGTTTGTAGGCACATTTTAATTCTTCGGTCACATCAAAATATGGAATGCCGTGCACGTGTATTTCACAATAACGAACAGTTTTTTTGTCTTTTGGCGACAAATAATTGAAAGGATAACTTGGCCGAAACAAATAATGATCGATAAACGAATCATTTTTATTAGATAGTTTTACGTCTAGAATAGCCATTTCTCTACATTGAAAATGTTTATGAGGATATGTAATGTAAAATCCGTCCATGTCGATGATGTATCTAATATTTTTTAGATTTTGTGTCATTTTGAACCAAAATGTTAAAAGTATTTACACGTGACTAAAATATGTTTGTTCCAACAAACGTCACATAACAATTCATTCTTCATTACTTCCCATCATCCCATTTCTTCCTTCTGCTCTTTTCTTCCTGTAATTTAAGAAAACAGAATCACATTCACTAATGATCAACTAATGACTGTCATTGTCAAAAAAGTATTTTTTAACTTTTTACTTTCTGCTATTGTCTTTGTATTTATGGCTAGGAAATGTCCGCGGCGCGGTCTCAATGCGTGTTGGCGAACTTCACATGCCTTCGAAATTTTCTCAGACATGCAGGTTTCCTCACAATGTTTTCCTTCACCGCCGAGCACGTGGTAAATCAGCACTTAAAATTGCAATTAACAATTTAAGTGGTGTCGGCGGGGATCGAACCCGCGTTACGTACTGTAAAATTTACAGCTTGCGCTAACCATCTGAGCTACCACGGCTTAATCATATACACACACAATATTTAAATATAATTTGTTAACACTAAATCATACACACGTAAGAAAATAACAGAAAGAAAAATAAGTGTGTCAATAGAATAAACACTTAAAATTGCAATTAACAATTTAATTGGTGTCGGCGGGGATCGAACCCGCGTTACGTACTGTAAAATTTACAGCTTGCGCTAACCATCTGAGCTACCACGGCTTAATCATATACACACACAATATTTAAATATAATTTGTTAACACTAAATCATACACACGTAAGAAAATAACAGAAAGAAAAGTAAGTGTGTCAATAGAATAAACACTTAAAATTGCAATTAACAATTTAATTGGTGTCGGCGGGGATCGAACCCGCGTTACGTACTGTAAAATTTACAGCTTGCGCTAATCATCTGAGCTACCACGGCTTAATCATATACACACACAAAATATTTAAATATAATTTGTTAACACTAAATAATAATAATAATAATAATATTCCACAACTATCACACAACGCCATCTAGTCCCAAGCTAAGCAGAGCTTGTGTTATGGGTACTAGACAACTGATAAACATACTTATATATTTCTAAATACATAAATATTATAGATAAATTACACCCAGACACAGAACAAATGATCGTGCTCATCACACAAGCATTTGTCCTGGGTGGGAATCGAACCCACGACCTCCGGCATAACAGTCAGGGTCACTAACCACTAGACCAACAGGCCTGTCGTTCAAAATCATACACACGTAAAAAAATAACAGAAAGAAAGGTAAGTTTGTCAATAGATTAAACATTTACATCTATGGCCTTTGATGCGTTGAAGTAACACAAATGTATTGATGCGTTGAAGTAACACAAATGTATTATTGATAGATACACTGCGGTCAAACGACCATACACTAACTCCATGACTGCAGTTGCTTGGTCTTATATAGTACCAGTAAGTAATAATTCTAATCTAAAGAATTTCTACAGTAAAATTGATAATAACTTTATGCGTCAACAACCTTATCTCACATTCTTCGTGTTGCGTCTTATTCAGTGTATTGATGACTCAAATAGGTTTTGTATAACGGAAAAAATACAATTTAATATTTAGAAATCACATAATTGATCATTCCTATGTTAGTCATTGAGTAGATTGTACTGTAGTAATCTACTAATAGCAGTAATATCATGGATACACTAGATGTACAACAACATCTGAAAAAGATTCACCCCAGTCTAGAAAATAATGTTTATGCTGCTAACAGACTGTCCATGTACACCCACGTACCAACGTACATACCTAGTCAGGTCATAAGTATTGTCACACAGTAAAAACTTTTCCTTGGGTGCGTTTGGCAGAAAAAAGCGCTAGCAAGCGCTTGTAAGCAAAATGGCGATCGTAAGCGGTAAGCGCTGTCAAATCGTAAGTAGCTATTTTCCTCCAGGACACGATGTTAGTTTTAACGGGGGAACCTAACCTAATTTAAATATATGTCTGTAAAGTATTCATATTAAAAACTTACCAATCATGAATTTTTAATAACATGTATATGTTTATTCATGTCATTATATTACTTAAAACGAATATTGCACAAAACAACTTATCAACTCTACTTCAAAACAAACAAATTAAATAAGCAAAATGGCGGATTGTGTCAGCGCTACTGAAGTAGCAATCGTGGCCTGGCCGAAAACTATTTCAGCGCTTATAAGCGCTTGCTAGCGCTTATAAGCGCTTGCTAGCGCTTTTTTCTGCCAAACGCACCCTTTTAGAATGCTGGCCGCAAAAAAGTTTATTGAATTCGAATTATTCATGAAAATAAAACTGTATACTTTTTAGAATTTTACTCATTTTTACATATGGAGTGGACGCTTAAAAAAGACCGTGTTGCAGTTGCGATTACACGCCAATTAAATTTTTTGATATACTGAAAAATTTGAATATAACCAAAAGATTCGTTTATCGTACCATCAAACGATACAATGAAGACTCTAGTGTAGATGACAGGTCAAGAAGTGGTCGCCCTCGATTTGTTAGGACTCCAGCAGTGATAAAAGCTGTAAAGGTGCGAATTCAAAGAAATCCCAAACGTAAGCAGAAACTGTTGGCCCTTCAGATGGGGTTAAGCAGAACCACGGCGTTAAATGAAGACTTAGGGCTTCGGGCATATCGAATAAAAACAGGACATCGTTTGAATGCTCGTCTAATGGATCTGAAACTGAAGAGATGCCGCGCTTTGTTGAAGCGGTACGCGGGAAAAATATCGGGAAATTCTTTTTTCGGATGAAAAAATTTTTACCGTAGAAGAGAGCTACAACAAACAAAATGATAAGGTGTACGCACGCAGTAGTGAAGAAGCGAGCAACCGTATTCCGCGTGTCCAACGGGGTCATTTTCCATCCTCGCTCATGGTGTGGTTGGGAGTTTCTTATTGGGGCTTAACAGAGGTACATTTTTGTGAGAAAGGTTAAAAACGAATGCAGTTGTGTATCAAAATACAGTCCTGACGAACCTTGTGTAACCTGTTTCTCATACCATGTTCAATAACAGGCACTGGGTATTCCAACAAGATTCGGCGTCAGCTCATGGAGCGAAGAGCACACAGGACTTTTGCCAGCTCCGTGGCGTAGTGGCTTAGCAATGAGTGGCTGTGCTTGGGGGTCGCGGGTTCGAATCCCGCACGGAACAACTATTTGTACGACCTACAAGTAATTGTTCCGAGTTTGGATGTTTGTCCTTGTGAAATTTGTGTTTGTAAACTGCCCCCACGATACAGGAGAAAAACCTAGTGTGGAGGTAACGTTATTTAAAAACAAAAAAAAAAGACTGGCTGGCGGCGCGTGAAATCGACTTCATCCGACACAAAGACCAATCCAGATTTGAATCCGTTAGATTACAAGATATGGCAACACTTGGAGGAAAAGGCGTGCTCAAAGCCTCATCCCAATTTCGAGTCACTCAAGACATCTTTAATTAAGGCAGCCGCCGATATGACATGGACCTCGTTCGTGGTTAGATAGACGACTGGCCGCGCAGATTGAAGGCCTGTATTCAAAATTACGGAGGTCATTTTGAATAAACTATAGTGTCATAAGAATCTATGTTTTGTTAAGTTCATTTTGGTATATAAATGGTTACATAATGAATAAACTTGTTTCAATTATTTTATATTAAACATGTGATAGAATTTATGACCTGACTAGGTAATATGCAATTTGGGTACAGATGATAAACCAGGGTCACATTGGGTAGCTTTATATATCGATACGAATGACGTCGGTGAATATTTTGATTCATATGGACGGGCACCTGTACGAAATTGTAAAAGATGGAACTGGAATGTTGATAGGACTTCAGTTTGTGGCGAATATTGCTTAATGTATTTGCTATATAAGTTTCAGGGATGTTCAATGCATAGTTTTACGAGTATATTTACAGAGAACACATTGTACGACGATATGTTAGTGGATGAGATGTTTCGCTCCTATTTTATAGATAATAAGTAATAAGATTTTGTATTTTATAAATAAAAATTTTAACAAAATTAGGTAATGTGTTTTATTGTAGATTCAGATTAGTGTTGTAGATAGGAACAAAGGAGTATAATACAATAGCATAAGCCGACCCACACGCTGCGAATAATAGATAATGACGGTAGTCAATCGACAATAGATAAGTAGATAAGGACAATGGAGCGCTAATGAAGATGGAGGCTCGCAGCGGATATCAATTAGATAAGAGTTAATTGATCTGCACATCTCCGGAACCGTGCATCCTACGCAAAAATGGACCGCAGATTCGTGATCAGAGCATGCCAAAACTTTTTTTTTTTTTTTTTTTTTAGGATCGTAAGTCGACGAACGTCGTACTTGTACCACTCGTGACTCAGTGCGCCAGAACTGGTACAACCTTTCTACAAGTGCGCCAGAACTGGTACAACGTAACTACTTTCGAATGACGTCGGTCAATATTTTGATTCATACAGACGAGCACCTGTACGATATCATCTAGAGTTTTTAAAAAAGAATTGTAAAAGATGGAACCGGAATGTTGATAGGATTCAGAATGAGTGGACTTTAGTTTGTGGCGAATATTGCTTAATGTATTTGCTATATAAGTTTAAGGGATGTTCAATGCATAGTTTGACGAGTACATTTATAGGGAACACATTATACAACGATATTTTAGTGGATGAGATGTTTCGCACCTATTTTATAGATAATAAGTAATAAGATTTTGTATTTCGTAAATAAAAATTGTAACAAAATTAGGTAATGTATTTTATTGATGATTCAGATTACCGTTGTAGATAGGAACCAAGGAGTATAATATAATAGCATAAGCCGACCCACACGCTGACGAATAATAGATAATGACGGTATTGAACGAACAATAGATAAGTAGATAAGGACAATGGAGCGCTAATGACGGTTGAGGCTTACACCGGATATCAATTAGATAAGAGTTAATTGATCTGCACATCTCCGGAACCGTGCATCCTACGCAAAAATGGACCGCAGATTCGTGATCAGAGCATGCCAAAACCTTTTTTTTTATTATAGGATCGTGAGTCGACGAACGTCGTACTTGTACCACTTCTCTACTGATTTACAACTTATTATTTAGCGTGACAGTCCTAGTGACCCATTACAAATATACCAGTTAAATACGGTTACGTATGGAACTGCGTCCGCTCCATTTTTAAGTTGCCGATGCTTAAAACAGCTGGCGCAAGATTGTGATAACCCAATAGCGGCTAGGACAATTAGTGACTTTTGAATTCTACGTTGACAATGGCATTATTTTAGCTAATTCTAAATCTGAATTATTAGAACTATGTCGAGAGACATTTAAAGTTTTAAAGTCTGAGTGTTTTCATTTGCGTAAGTGGATTTATAACTTTGAGCAGGAGGGTTCTGCATATATAAATGAGGAATCTAAAGAATTCTTATTAAATAATTCTACACTAAATAAAACATTAGGTCTTGGTTGGTACAATAAAAGTGATGAATTACATTTTGCATCTAAGATCATCAACATCATACTGTCTCAGTCCTCTCAAATATTCGATCCACTCAGCCTGTTGGGACCTATGATTATAACAGCTAAGATTTTGTTACAGAAGCTGTGGTTGCTAAAAGTTGAGTGGGATGAACATTTACAAGATGATATAGCACAGATCTGGAAAAACTTTGTTGATAACTTGTCAATCCTTAAATCATTAGGTACGCGTTCCACGTTATGTTATGGGTTCGTATCCCGAGCGCATAGAATTACATATATTTACGGGTGCCTCACAAACCGCGTACGGTGCGTGCGCTTATATACGCACTGTCGATGTTAGTTCATGTGTTGTCGTTAATTTGTTATGCTCGAAAGGTAAAGTAGCTCCGCTGAAGCCTGTAAGTATACCTAGGTTAGAACTACGCGGCGCATTATTAGGCGCTCGTTTGTTTGAAAAAATAATTAATGCTTTACGGTCTAAGTTGGATAATATTGTATTTTGGACAAACTCAACCATAGTATTGGGTTGGTTGCGTATGCCTCCCAACTTACTTAAAACTTTTGTACAAAACAGAACCGCAGAGATCTTGGATTTAACAAAAGATAGGACGTGGCGTCGCGTTAGTGGTAAGGGGAACCCGACCCAACCTGACTTAATATCACGGGGTCAAAATTTAGACTTATTGTGTGTCAACAGTTTATGGTTTCAAGGGCCGCAGTTCTCATATGATTTAAATTTGTGTGATACAAATAAAACAATACATTTGAATGATATGCAATTACCTGAGATAAAATCGAATCTAATATGTAGCTCGTTATCTAATAGAATTAATAAAGAATCTGTATTCTCGTTTGAAAGGTTTTCTCAGTTTAATCGTGTGCAGCGTTCGTGCGCTTATGTTTTAAGATTTATTTACAATGCGCGTTATAAGAACAACAAGCGCACCGGGCCGCTTACTGTTGATGAATTGAATGAATCTTTGTTACTACTGGCGAAGTATTCGCAGCATGAGTCATTTCTAGATGTAAATACATTGCTTTTAAACAGAAAACCGATTAAAGATAACGCACTATTAAAATTAAATCTTTTTCTAGATAGAAAAAATATTATCAGGGTTGGTGGACGTATTTTACAATCATTTAATTTTGATTTTAATAAGAGACATCCTATTTTATTGTCTTCTAAACATCACTTTACACATTTATTATTTACGTATGAACTCAAGCGGTTAATGCATGCCGGGCCGCAGTTATTACTATATACTGTTAGGGAAATGTGGTGGCCAGTAGGCGGAAGAAATCTTTCAAAAAAGGTAGTATATAGTTGTGTAAAGTGTACGCGTATGCGAGGTCAAACCGTTAAGCCTATTATGGGAAATTTACCTCAGGCTCGGTTAGATCCTGGTTTCCTTTTCTTACGATGTGGCGTAGACTATGCTGGTCCAGTGCTCATACTGAACCGTAGGGGTAGGGGGGCAAAGACTATAAAATCTTTTATATGTTTATTTATATGCTTCACAACGCGCGCTGTTCATTTGGAGCTTGTGAGTGATCTCTCGTCAGATGCTTATTTGTTGGCACTTAAGCGGTTTATTTCACGCAGAGGTAAACCAATAGAAATATATAGTGATAATGGAAGGAATTTTGTTGGTTTAATGCATGATTTTGCAAAATTATTATCTCAAATATCTAAAGACTTAGAAGAATACGCGACATCTCAAAGTATAAAATTTGAAATGGGTCCTCCTTATGCTAGTCATTTTGGTGGTTTATGGGAAGCTGGAATCAAGAGTTGTAAGCAACACTTGCGCCGTGTGATAGGTAACGCGCATTTAACTTTCGAGGAGCTGTGCACAGTCCTGGTTGAGATTGAGGCTGTGCTCAACTCCCGTCCTCTCACACCTATGTCCACGGATCCGCACGTTTATCACCCACTGAGCCCCTCTCATTTCTTGGTAGGCCGTCCATTGACTTCACCTGTGTCTGTTGACCTGAATACTGTTCCAGAGCATCGTCTTACACGTTATCAAAGAGTCGAGCAGATACGCCAGCACTTCTGGAGCAGATGGTCTAAGGAGTATATATCTGAGCTGCAAGTGAGGACCAAGTGGACTGAGCATAAAGGCGATCTACAGGAGAACACTCTCATACTTATAAAGGATGACAATCAACCACCTTTAAAATGGAGAATGGGAAGAATTATCAAAACGTTCCCTGGAAACGATGGTGTCTCCAGAGTTGCAGACATTAGAACAGTGAATGGTACTGTACGACGGCCATTTCCAAAAATCTGCCCGTTGTTTTCAGAAGAGATGTAATGACTGTTTGTTGAAAACACATGGTGCTTTCAAGGCCGGGAGCATGTACGCGCATTAAAGTATCACGTCAAGATGAAGAGGCTGTAATTGGTCGACGTCATCGCGAGCCGGCGCAGTGGCATCACGTCATCTTTCGTCCCCTCTCTCTAATGTTATACATAGCTCACGCAGAGTTCGTCTTGTCACCACGCATGTAAAACTCTTAATTTGTTAATGAACAAAATAAAGTCACATTTATCTAAAAGAAATAAAATATTCATTTCTGCGCATACATATATAAAGGAAATACTAAAAATATAATCATATTCTGTTAAGAAAGAAAGAAAGAAGGAAACAGATTTTATTTGGCACATGCAACACACTCAAGTGGATTACATAAAACAAATAACATTTAAGTAGTCATACAAACAAAAAACAAAAAAAAAGACGTGTGGCACTCGGGGACTGCCGCGGTAAAGCTGCATAGCATTTTGTATCAACTTATGCAATTATAATTATTTATTTATTTTATTTATGCAGTATTTCTTTTTCTTTGATATTACTTCAAGTTACACTTTTTGAGCGTGGTGACCGAAAAGAAAACAATTTTTTTCTTTTATTAAATAAATAAATAATAAATGCACTTTGTTCATTCATATTCAAAACACTTTATACACAAATTTTACAAGTACAGTTATTCACTGTTGTACATAAATACCTATACACCTATATACTTTCTCATAAACAGCTGCTTATGTATTCGTCCGATTTCGGAGTAGCTCGTCTCGATTCGTGCGAGCTTCGTAGAGTCGTACAATACGTCTAGTTGCACGCACACAAACACCGTGTCGAAGACTGCCGAAAAGAAACGACGTTAGACAATGCACGGCCTTCAAGCGCCGCGCAAGTGATTCTCGTCCCACCTGTCCGCGCAGTAACTTTTTTTTACGACCGCGCGAGATTGTCGCAACAAAAACGATTATTACTGAAAAACTAATATAGGTACCTACCTAACATTCAAATAAAAATATTCTCAAAAAGCTCAACGAATTCAGAATTTAATTTTATTAAAAGAATATTGGTCAAATAAAAAATAAAGGATGAAAATAAAGCATATGGGAATATAAAAATAAATCGTATTTATTTTTTATTTCGAGTTTTACAAGAAAAGTATAATATTTACTGGAGACAATTATTTTATTATTATAATAGTACATGATATTCCCTTTAAAATGACACCAATATGAATAATATCTTATATCTATATCTACAAATAAATAAAATTGAAGTGTCTGTTTGTAATGTTAAAACAACAGCTTTTTATTAAATGCATATGAAAGTACTAGTAACAAAAACACAATTTTTAAATTTTTTATCTGTCTGTCGGTCTGTCTGTCTGTCTGTCTGTTTGTTCCAGCTAATCTCCGAAACAGCTGGATCTATTTTGACGGGACTTTCACTGGCAGATAGCTGATGATATAAGGAATAACTTGAACTACTTTTGTTTTAGAAAAAGAATTAGGGTTCCGCGCAAAAAAATTAAAACCCATGAAATCCATATTCCACGCGGGCGAGATCGCGGGGAACAACTAGTACTCAATATAGATAAATGTATACTTATTTTTATTTATTTATTATTTTAATAAATAAATAAAAATAAGTATTAATAATTTCTAGACACATCTCAACAGATATTTCGTTAATAAATTGCTATCAATACTGAAGCATTCTTTTATATTTAGCATCCATTTAACACAAAATACTGATAAGAATACTTTTTAAATAACATATAATCAATAAACGATAATCGCGTATAGTGAATTTCGAGGTAAATTATTATATGTAAACGTTTTTGAATGGTCGTAAGAATATTTCCTAAAGAAAATATCTTCACAATTAATTTGATGTAAAATAACATTAGAAATAACGTATAAAACGGAGAAATTATCAAATTTTTGATCGAGTTCCTAACCAGTACACAAACAAAAATGGCGAATAGTCATTTTCACATTTTTTTAGAAATAACGTATAAAACAGAAAAATTATCAAATTTTTGATCGAGTTCCTAACCAGTACACAAACAAAAATGGCGAAATGTCATTTTCACATTTTTTTTCTATATAGTTATTTGTTACAGAGTACACAGATAAAATTCACTCTCATAGATGACAAATTTCACTTCGGTTCATTTTCGCACGCTTTCTCGAGAGCGACGCGTCGTGACTTGTTTACGCATTTACTTCAAATACCCCGCCCGCACACCGCAGGAAACATATACCTACGAAAAAAAACGTAACAAACTTCTGCCAGATAAGGCTTGATAAGATCTTTGGTGTTTTTGCACCATAACCTGACTCTGGTAAATTTTAAATATGACTAGATAGATAAGAACAGTTGGTTTAATATGATTGTTGAAAACAAATACCCTTTAATTGTAATGAAAAATACTTGAGGTTAATGAATGTTGAATCTAAAACATTAATTTTTTATTTAATTTACGGACTCCTATCCAGATGTTTACTAGGAGAATACAAAGTTTATTTCATTTTTGTAATATGGCTAATTATTAATTAGGCAGGGATTTCTAAGATGAATAACTAATTAACTAAGATTAAGGTTAAGAACTAAGATTAAGATTAATGATAAGATAGAAACTGATTTAATATAAGGTTTACATTTACAATGTTCCGAAATAAATAAATAAATAATTGACCATGAGTGAGTAAAAATAATATCTTTTATTTTACAGTATCTAATGTTGTTATATAAGGTGCTTCTAAAATATATGCCACGGTTGTTTGTATGGAGACTTGGCCAATCAGCTGACCGATTTCCATACAAAGTGCAATTTTTTTTGAGAATTGACTATGGGTTCCTTGGGGAAAGTGGTACAGTATCATGAGTAGAACCACCAGTTGCAGCCATGGCATATTGTAGTTTAGAAGCACCTTATATTTCAGTTAAAATAAGTGCGAGTAGGTATTATTTTTCCTGTACCGAATTTCGGCCCATCTCTAATATATATATATATATATATATATATATATATATATATATATATATATATATATATATATTGAGAATCTAAATTGAGAATTTAAACTACACCCGTGTGTGTTTGTGTGTATATAAAGAGGGCTACTTTTAATATCGCTCATTTTAATATCAAAAATTTAGGTTATCTTTATAGCAGTATTATATTTTCAATTCAAAATTAGTACTGCATTTGTGATAATAATAAAATGTATGTATATAGAGTACTCACTCATTTTCTTTCACTATTATTTCGTGACTCTTCATTAATAATAAATGCACTTTGATCATTCATATTCAAAACACTTTATACACAAACACCGTGTCGAAGACTGCCGAAAAGAAACGACGTTAGACAATGCACTAGACATGTGTCAATCATGCATGATTCGTTTGAGCTGGTACACTTAAAAGTATTGATGGTTCATTCATTTGTTTTTGAATGTACCAGTACAACCAATCACAAACAATTCGGTACCTTTTTAACCCGTGATTTGTTTGAATTGAGAATGAGCCGCAAACCGACCGAATCCCGAAAGATCTGAATGAATTGTTTTTAATGTAAGGTATACCAGTGCAGTATAGGTAATCAGTGCATGCATTCGGAAATGTTGCCAAGTTAGGCGATTTTTAGCTATTTAGGCTAGTTTTAAAGTAATCGGAGCGACAAAAATTGTGATTTTCTACTAGTCTCCGAGTAGGCTATCTCAGAAAGAAGGCGATTGTAAAGGATATTATTTATTCTATAACCCTTTTATTAGAAAATAATAAAATGTAGATATTGCAACTGACTTCTTGTGTATTTTTAATACCTTTGTAGTCTACTTCTACGCTTAAAATCCTTATTACTTTTGATAAATAATATAACACTAAAGGTACCTAACATAGGTTTAAATTAAAGCATTTTCTTAAAATATTTCTTATAAAATTGGGTGACTTTTTAAGACTTTCAACTTTTACTCTGCGTCAACTTTTTGGCGACTTGGATTCGGCTAGAATAGGTAACAATAGTAGTTGGGTTGTACCAGTTCTGGCGCACTGAGTCAGTACTACTGTACTGGTAGGTACGATGTACCAGTTCTGGCGCACTACGTTGTACCAGTTCTGGCGCACTGAGTCAGAAGTGGTACAAGTACGACGTTCGTCGACTCACGATCCTAAAAGAAAAAAAGTTTTGGCATGCTCTGATCACGAATCTGCGGTCCATTTTTGCGTAGGATGCACGGTTCCGGAGACGTACAGATCAATTAACTCTTATCTAATTGATATCCGGTGCGACCTCCACCGTCATTAGCGCTCCATTGTTCTTATCTACTTATCTATTGTTCGTTCAATACCGTCATTATCTATTCTTCCTCAGCGTGGTGCTATAGTATTATACTCCTTTGTTCCTATCTACACTAATCTGACTCATTAATAAAACTCATTACCCAATTTTGTTAAAATTTTTATTTATAAAATACAAAATCTTATTACTTATTCTCCATAAAATAGGAGCGAAACATCTCATCCACTAACATATCGTTGTACAATGTGTTCTCTGTAAATATACTCGTAAAACTATGCATTGGACATCCCTGAAACTTATATAGCAAATACATTAAGCAATATTCGCCACAAACTGAAGTCCACTCATTCTGAATCCTATCAACATTCCAGTTCCATCTTTTACAATTCTTTTTTAAAAACTCTAGATGATATCGTACAGGTGCTCGTCTGTATGAATCAAAATATTAACCGACGTCATTCGTATCGATATATAAAGCTACCCAATGTGACCCTGGTTTATCATCTGTACCCAAATTGCATATTACCTAGTTAGGTCATAAATTCTATCACATGTTTAATATAAAATAATTGAAACAAGTTTATTAATTATGTAGCCATTTATATACCAAAATGAACTTAACAAAACATAGATTCTTATGACACTATAGTTTATTCAAAATGACTTCCGTGATTTTGAATACAGGCCGTCAATCTGCGCGGCCAGTCGTCTATCGCAGCACGAACGAGGTCCATGTCAATATCGGCGGCTGCCTTAATCAATGATGCCTTGAGTGACTCCAAATTGGGATGAGGCTTTGAGCACGCCTTTTCCTCCAAGTGTTGCCATATCTTGTAATGTAACGGATTCAAATCTGGACTGGAGGAGGGCCAGTCTTTGTGTCGGATGAAGTCGATTTCACGCGCCGCCAGCCAGTCTTGTGTGCTCTTCGCTCCATGAGCTGACGCCGAATCTTGTTGGAATACCCAGTGCCTGTTATTGAACATGGTATGAGAAACAGGTTACACAAGGTTCGTCAGGACTGTATTTTGATACACAACTGCATTCGTTTTTAACCTTTCTCACAAAAATGTACCTCTGTTAAGCCCCAATAAGAAACTCTCAACCATACCATGAGCGAGGATGGAAAATGACCCCGTTGGACACGCGGAATACGGTTGCTCGCTTCTTCACTACTGTGTGCGTACACCTTATCATTTTGTTTGTTGTAGCTCTCTTCTACGGTAAAAATTTTTTCATCCGAAAAAAGAATTTCCCGATATTTTTTTCCCGCGTACCACTTCAACAAAGCGCGGCATCTCTTCAGTCTGAGATCCATTAGACGAGCATTCAAACGATGTCCTGTTTTTCTTAGATATGCCCGAAGCCCTAAGTCTTCATTTAACACCCTTTTCACCGTGGTTCTGCTTAACCCCATCTGAAGGGCCAACAGTTTCTGCTTACTTTTGGGATTTCTTTGAATTCGCGCCTTTACAGCTTTTATCACTGCTGGAGTCCTAATAAATCGAGGGCGACCACTTCTTGACCTGTCATCTACACTAGAGTCTTCATTGTATCGTTGGATGGTACGATAAACGAATCTTTTGGTTATATTAAAATTTTTCAGTATATCAAAAAATTTAATTGGCGCGTAATCGCAACGATGCAACGCAATAACTGCAACACGGTCTTTTTTAAGCGTCCACTCCATATGTAAAAATGAGCAAAATTTTAAAAAGTATACAGTTTTATTTTCATGAACAATTCGAATTTAATAAACTTTTTTGTGGCCAGCATTTTAAAAGAAAAGTTTTTACTGTGTGAACAATATTTATGACCTGACTAGGTATATACGTTGGTACGTGGGTGTACATGGGCAGTCTGTTAGCAGCATAAACATTGTTTTCTAGACTGGGGTGAATCTTTTTCAGATGTTGTTGTACATCTAGTGTATCCATGATATTACTGCTATTAGTAGATTATTACAGTACAATCTACTCAATGACTAACATAGGAATGATCAATTATGTGATTTCTAAATATTAAATTGCATCTTTTCTGTTATACAAAACGTATTTGAGTCATCAATGCACTGAATAAGACGTAACACGAAGTAATACTGAGATAAGCAACAGAATGTGAGATAAGGTTGTTGATGCATAAAGTTATTATCAATTCTACTGTAGAAATTCTTTAGATTAGAATTATTACTTACTGGTACTATATAAGACCAAGCAACTGCAGTCATGGAGTTAGTGTATGGTCGTTTGACCGCAGTGTATCTATCAATACTAAATTTGTGTTACTTCAACGCATCAAAGGCCATAGATGTAAGTGTTTAATCTATTGACAAACTTTCTTTTCTTTCTGTTATTTTCTTACGTGTGTATGATTTTGAACGACAGGCCTGTTGGTCTAGTGGTTAGTGACCCTGACTGCTATGCCAGAGGTCGTGGGTTCGATTCCCACCCAGGACAAATGTTTGTGTGATGAGCACGATCATTTGTTCTGTGTCTGGGTGTAATTTATCTATAATATTTATGTATTTAGAAATATATAAGTATGTTTATCAGTTGTCTAGTACCCATAACACAAGCTCTGCTTAGCTTGGGACTAGATGGCGTTGTGTGATAGTTGTGGAATATTATTATTATTATTTAGTGTTAACAAATTATATTTAAACATTTTGTGTGTGTATATTAAGCCGTGGTAGCTCAGATGGTTAGCTCAAGCTGTAAATTTCACAGTACGCGACCCGGGTTCAATCCCCGCCGGCACCAATTAAATTGTTAATTGCAATTTTAAGTGCTGATTTACCACGTGCTCGGCGGTGAAGGAAAACATCGTGAGGAAACCTGCATGTCTGAGAAAATTTCGAAGGCATGTGAAGTTCGCCAACACGCATTAAGACCGCGCCGCGAACATTTCCTAGCCATAAATACAAAGACAATAGCAGAAAGTAAAAAGTTAAAAAATACTTTTTTAACAATGACAGTCATTAGTTGATCATTAGTGAATGTGATTCTGTTTTCTTAAATTACAGGAAGAAAAGAGCAGAAGGAAGAAATGGGATGATGGGAAGTAATGAAGAATGAATTGTTATGTGAAGTTTGTTGGAACAAACATATTTTAGTCACGTGTAAATACTTTTAACATTTTGGTTCAAAATGATACAAAATCTAAAAAATATTAGATACATCATCGACATGGACGGATTAGATTCGTCTCATATATTAAAGACATGTAATAGTAAGGTCTGATGATACAAAAGCAATACTATAGAAGGTCTCTATGACGAATTAGCATAAAAGTAGTAGATTTGTGGGTTTAAGTCCCATATATTAAAGACATATAATAGTAAGAACTGTGATACAAAGTAATACCATAGAAGGTCTCTTTAATGGATTAGAATTACAATAGTTGAGTTGTTGGTTAAAGTCGTAAATATTATAGACATATATTAGTAAGGTCTAAGATAATACAAAAACAATACTAGAATATCCTCATAAACATTTTCAATGTAGAGAAATGGCTATTCTAGACGTAAAACTATCTAATAAAAATGATTCGTTTATCGATCATTATTTGTTTCGGCCAAGTTATCCTTTCAATTATTTGTCGCCAAAAGACAAAAAAACTGTTCGTTATTGTGAAATACACGTGCACGGCATTCCATATTTTGATGTGACCGAAGAATTAAAATGTGCCTACAAACAAGAGAACATCATCACCATATTAAATTGGTATATTAGAAATTTGTGCAAAGACGAAGTGATCGCATACAAAGGTGGTTCAACAGAAAAACAATTTTTAAAAATGTTGACGACGAATGATAGAATTTTTAATATTGAAGAATACAAATACCCAAAATTCAATGATTTGGTAAATGTCATAAATTTAAACAAACGTTATGTGTGTAATAATCATATATTTGCAAAAAATAATCACAAAATTTTACATTGTTCTTGTGACGAAGTGTGGGTTTTTTACAAGTGGTTATTACTTGAAAATAAAATTTTAAATTAATCATAAATTTTGTTTGATTTCCAAAAAAAATTTGTCACACTATATAATACAAAGGTGGTTCAACAGAAAAACAATTTTTAAAAATGTTGACGACGAATGATAGAATTTTTAATATTGAAGAATACAAATGTCCAAAATACAATGATTTGGTAAATGTCATAAATTTAAACAAACGTTATGTGTGTAATAATCATATATTTGCAAAAAATAATCACAAAATTTTACATTGTTCTTGTGACGAAGTGTGGGTTTTTTACAAGTGGTTATTGCTTGAAAATAAAATTTTAAATTAATCATAAATATTGTTTGATTTTTCAAAAATATTAGTTATAGTACCTATACTATATAATACAAAGGTGGTTGAACAGAAAAACAATTTTTAAAAATGTTGACGACGAATGATAGAATTTTTAATATTGAAGAATACAAATGTCCAATGTTGCTTAATGTATTTGCTATATAAGTTTCAGGGATGTCCAATGCATAGTTTTACGAGTATATTTACAGAGAACACATTATACAACGATATGTTAGTGGATGAGATATTTCGCTCCTATTTTATAGATAATATGTAATAAGATTTTGTATTTTAAAAATAAAAATTTTAACAAAATTGGGTAATGTGTTTTATTAATGAGTCAGATTAGTGTAGATAGGAACAAAGGAGTATAATACAATAGCACCACGCTGAGGAAGAATAGATAATGACGGTATTGAACGAACAATAGATAAGTAGATAAGAACAATGGAGCGCTAATGACGGTGGAGGCTCGCACTGAATATCAATTATGATGAGAAAGATTGCTGCTAAGACGTCTCCGTCCGTGCATCCAACTTCGGGCGGAGTAGCACGGATTCAGGAGGGGTCACTCTACAGTCACACAGTTGACTAGAGTGCTGCACCTGCTTGCGGCAGAGTACAACCGTGGCCGCATATTATTGGGCGTCTTTCTCGATATTGAGAAGGCGTTCGACAGGGTGTGGCACTCAGGATTGCTTTACAAGCTACACGAACAGACCAGTGTCCCTCTTGCTATGTTGCGGCTAGTGGCGTCTTTCCTGGAAGATAGGAAGTTCTACGTCTGCGTAGAGGACGCCGAGTCCGCAGCAAGATCCATCAGAGCCGGCGTTCCACAGGGCAGCTGTTTGTCTCCAGTCCTGTACGCGGCTTACACTAACGACATCTCAACACTGGCAGGCAGGCTGCAAGAGTGGGAAGACGACGTAGAGCTGGCGCTATATGCGGACGATAGTGCCTATTTCACGTCGTACAGAAGAGCACACATAGCCACTGCCAGGATGCAGCGTCTGCTGGACCTGTTGCCACCATGGCGGGACGAGTGGAGGATGGTCGTCAACGTTGGTAAGACGACCGCTCTGTTCACTCGCCGTCTCAGAAAACTACCACCTCCGCTGATCCTCAATGGCCAGATGATCGCGTACGAGAAGGCCGTGACCTACCTTGGGTGCCGGATTGACAGGACGCTGTGCATGACCGCGCACGTCAACTTCGTCGTCCGTAGAGCCAGATATGCGCGGGCGACGCTCTTGCCAGTCCTGGCATTCAAGCTGCCAACTAAAACCAAGCTCCGAATATACAAGATGTATATCCGGACTATCATCACCTACGCTGCTTCGGCCTGGTACGCGCTTCTGAGCAACCCTCTGAGGTGGCGACTGCAGGCCCAGCAGAACCTGTTATTAAGGACGATCGTCGGAGCAGGTCGCTACGTCCGGAACGACGTCATAGCGGCCGATCTGAAAGTCGAGACCATCACAGACTTCGTGGGCCGGCTGGCGCGCGGCATGTTCGACCGCGCCAACAACGGGCCACATGAACACCTGAACGGCTTCGCGCCGTTACACACACGGCCCCCGGACGGGCGACCTCTTCCAAGAGAACTCCTCTCTATATCGATTAGAGAGTCGAGTAACAACCCACAATGCCGCTGATAGGCCAACTCTAACTTCTACCGGACAACCTCCTTTTTCCCCGTAGTTAACTAATCCCGACTAATCCGCCATAATTTACCATGCCTAGAAAAGGCTCCCAGGACTGGCCCACAGTCGTGGGCCATGAGGAAGATCCGGGCAATGGGGGCATACCCCGAGGCCCGAGACCTGCATGGCATACACATGTCATGTAGATGACAACTCACATCGACTTCCTTCATGTTTTACCAGGTCATCTGTCCCATCTAGAGGGGGGTCGACCTTCACTTTGCCTACCGGTACGAGGCTGCCACTCGAGAACCTTTTCCCCCCATCGGTTGTCGGTTCTTCAAGATATATGGCCGGCACATTGCCACTTAAGCTTACTAATCCGTTGTTCTATGCCGTTCACTCTGATTCTACTGTGGACATCTTCATTTCTAAGTTTATCACACAGAGAAACCCCGAGCATAGCCCTCTCCGTGGCTCACTGAGTGACTTTGAACGTCCTCGTACAGTCAGCAGTGAAGGACTACGTCTCAGTTCCGTAGGTCATCACTGACAAAACGCACTGGTTGCACAGTCTCGTTTTCTGGTTTTGAGGTATACCTGACAAGAAGACATGTAGTAATTTCCCGAACGCTGCCCAGCCGAGTTGAATCCGTCGAGTGACCTCTCGGCTGAAGTTATACTTACCTAGTGAGACCTTTAGTCCCAGGTAAACATACTCGTCAACAACTTCGAGCTTAGTACTCCCAAACAACTACCGGCATAGGTGTGACGCGGACGTTACACATGATCTTCGTTTTGTCCATGTTCATCTAAAGACCTATACGTTGGGAGGCACTATTGAGCGATTCTGCCATAAGAACTATATCGTCGGTAAATCGAAGGTGAGTGATGTACTCGCCATTGATGTTAATAGGTTTATTTATCCTTTCCAGTCCTGTAGCTTGAAAATTGCTTCGAATGCAGCGGCCTGTTGGTCTAGTGGTTAGTTACCCTGACTGCTATGCCGGAGGTCGTGGGTTCGATTCCCACCTAGGACAAATGTTTGTGTGATGAGCACGATCATTTTATTCTGTGTCTGGGTGTAATTTATCTATAATATTAATGTATTTAGAAATATATAAGTATGATTATCAGTTGTCTAGTACCCATAACACAAGCTCTGTTTAGCTTGGGACTAGATGGCGTTGTGTGATAGTTGTGGAATATTATTATATTATATTATTATTACTAAATTAATTAATTTTGTCTTCCAAAATAATAAATAACAAAAAAATCCCTCCATAGTTCTAAATTCAAGTTAGTTTATATTTGCTTATATAAGGTTTATATTATAAGGAGAAAAAGTAAAAAATAGAAGTTTAAAATTTGTTTCATTAGGCAACACTGAATGAAATTAAATTTTTTTAGGAATATGTCCGCTGGATTGTGCGTGTGCTTATTTCTTGTTGTTTCTTATTTTTGAGTGTTTTATCGTAATTGTTTGTGTATAGCACAAAACAGAGGGCTCAAGAATGTGCTTTAAGGTAGATTTTGTAATTGGTGCAGTGACAAACATAATAAAAGACTTATAAAATAATATGTTAATTTCTACCCTGTAATTTTTATGATGGTTTTTAGCATTGAGTTAAACAAAACTAGAGGAGCAAACCACATTACCGCGCGTCGAAAAAAGTGTAACTACTATCCAACCGCGACGACGTAGCTTTGAAATTACTAAACATTTCAAATGAACATATATCTGTTTCACTTACACAAGTTGCGAAAACAATACCGTTGCTAAGATTAGATAAAGATAGACACACAAACATGCAATGGTGGGTTGGTGTGGCTTACTATATGAAATTTTACTCAAAATACGCAATAAAAATGAGTTTTTTTTAAGCTGCAGTTAATTGTTTTTAAATTATGAGTAAAAAGGATATTTCATTTTAAAATATTTATTGCGACCCCTTAAAAAAGGGATACAAAGCTTATCAGATGAATAGAATTTAACATAATGATAAAATAAATTAATTTTTTATTTTGTCATATTTTTAAGTATTGTTATTGAACTAATAAATGGAACAATATAAAATAGGTTATAAAATATAATTAAAATAAAATTAATATGAAATTATAATTAATATAAAATAGGTAATATGATATATTTGATAGATCAGTCATAAATAAACCAAAATAAGAATAATTAATTATTTTGTATGAAAGTTAAAACGTAGTTTTTATTATAATTTCCAAAATATTTAAAATCAGAGGTAACAAATTAACTTACTCCATTAATTATATAGTCTCCCATTAACGTAGGATATTCACAAAGGCGGAAAAGTGGTAACATTGATCCTAAATCGCTATATTCTATAATTTTATATGAGGTTTTTTTTACGTTTATATGAAAACAAGAACTAAAAATTAAGTATTGAAGGTGATTCCGCTTGATTTATTATTTTTTGTGACCTTAAATGGCATTCTTTCACTACGCATATACCCATTTTTTGTCGCGGCTCAATTCTGTCAGTGTCACATTGAACACTGAACTGCCACTAGCTAACCATATATGGCTATGGCCATACGTGCAGTGGCAACGCTTTGGCGCGGTGATTACTAATCTAGTGTAATGTATAAATCATTGGTTTGTAGTAAGGTTCTTTCTACATTATGTGCAGACAACATGGAATTTTATAACATCTCACGTATTGATGTTATTTTATTTTCAAAATATCATCTTGTTTAAAAGAATAAGATATAAAAATAAGATAGAAGAAGAAAAAAGTGACAGGTGACAACTGTCGTATATTTTAACCAAATATTTTAATTAAAATATATTTATATTTTATTCCTGAAATTCCGAAAAATAATGTTTTATGTAAATAATATATTTCAATATTAATGAATATGTGATAATATATTTACAAGTTCATTTGCCTGAAGTGATGACACGAAATGACGATGGCCGAATACACCAAGAATATATTTTATTTTGCAACATTAATGCCAGGGAGAACTTTAAAGAAATATTAAGTGAGAAAATAGAACAACGTCAAAATAACAAAATCAATGCTCACTACACTTCTACTGATTCCAAGAAAACAACGAATGCCGCGTTTTTATTGAGATGCTTGAGCGTTTTATTGAGATTGTCACCAAAAGAAGCTTTGAAACATTGAGCTATTACGTACTACGTACTAGAGGCGACACTGCATTCAGACTCTATGTTCCACAGTTCCACTCAACTGCAGTGCATACACCGCACTTTAATCAGTCACTCGCTAGGCGCTTGTAGAGTTGTCACGTGTTGTGTTGAATTAAAAAAATCTCTTGATAAAAATATGCCGTCGTGTATAACAGTAAAACAGTAAAATGTTAAAAAAATGTATAAAAATATCCAAAAGAATAGATTACATTAAACAAATGGAAAAATCTGACAATAAAACTAAAACGATGTGGAAAATTATTAATAATAAAACCGGTAAAAATAAAATGAAATTACTTCAAAATATAATTTTAAAAGAAAATAATACATTAATTTCTTCCCCCCACATCGTAACAAATATGTTCAACGAGTACTTTGCCACTGTAGGTCAATGTTCTAACTCCAATAATATGGTAAATAGACATCCCGTTATAAATCCACCAACAAACTCTTTCTTTTTAACCCCTGTTGATCCAAGAGAAATAATGAATATAATTACTTACTTACTTACTTACTTACTTATCGTCACGCACAATCCCTAACGGGGTAGCCAGAGAGAACAGATCGCCAAGTGTCACGATCCTTACATATCTCTTTCGCTTCTTTCAGGTTCATTAACTTCTTCATACATGCACGTCTAGGTATCCGAGTACTCTTGACCCTCCCCTCTTCGAGCAATTTGCTCACATGGTCTTCGAAAGTTAGTCTCGGTCTACCTCGACACCTTTTAATATTTACTTTCGCTCTATATATTTTCTTCACCATTCGGTCTTCACTCATTCGTTCAACGTGTCCAAACCATTGGAGTACGCCCCTATCAATTTTTGTGATAAGGTCATCTTTCAATCCTGCCATATTGCGAATCTCTTCGTTTCGCTTTCGGTCGGCTATGGTAACGCCACACATTTTACGAAGAGATCGCATCTCCACTGCATTCAACTTGCTTTTATGCTTCTTCTGGCATACCCAGGTTTCGCTGCCATATAACAAAGTCGGTACCAACACTGCGTTATGTACTGCAAGGCGTGCACTCTTCACCACGCCTTGCCTTTTTATTAATGCATTCAGGGCACCATTGACTTTGTTTCCGGCAGCGACACGCCTATCCACATCTAAATCACATCTTCCATCCCGGCTGAAAGCACTCCCCAAGTATACAATTTCATTTACCTGTTCTAGACATTCCTGATTTACCCATATTTCACATTTCGTTCTCTCTTCGTCCTTTTCAAATACCAGAACCTTAGTTTTATTAGCATTCAAACGGAGACCTTTAATTTCACATTCCTCTTTCATACACGTGACTAATGCCTGCAGTTCTGCTTCTGATGGTGCAATAAGCACTGCATCATCAGCATACAGCAGACAATTAACTTTTATGTCACCCAATTTCACACCCAAACAGCTATCTTTCAGCTTCTGTAAACAGCTGTCGAGATACAGTATGAACAGCCAGGAAGACATGACACAACCCTGTTTTACGCCCGCTTGGACGCTAAACATGGGTGACAGGTCATGCCCTACCCGCACACAGGCTTTACAGTCATAGTAAAGTGACTGCACAGCCCTTAACAATCGACCATCCACACCATATCCCGGCAACAGTTCCCACATTTTCTTCCTTATAACCTTATCAAATGCTTTCTCCAGATCCACAAAAGCACAGAAAATCCTCTGGTTAACACTCAGAAGCTTCTCCGTGATCATGCGGAGAGAAAACATTTGATCCGTGCATCCTCTTCCAGGTCTAAATCCGCATTGTGCCTCCCATAAGAATCTTTCCGATTTCTCTTGCATCCTGCGTGTCAAAACCTTCGAATAAACTTTACTTGCTAAACTGGTCAAGCTGATCGCCCGATAGCTCCCGCAGTCAAAATGTGAACCTTTACCTTTATATAAAGGCACAATGACCGCGGATCGCCAATCATCCGGGACATCTCCCGTCCGCCAGCACAAATTGCACAGCAGATGAAAGCTGTCCCAGACGCGAGGCCCACCGTACTTGACCATTTCAGCAGTAACTCTGTCTAGTCCCGCAGCCTTACCACATTTCAAACTTCGAATCGCACGTTCAATCTCTTTCATGCTGATGACCTCAGTGTCATCGAGGTCCGTGTCTGGCGTGCCAGTCACGGCGTCACCCCCGGATCCTTCACTCATTCATTCATGACACGCATACAATTCTCTATAAAATTCACTCCATCGCTGCATGACGTCCGATTTTTCTGAGAGGACGTCATTGGTTCTCGAAAGCACTTTGTTCATTCTTAAAGCTGTCGCACCACTCCGGGACCCTCCAACCTCTTTCCAGAAGAGTTTGGAGTTTTCCCTAAAGTTGTGCGACAACCTCTCGTCCGCTTCTATTCTACACCTTTCACGTACTTCCTCAATCAATGTTTTCGCATGAACTTTCTGCAGCTTATATCTTTCTTTCATCTTCTCTCTCATATGCTCATCGTTACTAGAGGCTAAGTAGTCTAACCATGCTTTTTTCTTCTTTTTTACAGCTTCTTTCACGTCGTCATTCCACCATGCATCTCTTCTTTTACTACTACCTCTTTTTGTCGTACCACATACTTCTTCCGCTGCACTTACCATTCCATCCCTAAGGTTCAGCCATATTCTCTCCACACATTCTTTCCTGCCATCGATGGTGTCAAGCTTTTCGGCTACCCTCGTGTGATATTTGTCCCTAGTATCCGCTTCCTGAAGCTTCCAGCTTCGGATGCGACAGACCGACTGTGGTTCTGTTACTGCCGTCCGGTGGCGCCAACCCGCGAACAAACCCCTAAATCTAGTAATTACTAGATAATGATCCGTTCCCAGGTCAGCACCCCTGAACACTCGTGTATCCATCACCTGTTTTCGCAGTCGGTCATCCACCAGGAACAAATCAATCATACTTCTCTCGTTCTTTCTTTCTCTAGTGTACATATGGATCTTCCTGTGATTAAACATAGTGTTTGTCACAAGAAGACCCTTTTCCTTGCATACAGCCAGTATAAGCTTGCCAGCATCATTAACCCTTTTATCTCCAAACTTTCCAAGCACCGACTCGTATCCTGGTCGAGCGATGCCTACCCATCCATTCAAATCACCACATACAACAGTTCTTTCGTTTCCCTTAACCAAATCTAGAACTTCTCTTACATTCTCCCAAAACTCCTCCAGCTCAGCCCTGGACGACGAAGCTACCGGCGCATAAACAGCCAAAAGGAATAACTTCGTCAGTCCCATTTTGAAGCGAACCCAGAGAAGTCTTGAGTTCACAACCTTGTATTCAGTCATAAGATCGACCAACCTGGACGACAACAGCACTCCCACTCCTTGGCAGGCGTTCTCGCTTTCCGGGACTCCGGACCATATAGCTAACGTCCCGCCAGGGAGCTCTTCAATACCACTGCCTTTCCGTTTGGTCTCCGACATACACACGACATCTAATTCTCTTTCTTTCATTATTTCGATCAACTCATTCGTCTTATCTCTCATGCCTCCTCTAACATTCCACGTGCCAACTCTGCACTCCGTCCTCCACCTGATATAATTAAAAATATTAAAAATAAACATAGCTGTGGCATTGATGATATACCACCAATCCTGGTAAAGAAATGTGCAGAAATATTAACTATCCCTTTAGCTTCACTTATAAACCAAAGTTTTGAAAATTCTCAGTTTCCGGATGCACTAAAAATTTCACTAATAAAACCAATATTTAAAAAAGACGACCCCCTAACGCTCAGTAACTATCGACCCATAGCCCTGCTTCCCACGTTTGCTAAAATATTTGAGAAAGCCATGTGTAACCGACTCTATCATTATTTAGAAAAATACAATATATTAGACGAATCACAGAACGGTTTTAGAAAAAGTAGATCGACAACTATGGCAGTACATAAATATATCCAAACGGCAGCGCAAAATATTGATAATAAAAGAGCCAACATAGGCCTCCTTTTGGATATGACGAAAGCATACGATAAAGTTCAATTTAATATACTTTTATATAAATTAAAGGGTTCGGGAATTCGTGGAACGGCCTATAAATGGTTCCAATCATATCTGACAAATAGGAAGCAGATAGTTCAAATCGAACACCGCAACGATAAAAAACGGGAAATCGTTGTAGTACAGTCCCAAATCCGGGACCTCACATGTTCAATCCCTCAAGGTAGTGTCTTAGGATGCCTATTGTTTTTAATATATATAAACGATTTACCCAAGATAATAAATAACGAAAACACATTAAGCGTACTCTTTGCCGACGATGTGTCAGTGTTAGTGAACTGCGATAAAAACACAAATTATAACTATATTGTCTACAACACTCTACACACTATAACAAATTGTCTTGAAGATCGCAACTTAGAAATTAACTTTAAAAAGACCAAAATTATGCAATTTAAAACATACAAAAGCAGCCCATTAACTTTAAACATAAACTTTAATAATATACAACTAGACGAAGTTGATACTTTTAATCTTTTAGGTTTGAAAGTAGATTCAAACATCAACTGGAAAACGCACATAAATTTTATAAAGTCTAAAATTTCAAAATTTACGTATGCTTTATTTCAAATTAAATACACCACTGACACAGCCACGGCATTGTCAGCTTACTATGCCTATGCTCATTCGTGGCTTAAGTACGGAGTTATGTTGTGGGGAAGTAGCGTCGATGTGCAGCAGCTTTTTATTACCCAGAAGAAGTGCGTTAGAATACTAGCCCAGATAGATAACACTACTAGCTGTAGACCGTATTTCAAACAACTAAATATTCTTACCTTACAATGTATGTACATTTACGATCTATGCCTGTTTGTCCACAAAAATAATAATAGTTTTAAGAAAATTAAAGATACGCATAACTTAAATACACGTAACAAAAATAAATTATACCTACCACAGTCGCGAACAAAAATGTTAAATACAAGCCCCTACTATATGGCAATAAAAGTATATAATAAATTACCACAGGAAATAAAAAATATATCAGAATTAACCAAATTTAAATCAATACTCGGTAAATATTTAAAACAAAACCCCTTCTACTCAGTAGAAGAGTATTTAGATAAAAAATAACACTATTATATATTTTTATATCTTTTTATAGCTTTTGATTTTATTTTATGTATGTTAATAGTATATAAGCAGTGCCCTTGTCAAATTTGCAGTGCCTGAAAAGGGCGTCTAAGTTGTAAGCACATTTTTAATTTAATACCAATTATGTACACTTAGATTGCAAATAAATGATTGATTTTATTTGATTTGATTACTTAGATATTGCACAAATAATTCAAGAAATTTCAGTAAAAACCAAGGAATTACTTTTCATCGGTTAATATGATACTTAATCAGTAAAAAAGTTTCATAGATTAATAATAAAACAAATTATTCCTAAGACGCCATTTCGTGTCATGAAATATAGATTATGAAATTAATATGTTCAGATGCGACATTTCTGTGGGTACTTAAGTATAAGACGAATATATTATTATACACTTTTTTTTGAAGAAACATATATAAGTTATTATAATTAGGCTAAATTTTTCATGTTTAAATCTGCTTATTATTCTTTTATTTTATTTTTTGGTTTTCATATCAAAGTCAAAGTGGAATAAATTCGTCCATTTTTAAATCTCGCGTGCCCAGCATTTATGAACGACTCTTATTTTAATTTAAATAAATATTGTTGTAAATTAAATGTTATGTTAATAAGTTTTGTTAAACACACATTTAGTATGTTTTTTTTTTTTATATTTGACATAGATACCTTTTAAAATATTTAGATAAAAATATCATTAAAATGTAATTGTGAAATAATATTATGTAATATTATATTAAATAAGGAAATATAATATACAAAATAAATGACATAATTTAAATATTGTTCTCGATATAATTTACCTATTTAACAATACAATCTACTATTACCTACGGATCATTCTTCCTATGTTTATTCTATGATAAGAAAACCAACCACGCGAACACAGAGTAGCGCACGTCTATTGTTTGAGATAGCTGCTCTAGTACGTAAGTACATATTACTTCAATGTAGATTAATAATAAAACAAATTATTCCTAAGACGGGATCTCGTGTCATGGAATATATATTACGAAATTAATATGTTCAGATGTGACATTTCTGTGTGGGTACTTAAGTATAGGACGAATATATTAACATACACATTTTTTTTTGTAAAAACATATATAAGTTACTATAATTAGGCAAAATTTTTCATGTTTTAATCTGCTTATTATTCTTTTATTTTATTTTTAGGTTTCAACATCAAAGTAAAAGTGGAATGAATTGGTCCATTTTTAACTTTCGCGTGCCCAGCATTTATGAACGACTTTAATTTGAATAAATATATTTGTAATTTAAATGTTATGTTGATAAGTTTTGTTAAACATACATTAAGTATGTTTTTTTTTTCATATTTGACATGGACACCTTTTAAAATATTCGGATAAAAATATCATTAAAATGTAATTGTGATATAGTATTATGTATCTAATATTACAAATAAGCAAATTTAATATACAAAATAAATGACAAAGTTTAAATTTTGTGTGTCTCTATATAATTTACCTATTTAACAATATAATCAACTATTACCTACGGATCATTCTACCTATGTTTATTCTACGATAAAAAAAACCAACCGCGCGAACACAGAGTAGCGCAAATTTTTTGTTTGAGATAGCTGTTCTAGTACGTAATTGATTTTTACTAAATTATAGACTTTTGAGTGCTGTATATATATATATATATATATATTTATTTATTATCGCTCCAATACATTCACAGCCGGATTTCCTACGGTGTCAAAATTGTACCGACGGTAGGCTGTTTAAAGGTAAAAAGGGATTAAATATACACATTAAACGATGCCATAGTAAAAATATTTCGGCTTCACAGCCTACCGTAGAAATTCATGACTCTTCTGATAATATACCTAATGACACAAATTCTTCACTTTTTTCGAAACAATTATACAATTTGTATAGTAACGTACCAGTGGTTAAAAGAATTCCAAGAGGCGCGAGGATGCAACTTGCTAAAGCATTATCATTAACTATTAAAAATTGTCTAACAAATTGTGAAAAAAGTTGGCAAAAATTATTTACATTCGCGTATTCTCACTTCCATTTTAGTAAAACAATAAATAAATCAATTACGTCTCAACTAATAGAAAATTCTTTTCAAAATTTGAATTACCCGATTAATACTCATTTCCCTCGACCTTATCCTAAATTTGATTTAAAAAAAGAAGTTGAATCAAAAGTAATGGACGGCGACTTAAAAACTGCATCCTGTATTTTATTCTCAGATGACATCCTCGCTCCTCGTAATGTCGAAACTCTTGAAGGCCTTCGTCAGAAACATCCTTCGGTCAATCTTTTCCAGAATTTACCGCTGCCTCCCAATACTTCTATGCAACCATTACAAGTTTTCGAAAAAGACACTTTAGACGCAATATTGTCATTTTCGAATGGCTCTGCCGGCGGCATTGACGGGATTACGCCTCAGTATCTCAAAGACCTTGTAAGCGTATCTGCCGGTGACGCCGGTAGGGTACTTCTTAATGACATAACAACATTGTGTAATTTTATGCTTTCTGGTAATGTCAATCCCAATGTCAAGATTGTGTGCCATCAAAAAAAGGATAGCGGTATCCGTCCTATTGCTGTTGGTTCTACATTTCGACGCTTAACTTCAAAATTAGCTTGCAGGCACATAATCTCAAACAGGTCGCTTCTCGAGACATGCAGCACTTAACGATATCATACGCCGGTCTCTTGCCACCGTCAACGTGCCAAGTCTACTTGAGCCGTCTGGTATTGCAAGAGACGATGGCAAGAGACCGGACGGTATGAGTTTGATTCCATGGAGGATGGGCCGGGTGCTGGTATGGGATGCAACCTGTTCAGACACGCTGGCCCCTTCCCATCTACGTGGAACCAACAACAGAGCTGGTGCGGCTTGTGAAGCGGCAGAAAAGGCTAAAGTTTGCAAATACAGGGGTCTAGGCTCCGAATATATTTTTGTCCCTTTCGGTGTCGAGACCCTTGGTCCGTGGGGTCCTAGCGCTATAAGCCTTTTTAAGGAAATAGCAAAAAGGTTAATCGACGTCACAGGAGACCGAAGAGCTGGCAGTTACCTCGGACAAAGAATTAGTCTAGCTATTCAACGGGGAAACGCTGCCAGTATCTTCGGAACCTTGCCTAAAGGACCTCTTTTTTAATAATTTAATTTAGTTATTATAATAGGTATATATTTTTAAGGTTTTTAGTATTAGAAATAATGTTTATAAATTTATGGGTTAGATTTAATTTAAAGTATATTTATCATTGTACATTATTTTATATTGTTACACATTTAAAAATAAAAATATTAAAATAAACATTTTTGATCTCAAACCTTAAGACAACATTTCAACCTACTCAACTGGGCTTTGGCACCAAAGGTGGCTGTGAGGCGACGGTACATTCGGTGCGTACTTTCTTAACTAACTTCAACGCAGATGTTCTTCTGAAGGTTGATCTTAGAAATGCTTTTAACTCTATTGATAGGATAACCCTGCTGAAAGAAGTGGCTAACAATACCCCCGAAATATATCATTACGTTGGGCAATGTTACAGTCAAAATTCAAACTTGTTTTATCAAAACCATATTATGAGTCTGCTGTCGGTGTTCAGCAGGGTGATCCATTAGGTCCAGCTCTTTTCAGTTTGGGAATTCAACCTATTATATCAAATTTAAAATCCAAGCTGAATGTCTGGTATCTGGACGACGGTACACTGGGAGGTAAAGCAGATGATGTCCTCAATGATCTTACTCATATTTTTCAAAAATTTAAAAATATTGGTCTTGAACCAAATACAAATAAATGTGAAATATTTATTTCTAATAATTTATCTAATTCTAAAAGAGATACCTTAATTCAAAATTTCAATCAGATTTCTCCAGGAATAAAAACTGTCAATTCGGAATCGCTTTACCTGCTTGGTGCTCCATTGTTTTTCGATAGTATTAAACCGGTTTTAAAAACAAAATTTGATCACTTTTTAAATCACGTTGATAAATTATATATTTTAAACCCCCATATTGCCCTTACCATTTTAAAATATTGTCTCCTTGTACCTAAATTTACATACTTGTTACGCTCAAGTCCAGTCTTGAAATGTTCGGATATTTTAAAAGATATTGATAGTAATCTTAAAATTGCTTTAGAAATAATTCTAAATTTGAGATTAAATACAATAGCCTGGAATCAAGCCACTTTACCTATCAAATTTGGTGGAATTGGTATAAGAAATATTTCTAGCGTCGCATTGCCTGCTTTTTTCCGTGCATAGTGTCAATGACCTATGTAACACAATTTTAAATAATAAAGTAAACCTGTGCTTTGCTGAGGAGGCAAAGCAAATATGGCTAACGCTCTAAACCGGCGAAAATGTCCCACTGGAAGTTAACCAACAAAAACAGTGGGATATTCCGTTGGTACGGAGTGTCCAGAAAAATATATTTCAAAATTTCCATATTCAACAAGATCAGGCTCACCTTCTAGCTGTTTCGACTAAGGAATCTAGCCACTGGTTACATGCTCTACCATCGAGTAATCTCGGCACATTGCTTGATGGGGAAAGCTTGCGCATCGCCGTAGGAATCCGGCTAGGAGTGGCTATTTATCAACCTCACCAGTGCCCCTGTGGTAGCAGCGTCGATGAGTTTGGGCTCCACGGACTTTCCTGCAAGAAAAGTGCAGGTAGGTTTTCCCGTCACGGTTCTTTGAACGAAATCATCCGAAGGGCTCTTGTCTCTATAAATATCCCCTCGGTTTTAGAACCTTGCGGGATATTTAGAGACGATGGCAGGAGACTCGACGGTATGACTTTGGTCCCTTGGGAGAGAGGTAAAGCCCTAGTGGGGGATGCTACTTGCGTTGACACTTTGGCAGCCTCTCATCTCAAGGGTACCTGTTTTAGAGCCGGGGCGGCATCAAAGGCAGCCGAATTTAGTAAATGGTGCAAATATGAGTCTTTGAGAAATGACTACATATTTGTGCCATTTGCTGTAGAGACCATCGGTCCGTGGGGTCCACGTGCAATAAAGTTTCTAAAGGAACTGTATCCACGAATGGTCGTCGCTGCTGGTGATAAGAGGGCTGGTTCTTTCCTCGCTCAAAGGCTAAGTATAGCTATTCAGCGAGGAAACGCAGCCAGCGTTCTTGGCACTATACCACGGGGAGCAGGTCTTTTTGACGATTTAAAATTTTAGTTTTAGGTTTTCTATATTATAGTTTCTTCTTTTATATTGTATATAATTAGTTTTAATCGTAAATATTATAATTTTAATTATCATTTTAGTTAAGTTCTTTATTATAATTTTTGTAATATAAATTAAATAAACTATAATAAATTAAAAAAAAATTAATATGTATGAAATAAATATGTTAACAATACTGAAAATCTTTCTTTTTGCCTAAGTCCTACAATTTACCGAGAGTATCTAGGCCGATTTCTAAGTAACAAACAGTGCTTTTATTGTTATTTAGAAAACGACAAAATACTTAATAAAAATAATAATACGAAAGGAGTAGTATGGAGGTATATATAATATTAAAATATTTATAGCTATGTATAGTTGAAGTAGTAGTTAATAAAGTAGCTTCCAGGTGGCGTTGTAGTCGCGGAAAATTCTTACGTTAGAGATTCTTATCTATTTCCGTATATAGGTACATTCTTATCTATGGCACTAAACCCTTATCAAAATTGCGCTATATTTTACAAAAAATTGGTATCCAAAATCCACCAAATTCCGCTAAGTTGTATCCTGTAAATGTAAAAACAAATAAAAAAATGCGATTATTTTAAGACATTTTCATTTATTTAAGTAATATTAGGTACTAAAATCAACTAAATTATAATAATTAAGTTCATTATTTCAGCTGACATAGCTTGCTTTTGACAATGTTCATAACGTCGAAAATCCGCTATACGTCGGCGTTTAAATGTGAAAGCGATAGCACGCTGATGGCTAAGTCCACTAATTTCCGAAGACATTCATCCTAGCCGAAACAGTTGAAACTGAGCTAAAAACTAATACGAAACTCGAAAGTGGGAAAAACAAGTTCTTCTCAGATATTAAAGCTTAGAGGATTAATATAATGAAAAGCAATACAGCTACATGATAGCATAATGCAACAGGATCTCCTTGTTGCATTACGCTAAACAATTAACGCATCAACAACATTTTAGTCGGAGAGTATCCGAACGATAGACTAGATAGGCTAGTGTTTTTATTAGAATGTGCTGCCGACTAATATCAAATTTTCAGCCAGATTCCAGATATTTTTTGAATTTTCTAACCTTTAGAAAATTCAGCTAGTAGACCCTAGAATTGCACTAGATCTAGCACCAAATGTGCTAAAACGGCAACAATGTCTTACTCAGTCCATCCCTAACATGTGAAAAAAGTATATATATTTATTGAATCGATATTTTAAAGAAATCGTAACAAATCATTTACTGTGTTTCGTCCTGCTAACTCTAGTTGTATAACTCGAGTTTAGTTCGAGTTGTGTGAAATTCAACTCGAGTAAACTGGAGTCGTAAAGCACATCACAAAACATCGAAGCTTATGTACGATTTATCGATTTTTTTGATGTTTTTTATCACCATTTAAATATATACATAGGTACATATTCTCCAACAGAAATGAAACAAAGAAGTATAATAATCAAACACTAAATTCATGTTATTTTTAGCACTATTTATTTTTACACATTTAGTTTTTCAAATAATTATCAGAAAACAAGAATTAATTGAATATTTTTACTTTTACGTTTATTTATTTCGAATTGAATTTTAAAATAACAATTTTGACAACTTGGCGCCTAGTAAGCGGTTTCTCTCCTGGGTGAATGTAGATGCAGCCTCTGAAAATAACCGCTCACGGGATACCGAAATAGCGAAAGGCAAGTAGATCTTATCTAGACTGTGCAACCCGGGAAATATGCCATACCCATTCATGCCATCCCATGTCATCATACATGTAATACAGTATATACAGAATTTCGGTTATAACGACGACGGAGGGACCACTTTAATGTCGTCGCTATATCCGGAGGTCTCTATATCCGAAATAATAAAAAGTCAATTTATACGTGGTAGAGCCATGCTGCAGTTATATTAGTAGTATAGTTGTAGCACGAATGGGTCAGCTCGACCGGGGAAGGACCACGCTCTCACAGAATACCAGCGTGAAATAGTAGCTTAATGCTACTGTATTTCGTATGGTGAGTGTAGAGGACCGGAGACCCTTTTTACTGGAAACGAGGCATTCCATCTTAGTCCTCACGGGTGACAACGCATCCGCATTTTAATTCGTAATCGAGGATAGATGTAGATGTCTATGGGCCACAGCAATCACTTACCATCAGGTAGACTGTGTGCTCGTTTGTCACCCTATCCTACAAAAAAAAAGTCATGTAAATATTTACTTATCATTTATTTAATTATGTTATACATGGGTGTAATTGCAAAAACGTGTTATAGTGCACTGTTTAAGTTTAGTTTTTTGTGCATGCTGTAAGGTGTATTCCATTTTCATAATTCCTTCAACATCTAAATTATTTGGGCCTTCACCAAATAAACAGTACTTTTCGAGCTTTGCTATAGCACATAATGCATCTCTATTTGTTGGAATCTCATTTAGATTGCAATCTTCTTTCTCTTCTTCATCCTCCTTTTCTTGTGTTTGAAGAAAAAACAAAAGATAAGAAAGCTTAATAGTTTTATGAATGAGTCTTTGTGCCTTTACCGACTCAGTCGCAATATCAGCAAGGGATTTCTAGGAATCGGTCATAAATGGTTCATAAAAACAAGTCGCTATACCCAAAATTGACGCTATAACCGAAGTCGCTATTAAAGAATGAATTTCTTACGAAAGTATGCTTAAATTCAAGGGACGTAAGTTTGACGTCGCTATAACCAAAAAGTCGGTACAACCGAGGTTGTTATTAATGAAATCCACTTATCGTCTTCTGCTTTAGTTTTATTTCCTATGTTGTGGTACGTTGATTTTTTATAGTAAGTAGTTCCATATTATGTCACCTTCAGTATTATCGCATTTTCTGAACATATTTACGAAACTATACCGAAATACAAAGAGGTGAATAACTGTTCATCCATAAAAATCAATATTTCAGAAAAATGACTAACTAAATACGAAGTACCGTAAGCCGATAAAACAATTTAATTCCAAAATAGCTATAACCTTATTAGACTGTACTTAAGCTATTCATTAAGTTAAAGCTCAAACAATACAATTATTAACAAGAAAATACATCAAACAATTTCAATCCATCTTCAATATTTGTAAACTTTTCTTAATTAATTATCGCAATACGAATAACTACAATTTTACATCGAAAATGGAATAACCGATTGAAGACAATTGCACTTCTGAAGTTCAAGTATATTAATTATTTTCGGCTGAAAGACCATTCGCCTGTTTGTTGATTCGTAATTAAAATTTTCGTGATTGAGTTATTTCTGCTAAATATGTTTCAAACAAAAGCCGGCCTATAAAAGTTTTCTTTATCAATATAGATACTCCGAAATACCTCTTACGGAATAAAAAGTACCTAGCCGAAAATCTTAGTATTTACTCAGATCAAACGCCTGTTCAAAAACAGTATTTAAAGCAATTGAAGGAAGAATTAAAGAAACGAACAGAAAAAGGCGAAAAGGATCTTATTATTAAATATATAAATGGCACACCTTCAATTGTTATAAACAAAACCCACCAAAAAAAAAACAATAAAGGCTTCACCACAAACCGAAAAAAATACGGATAGATTAAGCCACCAATTAGTAAACAATTACGAAAACATTCCATTGCACCCGTCTTCGTTAAGATATTTTTATGCTAATTTACGTAGTATTCGCAAAGCCGGGAAACTCGACGAAATAAAATGCATATTAAAAGTAATACCGATGACTACGCATTTATTAATTTTTACTGAGACATGGATTACTTCGGAAACCGACGCAAAATTATATCAGATACCAAACTATAAACATATTTACAATTATAGACAAAATTACAAAGGTGGTGGCATTTCAATTTACGTACATAATAGCATAAAATACGATATAACGGAAGAATTGTGTGAGAATGGAAACCACTACTTGTGGATATACATAGATAAACTATCTTTAAACATCGGCGCAATACACAAACCAGGAAGTTCTAATGTAAACAACTTTTTAGAAACATATTCTTCACAGTTGGAACGGAAGAGAAGGGCGATTGTGTTTGGAGATTTTAACATTGATCTACTTAATACAGATAGCAACGTCACAAAATACCTAACTGAAATAAAAGAAATTGGATATGAAATATTGAATGAAATTAAGAGGCTGTACAGTACTCGTGAAACCACCACTACAAGCACTATACTGGACCATGTATGTACGAATATAAACAATCACTCATTTCGTTTCCCAATAATTGAATCGTGCCTATCTGATCATAAGCAGATATTTCTTGAAATAAGCAACTTAACAACAAAGACACATAAAAGAGTTCAATGATTTATTTGATTGACTTGATTATGAAAAGTTATACAACACTACTTACTTTAAAAGCCAAATACACTAATGAAGAAAATGACTATTACTACCTAGAGAGATTTATGTTAGAACAAATAAACAAAAATAAAGTAAGCAAGAAAAATATTCTTAACCCTCCACAAAAAGACTGGATATACCGAGATATTATAAAATCTGTGGCGAGTAAATTAGTTGCTAGAACGGACCTGAAGATCACGCCACCACTACGTCATACATCGGACGATATCCACGTCATCGCTAAGCAACGCCCGCTCATTAGGGCGCATGCGTTCCCATTGGTCGTAGCGCCAGCAGAGTTCGATGGCCGCCTGTGTACCTATTGTTCTCATCGACGGCGGCATGGGCGGAGTTCAACGGCCGCTTGCGCATGTATTGTGTTCGCTGTGAATACGACCAATCAGTGTGTAGTTTAAGATAAACAACATATCGTGATTTTGGTTATTATTAATTATTTTCACCTATATAAGCAATGTTTCCAATGCAATGATATACTATTTTGTACTCTTGTCTAACTTGTACTTGCGTTTTAATAAATATAGTTATTAGTGGTCTGCAGTAATTTATTTGCTAATTATAACGACTTGTGATCCTACTCCTACGCACTTACACTGGTGACACCGACGTTCAAGATCTCGAAGAAAATGCAAGCCGATGGTGCCAAGGCTGGTGTTTTGGGAGAATCCTGCTGAGTTGGGGTAAGAATACCCCCGTTCAACCCTGATGACCCTGAACTATGGTTCGCGCAACTGGAAGGGTAGTTCACGTTGTCCAGCATCAGCGCTGACGCCACGAAATTTTACTACGTCCTGGCACAGCTGGAACCGCAACACGTACGAGACTTAATAGTTTCCCCACCGGCCGCAAGCAAGTTTGATACTTTGAAGACGGAGCTGGTACGAAGACTGTCCGCTTCTCAGGAACGAAAGATCAAACAGCTGTTAATGCACGAGGAGATAGGAGACAGAAAGCCGACGCAATTCCTCCGGCACTTGCTGCACCTAGCTGGAGCAAATGTACCAGCTGAGTTCATCAGAACAATGTGGGCAAGCCGACTTCCTACACACCTGCAGACCTGCATCGCCGCGCAGCAAACGAAGATGTCGCTAGAAGACTTGGCCGAGCTTGCAGACCGGGTGAATGACGTTGTTCTATGCTAGCCAACAGTCAAGTACTTGCGCAAGTAGCTAGTACGTCATCTACACCTACGGCCCCAATTAATAACACCATTGAAGCCTTAACGCGGACAGTGACAGAGCTCAGCCAAAAAGTGGAAGCAATGAGTATGGAGTTACGTAGGCGTTCACTTTCACACTATAACGGTTCAAGAAAAAAATACCGCCCCCGTTCACGCTCACGACCTAGCGATCACCCGCATTGCTTCTACCACTACCGGTTTGGTGAAAAAGAACGGAAGTGTACTCAACCCTGTACCTACCAGAAAAAGGGAAACTACCAAGGCAGCCACTAGTGGCGGTAAACGACTGCCTAGTGATTTCGAGCCGCCTGTTCATTACGGACCGCAAAACAAAGGTGCAATATCTCGTCGATACAGGTTCAGACCTGTGCGTCTTTCCACGATCCGCTGTTCGGGAGCCACGAAACAAGACAAAGTACGAGTTGTTCGCAACCAACGGAACAATTATCCCTACTTATGGCTACTTACCATTAACAATCGACTTAGGACTTCGACGAGCTTTTACTTGGCGATTCACCGTAGCCGACGTCTCGAAGCCCATCATCGGCGTTGACTTTCTAGGTAACTACAACCTACTAGTCGATTGCCGTAACCAGCGTCTGATCGATGGCGTAACGTCGCTCACAGTTGCTGTACCACGTCATACTTCAACAGAAGCAATCTCATCTGTTCGAACAACCATCGACGACTGCGCTTACCATCGTCTGCTGAGAGAGTTTCTCGACCTCACTCGTCCTGCTGGTAAGCAAAAGTTAATTAAACATTCAACGGTACGCTACATCCGCACTACTCCGGGATCACCTGTAACCGGCCGTCCGCGTCGCTCAGACCCTAAGCATTTGAAGATTGCAAAGAAGGAGTTGCAGCAAACGAGATATTACAAAACGGCACAGCGCGCAGATCCGATAGCCCTTGGTCTTCGCCACTGCATTTAGCTCCCAAGAAGAACGATAGCTGGAGACCTTGCGGTGATTACCGTTCATTGAACGCACGCACAATCCCGGACCGGTACCCCATCAGAAACTTTACACAACAGCTGGCCGGAAGTACTGTCTACTCAACATTGGATTTGGTTAAAGCCTACAACCAGATACCAGTTTGTGAAGCTGACGTACGCAAGACCGCAATCACAACACCATTCGGCTTATATGAGTTCCCGTTCATGGCTTACGGCCTCAGAAATGCCAGTTCCAGCGTTTCATGGACGAGGTTCTCCGGGGATTGGACTTCTGTTTTGGATACTTGAATGACATCCTGGTATACAGCTCCAACATCACGCAGCATCAGCAACACCTCAGGCAACTTTTTCAAAGACTGACGGAATACGGCGTTCTAATAAACACCAACAAGTGCGTTTTTGGGCAGTCTGAGGTCAACTTCCTAGGATTCAAGGTTTCAGCAGCAGGAATCCAGCCAATGGATGCGAAGGTGCAGGCTATACGAGAATTCCCTCCACCAAAAACCGTCAAGGAACTCAGAAATTTTCTTGGAATGGTAAACTTTTATCGCCGTTTAATACCAAATGCAGCTACCATTCAAGCTCCACTGAACCAAATGCTCACCGGCCCAAAGACGAAAGGTTCGCAACCTATCAACATGACACCCGCTTTGTTGGAGGCATTTAATAACTGCAAGAATAGTCTTTCTGAAGCCACACTATTGGTACACCCTGATTCACAAGCAGAGTTGGCGATTCATACAGACGCTTCAAATTCAGCAATAGGGGCAGTCCTGCAGCAATACCAGGACAACGAATGGAAACCATTGGCATTCTTTTCCAAGAAGCTAAGTCCAAGCCAGAGGAAGTATAGTCCTTATGATCGCGAACTTCTTTCCATCTACGAAGCCATCCAACACTTCCGCTTCGTGGTCGAAGTACGAAATTTCGCGGTCATAACAGACCACAAGCCACTGACGTTTGCTTTTACAACGCACCGAACTAGCTGCTCAGAGAAAAGGGAAATAATGCAATCATAAAATACGACAAACTAATTATATTAAAAAACAACAATAAAAGAACATTGTCTACCTCACCTGAAAACTTTCTCCATTCACAAGGACACAAAAACACGCAAGCCAGTAAGAAAAACAAAACCCTGAAATTGCACTCATCAGCTTCAAGATCCAATAGTATTTCTGAAGGAGTTTTGAAACCTGGCATGCTGAAATATTTAGTTAATAATAATAATACCAACACAAAATAAGTCAAATATGACAACAAAGATAAAAATACATAGCAACTAGCACCCCTCTCTACTACAGATTTTATAAAATAACAAGTCCAATTAAGCAATATAAGATATCTTCCAACCCGGCTGGTCACCGTGGAAGATTATGACCACCACCCTCCAAAGGAAGACACCTTAAATTGTCGAAAAAACAGAGACTAATGGAAATATTTGGAGGAGGCCTTCACCTAAGGGGGGTCCATGCAAAGTAAACAAACACAAATGAGTATATTTATATAAATTACTAATAAAAATATTTGTCAATTTGCAACTAATGTAAATTAAATATATCCTATTCTTAATTTTATAAAAAAACAAATCCATTTAAAAATCACTTAAAATTTATAAACATTGATTTATAAATTTTAAGTGAAGTATTGATTGAAAGTATTAATGTTACTAATATAATGCATACCTATTTAAACAAACCAAATATTAACCAAATATTATGAAAAATATTTATCATACTCAAAATTACGACATTAATTAACTCAATCAAATTCATTCAATAATATAGAAATAAATTAATGTATTAATATCTAAAAAAATCTAAAAAAAATGAAATAAATTAATGTATTAAAATCTAAAAAAAAACATAATTTATATTTTCTTTATAAAATGCAAATTACATTGCAAAAAAGTTATATTGTAAAACTTATTTAGCATGGAATAAAAGGCTTTTTTTATTTATTTTATTTATTGCCCTTTTAAAAATGAAGTACCTGGATGAAGGAGCTTTCCTCGGTATTTTTTTTTTGGAATTCATATTCAGATACAAATTACATACTGATGAAACATGAATAATATTTTTTGAACTTATTTACATAATAGAAAAAACTGAACTGGTTATTTGAAGAAAAACTCATGAGTGCAAATTTATTATAAATTAAAAAAATACTAAAAAGGGTCCGAAATAATAGATTTTCTCACAAAAGAAGGGAACTTAAAAAAAGGAAAAAAGTCGAACCAGAGGCAGGACGCGAACCAGGGCACTCCGATTTCGCGACTTTCCCGCTTGAGCTATTACAATCGTTAATACGCCGTCAAAATTTACCTTCTTATATTGTAGCAGTTTTTCATTGCCGGAAAACACGGACAAAAGGACATTTTCTAAAAATGAATCCTAGCTAGATCGATTTATTGACCCCGAAACCCCCAGGACACTATATATATATATATATATATATATATCGCCGCAAGGACATCTTCTGTTGACGAGGCCTAAACTTTGCATTGTCTTTTAATTGTTATAAATTATAATAATCAACAGTGTATAATTATTAATACTACAATTTAATAACAGCAATATATCAGAAACATAACATCATGTAACTAGCTACTTCTTTAAAACTCTTTTGGTTTACAAATCTCTTTATTGACAACTAATTCCTATTAAAACAACGACTAGGTATTTCTAGGTTATATTTACTAAATTATTTAAGACAAAATAAGTAGTTGAGGTTTTAAATACTGCAGTTTCATCAAATACTCTAGTCACCACAAATATTAAACTTCTCAACTCAGCACACTTCACTCCGTCGACAACTCTGCCCTTCTTATGAAGAGTGCAATAACTTGGTTTTGGCTACTTTCGAGATAATCGCAATTAAAGATTAAAATTTTGTTTTGTGTATACGACGGATAAAATGATGCAGAATTCTTTGTAGTATATTATATTTGTACATACATTTATATAGACATTAAAAACAGAATAATGTATTTATCTTTAGGACTGTTAATGATTGATGAGGACGAAAATGCTTTGATAGAGCGTGACTTGACTAATCATGATTGCAATAAGTAGACTACTTATTGCAGTTATCGTTAGTAAACCGACAAACTTCTCTTTTGAGTAGCATACAATATATGTTCTATTTTTTCTTTCCAACTATAAACGCAATAAATGTCTTTTTTATTGCGGTTTTAATAAGTAAAATATTTTAATGAGACACATTGCAGCGGTGGTTGATTGCAAGAATAAGTATATAATAAGTATAAATAATAAAGTGTAAGCAGCTTAAGTTACTCCTCATCCGGCCATTTCGGAGATTAGCCGGAACAAACAGACAGAGAGACAAAAGAATTAAAAATTGTGTTTTCGTTATAAGTACCATATAAACTTTCATATGAATTTATTATAATAGAGGAAGTAAGTTGTTATCTTGACATTACAAACAGATACTTCAATTTTATTTATTAGTGTAGATTTATGTCGTGCTAAACGCTTTAGGAAAATATCGTGTAAGTTGTATACTGGGAAACGAAAATATTTGTGTAGTAAAATGCGAAGTTCACCAACATGATTGCCCCTTCATTTTTCTTATAAAACTTAGCTGATAAGCGAACTCACCGTCCATCTAATTAGATAGTAAGTGGTTACTGCAGTCCAAGGGCACCTTCAAACAAAGAAGGCTACAGGAACTTTGTCACTTCTGAGGACTAAAATTGAATGCCTCATAGTCTGTAATTATATGGCTCTCTATACCCAAAATTCTTTCAAGTAATGGTAATGAAAAATAATTGAAACAAAATTACTGCGTATGAAAATATTTATTAAATTAATTGATGTGAAAAATGTTATTAAAATATCACTCTACCTCCGAAAGATAAAAATTAAGCCCCTTTAGACCACTTTAAGTGTTTCTTTCACAAAAATTATGTAATCACAACTTAAGAAACTTTGCAATATATGGGCCGGTAGTGCCCCCGCCAAGTCGAGCAAAAAAGGCACGACCGTACCATACTTTTCTCGAAGCAATTTAGGCCAATTTCGACCCCCTATAACTTCGTTGTGAATAGAACTAGAAACCTGAATTTTCAGAAACCGAGCAGGCATTGCATAGATACAGTATAATTCAAATTTCATTCAATTTGAACCATTAGTTTGGGAATTAAAATTAGTTAAAGTTTCTTAATTTTGTGACTTACTGACTGATTGATCATCAAAACTCAAAGGCACTTCTAGCAGATATAGATGCTTCAAATTTAGAACACAATTAGTGTTTAGTGTATAAATCAAAAAAAAAACTAAAATGTTTTTCAATTTCGGTCTAGATGCACTAACTGCATAAATAACTTTGTAATCCTATATAAATATATAGGATTACAAAGTTACATTTGCAGTGAATGAATCAGTGTACCTGTATATGTATAATATAATGGAATAAAATGTGTAGATAGGTACTTTGTTGGTAATCAAGAAGTAGAAGGTACCGGAAGGAAAAAAGTAGGACTATCTTCAAAAAGAAATGAGATGCCATCAAAAACATAACCTGTAAAAAAACCAAGTCTCGCAACTCAGTTCTTCTATCGTAAAAAGTTGTGAGATCCATGTAATACCAAGTCGGTTAATTTATTTAGTCCCTACTTAAGGGTCCTTCTGTCTTAAGTTATTACGTAATTAGCTAACATGACAACGTCTTATTATATGGTCTTGGTTCCATACCAATTGAAAAGGAAACAGGTCGGAAGGTCCTCTTGAAAAGGAAATCCAGATCGCAAGGACCAATTGAAAAGGAATCCTGCAGGACCAATTGAAAAGGAACCCAGCAGGCCGTAAACTTTCGGGCTTTGAAACAGAAGGGAGGAATCGAGGCTTCTCTCGATCCGGCCTCCTATCACGCCTACGTTGGGTTCGGGAACAACGTATGTGATCTCCGCAACGGAGTAACACACAAGGGCGATAACCTCTTCCTTTTCAGAAAATAGGTTCAGGCGGGGATTACGAGTCTTCCGAAGTCGTCCCGGTCCCAACGCCTTAATTCTTCGATGTGGACTGTATAATTTTGAGGGATGAATTTCTTGGGAATAAAACAGCAATTATCTTCAAACCGTTCCGTGAGAGAGTAATCACTTTTCCCTATCACTTCCAAACACTTTTTCTTTTGCTGGTTTGATTTCCAAACTAATCCTGAAGGATTCCCGAACTTTCCCGAAGGATTCCCGAACTAATCCCAAAGGATTCCCGAATAACCATACGTCTTATTTTTAATTTTTATATGGTCACACCATATAAAAATTAAAAATCTTTTATGTTTTAAATAACACCGTTTATGATTTTGATAGCATTGCATTTTGAATAAAACTATTATTTAGGGATTTTTCGCGTTTAATTACTTTAATTTGTTTTTATTATTATCCCGACGTTTCGGGTGCTTTACAGCACCCACGGTCACGGGGGGGACTGAGATGCTTGACGTCCCAATGTCATAGTTAGTCCGGCTACCTTCAGTTTTTTAATATAAATTTTTGGTCCGATTTACGCAAAACGAGCTTATAGTATCATGAAGTCTTGCAGTGGTATGCTTGGGTTTGGGTTTAATTTTGTTAATTATAGGATCCCAAGCAGATGGTAGCACCCAACCATCTTCTCTATTGAAATTTGGATGTTTTTTAATTTCAATAGCTTCGCGTATCATCCTTAGTAGGAATCGGTGTTCTTTTGCGAGAATTTGTGGTTTATCAAATCTAATGTAATGGTGGGGACGATCTTGAACATGTTCGCAGACTGCAGACTTCCCGGAGCGTCGGTGCTTCACATCAGCTATATGTTCCTTCACGCGGGTTTTTATAGATCTCTTTGTTTGACCTATGTAAGAGAGACCACATTCACAATCTAGCTTGTACACACCTGCATCTTGTAGAGGAATATTACATTTGATGGATGGTAAAAATTGACTAATCTTCTTCAGCGGCTTGTAGTATGTTTTAATGGACGCTCGCTTCAAGATGTAGCCAATCTTGTCCGTGACTCCTCTGACATATGGTAGTAGAGCAGGCGCGCGCTCGACTGTGGCCGGCTTCACTCGCTCACTGTGACGTAGGCGCGGGACCCGAAGCTTGTTGTCCTGCAATACTTGCTTGACGTGCTGAAGCTCCGCGGCCAGATGTTTTTTGTCACAGATCCCTCGTGCCCTCTGAAACAAAGATTTACCCACGGTAGCTAACTGTGAAGGATGATGGTGAGATTCACCATTTAGATATCAGTTAGTATGGGTCTTTTTCCTATACACAGTGTGACCAATAGTGTTATCAGGATTTCGGATGACTAAAACATCTAGGAAGGCTAAAGAATTATTTGCCTCTAACTCCATTGTGAATTGTATTTTAGAGTTTATGGAGTTAAGGTGGTCTAAAAATGCAGTTACTTTGTCAGATGGTAAAATTGTGAAAGTGTCGTCTACGTACCGCTTGTAGAACCTTGGATTTACAGGAGCAGTAAGAAGGGCTTTCTCCTCAAAGTCCTCCATGAATATGTCGGCGACTATGGGAGACACAGGTGAGCCCATCGCCACACCATCTACTTGCTTGTAGAACTCCTCCTTCCACAATAGATAGCCAGATGTGAGGCAATGTTCAAGTAGTATTGTATATTCTTGAGGCATGTTATTTTCTTCTAGCTTCCTAGTTACAATTGAGATGCAGTCCACAATAGGTAGGCATGTAAATAGTGACTGAACATCAAAACTGACCTTCAATGTGTAGTGTTCGCGTAAATTTAAGAAATCATTAGCATTGCATTTATTAGTAGGAAGATTACTTTAAAAAAAATCAAAAAATCTTTTAGAAAATTTTTATTTTTTTCTTAAGATAAAAAATGTTATACATAATCAAGCATATTACGAGATTAATCTTTAAACCAATCCCAATCTTAAGTAAAAAGTCAATCCTAGGTAACTTAAATCTCAACATAAAAGAACATTGTTGGTATCTAAGTTTTATATATGTTTGACATGTCTGAGCTTAATGTATACTTAATCGTAATATTTAAGTCACTGGGTAAATAAAACTTATTGGGTGCATTTTCGCGGCGATAATGTAATATCGTTGGATTGAAACTTTGAATATGTTCCTTAGTTACGTTTTAGTCTAATGAATTTTCACGTTCATAGCTTCCTAGTTTGTTTCGTTGGTCATTAACTTCCTTACTGTGTGCCAGATGAATGTGTCTATTTTTTATTAGCTTATATCCGAGTGTTGTCAGAAAGATAACCTGACAAACTTCACATTTTCATAAGAAACATTACTTTCTTTGGCGGTTATGCTGTCTGTATTTGTTCGGGTTTTTACGGTATATGGTTCAACCATGCCTTTTATAAACAAACCTCTTGACTCCCAACTCTAATGTACCTACCGATCGTGGATATATTTTCGATTTTTTTTCATTACTTAGTACTTTAGTTCAAACTTTGTCATACACTTTTTTCTACATTTCACATGGTATTAATAATGCTAAATGCATCAGCGTTTTCTTTCCTCTGTTAGGTGTGTTGTCTCAATGGCATATTAAAAGCATGACTTTTCTTTGGTAGGCCTGATTTTGTAAATAATTTTTGATTTGCAGGTAATATTGATGGTGACTTTACTTGAGATGCGTAAACCAAACAGAAAGAAAGGGCTGTCTGTTCTGTCTGTCTGTCCGGTTTAGGCATCTTCAATTTCATTTTATAGCCCATCATTGACACATTCCCCTCCTTTCCTTTTTTTTTTTGTTTTATTTACTTGCTGGTGTAGCAATTAGTCATCTTTGAGGTCACCTGTGCTAGTGTTAAGCACTATATATTCAGTGATAACATCAAGCTTTTGGTCCTTCATCGTATTTTCTGAAAATCAGATAAAGCATCTGATCCATTGTTTTGGTCGTCATGATTGTCGTTAGATGTTGTTTTATGATTAATTGTGATTTTTAGGGTTCGTAGGGCATTAAGTGTACATATTTATTGTACCTACTAGTTTCATTGCGGGTGTAAAAATCATAGTCGGAATTCATGGAACAATCACGCTTTTATTTTGTACACGCAGTATTTGACGCTATCGCCGGAGTCCTCAAACATGTTAACTTTACTAATGTCTCAATCATCTTCGTCAAACAATGAAAGGAGTTCATGACATTTTAAAGAATGACCTGTAACAGGCTGTTCTCTTTGTTGAGTTTTAGAACCAGAATATAAAGATCGATATTTCGAACCATATTAAATTTAATGCGTATTATATTAAATTAAATGTTTTAATGCGTACAGAAAAGGATTGGAATAATTTGCCGGCGTCTATCTTTCCGTCCGAATACAATCTGGGCATCTTAAAGGCAAGAGTGAAAGGGCATTTGCTACGCTTAAACAGTGCGGTTTAGCTTTGAAGGCTGCATCACAACTTACCTGGTGGGATTGTGAAAGGTAAAAAAAAGAATTACTAAATTCATTCCGGAAATCAAACCAACAACTCATAGCCGCAATAACTCGAAAACAAATTTAATTGTTATTATTAGAATTTGTAAGCTCAAAATTTTGAATAATAAGATTCCTTAACAGAACTGCAATAAATTTTACTTGTTAAGCTTATGACAAGTAAATGTGTCTTAAATAAAAAAATGCGCTAATCATAAGTGCAATAACTGGACTTATTGTGGTAATCTATAGAAATATCACAAAATATTATAGCTTACCATCCCATAACTCAAGTTATTTCGTTCATAATATGCAACTTACAAATGGTATTATTAGATATTGCAGTTATGTTTAACAAAGTAAGCGAATCTACCGTTAATACAAAAAATACATCTAAAAAGAAAATATAGAGCTCATTTTCCTGATTCCGGATATTGCTCTTATCGTAAAGACGGCATAACTGTTAATTTCATTTCATACTCTATAGCTACTCGAGCGCTGTTGTGAAGAGTTTTTGAACTATTATTTACTGCTTACAGATGGACGCATTTTCAACTATTCTCCTATGGGAGATTGTCCTCCTTTACCTCTACACTTAAGGTGACGATACGTCCCACTTTAGGTGGGACAGTCCCGACTTAAAAGTTTGTGTCCCGCTATCCCCAAAATACGTAAAAATGTCCCGCTTTAACATACAAAAGCGTGCATTATGCGATGCATCATGCTCTGTCACCCGTGCCATAATTATGACACCGCGCGTACCAGGTTTGCCGGCATGACCTGACTAGTTACGTGATTATTCTGAAAACTTACACTTTTGAACTTAAACTTACGAAGTGACAATTTTTTAAATTCTAATCTATAAAAAATATCAAATAACATAAGTTTTTTCTAATTAGTATTTATTTGCTGTTTAGAAAAAATTACAAAGCCAGCAGCCAGATTTTAAATGATTCTAAGTTCTCATTCTCACCTTTGATTATTAAAAGATTCAAAGAACTATTTATACAACCTCCTACTTCGACCTCTATATATAAAAGTACGCTAGACTGGCTATACACCGTGACATGATGAGGCAATTTGATTTGCGCCATTTTGGCGTTGACAGCAGAAGTGCACGTCCACTGAACTAATAATAGGGATAAGACAGTGTGGAAAAATATATCGATAAAATTCAATAATACCCTACCTATACCTAAATAAATAGAATGGACTCTATGGATAGATGGACTCTACCCGTAACGTCCATTCTATTTATGTATCATATTAATATAATGCCATTATTATTCATCATCATTAAAGCCCTTCACATGTCCACTGCTGAACATAGGCCTCCCCCAAGGAATGCCACAAAGCACTGTCCTGAGCTACCTGCATCCATCAACTTCCTGTATGTCTTACCAGGTTTTCACTTAATCTAGTGGGGGAACTTCCGACACTTCATCTGCCGGTACGAGGCTGCCACTGGAGAACCTTTTTCCCCCATCGGTTATCGGTTCTTCGAGCTATAAAAGTAAAGTAAAGTTACAGCCTATATACGTCCCACTGCTGGGCTCAGGCCTCCCCTCATTTCTGAGAGGGTTTAGGGCAAGGAAGTGTCCGCCGCGCTGCCCAAATGCGTGTTGACGAACTTCACATGTCTTCGAAATATTTTTTTTCTTATTCCTCAGACATGCAGGTTTCCTCACGATGTTTTCCTTCACCGCCGAACACGTGGTAAATCAGCACTTAAAATTGCAATTAACAATTTCATTGGTGCCGGCGGGGATCGAACCCGGGTTACTCGCGTTCTGTTATATTTACAGCGAGCGTTAACCACTGAGCTACCACGGCTCGTTTACATCGGCTTCGAGCTACATGACAATTCAGCTTACTAATCCGTTGGGTGATGTCGGTCACATATCGGACATATCGCAATCCATGGGTTCTTGATCGAACACTTAATTGGCTTTGTCGGTGGATGTTGTGCAAGAGGAAGCTGCCAAAAACCGTAAATGTAAACGATGGCCAGAATTTTTAAATAATGAAAACTAAAGTAGGGCCACTAAGAAGTTAAAGCACAAATTAAATCTTGAGACTCGAGAGAGAATAAAATCTCTGGACTCGCACTTACTAAAATCCCATGGTGTTCTACCTCAGCCGCAAATTGACAGGGCCACGGAAACGCTTTAATGCACACCCACAGCCCCTTCGGCGCCAGCCGCCCAACGGCAGCCTCTCCTTAGTTGCTGACTTCTCCCCCACGTTTTTCTACCCAGATAAGGCTCACCAGAAACACAAGGCACACTGCCCTTCGCGGCCTCTGACTCCACCTGCACTGCGGACTCCCCGAACGCGATATGTGGATGGAGCCAGGATAAAACGAGCACTTGGAAGCATCAAGTGGTGCAGCATCACCAAAGTCGCGAAAGACAGTCCAGTGGCATCGCATCGCCAATCGCCATACCAACACTCCTCTTCCCTGACGACTCCACCTCGACTACAGCGATACAGGGAGAGGAATGTCCTCTAGCCGCAGCCCACTAACAAATCCAACGTGGCTCGACATCATCAGGCGACCTTTCGACACTTGGCTATGGCCCTTGAGTTCGTGGGAAAATTAAGAAAGAAGAAATAAAAAAAAAAATCGAAATAATAATCTAATACTTTAATACCTAATGGTACTGATACTACCAGAAAATATTGTCGGAATACTGCACTTTTTCAAAGTGGTGCAGTTCTCATGTCTAATAAAACAATCGTCTGTGAAATGTTTGGAACAAATATGATCATTTTGTTTCGGACGCCAATTCACAATATTTATGCTTTTAAGCCATAATTTTAGTCTAAGTTAAGTTAGAAACCTGTTAATTAATAAACATGTCATAATCATTTGTTGTTGGCGACTTTGTTTGTTAACAGATACGGGTAAGAAAGAATGTCGATAAGTGTTATAGACAAGAAACTCGACAACCCTATTGAATTTTATTGTTTATCAAAACTCAATAATATACAGCCAAAACAGGTTGGTATATACGATATTAAGATTAGTAACAAATTTCTGAGTATTTATACTATCAAATACTTTTAATTTGTTTAATATTAGCTGCAAATTCACTTACTTGTGAAATGTTTTACCACTTCCCTTTTGGTAACGAGTTTTAAAGATTACGCACACTCTCATTATTATTAAAAATAATTCTTATTATGTAACTAATATTATACACAATCAAACAACATAAAATACTTTCGTTTTTTAGTTTTAAAGTTTAAAATACAGATTTTTTTAATTAACACAATTTAAATAAGACAACAGACTTTGGCATATTATGTCAATTATAGTTTCAAAGACGACCGTTAGAGGTGCTTCAAATTGGCACAGACATTTTGTATGTTATAGCCAGTCCATAATTTTCGTAGACAGAGAAACCTATAGACTAATGATTAGCGTGGCCTCGAGTGAGAAAGGACGATAACGTAGTTTTAGGTTATACAATAATCTTTATGACTTTTAAACATATTTATATAAAAATTTTAATTGTTCTAAGAACTAAACTGAACAAGATTCATCAATCTTAAGCTCACAAAATACTTTACTACGAATCAACCCTTAAAATTATCGTAGACAGAAAAACCTATAGACAAATTGACGCCTTCTTTCGCATCGCACACGAAAAAGATAGATTTATGCATACGTCTTGCATAGAAATGAGACAGAGCAGTGTGATTGTTTGTCCCTTTCTCTGTGCCGGTTTTTTTTTGCTTAGCAAACTACACTTTGCTAAACAACTTTGACAGTTCGTAGCGATCTAAGGAGTTTACAAGTTGTTTTAAGTGAAAAAAAAAGTGTTTTGTGAGCTAAAGATTGGTGAATCTTGTTCAGTTCAGTTCTTAGAACAATTAAAATTTTATCTAAATGTGTTTAAAAGTCATAAAGATTATTGTATAACCTAAAAATTCGTAATCGTCCTTTCTCACTCGAGGCCACGCCGATCATTAGTCTATAGGTTTCTCTGTCTACGTATTTTCTTTTGTCCTTTTCTGCGACACGCTATGGCGGAGTCTATAGGATTCTCTGTCTACGACAGTTTGTTTAAATGCACAGACTAATATGATGGTACGCATCTTAAACATGATGAACAACTTTTTATTTATAGATTTAAGGAGTTTACAAGTTGGTTTAAGTGAGAAAAAAGTGTTTTTGAGCTTAAGATTGGTGAATCTTGTTCAGTTCAGTTCTTAGAACAATTAAAATTTTTATCTAAATGTGTTTAAAAGTCATAAAGATTATTCAATAACCTAAAAATTCGTTATCGTTCTTTCTCACTCGAGGCCACGCCGATCATTAGTCTATAGGTTTCTCTGTCTACGGGTTGCTTGCTACATATTTATTTATCTATGGTATATAGAAAGTACTCTGTGCGGTGCCATCAATCATCAGTCCATCATTCAATGCGTTTTTTCATTATTGTGATCTGATTTTCATAAAAAAATCTAAAATATTTTACTAAAAGTACGCACAAAACAACATTTTTAAGTGGTTTAAAAATTCGAACTGTATAAAATTTAAATATATTTATTCATTCCAGGGTACCGCAAACTGTTATAACATTTTGGTATTTCCGTGAGTCATAGGCTGGCCTTTAAATAATATCAATATTTTGTTAATTCTAGATGTCTTCAGGAAGACCTATCAAGTGTGTAGTAGTTGGCGATGGAACTGTTGGAAAAACTTGTATGTTAATATCGTACACAACCGACAGTTTTCCAGGCGAATATGTGCCTACAGTGTAAGAAAAGTTTATTCACATTCGATTCTCGTACTTTATTTACAGGTCATGTAAAAACGGATATATTTAATTTATGGTGCACATTTCACTCAAATTGAAACCTAGCAATATTTTCAGATTTGATAACTATTCAGCTCCTATGGTAGTGGATGGTGTAGCCGTATCATTAGGACTTTGGGATACAGCAGGACAAGAGGACTATGACAGACTTAGGCCGTTAAGCTATCCACAAACAGATGTCTTCCTTATTTGTTTCAGTGTAACAAGGTAAATCAGAAAAATATTTTTAATCCTTATCAATTTTGTTGCCTTTGTTCTCCTATTTTTTTATTTCCATTGGATTTCATACAGCTTTATTGTTATTTTACAGTCCTTCATCTTATGAAAATTTCCATTGGATTTCATACAACTTTATTGTTATTTTACAGTCCTTCATCTTATGAAAATGTTACATCTAAATGGTATCCAGAAATAAAACACCATTGTCCTGATGCACCAATTATTTTAGTGGGTAAGTAATTTGTAAAATTATGATACATTAACTATAGAATATTGGCCTATTCTGGATAAAGAATAGGCCATAAAGACAAGTGAATTACTAAATTCAAATAGTTATATTTATTTAGCTTAGTTTCTTTCAGTTTACAACTGGCAATTTATGCAGATCTACTGTCTAAGTGGATGTATGATTGTGTATGATGATGTATTTTGTACTCCTTACCTAACACAAATTATTTGGGGATCTTGTCATATATGGTTTGTGGGATAGAAATGTTTTTATAAATTCCTTTAATTATACCTGTATGGAAGACCCTACTCTTGCTCTATATGTTTAGGGTTTTGGGTCTGATGGCAGCTAAGGTAGCTTGTTGTATGTGGAGGTGAAGCTGTCTTAGCTCCAGTATGGCCGGTGGGGCTGCCGTTAGAGTAGTGTTTAAACAGCCTTTGATAGCCATATAGGCCAATCTCTGCTATCACTAAAGCTTCTTAATAGTGGTGGCTACATTTGCATAGTTCACAATACCAGAGCACATTATGTGATCATGGGTCAAATTGCTATTTAGTACAACCACAGTACGATTTTGAGAGACAGACCTTCAGACATTGCTTGCCAATCATGCTTCTACATTGACAGAAGGTTATATAAAGCCTTGTTGATTTTATTGTCTGTGTGTTTGTTCCAGTTGAGCTTGCTGTTCAAGATTAGACCGTAATATTTAAGCTCAGAAAATAGCTAGAGTTTTATTTGTTTGTTTTTTAATCTAAACATTAGTAAAACTGATTTGTTTCGGTGGCGGGTAAGATCATTGTCCTTGCACCATTGCCCTACTATTCGTAGGGTTGCTAAGGTTCAGTTGAGGACCATGCTGGCCGATTTTCTCTCAACTAGTATTGCTAGATTATCTGCATTTCCTATGACATCATATTCCATTGGAGTGGTGATTGTACTCCACCTTGAGAACAGTCATTATTTGGCTGTTTGAGGCCCACCATGTGGAATGCATGGCATGGAAGCTCTGTTAACGCTACATTAGCTTAGTTTGTGTGGTCATATACTTCACATTTTCTACTCAAATATAGCAGCAGGTAAAAGAGGGCATTTTGATTCAGCAGCATTTGCGCTAAAAGATGTGTTCCATAACTGCCTTAATGCTTGCACTATCAATCCTGCCTGTTGAGACGATAGTAGAAAGGTCATCATAACAATCTACCATCTGCAAAAGCCTGTAATCATTGAGCAAAACTGCCTGAAAACTTCAGAAGTTATATGCTAGTTTCACAAGAAGAGACCTAGGCCCTAAATTTTTTATGCAATATTTTTAATAGGGTGCATATTTTTTTTGCATACAACTTTTTTTTTGCATTGGGATTTTTACATACTGTTTTAACCATTGGGATTCTTATTAAAGAGGGGAGTTCTGTTTTGTAATAAAAAATGTACCATACTCGGTTCTATACTCGGATAGCCATCATAGCCCTACTGTACAAGTCTTTAGCACTTCGATACATCAGCATTCAACTTGACTCCACTGAAGATTATAACAAACCATATTTCGAAGGAATCTAAGGCTTCTGTACAATTTACTAAAGAGGATGTTTAGTAAATTGAAGACCGAATTCCGGCATTCAGAATAAACTGCTTTATTTGGAATGATGGAAGTCGTCAAGACTGTGTGCGAGACGATTCGTAACGACTTGAAAACAGCAAGTGGACCCATCTTAGAATTGAAACGAAGCTGCAGTTATTAAATAGAGTGTTGTCGCCTTTCTTGAAGAACACTTTTGCTCCACGCCTCCTGTGAAGTGCCGCCATGGAGAACGCGATTCAACAACTTCGAAAAAATCTTAAGCACCGATTTTCCACCCGCTGCTTTTAGAAGCGCCGCTGTAATTCCATTTTAGTCTAAGCACAACAACGGCAAGTTTTTAAAAGCATGGAGAGTCATTCTAATTTCGGTAATACTGACAGGAAAGGATAAAACTGCGGTTGCCAAACCACTCGCCAAGCGTGGTAACTATGGCAAATATCCCCACCATGAGCAACGACACAAACAAACGGTCCCCAGCAATCCAGCTTTCCAGCTTTAGGCCAGCAGCATTGAAAAAGAGGAACTCTGAGAGGGGCCCCGACGGTTCGACATAAATGACATTGACTTCATTATGACGACCAGACGCCAGCTGTTCAGTGATCGCGAGGGCGAAAACTGTCAGCGATCACCTAATGGTTAACGAAAATCCCGATAACTTTCAGCTCGAATTACAAAACCGTTTTCAGTGCCTAGAATACTACAATACAGTGGACGATATTAATGATAAGCTCGTTGAAACTATCCATGCGGTTGGAGCTAAGTGCTGCAAGACCCGTCACAGAAGAACACTTTAACTCTCCAATCACTCTTAATAACATGGCTGTTAGACGGGAAATGAAGCTGCAGTCTTCAGCAGATTTGATAGCATACCGGCAACTGAACAGACAAATCTCCGAAAACATGCGGCGGGACTTATGCAACTTCAATACAGCTCGTATTGAAGAAGCGATTGAACAGAATCAGGGCTTCAAAATCTTTGCCAGAGATCTGTCTGCCAGAAAAAGCCAACTGTCGAAGCTGAGGAACGATTGGGGCAGCATCGTTTTCGGGATACCTGAGATTTTGAGTGAGATTAAGATGTTCTATGGGAAGCTGTACACGTCGTCGTTGGAGTAACGATCCAAGAGCAAGTCTTAGCTGACACTATTCTCATGATATCCCGGACGTCAGTCTGAGCGAGATTAGAATGGCTCTCCAACACCTTAAAAACGGCAAGTCTCCAGTCGAGGATAGAATTACAACGGAGTTTCTAAAAGCGGGTGGAAAACCGGTACTTGTAGTCCTTTAGAAGCTCTTTAATTCCCTCCTCCCATGGTGGCACTACTCCGGAGGCGTAGAGTAGAAGTGTGGTGGTCTTGTTCGTCAAGAAAGGTGACAACGCTCTCTTGTAAGGGTCACAGCTCATTAGAGCTACCCGGCACCCGACCCTCACCGCCTCGCCTCGAGCGGTTGGTATTCTTCGTATGGATTTGTATGGGCCTGCGCTCACTACATCAACTCCGTACCATCACCGGATCGAGGAGGTGTACATGCGCGGACTGCGAGTGGACCACTCGATGATAGCTCACTCTTGGTATGTTTGCCTCGCGCGAAGCGCGAGCTGGCTACACGCGCTTCGCGCGAGTGCGATGCGGCGCTCTCCACCAACCCTTCATTTCGAGCCTTTCTTTCGAATGTGTCGGACGCATTGTTGTTTGTTTTTAAAATGAACTAAGAAAAACTTATAGAAGAAGTTCGGAAGTATAATTTATTGTATGATTTAAGGGTCACTCGTTGATCACGCAAGGTCCACTCGTTGACGACGCGAGGTCCACTCGATGACCACGCGAGGTTCACTGGTGACAACGCGGCGTCTACCCGTGGTCCACCTGTCGACTACGAGTGGACGCCTGTGACGAAGCGGTGAGGGTCGGGTGCCGGGTGTCTCTAATGAGCTGTGCTACCTTCTGAGCTGCGTCTACGTGCTGTTTTCGAGAGTCATTACGAATCATCTCGCACGCAGACTAAGACTTCCAGCCTCACGAACAAGCCGGTTTCCGAAAAGGCTTTAGTACCATAGAACACATACATTTTAGTACCATAACCGACATATGGATGTCCAATGTTGATTAGTTAGCGAAGTGACAATAGCTCAAGGAACCGACAGCCGATGGGGAAGAAAAGTTCTCGAGTGGCAGCCTCTTACCGGAAAATTAAGTGTAGGGCAGCCTCCCACTAAATGGAGTGATGACCTGCTAAGGCATGCAGGAAGTCCATGGATGTAGGTGGCTCACGTCACGTTGCCTTGTGGCATTCCTTGGGGGAGGCCTATGTTTATCAGGTGACTTGTGAATAGCTGTAATGAACTAATGAATATTATCCAGAGAGACTGGGTTAGAACATGTGAAATAACTTTTGATCGCATCAGTAGTTCCCACGCTTACCCCTAATAAACTCTCAAGCTAATCTTATTTTTATATAAGTGTATCTTTACGAATTTTAATTTGTTGGTTTTTTCTTTCAATAACAGGAACAAAGATTGACTTAAGAGATGACAGAGAGACATTAAGCCTGCTTTCAGAGCAGGGAATGTCTCCGTTAAAGAGAGAACAGGGACAGAAGTTAGCTAACAAAATTAGAGCTGTCAAATATATGGAATGTTCAGCCTTGACACAACGTGGTCTAAAGCAGGTGAGCTCTGCTTGAATATAAATGTATAAAAGTGTTTTAGTTTTTTTACACGTAATGATGTTAATTGTGCGGACAATTATCAAGTTCCATTGATAAATGTATTTAAAACAGGACATCCACATTTAATATAAAGGTTTACAGGGCCAAAAAATAGATCTATCTAGGTCTCATTATAATTCAACTCATTATAATTACACACAATGCAATAATAAGCTTATATAAGTAGCTTGTATAAGCGTATATAAGTTACCCGCACAATGCGATTAGTAATTTCGCCGCAGAGATCTAGGCTAGAGCAAAGGGCTATCGCGCCGGAGTATGCTAGTTTGATTGCTGCCGAAAATTGACTAAACCAGACCATATTTGTTGGTCATGTTTTTTTTTAAATTTCTTTTGTTCTGTATTCTTGTTCCATTTTTAGACAAAATAAATTCTTACAGAGCATAGACTAATAAAATATTTTGTTTGCGTAGTTACGTACATTTAATGGCGCTTTGAATACTTAAGCTTTAGTCAAAATCTTTACATATAATAAATTTGTAGAAAAGTCGTGTCTATAATTCTATATATTCTATGTTGCGTAATAAATTTAACTACGCCTACAATCTACTATATATTTGGTTGTATTCACTTTTTCAAGACAGGGCCATCTAACGTAGAATACAAAAAGCAGTGACATCTTGCCTCCAGCTACTAATAAATTTAATAATATAAATAACTTACATTTATATAGATATTTAATTAAATTCATAATTGATTTGAAAATTCTGATGTACATTTTTTAATCTTTGTTATTTCTTTTTCTACACTAATATTATAAAGAGGAAAGATTTGTTTGTTTGAATTGAATAGGCTCTGAAACTACTGAACCGATTTGAAAATTCTTTCACCATTAGAATCCTACATTATTCCTGATGAACATAGGCGATAGAATGTTTTCAAAAAATTTAGAGATCCGTATGAAAACTTCGTTAATGTAACCCAAGGTGTGAAAAAATACCAAAAAAAAACCTTATACCGCTTACGCTGCGGAAACTATTGACAATAGAGCAAAGTGATGTGCTACAGTTTTATGGAGGACATCAATATCTACATAAAAGTCTGCAATACCATATGTCTAACTACTATAGTTATCTCACAATAACTACTTTTCCATGTTAAAATATTCAATAGTAACGTCGAAAAATCCTTATATCGCGTACACTGCCATGCGATGCGGGTGTCACTGGGGTGTGATATTAGAAATAAAAATAAAATAATCAAATATTAAAAAAGAACAATTATAAAGAGGAAAGATGTTTTTGTTAGTTTGTTTGTACCAAATAAGTCCAAAACTACTGGACCGATTTTAATCAATTTTTACCAATAGAAAGCTAAATTATAGGGGGGGGGGGGGGTGAGTGGATAAAGTTTAAATTTTCTGTATAACGTGTATATGCCGATAGATAAAAGTACTCCATTAATTTTGCTAATTTTTTAGCTAAAATGATTGAACTAAATGAGCGAGGTGTCATATCATGTCGCGGGCAGAGACGCGTGATATACGCGGGTGAAACCGCGGGGTACAGTTAGTAGTAGATATAAATAAATTTTATAGTATCTAATGATTACTTAAATAGATAATAGCGACATCTATCGAAAATCGTAAAGTCAAGGATGTTTCTAAGTTTAATTTCTAATCTATAAAAAGTTTTATTAGGTATTATTTTTTTATAAACTGATATGCAATTGGTACAAAACTCTTATTATCCTTATAGTTTAAATAAAAACTTTTGGAACAAACATAAGGAAAAGTTAATAACACAATACACAATTTTACAATTTTATTACATTTGGTACAAAATAAGAAATGTGCAAACAGTGATCTTTGACTCCTGTGCTAGGAAAGCCTGTGTTACAGGAGTCAATGCTCTTCATATCTCTTGTCTATATTGAACACAATATATAACTTACACTGTACAAAAATTGTGTATGTGCTCCTATGTTGTGTGTACTCTTAGGTCGTGTGTGTGTGTGTATGTGTGTGTGTGTGTGTGTGTGTGTGTGTGTGTGTGTGTGTGCGTGCGTGCGTGCGTGCGTGCGTGCGTGCGTGCGTTCGTGCGTGCGTGTGTGCGTGTGTGCGTGTGTGTGTGTGTGTGTGTGTGCGCGCGTGCGTGCGTGCGTGATGTATGTATTATATAAATGTTAGCGGCTTTGTTGTGCGATAGAGCCACTCCAGTCGCACCTTGACGTATTGTATTTGAGTACTAGAGGGTAAATTTTTGGTTGTCATAGTTTTAATGTAATAATAGCGCCATACTGGGCAAATATAAACACAATTTTTATAAACAAAATTTTTAACAGTGGTAGAGCCATGCGGCAGCTTTGCTGTTGCACGTATGGGCCGGCTCAAACCGGGGTGGTACCACGACCTCACAGAATACCGGCGTGAAGTGGAAGTTCTGCTTCCGCGTTTCGTCTGGTGAGTGCAGGTGGCCGGAGGCCCAAATCCCCCCCCCCCCATCAACATGGTAGTGGAATTAAATAAAGATAGACTACCCCAGGAGGGTACCAGCACCCCTGGAGAATCCCTCGCTGAGCATCCACGACCATGTTTCTCCACTTCTGAGCGTGGGTGCTCAGGCTGCCCCGCGTATTCTGGGGGGGGCGAAATTCCGCTCAAGACTACAACTGCTCGGGGCAAACGGAGCAACAAGACCAAGGCGACCCCTGCCACGCTGTCCGTGAATTTCTGCAATATCAGGGGACTTCACTCCAACCTAAACGCCGTCCACTACCATCTCGAGACGGCGAGGCCGGCTCTGCTCTTTCTGACCGAGACGCAGGTGTCCTCTCCGGCTGATGTTTCGTATCTCTCCTACCCGGGGTACAAACTGGAACACTCCTTTGTGCCTCGGGCTGGAGTTTGCGTTTACGTCAGAGAGGACATCTGTTCTCGACGCCTCGGCAGACTTGAAGGTTCGGACCTGTCCATCCTTTGGCTACGCGTAGACAGCGACGACCATCCGCGCGTCTACGGGTGCCTCTATAGGTCCCACAGCGGTAATGCCGAAACAGACCGACTCTTCGACCACGTCCAAATGGCTGCAGATTCGTTGCTACAGCAGATCCCCTCCGCAGAGATCGTGATCCTCGGCGACTTTAACGCCCATCACGCCGAATGGCTCGGTTCACGTTTAACCGATCATGCGGGGAGATCTGTTCATGATTTTGCCTTGGCATATGGTCTGACACAACTGGTTACTTCGCCTACGCGGATTCCAGATGTGGAGGATCATGCACCTTCCCTGTTGGACCTTCTGCTGACCTCTCACCCGGACGGATATCAGATTTCCGTCGACGCCCCTTTAGGCTCCTCGGACCATTGTCTGATCCGGAGTGTTGTGCCACTCACGCTGAAATCGCGGTTGCATTCTGCAGGCTGCCGCCGTGTTTGGCACTATAGGTCAGCCGATTGGGATGGGATGCGGTCTTTCTTTGCATCCTACCCTTGGGGGCGGGTTTGCTTCTCGCCGGATGATCCCAACGTTGTTGCGGATTCTGTTACTGATGTGGTACTTCAGGGTATGGAACTTTTTATTCCTTCCTCTGTGGTGCCCATTGGAGGCAAATCTCAGCCATGGTTTGGTCGCTCCTGTAAAATAGCATCATGCTATAAGCAGGAGTGCTACCAAGCCTGGGTTGATGCATCAGCGTCCCGGGATGTAAACACCAGCGCTCTAAAAAAGAAGTATAATTCCGCCTCTAGGTCCTTCAAAAGAGTCATTGCCAAGGCAAAGTCAGAGCACATAGGCAGAATTGGCGAGAAACTAGTTCGCCTTCCTTCTGGAACCCGTGCATTCTGGTCTCTCGCCAAGGCTGTCCAGGGGAATTTCTGTCAGCCATCTCTTCCATCTCTGCACAGGGAGGACGACTCACTGGCCCATACTGCAAGGGAGAAAGCCGATCTTCTAGGCTCCTTCTTTGCGTCTAACTCGACTCTCGATGACGGGGGGAGTACGCCGCCGACCATCCCGCGGTGTGAGTGCTCCATGCCGGAAGTGCAGTTCACACAGCGCTCGGTTCGCAAAGCACTCCTCTCCCTGGACATCCACAAGTCGAGTGGGCCTGACGGAATCCCCCCAATTGTGCTGAGGACGTGTGCTCCAGAATTGGCACCGGTTTTAACGCGTCTTTTCCGGTACTTCTACTCCCTAGGCGTAGTCCCAAAATCGTGGAAGACGGCTTTCGTCCACCCGATCCGTAAAAAAGGCGACCGCTCAGACCCGTCCAACTACCGGCCAATCGCCATCACCTCCTTGTTCTCCAAAACAATGGAGTCCATTGTAAACTGCCAGCTCATGAGGTACCTTGAGGATCACCAGCTGATTAGTGACCGCCAATACGGTTTTCGCCGTGGTCGGTCAGCTGGTGATCTTCTGGTCTACCTCACTCACAGATGGGCGGAGGCAGTAGAGTTCAAGGGGGAGGCATTGGCCGTTAGTTTGGACATTGCGAAGGCCTTCGATCGGGTTTGGCACAAAGCGCTTCTTTCGAAGCTCCCTTCCTATGGGCTTCCCGAGAAATTGTGCAATTGGATCACCAGCTTTCTTGCAGATCGGAGCATCAAGGTCGTTGTAGACGGTGCAAGCTCCGATTGCAAGCCAACGCTGTTTCTTCTGCATGTCAATGATATGTTGCATACCCGTAACATTCATTGCTATGCAGATGACAGCACTGGTGATGCTCTTTACACCGGCCGAGCCAATATTTCTCGGGAAAACGTCTCCGAGTGCCGGGACAAACTTGTGTCTGAAGTCGAGTCTTTGCTGAACAGAGTCTCGGATTGGGGACGACTAAATCTAGTCCAGTTTAACCCCCAGAAGACACAAGTTTGCGCGTTAACCGCTAAAAAGAACCCCTTCGTCGTATCCCCTCAGTTTCAAGGCACTCCCCTTGTTGCCTCAGCCAGTATCGGAATCCTCGGCGTCGACATATCGAGTGACGTGCAGTTTCGTGGTCACTTGGAAGGGAAGGCCAAATTGGCCTCTAAAAAGCTTGGCGTGCTCAGCAGAGCGGGACAGTGTTTCATGCCGGCACACCGCCTGCAACTTTACAAGGCGCAGGTTCGGCCGCACATGGAATACTGTTCCCATCTCTGGGCTGGGGCTCCCCAGTACCAGCTCCTTCCACTTGACCGCATCCAGCGCAGAGCGGCTCGAATCGTCGACGACCGAGTGCTTTCCGATCGGCTCGATTCACTGGCGTTGCGAAGAGATGTTGCATCTCTTTGCGTATTTTATCGCATCTATCACGGGGAGTGCTCTGAGGAATTGTTCGGATTAATCCCAGCCGCCAAATTTCGTGAACGCACGACACGGCAAACGTCCCGATACCATCCACACCATCTGGATGCTTGGCGGTCCACCACTGTACGTTTCACAAGGAGTTTTCTTCCACGTACAACCTCTCTGTGGAATAGTTTATCATCGGCGATTTTTCCGGACCGATACGACCTGGGGACCTTCAAGAAAAGAGCTTACTCCTTTCTAAAGGGCCGGCAACGCACCCGCAATTCTCCTGGTGTTGCGGTTGATCATGGGCGGCGGTAGTCACTTAACATCAGGTGAGCCGCATGCTCGTTTGCCCCCTCTTCTATAAAAAAAAAAACAATTCTATTAAATGTGTAATTATTGTTGCAGCATCAAAAATTGTCAGAGCGGTCTAGACCGGTGGCATGATTTATAATAATTGTCAATTTTAGCAAAGTTACTAACAAAACTGTGTACAAAGATGTTTTATAAGTACAGATACCGTGTTGCTAACACATCGCACCATTCACAGTGACGCCAGTCTTTGATTCATGTGTGCGTGAGTACCACTTGACGCGCATATCTTACGTACCATGCCTGCATTAGTGTGCGTGACTTCGGTAATAATAGTGCGAATCGATTGCCCAAAAATTTGGGAGATTTTATATTTCATTCATATTGACATACCTGAGTGTAAAATATGTGTGCGAGGCGTGTGTACGTATGTGAATGGGGATATACACACACAAGGGATATGGGTGGTTATGTGTGTTTTATGTAGGTACGAAAATCGCACTAAAATAGTGGAGATAAGTAATAAAAACTAGATATAATTAATGTAACAGTTAAAAATAAATCAAAAATCACATTAGATATTTATGTATCTAACATATATTGAACTAATCTATTATTATTGAATATATATAGAGTACTTAAAACCCAAAATATTGCCGCGAAGACATTATTTATTTTTAATCTTAAGTAAAATGACTTACAAAAGTAAGTTTGGTTAAGAGTAAACTTCGGCCAAGAGATAGCAAATGTTCTTTTTAATTCATATATCGATACAGTTTCATGACTAGATCAAATCATTGCGTGAAATCAATTAAATCCTGCCACTGGAAGACGATAAAAGATTGTGTGTTTAAAGGCTACATTTTGTACTGTAAAACCTGTAAGTAAATAAATAAAAAAGCATATAAAATCGATGTTGATTGTGTGACATGAAAGTGAATTGAACATTATATTATAATTATATAACAAACAATAATAATAATAATAAAACATATTCATAGAAAGTAGTGCCATCTATAATAAAATACATCCTACATTAGACAACTTTAATTATTATACATAACATTCTAGTGGTACGAGGGTGGATTGAAAAGTACTCGGCCTAACCAAGAAAATAAACACATACTAAATCAGTTATATTTTTATTTTTCTACATAATCACCATCAAGTTCAATACACTTTTGCCACCTCCCCTTCCAAGCATTTAGACCGTTGAAAAAATGATTCTTCCTTAGAGTCAAAATATGCGTCTACAGCTGCTTTGACCTCGTCGTTTGTCGAAAATCTTTGACCTCCCAAGTGCTTTTTTAGGTTAGGGAACAGAAAGAAGTCTGATGGTGCCAGATCAGGTGAATACGGCGGATGCGGTAACAGTTCAAAGCCACAGTTGTGAATTTCAGCCATTGACTGTACTGACGTGTGAACACGGGCGTTATCTTGATGAAACAGGACTTTTCTTCTGAGCATTCCTCGACGTTTTTCTTTTATTTCCTCTTGTAAACGACGTAGTAAGGTGCAGTAGTAATCAGAGTTTATAGTCTGACCCCTTTCAAGATAATCAATCATAATCACACCTTTCGAGTCCCAGAATACTGAAGCCATCACCTTATTTGCCGACAAAATCGACTTAGCCTTTTTAGGGGGTGGTGAACCAGGTCTTCTCCACTGTTTTGATTGTTGTTTTGTTTCCGGTGTACAGTAATGAACCCATGTTTCGTCCATAGTAACAAAACGATTCAAAAAATCATCTGCATCGGCTTCAAATAACTCCAAACAGTCGCGTGAAATAGTCAATCGCGTCTTTTTTTTGTTCAACTGAAAGCAGTCGCGGAACCCACCTCGCAGACACCTTGTGGAAACCCAACTCGTTGACAATGATGTTTTGAGTTCGTTCATAAGAGATGCCTATAATCTCGGCTATCTCTCTAATTTTTAATCTGCGGTCTCCCATTATTAAATCAAGTACTTTTTTAATATTTTCGTCAGTAGTTGACGTCGAAGGCCTTCCAGAGCGGGGTTCGTCTTTCACACTCTCTCTACCAAGCTTAAATTCTGCTATCCATTTTTTGACGGATGAATATGACAGAGCACAATCGCCTAATGTACTGACCATGTCATCATGGATGGTTTTTGATGATAGCCCCTTCTTATGGAGGTACTTAATGACGGCACGCTGCTCGATTTGCTCCATTCGCGGAAATTATGTCCGATTACTTTGTTAATAAATTTATAAAATCACAAATAATTATCGCACACGTTTCGAACTTCACACAATGAACTAGTCTGAACTGAACTAAATAATGTGGGTAGATTTGATTTTTAAAATTGAATGGAATTGTGTTAGGCCGAGTACTTTTCAATCCACCTAGGTAAAAGAATTTTCAAAATCGGTCAAGAACTGTACGAGTTTAGCCAAAAAAAACGTATTCGTCGATGGTAGTGCCCTCTATATTAAAATACATCTACGTTTCACAGTCATAATTTAGTCGCATTCTAATGGTGAAAGAATTTTTAAATAGGTCAAGTAGTTTTTGAGCACCATTCCAAAAAGCGATTCAGCTTAGCCAACCGCACACATAGTAAAAACATAATCATCCTTTTTCGTTTGTAGTCGGATAAACAACCGGTTCACAACGGTTGCGTATCGGCTGCTTTGGATAAATATCCGTTGTCAACAGTTGCTTTACTTCTATTAATGACATTAAAATAGGGAAAAACATTTCATACGGTAGGCAACACTCGAATATTATTGCGCAGTATTATTACTTGTATTGACATTCGGCTTTCGTATTATTTTATCAAGAAATACACCAGAAAATTGTATATTTACTTATGAAAAGTGATGTTCTTATCCTTATCTTTTTTCCAAGAGTTTTTTGTACATGATTTCACAGCACAAACAGTCATTTTCCGATATTAAAAACACTGGTGCGTGATGTACTACTCTGTGTTAAAAGTATCGGGAATATGTCAATAAAAAGACCCGCGTAAAAGAGGTCGTTTTAATTTTTTTACTGCATGTTGGTAGCACTGTACTGATTTAGCGCGCAAAGTTTGAGCGGGATCTGTCATTTAATTTGTTTTAAACTACACTTTTTGTTGGCCATAGTTTTGAGTTCTCGGCGATTTTTACAATGGAAAATATTGTTGAACAAAGAGTGTGCCTTAAATTTTGTGTTTCGATTGATATTTCATGTGGTGAATCACTAAAAATGTTGCGAAATACCTACGGCGAATCGTGTATATCGAAAACAAGGGCTTATGAATGGTATAAGGCTTTTAAAGAAGGCCGAGAAGTAGTAGTAGACTTGCCTCGTTCTGGTAGACCTTCAACCGCTACGACCAAAGAAAACATCGACAAAATCAAGAAGCTAGTGCTCGAAAATCGACGTATGAGTCTGAGAGAGTTGGCTAGTGAGGTGAACATATCTTTTAAGTCCGTCCACAACATTCTCATTGACATTTTAGGCATGAAACGCGTCGCCGCTCGACTAGTTCCAAAAGAGCTCAATTTTGTTCAAAGAGCGCAGCGAAAGCATGTCGCTGAAGACATGGTTTCCCGAGCTTCTACGGATCCGACCTTTATGAAACGTATAATAACTGGCGACGAGACATGGGTTTATGAGTACGACATGCAAACAAGCCAACAGTCTTCAGAATGGCGTCTCGAAAACGAGCCGAAACCCAAAAAACCGCGGCAAAGTCGCTCCAAAATCAAGGTGATGCTGACAGTTTTTTTTGACTACCGTGGTGTGGTTCACTCCGAATTCCTTCCAAAGGGAGAAACAGTGAATAAAGAATATTATTTAGGCGTCATGAAGCGTTTGCGTGAGAGTATCCGCCGAAAACGTCCAGATTTGTGGCAACACAACTCATGGATGCTGCACCATGATAATGCACCATCACACACAGCCATTATAGTGAAAGAGTTTTTAGCGAAAAATTCAACAAAAGTTCTCGACCAAGCACCGTATTCACCTGATATGGCTCCGTCAGACTTTTTTTATTTCCCAAGTTAAAATTACCACTTCGAGGAAAACGTTTTGAGTCGATAGAAGCCATAACAAAAAATTCGCTGAATGAGCTAAAGGCCATACCGCAAATAGCCTATGAAAAATGTATGGAAGACTGGGTGAAGCGTTGGAGATGTTGTATTGCAAGCGATGGGGCCTACTTTGAAGGCGATAAAATAAATTTAGATGAATAATTTGTATTTTTTGTTTTATTGACAAATTCCCGATATTTAGTACACAGAAGGTATGTTCGCAGTGAACGTCGCTGGCGTAATGGCGGAACGATCGAACGAATACGCCAATATTGGCGCCTTTTAAATGGAAGCGTTTTAGGCGCGCGTACACGGTATCTGTACCTATAAAACATCTTTGACTGTACCTATAAAACATCTTTGACTTACACAAAACTTTGAGAGAGAAGGTTTTAGTTGCATATGTTGTGTGTCTATCGGCATAGCAATATTTCATCAATTTATTTTTGTATCAAGTCTGATATAAGTAATTGAAAATTAAATGCACGGTGAGATTTTTATCCATAATTGATGGAATAGTTCGTCATACCCTTGACGCAGTCTTTTTTTAATTTTAAAGACATTTTTAAAACAGTTTGTCATATATTAGAACTATTAACTTTTTTGTGACAGTCCCGTTTTCATAGCTCACATGAGTAAATGAACAGGCTCTTGTGAAAATGAAATCAAATGAGATGTTCCAAAACGTTTGGAACCTGGGCCAGGTCCTTGTACACTATACATAAAATTAGGGAAACACATTGAAATAACACAAGTTTTTACGGAATTTATCGCGTATATTTAACTTTTTATATACCCGACGTTTCGAAAGTTAAATTTTAATCTATGGTAACCGCGGTTAACTATGACATATGGACGTTGAACATCTCAGTCCCGCCCGTGACCATGAGTGCTGTAAAGCGTTCGAAACGTCGGGTATATAAAAAGTTAAATATACGCGATAAATTCCGTAAAAACTTGTATTATTTCAAAGTGTAGTGTTTGCGTAAATATAAGAAATCATTAGGGAAACACATTTTAAACGGTTATCAACTATCTAATTATTTTATAATGGTTTTGTTTGCTGGTAAAGCATAGGAAATTACACTTGAAATTGCAAAACACAACAAAAACCCGTCATGGCGTCATGCCGTAGTGACGTTTGCCATGTTTATTTCACGAATTTTTGACACTGTTGTGAACTGACGGTTCTTTTGATATAATCAATGGTCGCTTTATGGTTTACTGTCGTCTATAAGCACTGCTGGCCGTATGAGCATGCTCAAGGTCGTTCAGCGAGCTATGCTCGGAGTTTCTCTGCGTGATATACTCAGAAATGAGGATATCCGCAGTAATACCAGAGTGACCGACATAGCCCAATGGATTAGTAAGCTGAAGTGGCAATGGGTCGGCCATATAGCTCGAAGAACCGATAACCGATGGGGAAGAAAGGTTCTCGAGTGGCAGCCTCGTACCGGTAGGCGTAGTGTAGGGCGACCCCACTATATGGAGTGACGGCCTGCTAAGACATGCAGGAAGTCGATGGATGCAGGTGGCTCAGGACCGTGCTTTGTGGCGTTACTTGGGGGAGGCCTATGTTCAGCAGTGGACTTGTGAAGGGCTGTAATGATGATGATGATAAGCACAGAGTAAATAAATTCCTTCCCTCATTGTATGTTATATAAACCGGGTATTTGCAGTAGTATTCACGCTTGGCAAAAGGATGTTATCCATCTCCTGTTTCGGTTTCTCTCTATCGCCTCTAAACCCTTCAAGCGCCATAAAAATTCCATGCAGTCGCAGGCGCCCGGCAAATCCCGAGCGGTCGCATGCGACCGCACCCACCTGTGCCACCCGCTTAAAACCATTAAAACTTATATTTAGAGACTACTTTTCTATGAAAAAGTTTAGCATTATAAAATTTATACAAAATTCTCTATCTTGTGGTCTAAATAAAAGTCAGGTTTTACTTCATTACAAAAAGATTTTATTGTATTTTGATAACAAAAAAAAACATACTAAGCGAATGTCGACAGCGTGAAAATCACAATTATTTCAATATATATTACTCGAAATTATTACGTAGTACCTACCTGTTTTCAATTTTAACTAAATGTGCTTCAACAAACTTATGGGTACATTTTACCAGCTATATTCATCCCGGCTTCAGCAAGTGGACACGAACAAAAGGAAGCAATTTTTCTAAATAAAGATGTAGATATGTAGGTATTACAGCCATAAATAGATAGCAGCGGCTAACCTAGTGAGCATGTGTGGTGGGTGCGCGCTGCGCTCGCCCTCCGTCCGTCCCACTGATCGGGGAAACAATTTGTAGCGAAAGGCAAGATGATTTACAACAAAAAGGAGCGCGCGAAATTTTTAAACAGACCTTTGGGAGTCTGGATGTCATGAAAAATCTATTGAATGTATCTGTTCAAAATAAAATTATTTGCATTTTTGAACAACTAATCTATCCCTGTATGGTAACTGTTTTGCAATTTTCGTTCTTCTTATGGTATTTATTTCCGCCCAAAGATGTGTTAAAAATAGTGTTGAAATTCGGAATTTTCGACGCTTATAACTTTTAAACATAATCTTTTTTTACTTTTTTGTTTCCATACAAGGCTAGATAATGATGTGACGAATTGAAATCATTTTTTTATTTTGGACGTACATCATCAAACAGTGGAGTAATCGCCAGACTACGTTTGTATGAAAGAACGAGTGACTAGTGTACCCTTAAGCAAGAAGATGCGATGAGCACACTTACGTACGTGCGTGCGTGTGTGTATGTGTGTGTAGGTAGGTAAATACAAGTTCTAGATTTAAGTTTAGGCTGACCCTGCGACAATGTCTTGAGATCGGAAGAAACCAGCTACAGCTTCCTCCACTAAATATTGCACCTGTTTCGTACACTATAATCCTATTCTGCGAAGATGGCTAGTATCCATTGGGATTAGACGCCGTGACTGAAATTCAGTACGAGGAACATTTTATACCAGAAGTTAAATTCTTTACATTTGACGGTTATGTAGCGTAAGGGCGCAGTTCCGCACGGAACACGTGTTTATATGGTGTTTTTGTGCATTTAGATATACGTAAACGGACTCTACGATAGAGGAGAAAACTTTACGGTGTGTGTAACGTTTTATACAAGAAAAACTTTTTAGCAAGAAGAAAAATAAAATAAAATTATGAGGTCTTCATCGTCAAATGTAAACAAATGTAGCCCTTACATGGTTGATAATAATAATAAAATTGAAGTTAAAAATACTAATAATAAATAAAATACCGAAATTATTTAAGTTGTAAAATTCCTAATTAATACCAAAACTTTAATTTACTTATAGTATATTGTATGTGTTATTCCTAAACCTGGCCAGAAATACATATATTTTTAAAAGTTGTTTCACCGCTAAGGTGGATCAATCGTGGAGTAGATCAATCGACGTCAATCAAGCTGTTTGACTGTTCGAAATCCCACCCCGCTCCATCGACCGTTATTAAAAACGTTTAGATGAATTAAGCTTACGGTCTTAAAAAACGGTCGCATCCGAGTCTTTTGCTTTTGCGTCTCTGTATTAATATACGAGCAAGAGCATACTGGCCAACAATAACGCGTCTCTTCTGAATACATTTTGAAAGATACTGATAATGAGCCCACAATCACATCTATTAATTGTTGATCGACATCGATTAATGATTGAACAACTTTTTATCCCATATAGCCATTGATCAACATCAATCGACGTCGATCTACGAGCAAGAGCATAATGGCCAACAATAACGCGTCACTACTTAATAGATTTTGAAAGAGCACACACCTTTTAATTGTTGATCGACGTTTTATCCCATACACCTATTGATCGACATCGATCAATGGCTTCGATCGTGTTGTCGTAACCTACTTTGCCGGTACACATGTTAATGTCAATATGTTGAAAATTCCTCTGTACTATGTCTTTGGGCCGGGCAAACTAATATATGTTTTGCAACCTGTAATACTAGTATTATCTAGCTTCCCCCATCTCTATCTTCTATTGCATAATGTTGGTATACTTTTAATAAGATGCATAAATGGATTATTAAATAAAATATGAATTAACTTCAATTATATAACATTTCTGTTGAAAATTTTGCTGTAGGTGTGTAATAATATGTTTTTAATCTGTGCATAGCTTTAAAATTTCTCTATCTATAGTTAAGAAAACCATGTAGTAACATCAATATTCTTTTTCAGGTATTTGACGAAGCGGTTCGTGCAGTTTTAAGACCGGAACCTCAGAAAAGACATCAGAGGAAATGTTTAATCATGTAAATATTGTCTATGACCAAAATATCGTTACTGATTAACACGCGCAGGAATCTCAAATCAACAGTAATAATATGTTTCTTAACCAGTACCACTGAACCGATGCAAAGTTCAAAAAATTGGCTCTAATGAAATAAGCTTTTATTTTGTTATATATGTTGACCAATACAAAGGTAGTTTTGTGCCATATTTTCTATCTCGATTGCATTTTAGTGTTATATCAATTTCTACATCACAATAAGTTTTATTTATTCTGTCAGTATATTGTAAGCAAATGGAAAAATGCCAAAGATTTATGAATAGATGTAAGTTTCAGTTAAACTTTAAATTATAAAAACCCTTCAATGGTGGGAAACAAATTGTTACTGTTAAATTAATAGAACTGATTATATTTATTATTTTTATAATATACACAAATGAACCTCACGATTCTGCGAAATCAAACCTGACGTTTTGATATTGTATTATTCTTATGCAACTTGGGAATAAGGACTGATTGTAGAAGCTAGTTATGTATATTAACATACTCAAATATCTTATTAGTTGCGAGAAATAGTGTTTTATACAGTAGGCGTATTATGATTAAAACAGTTGTTGATTTCTCTGCATATATATATATATATATATATATATATATATATATATATATATATATATATACATATATATATGGATAAGTTAGCTTGTGTGTTATTTTATTATTTTTACAAATAATTTGCCAAAATAACTACATATTACCTATTTTATAGGTTATGTGGGAGGCAAATGGTAAAATCTTACTACAATTACCTTTATTGAGCATTTATTTTTCTAAACTTTTCCACAACGTCTTTAAATATATTGTTCGTTTGATTCTTAACCAAAGTTCTTCTAAACGCTATAAGACTGGCAGTTGTAAATTTAAAATGGACCTCAGCACCACGACTGAGATTCGGGAGGACTCATGACGTCAATAGATATTTTATTCTATTTTCTCTGACATTATCATAGTAGATAAAGAATTCCGAGTAAGATTTTGCGCCCGTTATTTTTACGACAAAGCTGTCTGAGACATTTAAAATATTTTGAGGACATAGGAAGTCCGGCAACACGCATTGGGGTAACGAGATAGACTTTTCCCAGTATCAAACCTCTTTTAAAATGCGAGTCATATGCGCAGCTTTAGGTCCCCTATGTAGGGTATTACTTTACTGTTTATAGAATAATAAAAGACATTAATAACTACATAAATCATATGTTAAATTGAATAGCACATACCTAAATGTAAACAGTATTATTACATGATACTGAGACATGTGGTATTTGGTCGATTCTAACAAAAATATCGAAATATAACAGAAAAGGAAACATATTAGAAACCAGACTTAACGAAATTAAGGAAAATTGCCTGTAACAAGCAACTATTCAAGTGCACCTGCACAAAAATGCAACGTGTCCTAATAGCATACATTGAAATCTTTATTTTCGATACTATACGGAACGTTTCGCGGCTATGCCACATGGAGTGAAAGTATTTTAAATAAGTGTTGTAGATAGGCAAAATTGTTGCTTACCTCTCTTAGATATATATTAGGCCAGATGTGAATAAAAGCACCTGTATTTTTATGATGATGATCAAAAGGGTCAATTGTAGGTAAATATTAATTCCTTCAAAGTATCATAGTATCTTGAACTAAAGGAACATCATAAAATTTTACATTTAATCTTAGGAAAATTTTCTTCTTTTAATATCGACTTTCTACATCCTAAACCTAAACCTAAACTTTCTACTAAAATATGGGCACTAATAAGTGCCAACATAGCAATTATTCCTTACACTGTTTTATAAGGACATAATTAAATGCGATAAAATAGTACCTATTTGAATGCATCTCTGCAGTAAGCAAAACATTAGGCAAATTTGAAAATGAAACACTTTTTAAGCGTAAGTATTAACGGGGATTTGACCGCCGGGGGTACTCCTCCTGTATAAATCCATTATTCATTTAAGTTTTTGTGTATTAAATTATCATTATTATTTATTATACAAGAAGTAGTATGATGGTAAGGTTGTGAATTAAAAATTATCAAAAGGCTGCGAAATTATCCACTGAACTGCTGAATATTTGTCTCCCCATTGATTCTTATAGGGTATACATTCTTATAGGGAAGGAATTAATTCATATAATTTTTTTTGGGATTTTACATTACAGAATGTTTTTTTTTTTAATTTGGTCAGTTAGATTCCCGATCAGTTAAGACAATTTTTTTTAAATCTTTTTAGTTTTACTTATATTAAGAATAAAATATGAAGCAAAACTCTACAATATTTTAAGTACCTTCCTTCCTTGTGGCATAGCTGTGGGGAACCCTGTATTTATGGAAAGAGCATATTTCATCCACATAATTGAATAATTTTTAAACTTCATTTGCATACTCCCATCAACTGATCTTGTCAGATACACGTGGACTACAAACTACATTTTTGTAATGTCGATACTTCCGTATCTTTTCTTCTTCTTCTCTCTACTTATCAATTTCTTTGAACTACCAATAATAATAAACCGTGTATTAAAAGCTGTATTATTTCTCAATGCGATTCCTGTTTCAAACCGGCTTCAGGGTCAAGTTCAATCATAACGAGATTTTGTTTTTCTAAAGTTGGTTTTTTTTTTTTCATTTAAAGACTGACTTTTTTCATTTGAAGTGATGTCATTTTGCTTAAAATTTTTAAGCGGTTATATTTCAAACCACAGTACATTATTGGTATGGTCATAGTCATGGTTATTCATTTTTATTAGAAACAATAAATGGAATATTGAATGAAACTAGTTTATACACAGTTACGGGGGGAATAACGTGTTCGACGTCCGAATGTCATGGTTAAAACGTCGGGAATATAAAATAAGTTAATAGATTAAATAAAATCCGTAAAAACTAGTTTAATTCGTTGTATAGTGTTTGCGTTAACTGAAGAAATCATGATTAATGGAATGAAAAAGATTAGTAATGAACAATCAATTAATGAGCCATAACAATTAATTTGTTATTAATTATCAGTTAAAGCTGACAATTAGCAAATAAGAATTTATAAAGTACCTATTTGTTTTTCTTGATTTATAAAGTATTTGTTTATAGTAATAACGATTTCAGTTATATTGTATTTTTTAGTTTTGGATTATCTTTAGATAGGCATGTGATGAAATCGTGTGTTTTATAGGGATTTATTAGGTAAAATATTTTTGTATGTGGAAAAACATAGCTTAGGGGGTAACAAAGCATTTAGTGTGATCTGATTACATCGCATCGATATTTCGTAAATATTTTATAGACTGCTTTGTTTTACAGTGTAATGTGTATATAACTATTCAATTATTTATATAAAATGCGCAATTTAAAATAAAACTTGTATAATAATTCTACTTGCACTTCATAAATTATTAAATTTAAAACAAGCGTATTATTTAATTCAGCCCTTTCCATTTTTTAAATAACAACACAATTTCGTACAATTAATTTATTTATGTAATATAACACATATACATGTCATTGAAATAATAGATAAGGATGGAAAATAATAACAGTAGATTATCAGTTATATTTTGTATACAAAAGGTATCGATAAAAACATTTGCGACGACAAATCCCCGCGAAAATACAAATTCGGTAGAAAAACATGATCTGGAAATTAATTTTTCTCCGTTACTTCTTACGTTCTTTTTACTTAAAATAATTAGAGATAAACTTCTAGGGATTTTAAAAAACAATGATTTTGAATGGCTAAGAAATCACGTAACGACTTTTGTGCCCGCCGCGTTCGGGGAACTGCTATTTGATTTCAAGTTCTTTATTAGTGATTGAAGAACTAATGAGACCACAGTTTTGTGTATTTGTGCCCGCTGCGGGGGCAGTAACGCCCGTGTTGCATCCCTACTACCATTACGATCGTGGCTAAATATGTCTTCATGAGTTCTTAGCCAAAATGTATGATATGTCATGTAAGATTTTGAAGAAGAGCAATACCAGTCCGAAGCGCGCACACACCACAAGAGAAATAAATGCACTGTTCTGTGATCTTTTTTTAACATTATTGAAATATGTACTATAATGAAATTTTTGTGGGTATAAATTTACCAGAGCCATAATTTTTTTTTTTGCTCCAGAATTGCATTAACTTAGGGCCTTTTTGAATACAGCCATTTATTAATATAAACATAACTGATTAAAAAAAAGTAAATTCAGGCCAGAATGAAAAAAATAAAATTCTAATACAAAGTAGTAATGTGTACTTGTTGTTCAAATTTAGCTGGCTGTAGGTATGACAAATGCAGTGACACCAATCTATTTGACTCATACACTTGCACACTAATGAACGTTTTCCACATACTAAATAGTTCACAGATCCTAAAATTAACAGACAATTGCTATTATGTGCAAAGTACTCAGTTAAAGACAGAAAGAAATATGATCATAGCCACACTACTTAATCATACTTATATACATAAAATAGATTAAATACAAGAATATGACCCATCTAACAGTGATATAGGTATTTACTAAATTAATTTTGAAAAACGCATGTTTACTTATGCCGACTCTTTTTATTAAATTTTATAACATATTAAGTAAATCAATGGAAAATAGATTGAAAAGCAAAGCAAATTTAATACGAATTTTTCAATAAGCAGGGAATTTCAGGGTTAAAATCCATAACAATGTTTGTAATTAGTGATATATAGTAATATCGTAAACAAAGAAACAGATTAATTTTAAAATTTTATCGGTCTATAAAACAAAACTGGTCATTTTTAGCCGCCTGTTTGATTTTTTGGCAGCTGGATTTGCAACAATAAATAGGCTAGGTATAATTTTCTGCGAATCTGTGATTGTCAAGAAGGAAAGGCTATTAAGTGGGAACGAAAGAGACAGCCTAATGAAGTGTAAGTGAGGAGGATGATAACTAGACATCTGTCTCACCATGGGGATCGTTAGCAAGCCTGGGATGAGCTGAGCAAAATTCACAGTATAGTAGCAGAGGAGTTGCAGTCGCATTCCATATTTAGATCTAATGTCTCTTAGTTTAGTTTAGTTTACGACGGGCTGTTTTCCGCAACTCCACGTCTAAGCGCGTATTTTGTATGTGGGCAGGAATAATATGCTTATTCGAGCCATGATATCTCCCCGAAGAAGCTCAGCATGTCTCTTTGTTTATGTTGAAGACCACTGTGAGGTTGTCACTAGGAGTCTGACTTTTACCTGCCTGCTTCCCAAGTACTGCAGTTGAATATAAATCAAGTATTTCCCACATCAAAAAAGATTTTTCTTTTATTTGCTTGCTTTAGTGTGTAGGCTCACATGAAAAGTTAATGTACAATACTGAATGCCATTTCAAAATTAAAATATTGCAAAGCATTTATATAGAGTGCATGCAACTTTTTTCTAAATATAACTACTAAATATACAATCACAAGCAGTAGACAGACAGAGCAGTAGACAATTAAGTTCTAATTTATACAAATAATAAATGCAGCACAATATGAAAACATTGTCTTATATGCAATAATCGGAAAGCATATGCTATTTTTGGGTTAATGCCATAAAGGCATAGACAAATTTAAATTTTGTGTTTCAAAACACCACATAACACAAACCCGCCAATTACTGCTTATGTGACATCAGTCACTTGTTTTACAATAACACAATTCAATTATAACGGTTAAAAGTAAGATTTCCAAATCCCATTCAGACATTAAAATTTTTTATTGGTTTATATTTTAGTGTAATTCTAAATACACTGATTTTGAAATTGAGAAATAACTTCCATTAGCATATGACAACATTACCTAAACATGCAAGTATAATTTACCGAAAATAAAAACAAACATTTAGTGACAAATCTTAAATAATGATAATAATAATTTTAACTAAAGCATGACATATCACACCTTTGAATATTTGTCATGTGTTGATTGATGATTAGCAGAAAGTATCATATCTCTGAAGTGTTTCCTTATCTTATTTCAGCTTAAAAATAAATATTTAAAGATATGATTATATGTATCAAAATTTGAAAGTAAAAAAATCAAATAGAAATACCACAAATGCATGTTTTGGACTAGACTGATGAAAAAAATATAAATTTATTTTAACCACAACGTCTAACATGTAAATATATTATGACAGTAATATTAAGATTTTTTTTAAGAGTGTATTGCACATTTACTACACATAATATAATATGTATGTACATGTTTAATATACCAATTAAATAATTTAAGCATTTGTGATTTTAATTAGCATCAATGAAGAAGTTTTTATATGCTTCCAGTTGCTATAAAACATTAGTTTTACTTGTACTCTATAAATAGCACACATAAATTCTAAATGTAAACCAAATATGTAAATATTATTAACTATAAACAGAATACTGGTATCATAGATTAATGTTTATCCAAGCTATGGATAAAGTTAAAGCAATATAACTTAGTTAAACTAAGATTGCACTTGGTTTGTATGATGTAATAACAAAAATAATCCCAATAACTAAACAAATTAGAGACGAAAATTAAGATGTGCTATTGGTAGCAACAATGCAAACTGTACTGATGCGACTATAATATAAAGGAGGGATTGAGAGGGCGGGAAACAGAGGGTTCTTGCATTACAGTGGGGTGCAAACTTAACTCAACTAAGTTGTACTTTAACATTATTGAAATGTAACAATTATATAAAATACCTTATTAGAAATATTTTTGAAGATAAAATCATTATACAACTAATGTTACTCTATACATCATTTCCGATTACTTTTATTCGTTCATATTTAGAACAAGATGTAGATATCATGAAGAACTCTTTCATAAGCTTTTTATTTTATAAGCTTAGGTGCCCTCACTTCTTGGTAAGTCATCTTCTTCCTGATATCACATAGCCCTATATGGACCTTGAGACTTCAAATATTGGATGACTAATGATGGCCCTGAAGAAACAACTTCAGGAGGGATAGCAGTCAATGGGCAATTTTCAATACTCATTATTTGTAAGCTGACACAAAGAGCTAATTCAAAAGGTAAGTTACATAAATTTGGATTGTCGTTCAAATATAACGACTCCAAGTTTTCCAAAGTACCAATCTCTTCTGGTAAATACTGTAGATTATTTTCACCAACACTCAGAAATGTAAGATTGATCAGATGCCCAATGGACCGAGGTAATGAAGTCAGCTGATTGGATTGCACAATTAATTTTTGCAAGTCGTGTAAAAAACCTATTTCATTTGGCAAAACTTCAAGTTTGTTTTCTTCCAGGTCTAAAACCCTAAGCTTCCTTAGACTACCAATGCTGGGTGGAATACGCTTTAATAAATTATTGGACAATATTAATACCTCTAAATTTTGCAGACATTGAATATCATCAGGTAATTTAGTCAACTGATTAGTGCCTAAATTAAGCTCAACCATGTTTATCCAAGTACCTATGTCAAGAGGTAGAGATGTAAGCAAATTTTCTTTCATATTAAGCTTAGTTAAATTCTTGGCCCTAGAAAATATACCATATGGAATTTTGTCAATCTGGTTGTGCTCCAGATTTATAGAAAATGCTTTAGTAAATTGAGCAGGACCACCAGAGGGATAACTCATAAAAGAGTTCCTAGATAAAGTAATACTAGTCAATTCATTAAGACTAGCAAGAAGTCCTTCGGGAAGCTGAGATATGGAATTACCTTCAACATTGAATTCATCCATATTCTTGCAATTGCTTAATGTTGCAGGAATACCTGTTAGTCTATTATATCGTAAACCTAACCGAGAAAGAAAATGCAAGTTTCCTATTGTCTCTGGAATATCCAATAAGTCATTGTGTTGCAGATCTAAAGTTGATAAATTAACACAATAACCGATTTCTTGAGGCAGGTGTTCCAAGTGGTTATGGGAAACATCAAATGTTACCAAATTAACCAACTTACCAATTCCAGATGATAATTCCTTGATCTTATTTTCTCTTAAACTGAGCATAGTTAAGTTTGTAAGATTGGCAATACCATCACCTACCACCCGAATTCTATTAAATCTAAGAAAAAGTGTTGTTAATGATGTCAATCTGTACACAACATCTGGAATGTCACTTAACTTATTGTGTCGTAAATCTAATACTTTCAGACACTTTAAATTAGCAAGTGAGTCAGGTAAGCTTGTCAAAGAATTTTCGTTCAAAGCTAGAGTTTGCAAGTTTGTTAGGCAGCCAAATTCCACAGGAAGAGCAACTAATTTATTTCCGTATAAATAAAACTCCACCAAATGTGTCAGATCTCTAACATTTGGAGGTAACGAAGTAATAGAAGATTTGCTAAGATCAAGTCGCTTGACTCCTTCATCACGGCATCGCATGAACTCTTTAATAACATCCAAATCAGCTTGGATTGGTTTATTCTTCTTAGCAGTCGGTTTAGGCTTGTTTGATTCAGGGTGCTTGACAGTAACCACTTTTGGACGGGCTCCCTCAGTATTAGTCAACGACGCAGTTGATAGTTTCTTTTCCCTCATACTGTGATATTTTTCTCTGGGGCTGACAGTACCAATGGAATCCAAAGCTTCTGAATTTTCTCTCGATGAATTATCGAGATTCATTCCGATAATGTCACTTGACTTTTTCTGGTGAAGCCTCAGGTGATCGTTTTACAGTATTATTCACTCAGCATTATTTTCATTTTATGCACTAAACAATCAATATCACACACTGATACAAATTTGTCCGTTTATGAAAATTTAAAAACAATTAACGTTTTTAATTGTAAGTTAGTTTCACTCACACAAAGAATCCTCATGAAATTACGCTATACTAAAAATAATGAAAATACGATGAATTCATTCTGCTTTGAAATGTCTGAAAAATTGAAAATTGTATTTATACATTTATATTTTAATATTTTATTAGTCAGTCACAGAACCAGAACCACAGATCCTGATTATATTAGCCACAGACTACTCTACTAAGTGCTAAATAGACATGTGTCAATCATGATTCACGAATGATTCGTTCGTTTGAGCTGGTACACGATGCTACACGACACGACGATACACGATTCGGTAGCTCCTCTATACGATGAGCCAGCGCTCGCCCAGCGAGATGGCCACCTCATAATTTGTGGATGGCCATGCGATGGTTGAAACGATGGCGACATTCCATTGTGATCGAGACGTTTTTCGAGATGGATGTGGAAGAATTAGCCGCTGCGTATATACCTATACAGCACGTACCGTTATTTTCGTATTTTTGCATTCGGGCACAACAAAACAATCATTTAGATGATAACTCATTATTAAACGTAAAAAAATATCATATTCCTTTGCAAAATTGGCAAAATCGTGGATAGTGACATCATGAGTTGAACAGCATGGCGGCTAGCGTTTTCATGCGAAAATTTAAAACGATAGATAAAAAGTAATTTTATGGCACTATTCAGTTATAAAAAAATATATAAAAATTATAGTCGTTCATTATTAGTCTAGGAGTTATTTAAAACAATTTTTGAAAATGTGTAAAATTATTGAAGGAACTTTTTTAACTCGTGATTGGCGTGAATTGAGTAGTAGTATAGTCTGTACGGATAAAGAATGGGAATATATATGGCAGCTCATCGAGCCCGTACCGTCAACATGCATAATATAAACAACTCAAACCCGCCAATAACGGTATACCGTTATTATGTTATTTAAAACGTTAGGTATATTATTCAATTAATTGGAAATTTTCTATTAATGGGAAAATATTTCAATACACACATGTGGACACATTAATTTTAAAATAACATTTATAACCAGTGACCGGCACTGGCTTCGTTTGGAAAAAATTGAATTATTTATAAGTATAGGTTAATAAATTATACACAAATACTATAAAATGAAACAATGTATTTCTTAAATTAAGTTTATATTAATTTAAATAATAGTCTAGAAAATTCTATAGAAATTAATTTTTCATATAGTTGTCTGAAATTTAAATTCTGCTACTTGAACCTTCACTAGAATCGCCTAAGAACACTTTGATTCCGGACATCCCATCGTTATCTTCACGATCATTATAAGAATCGGAGCAGTTATCACTTTTACAGTCTCTGTTCAGCCCAATTTAAATTATGGACTCTTCAATGTCATTTTAATTCGTTACCCTCCCTCGTCCAATAATCATTTTCCAATCTTTTTATTTGATAAACTTTTTTCGCCAATCCACGGCCGTAATTGAGGCTTTTATTTCACGCATTAACACTTCTATTTTTTTCTAACTGATCGACCTTCTTTTCGGACATTTTTGTTTTACCAGATTCTATACATATTCTATCGGGTTTAGATCACAGTTGTACATCACAGGATCACAGGTGCTAATCTTTTCATGGTCGTTATTATGGTTCACAAAAGATAGCTTGATCTCTGCGACAGCTGTCAGTAAAAATCACGCCTATGAAGTCCTGAATTTCTTAGTAGTACAGACAGTACCTGTCAATGTCATACTTTATGGGCATGCACTGATTAGGTTGGCATTATAGCTGGTTATTTATCTATAGTATCATGTTTCTCTGGTAACTAATTCTAAAAGCTCATATTTATCCATGAATCGTCGTGACGTATACCATTTTGGCGTAACCAATTATGTATCTCACCTTTTTGGTTTGCTACTGATGGGGGTTTACTTACTTGCATTCTATGATACGACATATTGTCCAACACCACGATGCTATCTGGAGGTATGTTTGGTATCTGGGGGCACGGCAGTGCCCCCGCCAATTCGAGCAAAAAAGCGGCACGGCCGTACTATACTTTTCTCGAAGCAATTCAGGCGATTTTCGACCCCCTATAACTTTGTAGTGTATAAAATTATAATCCTGAATTTTCAGTAACCAAGTAGGCATCGTATAAACATGGTATATTTTAAATTTCATTCAATTTGAACCAGTAGTTTAAGAGTTATAACTAGTCAAAGTTTCTTAATTTTGTCACTCACTGACTGACCGATCATCTAAGGTCATCAAAACTCTAAGAGGCACTTCTAGCAGACATAGAAGCTTCAAATTTAGAATGAAATTAGGGTTGGACTTGGCAATCGCACTAAGCGATCTAATTTAATATAATATGTATTACTTGTGAGATACATTGTGTTTTCATGCGATGGCCAAGTCAATCTATATATTTAAAACATAAAAGATTTTTAACATTGATATGGGCACTATAAAATATTGTTAGGTTAGCTAATTACGTAATAACTTAAAACAGAAGGACCCTTAAGTAGGGACTGAATAAATTAACCGACTTGGTATTACATGGATCTCACAACTTTTTATGGCAGAAGAACTAAGTTGTGAGACTTGGTTTTTTTTACAAGTTATGTTTTTGATGGCATTAATATTTCCTTAATATATTTAGTGAAATTTTGCCTACCGATTTCATCATGGTAATCGCCTTTTTTGGTTTTGGCCTTAAGAATCAACTCAGAACTAATACAATCTATTTCCTGCATGTTCCTTGTCACCAAGTCTATAATTGTTTTTTTATAGAAGAGGAGGCAAACGAACGTACGGTTCACCTGATGTTAAGTGATTACCGCCGCCCATGAACATCCGCAACACCATAGGAATTGCATGTGCGTTTCTGGCCCTTTAGAAAGGAGTAAGCTCTTTTATTGAAGGTCCCCAAGTCGTATCGGTCCGGAAAAATCGCCGGTGGTAAACTATTCCACAGAGAGGCCGTATGCGGAAGAAAACTCCTAGTAAAACGTACAGTGGTAAACCGCCAAGCATTCAGATGGTGTGGATGGTATCGGAAGGTTTTCTGCGTAGTGCGTTCATGAAATTTGGCGGCTGAGATTAATCCGAACAATTCCTTAGAACACTCCCCGTGATAGATGCGATAAAATACGCAAAGAGATGCAACATCTTTTCGCAGAACCAGTGAACTGAGCCGATCGGAAAACACTCTGTCGTCGACGATTCCAAGTCGACGTCCGGTCAAGTGGAAGGAGCTGGCACTGGGGAACCCCAGCCCAGAGATGGGAACAGTATTCCATGTGCGGCCGAACCTGCGCCTCGTAAAGTTGCAGGCGATGTACCAGCATGAAATACTGTCCCGCTCTGCTGAGCACGCCAAGATTTTTAGAGGCCAATTTGGCCTTCTCTTTTACGCCGAGGATTCCGATACTGGCTGAGGCAACAAGGGGAGTGCCTTGAAACTGAGGAGTTACGACAAAGAGGTTCTTCTTAGCGGTTAACGCGCAAACTTGTATCTTCTGGAGGTTAAACTGGACTAGATTTAGTCGCCCCCAATCCGAGACTCTGTTCAGCAGACTCGACTTCAGACACAAGTTTGTCCCGGTACTCGGAGACGTTTTCCCGAGAAATATTGGCACGGCCGGTGTAAAGAGCATCACTAGTGCTGTCATCTGCATAGCAATGAATGTTGCCGGTTTGCAACATATCATTGATATGCAGAAGAAACAGCGTTGGTGATAGCGCACAGCCTTCTGGAACACCAGCATTAATAGGCTTGTAATCGGAACTTGCACAGTCTACAACGCCCTTGATGCTCCGATCTGCAAGAAAGCTGGTGCTCTAATTGCACAATTTCTCGGGAAGCCCATAGTTAGGGAGCTTCGAAAGAAGCGCTTTGCGCCAAACCCGATTAAAGGTTTTCGCAATATCCAAACTAACGGCCAATGACTTTCCCTTGGACTCTACTGCCACCACCCATGTATGAGTCAGGTAGACCAGAACCGAAGCAAGCCGAACCGAAAAAAACTGTATTGGCGGTCACTAATCAGCTAGTGATTCTCAAGGTATCTCATGAGCTGGCAGTTTACAATGGACTCCACAGTTTTGGAATACAAAGAAGGTGATGGCGAATGGCTTGTAGTTTGACGGGTCTGAGCGGTCACCTTTTTTAGGGATCGGGTGGACGAAGGCCGTCTTCTATGATTTTGGGACTACGTCTAGGGAGTAGGAGTACCAGAAAAGACGCGTTGAAACCTGTACTAACTCTGGAGGACACGTCCTCAGCACAATTGGGGGATACCGTCAGGCAAATTCGACTTGTGGATGTATAGGGAGAGGAGTGCTTTGCGAACCGAGCGCTTTGTGAACCGCACCTCCGGCATGGAGCACACACCGCAGGATGGTCGGTGGCGTACTGCCCCCGTCATCGAGAGTCGAGTTGGACGCAAAGAAAATGCCTAGCAGATCGGCTTTCTCCTTTACATCATGGGCCAGTGAGTAGTCCTCCTTGTGCAGAGATGGAAGAGATGTCCGACAGAAATTCCCCTGGACAGCCTTGGCGAGAGACCAGAATGCACGGGTTTCAGAACGAAGGCGAACTAGTTTCTCGCCAATTCTGCCTATGTGCTCTGACTTTGCCTTGGCAATGACTCTTTTGAAGGACCTGGAAGCGGAATTATACTTCTTTTTTAGAGCGCCTGTGTTTAAATTCCGGGACGTTGATGCCAGCCCAGGCTTGGTAGCACTCCTGCTTATGGCATGATGCTATTTTACAGAAGCGACCAAAGCATGGCTGAGATTTGCCTCCGATGGGCACCACAGAGCAAGGGATAAAAAGTTGCATACCCTGAAGTACCACATCAGCGACAGAATCAGCAACAACCATAGAATACTATAATACACAATAGAATGGCCGTCAACCTGCATCACGCAAGCAATTACGTCGTATTATTACTACTACAAACCCGATTCGCTGTGTTGACAGACTGAGCGAATTTAAACATTTTAGATTTTTGATTGATGTTCAAAATCATCACCAAAAAAAATAAATCGTTTAAATTATAATACATATTTATTTGTAAATAGTTTACAAATTATTCGTAAATACAATCGCAGTAAGTATCATTTTTTTCTTATTATAAATAAAAAGTTGTTCATCATGTTTAAGATGCGTACCATCATATTAGTCTGTGCATTTAAACAAACTGTCGTAGACAGAGAATCCTATAGACTCCGCCATAGCGTGTCGCAGAAAAGGACAAAAGAAAATACGTAGACAGAGAAACCTATAGACTAATGATCGGCGTGGCCTCGAGTGAGAAAGGACGATTACGAATTTTTAGGTTATACAATAATCTTTATGACTTTTAAACACATTTAGATAAAAATTTTAATTGTTCTAAGAACTGAACTGAACAAGATTCACCAATCTTAAGCTCAAAAACACTTTTTTCTCACTTAAACCAACTTGTAAACTCCTTAAATCGCTACGCTTTCAAAGTGGTTTAGCAAACTCTACGGTTTGCTAAACAAAAAAACCGGCACGGTGAAAGAGACAAAAAATCACACTGCTCTATCTCATATATATGCAAGACGTATGCATAAATCTATCTTTTTCGTGTGCGAATGCGAAAGAAGACGTCAATTTGTCTATAGGTTTCTCTGTCTACGAGAAAATACGTCACTATATTTAGGGTTACAAGTGTGAGGAAAAATTTACCCCACAACTAGCTATAAAATTAGAAATTAGTACGTGAAGTAAGCCTGAAATGGAACACTGCTATTAACGATTATCATTGATATGTATTGTAGTTGATGGAGAGCTAAGTGGGCTGTATTTGACTAATTATTTATTATAATTTACTGTGGTGAAGAAAGAAGAAACTAAAAAATTGTGATATCTGTCTGACTAATAAACTTAAAGAAACTATTGTGTAAGGAATGAGAGCTTAGTGGGCTGTATTTATGTAGGTTGTGTTTTAATATTGAAGAAAGAAGAAACTGAACTAACTGTTACCAGCCCTCTGTCACTCTTGCTACCTGCGTGAAATAATTACCTACAATCGCTAGGCACCCAGGGTAACATACGCAGTCGGGGCTAGCGCGTTGTAGGCGATTGAATGTTTGTTTTGAATTTTTAACGTAACATAAACACTCACGCCTGTCACCCAAAGGGGTAGGCAGAGACCACGGACTTCCATTTGGCACGATCCTTACATACCTCTTTCGCCTCCTTTACATCCATATATCTACGCATACATGCTCGTCGGTTAAGGGTACTTCTAACGTGGCCCATTTTCAAAATATCGCCAATTTGGTCGATAAACTTTTTTTAACGGTGTTTACGTAATTAGTTTTTTTTGTAAATACTTGTTGAAATAGTCTTTGCTTAGTGTTATTTATATTATTTTACCTAATTGATAATTTTTAATGGAAAAACGTCGCTCCTACTATAATTGTTGCGTGGATGGATGCCAAATGCCCAAAAAAAGGTTTCAGATATATCATTCTTTAAAATTACCGAAGGATTTTAGAAGCAAGTTATGAAAGGTGAATTTATTTCTTTTTTTGTTAGATAGGTACTGATAGTAAAAAAGAATTAAGTAATAACACAGTCTATAAATCCATACAGTCGTCCGACTAAGACGTCTAGACGGGGCAATCGTGCGGGGTGTGCGGGGTGAGACACGGGAAGGACGAGCCCGATCTGCTTATGCCAATCGTATTAGTAGCTCGGGACACGACTTCCAGGGTTAGCACGCGCTTGCTTTTATTATTTTTAAATTTTATCATCCATTTTTATGTCCAAGATGGCGGACATTTTTAATAATATGATATGAGTATCAATTTCGAGGTTCTTGTAGTGCTTATTACGAAACCGGCATCTATTTTCATATCCAAGATGACGAACATTTTTTTAATAATATGATATGGGTATCAATTTCGGAGTTTCTTGGGGTGCTTATTACGAAACTGGCATCCATTTTCATATCCAAGATGGCGGACATTTTTTTAATGATACGATATGGGTATCAATTTCGGTGTTTCTTGGGGTGCTGATAACGAAAATGGAATTTATTTTTGAATCCAAGATGGTGGACATCATTTTTTTAATGTTAGGGATGTCAATTTTGAGGAGGAGTCGAAACTGAGGTATGGCCACATATCGAGAGTAGAGCACTCCCTCATGTTGTGAGGCGTGCAATTAGCGTTTTGAGTACTTTCAGGAAAAATGTAAGAACAAATTATTACTTATTCTTTATATTAGTAATCATATTGTTGATCACGATGTAGATCTAAAATAAATAAAGAAATTAGTAAAAGTTGTTAATTTGTGACAACCCTAACTTCCATACGTTGTCTAGACATTGTCGGCATTTACCACGAGATCAAAGGCATCGTCCTACTGTATGTTTTTATTATACTGTGGTAATAATTTATCTACACAAGTAATACCTATGTACTTTATTACTTAACGTAGTTGAAATTTACTTCACTATCCAAGTATCTACATACTTACATACCTATATATTATGTCTTGTAATTAAAATATAAAATTGTAATAAAAAATTAGTAAGTTATAATAACACTAAACACAGAAATTAAAACTTTGTTTTCTAACAAGATTTTTAACCCTATTCTTAGCACTGTGTACAATTTGATACGTTCAACTTTTCGAAAATCCCGCGACTTTCTCAAACGAATTTTTAAAACTTGTATTGTTTAAAATATTAGAAAATATAATTGTATTTATAATAAAAATACTATTTAAGTGCTTGCAACACCTAAAAGAGATATATAACGCAAGATGGCGGACCGATTGAATGCGTCTACGCATCGTAAGGTAATAATAATCATTATTTATTATATTTTGTTCAAAAAGTTGTCAAAAGTAGTCTAATTCGCATAGCTTATTATATATTCTAGTTATAAACGCTATTTTCCTTTATCTAAATGAATATTAAGTGCATGTAATCTTTTGTGTTTTACGAGTGTAGCAAATATGATACATTGCTAGATGGCGAACATCCCAGATATTTTTAACTACGTATCAAATATGTGACATTGCCTGATTTGTATAGATACTACTCGGGTTTGATTCACAGACCGCGGCTATAGCTAGGCTACGATTAGATTGGTTGTTGTGGCCAAAATGTGGTCAAAATAACAATTTTATTACTACTATTTCTTATTATCTTCCGCAGGTACTTCCTCACCTTATTATTCAACAACAAAGAAGAGCTCGGCAACTCGTAGCTCTTGTTCCAAAACCGGGAGCAAAATCGGATTTGGACGAAAGTGAATCATCTCCTCATATGGTATACCGATGGGTCTAAAATGGGCCTCGACGTTAGGCTTTGAAATTTACGGAGAACTCCCCAAATTCAAACTTAGCATGACTTTGGGTAGATACACCTCTATCTTTCAGGCAGAAATTTTCGCCAAACTTGGTGCGCGGAAATCAATCTGCAAAAACACTACGTCAATCATATAATTTACATAAATATATATATATATATATATATATATATATATATATATATATATATATATATATATATATATATATATATATATATGTATATATATATATATATATATATATATATATATATATATATATATATATAGATAGATAGATAGATAGTCAAGCAGCACTGCTAGCGCTGAGATCAAACTTAGTGAACTCGAAGCTGGTTGGAGACTGCGTGAACTGTTTAAACGACCTGAGATATAACAACAGGGTCGTTTTAAGATGGGTTCCGGGTCACGAGGGTATTTTAGGCAACGAATTTGCCGACAAACTTGCACGGGATGGCTCAAAGTGCACACAATTTGGACCGAAGCCATTTTGTGGAATCTCAAGAAGCCTAGCCCGATTGACCCTTGAAACTCTTTATCACAATAAATCACTTAAGATCTGGTCTGACATACCAGGCTTAAAACATTCTAAAACATTAATCCGGGCTTTTGATCGTAAATTCACCTCAGAAGGGATCGCCCTGGGATTAAGTAAAAATAAATTGCGCATTCTGGCAAGAGCCCTAACTGGACACTGTTGTCTTAAAAAGTACATGTCCATCCAGGGACTAAGCAACTCGAGGATGTGTCGATTCTGTTCCATAACGGAAGAAACGCCTCTACACATCCTAACTGATTGCGGACCCTTAATGCGCAAACGTAACACTCATCTGGGAAACTATCTACTCAGCCTAGAAGAAGTGAATTTGCTCACGGCTAAGCGACTCCTTCTATTCATTGAAGACATAGGGCTTAGCTGTGAACTATAGCCATAGCAGTGATCACAATAGATCTTATAGGTCGCAGTGATACTGGTCTCTTTCCCTAGACCTGCATAGCTGCTCGCACACAATAAAATTAAAGGCTTTATTTTTATTATGTGCTGTCTGGGATACCAAAAAACGAAAATCACAAAAAAACTTTAGAATGGAAATTTTTGAAAGCCGCAGGGCTGGCATGAAATCAACCAAGACTATACAGAAGCCAACAACTGAAAGACCACCAGATGCTGTTCGGTATGATCAAGTTGCTCATTATCCAACTATAGTAAACACCAGAGGAAGGTGTATGTATTGCACAAAAGGGCTGACTAAATTCTTTTGTCAAAAATGTAAATAGAGGTTGTGCTTATTGCCGGAACGTAATTGTTTCATAGAATACCATACTAAAAAATAATACTTTATTTACAAAATAGTTATGATTTTTGTTATGTCACTGAGAATGTTGACATTTTAGGCTTTGTTTTGTAACAATTATATTTAAAACCCATTTATTAACTTTACTCAAACTCTGGCAGTGTAACAAATTAGATACGTAGATTTTATAGCGTTGATTGTTAAGGGCTTGGCAATGTATCTAATATGATACGCTCAATAAATGCTGGATTACTTATATAATATTTTTTTTATTATTTTTTATCCCTTCAACAACCACCCTGGAACATATTCAATATTATTTTTTACAATATTTCTAAAATATTTTTTCTTGCGAAGTATAGGGTTAACTGAGTAGAATACGATCACATTTCTGTTAGGAATCGTATTTCGGGTTTATTTGCTGTGGCCTTGCTAGTTGCATGCGTTGAGCATCGCAGAAATCACATAGGTACGAAAATATGATCAGTCGATCATAGATAGAATAGGTACTTCACCTAAGTAACTTAATTAACATTTTGCAATGTATTTTTTTACTCTTTATTGTTAGCCCTTAGTAACAGCGAAAAGTCCGCCATGGCGCAGGAAGGGGAAAAGATGCAAAGTAACATTGACACTCGTGCGCAGCGATAAAATTTTATTTAGCTTGCGTGCGCGATTTATCTGATTAATAATAATGTAGGCTATTTAACGTCGGCAAGCAGTCGACATCAAAGGAGTGCAACTTCTGTACGTAGTACTATTATTTATTCTGTGCTGTTACTGTGATATCTATATAACTAATTACTTACTGAGAGAATTTATTGCTATTTTACACTGCTAGGATTAAAGTTAAATTAAAGATTGTACAAAAAACTAAAGTAAATTTATTAAACTATTTACACAATGCGGCAGTCTTACAAACTATCATTAATCTTATGCCTAATGGGACCTAATAGGGAGCCTTAGAGGTCTTCTTGCTTGTTGTTCTTCTCTTAAGCACTGTCGCGAATGTCGTACGCCGGCCGGTAGCCCTTCTTTCATTCCCGCCGACGGGGTCACGTTGGCGCTGACTAGAATGTTAGGTTTAGCATGATCGTATTTGATGCCTGTGTCGTAACAGGTTTTGGAGAGTCTGGTGAATTGACCCTGGTCTCTGAAGAAGGAATCACCCTTCTTGGGGTTATTGTCTTCCATAAATTCCTTAATATTATAATAACCATTTTTATACAAACTTAGTTCAACAAAGTTTTAGAACTTCGATTCAAAGCTACCACATAATTCACCAGACTTACACATTTTGTTCCATCCCATTGGACGTGCCTCCTTATAGCCATCTCATCCATGCTAACTGCACAATACAGTTCGGTTTTTTTGTTCCTTGTCACTAATTTAATGCATTCTAATGATTTAGTTGTAAACCCTGGGTTTGCATCCACACTTTTGTACCATGTGGTAAGTGTGGATGGAAGAGGCAGACAAGTATTAAATTGTTGTCGTACATACGTATAAGCCCGAGGACTTATAAATTGCAAGCAAATAGTAAATTTACGTAATCCTTTTCAATTTGACGACAAAGTTTAAAAGAAAGGAAGCGTTTTAGTATTATGTAAGCAAGCTCGGGGCTTTAAATTTTTTTCTTACCTTTGCTGACAAATGGAGCGGGGGGGAACATATATTAAAAATCTTACGTAAAATAAAGGAATATAAAACAATAAAAATATTAATACAACAATATTTATAAATAAAATTAATAATAGGTACTATTTTTATTATTTCTAGTTAGTATACTGAATGAATATCTTTTCATATTTTTTACCAAAAATAAATCGATGACTCTTCCGATACTCCATGTCCATTTTTTTCTTTTTATTATTTACTAAAATTATATATAAGATTTAAAGTTTTTTCAACTCTTAAATTTAATAACCGGTATTTTAGAGACGGAAAAAATTTATAAAACATTATATTAAAGTAAAACAATTGTGAAGTAAATAAATTATTAATGTTATACATACTGTAATTTTACTCTTTCTTGACAGCCCTAAGTAACCTCGGAAAAACAGCCGTGAAGTGAGAATGAGAATAGGTGCAAAGTAATACTTAATAATTAAAGCTATTAAATGTCGGCAAGCTGTCAACTCAACATCAAAAGAGTGAAACTTCTGTACGTAGTACTATTATTTATTCTGTGCCCAGGGTAACATACGCAGTTATATATATTATTTTACCTATTTGATAAATTGTAGCGGAAAAACGTCGTTCCTACTACAATTTTTACGTGGATGGATGCTAAATGCCCAAAAAAAAGGTTCAGATATATCATTCCTTAAAATTACCGAAGGATTTTAGAAAGGAGTTATGAAAGGTGAATTTATTTCATTATTTTGTTAGGTAGGTACTTATAGCAAAAAAGAATTGAGTAATAATTTATCTACACAAGTAATACATACTTTATTACAAGACTTAGTTGAAATTTACTTCACTATCCAAGTATCTACATACTTACATACCTATATATTATGTCTTTTGTAATTAAAATATTTTAAGTTACAATAACACAAAACACTGAAATTAAAACTTTGTTTTCTAACAAGATTATTAACTGAGTAGAATACGATCACATTTCTGTTAGCAATCGTATCTGAGGTTTATTTGTTGTGGCCTTGCTAGTTGCATGCGTTGAGCATCGTTGAAATCACATAGGTGCAAAAATATGGTCAGTCGATCATAGTTAGAATAGGTACTTCACCTAAGTAACTTAATTAACATTTCGCAATGTATTTTTTAACTCTTTTTTGATAGTCCTTAATATCCACGAAGTCCGCCATGGCGTAGGAAGGGGAAAAGATGCAAAGTAATATGGACGCTCGTGCGCAGCGCTAAAATTTTATTTAGCTTGCTTGCGTGATTTATCTGATTAATAATAACTATGTAGGCTATTAAACGTCTGCAAGCAGTCGACATCAAAGGAGTGCAACAAAATTATTTATTCTGTGCTGTTACTGTGATATATATAAGACTAATTATTTACTGAGAGAATTTATTGCTATTTTAAACTGCAAGGGGTTGAGTTAAATTAAAGATTGTACAAAAAACAAAAGTAAATTTATAAAACTATTTACACAATGCGGCAGTCTTACAAGCTATTACTAATCTGACGTCCAATGTAACCTAATAGGGAGTCTGAAGTGTCTTCTTGCTTGTTGTTCTTGAGTTTGTGTAAGCACTCGCGGTCGCGGGGGCCTCGCTCTGATGCAGGGAGGTTGCTCATTCGACGTCCGTAACATATTGCTATTTATTATTGCTAAGGACTGTATTAATTAAAAGGTAGTATGATGAACTAACATTAATTTATTTACTATTTATAAAATGCGGCAGTTTTTAATTATAATCTATTCTCTTTTTTATCGCCTAATCTAATGCCTAATAGGGAGCTTGAGGGATCTTTTTTTCCTCTGGAGCGCTAGTCTGCCGCGAATGCCGACGCCGGTTTTTTTTTGCGCCCAGAAGCTATGTAAAGGGCTACCCTCCGGGAAGCGGGGGTTTCATAGTGAGTCCCACATAACCACGCAGCCGGCTGCGTGGTTATGTGGGACTCGCTATGAAAACCTAAGTGCCTACCCACTAAACACCACCTTTGACAGAAGACTCGGCCTGAGCCGCCAAGAGGCAGTCTAGGTCGGCCGAAAGCTTGCTGGGGGTGGGGGGCGAGAGAGAGTTTCTCGGTCTGCGAACTCGATAGCGAGAGGGAGTGGGGCTGCATAGGAAGCTGCCTCACGAATAAGATGATTTGAGTGAGACTCTGAGACTTTGAAGAAGTTCTAAGAGAGTGATTTTAGAAATTGTTGGATTGTGGGGAACTCTAATTCTCGGTGAAAGTCAGCGTTTCAGATGAACCAGAGCGCGTTCGTAGTTCTACGACAAAAATAGTTTTGAACTACTTGAAGTTCGTTTAGAATGTTAGGTTTAGCACGGTCATATTTGAAGCCTGTGTCGTAACAGGTTTTGGAGAGTCTGGTGAATTGACCCTGGTCTCTGAGGAAGGAATCACCCTTTTTGGGGGTTGTTGTCTTCTATAAATTCCTTAATATTATCATAACCATTTTTATACAAACTTAGTTCAACAAAGTTTTAGAACTTTGATTGATAGTTCAAGCGAGGAATTTATTTACTTTAAACTGAGTGGATTCTACATACTATTATGTAGGTCGACCCATTCGTGCAGCAACTATAATACTAATATAACTGCAGCATGGCTCTACCAACTAAGATTAATAATAATAATAATAATATTCCACAACTATCACACAACGCCATCTAGTCCCAAGCTAAGCAGAGCTTGTGTTATGGGTACTAGACAACTGATAAACATACTTATATATTTCTAAATACATAAATATTATAAATAAATTACACCCAAACACCCTATTGTACCAATATTATAATTTGTAAGGTAATTTATTTTAATACTGTAGAATACATTGCCAAATTGAAGAGCTAACTGGACAAAGGTTACTTGACAAATTAAAAAATCCGACTTTTTTTTTTGAAAACGAACTTAAGTTTTACTGAACTTAAGTTTTATCTGATGATAAATTTAATGATTCTCGAATTTAAACACGCCAATTCTAATTCGTTACATAGTTACAGACGCTAGCAAAGGTGTTAACTGCCAAACAAGTATATATTTCAGATTTATCTATCTATATGTGGCCACCACATCCAGGTTCTGGCCTGCTCTTTTGTTTTTACCACGCCAAAGTGTGAGGAATGTAGTTCGTTTAATAGCTGCTCGCGGAATATTGACACTATGATTACTTTATGGCACCGCAGGATACAACCATTTTCTACGGCTAACTCTGACCGACAAAGAAAATATGGCTTTAATAACGGATTCGACACTTTTCAAGGCTACGCTTTATGCATAAACTTTAACACTTTTATTAAAAGATTATCTCGGGATGTTTCTTTTTTTATATCTTCCACAGTTATTCGTTTTAAAACTGAGTTATCTATAAATTTAATATACAATGATTTATAAAGATCTGACCATTCATTATGAATTTCGTTCAATATTTGATTTACAGACCGTGATAAGAAATCAGTCACATTGCTGTCACTTCTAACATACTTTAATGTGAAATTATAGGCAGATAAAAAGATCGCTAATTAGCCGCCTTGTCAGGTATACCCTTTTTGTTTCCGAAAATGGTTAGTAAGCTCCTATGGTCCGTCCTTTGGATTACCAATATTGGTAAAAATTTCAGAGCATACAAGGGCTGTCCGTTCTACTAGAAATAAGAATCCTATTTATAAAGCATAATTTACATTTTCTTAATTAATTCTTCACCATTGGTGGAGGGAACTGTGGTGTTTTAAAAATGTGATAACATAATAAGATTTTATTACCTCATAAAGCCATTGTAAGTTCTTCTTAACAAAACTTAATATGGTTTATAGGAAACAAAGGTGTGTTATGTTTTTTTTTATAAATTTGCATAGAATAACCTATTTTTTAACATAATATATAAAATAATCAATCTTATCTAAGTATTGCTACCAATGTTGTATTTGAAAACTACATATATGCTTAAGTCCTTAGTTCATTTGATTCTTTATTATTTTCACTCATTAATTGTTTAGAACTATTTGCTAGTTTACACCTTAAATTTAATTATCTTTAAAACATTGATTAATACAAAATTGGTGTAGGAAGGTGCTTTTTGGAAATATATTCAATATAAAATTAGTGGGTAGGCACTTAGGTTTTCATAGTCCCACATAACCACGTAGCCGGCTGCGTGGTTTGCTAAGAGCATCAACCACCTCCCTCCCCCGCTTCCCGGAGGGTAGCCCTTTACATAGCCTCTGGGCGCAAAAAAAAAACCGGCGTCGGCATTCGCGACAGACTGGCGCTCCAGAGGAAAAAAAGATCCCTCAAGCTCCCTATTAGGCATTAGATTATGCAATAAAATAGAGAATAGATTATAATTAAAAACTGCCGCATTTTATAAATAGTAAATAAATTTATGTTAGTTCATCGTACTACCTTTTAATTAATACAGTCCTTAGCAATAATAAATAGCAATATATTACGGACGGCGAGTGAGCAACCGCCCTGCATCAGAGCGAGGCCCCCGCGACCGCGAGTGCTTACACAAACTCAAGAACAACAAGCAAGAAGACACTTCAGACTCCCTATTAGGTTACATTGGACGTCAGATTAGTGATAGCTTGTAAGACTGCCGCATTGTGTAAATAGTTTTATAAATTTACTTTTGTTTTTAGTACAATCTTTAATTTAACTCAACCCCTTGCAGTTTAAAATAGCAATAAATTCTCTCAGTAAATAATTAGTCTTATATATATCACAGTAACAGCACAGAATAAATAATTTTGTTGCACTCCTTTGATGTCGACTGCTTGCAGACGTTTAATAGCCTACATATACATCTTATTAATCAGATAAATCACGCACGCAAGCTAAATAAAATTTTAGCGCTGCGCACGAGCGTCCATATTACTTTGCATCTTTTCCCCTTCCTACGCCATGGCGGACTTCGTGGATATTAAGGAATATCAAAAAAGAGTTAAAAAATACATTGCGAAATGTTAATTAAGTTACTTAGGTGAAGTACCTATTCTAACTATGATCGACTGACCATATTTTTGCACCTATGTGATTTCAACGATGCTCAACGCATGCAACTAGCAAGGCCACAACAAATAAACCTCAGATACGATTGCTAACAGAAATGTGATCGTATTCTACTCAGTTAATAATCTTGTTAGAAAACAAAGTTTTAATTTCAGTGTTTTGTGTTATTATAACTTAAAATATTTTAATTACAAAAGACATAATATATAGGCATGTAAGTATGTAGATACTTGGATAGTGAAGTAAATTTCAACTAAGTTTTGTAATAAAGTATGTATTACTTGTGTAGATAAATTATTACTCAATTCTTCTTTGCTATAAGTACCTACCTAACAAAATAATGAAATAAATTCACCTTTCATAACTCCTTTCTAAAATCCTTCGGTAATTTTAAGGAATGATATATCTGAACCTTTTTTTGGGCATTTAGCATCCATCCACGTAAAAATTGTAGTGGGAACGACGTTTTTCCGCTACAATTTATCAAATAGGTAAAATAATATATATAACTGCGTATGTTACCCTGGGCACAGAATAAATAATAGTACTACGTACAGAAGTTTCACTCTTTTGATGTTGAGTTGACAGCTTGCCGACGTTTAATAGCTTTAATTATTAAGTATTACTTTGCACCTTTTCTCATTCTCACATCACGGCTGTTTTTCCGAGGTTACTTAGGGCTGTCAAGAAAGAGTAAAAATACAGTATGTATAACATTAATAATTTATTTACTTCACATTTGTTTTACTTTAATATAATGTTTTATAAATTTTTTCCGTCTCTAAAATACCGGTTATTAAATTTAAGAGTTGAAAAAACTTTAAATCTTATATATAATTTTAGTAAATAATAAAAAGAAAAAAATGGACATGGAGTATCGGAAGAGTCATCGATTTATTTTTGGTAAAAAATATGAAAAGATATTCATTCAGTATACTAACTAGAAATAATAAAAATAGTACCTATTATTAATTTTATTTATAAATATTGTTGTATTAATATTTTTATTGTTTTATATTCCTTTATTTTACGTAAGATTTTTAATATATGTTCCCCCCCGCTCCATTTGTCAGCAAAGGTAAGAAAAAAATTTAAAGCCCCGAGCTTGCTTACATAATACTAAAACGCTTCCTTTCTTTTAAACTTTGTCGTCAAATTGAAAAGGATTACGTAAATTTACTATTTGCTTGCAATTTATAAGTCCTCGGGCTTATACGTATGTACGACAACAATTTAATACTTGTCTGCCTCTTCCATCCACACTTACCACATGGTACAAAAGTGTGGATGCAAACCCAGGGTTTACAACTAAATCATTAGAATGCATTAAATTAGTGACAAGGAACAAAAAAACCGAACTGTATTGTGCAGTTAGCATGGATGAGATGGCTATAAGGAGGCACGTCCAATGGGATGGAACAAAATGTGTAAGTCTGGTGAACTACGTGGTAGCTTTGAATCGAAGTTCTAAAACTTTGTTGAACTAAATTTGTATAAAAATGGTTATTATAATATTAAGGAATTTATGGAAGACAATAACCCCCAAGAAGAGTGATTCCTTCCTCAGAGACCAGGGTCAATTCACCAGACTCTCCAAAACCTGTTACGACACAGGCATCAAATACGACCATGCTAAACCTAACATTCTAGTCAGCGCCAACGTGACCCCATCGACGGGAATGAAAGAAGGGCTACCGGCCGGTGTACGACATTCGCGACAGTGCTTAAGAGAAGAACAACAAGCAAGAAGACCTCTAAGGCTCCCTATTAGGTCCCATTAGGCATAAGATTAATGATAGTTTGTAAGACTGCCGCATTGTGTAAATAGTTTAATAAATTTACTTTAGTTTTTTGTACAATCTTTAATTTAACTTTAATCCTAGCAGTGTAAAATAGCAATAAATTCTCTCAGTAAGTAATTAGTTATATAGATATCACAGTAACAGCACAGAATAAATAATAGTACTACGTACAGAAGTTGCACTCCTTTGATGTCGACTGCTTGCCGACGTTAAATAGCCTACATTATTATTAATCAGATAAATCGCGCACGCAAGCTAAATAAAATTTTATCGCTGCGCACGAGTGTCAATGTTACTTTGCATCTTTTCCCCTTCCTGCGCCATGGCGGACTTTTCGTGGTTACTAAGGGCTAACAATAAAGAGTAAAAAAATACATTGCAAAATGTTAATTAAGTTACTTAGGTGAACTACCTATTCTAACTATGATCGACTGATCATATTTTCGTACCTATGTGATTTCTGCGATGCTCAACGCATGCAACTAGCAAGGCCACAGCAAATAAACCCGAAATACGATTCCTAACGGAAATGTGATCGTATTTTACTCAGTTAAAAATCTTGTTAGAAAACAAAGTTTTAATTTCAGTGTTTAGTGTTATTATAACTTACTTCTTTTTTATTACAATTTTATATTTTAATTACAAGACATAATATATAGGTGTGTAAGTATGTAGATACTTGGATAGTGAAGTAAATTTCAACTACGTTAAGTAATAAAGTACATAGGTATTACTTGTGTAGATAAATTATTACCACAGTATAATAAAAACATACAGTAGGACGACGCCTTTGATCTCTTGGTAAATGCCGACAACGTCTAGACAGCGTATGGAAGTTAGGGTTGTCACAAATTAACAACTTTTACTCATTTCATTATTTATTTTAGATCTACATCGTGATCAACAATATGATTACTAATATAAAGAATAAGTAATAATTTGTTCTTACATTTTTCCTGAAAGTACTCAAAACGCTAATTGCACGCCTCACAACATGAGGGAGTGCTCTACTCTCGATATGTGGCCATACCGCAGTTTCGACTCCTCCTCAAAATTGACATCCCTAACATTAAAAAAATGATGTCCACCATCTTGGATTTAAAAATAAATTCCATTTTCGTTATCAGCACCCCTAGAAACCTCGAAATTGATACCCATATCATATTATTAAAAAATGTTAGCCATCTTGGATATGAAAATGGATGCCAGTTTCGTAATAAGCACCCCAAGAAACACCGAAATTGATATCCATATCGTATCATTAAAAAAATGTCAGTCATCTTGGATATGAAAATGGATGCCAGTTTCGTAATAAGCACCCCAAGAAACCCCGAAATTGATACCCATATCATATTATAAAAAAATGTCCGCCATCTTGTATATGAAAATGGATGCCGGTTTCGTAATTAGCACTACAAGAACCTCGAAATTGATACTCATATCATATTATTAAAAATGTCCGCCATCTTGGATATAAAAATGGATGATAACATTTTCAAATATAATAAAAGCAGCGCGCGCTAACCCTGGAAGTCGTGTCCCAAGCTAGTAGCTATACGATTGGCATAAGCAGATCGGGCTCGTCCTTCCCGTGTCTCACCCCACACACTCCGCACGATTGCCCCGTCTAGACGTCTTAGTCGGACGACTGTATGGATTTATAGACTGTGTGTACTTAATTCTTTTTTACTATCAGTACCTATCTAACAAAAAAAAGAAATAAATTCACCTTTCATAACTTGCTTTTAAAATCCTTCGGTAATTTTAAAGAACGATATATCTGAAACCTTTTTTTGGGCATTTGGCATCCATCCACGCAACAATTATAGTAGGAGCGACGTTTTTCCATTAAAAATTATCAAATAGGTAAAATAATATAAATAACACTAAACAAAGACTATTTCAACAAGTATTTACAAAAAAAACTAATTACGTAAACACCGTTAAAAAAAGTTTATCGACCAAATTGGCGATATTTTGAAAATGGGCCACGTTAGAAGTACCCTTAATCGACGAGCATGTATGCGTAGATATATGGATGTAAAGGAGGCGAAAGAGGTATGTAAGGATCGTGCCAAATGGAAGTCCGTAGTCTCTGCCTACCCCTCTGGGTGACAGGCGTGAGTGTTTATGTTACGTTAAAAAACTCAAAACAAACATTCAATCGCCTACAACGCGCTAGCCCCGACTGCGTATGTTACCCTGGGTGCCTAGCGATTGTAGGTAATTATTTCACGCAGGTAGCAAGAGTGACAGAGGGCTGGTAACAGTTAGTTCAGTTTCTTCTTTCTTCAATATTAAAACACAACCTACATAAATACAGCCCACTAAGCTCTCATTCCTTACACAATAGTTTCTTTAAGTTTATTAGTCAGACAGATATCACAATTTTTTAGTTTCTTCTTTCTTCACCACAGTAAATTATAATAAATAATATAAGATCAAACGAACTTCTCAAGTGAAGTTCGATCATTATTATATGAATCGCTTCATTTGAAGATATAATTATTCACCAGGTAGTCCCCTTAACCTACAGGTGACTTTGCACGCTTTAAAAGACACTCAACTGACTAAACTAAAGTTGGCTGTGAACCGACTTACCCCTTCCACCGCTGACTCGGGGACGGAGTGAGTCGCCATTCTGAGCTCATTATTTTTAGAGTGTAGAGAAAAACTTTCCGTATTAGGGCTAGCAAACTACTGCTATGGGAGGGTGGGTAATAGCTTATATCTTCAAATGAAGCGATTCATATAATAATGATCGAACTTCACTTGAGAAGTTCGTTTGATCTTTTATTATATTTCATCGCTTCATTTTTCAGATATAATTATTCACCAGGTAGAATTTTAGAGCAGAAAGTTTTTCATTGTAATAAAATAATATATATTTCTTAGAATATATTATTAGTTACCGATCGGTACATGAAACGTTATGTAATCACGATAATTTGAACAATTAGTTTTTGTATTTATGAATACAGAAAAAAAATCTTAAACTAGTGATTGGACGTAAAGCAAGCGGATCTTGCAAAGTTCCCCTCATCAACAAGGGTTCTATTGTAAAATCGCGCAAAAGTATTCGATGTAGGAGTCCATCCGGCAGCTTTACGGATGACATCAACGCTGAGGCCCGCGCGGCCCGCAGCTGAGGTAGAGGCGTGGCGAGTGCTGTGGGCGCCAAACGTTGACGTATCCACGCCGCTTTCCGAGAGCACTTGTTTAATCCATCGACTGATTGATTGCGTCGTGGCTGGTCTATGTGGTGGCTTGTAAGTGAGGAACAGTTTGCCTATGTTTTCTGTTCTTTTACTTTCTGTGACAGAAATATAATCTTTTAGAACGGTAGCTGGGCAAATATTCACATTTTCTAAGAAAAATGGTATCAGGAGTACAGGTTGCTCTCGGCCTGGGGTGGAAGTCTTTATTAGATCAGTAATTATGATCTTAGCGTTATTGCGAGAAAATGATATATTTTCCAACTTAATTAATGATAGGGTTTGTACTCTATGGGCTGTACAGAGGGCTAATAAAATTGCTAATTTTTTTGTAATTTTTTCCAGATTTAAAGTCGTATTGGGATGCCACCCTGCAACGTGATTTAAAACACTTTGAGGGTCCCAGGTCTGTGTATATTTTGGAATGTTCGGCCTTAATTTATAAGCTCCTTTTAGCAATCGACTTACATGTTCGTCGGAACCAATATTATTTCCGAGAAGTAATGATAGCGCTGATCTATGCGAATTGAGACTTCCGTAAGAACAACCGGCATTAAACTGGTCAGTCAAGAAGGATAAAAAAGGAGATATAGATGGTTGAAATGGATTAATATTTCTGTTGTCATTTCTGTTGTCACAAAACCGCCACCATGCTTTATAGGTAACATTATACTGTTTTACCGTGCTATCGGAGAGCGATGCTAGCATGAGGTTGAGGGCCTCTGGTGGGCATCTTCGGGTGAAAGCTTGCCGGAGAGCCTCGCGGCACCCAAGGTAAGGCTCGCGTGTAAAGGGTGGTGTTCCCTGGAATGTGATCGTAAAAGATTCTTGTTAGGGCGCAAGAACAGAATATCAGATGCTAATAACCCTTGTAGTAAGGGGAACCAGGGCTGTGAAGGCCAATAGGGAAAAACAAGGATTCCGTGAGCCCTGTCATCCATTATTTTCCTTAAACAATTTAATATTATGGAAAATGGGAGGAATGCGTAAAAATAACATCCGCTCCAGTTTATAGTAAAAGCATCTACCGCCATTGCATCTGGATCCGGTCTCCAAGAAACAAAGTTTGTGCATTTTGCATTAGTGCGGGAGGCGAATAAGTCTATATTTGGCTGACCAAAATGTAACACTATGGTTTGAAAACTGGAAGAGGAGAGTTCCCATTCGGTGTCAGGGTTTATAATTCTAGATTCAGCGTCAGCCCAGTTTTCTTTAGTATTGACGTATGACGCGTAGATCCAAATTTTTCGCTTCTCACACCATTGCCAAATTTGCCGAGCGATCCCGTTTAAGTGGGGGAATTGTACCCCGCCCATGCGATTTACATAACTAATGGCTGTAGTGTTATCTACCCGTAATAGTATCGCGCAATTAGTTTCTTTAGATGCCAAGCTTTTGAGTCCAAGAAAAATTGCCAATAGTTCCAGATAATTTATATGGTAATTGCGTTCGCTAACTGACCACCCTCCGCGAGCGCGTTCTTCATCGCGCACTGCGCCCCAACCGGTTCGTGAAGCATCTGTGTAGATTTCAATTTTATAGCCGACGTTTCGCAGTGGATGTCATGTTGTTTTGACGTTATTGGTCCACCAAGTAAGATCTTCAAGGATAATACTAGGTAAATTGATTTTACTCTCATAATTCTGATTTTCGAGTAACGCGAGATATTTTTGACGTTCCAATAACTTGGTATATAACCAACCATATTGGACGGCCGGGCACGCTGCAGTTAGAACACCAATTAATTGAGCAAATTCTCGAATAATGCATGTGGGTAGACAAATAAACTTCTGAACTAATTGCGCAATACTGTTACGTTTATTATCTGGGAGAGAAATGGTTAGATTCTTAGTGCAAAAGAGAAAACCTAAGAATTTACAACTTTGCTTGGGTTGGAGCGAGCTTTTATCAAAATTTATAACGAAACCTAGGCATTGCAATAGTTTCAAGGTTTCATTTACGTTAGATCTGCAATCCTCATAAGTGTTGCCGATGCAGAGAATATCATCTAGATAAATTACTGAATTAAAGCCCGCGCTTCTCAAGTGAGTTACGATTTCTTTCATAATCTTAGTAAATACCCTGGGAGCCACTGACAGCCCATAGGGCATTGACGTAAACTCATAGGTCGTGGTCCGATTGTTTCTCTTAAATTGAAATCTTAGATACTTTCTATGTTCAGCATGAATGGGAATTAGTAAGTAGGCTTCTTTCAGATCAATTGTGGCTAAGTATCCGTGTTGGGGTATTAACTTTGCCGCTGTTCGATAATCTTCCATCTTGAAATGAAACTTTGAAACATATTTATTTAACGATTTCAAATTTAATATAAAACGCTTGCCGCCGTTTGTCTTGGAGGCAAGGAATATTTTAGAGACAAACTGGTCTCTACTTGGAAGACATTCTGTTATGGCACCTAAGTCAATCAGCTTTTGAATCGCCGTTGACATTTCCTGGTGCTCTAACTCCGAAAGGGTATTGCTAGGAACGTTTGTTTGGCAGACTTCCTTGCAAAAAGGTATGTATAGACCGTTTTGTATCCAATCTAAAATTACTGAATTGGATGAAATTCTCGTCCAACAATTAAAAAAGTATTTAATTCTACCTGCATGTACCTGAGTTACTGCGGCGCTGGGGCACGAGGCTTGTTCGCTGCTGAAGGCTTCGACGCTAGCTGCTGTTGCGTCGAGCTCGGGTATGGACGGCGGCTCTGCGTCGACGTTTTCTTCCCACCTCGGTTGCAGCGGTTCGTTGAGTACCGAGGTGGGCCGGACCAGTTTCCCGAACTAGAAGAGCGGTTGCTAGTGGAATGAGAGCCGGAAGGTTTTGGATTAATCTTTTTGATTTGCAGACCCTGTCGTTCAATAGCTCTGGCTGCCTTGATCTTTTCTGAAAGTTTGTTACCGAACAAAGTTTCGTCTCTTACTGAATCTTGAACTACGTGGAGAAAGTTCTTATCCAGGTTTGGTGTAATTAGCTTTATGCGGCTATTCGTATTTATCGTATGCAAATCCGAAAGAATACGGCAGGCATTGCTAAGATGTTGGATAGCGTTCTTCTTGTCGTCCCCACTTAAGAGAATATTGAGCGCCCTGTTAATGGCCGTTATCCCCGACCCGAGTTGCTGTTGGTGAACTACCAGGATCTTATCTCTGTTTCTTACAGAGTCTATAACTGCTGCTGATATTTCTGCGTTTAGTTTAGGTGCTTGCAGTAACCTACAGTTGTCCGGGATTAGGTACTCTTTCAGAATTTTTTCCTTTTTATCTTTTGGCAAGCCTTTGACGAGTAGAGGAAGCCACAATTTGGCTAAACTCTCGTGAATTCTTTCTCCAAACTCTGGGGTATCGCTGGTGGACTCACCAAGGGCTTCTAAAAGTTCAGGGTCCAATTCTGGTTCAGATGATGCACCGTTCGGGTTTTGTTCCGTCGAAGTTGCCTCTAAAGCCAGTGGCTCTAATGGTTTCTCCGCCCTGGTCTCTGGTCTAGACTCTGGCTCCAGTGTGGGCTCAGATTCCGGTATGAGCTCGGGCTCCAGCATGGGCTCAGGTGTTGTGGGACTCTGCCCTGAAGCAATCCCGAGGTCCTTCGTGTTAACTATAAGGTTTAGCTCAGGGTGGTCGGCGTCTTCAACACCTAAAAATAATATTTTTAGGATTAGAAAAGTGGATTACTTCAACGGACGAGGCTCACGGCCTGCCCTGATGAAGAATTTTGTTTCAACGAACGAGGCTCACGGCCTGTCCTGATGATGGTAATTTTTTCAACAAACAAGGCTCACGGCCTGTTCTGATGAAAGCTGATAACGCGTGTAAAAAACAACACGTGCTAACGAAACAAATGTTACGTAATCTTGACTCGTAGTGAATCGTTATAATACAAAATTAAATATGCTTACCTTCATTATTGGAAGATTGTGATGATATGACCCGTATTCGGCGATGTCGTGCGACATCGCGTTCACGTAATTTTCTAATTTTGCGTTCGTAACGCTCGATTTTTTCTTCCGCACTTCGTTTTGGCATTATAAATTTTAATTATAATTATAAATACTTTACAAAAAAAAGGCAAGAATAAAGTGTAAACTTATTGGGAGACGCGTGCTGTCGTCACCGTGCACGAAAAAGGAATGAGCTCAGAATGGTGACTCACTCCGTCCCCGAGTCAGCGGTGGAAGGGGTAAGTCGGTTCACAGCCAACTTTAGTTTAGTCAGTTGAGTGTCTTTTAAAGCGTGCAAAGTCACCTGTAGGTTAAGGGGACTACCTGGTGAATAATTATATCTGAAAAATGAAGCGATGAAATATAATTAGTCAAATACAGCCCACTTAGCTCTCCATCAACTACAATACATATCAATGATAATCGTTAATAGCAGTGTTCCATTTCAGGCTTACTTCACGTACTAATTTCTAATTTTATAGCTAGTTGTGGGGTAAATTTTTCCTCACACTTGTAACCCTAAATATAGTGACGTATTTTCTCGTAGACAGAGAAACCTATAGACAAATTGACGTCTTCTTTCGCTTTCGCACACGAAAAAGATAGATTTATGCATACGTCTTGCATATATATGAGATAGAGCAGTGTGATTGTTTGTCTCTTTCACCGTGCCGGTTTTTTTGTTTAGCAAACCGTAGAGTTTGCTAAACCACTTTGAAAGCGTAGCGATTTAAGGAGTTTACAAGTTGGTTTAAGTGAGAAAAAAGTGTTTTTTGAGCTTAAGATTGGTGAATCTTGTTCAGTTTAGTTCTTAGAACAATTAAAATTTTTATCTAAATGTGTTTAAAAGTCATAAAGATTATTGTATAACCTAAAAATTCGTAATCGTCCTTTCTCACTCGAGGCCACGCCGATCATTAGTTTATAGGTTTCTCTGTCTACGTATTTTCTTTTGTCCTTTTCTGCGACACGCTATAGCGGAGTCTATAGGATTCTCTGTCTACGACAGTTTGTTTAAATGCACAGACTAATATGATGGTAGACTAACATTTCTATGCAAGACGTATGCGAAAGAAGGCGTCAATTTGTCTATAGGTTTCTCTGTCTACGAGACAAATTGACGCCTTCTTTTGCATTCGCACACGAAAAAGATAGATTTATGCATACGTCTTGGATAGAAATGAGATAGAGCGGTGTGATTGTTTGTCCCTTTCGCCGTGCCGGTTTTTTTGTTTAGCAAACTCTACATCTACAGTTTCCTAAACAACTTTAAAAGCGTAGCGATTTAAGGAGTTTACAAGTTGGTTTAAGTGAGAAAAAAGTGTTTTGTGAGCTTAAGATTGGTGAATCTTGTTCAGTTCAGTTCTTAGAACAATTAAAATTTTTATCTAAATGTGTTTAAAAGTCATAAAGGTTACTGTATAACCTAAAAATTTGTTATCGTCCTTTCTCACTCGAGGCCACGCCGATCATTAGTCTATAGGTTTCTCTGTCTACCCGTCAGGGTAAATGTATTCTGTGCTACATATCTATTTATCTATGGTCTGAAGTTCTGAAGTATTCTTGAGTATTCTGAAGTTTTGAATAAAAAAGGCACGGGGGGTCAAGTCTCTATGGAGCCGATGCAAACGTCGGGCAAAATAAACGAAACAGAGACAACGCCATACGCTAGAGCTAGACAGAGAAATCACTATTGATGCTTTGCTTTGCAATATGGTGGATTATTGAAAGCGCTAAACGTACTTTTTATTTCTATTGTATATTTCTTTGCTTTTATAGCATGTGCCTGAAGATTTTTACGAGATAGAGACTCATTATTTCGTGCTTCTGTGTTTTTGTTTTGTGTGCCCGCTGGACGCTTAGAGATAGAGACTCATTTCCTTATATTATTATTTGGTGTTTGTAATTCTTTTTGCCTGGACAATTTTACGAGATATAGACTCATTTCTTTTTTTGTTTTGTGTACGTGTGTCTGAGCATTATTTGTTAATATGTCACGCCATACGCGCTATGAACGAAAAAGAAAGTGTGCAAAGTGTAACATCACTGCCACAGAAGATGGAAACTTGAGTTTCCACAGATTTCCTCTACCTGGTAGACATACATTTTTAAAGTAAGTAACTAAGCTATTCTAATTTTTTGTTACTTTTTCCCTCATTATCTTATTAAGTACTTAGTACTTAATGTTTTTAACATTCATAATGTCCATAACATAGTAAACATAATGTTCATAACATAAATTTTTCATTGCTGGGCACTGGCCTCCCTCAAGGGTCACCATAACGACCAGACCTGTGCGTCTCGCATCCATCTGCTACCCGTGACCCTTACCAGGTTATTGGTCTTATCTTGTAGAAGGCCTTCCTAACTGTGATCAAAACTACACTTAGATTTTAAAAAATCAATAATTTCAGGGCACGTGTGTGGGCTGAATACTGTTACCCTACTGGAGAGTGGTCAACTGAGAAATCACTAAGAGACTTGCACTCGCAACACAAAATGTTATGCAGTAAGCACTTTGATGATTCCTCATTCACTAACAGTGCGAGGATAAGATTGCACAATTTTGCCATCCCAACTGGGACACAGGATTTAATGGTAAAGATTCGCCAGGAACAATGTGCAACTGCAAGTGAAAGTAAACAAGATACAAATATCTCAGTTGAAAAACCTCAAGTAAGTAAACATTAATTACTATATTACTCAAAACTCCATCAATCATAAAGCTTGATATGTGGTTGGAATTTATAAGTACAGTCAAACAAATACTTAAGCTAAAACTCACAGAAAGAAATTAATAGGCCTTGTCTAAACTCTATTTTAAATTTCATTTTGTTTTAGAGAAACCAAACAACCAAAAGATTGACTTGTAGAGAATGTCTTGATGCATGAAATCTGCCCTTGTACCACTGTTGTACATAAAATTTAAATAAGTAAATAAATAGACCTCATTAATTTTCATCAGGCATGATTCAGATCAAGAGCAAACTTGTATCAGTAATAATAAAAACAGTTAACTCAACGTCAACCATAGTATTGTTAAAAACCAAAATAAATACACAACCCTCAATCTCAAATAATGGTTTTCATAAAAGTATTACTTACTTACTCTTTTTTATTAGAAGTTCAATCATGAAGTTTTCAACAAGTTGAACACAAAAATGAGGATAATATGGCATTGGAAACATCCTGATAATTTAAATGTAGAAACTGATCATTACCTTTGTTTACAAAATAAAATAAAAAACCAGGAAAATAAAACTGCTTGTCTCTAGTTACTCAATTGGTAATGTAGTTTTGCAAGAGGTACTGGTGATTAAAGACTTAGGAGTAACTATTGACAGAAAGCTAACCTTTAAATCTCATATAAACATTATTGTTTATTAACAAAGCCCTGAAATTCTTAGAATTTATTAAGCGCAATATAAAGGGTGTCAATTTTTTTTTATATAATGCTTTTGTAAGAAGACTCCTTGAATTTCGTTAGTGTCATATGGAATCCATCTTCTAGTGTGCACTCCCAACTCATTGAAAGTATACAGCATGCATTTACTCGACATCTTGCCTTTCATGCCAGTGGTATCTCACATAGGCAGCCTTACTATCAGCAACTGGTTAAGTTTAAGATGATGTCTCTCCAAAATAGACGAAATATTCTAGATTTGTGTTTTCTACATAAAATAGTACACCATTAAGTTAAGTGCAGTGACCTCCTTGACAGCATTTCGTTTGCTGTTCTGCATAAATATCCCCGTTGTCGCATCGCAAAAAAAATTTCATATTCCTTTTGTGAAAACTCATCTCGGTAATCATGCTCCATCGTGCATGTATGTGGAAAATAGAATGAATTTTCTAAATTGTTCATTGTAATTTTCAGGTGCTAGTGTTGGAACCTTCATTACCTGTTCAGGTGCCAACCATAGCCAACCCTACTACATCTTTACCTGTTCAGGTGCCAACCATATGTGAACCAACTACTGATAGCTTGAAGGTTTGTAGTACTTATAATAATTTTCACTCACATGTACACATTATATATGTACAACATTAAAACTTGTGAAACTTTTGTTCACATTTTTGGTCGTATAGAATGTATGCATTTATTTATTTGCAAAATTAATTAACTATTAGCTCTAGTAAACAATTATGAAATATTTTTTAAAGTACCTTCATCAGCGACAATGTTATAAAGCTACAAAGATACCAATTAGAGATGTCCGATAAAGACTATGACGGCAATGTCTGTGCTGACCATACATCTGCCATACAAAACAGCATTTTCGCGAGACGGATAGATATAATTATTTAAAATGGTTGTATCTTGTTTGTTTTTATATCAATTTTGATTCTATTGCCCTGTTAGCATTATGTTTTGTATATTTTTAGATAAACTGTATGGTCTTATGAATATTTTTTCATGCATAGTCCCTATTTCGGGCACAGTGACCAATTTCTCGTATAAATAAGAAACAAACTAATGCTTGCTAATTATGTAGATTAATATCACCATAATGATTCTTACTCAGGTAATGTTGAAACTGATCATCACCTTTGTTCACAAAAATCGTCTCATTGTAATTTTCAGATGCTAGTATTGGAACCTTCATTACCTGTTCAGGTGCCAACCACAGCCAACCCAACTACATCTTTACCTGTTCAGATGCCAACCATATGTGAACCAACTACTGATAGCTTGAAGGTTTGTAGTACTTATACTAATTTTCATGAACAATCTTAATCACAGTGACCAATATCTCATAATTAAATAAGTATAATAAACAAGCTTTTGACTTTGGCGCTTGCTCAGGTATCAAGAGTTTTCTTCATTGTTTATTAACTACCTACAAGAGTGACACTGAAAGTTCTTAGAAAATCAAAAACTGAACAAACTAGGAAGTTATATTAATATAACTTAATTTTTAATATATATTATAAAAAATTAATCTTATAATATAACATTAGTTTTTCTATATCTTTTCAAAATAGTGTCCATTTACATCAATACATCGCTGCATCCGATGGAATCACTGATTTCACATTTGACATGTTTTTCTTGAACTTTTTACATTAAATCTTTGAATCATTTCACAACACCAATCAACACGGTGGAGTTTTTGGGCCTCTATCAAATAAATCATATATTATCCATCGGGCACAAAGCTTCCTGACCGCAAAATGTTCATGGAGAATATTTGGTGCACTTGACTTATACTGATTTTTATTTATTTATTTTATTTTTATTATTCACAAAATCCACAGCTTGTAACAATCTATTTACACACAAATCTTATAAAATAGGTCTTGAAGCCAATTACGGATTTACAATATACTTATTTAGCTTAAAAGAACTTCACAGAGTATTCACCACCTTACTTAAAAATAGACATATGAAATATAAACATATTTAAAGGTAAACAAAGCGCACGAAATTTTTATTAAGTGCAGAAGATTGTGTATGTTTGCACACGTATGTGAAAGCGAGTCAAAGTGTGTGTTTGTGTGTGTGTGTGTGTGTGTGTGTGTTTGTGTGTGTGTGTGTGTGTGTGTGTGTGTGTGTGTGTGTGTGTGTGTGTGTGCGTGTTTGTGTGCGTGTTTGTGTGCGTGTGTGTGTGTGTGTGTGTGTTTGTATGTGTGTGGTGTGTGTGTGTGTGTGTGTGTGTGTGTGTGTGTGTGTTTGTGTGTGTGTGTGTGTGTGTGTGTGTGTGTGTGTGTTGTGTGTGTGTGTGTGTGTGTGTGTGTGTGTGTGTGTGTTTGTGTGTGAGTTTGTGTCAAAAAACATCCTAATTTCAATAGAGAAGATGGCTGGGTGCTACCATCTGCTTGGGATCCTATAACAAATAAAATTAAATCTCAACCCAAGCATACAACTGCAAGACTTCAAGATACCATAAGTTCGTACTGCATAGATCGGAACAAAAGTTAAATTTTAATCTATGGTAACCGCGGTTAACTATGACATATGGACGTTGAACATCTCAGTCCCGCCCATGACCATGAGTGCTGTAAAGCGTTCGAAAGCAACGTCAGGTATTTAAAAAGTTAAATATACGCGATAAATTCCGTAAAAACTAGTATTATTTCAATGTGTAGTGTTCGCGTAAATATAACAAATCATTAACACTGATGTTATCTTCGGTCGTCGCCGTAGAAGACCGTCCCTCATGCAGATCATCGGTGACATTAGTGCGACCATCTTTAAGCTCATTAAACCAGTTGTAAACAGTGGCACGAGATGCGGCTTCATCGTCGTGAAAGGCCAATCAAAGTCTTATCATAATTTTCTTGTTGACTCTAATAACATCGAAAGTCATAAAAAATCATTGGGTGCGTTTGGCAGAAAAAAGCGCTAGCAAGCGCTTGTGAGCAAAATGGCGATAGTAAGCGGTAAGCGCTGTCAAATCGTAAGTAGCTGTTTTCCTCTAGGACACGATGTTAGTTTTAACCGGGGAACCTAACCTAATTTAAATATATGTTTGTGAAGTATTCATATTAAAAACTTACCAATCATGAATTTTTAATAATATGTATATGTCTATTCATGTCATTATATTACTTAAAACTAATATTGCACAAAACAACTTATAAACTCTACTTCAAAACAAACAAATTAAATAAGCAAAATGGCGTATTGTGTCAGCGCTACTGAAGTAGCAATCGTGTCCTGGCCGAAAACTATTTTAGCGCTAGTAAGCGCTTGCTAGCGCTTTTTTCTGCCAAACGCACCCATTGTACGAAAATTTTCTAGCGTTGAGTTCATGTTGTGACACAGATAATTTTCAATTTGCCGCCAAATCGTAACCAAGTGACAAATTAATAAAATACATACACAATAATATTGGTAAAGAGTTCCACTTTCAAAATTGGAACTTATTTTTTATTATATCGTTTGCAAGTGGCCAGTGCTAAAAACTTTCATTGTTGCCCTCATATGTATAGGTTTCGAACCTACAGTCTGTTTAAGTATTGTTTAAGAAATGAGGATCTATATGATCACAATATTTAACTTATTTCCAGATGCCAAGGACTAAAGGGATTTTGAGGGAGCTAGATTTAAGCAAGTCATTGGAATTGACCCCTAAGAAACTTAAACTGTATAAAAGATGTAGGAGAAATTTGAGCGAAATAATGAGACTTAGAAAAAAAATTAAGAAACAACCACGTGCCCTCTTCAAAACATTAACTACAAATAATAATGTCCAAAGTCTCATGGACAAAAATATATCAGGGCCATTTGCTTTATTGTTGCAAAGTCAACTGCAAAATACTCCCAGAAAACTAACTGGTCGGAGATGGAGTATAGATGACAAAGTTATGGCTTTAAGCATCTATAAAAGGTCTACTGGCTGCTATAGACTGCTGAGGCGACTTTTTTGTCTACCAAGCGAAGGTACAATAAAAACATTGCTGAATAAAATTCCGATGAAATGCGGTATAAATAGCCAAATATTCAAAACAATTAAAGATATAACTAAAAATCGAGAACCAGAAGAAAATCTGTGCATTTTGGCATTTGACGAAATGTCAATACGAAAACATTTGCAATATAATAGTAAACAAGATGTAATTGATGGTTATCAAGATCATGGAAATCAAGGCAGAACTATGGAGCCAGCCACACATGCATTGCTTTTTATGGCTATTGGAATCCGAAAAAAGTGGAAGCAGCCTTTAGCTTTCTACTTTTCTGGTGACTGTGTTACGGCTGATAGATTATCTGTTCTTATAAAAGAAGTAAGTATGCAATATAGTTGACTGAAGAAAAAAAACCATTGCATACTCAATATATTATATAATTATATATTTGTATTTACAGGTACTTGATGCAAGCTTCCAAGCTGGGTTGAACGTCACAGCTACTGTATCGGATAACTTTGGTGTAAACATCAAATCACTAAACTCCCTTGGTTCCTCAGTAGCTAAACCATATTTTGAGTTTAAAGGCCATGAAATCGTCACAATTATAGACCCACCTCACCTAATCAAATGCTTCAGAAATAATTTACTGAAGTACGACATTAAATGCCCTCAAGTATTGCAAATTGATGGAAAATCTATACCAGGTAATTTAAATGTTGTAAATAATAGGATAATAAGTAGGTATGACATGAGTACATGACTAAGGTCAAAGGTGGCAATTCAAACTTCATAAGATTTATCTTGTCTTCTGCAACCCGCCGCGTGGATGATCATCAGATTAATATAAACTAACACAGAATCAATAAATGTATTTTATTAATACTTCTGTCATTATTTATAATATATTTTACATGTTTATTATTACAGGTGTAGCCAAGTGGAGCCACATTAAATCATTCTTTGAAAAAGACAATGAAAATCCAAATTTTGTTTTTGCACCTGCTTTAACCAAGCAGCATATTGAACCCAATTTTAAACAAAAGATGAAAGTCAGCTTAGCTTGCCAAGTATTCAGCCATTCAGTTGCTGCAGGAATGCTTGCAAAGATTGCGAACAGTAAGTTGTTTTATTGGATAACTTTTAATCATCATCATCATCATCATTACAGCCCTTTACAAGTCCACTGCTGAACATAGGCCTCCCCCAAGGTATGCCACAAAGCACCGTCCTGAGCCACCTGCATCCATCGACTTCCTTCATGTCTTACCAGGTCGTCACTCCATCTAGTGGAGGGTCGCCCTACACTTCGTCTACCGGTATGAGGCTGCCACTCGAGAACCTTTTTTCCCCAACGGTTGTCGGTTCTTCGAGCTATATGGCCACCTATTTCCACTTCAGCTTACTAATCCGTTGGGCTATGTCGGTCACTCTGGTTCTACTGCGGATATACTCATTTCTAAGTTTATTACGCAGAGAAACTCAGAGTAGCCCTCTCCATAGCTCGCTGAGCGACTTTGAGCGTCCTCATAGGGCCAGCAGTGAAGGACCACGTCTCAGTTCCATATGTCATCACTGGCAACATGCACTGGTTGTACAACTTAGTTTTCTTAATTATTTTAATAATAACTTTTAATAATCTTCAAAAATAATCGACGTCTCGAAATATAATATAATAGTTTCTGAATATGTCAATCAACTATTATTAGAGCTTATTCAAATAATCATTCTAATAAGATAAAATTAAGCTACTTCGTGTTGACAGCTTCCTTTTATAATTGAATATTTTTATAAAGATTACTTTATTTAGAGTAATTTTGATTACTTACTTTATTTAATTTTGATTTCATTTCATTTTCCCTAACCTTTCACTATAAAATAAAAAAATGAGTGTTTACTTTACAGATGAACTGCCGCAAGAAGCAACGACGACAGCCATGCTGATAGAAAAAATAGACCAGCTGTTCGACACCTTAAATGGCGATACGCCTGACCAGAAAAGAGGAAAAAAATTCCTTACAAATTTTACCCGCAGAAGTCCACATTTAAATTTTTTTAAGGAAATGAAAATCCTGTTCCAAGAATTACAATTTATTGGGGCCAGATGCAAGCCGCCTTCGCAGGAAGGTTTTATTAGAACTATAAATGCAGTTGAGCGTCTATTTTTTAATTTAGAAAGGCAATATGGTATAAAAAGTTTATCAACGCGCAGGCTCAATCAAGATCCATTAGAAAACTGTTTTGGTTGCATCCGCAGCAATTGTGGATGCAACCCGAACCCAAACACCCTACAATTTGTTGCAGCTCTCAAAACCTCCATGATCAACAATTTATTGCATAGCAGTAAAAATAAAAATTGCAAAGAAGACGATAATGTCATATTAAATGATTTAAAATCTTTTTTAAGTCAAGTTGACCAAAATAAAGAAACAAATGTAGCTGTTAAAACATTTGATTTAACAGAAGGTGTAGAAGCATCTAATACTGTAATACCTCAGTGTTCTGGAGAACTGCAAGCTTGCGCATATGTATGTGGCTTCATGATAAAAAAATTAGTACCCATTTGCCATCAGTGCAAAATCACAATGCTTGCAGACCAGAACACAGAGGTAAGTCATTTATTCACAAGCTTTAAAGAATACAGTTGTATGCGCAACAGTCTACATTATGTTAATAATTTTTTTACGGAGACAGTGGAGATTGCTGCAACAATTGTTAATAAATTTTTGGATGAGCATGGGTGTAAAATAAATATAAAAAATGAACTTATAGAAATTTTAAGAAGAAAATTAAATTTCGAATGGTTGCTTGGTTGTTCTGAGCACTATGATAAAAATAAAATGCATATAATTATTTCTACTATATGTATATGTATAAAACGACACTATATTTTAAAAAATAGGCAGTTCACCGATGAAGCTTCGAAAAAAGCAATGAAAAGAAAAATAAATATTTTAAAACACGCTTACAACTTCGTTTTATTTAATACCTTTCCATAAATATGTATGCATTATGAAAATAAACCAAAATTCAGGTAATTTTCAAATTAAATACCAGAATTTCGCTTTGTTTTCATGATACATGGCATAAAATAAAATGTAATAAAATCATGAGTCTATCATCAGTTTTGAAATCTGGCGCGAAAATTAGTTCACGGGTCAAAAACTGGCGCGCTAGTGTCGCAAGTTGTTGGCATTTCTTTTGTATGAAGTTTTCGTTCTTCCCGTCAGGGTAAATGTATTCTGTGAAAAAAGGTGATTTATTTTGTATTGGAGCGGTGGTTTCATTTCTCAGATTTTATTATAAAAGAAGTTTGATATTAACTTAAGAAACAGTAAAAGTTTATCAATATGGATAAAAGCAAAGAAAAAGAAGAACAAAGTATCATGGATAAATCCATGAGATCTGTTTTTGGTAAAACATTAATTCATAATTTATTTTAAGTACAATACTGAACACACCTGTAAACATTTTCTTACATTTCTTCATATTGTTTTAGTGGGTAATATACCTTATGAAGCTACAGAGGAGAAACTCAAAGATATATTTAGTGAAGTGGGGCCTGTGCTTTCTTTTAAATTAGTTTTTGACCGAGAAACTGGAAAACCAAAAGGTTATGGCTTTTGCGAATATAAAGATCAGGAGACCGCTCTCAGTGCTATGAGAAATCTAAACGGATATGAAATAGGTGGTCGATCACTCAGAGTTGATAATGCTTGTACAGAAAAGTCAAGAATGGAAATGCAAGCATTGATGCAAGGTCCACAGGTATTTTTAATAATCTAATATTGTATTCATAATCATAAAAATAAATAAGTCCATTTATTTTTCTAAGTAGCAATGTAGAGAAGTAATTTGACACCTAGCATTTTACTTTCTATTTGTGTTTCCTTGTTTTATAACAAAGTATTATAAAACAAGAAAATGTAAGCTATTCTAAATAATCCTAACTTAAGATACATATACATACCACAAGATTACACTATCCATAAACATTCACTTCTATGATGAACATCTTTTACATTACTATTTGACTATGACTATTTTTGATTGCTTATATTTGTTTTTTGTTGCTCTTCACTGCAACTCAATTTGTTGTATATGAGTCCCGTCTTCAAATGGGTATGATGGATATATGTTATAAAACTCAAATTGATATATTTGTGTTTCACTGTATGCAATTTTTAGTGAAATTTATTTTTATCCTAATTAATTCGCAACACATTTTCAAAATCCAAAAACAATGTAAAAGGATCAAGCATAACCCTGACAAACCTCCTTAATTCAAAATAAAATTAAAAAATAAAGTAATGGACATCTACTTCATAGTACTCGATCAAATTGACATATTTGCGTTTTGTTCTAAGCAATTGTTAGTGAAATTTATTTTTATCGTAATTAATTCAAAACATTTCTGACATCTAAAAACTAATAGGTCCAAGCTTTACCCTAATAAGCCTTCTAAACTAAAACTCTTATTAAAATCAAGTACTGTATGTCTATAGCCAACCCCTAATTTATTATTGGTGATTCTTACACATGTATTTATAGTATAATACATATTTATATATAGTAACCGAAAAAAGCATATCAGATATAGAGAGTATTGAAACACTGACTAAACAAAAATCAAGAAGCTTAACCTCTAGTGGATGGCTAGCCCACCGGCGGACCACAGCTTTGTCTATGTCAAGGCCTGCGGGCCAACTACATACCTGCCTGTTCACTATATTATGACTTTTACCATATATCAAATGAATGAGAAAGAAACAAACTACTCATTCATGCCACAATCACATAACTAAAGCAATAGTTATTAGAATCAGATTTCATTCAAAGCCATTCGACACCCTTTTTTCCTCCTCAACTGCGCTTGAGTGTGAAGTTTACTATAAAAGATACTGTGTTTTTTTGTGATCTACTGTTTATTTTTGAATTTTTTCTTTGAAAATGGATAAGTGTTATAAATATTCTTTACATATGTATAAAAAGCTAAATATTGACTATTGCAAATATATAAAAAAAATTCAGACAAAATGTTTGCGTATGCTTAGGTAGTTTGCAATTTGCATAAAAAAACATATTTTTTCAATCTAAATAAAATTGTAGGTATTTTTATGTTAAAAAGTACTTAAAATAATGTAGTTTGGAACTCAAAAACGATTAGTGCTATACTGATGATAAACCAAATCTAATTTCATAGGTTGAAAACCCCTATGGTGATCCAGTGGAACCAGAAAAAGCACCTGAAGCTATTAGTAAAGCTGTGGCTACTTTACCTCCAGAACAAATGTTTGAACTTATGAAACAAATGAAGCTTTGTGTTCAGGTATGTTAATATGTTTTTGTTTAGTGTAATTTAAATGAAACAATAAAATAAGAATAATATTTTATCAAATTTTGCTTACACCGATTATAGTATATTATAATTTATAAAGCACAAATGTGTTTGATGGTTTACAGTATTTTTACCATTCCATTTGAATCATCGCCATCAAAAATTGAACCTGTTACTTTTGTTAAACTTTATTATAATCATGTAGAAACCAACTTAATTTAATTTGTAATGTCTCAGACAGTCCTTGATTAACTATATTTTATAAATCTAAATAATATACCTACACAGCTTGATTACCATTGTATGTAATTAAGAAGAAACCTATACACATCAACACACATTTTAGTACTGAATCGTTGAGTAAATGAAAATATAATATTCTAAATATTTTTGTGGATAGGCATTGCTATACTGCATTTATGGTTAGATGTCAATATCTTGTCTTTCTTATGTTGCAATCAGATAGCCTGTGATCATACTAATCCTCAAGAAATTGAAGATCAGCATCATCATTAACATGAAAATATTTTTAAAGGATGCAATTTTGCATAATTCTTTTACTTTTACAATATAAGGTTGACACACAACACACAAGCTTACAGTCCACCCAGTGGTAAGTGGCTATTGTAGGTTGTGGTCGCCTGCAGCCAACTTCAAAGAAAGATGGTTATAGTTTCATTATGACTCATGAGAACTAAAGGGAAATGCCTCCATAGTAATTAGGTTCATTATTTATTTTAAATTTCCAGTCCATTACTTTTATAGCTTGTGGTAATAAAGATTATTTCCAGTCTATTATTTTTATAGAGTATGGTAATAACGATTATTAAAAACCAATTAAATCCTTAATTCGTACACATTGCATCAGCTCATCAGCTCAGCATTCCTGCAGAGCATACTGTGTTGCGTGTGAATGGCATTTAGAGGAAAGTTGCATGTTCCTCCTTTTATCCATCTATTAACCATTTACAGCCTATCAAATGTTCACTTATATAATGGGTCTCCCATAATTTTACTTATTGCATAGTTGCCACTAGAGATGGAGTATAAATAATAAAAATAGTATATATAGAGTATATTTTGGTAGATCGATATAATTAGAACAACCATTTTAATCAAAAAATATGTATTTTTAATTTGTGAAATCTTTGACAATCACAATAATGATAATTAATTGGTAGTAATGGGACAAAATTAGGTTAATGAAAAAAATCAATATTTAAAATTTAATAAAGGTAAATTATGATGAAGGAACACAAGGCTCTCTGCAGGTTCTGGAGACAGCCTATTCCTTTTTTCTTCGTAGACGTTACCAGCCTCCGAAAATAATCGCTCGCTACACACGGTGCTTGCAGGTGCACATAGAAACCCTCTTGCTAAACACGCCAGCTCTAAATACTTTGTTTGGTGCCCTACTCACCAATTGATAGAATCAGGCGTTACTTTGCGGAAATCCATTATAATAAATAATTTATTACTTTGCAACCTTCCGCTAACTAATTACAACTGTGATGCTGCTGCCCATCTCACTGTATCATTTCCCTCTGTCGCCTGCATTTTACGTTACCAACGACATGATATTTTATAGTGCTTTATGCCGCGACGTCACGATAATTTTGTATTGCATGGCATATTAATCAAATTAATTTCATTTGCAGAACAACCCATCTGAAGCGAGAAACATGCTTCTCCAAAATCCTCAGTTAGCTTATGCTCTGCTCCAAGCTCAAGTAATAATGAGAATTGTTGATCCTGCTACTGCTGTTGTAAGTTTTCGTAATATTGACTATTAAAACTCATAGGATTCTGTGAAAGTTAACAGCATATTTGAATTCATAATATCATAAAGTATTGTATTACTTATTTCAATTATTAATTTACTTAATGATATCATTCATTGGGATCTTAAATTTTTAATAATCAGAAATAATAATGGTGCAGGAAATACGCAACATTTTTTAACTTGTGTAAAATACAAGTTTTTTTGTTTGTGGTCATATTTACAGCTAATTCACAAGTCCACACCTGAACATCATGCCGCTACAATGGAATGCCACAAAACCTGTTCCTGAGCCATCTGCATCCATTGAATTTGTGCATGCATGTCTTAATAGGTCATCAGCCTCAACGTTAACACAGCCTGCATTCAAGATACTTTCATCACCGTCGGTTGGCTTTTCTTCAAACTATATATAGTTGGCACATTGTCTCTAATATTATACACTTAATGACTTTTAATCTATCTTTAGGTACCCTTCACCTTTTTTAATTTAGAAAATTACAGTTTTTTTTAACTTAATACTAAGTTATGTCAAATTTAGTATTCAAGATTTTTGATGAAGATTATTAGTGACATTTTAACAGATTACAAATTTAAAGTAAAAAATTTAAAGAGGCTCAAATTGTTCCTTTCCAATTGTTACCTCTCTGTTCTAATATAACTAACTGGTATATGTTATGCATATTTCAGAGTATGCTTCATCCCAGCAATCCAGTGCCACCAGTTCTGCAGCCCGGTGATAAACCTCCACTACCAAATAATTATGCACCTACAAACCAGCAGCAAGGTAACATAAAGTTAGCAATATCTACATAATAAATGGATGTTAAAACGTTTAACCTCTTAACGACCAAGCGTCCAAATTTGACCGCGGCGTTATTCCGTCAAAATTCAAGAAGTCAAATGTGACCGCACGCATCCACAGCACTTTAACCCATAAAAACTTATGTTTAGAGACTACTTTTCTATGAAAAATTTGGCATTATAGAATCAATATGAAATTTTCTATCCTCTAGTGGAATAAAAAGTCATTTAGTCTATGGATATTTATTTAAAATCTACGTTCATTTCGTACGCCATTTTCGTGTGAATGTTATTGTGTTGATTTTTGGATTTTTCTAGTGTTTTATTAGTGTTTTACTATAAAATTGTAATGAAAGTTTTTGTGTAAATGTAATTTATCTTTTTACGTAAATAATTTCGAGTATATATAGAAATAATTGTGATTTTCACGCTGCCGACATCTGCTTGGTATGTTTTTTTTGTTATCAAAATACAATAAAATATTTTTGTAATGAAGTAAAACCTAAAACTTTTGGTTAGACCACAGGATAGAGAATTTTGTATAGATTTTAAAATACCAAACTTCATAATAGAAAAGTAGTCTCTATTAAAGTTTTAATGGTTTAAAGTGCTGTGCGGTCGAATGCGACCGCTCGGGATTTCACGGACTCATGCGACTGCATGGGCTTTTTGTGGGGATTAAAGAGTTAATATACAATATTGAGTATTATGAGCATGTATTATACCTTTTACTGAGAATGCTCCAATTTTATTACATATTTCATTAGTTTTTATTAGGGTTCAGTAGTCAACTAGGAACCCTTATAGTTTTGCCATGTCTGTCTGTCCGTCTGTCCGTCCTCGCTTAATCTCTGTGACCGTTAGCACTAGAAAGCTGAAATTTGGTACCAATATGTGTATCAATCACGCCGACAAAGTGGTAAAATAAAAATTGGAAAAAAATGTTTTATTAGGGTAGCCCCCCTATATGTAAAGTGGTAAGTGATTTTTTTTTAATTTCAACCCTAACGTGTGATATATTGTTGGAAAGGTATTTAAAAATGAATAGGGGTTTACTAGAATCATTTTTTGATAATGTCAATAATTTCGGAAATAATCGCTCCAAAAGTAAAAAACAATGTGTCCCCCCCCTCTAACTTTTGAACCATAAGTTTAGAAAATATGAAAAAATCTGAAAAGTAGAACTTTATAAGGACTTTCTAGGAAAATCATTTTGAACTTGGATGGAAACAACAGTACCCACTACCGGGAGCAGTTGCAGGAGCGCGGAGCGCTGCTGGAGCGCGAACATAACGGATACCCACCTTTAAACTCATAAGTGGGAACACTTATTGTGACGGACGGGAAACTACGGAACCCTACACTGAGCGTGGCCCGACATGCTCTTGGCCGGTTTTTTGTATTCATATTATGGGATATTAAAATGTCGTTTTATTTTGAAAAATTCTAACATCTTTTTATCTACAAATATAATAATTATTAAATCAAAGTATTAATTAATATCAATACATTTTTGTCTGGGAATCTGGGCTCTACAACGTCTATGTAAGCATTTAACACTACTTGAGGACAATTCTATTCCTTGCTGAGAGTTGATCAAAATGCATTAAAAGTAATTATTTGGGGCTAGGTCTGGTGAGTACATGATTTTTCTAACTGCAGGTCTCATAATGATAAAATGTTCTGTCAGTGATAGGTCTTGTTGATATAAATGAAGAAGATTGATTGATGAGTTAGGGTTATTTCTCTGACAGTTTTGCCTTTGGAAATTCTGTGCAGTAGGCATTGACTATTATTGATATACTGGATTTCAAAAAGCTAAAGTGGATATCATTAAGTGACCAGCAAACAGTTACCATTACTTTTGTTTAGATAAGCTTCACTTTACTATTGTTTCAGTGTTTTGCCTGGGTTCTGCAATTGCAATTATAATAAAGAACACCACCATCCACTTTACGTAATATTATGTCACAGTTCTGTCCAAAACACTATATGTGTACCTGTCTAAGCAAGGCAAGCTTCAACGTGTGCTCTTCAACCATTTCTTGTCTTTTTAAACGAGTTAAATAAGGAGGAGGTACTCAATTCGACTGTGTTTTTTTTTAATCAGTTTTTTACCTCGGAACTTTTTTCTGGGTGAACCGATTTTGACGATCCTTTTTTTATTTGAAAGCTAATTTGTAATGCGTATTTAATTAACTTCATATAGATTGATGATGTTCCTGTTTTATTTATATTGAAGACACTTGTACAAATTTTTTAATTTTATGACCTGTTTGCCAATCAAACTATGATGTTTACTCCTTGGTTTTTAATAAGGATTGGTTTCCATCATTACTGTTAGTAGATTGTTATTTGCCTTAGTCTGGTCTTCCTTATGGTTCATTCTTCAAGTGCAAGTTGCCACTTCGAAAGCGATTAAACCAAAAAAGGGCATAGTGCGTTTATTAGTCCTAAAAGCAGCATTGATATTGCGAGCTGTTTCTGCTGCGTTAGAAACACATTGGAGCTCGGATTCGAAAATTACTCTAATTTTTGAGGTCTCCATATTGAACTCAAATACCGAAATGCAAAAATCATTGAAAAAAAAGCAATAGAAAGTCATAAAAGTATTGATTTTTGAATTGAATTGAAGGCCACTGCATTAAAACGTGGACTTCACTAAGTAACTAGTGGAAACATGTTGAGAGATGTTTCTCAGTTTAAACGGACACTTGTACTAAGTCTACTTACTACTATTACTTTTTTGTAATTTGTTTTCACTTATACTGATTTTAATTGGTTGCAAAATAAAATTTTGTTTTGATGTTTAAGATATTTTTCTTACAAGCGTTTTTTGGACGAGTCTGACTGTCGGTGTGATATTTATCATTTCGTATAAAACTTGAATCATTACGCTCTTTCGATTTCGACTTTTGAGCATTTAATCTAATTGTTAGCTTTATTATTCGATATTTTGATTATGTCTATCCTGATCTTTTCATCACATTTAGATCTTTCATACCTTTAAAAAATAATTTACTTTTATACATTATTACAGAGAATAGCGTTATTAAATTAAAAGGGATGAAAATATAGTTTTAGGTGAGTTTACAAAGGAAAGGTAAACTTTGATATTTTTTTTATAGAATAGGGGATACACACGAGCACACAGGCCATATGGTAATAAGTGGATGTTGTCACCCATAGACATCTGTGTCTATCTTTTAGTAAAGTAAAAAAGTAAAGTTACAGCCTATATACGTCCCACTGCTGTGCATAGGCCTCCCCTCATTTCTGAGAGGGTATTAGGGCAAGGAAGTGTCCACCGCGCTGCACAAATGCGTGTTGGCGTACTTCACATGTCTTCGAAATATTTTTTTTCTTATTCCTCAGACATGCGGGTTTCCTCACGATGTTTTTCTTCACCGCCGAGCACGTAGTATATCAGCACATAACATTGCAATTAACAATTTCAATGGTGCCGGTGGGGACGAACCCAGATTACTCGCGTTCTGTTATATTTACAGCGAGCGTTAATCATCTGAGCTAACCACGGCTTCATTCATTTTCAAATTCATTATAGTATTTCTTTTTAATAATTAATTTAATCTGATTACTTCAATTTCAGGTCCACCACCACTGCTTAGCAACCCTGTTCCACCACCCAATCAATATGTCCGTAAGTACTACATATTTAGCACTACTATTGCCACTTATACATTTATAATTACTGACTGCGAGGCTATATTACCTCAGAGGTGAATATCTGTGGCCATTGTTTGGAGTTGATTGCTGTTCCTCTGGGGTGCTGTGCCACTTACCGCAGTTTACTTTTAGGTTATCAGTTTCTGACACATTTAACATATATCCGATTATACAAAATAGGTTTACTTGTAATTCTAACATCTAACATATTCCTTTTATCCATTCTATAATTACCGTCATGCCAGCGGGAGATCAAGATAGAAAAAGTTCCTTGTTGGTTTTAATTTGAAATATGTTACGAGGCGACAGAGGGAGGCAGGTAGGAGATGGGCAGTAGCATCCTCCTGATAACAACAACTACAATGAAAAAACTGCGGTTGCAAACCCGCTCGCCAAGCGTGGCAACTATGGCAGACATCCCCCCATGAGGAACGACACAAAAAACGGCCCCTAGTCCCCGGCGGTCCCGCTATTCCTAGCTACGGTGGCGACCATGGTAACGGCGGGGCAGGGAGTGCTAAGAATCTCCGGTGGAGGTTCGGTCGCCACCTACGACGACTCGACCTGGCAACATATAACGCACGCACCCTGAGGACTGACGAGAAGATACCGGAGCTGGAAGACAAGTTGCGCTGGCATATATAATAGGATTATCCGAGGTCCGAAGAGAGGGGGAGAACACGGTAATCCTCGAATCCGGCAAATTGTTCTATCACCGGGAGGGCGACCATCTGTCCCAAAAAGGTGTCCGCATTTATCGTCCACAAGTCTCTCGTCAACAACTTGTAATTTGTAAAATTGAGAGTGTGTCGACGAGGGTCGCGTACCTGATACTCAGAATCACCAAACGGTATTCGCTGATGGTCATACAGGTTTACGCACCAACCTCGGCACATCCCGATGAGGAGGTGAAGGAGATGTATGAGGATATCTCTAGAGCCAACCCACCATACGATGTTGATGGGAGACTTCAACGCAAAACAATACAAAAGAAAGCGGTGAACCCAAGGCGTCAGCAGCTGGCCGACTTTATGGAGAAAGAGGGACTCTTTATGATGAACTCTTTCTTTCAGAAGCGGCCCCGCAGGAAGTGGACCTGGTCGAGCCTCGATGCTTCGACAAAAAATGAGATTGACTTCATTATGACGACCAGACGCCAACTGTTCAGTAATGTCTCAGTGATCGTGAGGGTGAAAACTGGCAGCTATCACCGAATGGTTCGAGGCACGCTGAACTTAAACGTTAAGTTGGAGAGGTCTTGTCTAATAAAGTCAACGCTCCGTCCCCCTTGTGCTCTGATCCAAAGTCCCGAAACCTTTCAGTTCCAGTTACAAAACTGTTTTAAGTGCCTAGAAGATTGCAATGCAGTGGACGAAATGAATGACAAGCTCGTGGAAACTGTCCATGCGGTCGGAGCTAAGTTCTGCAAGACCCGCCGCAGAAGAACACAACTCTCCGATCACACTCTCTCATGGATGTTAGACGGGCGATGAAGCTGCAGTCGTCAGCAGATTTGACAGCATACAGGCAACTGAACAGACAGATCTCCAAATCCATGCGGCAGGACTTACGCAACTTCAATACAGCTCGTATTGAAGAAGCGATCGAGCGGAACCAAGGCTCCAAAGTCTTTGCCAGGGATCTGTCTGTCAGGAAAAGCCAACTGTCGAAGCTAAAGGCCGAGTGTGGCAACATCGTTTCCGGGACACCTGAGATTTTGAGTGAGATTGAGTGGTTCTACGGGCAGCTGTACACGTCATTGTCGGAGTCACACGCGAGTGTGAGTAGCAATCCAAGAGCAATCTTATCCGGCACTATTCCGATGATATCCCGGACGTCATTCTGAGTGAGATTAAAATGGCTCTCCAGCACCTTAAAAACGGCAAGGCCCCGGGCGAGGATGGAATTACAGCGGAGCTTCTGAAAGCTGGTGGAAAACCGGTGCTTGAAGTCCTTTAGAAGCTCTTTAATTCCGTCCTCCATGGTGGCACCACTCCCGAGGCGTGGAGCAGAAGTGCGGTGGTCTTGTTCTACAAGAAAGGTGACAACGATCTCTTGAAGAACTACAGACCGATATCCCTTCTGAGCCGCGTCTACGTGCTGTTCTCGAGTGTCATTCCGAATCGTCTCGCACGCAGACTCGACGATTCCAGCCTCCCGAACAAGCCGGTTTCCGAACAGGTTTTAATACCATAGACCACATACATACCCTTCGGCAAATTGTACAGAAGTCCGCAGAGTACAATCTGCCACTTTGCCTGGCGTATGTGGACTATGAGAAAGCCTTTGATTCCGTCGAAATTTGGGCGGTGCTACAGTCCCTTCAGCGGAGCCAAGTTGACTGTCGGTATATCAAAGTGCTGAAGTGTTTGTACAGTAGGGCTACGATGGCTATCCGAGTACAGAACAGAGTACGAAACCTATCCAACTGCAGAGAGGTGTAAGACAGGGTGACGTTATATCCCCGAAACTCTTCATCACTGCATTGGAAGACGTTTTCAAGATACTGGACTGGAAAGGATACGGCATTAACCATTAACATCAATGGCGAGTACATCACTCACCTTCGATTTGCCGACGGTCTAGTCCTTATGGCAGAATCTGGAGGACCTAAGCACTATGCTCAATGACCTCAATAGTGTCTCCCAACGGATAGGTCTTAAGATAAACATAGGCAAAACAAAGATCATGTTTAATGTCCATGTCACACCTATGCCGGTAGTTGTTGGGAGCGCTCAGCTCGAAGTTGTTGACGAGTACGTTTACCTGGGACAAATAATCCGGGTAAGCCCAACTTCGACCGAGAGGCCAATCGACGGATTCAACTCGGCTGGGCAACGTTCGGGAAATTACGACACATCTTCTCGTCAGCTATACCTCAAAACCTGACGTGGTCCTTCACTGCTGGCCATATGAGGACGCTCAAAGTCGCTCAGCGATCTATGGAAAGGGCCATGCTCGGGGTTTCTCTGCGTGATAAACTTAGAAATGAGTATATCCGCAGTAGAACCAGAGTGACCGACATAGCCCAACAGATTGGTAAGCTGAAGTGGCAATGGGCCGGCCATATAGCTCGAAGAACCGACAACCGTTGGGGAAAAAAGGTTCTCGAGTGGCAGCCTCGTACTGGTAGGCGAAGTGTAGGGCGACACCCCACTAGATGAAGTGAAGACCTGGTAAGACATGCAGGAAGTCAGTGGATGCAGGTGGCGCAGGACCGTGCTTTGTGGCGTACCTTGGGGGAGGCCTATGTTCAGTTGTGGACTTGTGAGGGGCTATAATAATGATGACGATGATCATCATTACAGCCACCTCTCCAACTTCGCGTTTAGGTTCGGTGTGCCTATATATGATCAGTGTGTATATATATATATATATATATATATATATATATATATATATATATATATATATATATATATGTATACATATTTGTATGTTTGTATATGTATAAAAAACATCACACAGCATTGTACTTATTTTTAGAGGATTTCCAAGTAAATAAGGTTATTTTATGGATTTTTGACCTAACCTCTAGAGGTACGAGAGCGACACTGAAAGTTTTTGGAACTGGCCACTTGTAAATCATATAATAAAAAAATAAGTTCAAATTTCGAAAATGGAACTTTTTACCAATATTATTGTGTATGTATTTTATTAATTTGTCATTTGTTACAATGATTATTTATGACTTTCGATCTCATTTACGTCAACGAGAAAGTAATGATAGACTTCGATTGGCCTTTCATGATGAAGCCCCATCTTGTGCGACTGTTTACTAATGGTTTAATGAGTTTATACGTGATCGCACTAATCTCACCGATCATTTGCGTGAGAGACGGCCTTCTAAGGCGACGACTGAAAATAACATCAGTGTTGTGCGGCGTATGATAGAGACTGACAAAAGAGTGCCTTATCAGCAGATTCGGACAAGCTTAGGCATCGGTATGAGTCAAGTGCACAAAATCCTCCATGAACATTTAGCGGTCAGGAAGCTTTGTGCCCGGTGGATACCTGATTATTTGACAGTGTGGCGTCATTAATCTGAAAAATAGAAATAAACAATTAAAATTAAAATAAAATACGAAAATAAATAAGTAATATAAATCTTACCTTGAAGTCGTGTCGTATCGTCGCAGAAATCGTGATCAAGTCGTTGAGTAGTAAAGACGCCCCGATAATGCATCGAACAAAGGATTGAAGACATCGGAGCGGCGCACCCGCCACGCAGTTAGTAAGAATATATTACTGTGACGATAAGACGTGTGACGCTTGCGCCCGGCTATTGTTTTTATTTGCTACTTGCTTTGAACTGTTTCTTCCTTCTTGTGCTAATAACTTCTGTGCTACGCTTTGTGCTAAATTATAAACAGTATTTTATATGTGAACTCTTGTATTCGTGAACTATTTTAGTATTCGTGAATTATTGTAGCTGTGAACTATTTAATTGTGTGAACTGTTCTGCTTACAATAAATTTTATAGAAAGTGATTGGTGAGTAATTTATTAAGAATCTCCCCACATCACTTCACTGGTGACCCCGCTTGGACTTTGTACTGCGAGAACCCAAACGTAAGCAGAATCCAAAGTAATATTTTAATAACAATATTCAAAATAAGATGTCAGAGAAACAAGCTAAACCCTCCCAATCGTTATCACGAGAAACACGTAACGAAGAAGGGTCATTTATACCATCCGATATATGTCGTGTCGGTGTCCGACTGCCACCGTTTTGGGCTGAAGAGCCTGCTGTGTGGTTCGCACAAGTAGAAGGGAATTTTGCACTATCCGGTATTAAAGAAGACGAAACAAAATATTATGTAATTGCACAATTAGACCATAGATATGCGGCAGAAGTCAAAGACATTATAGTTTCACCACCTCAAAAAGATAAATACGAGAAACTTAAAACAGAACTTATCAGAAGACTTTCAGCATCTCGAGAAAAAGAAGTGAAGCAATTGTTAATGCATGAGGAACTTGGAGATAGGCGTCCATCACAATTTTTACGGCATTTGCAACATTTAGCGGGCCCTAACGTTCCAGATGACTTTATCAGGACAATATGGACTAGTCGCCTCCCAAACAATTTGCAAACCGTAATTGCATCACAGCCTGACTCAACTTTGGAAGCACTGGCTGCCTTAGCCGATAAGGTCCACGAACTTGTTCCGGCATCTCCACACGTAGCTTCGATGGATGCAGCACCAGGATCTTTACTTGACACAATGTCAAAACAGATCGCGGAACTTACTCGTCAAGTGCAAGCATTATCCTTTCGAAATCGAAGAAAATCACGGTCACAAAAGAGAGACAACAAACGAGACCGCAGCCATAGTCACAGTCACAGTCATACTCGTAATCGGTCTCAGTCAAATTATAGAAGATTTCCATTTTGTTACTATCATTATAAATTCGGCAATAAGGCTAATAAGTGCGTTAAGCCTTGTGATTACCAACAGGGAAACGATCAGGGCAGTCGTTAGTGGCAACAAATGATTGCCTCAGTTCATCCGGTCGCCTGTTTGTCACGGATCGCAGAACGAAGATGCAATTCTTGGTCGACACCGGAAGCGACCTTTGTGTCTTCCCGCGTACGGCACTTAAACAACGACGACCTCGAACATCTTACGAACTTTTTGCGGCAAATGGAACTCCCATACCCACCTATGGCTATGCTCATCTCGAACTAAATCTGGGACTTCGACGAGATTTTTCATGGCGCTTTGTAGTAGCCGATGTAAACAAAGCAATCATCGGAATTGATTTCTTATCATTCTACCATATCATTGTCGACTGTCGTAACCGTCGGTTAATAGATAACAGTACTTCGTTGCAAACACCTGCTGAGCCTGCTACAGCTAATGTGATAGCTTCAGTTAAAACCATGAGAGGTCATTCAAAGTATGTTGAATTACTACGTGATTTTCCGGAGATAACCCGACCGTCAGGTGTACCGCAAGCTCCTAAGCATAGTACCGTCCACTTCATTCGTACTAAGCCAGGACCACCTGTGTCTTGCAACCCAAGAAGATTATCACCAGAAAAACTGAAAATAGCGAAGCAAGAATTCGAGGCAATGATAAAGAGTGGAATAGCACGTCCATCTGAGAGCCCGTGGTCTTCTCCGCTCCATCTTGTACCAAAGAAAGATAACGGATGGCGGCCATGTGGCGATTACAGAATGTTGAACGCACAGACAATTCCAGACAAATATCCCATCAGGTACTTACAAGACTTTACCCATTACATATCGGGTTGTACAATTTTTTCTACGCTAGATTTAGTGAAAGCGTACAACCAGATACCAGTCAACCCAGATGATATTCCGAAGACAGACATCACCACACCATTTGGTATGTTCGAATTTCCATATATGAATTATGGCTTAAAAAATGCGAGCCAAACCTTTCAAAGGTTTGTAGACGAAATAACGCGAGGACTTGATTTTTGCTTCGCGTACCTGGATGATTTTCTAATATTTTCCCAGGACGAAGACAGCCATCTTGACCACCTTCGCCAAATCTTTGAAAAACTTCAGGAATTCGGTATGGTTATCAACACGAGCAAATGTGAATTCGGTAAGAAAGAGATCACTTTTCTAGGGTATCACGTCTCAGCCAACGGTGTTAAGCCTTTGGACAGTAAGGTTCAAGCCATCAAAGACTTCCCCACTCCGAAAAACGTACGAGAACTTCGGCGTTTTCTAGGGATGTTAAACTTTTATCGCCGATTTATCAAAGGAGCTGCCGAAATTCAGGCACCATTAAACTCTTTGCTGACGGGGTCCGTAAAAGGATCACGTTCCGTGGATATATCAGGAGAAGCCCTACATGCTTTTGAGCAGTGCAAAACTAGCCTCTGTCAAGCAGCATTCTTGGCACATCCAGATTTGAACGCAAGATTAGGTTTGGTAACCGACGCCTCAGATAAGGCAATCGGTGCCGCCTTGCAGCAAGTAAAGAATGGATCATGGCAGCCACTTGCATTCTTCTCTAAGAAACTGAAACCAGCGCAACAGAAATACTCGCCATACGACAGGGAGCTTCTTGCTATATACGAGTCAGTGAAATACTTCAGACACATGCTTGAAGCAAGACATTTTACTGTTTTCACTGACCACAAACCAATCTGCTATGCATTTCACATCAGAAAGGATAAGTGCTCACCCCGCCAGTATCGTCATCTCGATTTCATATCTCAATTCACCACCGACATCCAACACATTTCTGGAAAAGATAACATAGTAGCTGATACGCTTTCAAGAGTTGAAGAATTAGCTCAGCCTGTTAGTCTGGTTACCTTAGCCAAAATGCAGGACGTGGATACGGAATTGAAAGAAATTCTGAAAGGTGGGACATCACTTCGATTAGTTAAGGTACCAATACCTGGCACGAAGACAGACGTATATTGTGATGATGGAACTGGAAATCAAAGGCCCTACGTACCTCAAAACTTAAGGAAGCAAGTCTTTGAGAGTTTACATTCGCTGAGCCACCCTGGGGTCAAAGCCACAACAAAGATGATAACAGAACGCTACGTTTGGCCAGGAGTAAAGAGAGCCTGTCGTGAATGGTCAAGAACGTGTCACCCCTGCCAGCGTGCAAAGATAACGCGTCATGTCTCCGCACCTTTAGGTACATACAAATTACCACCTGCCAGATTCCAATACGTCCATATAGACATCATTGGACCTTTACCTGTATCAGATGGATATCGCTATTGTCTTACAGCAGTTGATAGATTTACCAGATGGCCTGAGGCAATACCCTTATCAGATATCACTGCTGAAACTGTTGCAAAAGCAGTTCTTAATGGCTGGGTCTCGCGTTTTGGGTGTCCTGCTGAAATCATCACAGACCGAGGAAGACAATTCGAATGTTCCTTATTTAAACATCTATCCAATCTAATCGGATTTCAGCATAAGCGAACTACATCTTACCATCCAGCTTGCAACGGTATGGTAGAAAGGATGCACAGACAGCTTAAAGCCGCTATTGTATGCCACAATAATCAACAATGGACAGAATCATTGCCATTAGTACTATTAGGTATGAGAAATACATTAAAAGAAGACCTTCAAGCATCACCCGCTGAGTTACTTTATGGTGAATCACTTAGGTTACCAGGAGAATTTCTGCATTTTAACAACAGCGAAAGAAGCACAGACATAACGGATTTCTTATCACGCTTAAGGCTGATAATGAACAATATTCGCCCATCACCTGGAACACGTCACGGTAGTAAAAAAGTATTTATCTTTAAAGACTTACCAAACGCGACTCACGTTTATGTCATGGATGACTCTGTGAAAGGTTCACTGCAACCAGCGTACACCGGTCCCTTCAAAGTGCTAGAAAGAGGAGATAAGATTTACAAATTACTCGTGAAAGGCAAAGAACAAACTGTCTCAATAGATAGAATAAAACCTGCCTATACACCCTCCGACGCTTCTGCATGTCGAACACCACCTGCAAACAAAAAAGAAGAGTATGAGAGAAATTGTACACGCTCAGGACGCAGAGTTAAGTTACCTGATTATTATCGCCCATCATAGATGGTCTCTGGGGGGGAGTGATGTGGCGTCATTAATCTGAAAAATAGAAATAAACAATTAAAATTAAAATAAAATACGAAAATAAATAAGTAATATAAATCTTACCTTGAAGTCGTGTCGTATCGTCGCAGAAATCGTGATCAAGTCGTTGAGTAGTAAAGACGCCCCGATAATGCATCGAACAAAGAATTGAAGACATCGGAGCGGCGCACCCGCCACGCAGTTAGTAAGAATATATTACTGTGACGATAAGACGTGTGACGCTTGCGCCCGGCTATTGTTTTTATTTGCTACTTGCTTTGAACTGTTTCTTCCTTCTTGTGCTAATAACTTCTGTGCTACGCTTTGTGCTAAATTATAAACAGTATTTTATATGTGAACTCTTGTATTCGTGAACTATTATAGTATTCGTGAATTATTGTAGCTGTGAACTATTTAATTGTGTGAACTGTTCTGCTTACAATAAATTTTATAGAAAGTGATTGGTGAGTAATTTATTAAGAATCTCCCCACATCACTTCAACAGAGGCCCGAAAAGTCCGTCGTGTTGATTGGTGTCGTGAAATGGTTCAAAGATTTAACGGGGGTGACATGCTGTGTTCGACATACTTATGGGTGACGAAAGCTGGATTTATTGTTATGATCCTAAAACTAAGAGACCGTCTGCTGTCTGGGTGTTTCCTTCCGAGAAGTTTCCAAATAAAGTGAAGAGAGGTCGAAGCGTGGGAAAAAAGGTGGTGACCTCGTTCTTCGGAAGGACAGGTCATTACGCAACAGTTGTTTTAGAGGATCGAAAAAGCAGTTACTGCAGAGTGGTACACTAACAATTGTTTGCCACCTATGTTGGAAATAGTTCAGGAGAAACGATCTCGCAGTAGGCTTCTCCTTCACCACGACAACGCCTCGTTGCACACCGCCAAGCAAACAATCGACCTCTTGGTGATGTCAGACGTGGAATTACTGGGTCACCCGCTCCATAGCCCCGACCTCGCACCTTGCAATTTTTATTTATAATCGAAAATAAAAGAAAAACTTAGAGGAAAACGTTTTATGGACGCAGAGGAAGCAGTTGCTGCGTTTCAAAATGCCGTCGAAGAGTGGAGAACCTATAGACGAGTGGGCAAAATGTTTTCTCAGTGGTTCCTTCGGATGCTATATATTGATGTAAATGGACACTACTTTGAAAATATATAAAAAAAAACTAATAACTTGCTAGTTTGTTCAGTTTTTGATTTTCTAAGAACTTTCAGTGTAACCCTCGTAAATATTTTTTGGAGTTGGTAACACTGAGTATTGGTATGCCCACCCACAACGCGGCTGGCGATGGTGATGTGGAATTTTTCCTTTTTAAGTCAATGTTAAGTTTCGCGGGAATCGTACCAGGGGTGCATTAGTAGCGAAGTAGCGAGTAAGAACACGTAATTTTGTGGCGACAGCGCGGCCGGCGATGGTGGACGTTGATCTACGCAGCGCGCGCGCGCCCGTGCCGCCACCGCTGCTGGACCAGGACATGCGCAGCCTACCGCCCGCGCCGCACCCCGTGCCTCCGCCCGCCGCACAGGACGGGTATGTGCTCACCAACTGACAATTACGTTCTCCGTTCAACTTTATTTGACGTAGACAATGGTATCCATGAGTTTTCTGCCACCAATGTGGTACTTAGAAATGAAGTGAAATATTTGACAGATTTCATAGCGGGGAAGTTAATTTGTTAGAAAAAGTGTAGAAATTAATTTTTCTGAAATATTAGTTACATTCTATATTAATGAGGGCTAATGATGTGAGCGGAAGTCTCACCAAATGTGGCTTGTTTGGAGTGAGATGAAGTTTTTTGTTACATAATGTCATTTATTTGAAAAGTTAGTTTTAAATAAAAATATAGTTTCTCGAGTAATAAATATAATTGAGTAATACATGACGAAAATTGAAAAGAACATAAAACGAACATAAAGAACATAAAACTAAAAAGAGAACCAACGAGGCAGTAATGCCTCGTTGGTTTTTATTTTAGTTTTATGCACAATTTTGACGTGAATAAGTCTTCAAATTTGTTTCCATAGTGGAAAGCAATATAAATAATAACAGTGGTAGAGCCACGCGGCAGCCTTTACTGTTGAACGCATGGGCCGGCTCAAACCGGGGTGGTACCACGACCTCACAGCGTGACGACCAGCGTTAAGTAGAGGCTTTGCTTCTGCGTTTCGTCTGGTGAGTGCGGGTGGCCGGAGGCTCAGTCTCCACCCCCCCCCCATCAACATGGTAGCGGAACTAAATGCAAGACTACCCTAGGAGGGTACCAGCACCCGTGGAGAATCCCTTGCTGAGCATCCACGACAAAGCTAATCCACTCCTGAGCGTGGGTGCTAAGGCTGTCCTGCGTATTCGGGGGGGGGGGGGGGCAAAATTCCCCTCGAGGCTAAACCTGCTCGGGACAAACGGAGCAATAAGTCAAAGGCGCCCCCTGCCACGCTATCTATGAGTTTCTGCAACATCAGGGGACTTCATTCAAACCTTAACGCCGTCCACTACCATATGGAAACGGCCTTGCTCTTTCTAACCGAGACACAGGTGTCCTCTCCAGCTGATCCTTCGCATCTCTCCTGCCCGGGGTACTCTTTTGAACCGCGGGCTGGAGTTTGCGTGTATATCAGAGAGGACATCTGTTTTCGACGCCTCTGCAGCCTTGAAGGTTCGGACCTGTCCATATTATGGCTGCCCATTAACAGCAATGACCATCCCCGCGTCTTCGGGTGCCTCTATAGGTCCCATGGTGGTAATGCCGAAACAGACCAACTCATCGACCACGTCCAGATGGCTACAGACTCTGTGCTTCAACAGATCCAATCCACAGAGATCGTGATACTTGGAGATTTTAACGCCCACCACGCTGAATGGCTTGGTTCTCGTTTAACCGATCATGCGGGTAGATCTGTTTATGATTTTGCTTTGGCATATGGTCTGACACAATTGGTTACCTCGCCTACGCGGATCGCAGATGTGGAAGATCATGTACCTTCCCTGTTGGACCTTCTGCTGACCTCTCATACGGACGGATATCAGGTCTCCGTCGATGCCCCTCTTGGCTCCTCGGACCATTGTCTGATCCGTAGTACGATGCCACTCACGCTCTCATCGCGGTTGCGTACTGCATGTTGCCGTCGTGTTTGGCATTATAAGTCTGCAGACTGGGACGGGATGCGATCTTTTTTTGTATCCTACCCTTGGGGGCGGGTTTGCTTCTCGCTGGATGATCCCAGCGTTGTAGCTGATTCTGTCGCTGATGTGTTGCTACAGGGAATGGAACTATTTCTTACATCATCTGTTTTACCTATCGGAGGCAGAACCCAGCCTTGGTTTGCTCGCTCCTGTAAAATCGCACTACGTCATAAGCAGGAGTGCTACCAGGCCTGGGCTCGCGCATCGACGTCTCGAGATCCAAATACCAGCGCCCTTAAAAATAAGTACAATTCTGCCTCTAGGTCGTTCAAAAGTGTCATTGTCAAGGCAAAGTTGGAGCACGTCGGCAGAATTGGCGAGAAACTAGTTCGTCTTCCTTCGGGAACACGTGCATTCCGGTCTGTCGTCAAGGCTGTCCAAGGGAACTTCTGTCAGCCGTCTCTCCCACCTCTGCGCAGGGAGGACGACTCACTGGCCCATGTCTCTGAATGTCTGTCTGTATGTCTGTCTGTCCCATGTCACTCTGGCCGCACAGGGCAAGTCGATATGCTGGGCTCTCTCTTTGCGTCCAACTCAACTCTTGAGGACGGGGGAACACACCGCCAACCATTCCGCCGAGTGAGTGCTCCATGCAGGATGTCTTGTTTACCCAACGCTCAATGCGCAGAGCACTCCTCTCCCTGGACGTCAACAAGTCGAGTGGGACGGATGGCGTCCCTCCTATTGTGCTGAAGACGTGTGCTCCGGAGTTGGCACCGATTTTAACGTGTTTTTTCCGGTACTCCTACTCCTTCCTACTCATTCCTTCGGCGTAGTCCAGAAATCATGGAAGACATCCCTCGTGCACCTGATACCTAAAAAAGGTAACCGCTCTGATCCGTCCCACTATAGGCCTATCGCCATCACCCCATTCTTCTCTAAAATAATGGAATCCATTATTAACAGCCAGCTCATGCGGTAACTTGCAGATCACCAGCTGATTAGTGACCGCCAGTACGGTTTCCATCGCGGTCGCTCGGCTGGTGATCAGAAGAACCCAGAAGGGTTACCTAACTCATAAATGGGCGGAGGCAGTAAAGTCCAAGGGGGAGGCGTTAGCCGTTAGTTTGGACATAGCGGAGGCCTTCGATCGGGTTTGGCACTAAGCGCTTATTACGAAGCTTCTTTCCTATGGGCTTCCCGAGAAATTGTGCAATTGGATCACCAATTTTCTGGCTGATCGGAGCATCAAGTTCGTAGTAGACGGTGCCTGCTCTGATTACAAGTCCTTTGACGCTGGAGTTCCACAAGGCTGCGTGCTATCACCAACGCTGTTTCTTCTACATATCAATGACATGTTGAAAATTGGTAACATTCATTGCTATGCAGACGACAGCAGTGGTGATGCTTTATACACCGACCTTGCCAATATTTCTCGGGAAAACGTCGCTGAGTACCGGGACAAACATGTGTCTGAAGTCGAAACTTTGTTGAATAAAGTCTCGGACTGGGGGCGACTAAATCTAGTCCAGTTTAATCCCCAGAAGACACACGTTTGCGCTTTTACCGCTAAAAAAACCCCTTCGTCGTATCTCCTCAGTTTCAAGGCAGCCAGTATTGAAATCCTCGGCGTCGACATATCGAGTGACGTGCAGTTTCGTGGCCACTTGGAAGAGAAGGCCAAATTGGCCTCTAAAAAGCTTGGCGTGCTCAGCACAGCGGGACAGTATTCATGCCGGCTCACCACCTGCAACTTTACAAGGCACAGGTTCGGTCGCACATGGAATACTGTTCCCATCTCTGGGCCGGGGCTCCCCAGTGCCAGCTCCTTCCATTTGATGGCATCCAGCGCAGAGCTGCTCGAATCGTTGGCGACCGAGCTTTCTGATTTCCGATCGGCTTGACTCACTGGCACTGCGAAGAGATGTTGCATCTCTTTGCGTATTTTATCGCATCTACCACGGGGAGTGCTCTGAGGAATTGTTCGAACTAATTCCAGCCGCACAATTTCACCATCGCACATCGCGACAAAACTCGCGATACCATCTGGATCATAGAATACTATAATACATACATAATAGAACGGGGGAATGGGCGGAACCCGTGTAGCCACTAAAATGTCACTAACGTGTCAATTCACACGTAAAACTGTAAAACATGAGATGTGTTTTGACATTACAATCGTTTCCAAATTTCTCATGCAAGTTATTTAGAAAATGCCAAATTGCACGCTATTTACAAATAACATAAACACTCACGCCTGTCGCGCAGAGAGGTAGGCAGAGACTACAGACTTCCATTTAGCACGATCCTGACATACATCTCTCGCCTCTTCCACATCCATATACCTACGCATACATGCTCGTTGGTTAAGGATACTCTTAATTTGGCCCATTTATAATATATCGCCAATTTGGTCGCAGTGTGGTAGCGCCGTAAAATATACCACCCTCTAGTTTTCGCACCATGAGGCAAAGAGGAAATTAAATATGTATTAAAATTTAAACGATTTTTAATGATGATCTTGAACATTAATCAAAAGTCTAAAATGTTTCAATTTACTTTGTCTGTCAACACAGCGAATCGGGTTTGTAGTAATGATAATACGACATAATTGCTTATATGTGTGCTCCCGGCAACGCCGACCCTCGTACAAAATAAGGTTGACAGCCATTCTATCGTGTAATTATAGTATTCTATGATCTGAATGACTGGCGGTCCACCACCGTGCGATTTAAAAGATTTTCTTCCTCGCACAACTTCCTTGTGGAACGACTTAGGGATAGGGGTCGCAAACCGGGATCCCGAATCTCAAAAATACCGGGATACCGGACTGAAACGGAAGCTTTAAAATACCGGGATTGAGTGAACGGAAACTGGTATTTACGACTTTTTCGGTATTTTATTATAAATCTATACCCAACGCCCACACACACACACACGCCACACGCCAAAGCCCACGCTTTTCGCGTGGTGGATGCTATGGCAACACGGCTCGACTATGCAACGAAAGTCGCGCGACTACACTCTGGAGTGAGTGAGAGAGACTCCCGAGTCCTAAGCCGACGACGAATCCGCCCGCTCGCCTATACAACTAATGACGGTGCCAGTGTAATAAGCGCATTTGGAAGAGAAGCAGTACTTTTCCACCAGCGATGCCTTGCTCACGGTATACAGTTAGCGATATTAGACGTGCTCTATAAAAGAAGAAAATTGTTCCCAAACTCAACTAAGAGACCTCGAAGATGACGATTCTTATGACTCTGCTTTGGAATGTTATGGAGAAGATTACTATAACGACGGAATGGCTGGGTATTACCATCTGCTTGGGATCTTATAATTAATAAAATTAAATCCCAAAACAAGCATACAATTGCAAGCCTTCAAGATACACCCATTCTGCGTACATCGGACCAAAAACTAATAATTGTTATTTGAAGGTAAACAAGCATACAATTGCAAGCCTTCCAGATACGCCCATTCTGCGTACATCGGACCAAAAACTAATAATTGTTATTTGAAGGTAAACAAGCATACAATTGCAAGCCTTCCAGATACGCCCATTCTGCGTACATCGGACCAAAACTAATAATTGTTAACTGAAGGTGTGCCGTGTTTAACTACTGGGACGGGAATATAAAATAAGTTAAAATACGCAATAAAAATCGTAAAATTTAGTTTCCTCTAAACTTCTTAATTCATTTAAAAGTAAATTTGTAACATTCTTTGACTATCGAATTTTACCTATGAACCAGATTTTCTCCTTCTTAGAGAAATCGCTTTTGGAACCGGTGGTAGATTTTAACGTTTATAGAAGTTTTAGATGATCGTAAACTGAAGAATATATATGACTTTTTCTAACTACACCATGGAGCAAAGAAAACTCTTACTGAATTTCCAAAAAGAAAAAAGATAAATCGCCCAAGAGCATTTTATGTTTTATTAAAGCTGAGGATAATGAAGAAGTTTATAAGAACATGAAGAAGTAAGCGTATGAAGAAGTTATTTAGCAGTATTTTATGTTATTCTTAAGGCTGATTACTGGAGGTTTCTTATGTTTAAATAGTTTAAAATAACTTAGCAGCAGTGAGTTATTTATTAAACTTTCAATAAATGATTGATTTTTTTAAATAAATGTGATTTTCTTATCTTAACACACTTTTATTGTTTGGCTAGTGATAATTTCCTTATGAAAATTACGGTTACGTTACATATTTTTAATATTTTTCCCACTATATTAAAAAAACGAAAATACCGAAACTGCCGAAATCTCGGTATTCATTAAAAACTAATACCGAAAACACCGGTTTTTGAAAAGAGGTCCGGTATTGCGACCCCTACTTAGGGACCTTCAAAAAAAGAGCCTACTCCTTTTTAAAAGGCCAGCAACGCATCTGCAATTCCCCTGGTGTTATAGTTGCTCATGGGATTTTGTAACAAATTTGTACAGCCGACTTCAATACAAATAATATGAGAACATGTAGACGAAAATAGTTAAATACGCAACTCAAAAACTACTGGTCAGATCTTGATTAAATTTATTTGGGACCATATAAGAAGCCTCAACTTTCAAATAAAAAAAGAATCGTTAAAATCTATTCATCTCCATAAAAGTTCTGTGGTAACACACTAAAAATACAGTCGAACTGAGAATCTCCTTTTTTGAAGTCGATTAAAATAGAGAGATAAATTTACGTGTTGCCGTTACATATCTATCATCGATAAAATTTAGTTGCACTACTAGATAGCTAAAGGATCAAAGAATTTGTTACGTTGTGTGAGGACTATAAGCATGGCTCGCGGCGGTGTGATAGCCCGGCCATTTTAAGGTCTTTTGCTGCGTCACAATTTCCGTTCAAATATTTCAAAAGGAAGGATACGCCCATCTAAATATTTTACTCCTAACTTCTTCATACAAGAAAAAGTAGCGCATTTGTCATTATACTCAAACGTCATAACACGAAGTAACCAGGGTCGGATTTCGTAGTATAATTATCGTATGTGTACCATTATTTCATAGTGTGTCGTCATAATACTAAACGAAATTACCATAATTTTACCTTAAGAGCGGCCAACCCGTCTTACTTTTCATACAAACGCTCGTACGTGATTATGGCGGTGTAATAGATCTTTCTTTGAAATTTTTGAACTAATAGGTATCTTGTGCACTATAGCTAGGTTTCTATCAAAACAAATAATCAAAATTTGGAGAAACAAATTCAGTATAGGCCTCCAATAATCTGCTTTTTTGCACAAAATTACCTGAATTTTGGCCGTTAATAATGTACTCATAAATAGTAAAACCAATTAAAATATTTTAATCATTAACCGTTAAATTTTCTTAACAAATTAACTTCTCCGCTATGAAATCTGTCAAATATTTCACCTCATTAGTGGCACAGCCCTGATGTCAGAAAAAAGTCATGGATGTTCTTAATGACGTTGCACGATTGGCAGCCTTGTGAAATTCAAACTAGTTTCGTTTTGGTATATTTAACAAGTTCTATAATTTCTAAACTCATAATGACACAAAATGCCGACAGTAACAATCAGTCAAACTGGAACCAAATTGGAGATTAAAAGTAGTGCAATGTACCGGTGGAATGGATATAACTCAGATGTCAGGTTAAGGTTAATATATTTTGTACACAAACTTAATTGTGAGATATCCCAATTTCCGATAGTACTAAATATTATGCATTGTGCATCTCCGTAGTTCAATGTGTTGTATTCATTGTTTAAGTTTTTCAAATGAGTACGTGCGAGCATGTGCGTGTGTCAACTGTAGGTTCAGCCATGGAGGTTAGAGAACAGGAGAACGATCGCCGTAGAAAATAGTGTCCCAGAAATATGGACACCATAAGTAAGGCGCTGCGATCGTTAAGTTCGGTCAATAAAAGTCATTTTCAGTCTATTTTTTCGATCAGATGGTAAACCACTTGCACATCCACGCACAATAAAATATTTCTCCATTTTTTAATGTTTCTTTTTGTCAAAAATTACAAAATTACGGAGCATGAAAATTTTCTCACCAATGACGCGAAGAAAATTTGTACATTATTTATCTAACTTCATCTACTAGTACTCATAAACAGCTAACTTCGCAGTCACTACTCACCGACGTCAGCGCCGCTACAAATTCTACAATTGTCAAGGACAGGTGGGCTATGCCTTAGTACGTAGCGATCGTTCTCCTGTTCTCTAACCTCCATGGGTTCAGCCGTTGCAAAGATTGGTCCAGACAGACAGGGATTTTTTTTAAATAAAGTGTCTTATAGCATTCATATAACTCCCAGAGCCTAATAGATATTAGGGATTAATAGATTACGATTATCACTTACTTTCTCTAGGAACTGAAGTGTCTATGTCTAATATCGAATATATATATATATATATATATATATATATATATATATATATATATATAATAGATATTCGATATTAGACATAGACACTTCAGTTCCTATTTATATGTATATTAAATAAATATATTAGTAAATAGAGAAGCATAGATAATAAGTTAGCATATTTATAAAAAATTAAATCAAATATAATGTTTTTGATAATTAATAATTATGAATAGGTAAAGGATTATTTTTATTGTAATTCTTTAAATTTTGAATAGAATTATATTTTTCAAGTTTTGCCATGTCTACGGAAACGCGTGATACGTAAGTTAAACAGTGAAAATAGCTCTTAGAAATGTTTATTTTATTGTTTTAAGTACGTATTTTTTTAATTCTAAAAGTAATATTTTTTACTGATTTCTTGTAATTGTTGTCTTCCATTTTAATTATTTTTAATTTTATTATTTTGATAATATGTTAACGTTTTGATTTTGTAAAGATGTTGAAATTTTAATTTGAATATAAAATGTGAAATATTACTGTTAATAAATATGTGCTAGTTTTTGTCGTTATAATTAGTTGATCATATTCCAAATCATTTTTACAGATTGTGTATTTTCTAAATAATTATAAAACAAATATTATGTTACATTTACAGTATCTTCCCGCGAGATCCTCGCCTTGCGAACGCTCAAGGGTTCAACTCGGACCCCCGAGTTCGTCCGAACGATCCGCGTGCTCAAACCAAGATACCACAGCGTAAGTTATCACAAGTAGAACTTGTTGACGTACCACATGTTTACATGGTTTTTTTAATATGTAATCGACATTAAATGTTATGCTTTTTAGGGAGGTATGTAGTACCTCCAGGTTTATAATACTAATTGCTTTATCTTTATTTGTGATGAAACTAAATCTTTTTTAATTAAAAAATACCACACACTAGAAACTCCCGTTATGGATTCGCCCGTACTACAGAGATGTTCTAAATGTATAAATTGCAAAACTGAAACATTTATTTGTAGGATATAATAATACTTGTTTCGTGTAGGAGTCGAACTCTTAAGCCATATTGTCATTATTTTTAAATTCGAAAAAAATCCCTACAATGATTTTCGTTAGCTTTTTATCTTTAGTCTATGCCATAACCCTTGACTGCTGGATACGAACCACTTCTATTGGTTGAGGAAGACTTGCCCATGCTCAGAATTGATTTAATTAGGGTGGCTTGTTTTAACTCTTCTTAACGCTCGTGTATAATTAAAATACACTGGTATACATCATTTAATTCTTGAATAATTGTATGCAATAAAAGAACCCTTTGTATCAGTGGCGAAGCTTCCATTAAAGCCGAAAAGCCGGGCTTGCCTTATTAAAACTGAATCAATCAATAATATCAACTAATAAAATAACTCGTAAAATGTTTCAAGCTATTTCAAATTTCCCGCGCAATCCACTGTTCGACGACACACGTCGATCGATGACCTCGCATTGCCTAACGATACTGCTGCCGTGAGTTTTAATAGAGCGATTATTTGTCTCCCTCGCTCGTGTGGGCTTTTTACGGGGCTTTCGAGAAGACGACAGCTCTCTTTCTAACCTATGGCAAAATATTCTATAATGAAATATAACTACGATTGTATATATAGCAATTAGTATGGAGATGTAAAGCCAGGCTTTTGGGAATAAATTTGTTAAAAGGGGAGGCGCGCGGGCAATACGTTTGCAAGTTCATTTCACGTTTTAATGTTTCTTTACTCTGTGTGCTTATCTTAAGCGATATATATAATATTACGAGTTCAAAATTTATGCTTTTTTAAAGATTTTTAATGAAAATGGAGGATAATAGTGATCCTTGTGACTAATTGAGGTGTGTTAAAGTGCTAATCGGAGAGGAAATCTTTAAACTTTGTTGAGATAATACACAAGGTTAAAGTGTATTTCAGACTTATCAATTATCGCAATTAAAACAGTTATTGGTACAATTAAAACATTCACCAACATTTTACGTGGACATGATTAAATCTTTCCGTAAGAAAGCGAGACGATTCCACTTATCTTATCTTATCTCTTATCCATTAGAATGTAAATAATTTGTTTTTTTAATTTTGTACTTTGTTCATGTTTTACTTTTGTTCATGTATTATATTGGATGTAAATATTTTTTCTTTCGCTTAAACAAACCCAAACGGCTTTCTTCAAAACCACCGAAGCTATGCAACTGCTGATATGTAATACAATCCATCTAGCAGTGGTATACCTTTTGTGTGCTTTGTTAAACACGTCCTTGACAGCACTGAATATGAAACTGAAGCGTGGAGACAGATCAAGATTGGTGTATTTTTATAAAACTGCTAAAAACAACAATCTATATTTTTATCAATTTATATCTTGGGCTTGCCCTAGCTTGGAGCTCTAGCTTTGCCACTGCTTTGTATTAAAAATCTCATAATTGTTACGTCATTTAATTCTTAAACAATTTTATGCAATAAAAGAACCCATTGCATTAAAATATCATAATTGATATTATTTGACATACGTATGTTACTTCAAGCAACTATTTTAATCAACCCGCCCTTACAATGCAACAGTAAAATAACAGCACTGTGTGTGTGTGTGTGTGTGTGTGTGTGTGTGTGTGTGTGTGTGTGTGTTAGAATTAACAATATAATAATAAATTAACAATATAATAGTATAGAGAGATAACTTTATAATATATTAGTAATAACGATTGATATTTCTAGTTCCATCTGTTGCCGTAATAAGTACTAAAACAAAGCATAAACTAACTTTCTTTATTTTTAGAACAAATGCCACCAGGAATGCCAAGCGTCGCCCAGGCTAGAACAATACAAGGGATACCTTCTGGTGCTTCAGATCAGGAGAAAGTAAGTGATAATCGTAATAGTGTTGGGTATGTGTTACGAATAATGTTGTGTAAATAATAAAATTAGAGTAGTTCGCTAAACTTAGGTTTAGTTATTTTTAACTACTTCGTAGTTTAGTTTATTGAATACTTTATGCAATTCAATTGATTTCTTTTTATTTATTTTTCTTTCATTTTCAAAAAAAACCTAAAAATGTTTATAACTTATAAGACATAAATGGTAAAATCCACCCCGTTGTTGTAAGTTTTTACAGACCCCCAAGTGCTACATACTTACATATTTTGATAAGATTGTGGAAGAAGTTTTGCTCAAACTTAGTAAACGCAACAAGTCTGTTGTAATATGTGGAGACTTTAACATCAGTCTCCTTGAGACTTCTTCCATAAGTATTAAGTTATATCTTGTTAATTTATTCTTAGAACCAATACGTTTTGCTGGGTCTAGTACGACCTGTATAGATGACATGTTTACAGAGTTAAGCCCTTGCGTAAATCAATTATTCAAAATTTAATTTTGAATCCCTGTGAACAGTTGGCTTCATTGCCTTACATAAACAAAAAATAGAAAAATGAGAAAGTTGTGTTTGTTCTAATAAATGAATATCGTTTAGAAAGGTTTAAAAGTAATACAGTTAAAGTAACTACTTCCATCACTTTCATTTAAAAATTGTGCTGATTATTTGAGTTATACAAGTAGGCGAAGATTATACGAGCTTTATAATCCTATATTTGGAGAGTATGTAGAAACATATGCTAAAAAAATTAATAAAAGTGTGCCCCACAGCTTTACATCGAAGCAACAAAAGTAAAACTGCGTCCAATAAAACTAAAATGATGGGGAGTATTAAAAATAGTTTAACTCAATCTGATCAAGAAGTTGCTATGGATTTCGGGAAACATTTTACTGATATTCCTTTTTTGGCAACAAAAAGAATTAAATTCTTCTCTTACTGTCGCCGAAAATCGTCGAAAAGTTATACCGGGTCACCTGTACTAATGGGTGTACCTCAAGGCTCAATTCTCGGCCCATTTCTATTTCTAGTGTATATTAATAACTTACCTTCCCTTGTAAGGGATAATCATGATATAGTATTATTTACTGATGATACTTCCTTTTTTAAACTTTTTTATTTTTTAAACTTAAACGTCAATCATTTTTAATATTACGAATTAATAATGTTATATCAAAATTTGTGAATTGGTTTAGCGTTAATAATCTACATTTAAATAGCTATGAAACTAAATTTATTAAATTTACAACACCGAATATTAAAAATCTGAATACCAATGTGTTTTTAAATAAAGAAGAACTGAGCCTTGTTCCCATCCACTATTTTTCTTAGCATCAATTGCGATCAATCTCGCTTCCCCATATATCCAAACTAGCAAGCAGACTAAGCTCTGCAACTTATGCTATATAAAAGATTAGAGGTCTTACTAGTGTCGAGACAACTAGATAAGTTTATTTCAGTTATTTCCATAGCATAATGTCTTATGGGATTTTGATATTATGAAATGCGGTAGATTTAGAAACTATTTTTGTTTTGCTGAAGAGGGCCGTAAGGGCTATTTACAACCTTAAACCGAGAGTCTTAGAGAAAATTTTAAAGAAATAAATAAATAACTACAAAAAAAAGAAAAAAATATATAACTAAGTAAAAATATATCATAACTTTAGCCTGTTAGTATATCTCCGAAAATTTAATGTATGTTTACAAAACCAAAGGTAGTTTTAGTAAAAAAAGTGGTATACACTCTGTAATTGCTAGGAACAAACAAAAGCTAGTGGTACCAGTTTCCCAAATCCATAGAGTCCGTAATTCATTCTTGGGTCAACATATACGCTATTACAACAAAGTCCCAGAAAATATACAAGGTCTCTCTATAACCAAGTTTAAATATTTTATTAAAAAAAACTGTATAAAAAGTGTCATTATAATATAAATGAATATATGGTTCATTATAACCCGTGGGAGTAAGGTGGCCGCTTCCAAGCAATTTCTACAATAAATTTTGTAAATATTTTTTACAACCTTTCATATTGTCATGAATGTAAATGGATAAAATTTTGGTATACAAATAGATTATACATATCTGGAATAAACACTTGGGACTTTATGGTATTCTTTTTACGATGATAAAATGAAAATTACGACGGAAAATAAAAGAAATGATTTCACGTTCTATTTACAAAAAGTATGATTAATACTAGTGTATTATATATATATATATATATATATATATATATATATATATATATATATATATATATATATATATATATATATTTTATTTATATAAACCAAAACCGGAAAGAAGACCTTTTTACATAATAATATTTTTAATTTAGGATATTAAATTCGAGTAAAAGAGTATAGGTTATTGTAATTATAATTTTTTAAACAATAGTAATATTTGAGAACACTAGTCTTAATATTTTTCTACATCTATACATATAATATAAGAACAAGTTTAAATGAAACTACGGCGTTACATGTAAACTTATTCTTGAATCCAATAACAATTTCAATCCAATGTCAATTTCAACCCAATTTCAATGTTAAAAAATTACCATACTCTTGAAAACAATTTTGTTAACATTGGATTGAAATCGGAATTGCGCTTGTATTGGCCAAAAATTTTGTCGTTGCACTTGAAGTACTCTTAGCAACAGGCATGTTTTATCGTTAAACCGGTGTAGTCATACTAAACCCTTTGTAACTTTCATAAAGTAGCGTTTAAGTAGTAAAATATTTAAGAAATGGTATTATTTGTCTTGTGCATTTCATATTGCTGGACTGTTCTGACAGTCCAGTAATATGAAATGCAGAAGTCGTCTGAATCCAATACCTTCCACGAAATTGAAGGGAAGATTTTGGAAAGCATTGATTTCATAGAGGTTCCCCGAGCGACTATTTTAAACTTGTTCGTTAGCGCTGATAGCGGCCTCCACCGCCGCTGTGCTTCGACCTCCGATATAACTTCCGATTAAAATTTATCGGAATTGAAGGTGCATAATCAATCGGAAGTTCCGAACTTTCGTAATCGGAATCGAACCTCCGTAACATCTCTAGTTCAAACTCTATCTTGATAACCGCTTCCAACATGTAAAAATTGAAAATACCGACTTCGAGACAGGCAAAATGACTCATGTCAGATCAGATGCAACTGTCATTACTCGCTCTATCCCACAAGGTGGCGTTTTGTATAGTATATAAAATGTAATAATGTGTCCCGGTAGCGTCCTACTAATCTTGCCTTTGGGCCACGTATTTCGTGGCAACGAATGATCTATTATCAAGACAATATCACCTTCTTTAGGCTCCATAAACTTTCCGTTATTACCTGTTCGAGGTATTAAAGTAGGCATGTATTCTTTCAGCCATCTCGTCCAAAAATGGTCTGCTAACCTTTGTGCAGATTTCCAATTGAGTTGACCCGTCAGATGTTGCTCTAAGAATAATCCAGGTGGTCGATCACCACATGAGCGTCCCAGAAGAAAATGATTGGGTGTCAAACCCTCTTCAGGACTAATCATACTGAATGTTACCAGGGGTCTGGAATTTACAGTATGCTCTGCTTCTAAAAGCAACGTATGCAGAACCTCCTCTCGCGGGCTCCTTTCTTTGAGCGTAGCGGTCAACGCAATTTTAATCGATCTTACTAACCTCTCCCAGGCGCCACCCATGTGCGGTGCTCTCGGAGGTATAAATTTCCATTTAATATATTTTTTAAATGACTCATTTTTCATGCCCTCATAGCATTCTTCGCATGCTTTCAATAATTCTTTATCGCAGCTTTGAAATTTGTCCCGTTATCGCTGTATATAACGGCTGGTTTTCCTCTTCTGGCGATAAATCGCCTCAATGCCATTATCATTGACGCTGGTGTCAATGAGGCTGCTAATTCTAGGTGTACTGCTCTGATGGTCAGACACGTAAATAAAACACCCCAACGTTTTTCGTGTCGACTTCTTATAGTCACTACATATGACTATAAGAATGTAAAACACATAATGTGTATGTATTTTTGTTTCTTGTTTATATAAATGATCTGCCAAACATACTGAACGATATATGTGTGCTCTTTGCCGATGACATCTCCATCTTAATCTCCACTAATTCCGCATATTTAACTACAAAGTTGAACTATACGTTGGATTAAATTACTGACGGCTACAATTATCTGCTTTAAAACTTAACCTTCATAAAACTAAAATTATTCAATTCAACCCCTACCAAAACACTGCTTTACAAATATCTTATATCTAGTATAAACAGCACATATCTATTCCTTACAAAGTAGCAGAGTTAACAGGTTAGTTGAGGGATGATTTTTTTACTGAATAGTGTTCGTGTTTGGTGTAAGATGTAGTACTTAATTGGTTGCACGACAAAACTGTTGTTAACCGTCCGAGTATAAGTAATATTAGAAAACCTCATTAATGATCTTAACCGACAGATCAAACTAAATTGGTTATTTAAAAATAATTTTTGCCCACATTTTCCGTTTAAAAAATGTCTTTTAATCCTTTCGCTGTCCCATATTGTGTCTGAAAACCGGACAGTGAAAGTGTTAAACAGAAAATGTGTTTTAAAGTATTATTTTCATGTTTTATTTCAGGCCGCCTTGATAATGCAAGTATTGCAGTTATCAGATGAACAGATAGCTCTACTGCCGCCGGAACAACGCGCCAGTATTCTCATGCTGAAGGAACAGATAGCCAAGAGTACCCAGCAACGTTAAATCAAGTCATATTTTGCCTAATAAAACATTAAATGAATATAACTTTGTCTAATCATGTTTATTTTTACCTTCTTGTCACACTTAAGGGGATATAGTAAGTCAGCTGAAATTCTAATTTCGCCCCCACTTCCCCGCGCGTCGTATGCTATGTACCGACATGTTTGTAATCACTAATACTGTAAGTAGATAGGTCGTTAGATACTTATTTCATTAGGTTTATCATATTTATGTCTGTTTCTTAACGCCAACCCAGTAGCTTCTTATTTTTATTACGGTTATTTCCCATTTTAATTTTACGTCGTCCTGTTGCGTAATGTGTATTCTTACCGTAAGCGACACAACTTCTCCCTTCAAAAGCCGAAGCGATACTAATTTTAGGTAATTTCTTTTTACAGTGAAAATAATGATATTTAAAAAAAAGTAAATAACATAAGCCCTGCTTTATATTTAGTTCCGTTAGTATGCAAATTTTCATGATCTTATTTATAGTATTTTGTGAATAACAGCGGCTTATTGTTCAGTTTGGAGGTAACTTTGGATTTTTTTTCTATCGAGAAAATTTTACGGAATTGTGTTTTCGTCTAACATGGTACTTAACATTAATCCTCAACTTTACCAAATATTTAATTCAAAATTAATGCTGCAATATTTTCGGCATAACGGAGGATCTTGCTAAGCCATTTGAGGTTATATTTCCCCTTAACACTCAAATAATATTAAGGCAGGGTTCAAGGACGATTTACAAATGCGTTACAAACGCGTCCTTAACCCTCGCAGTAGACAGAATGTGTTGCAACTGTAATAAACTAAAACCATCAGAACAAGGGAGCGAACGTGGAAGGTTGCACAGTATAAACAAATAAATCGTAAGCTAATATTGTTTAATAATTATGTAGTAGTAGTAGGATATACTTTATTGTACACCACACATATACAACGAATAAATACATTACAGAGAAAACTTAATATATACGTATGTACAATAAGGCGGTCTTATCGCTAAAGAGCGCTCTCTTCCAGACAACCTTTGGGCTAAGGAGAAACTGGAATTAAGAACAGTAGGAGGTGGTGCGTTTTATGTTACACTTACATTCTAATATCTAAATAAACTAAACTATATTTTGTTAACATACCACAATAATACATAAAAAAATGATAATAAAATAAACATACATATTATAAATAGGTATATATATATAAATATGTCCACATACATATATATACATAGATAATAAATAAATAAAGACAAAACAAAGAGGAAAAAAAAGTAAAACACAGAATAACTATCTGTTGCTAGAATTGGTTATCAATAACCACAAAGCGTTAGGTAATGCTATGTATGTATATATGTATTTCGATATCAATTTGTTTTTATGTGCAGGTATATAATTGGGATATTAATTACATTTTTTGCAATAAGGGTGACAAGGTCGGTTAAGAATCGAAATGCAGATGCGTTGTCACCCCTGTGGACTAACATGGAATATACCTCGTTTTCAGTAAGAAGGGTCTCCTTTACTCTCCTATAACCACACATCAGGTTTAACTGCTATTTTACGCTGGTATTCTGTGAGAGCGTGGTGGTATAATATAACTGCAACGTGACACAACCACGTTGGATTGAGTTTTAAGAGTGCACATAATTATGGAATACAAAATAATTTTATTTACGTATGTTTTTTGTACAAAAAACCGGACGGAATCTCTCATCAATACTCAATGTACCTAAAGTAAGTCTATTGGCTTGTGCGTAACGGCACATGACATTCACAGCCACTGCACAGCTAATCACGCTAGAGTGTTATTATCATTAAGTTAAACATACTGTTACGCGCTCCAGTCGACGACACACTAGCGCCATCTAGTGTCAGGAACGAGAGCGAGGGGAGCGTTGCAGTAAATGACATCACACATCTTTCGACCGACAGCGCCACCCGAAGAACTAAGATTCTAGAAAATCTATACTCGAACTCTCGGTACCTTGCGCGTTTTACTTGAACATTCCGGATATTTTGCTAATTTAAATAAATAGGTGGCGCAAGATGCGATCGGAGTAGTGTTGATTTGGCGAAACAAGCGAAGCTTCGGAGCGGAATTAAGTGAATTAGTGTGTTTAATTATTAGTGTTTTTAACTTTAAATTGTGTAAAGTAAATTAAAGTGTTAATTTAGGTAATTTTATCGGCAATTTTTATTGTCACGAACCTTAAGCTCGTCACAATACCATCCTGTTTTATAAAAAGTCTCGCAACTCAGTTCTTCTACCGTAAGTTGTGAGATCCATGTAATACCAAGTCTGTTAATTTATTCAGTCCCTACTTAAGGGTCCTGTTTTAAGTTATTACGTAATTAGCTAACCTAACTACATTTTATAGTGACCATATCAATGTTAAAACTCTTTTATGTTTTTAATATATAGATTGGCTTGGCCATCGCATTAAAACGCAATGTATCTCACAAGTAATACATATTATATTAAATTAGATTCCTTAATGCGATTGCCAAGTCATCAATCTATATATTTAAAAGATAAGAGATTTTAAAACATAAAACTTTCCGGTACCTTCTACTTCTTAAATACCAACAACGTACCTATCTACACCCATTATGCATATACAAGTACACTGATTCATTCACTGCAAATGTAAATTTGTAATTCTATATATTTAAGTATACAAAGTTATTTATGCGGTTGGTGTATCTAGAAAACTGGACCGAAATTAAAACATATTTTAGTTTTTCCTTAATTTATACACTAAACCCTAATTGTATTCTAAATTTGAAGCTTCTATGTCTGCTAGAAGTGCCTTAGAGTTATGATGATCGGTCAGTCAGTGAGTGACCAAAATTAACAAACTTTGACTAGTTATAACTCTTAAACTACTTGTTCAAATTTAATGTAATTTGAAATATACCATGTTTATACAATGTCGACTTGGTTGTGACCCTGTACAAATTCAGGTTTCTAGCTTTATTCACTACATAGTTATAGGGGGTCGAAAATGGCCTGAATTGCTTCGAGAAAAGCATGGTACGGCCGTGCCTCTTTTTTGCTCGACTTGGCGGAGGCGCTGCCGTGCCCCCAGATATTTTTATTCAAATGATGAGTTGAAGTCAAGTATGGAATTTTACTGACATTAATTCAGGAATACGGAAAGCATCCGTGCCAACTGTCTAATCGCGATGTAAAAATACCCACTACCCGATATCGTCCCTTGGGTATCGTATGAGATGACCGAAGGAAACCAAAATAATAAGTGATGGGCAGCAACATCTTTCTCATAACAACGCAAAATAATAAAAAAATTGCGGTTGGAAAGCGTAGAACCTATGACAAAATCCCCCTAAGAGGCAATTTTTTTTTATAGGATAGGGTGACAAACGAGCACACAGTCCACCTGATGGTAAGTGGTTGCTGTGGCCCATAGACATCTACATCTATCCTCGATTACGAATTAAAATGCGGATGCGTTGTCACCCGTGAGGACTAAGATGGAATGCCTCGTTTCCAGTAAAATGGGTCTCCGGTTCTCTACACTCACCGTACGAAATACAGCAGCATTAAGCTACTATTTCACGCTGGTATTCTGTGAGAGCGTGGTCCTTCCCCGGTCGAGCCGACCCATTCGTGCTACAACTATACATCTAATATAACTGCAGCATGGCTCTACCACGTATATAATATATGGGGGAGGCCTGTGGTTGTGATGGATGGATAGATTTTTATTTATCCTTATTTTTTAAAATAATAGAAAAGAAGTTTCACTTTATCAACAATCATCGTGATTATATTGATAAATATGTAGCCTTTGCCAAAACCTAAATAATTTATTATAAAATATAAATATGCATCTAACTTCCGAGATATGTGCTTTATCCGTAGCATGAACGTTAGAGAACAGGAGAACGATCACCGTAGTGAATAAGTGAGGCGCTGCGATCGCTAAGTTCGGTCAACAAAAGTCATTTTCAATCTATTTTTCCGATCAGATGCTAAACCACTTGAGCATCCACGCACAATAAAATATTTCTCCATTTTTTAATGTTTTTTTTTAGTCAAACTTTAAAAATTGCGGAGCATGTAAATTTTCTCACCAATGCCGCGGAGAAAATTTGTACAAGTAACTTCATATACTTGTACTCATAAACAGCTAACTTCGCAGTCACTACTCACCGACGTCAGCGCCGCTATGTATTCTTACAATTTTCAAGGACAGGCGGGCTATGCTTTTGTACGTAGTGATCGTTCTCCTGTTCTCTAACCTTCATGATTTCTAACAATTTTACGTCTAAAGCCTTGGGTATGGGTAGGAGGTGAGTATCGTCAAAGTTGATAGCGGGAAATGAAATATGAGATAGGGAATAGTATATCTTTCTGATAACAACTCAAAGTAAGAAAATTGTGTTGCCAACCCACTTGCTTATGCCTGCAGTACATTACTCGCAAAGTTGAACGAAGTTGGGCAAAGATGAGTGTGTACAGGGACACTTCGCTTCACTTTGGGCAACCTTGTCTCGCCTCGGTTGACTTCCGATCGTTGTCGGTTTTTTCCGCCCGAGTCAAAGGAACGAAGTTTCGAGCACGAAGTGACCCTGTACATTACTCGGCTTACTTCTATAAAGTTAACGTTGTGCTGTTTAATTTAAAAACGTTTTAATTCGATCCAAATTTCTTTTCTTTTTATAAAAACGTTACCTCCACACTAGGATTTTCTTCTGTATCGTGGGGGCCTAGTTTTAGTTTAGGGGGGTATAGTTTACAAACATAAATTTCACAAGGACAAACATCTAGACCCGGAACAATTACTTGTAGGCATTACAAATATACTTGTTCCATGTGAGATTCGAACCCGCGGCCCTTAGCGCTGTAAATCATTGCTGAGCCACGGAGCCTTCAGCTTAAGTTAAAAATGAATTGGTCACAAGAGCAAATACTATTGTTTTTGGAGTTGTTCTTTTTATTTTTTTAGAGGACAGGGTGACAACCTAGCACACAGATGGTAAGTGGTTGCTGTGGCCCATAGACATTTACATCTGTCCTCAATTGACCTCGCCTCGCGAAGGTCGATACATCACAAGAGCTCGGCTGACCATCCTGATCACACCAAACTGGTTGAGATGGCGAGATATGTAATGCACAACTATGGTAACGTATTATTTAGTAAGATATTCTTTTTTTAAAGCATAGGGTGACAAACGAGCACACAGTCCACCTGATGGTAAGTGGTTGCTGTAGCCCGTAGACATCTACATCTATCCTAGATTACGAATCGAAATGCAGATGCGTTGTCACCCGTGAGGACTAAACTGGAATGCCTCTTTTCCAGTAAAAAGGGTTTCCGGTTCCCTGCACTCACCATACAAAGCACAGCATCATTACGCTACCATTTTACGCTGGTATTCTGTGAGAGTGTGGTCCTACCCCGGTCGAGCCGACACATTCGTGCTACAACTATACTAATAATATAACTGCAGCTTTCTATGCTCCAGAAGGAAACGGTAATATGGGATCTTTTTTAATTTTTTTGCATCCAAATATACGCACATGGTGAATACTTCGGACGAGGAACTTCGCGAGTAGTGTACTGCAGCCTTTAGATAGGGTACTACGATAATCGAATATGGGCAATTCTTTTATTAACTGGCTTTACGGCTCCGGGTTCTATCTAGCCCTTCTGAGCCGAATATGGGCAATCTATGGAATAGACCATGGAGCTTAGAGAGAAGGAGAACTATGGAGTCGAGAGGTACTCTACTTCATGAGGAGAACGATCGCAGTAGAAAATCGTGTTCCAGAAATATGAACAAAATAAGTGAAAAGCTGCGATCGCTAAGTTGTCTCAATAAAAGTTAGAAGTTAGCTATTAGCTAACTTCGCAGATACTGCTTACCGACGGCATTTCATGGACAGGCGAGCTATGCTTTAGCACGTAACGATTGTTCTCCTTCTCTCTAACCACCATGGAATAGACCTTTGTATGTTCAGCTGTGGACTTTTGGTAGTCTGTACTTAATTAGTGAATGATAGGCATGGGCGTTTTTGGATTTGAACGCAAACCGATATTTATCCGATTTCAGATTTCAAAATCGATTTCAAAATCCGTTTTTAAAAATCCGATTTCAGTATCGCTTAGCCACGCCAATTCGTTTGCGTAGGTACTTAGATAGAGTTAACAAAACGACAAACGCAAATCTAATACAGAAACAGATTTGCGAGATTATCCAACATGCTTTAATCTAGGCTCAGGACTAACAGAAAAATTTTGTATGAAATTAGAACTTTTCCGGTGCATTTAATAATCGGAGTATTTACAATGATTTCTTATTATATTTTTTTGGTTTCTTTTCGCTTTTTTATTTTTTTATTTCAGAATCTGTTTGGATTAAGATTTGCGTTTAAAAACGCAATTTGCTCCACTTTTGACGACTTTAGACGACACCTCTTTTCATTTATTATTAATCCCGTCTTTGAAAAAATTCGTTCGCACGGAACGGATGTCGCGACAATATTGCATTTTGAGCGATATATTTCCGACAAATGCGGATAAATTATTTTATGGTCAATAACTTACTCACTTAAAACGTACACTCACACACAATTCACTCCTGATTTTTAAACATTTTTATAAACTTTTTCATATATTTACTAAACAAAAAGGTGTTAATGCAATAAATATCAGTAAATAATATAATACAATACACTGTTACGACTGAAAGGCATGCGAGCAGTTGTCACCAGGATTAAAAAGTCTAAAACATAACAACATGAAAACAAAAAATTATTTTAAGTAAGGAAACACTTAACTAAAACAAAAATAAATCATCACACAATCTCGCAAATATTGCCTTAAACGACTTAACAATAAGAATGATATTGATCGCACACTGAACTAAAAATTCAGCAACGCATAATCTCGCAAAGCCAATATAGACTTTACGTACTAAGCAGTATGGATAATATTGATCCCATATCTCAATGTGTAATAGATTTCGATATTCCATAGCCGGCAAACCGAAATCTGAATCTTAAACTTCACGTCATCGAGAGAGACACTGAAAAAACGGATTTGGATTTCTACGCAACAGTTTGCGTTTAGATTTGGATACTGTCGATTTTATTTACGATTTGTATTGGTTTGGTTGTACAGATCGTAAGAGTTTAGCTAGTTAGGTCGATTTTTGAAATCCGATTTTCTAGTTTGAGCAATCTATACGAATCGATTTGTGTTTGAAATCGGATTTTAGATTCTTTTTGATACATCCGACTCATGCCTAGTGAATGAATAATGGATTGCGGGAGCTGAGAGGAAAACAAGTATGTAATATGTTCGTAATAGATTTATTGGTAGTTGTGATGGGGTTACAAAAAGCTCTACCACATACATTGAAGTATAATTACAAACAAAAATTGTGCGCTACTCTATGTCGTTGCGTAGGTACGCGCTGTAAATAGTCGTGAAACGCATGCGCGGTTTTTGCCATCATAGATCATTGAGGTATTACTACTACGTATAGAGAAGACATCGCCTTGCACAATTTTGCGCCACGCATTGCGGTACACTGTACCGCAACTGACAACTGTTTAGTAAGTGTCTACTGTCTAACGCCCGCACAGTCGAGTCGTGTTCGCTTCGCATAAATAACAACTTCAAAATGCCTGATTGTGTTCCTAAAGACTACAGTAAACACTCCAGAACATCAAAAAAGTGATGGTTAACCATCACTTTTTTGATGTTCTGAAGTTCATTTCATCGGCAAGTAGACACTAAAACGTTTAAAACTTTTTGATTAAAAGTTTTTTACATTGTTACATGCTCCGAGAATCGGGCTGTCGACCGCCGCCACTTTGTAATACTGATCACAGAGTAATGAAAACAAAAGACACAGATACGCAACATACATTTGAGCCTATTTTGTTGTACAATTTGTCAATAGTTATTGTATTATTTATTATTGTGTAAAATAAGTAAATTGTGACAATTACCTAAATAACCTAAATAATTTTGAAGATTTCTACTGCCAGGTCATGAGAAAAGAGAAACGTGGATAAAATTTGTGCAAAATAATCGGAATGAAGAAGCATAGCTTCCGACTCTTCATACATATGTTCATAACACTTTAAGGATGAGGATAATATAACGATTATTTCAGGAAAATATACCGGAAGCTACTAAAATAATTGTTAGTTACATTTCCGTGTATGTAAGCACTTGGTTGACCAAAGAGTTAAAATGCAAGGAATGTATTGATACTTTGACCACGACACAAAAACTTCCGCATCAAAAACTAATAAGTATAAAAGATATGGGTGATTCATGCTACTCCATTGAAGATGTTTATAAAATTTGCCTATCGACGGAAATGGTTATACGTCGTTTAATTCGGTTCAGTAGCGAGAATGGCCTGTCATCTAAATACGACTACAATTAATGCATATATTACAACTAATGCATTGAAGTGTTTTGTTGAGAAAGACGTATTCGTTTGTTTACTTGGTCATTCATTTGATAAACCTTCTACATTAAATCACAGAGTGCATCTAATACGTGCAATAATAAACAAATATACAACTGTTCGATTGCACCACGAGGCAAAGATAACAAATGATTATACGAGATAACTCCCAAAGCTCACTAAACTTATATTGTTTAAAGGCAATTAAATATTAATTTGTGTTGAATTATTTAGAATGTGTAATAAATAAAGTTTATATAAAATTGCAACGAGACTTTTTTTATTTATTTAATGACAAGGCAGAGTATTATTTTTAGTAGGTACAAAAGTTGTGTCACTTCTGCGTTGTAAAATCTATAGGAGCGACTTGTACACTACGTTGAACGATACGCGTAAGCGCCATGAAATCCTAAAACTAAACTAGCGCTGCATGTTTTAATAGTTTGGTTAGACGACGTAACTATTATTCAGTGAACTTTAGTTTTCTAACTCTTACCAAAATGAAGCAAACTTTTAGTTCGGGATGTCTCTTTTATACGTTAGTAATATAGTTCGATGTCATAGATAAGTTAAGTAGAATGGTCAGTGTGTAATTATTATTTATTAAGATTACATAATATAATGCTAATAAATGTATTAAAACGAGTTAAAATTTTGATAATTTGTCATTTATTTTGTATGATATAAGGTAAATTAAGATAATAATAGATAATGTTGTCACAATTGCATTTGAATTATATTTTTATATGAATATATTAAGAGATATTTTTTTTTCGCAAATGAAATACATTTATTTAAATCTAGAACTAGGTTTCCAAAAGCCGTTTGGCAGTGTGGGGCACAGACTCAATTACAAAAAAAATGTTCGTAATATAAGCACTTGCTCGCAAAAACGTCGCATCTAAACGAATAAATTTCATAATCTATATTTCTATACACAAAGTGGCGCCAAAGGAATAATTTGTTTAATAAATAATCTCTAATGCTTTTTTTATTAATTAAGTATTTTGCTAACCGATGAAAAGTAATTCCTCGGTTACTATTGACATTTCTTGAATTATTTGTGCAATATCTAAGAACACACCACGGAATATTTTATCAAGAGATTTTTTTTAAATCAACACAGCACGTTTCAACTCTACAAACGCCTAGCGAGTGACTGATAAACGTGCGGCGACATCGCCGCAGTTGAATGGGACAGTGACAGTGTCGTCTCCAGTACGTAGTACATAATAGCTCAATGACCATGTATAATGTTATAATTCACATGTTAGTGCGAAATTCCGCATTATTCGACTACGATTTTGTAGTAAGATTTCAGATGAAACTTCTATTAACATTCATTGATATAAATAAGTATTACGAACCGGATTAATCAAAAACCTTAATTTTACTAAACCATAAACATTTCATGATTAAAACTACTTTTACGGATTTTATCGCGTTTATTTTTACTTTTTGTTTTTAATTCCCGACGTTTTAAGTTTAAAGTTTTAAGTTTTAGTTTTAATCATGTGCAATGTTCGCGTAAATATAAGAAATCATTACATAAACATTTCTTCATACTTTAATAGGTACATGAATCTTTAGTATTAAATTTTATTTAAGCTAGGCGAATTTAAAGGCTTAATAACTCAATACTTGTATTATCATATGAGTCACAAAATGTCATTTTGAATGGCAGCATAAAATATGAGATACCTAGGTATAAGTTATAATTATCGACGTTTTTTGTTGCGCTAATAGCACATCAATAGAGGTGTCTATGGAACGGCAACAATCTTGTCATAGTAAGGTGAGATTATTATAGGTCTTATTTTATGTCACGCTAAACGTCCGACACGGAAGAGTTCAACTACAAGAATTTTGTTCTTATTTTAGGATTCCATCTATGCTAATAGTAATTACTCTGAGATCACACCGTAGATGGTAGATAATTACTGATGACATTTATGTAGTTTATTTCGTCTTTAATGAGTATTTTGCACATATTTGGCATAGTTTACCTACTAAAAGTGGCTACAGACCACTAGACATTTCAATTTACACGTGTGAATTCACAGAGTCTGAATTAGACGCAACGTCTATAAATACATTTGTCTCTTTGCTTCGTTTGATAATTAAATACAAAAAACCAGTTAAGTATTAAGTCCGTGTAAAATTTTATACTATATCTACCTTGGACGTATACTGTATACTTAGTATTTGAATTGAAGCTAAGTAATTATATTCTGTGCTTCGTAAACAGCTTTATGCAAAGAGTATAAATAATAAAGAAAGCATTAAAGCTATATTAATACTAGTTATTCACAAAGTAATTAAATTCAGCGTAGACGGAGGTTACATAGGGAAAGTTCAGGGAGCGATTGAATTGAAATTAATCGTTAGTTCAGGTAGTTGTATATGAATAAGTCTACAGCACCAGTGGTATAAAGTAAAATTTTCATTATAGTTAAAACGCACGTTAATAAATAAAAAATATAGTTAATTCAAAGAGTATTATAGTAATTACAAAGACTATCTAACTAGCTTTATGTCTAAACCAGCACAAGTTGATGTAGTCTATACAGACCATTGCAAAGCATTCGATAAAATTGATAATTTAATTATTTCATGTAAACTCCTTGCAATGGGTATCAGAGGTGATTTGTTCAGATGGTTTACGTCATATATCAGAAATCGAAGTCAATCAGTCGTCCTTGGTCGATATCGTTTGTCTACAATCCATATATCGTCTGGCGTACCGCAAGGATCCCCATTAGATCATTTGCTCTTCCTAATTTTTATCAATGATATCGACACGTGTTTTAAAAGTTCAAAGATTATTCTTTACACTGACGATATGAAAATCTTATGTCCCATAACAGATTTGGAAAGTTGCTTTAGCCTTCAAAAGGACCTCTATAATTTAGAAGCGTACTGTTCAACAATAAACTTGATCTGAATATTTTATCTGCTCATTTACTCGTAAACCTAATCCTATAATTTATAATTATAAATTACACCATACTTCTCTAAATAGACCCAGCACTATCAAAGATCTCATTGTTACCTTTGACTCAATATTGCTGTTTGAAAATCACGTTGATGATACTGTTATAAAGGCTAACAAAGTGCTGGCTTTTAGGGTTCCGTAGTCAACTAGGAACCCTTATAGTTTCGCCATGTCTGTCTGTCCGTCTGTCCGTCCTCGCTTAATCTCTGTGACCGTTAGCACTAGAAAGCTGAAATTTGGTATCAATATGTGTATCAATCACGCCGACAAAGTGGTAAAATAAAAATTGGAAAAAAATGTTTTATTAGGGTAGCCCCCCTATATGTAAAGTGGGAAGTGATTTTTTTTTTAATTTCAACCCTAACGTGTGATATATTGTTGGAAAGGTATTTAAAAATGAATAGGGGTTTACTACAATCATTTTTTGATAATGTCAATAATTTCGGAAATAATCGCTCCAAAAGTAAAAAACAATGTGTACCCCCCCCCCCTCTAACTTTTGAACCATAAGTTTAGAAAATATGAAAAAAATCTGGAAAGTAGAACTTTATAAGGACTTTCTAGGAAAATTATTTTGAACTTGGATGGAAACTACAGTTTTTGTACAAACTCATAAGTGGGAATACTTACTGTGACGGACGGGAAACTACGGAACACTACACTGAGCGTGGCCCGACACGCTCTTGGCCGCTTTTATTATATTAAGATTATCGGCAGATTTTAAAAGCATAAAAACGTTTAAAATTCTACATGGCGCTTTTGTACGCAGCTATTTGGATTATTCCTCTGAAATTTGGAATACTAAATATAATGTATACGTTGATAGGATAGAACACATACCAAAAAAGATTTTTGCATTTTCTTCAATTTAAATCAAAAAAGTTTATACCCAGCTATACTCTTCGATGTAAAAAAATTCATATTTTACCTTTATATGAGCGAAGAAATATTGCAGATCTCTTTTTCCTCCTAAAAATTGTTAATGAGGATGTTGATTGCCCTGAGTTATTGGTTAAAATAGATTTAGATACCTAGCTTGCGAAAACCCACACTTTTATCTGTACATGCGTGAAAAATATTATATAATAATTATAGACAAAACTCTTATTATTCTATCATGCAAATCTTTTAACGGTACGGCACATACGAGGGGTGATCCAAAAGTAATGATAATCGGTTACTTCACGTCCGCATAAAAATCCAAAAAATTTTTTTTTTCTTGCTTATATACTCACTACGTCAGCCTAAAAAATCATATAAACAGATCACGATTTCCGGTAGATACATTCATTTGAATACGAACTGTCAAAGAGATAACATCAACATGCAGAAAAACGAAATTAGAGCTGTCATCAAGTACCTCTGTTTGAAAAAAAATGTCTTCAAAAGACATACACAGTGACTTAGTGGAAACATTGGGGGACTCTGCTCCTCCATATTCTACAGTTGTACGCTGGGTCAAGGAGTTTAAACTGGGCAGAACATCGACTGAAGATGAACATCGCGAAGGACGCCCATCCACGTCCCTCACTGAAGACAACGTGAAAAAAGTTGTTGTGTTGTCAGATCATAGAGTGACCATCAGGCATGTAGCTGAGGTCACAGGGATCTCATATGGCAGCGTTCAAAGAATCCTTGCTAACGAGTTGCATATGAAAAAGGTCTCTGCGCGTTGGGTACCCAGAATGTTAACCGACGAGCAAAAGAAAAATCGAGTTGACATTTCGAGGGTCAATCTCGAAAAGTTCCAAGCAGATCAAGAAAATTTTTTGTTCCGTTTTGTGACTATGGACGAGACCTGGATCCACCATTTTGATCCTGAAACGAAACAACAATCGATGACTTGGAAGCGAGCCTCCTCACCGACGCCAAAGAAATTCAAATTTTCAAGTTCGGCGGGAAAGGTTATGGCATCTGTTTTTTGGGACGCTCAAGGCATAATTATGGTGGAATATTTGAAAAAGGTAGCCACTATTACGGGCTCTTACTACGCATAATAAATAAGAGGGTGTCGGGAGGCCATTAAGGAAAAAAGACGCGGCAAACTGCGAGCTGGGGTGCTGTTTCACCAAGACAACGCACCGGCTCACAAAGCCGCAGTTGCGATGGCTGCCATTCAAGAAACGGGATTCGAACTGCTCGAACACCCTCCCTATTCGCCAGATCTAGCTCCTAGTGACTTCTACCTCTTTCCTCGGCTCAAGGAACGCCTCCGAGGCAAGAAATTCGAAGACGATAGCGAAGTAATGGCCGCTGTTGAAGCGTTTTGGGAGGGTCAAGACAAAGAATTTTTTTCAAAGGGAATCCTGGGTTTAGAAAAAAGATGGACTAAAGGTATTGATTTGTTAGGAGACTATGTAGAAAAATAATTTATTATTTTAACTTTAATTACCGTGTTTTATTTTCATTATCATTACTTTTGGATCACCCCTCGTATTCACAATTTGGATATTGACTTATTTCATTCCAGCGTTCTCCAGCTCAGGCAAAGACGTATAAAAAAGGATAGACAGGTCACGCCACGAAAGATGAAATTAAATGGAAGTGCGCAGAAGCGAAAAATAGGTGTCGGCACCGTGAGGTGTGAGGTACGGGAAAGCGAAACCATAGCTACGGGCGACGCGCTACTCCTACGTCGTTTCTTCCTGCGTCCCGTCGCCCGCGCACCTTCTTGTGTCGTCTTGTGTACTATCGATATCGAAAGTGTTAGCGACTACCTGTTTTAAAATTTAAAATTTTTGCGATTATTTTTGTACTTTTAAAAATATTGTATATAATATTTTCAAATAGTGTGCAAATATTTATTACTTTATAAATTATTTTGGGACTATTTAAAATAGCGTAATTCGTAGTATGTTGTATAAAGTTGTAAATATTTTGTTATTTTCTACAAGATGATTTTTTTGCAAATTATTGCATGTAAAATATCCTTATAATCGAAGGCTATCGCATAGTATAGTTTAAACAGCAATTACAAATACAAAAATACAAATACAAATTATTTTATTTCTTTAACTAAGTGTACATAAAATGCGGAATATTATTTAGAAGCAGTTAAAATCTAACGATGATATATAAACATATCGTTCCGTTTTCGTGGAGACTGATGTGTAGTTATAATGTTGACCTTTGACTTTTTACATATTAAAATGCCATAATAAAATTTTCATTTTTCTGCTTGATTGTACATGCGCAGTGGACTCTATTTAATTTCATCTTTGGTGGCGCGACCTATACACACTAGGTAACATTATTGCATTTTGAAGTGGCGCACAGGGGCAGATAGTAATACATCTACGTACAGTTATTTATTATGACACGTTGCACTAACAAAAAGAGACAAATGATATATCTATCGTTAGAAAAAGATGAATTATACATTATTAGTTACGTAGTTTCTACTGAGCGCTCTCGGCGCGACTGAGGGCGTGCTCAACTGAATGCGAGTCTGGCAATTACCTGACTTTCGTATTGCCATTCTAGAGCGAGTACGACGTATCTATATGTTGAAAAACATCTTAGAGCTTAGGCGTTCACTTTCTAACAACTTCTTTTCTTTTGATAATGTTCTATATAAATAAGTGTATTGTTACTTGCCATATACTCGAATACATCTCTTCTGACACAATCTTCTTATATAAAGTATTATATAAGTGAAAACTTGTAAATTGCCTTCATTTTTGTTACAATTATATTATTTTTGTAAATTAGCTGTACGTTTTCCAAGCAAATAAAAAATAAAATGAAATAAATACACGTGAAGTTCAATTCTTTGAAAGATTTATATACTCTTTGATCTTGACTGAGCATCTTATCACTGTGCACCGTGCATAATACTGTCCGCATTTTTACTAGTCTTTGTGTGTGCTTCATAAAGAACACTATTATTTCGTGCTTCCCGTAACAACTTGGTTCGACGAAACATTAGACTTTGCCAAATAATATTGGCGTTGCATTGTGAAAACTTAACCTCATACAAAATCAGCTACATACGTAGTTTTAAGGTAAAATTTATTTATTGTAATAAATTGATTGCGCTATTAATTTTTTACTTTTAAATTAATGTAAATCGTAAAATCAATATTTTTCAGATAATGCAGACATAATCAGTAAAGAAATAAAAAAATATCGTGTCGTAACATAATTGTATGGTCATTTCTATTTTTTTTTCGTTTATATGTTTAAAAATCATTATTACAATATTTAACGTATTTTTACTGATTAAATATTTATAACTTTACTCGATAATCACATTACATCATAATGATGTCTTAACCTCTCGTGAAATATATTCCTTGATCATAACCTTGAAATCGTTTTTGTTTGTCACTATGAAATTTAAATTTTTTTTTAAATTTGAATTTCACGCAGTGCGTTTATTAAATAAAAGCCTTACTCATCATAAAAATTGACGTCAATTTAATTTTAAGTAATAATACTTAGAATATACATATATATATATATATATATATATATATATATATATATATATATATATATATATATATATATATATTCATTATTGTTATTCAAAAACAATCAACGATTTTAATTAAAGCTTTCCTTATATATTTACTATACTCTTTGATTAAAGCCGTGAAATTTTATCCGCTGTTTATATGAGTCACAAAATACTTTAATGCAACATATAGAATTGAACTTACAATTTCGTATATGTAGATAAATAATAATTATTAATAATTACAATTTATAATAATTAAAATTGACTTTAAAGGTATGAACTAATAAATCGTTAACATGACTAGTTTTGCACGGTTTTGCCTAGTTTTTCGTAGGCATTAAGAAAATTTCCCTTTACAAAACATCAAATATTTCCACGTAAAAATCAAACATTATACTTTATTTTGGTTACTAATTTATTAAATCTTATCATTTAATTAGGGTTAAATCAGATTCCATCAAAAACATAACTTGTAAAAAAACCAAGTCTCGCAACGTTCTTCTGCCGTAAAAATTGTGAGATCCATCCATGTAATACCAAATCGGTTAATTTATTCAGCCCCTACTAAAGGGTCAATCTTCACTACGGTAGAAGAACGTTGCGAGGCTTGGTTTTTAAGTTATATTTTTGATGGGATCTCATTTCTTTTTGTAGATAGTCCTACTTTTTTCCTTTTCGGTACCTTCTATTTTTTGAATAGGTACCAACAACGTACCTACCCCGTACGTCTATCTAAACCTATTATTCCATTATAAAATTATACATATACCGGTACACTGATTCATTCACTGCAAATGTAACTTTGAAATCCTATATATTTATATAGGATTACAAAGTTATTTATGTAGTTGATGTATCTAGAAAACTGGACCGAAATTGCAAAATAATTTAGTTTTTTCTTGATTTATATACTAAATACTAATTATATTCTAAACTTGAGGCTTCTATGTCTGCTAAAAGTGCCTTAGAGTTTTGATGATCGGTCAGTCAGTCAGTAAGTGAGGTCGATGCGCCGGTAAGCCGGCCGGGTCTAGATTTCGGCCTTTAGCACGAGGTGATGCAGTAAATTTGATTTAATAACAATTTTAATAAATATTATCGTACGAAATAAAGTTTAATGGATTTGTAAATAGTTGCACTATATCTGGTAGCATTAATTAATCAGGTAAACACAACACGCGATTTATAATAAATAGTTTAGTTCGACGTCGGCACAGAAGCTGTCAAAACGGGTAAGATCGAGCAAAAAAAATAGTGGCGCGCGTTCCATTCAAAAGTAAGTTTCGTGCTGTATTTAATACAATTACTTAACATTGTGCTTATATTTCACTGTATAAATAACCTAATGCAGTTATTTGACACTGATTATTATAATACTTTATTGATAAAGTTAAAATAAATTAAGTGGCCGAAAAGTGACACAAAAAATTGTCCCATTATTTGGTTGTCGGCCATAAATACTTTTTCTCATTCGTTTATTTTGTTACGTACTATAATTCATCTTTCTTACTTATATTGAATCGTAGCATGCGTAGACACTAACTTTCAGTTTTCGGCCACTAATTACTGCAATTTCAACAGTTAGTGACGAAACAAAAATACCCATTTCGGTCGTGGCCCAAAACTGGATTGACTCTAAAATATTTATTTAGTTTTCGGTCAACTTAAAATTGTATGAAAGAATACGGCGGCGGAAAATAGAATGCTGTCTTAGTTTACGTTTACGGCCATTTCATCAAATATTTTATTCACATAGCGTTTTAGGAAGATGATTCATCAAGAATTTTTTTCTTTAGAGGCTCCACCAAAAAATATAATAGTATAGTAATGGTAAATGGCTTCAGAAAACGCGGACTTTATTAAATAGATCTCAGTGCAGTGGATTACTCAAATTGAGTCCAGCAAACCCTGTAAGGACTAATCGGTGATAATTAAAAGAAAGAATAAATATTTCCAAAGAAATAACTAATGCAGACCTAGTTTCCACTAGAAAAGTTTAGAAACATTTTAAATCAACTTTGGCAGAAAAAAACATAAAAGTTGCTATTATAGTGAATGAGATAAGGAAATTGAAACGAAAGTCTTCTCAGATTAATTTTGTTCCACACGTACAGGCTAACGAAGACTTGGAAATTCTCCAATTAAACAATATAAGACCGCTAAGTCCATTTAAGTCTCCAGAAAGTCTGTGCAACACAGATTAAGATAAAAATATTCTAACTCACGATGTTGTGGTAACTATTTATTCATCTACCGATGTACTCGTGATCTAACGATGCATCAGAATCGTTAATCGATAACAAATTTCAACATTGCATGTGTCAGGAAGTTATTTGGATATTGGTTCCTAAGTATCGTTATATGATGTTCTTGTAATCCAAACTCAAATAAGCCTACCAACGACAACAGTACTGACAATTCCTGAAATGATAATAGATTTCAGTAATGAAACAATAACGACTCAAATGACTACGATGATACCACTACAAACACCGACGATAACAAACAAGATCTCTGAAACTATAGAAAATGAGTGGGTTGATATTCCAACTAAACAGACTAGTACCCCTCTACGAACATTGTAACAGTGGAACATTGGTTTAAGTACTATTAAATAACGAATATAGAGATGCAATAGAAAAAAACCTTTAATTAAACCGTAACCCGTAAAAAAAATTAACTGCTTACAGTACACGTGCACCTTCTTTTGCAGCAATTTCATCTGCGATGTGGCGAAAATTTTATGAAGATAAGTGAAAGTTAAAATAGAGAAGTAAGAACTAAAATATTTTGAAAAAGAAAAACATAGAAAAAGAAAAATTAAAGAGTGCTAAATAAAGTTCAAATACGAAAAATAGCTAAATCCAAGAAATCTATAAAGGAGAAAAGGGTAAGAGTAAATTGCGCTTTGCGTCAAAATATTTTAATAAACGATACAGAAGAAGATCTGGAAAAAATATCGGATGTGATATGAAAAAATCAATTAAAATTAACCGCGATAAAATCCGTAAAATCATTATATTGGATGTGACTTTTGCACCAAATGGATTTGAGATGTACTGATGGTTAGAGATGGTAACAGATTTTGTTGAACTAAAATACTTATGAGGAAGTACGAGTACAAAATACTCGTAAATGAGAAGATTTGATTGCTATATTTCAAAGATTTTGTTATTAGATTATGATTCAAAGAAAGGCGATTTTTCGATTTGGTATACATAAAATCATTACCCTAACTTTTATATGATAGCGTCTTATTTGAATATTATTGTGTATATTATCTGTATTTTTAATACTAATTATTAGGTCGTAGGACGTCTTTTCTGCCTCTATGTCCAGGTAGTTAACATCCTTTTAGTTATTTCTGCCGCCAAATTGCTATGCTTGCATTGATCTGTAGCCTTATTTTTATAAAGTTGGAACCACAGTATAATAATATAGATTTATACTCGCATAGTGTGGTTGGGACTATGAACCATAAGTTCGTGTGGCACTTCAGTTTACGCACCAACGCACACATATCCATCTAAAATCAATTGCAAATAACAACATGGTTTTAGGTGCATATGTGTACGTCCTTTTTAAGTAATGTAAACAATGAAATAAATTTTGTTTATTTATGTATGGGATCACACGTTTACTCCCTCTCGATTATTACTCGAGTACCGAGAGTAGGTAGTAAGTTTTTTCGGGGGTATTTTTGTTTTTTTTTTTATTAAAAATAATATTTATGTTTTTACAACAAGACAAAACTTAATTGCAAGTCAATATTTTCAATTTAGTCTGGGTCTGGGATCACTAAAATGTTAATAAAGACCCGCTTTTATCGTAATATTACACCATGACGACCCCGCAAATAAGACGCTTTTTTGGAGTGCATTCTGACGATGTTATAATATGTTAAGGTCTTCTTGTAGTAGCATGGCATAAAAACGTTACACATATCTCACGCCTCGCAATTTCGGAGGTGAAAGGGATTAGAGCGCGGACAATTGCAGCACAAACACGTACATCTAATCTCGAAGATATCTAAGAGTATAGTATAATATCTGTTTTAGAAGCGGGCTCGGCGGTAGTCGGTTTGGCCACTGCTGCTTGTTCTTTGACTTTGTTAAAGAAAGTCTCGACTTTTTTTTGGCGCACTGGGGGCCACTAAATCTAGTCCAGTTCAATCCACAAAAGACACAAGTTTGCGCGTTTACCGCTAAAAGAATCCCTTCGTCGCATCTCCTCAGTTTTAAGGCGGAGTGCCTTGTTGCCTCAGTCAGTATTGGAATCCTAGGCGTCGGCATATCGATTGACGTGCAGTTTCGTGGTGTCTTGGAAGAAGAGGCCAAATTGGCCTCTAAAAAGCTTGGCGTGCTCAGCACAGCGGGACAGTATTTCATGCCGGCACATCGCTAGCAACTTTACAAGGCGCAGGTTCGGCCGCAAATGGAATATTGTTCCTATCTCTAGCCTGGGGCTTCCTAGTGCTGGCTCATTCGCTCATCGCATCCAGCGCAGATCCGTTCGGATCGTCGGCGACCGAGCTCTTTCCGATCGGCTTGACTCACTGGCACTGCGAAGAGATGTTGCGTCTCTTTGCGTATTTAATTGCATTTACCACGGGGAGTGCTGTGAAGAAGTGTTCGGACAAATTTCACCATCACACATCGCGTCAAAACTCGCGATACCATCCATACCATCTGGATATCTGGCTGCGCACCATTGTGCAACTTAAAAGAAGTTTTCTTCCTCGCACTACTTCCTTGTGGAATCGGCTATCGCGAGAGATATTTCCGGACCGATACGACTTAGCTATCTTCAAGAGCAGTAGGCCCTATATTCTTTATTTTTAAAAGTATGTCAACGCATCTGCAATTCCCCTGGTGTTGCAGTTGTTTATGGGTGGCGGTAATCACTTACCATCAAATGTGCCGTATGCTCGTTTGCACCCTCTCCTGAAGAAAATCTCCATACCTGTCTCTTTCTGTGGCAATTTAGCAAAAAGAAAGAAAGCATCTTTTGAATCTCTTTTTATTTTTACTCTTAACTCGTTTTTTATGAGTAAGGCCGCGTATGTTTAAAAACCGATATAAAAATATAGACAAGTATTTGACTTTGTATTCATATTAATTTAAGAAAATACCTTCGTTCCTTTCTCAGTAGGCCTTGTTTTTGGGAAAGGAACCTTTAAGTAAGCTACGCTACGCTTTAAACAATTATTACAAGTATTAATTTGTGAAGTTTAAAAAAAAATTGGGTATCTTTTAATTTAGTTTTTTTTCTGGCATTGGCTACTAACGGATTTAAGATTCAAAAAAAAAAATGGAATGTATTTCTTTAACTCCTCGATAAGTGTTCTATTCTGAAATCTGATGACGCTCAACCTAGTATAACTTAGTATTCATGTAACGATCATCACAGCCACAGAAATCTAAATATTATTATTTAGATTTCTGTGATCACAGCTTATCAACGCTGTGATCTTCAAGGTTATTAAACTCTAATATTAATTGAAAGATATGTGCTTAATGACACCCATCATTATATTATGAAATTAATGAATTTATATTATTTCAGTTTCATCAAGTTACAACTATTAGGTATAAGAAAATATGGTAACTATAAAAACCGGCTTACTTGGCCTCTATTAAAACAATTACCTACGAAGTACCTACTTAATTGATTTAAAGAATACGTAATGTGTTTAATGCCATTCCGTAAACAAATTATTTAGCAGTGAAACCGATCACCTTGTGAATATTTTTGTTGTGAACATTTCTATTAAATTGCTTTAAAATTTAATTTTTCTTTTGGAATAAACTTTAGCACAGTACTTAAATGTAACAATTACTACCATATCGCGGAAATTAAAATTTTTAACACAAAAACGTTAAAGTAGACGTAGACAAGTAAACATCGACATTGTAAATAAGATATATCCGATATAATACTACGTTTAAAATACACGTGTAGGTCTTAAAATAAAATGGAAAGGACCAAAGTCGTGTGAAAACGTCCTCGTTACACCAGTGCCGGTAGTTGTTGAGAGCACTAAGCTCAAAGTTGTTGACGAGTATACCTGGTACAAATTTACCGACTAGATAAAAACAACTTCGCCCGAAAGATCAATCGCTGGATCCAACTTGGCTAGGCATCGTTCAGGAGGGTCATAACCTCGTTATACCCCACATCTCGTTATACCTCAAAACTCGGAAACAAGAGTGTACAACGAGTGCGTGTTGTCAGCGAAGACACATGGATCTTAAACGTGTTCATTTACTGCTATCCTCGTCAGTCAGTCTGCTCAGGGTCGTTCAGCGACATTTGGTTTCACAGGGAAATGTTCAGAGTTTCTCTGCTTGTTGAATCTCGTAAAGAGGATGTTCGTAGTAGAACCAGAATAGCTGACGTAGCCTGTCGGATAAGTAAGCTAAGTGACAATGGGCCGGCCATTTTGCTCAAGAACCGACAACTGATGAGGAACAAAGGTATTTGAGAGTCGGTCTCGAACCGGTAAGCGAAGTGCATGGCGGCCTCCTACTAGGTGGAGTAAACGACCTGATAAGAAATAGCAGTGGACTTGTTGTTGTGAACGATGATGGTGAAAATGAAATAGGATGAAAGCGTTTTGGTCGCGTATTTTTAAGCAAAAATAAATTGTATATACCTACCCGGATCAGAAAATTATTTTATATTATAAACTTTGATATTTATACCTTACGTAACGCAAAACGAACAAAATTTCTCACTGTGGTAACAATATAAGATACTAGAATAATTAAAAAAACATAATTTTGTCGGCTTCACGATATACCTGCATTTTTCACAGGTTAATAAACACATAAGAATGAAGTGGCTTCTGTTTGGGGCAGCGATCTGCCTTCTCTGCTTGCACAGCGAATCCAAAACTTGGTCTACAGAAGAACACAGATCACGAAGACATAACTCACTGGAATACACTAATGAAATACCAACCCGAAGGTCGATACATCACAAGAGCTCGGCTGACCCTCCTGATCACACCAAACTGGTTGAGATGGCGAGATATGTAATGCACAACTGTGGTAACGTATTGTTTAGTTAGATATTTATAATAGATACTTGAATATGCCTCATCTACCTATGAAAGAACAAAAACGCTGATATTTTTTTGTCTTTGTGATGTGTTTGAGCCACGTGGTAGCGTATTATAGCTGCAATGGGTCAATTTGACTGAGAAAAGACGTCACTAGTACAGAGTGCTAGCGTAAAATGCCACAATAATGCTGTTGTATTTCGTAAAGGGAGCGACGAGATCTGAAGACCCTTTTATTGGTATTATTCCATGTGAGTCCTAAAGAATGACAGCCTGTCTGAATTTTAATTGTTAATCAAGCATAGATGTAGGTATTTATGGACCTCAGATTCCGTTTACATCAAGTCTACTATGCATGCTTATCACACATAATGGATACACTATTAAAAATTTTTATCACACAGCAGTTATAAATGTCTAACTAGCGTCACTTCCTTCAGTATAATTACTTTCGGATACATATATCTTGTTAGTTTTGCTATCTATTACAAATCTTAAGCACAGAACACCATTACTCCTAGATCTTAAGTCACTCCCTCATTAACGTTCTTCCTTATTCAATTTTCTCGTAAAGCCATAAATGGTATGACATAAAATTGTTTTCTACAGCCATTATCACTAAGGTAAAAATAGAAACACCACAAAAGAAACCATTTTACGACAGTCGTAAAGCGCAAGCTATAATTTTGCCTATCATTTACTTGTGAAGGCATTAAATATTTATGTTAGGAAGTCGCGAATATATATCGGTTTGATAGTCCATTTCTTAACGTATATGCCGCATTTTTATATCTTAACCAGAGTATTATTTATAACAGGTGGTGCAGGTGAGGTTGACATTTAGATAAAAAGGTGGCAAATTCTCTTTCACTTCAATTTTTATCTATTTCGGTTGAAACTAAGCTATAATGCATCCTGTAAACATAAGGGGACACGTATCTATCTTACTAAATTGTAAGGGTTCATTGAGTGTCAGCTGAACTCTTTACACAAAAAATATAAATACAAATGTTTAAAATCCTTATCCAATAAAAACCACTTTACTTTTCAGTTTTCTACAGGATGCATTTCGATGAGTGTGCGCAGGAATGCATAATTTAATTCCTTCTCCTTCCCACCATCGGACGACCAGACGTTCGACCAGTCTCCACCATTTCGTTGTTGACTTACCACGCATTCGTACCAAACGATTTGTCATCGTTCGTCATGTGAACAACAAAGAAGTGGAATAGGTTGCCAGCATCTGTCTTTCCATCCGATTACAACGTAGGTGTCTTCAAGACAAGAGTGAATAGGCTTTTAAGTCATTGCGCTTCACCATCTTAAGCTATATCACCACTTACCATTACGAGTAGGTAGGGTTGTAGTTAAGCACTGGCTTGAATAGTGAGTAGTGCTAAAAATAGATATCTGAATTTCACGTTCGTTTCTTGTTTACTGCTAACCACAGGTTTGGTATCATCTCCCAGCACTCTCGAGCATCTCATTGATCATTGGCAATGTTCCGTATTTTAACTTATATTTGCTCTTGTACTACTATTTTATACCTTGTTACAAAAACAGAAACGTTTTTATTTAATGTAGATTATAAACAATACTTATTGAAAGTCACTTTTTTCATTTACCACCGGTTCGCAAAAAAAAAACCTCTGTTCTGGGAAGAACCAGCAAGAAACCCAGCGGGACTATTTTTTTTTTCAAATAATAGCTTGCACTCATGTTTACAATTAATAACACAACACGAATTAGAAATAGCTTGGTAGCGATCACCTTTGGCAGGGGTTATTATCATCCATATTTTGCTGTTCAGCTGGCCTTCGAAGTTGTTTTATTGCTTTCTCCGCATCTGTACTATCTATACTGATTTTTATTTTAATAATGTGTCATCAAAACGATTTTTAATAGAATAAGGGTGTCAAACGAGCACATAGTCCAACTGATGGTAAGCGGATGCTGTGGCCCCTAGACATCTACATTTAACCTCGGTTAGGGACCAAAATGCCGAGGTGTTTTCACCCCGGAGGACTAAGATTAGAGAAGAATGCCCTGATTCCAGTAAAACGGGTCTTCGGTTATCTACACTCACCAAACGGAACACAGCATTAGTGCTGTTATTTTACGCTAGTATTCCCCGGTCGAGCCGACCCGTTCGTGCTACAACCACAATATAGCTGCACCGTGACTCTACCACGTATAAAACGATGCAAAAGTCATTCATGCTCGAATTATTCAAAAGCTATCAACTATTACAAACTACCTTACGGTGTTAATTCATTCCTTATCCCATTAATCATATACACGAACATTTCTATAGTTTAAATATTGTGTTTATTTCACGGACAGGGTATAATTACCTCATACATGCCTTTGTCTAAAAAGGGACAAAAGTACAAATAATGAGAAAAATGACCAGACTGCAATCCTTTGTCGCTAACATTCGCGCATTTACTAATGGCTAACCACACATGCAGGCGCACAGGCTAATTCTACCTAAACATTTCGAGAAATTAGACTTGTCACCGAGAGGCTAGAAATTTAGGTAATAAGCAAGGTTTAGACGAAGTTAGTAACGCTGGCGCCAGTCCTCAGACAAGCCAGCGCTGGCCTGGCCCGTGTGGTTTAGATAAGGCCAAATGGATTCATTTCATTCCTAAATAATTCTTGTAAATCGTTGTATTAAATTAATGATTTTATAAACTTTAACTAAAAATAATGATTATCATATAGTACATACATCAAATATAGGAATTTGTACAATATCACTAGTTAAATTTTCATATTAAGTACAAATTATTTATTCTGGCGTGGGGCTTGTCTAGAAAAACTGTTTATATGAGGCCAATAACAAGCCAGCGCTGGCTGCCAGTGAAACTTAAGTATTTGTAACTCCCTTTGCCCTTTGTTTCCCTACTCATGATACTATTAATGTTGCAGATTGGGCATCGATAGCTACTATATCAATTCTGCCGGCTATCGAAGGCTTCCCATTTTCAAACGTTAAGTCCATCGTCGATGGCTCTCTAGCTAACTCTACCGGGGTGCCGTATTTCTACATGTCCCCTTTGGATTTTACTGCACGCGATTTGTCGGTAAGCATTATGCGACGATTACGATCAACTGGACGATATTATTTGATATGCCACAACAAAATAGCAAAATATGTTAGTCATTTAAAAATAATATGCATATCCAATATGGCCATTGTCTCTGTGTCCTTGGACATTGCTTACGATGTTATCTAATAAGGGTTACTTGTTTGTTTATATACAAATTAAGGTGACGAATGAGTGCATAGTTCACTTGAAGGGCGGTATCCCTTAGATATCTAAGTCCACCTCGATTAAAATCAAAATGCAGCTCCCTAAAGACTAACATGAAGTGCTTCATTGTCAGTTTGTGCTGGGCTAAGGGTAGAAAGTATCGAGTGTCGGTGTTTTTGTTTGCTCGAAAACTGCTACTGCTACAATGTAACACAGTTTCTAACGTATCATTATCAAACTTTGTCAACACAATGCAGAGATGAAAGCAACACTACTGGGTTCGGCAGCTCTTGCTTAAACACATCATAAACTCTCATTCCTGTCAGCCGGAGGAGTAGGCAGAGACTAGATACCAATTGGCATATCCTGACACACCTCTCTCGTTTCTTTTACATCCATATCGTTTAAACAATAATTATAAACTCTACTAAGTATATTTCATTTATATAACATGTAAAAGTAGAACATAATTACGTAAAACATTTGTTAAAATAAGAAAAACTAAAATTATCACACAATCCGGTATTTTTATTATATAGTAATTTCATATTTGTATTTTAAAATTTATTTTTGATAAAAATAAATAAAATATTTTTATTTTTATTTATTAACATATCCTCTTTAATAATGTAATTTCAACAGAAAAACACGCGGGCAACAGTGCTCGTGTCCTTGGAAGAAACAAATTATTGCGAAACGCATAACTTGGACCCGGAAGATCCGCGATGCACAAGACTAATGCTTTCAGGGAAAATGAAGAAGGTATGTTAAAAATCAACTTTTAATTTACCTTTTATGAATCTATCCACCCTCAAAATAATTAAAAAGATATATTATTTTTTCCTTCTTATGAGTAAAGTTCAATCAATCACCATTATGAATTATGATCATGATCGTTTACTGTATTTTACAAACGTGAACTTCACCGCGTCGTACGCGTCCAATTCGCTTGGCTATGTAATCAGATATTTCAGCATTTGAGCCTTCCAAGAGTGCAATACGAATATCTAATGGATTGATAACTGATTACGGGATAACATAATACACCCGAAACTGAATTAAGATACAGGTGATGGGAGACGGCGTGAGCTTAAACAGTAACAGTGGGAGATTACCGACTTATTAAGTAATGTAAGTACCTAATATTATTGACCTTATTATAAATGGCACTTGGTGCCTCTTAGTTGACAAGGTCAATAATCAAAGGAAGAAATAATATTAAAAACTATCAGAAAGTTAAGGAATAATCAGTATTTGGGAAAAAAACCCAACTCATTTGCATTGACTACCTACTGGTGACGAGGCATTCCATCTTAGTCGTAAAGGGTCACAACGCATTTGCGTTTTGATTCATAATCGAAGATAGTCCAAGGTGTCCAAATACCAGCAGGTGAACTGTGTGTTTTCTCGTCACCCTTTTTCTCTAACAAGGCTAAAATAAAAATAAAATTGTACAACTAACTTCAATATAAATAAAATGTAGTCCAAGTCAATTAAATCCGCATCATTAAAGTTAACTCAAAAACTACTGGCCATATCATGATAAAATTCATAGTTGACTACATGAGAAGCACCGGCTTTCAAACAAAAAATAACCATCAAAACCACACTTAAAAATACAGTGGAATTGGAAACCTCATCCTTTTTTCGAAGTCGGTTTAAAAATTAACTGCGTTATCTTGTTGATTGCTTTTTGGGTGTTTGAGTAAATAAGGAAACTTTGTTAAGACGTAGGTACACCATCAATCCTCATTTCGCATCGATTAAAAAAATACCGTAGACTGTCACGTTCAGAGATCAACCGGTGTTATCAGACAAGCTGTGTTTACTTTTCGCGATTAATTCATGAGTTATGTCACGTTCGCCTTATCATTTTTGCTACCAAACATTTTGAAAGATAATGATGACGGATTATTCTGCAACATAAATAATACTTTATTTTATTATCTGTGTACATACTGTCAACAGCTCTCTCTGTTCTGGAACAAACACATAAAGTATTATGGCTATTTGTGTAATATAAAAGTAACTGTTTTACTGCTTTAAGAAAATATGATGGACACATATATACGTAAACGTTTCATGTGTATAGAGATAAATAATTAGTGAATAATATAATAAAGTATCTCTTACGAATAGTTACAGTATTTTTTTTTTATAGAATAGGGTGACAAACGAGCACACAGTCCACCTGATGGTAAGTGGTTGCTGCGGCCCATAGACATCTACATCTATCTTCCATTGTAAATCAAAATGCAGATGCGTTGTCACCCATGAGGACTGAGATGGAATGCCTCGTTTCCAGTAAAAAGGGTCTCCGGTTCTCTACACTCACCATACGAAATACAGCAGCATTAAGCTATTATTTCACGCTGGTATTCTGTGAGAGCGTGGTCCTTCCCCGGTCGAGCCGACCCATTCGTGTATTTGATTAAAACATCGTATCGTATTTAAAATACAATTTACTTTTTGTTAGTTTTAATATAGATTCATATACGATACCGTATAGAAGAGAGCCGTGGTAGCTCAGATGGTTAACGCTCGCTGTGAATATAACAGAACGCGAGTAAACCGGGTTCGATCCTCGTCGGCACCAATGAAATTGTTAATTGCAATTTTAAGTGCTGATTTCCACAGACCACGTGCTCGGCATTAAAGGAAAGTGAAGGAAAACATCGTGATTTGATATAGTAACTCCATTTTCATTTACTGCAGTTCTGAGGATACATTTGTCAACTGCATTCTTTTCTTTAGGTTCCATTGTTCCAATACAGGTGGATACATCTCATTTTTTGAGTAGGAAAAGAATATAGGAAACTCAGAGTATGAGTATGCCCTCACCTTAAGATTTTATATTTATATTATTAAAAGTCCCCTCCGGTATCAACAAAATTGTTAATTGCAGTTATAAGTGGTGAGATTTAGCACATTTTCGGTGGTGAAACCAAACATCGGGAAAACCTGCATGTTAAAGAAATTTATGTTGACGTTCAAACTCTACAAACATGCATTTGACAGTGCGGCAGACTCTTTCTTGCCCTAAAACTTACTCCGAAATGGCCTGTGCCCAGCAGTAGGACGTATTTGTGTAAATTAATATACAAAGATATCGTAAAACAGAGCAGAGGAAAGGTGTAGCGTAATAAGTGTATTTAAATGTACTTGAAACTTACCGTGTGCGTATTGTTACAGGTCAAAGAAGGCACCCCAGAGTACACTTTCGCTAAGGCCGCATTGTTTGAAAGGCATCCGGCTATGGCGAATTTCCCTCCAGGTTTATATCTTTTAATATTTTTTTATATTATAATCTCAACGTTACTTAATTTTGAGTAGTCGGCCCCATAGATTACCCCCTGCTAAATAATTTATTTTTATAGAATTTATGGGTGATTTAATTTAACAAGTACACAGTCCACCTGATGGTAAGTGAATGACGCGGCCCATAGACATCTATATTTATCCTCAATTAATTGTCGCCCCTGAAAACACAAAGACTGAACACCTCGCCATCAGTATACATGGTCTCCCTATCTCTAAGCTCACCATACGAAACAGCATTAGCTGCTATTTTATGAAGGTGTTCTGTAAGAGCATGGTACATCCCCCGCCGACCCATCCGTGATACAACCACAATATAACTGCAGCATAACTCTACTATATATAAAATGATGATAATAATGACCTACAGACAGACTTTGGTCACAACGGACACTATTCATCAGTGAAGGACAGGATTATATTACATGTGTAGTAAGCACACCTGCAAACTATTCCCTCTCTTGATTTCTCAGTCTGATAGGAATATGAGAGAGGTAATTTCTACGTCTTAAAGCACATCTGCACTCACTTAACAGTTCAATAGAACGGCTTTAAGTGGGTAAAACTACTGGTGATTTTAGTACAACCCAGGATTCCAGGCTGTTGTTATCCAGTTACTGGTTGTATTAGTAACTTTATTTAACGCTGCACCTTGGTCTAAGTTTAGTTTTGTCTATTTTTGTTTAGGGGGTTTTCTGTGAGTCGGCCTACATGCTGGAAATTTTTTTACTTTGCTTTACCAAGTGTTTAGAATTCTAGTAAGCAAAGGTTTCTTTTTACTGTTATTAGTTTTTACCTTTTTAAAGTTGTCGAAGTGGTCAAAAATTAGCCTCGAGGACATCGCCGGCATCTATCTTGTTTATATGTAATTCTGGATTCTGAATTTAGATTATAATTGAAAATTAAAAAGTCGCGCAACACATAATATTATAATAGTGCTACGCGTATACAATACGCGCAAACAACAGATTGATATACTACTCCTTCGTAACGATTTTCTGTTTGTAACGTCCGAGACACGACGACAATCGCCTCATAATATATAGACCGCAAAACAACAATTTGTGTAGTTTATAACTTTTTACAAAATGTTGGAACCGGCTAAGATTCGAACCCGTGATCCATGACGTAAAGCCACATTGTGGCTATACGGTAGTCAGTACATACGTATTTACCATAACAATGAAAGGATTTTGTTTAATGTAGAATAATAATAATTATTATTATAGAATCAATACCATTTTTTAAATTACCCTCTTTTTATAAAACAAATAGTAGATATATAAATAATTACGTTTATTTAATGATTTCTTATATTTACGCGAACACTACACATTGATTAAAACTATTTTTACGGATTATATCAGATTTGATAGACCACAAATCCTCGCGAAAGAACACTGATTCCTACCAAGGATGATACGTGAGACTATTGAAATTAAAAAACATCCTAATTTCAATAGAGAAGGAGGCTGGGTACTACCCACCTGCTTGGGACCCTATAATCAGTAAAATTAAAACTAAACCCAAGCATACCACTGCAAGACCTCAGGACATAATCAGTTCATTTTGCGTAGATCGGACCATAAACAACAATTAAAAAAGCTGAAGGTACTCCGGGTTAACAATGACATCGGGACGTCAGTCACCTCAGTCCCCAGTGACCATGGGTGCTGGAAAACACCCGAAACGTCGGGAATTAAAAATAAAAATAATTAAAAGTATAATTAAACTCGACAAAATCCGTAAAAGTAGTTTTAATCAACTACGTTTATTATAAAGCATGCGACCTGCCCCGGCTTCGCCTGCGTAGGTTCAATTAATGTGGTGTTATTTAAATTAATGAATAGTAATAAATATTTTTTAAAAACAAGCTTTTATTTAAATGCTCTAAAAAGCAGAAAATAAACTTTAAACAATCAAACCCACCAATTTATTACATTATACAATACAATTTATATGACATTTAAAGCTTGTCGCGCATACGTTATATGATGGAATTTGAAAAAGTAAATACCGACTAATAACACTCGAATATAAAATATAAAGCTATAAAAACAGATTATCTTTTGTTTTAATAGGAAGTCATTTTGTGCGATGTAACTTGGTGATTAATATACTCTTTGTTTGTGGTTTGCCGTAGCGTGTTGGCGCGACGATGAAAAAATTAAAGTCGTGTTGTTAAATGAACGAATACCGTGAAATAACTACTAATCAAATTTTAAATGAGTATTATTCTCTAAAAATTAACTAAAAATTAAAACGCCGTTTAATATCTGCTTGAAATAGAGTGATGGGTTGGATTAGGATTTTATATATCTACACTTTTTATTATACTTTATATTTCCTTAAAATTTAAGTTTTACGCGCAACATAATATTATGGTGTCCAGATGTTCGATATCCACTAACTTGTTCCAACCTAACCGTATTCTGGGTAGTACAGGATTTTTTTTATAGGATAGGGTGACAAACGAGCACACAGTCCACCTGATGGTAAGTATTTGCTGTGGCTCATAGACATCTACATCTATCCTCGATTACGAATCAAAATGCAGATGCGTTGTCACCTGTGAGGACTAAGATGGAATGCCTCGTATCCAGTAAAAAGGGTCTACGGTTCTCTACACTCACCATACGAAATACAGCAGCATTAAGCTACTATTTCACGCTGGTATTCTGTGAGAGCGTAGTCCTTCCCCGGTCATTCGTACTACAACTATACTTCTAATATAACTGCAGCATGGCTCTACCATGTATAAATACATAACATTATATTATTATGATATCACCACCGTCAGTGTTTTTAAGTCCGCTAATGAACAAAGGACCTTTCTAAACTTGCACCAGCTGCATGAACTACTCGGAAAATATGCGCACACTCAAAACTTAAGGCATCACTAGCTTCTGAATTTGAGTACATTGACTTTTTAACAGATTTTCTACAATCGGCATGCACCGCGTGCTTAAGTTGTCATTTGATGTAAAATTCGCGCGGTCCAAGTAATGGTCTAATGGTGAATGGTCACTGCGGCCCATAGACGACTGAAGTCAACAAACGCAAAGCAAAGAAAGTCATACGTTGTAGCTACTGATTAGTAAAAAGAGTGCCTATGCCTATTCCTTTGAACCGATTTAATCAAGGATGTGCTGCTTGGGTCATATTTAATATTTCTTTTTTTTTCTAGATCACAACTGGTTCGTAGCGAAAATGAAGATCGCTCAGATCGCTATGATCGATTGGTTCGGCGGCGCAAAATACATTTCGGTTAAAGAATATCTAGCGTACAACTATACCGGCAATGAAATGTTGCACTATTACAGCCGCTTGCACCAATAACGCCAAATATTTAGTATAACGCGTGGAAAATAACATGAGACTTGCGTAGAATGCAACGCCTCGTTCGTTTCACGTCACATCACCCCACGTGCTCCCTGTATGTCTGTTTGTACACCGAATGAACCTCACAACGTAATGTATACTTGTACATTTTTTATACTCTGTACAAGCACACCTCCGTGACGTCATCCGACTCAGGTATCATGTTATTATGCACGAGTAATACTGTAGTGAATGGTTGATAATTGAGAAAGTTATAAACTTGTCACATTCAATATTATCCATTAAATTTTATTTATTTACCAAAGTGATATGTGGTGTGTAGAGGTCCTAAAAACTTAAAAGAATAGATCAAAGCGTATTGTGATAGTCTTTATTTTTTATATAAATGTTATGTACATAGTTACAGTGTATTTTACTAAATAAATATGTTTTATATTCCATAATATATATGTTTTGTTTCTTATTTTACGTGAAACCTGTCTCCTCTTCGATGTTAAAGAATACTTATTTATATTTTTATGTAAATAGATAAAAAAATCATAAACAAATACACACACACACACATTATATATAATATATATATATATATATATATATATATATATATATATATATATATATATATATATGTGCGTGTGTGTATATATGGCGCTGCGCTGCACAGGACAGGATTACAATGCACGTGTGTGCATTAGCACAGGATGCACCTGTATGTGGTAGTATGTACCTGCACGCACACACTCGTGCATTGCTGAGCTGTTGTCGTCTGCATGGGCTTTCTGCCCAGCAGGTATCGGGCCTCGGGCCCTTTACCCGAACATTCCTTACGGCACACTACAGTGTGCCGGTCCTGGGCGCCTTTGATGTTAAAAGGCGTTGTAATGTAGAAAACGACTTTTCGTCGTAGTCGGGTAATTTTTTCAAAAAAGGATGGTTATCTCAATAATTGTGTTTAACACAATTATTTTGTCTAGGTTGGCCTTTCTGCGGCATTGTGGGATTTACTCGACTCCCTAATCTATATAGGGAGGAGTTCTCTTGGATAGGGTCGCCCGTCCGGTGGCCGTGAGTGCAACGGCGCGAAGCCGTTGAGGTGTTCATGTGGCCCGTTGTCGGCGCGGTTGGACATACCGCGCGCCAGCCGGACCACGAATTCTTGTAGGCTCTCCATCTTAAGGTTGGCCGCTATGACGTCATTCCGGACGTAGCGACCCGCACCGACTATGGTTCGTAATGACAAGTTCTGCTGGGCCTGTAGTCGCCGCTTCTGTTGATCGCTCGGGAGCGCATACCAGGCCGGAGCAGCGTATGTTAGCAAGGGTCTTATATACATTTTATAGATGGTCAACTTCGACTTTGTCGGTAACTTGGATGCCAGGACAGGACGGAGCATCGCCCGCGCACATCGAGCTTTGCGGACAACAAAGTCGACGTGTGCAGTCATGCGCAACATCCTGTCAATCCGGCATCCAAGGTAGGTCACGGCCTTCTCATATGCGATCTCCTGGCCTCTGAGGGTTAGCGGTGGTGGTAGGTTTCTGTAGCTCCACTCATCCAACCATGGTGGCAGCAGGTCCAGCAGACGTTGCATCCTGGCAGTGGCGATATGGGCTCTTCTGGACAAGGTGAAGTAGGCGCTATCATCCGCAAAAAGCGCCAGCTCGACGTCGTCTTCCTATTCGTGCAGATGCCCTGCCAGGGTAGGGATGTCATTGGTGTAAGCCGCGTACAGGACTGGAGACAGACAGCTGCCCTGTGGCACACCAGCTGTTATCGGTTATATTGCGGACTCAGTGTCCTCTACACAGACGTAGAACCTCCTGTCTACGAGGAAAGACGCCACTAGCCGCAATATAGCGAGAGGGACACTGGTCTGGTCTTTTAACTTGTAAAGTAGTCCCGGGTGCCACAACCTGTCGAACGCCTTCTCGATATCGAGAAAGACGCCCAACGATGTGCGGCCGCGGTTGTGCTCGGCCAACCAGCACTCTGGTCAGCTGTGTTGCCGTTGAGTGGTCCCTCTTGAATCCATGCTGCTCCGCCCGAAGTTAGATGCACGGGCGGAGACGTCTGAGCAGTATTTTTTCAGTTTAGCTATATGCGGTAGTAGCGTGATCGGCCTGAAGCTGGCAGCTCGACGCCTGTCCTTCCCCGGTTTCGGCAGGACGATGATTTTGCCTTTCTTCCAGTCCTCCGGGAAGTGGAATGTCCGCAATATGCCATTGGAGAGTCGACCTATTTCTACAAGACTCTATTGGGCAGCTGTCGTAGTGCAGCGTTGGTAATACCATCGTACCCCGGCGCCTTCCTCGGTTGCAGGCGGGTTGTTGACCTCCGCAGTTCAGCGGGGGAGATAAACCACTCTCCTGCAAGCGGTGGCGCGGGCGACGACAGGAACTCCTGCACGCGGCTCTCCTTCCGGGTGTGGATTTCCATGAAGTTCGCACTTGCTGGGTTCGGCATAAACTGTTCCTCGAAGTGCTCAGCTAGTATATCCGCTCTGCCCTTGGCATCATAACGTAGTTCGCCCGCGTTGTTGGTCAGCGGACAAACAGGTGGTCGGGTTTTCGTTAACTGCCGGTTCAATGTGTAGAGCGACGCTTGATGTTCGTCAGCCTTCCAAATGCGCCGCTCCCAGGCCTCTCCTCTGTGGGTCTGTATTGCAACCGACAGTTCGTCCGTTAAGGTGTTCAGCTTCGCTTTTATTCTGGGGCAGCGAGTGCGCGCCCAGAGCTTCCTCAGCGCTCTTTTATGTCTCTGCTGCACGCGTATCTTTAGCGGCAGCTCTTCCTTTCTACCAGAGAGAGGGACGATCGTAGAGGCCGCGTTGAGGGCCTCCTGGATGCCCGTGGTTATTCTGGTTGCAGCGGCCTCTACATCGTCCACTGAGTGGATAGGTGCGTGGATTGGAGGTCTCTCCTGCAGGTGTTGGTGGTAGAGCCTCCAGTCGATCTTGGTCTTAACGGCTCAGGGCGGCGAAGTCACTGCCTTGGTGCCAAGGGTAATCAGAATCGGGAGGTGCTGTGTATTTAGGTCGTACAGCACCTCTACCCCTACTGGGTAGTTGACGTTCCTCCCTATCTCTTAGTCCGTTGGAACGGTAATCCGACGCGACCGGAGAGAGATCAGACCAAGACAATACCAACGGCTTTACGTTCTTTCCGAGGCAGGGGGGGTGGGGTAAAACACTACCAACTTTACAGACTCTTGGTCTTTTGACCAACGATTTTGACCCGCGCCAGAGTTCGAACCTGGTGATCAGCAGTTGCGCGTACAACCACTAGATCAATAAAGCAGAGTATTATCTATGAAAGTTGAGCATTAACATTACAAGTATTATTTTGTTGTTTTTTGTTTGAACTTAATACAAGCTATAAATAAAGTGAATTACCTATTAACTCAAGTATAATCAATATTTTATTAACTGTGTAAATAATAACAGTATAGGAAAATAATAAAGAAATAATAACATTACGATAAGCTGATAAGTGGCCAGTTACATCTGCAAAGACAACTTTGTAAAATATTTTGCAACTAAAACGTGTGTAAACAAACCTATACCCTACTACAAAGTGTTTTTACCCACGACAGAACGGAGGTTTATGCGTTGTGCGTTTAGGGTGAGATGTTGTTGATGCAAACGCATGTCCCCATTTATCTCCAAAACGATATGACTGATTTATAATTTATTAGCATGAGCAAATAATTCACGATTTTTTTTAAATAATGGCCAATAAAAAGAACAATACAAGAATTTAGATGTTATAAAGTAGCGAATGGAGTTATTTATGGTTGCGAATAAACATAATCTAATTTCAAAAAAGTTGATATTACCCCCTTTTTAATTATAGATTTATTTTAGTTAAGATTTTTTAAATACACTTATTTTAGCTCAGGTCATATTAGTGTACTCATGTGGCGATATACAATGTCATCGGTGTAACCTTAAGTACAGACACACACTCGTCCTGACCTACTCTTGTCCGATCCACCGTTCATAGGATAGTTAGGTTGAAAAGGATGTATTGTCAGAAACAGAGAAGTATAATTATTAAAAATCCGAAAATAAATTACATATTTGTATATTGCACTAGGACGTTCGAACGTGGAGCTCGAGGTGTAGTAGCTAAGTGCGCTTCGACAACTAGGCCACAATGTTGCCACAAGTACATTACACATTCCATAAAGCGGCTCGAAAGCGAAGATATTCCAATGTCTGAAGGTTTTTTCTCTAATATTCAATTTCTTCGCGATATTTTCATTCAACATTGGTAACAAAAATCAAGGACTTTACAAGTTTTATTTAGGCACAGGTTATGTGTTGCCCAAAAGAAAATTACATAAAATTAAACATAATAGATGTAGTGAAAATATTTTCATTGAATCAATGTCAAATGTTAAAACATAAAGATTATCATTTTTATTTTAAATATTTTGGTATCACCCAGTTGTCAAAGCAATTTTATCCCCGACAATATACGACCTTTGAAACAAAATAAGATAATAAATTAATGTATTGATATGATGCTTTGATAAACGAATATATATATATATATATATATATATATATATATATATATATATATATATATATATATATCCATGATTTCATAATTCATGTCACAGGGTTATAATACAGAATTCATAGTGCTATAAGCTAAAATAGCAACCGACACCTACCACCGATTACACTGAAATAGGTACCATTATAATGAGGGCTAATAATTTATCGTTCACCAGATGTCGTAGTGAAGTTATTTGTTACCGTGTCACAATAAATTAAGAGTTGCGTTTCAAATGAAAGTTTTTCGGTTTCTAGGGTAGGTATATTAGGTCGGTGAAAAAGTTTCTTCGTATTTTGTTTGAATAAAATTGAAAAACTCTTTGGTTGTACTGTTTGTATGTCTGATTTTAATATCATACATACAGGACATTAAAAAAAATTAAAAAACACTCCCGCCATTTTTCAGTTATTATGTCCGCAAAAATAAGTGAATGTAACGAAGAAATTCGATACATTCTAAAGTTTTATTATAAAAAAGGGATTTTTCCGCGAAAAAAAATTTGTGACGTTTATGGATCTAATGCAGTGTCAGCAAGAGTAGTATAAAGTTGGTTCAAGCGTTTTCAGTCTGGGAATTTTGATGTTAAAGATGCAGCTCGCTCTGGTCGCCCTCATACGGAAAAAATTGATACCAATTTTGAAAAAATGGAGTGAGATCGGCACATTAATAGTTACGACATAGCCGAAGAATTGAGAATCGACCACAAAACAGTTTGAGCCATTTGAAAAAGTCTGGGTATACAAAAAAGCTCGATATTTGGTACCACACAAGCTCACTGAAAGAAACCTAATGAATTGTGTACTCATATGCAATTCTCTATTGAAACTTAATGAAACCGAACCATTTTTGAAAAGACTGAACACCGGTAATCTCTACTGCCAACAACTAATAAGACTCAAGCAAGAATTTGAGAAATACTATATACTATATATAGAAAATACTAATATAGAATCGATCAACAGAAAAGGAGTAGTCTTTCATCATGATAACGCCAGACCTACATCTTTGGCCACTCAAAAAATATTTAGAGAGGTTGGTTGGAAAGTGTTAATGCATCCACCATATAGTTCTCACCATGCATCCTCAGATTTTCACCGAGTTCGATTTTCGAGTTCAGTCTCTTCAGAATTCTTTGGGTAGTGTTAGGTTAACATCAAGAGAGAACTGTCAAAACTACTTGTCGCATTTTTTTTGATCAGTTCCAAGATTCCTACAGCAACGGGATTATGTCACTATCTACAAGATGGCAATAAGTTATTAAACAAAATGGCACAATATATATTATAATAAAATATAATTAAACTAAAAATTGAAAGTCTATGAAACGAAAAAGCGAAAGTAAAAAGAGACAGACACATAAATTAATAAGATGTAACGTGGGAGAAAATGAGATAGGAAGCATTATAGCTCAATGCTTGCGAGAAAAAAGTTTTGTTTAACAAGGTACGAATAAACAAACAGTGAAAAACGGCTAAACTTCGTAATAGGTAAAATTTATATAAATCTTTCTGTAATTAGTGAATACTATATAAGGTATATCGAAAAGAGTATAAACATTCGAAGGAAAATGAACCCACACGTCGTAAAAATTAGTGGCTGTCCCGTATTTTTAAAAGTACAATAACAATGTCGAAGACTCCTTTAAGATATTTTAAGGACACGTTTACAAAATTGATAGGTATAGAATCGAACTATTACATTGACACGGGTCACACACATTGAATCGTAGTCAAATAAAATTATTTTTATAATTTGATAGATTGAATTTGTTTTTGATTCCTTATACCTCAAAAATATATTTAGATACATACATTAATTAGACTTAGATACGAAATACGAATACCTACTCCAGGGACTGCTTGGCACTGGAAGCTCCTCTACTGGCAGGAAGATGTTAGCAACATACTTTGGACTGGTTTTATCAGTTATGATAAGACCTTACCTCCGGACTTGATGGAGTGACTTGGAAGTGTAGTTCGGTAACTACAACGGGAACTCCTGGACGAGTAAGAACTAAGTGTGCTGAGCTTGGGCTCGTTTTGTTAGTTATGATGAGTCCTTACGATCAGCGATCTTTTTAGCATGAGCCTCTGCAAACAGGCGATACAGTTACCACACACGACGGCGGCCGAGCGCGGACTGTGGTTCTATCGAAGTCTTTGTACAATAAATCAAAACAGGCACCAAAAATAAAATAGCCCTTATTACAACATATTATAGGTACTTGAGGTTTTTTATGATTCATCGGTATTAGCAAATTATGTGAAAAAAATATGCATCTGCTTTTATTTTTTCTACGACTATTCGTGAAATTTTGATAAAAATAAAGACTTATTTTTTTATTGAATATGTTTGCCTACCTATAATATTTTTAGAAATTTAAAATATGTTGATAATAGACCAAAAAATGTGCCGAAACTCGATATCGTTAATTTTGTAGTAAATGGCACGGAAATTCTCTTTACACTATAAAAAACTATTATATTAACAAAAGAGTCAATACCATTTGAAGATGAAGAACCAATGGTAGTTGTTAGTTACATATGATTTGGTTTAGTTTTGTCACAAAATGTACCGAAAAACCGCATAATTTTGCTCGATTTGCAAACGCGTCCTTAAAAATAGTCGGATTAAAATATTTCGTTTAAATAAAATAAGTATTAAAATAAATGAGTCAAAGTAATACTAATTTGAACAAAGAAAGAACCATCAAACCATTAGTAGATAGTTTCGTGCGTTTCCCATCTGTATGGTTCACTTCTCAACTATGATTTTCATATAGAATTGGCAGCTAAGTGGCAGCGGCAGTAAACGGTGAAAAAAATTAACAAATACAATTATCCATATTGAAAAAAATCATGATTTTATAAATTCAGGCCATCTAGCGTCTATTTTACGTACCACCTTGGGTGTCAATCAATTGTTCGATAAAGTGACGACCTACAGAATGATGTAGGTGGCGCTATTATAATTTTACTAGAAAGAAAATATAATATCTGTGTCTAATAAATATATTAAAAGGATTGTTAGATTTACTATGAAATTAAATTTTCTTATATTTTATGCCGAACTTGTAGTAACATAAAATTATGTTGTAGTTTAAATTATAATATTAGAAAATAAATCATTTGGCGTAAAGTATTTGTATTTTATATTTCATTTCATTTGAAGGTTTCACTTCTGTCGCGTGTGAGCTGTACGCATGTTTTTCTTTAATTATTTTACTTTTAAGATTACCCATAGTTTGGTTTATTCATTTAATGTCATTAATATGTGACTAATATTTTAGAAAGAAACATTATAATTTATAATTTCGTAACATTTTAACTTCCTGTTCATGAAATCTGTTAAATATTTAACCTCATTCAGTCCTAGTGGCAGAAAAAACTAACCTAATGAAAAGAAAAATTATATCAATAAATAATTTAACATTTTCTTGAATTTATAAATATAAATTAAGAAAGGTTTTAATTTAAAGATTATTATTGTGGTAGAAAAAAATTAATTCGTCCATTCATCTTTTAAAAAAAGAATATTCAGAGGCAACATGGTGGCAAACCATAACCCGACTAAGTATGACAGCGCACAGGAGAAGTGTAATATGAAAGTCGCTATTCACCTGGATGCAAGTTTCATACAAGCGCTATTCCTCTTTGGATGTCTCGCCAAAATGACAAAGAACTAACATTACGTTTGTAGATGTCTATGGGCCACGGCTACGGTAGCATGCCGCCGTCATATATTTTCGCCTTTGGTCGCCGAGAGGAACATAGTCAAACAATCGTTAGGGGGTGGGAATAGTCCCGCAGTTTAAGTTAAATCTGGTCAAATTAAGTTCAAATACACCTTATTATATTTTAACACTGAGCAAGAAAAATATGGAGTTTTGATACTTATTTATGTCAAGCTATGTACGTACGAACGTATGTATGTACGAATGGGTGGGGGTTCGACTGAGAGGAACCACTCTTCTCTTCTCTCACAGAATACTAGCGTAAAATAGCAGCTTAACGCTGCTGTGTTTCGTATAATAAGTGAAAAGAACCGGAAACTCCTTTTACTGGAAATGAGACATTCTATCTTTGTCTTTTCACGGGTGGCAACCCATCCTCATTTCGATTCGTAATCGAGGATAGATGTAGATGTCTATGGGCCATAGCAACTACTTACCATCAGGTGGTCTGTGGGCTTGCTTGTCACCCTTAGGGGCCATTCATTAATTACGTAAAGATGATAATGACGATTTTTGACACCCCGCCCTGCCCCCATGTAAAGATACATAAGATTTCTCGAACCCCCCCCCCCACTTCTTACGTAAGATTCTAGACAGTAAAAGCAAGACAGTAAGATTCTAGAAAGAAATTAAAGGGTACATTATAGAATGAAGAAAACCATTCGGCATCCGAAATGGAACTAGATCTCCAATATTTAGTAACAAAATATTAAGTAATACAGAGTTTCCCCCCAACCCCAGATAAGGGGGGGATAAAACTCTGTACTAATGAATGGTCCTTACGTAATTAATGAATGGTCCCTTATCCTATAAAAAAAATCTTTTGGAGCGCCGGTCATGTCCGTCAAGATTCATGACGTGTACTGTAGCTTTTTGTCTAGTTTAATTTGAAGATAAATCACAATCTTTTACCCACACGTATCTCAATTTATAATTTAATTACACCTATCTCAATTTATTGTTAATGTATTTTTAACAATGGTCTAAAAACGATAGTAGTAATTATTTAAGTTTACTGTTATCATAAGTCTATCAAAAGTCCACTGCTTAAAATAGGCTTCCATCATAGATTCCTTCATTAGGAGGATATTTTTCATAGTTGCCACATGGGTTGGCAACCGAATTTTTTTTAATTGTCACTAGCAAGACGTTGCTGCCCATCTGGTTCGTTTCTCTCACACCGGTAGTAAACCGCTCACTGTAACCTTTACAGTACACGAGCTACATTACAATTTTAAATGCTGATTCACCACATGTTCGACGGTGAGAGAAAAACACTGTAGGAAAACTTGTATGCCTGAGACATTATAGAGAATATTTCGTAGATATGTTTTTGAAGTCAGCTACACGCAGTGCAGTAGTGCAACGGATATTTTCTTACCCTGAAACCTTCTCAAAAATGTGAGGAGGCCTGACCTCATCAGTGTATAATTTTCATGTTCTAAAAAAATTGGAGGCTACAATATTTTCACTTATATTTCTTAATCTATGTTAAACCAGATTTGTGTAAAATTATATTATAAATATTACAGTGTAATCCCAAAATACCCAAAAATTATCTAAATGAAAACCATAGTAAAACATTATAATAGTTGCACTTTTCCATTGCAGTGTACGCAAGAAGCAACCGGCGGTGGAACATTTGAGCTGTTATTGTACGCATGATTTACGAGTGCATTCACTGGCTCCTCATTTTCCCTTTTGACTTCAAGCGGCAGGGCCATAACCTAGAAAACATTAACAAAATCTTTAAAAACGGTCTTGGACAAAACACACAGATAATTTATTATTTTTATTTATACAGTAGAATCTCTGTAAGTCGAACTTCAAGGGAAAGCCAAAAATTTATAGTTTTCGACTTAGGAAGGATTTCGACTAAGGCGGATTTTGTAAAGAAATATTCAATTTTGGTCATAAATTCCTTTATAATTAAATAGAATTAGTAATCCTATTTATTGTATACTCTTACAATGTTTTCTAAGAAACAATGACATACATTGTCGGCAAATTCTTTAACTTGCTTTATTTTCCTTCGAGCTCTAGAGGTAATTAGTTTAACGTTATAGAGTTGTAAACATTGATATACAAAAAAAGCAAAGGTTGTAAAATCAAACAGTGTTACGTTCGAGATATAGAGGTCGAATTTACGTTTTCGAGATATGGAGGGAAAATTTGTAATGAAATCGGTTGTAGGTACTCACTGATTATTTCGACATAAAGAGGGTTGAGATTTCGAGTAATGGAAGTTTTGAGGCTTGAAGGGAAGGGAACAAAACATTTTTTCGAGTTCTTAGACATATCTAGTTTCGAGACTTATCGAGGTTTGACTTACAGAAGTTCTACTGTATAATATATTTCTTTTTATAGAAATGCGGAGAAACGAGCATGCGGCTCACTTGATGGAAAGTGTCGACCGCCGCCCACGAATAACTGCAACCAAGGGAATTAGATGTGCCTTGCCGGCGTTCCAAAGAGGAGTAAGCTCGTTTCTTGAAGGTCCCTAAGTCGTATCAGTCCGGAAAAATAGCCGGTGACAAACGATTCCACAAATAAATCGCGCGACGAAGAAAATTTCTAGTAAATCGCATAGTAAACCGCCAAGAATACAGATGGTGTGGATGGGGTATCGGGAATTTTGTCACGATGTGCGTTGGTGATATTAGGCCGCTGGAATTAATCAGAACAATTCCTCTGAGCATTTTCGGGGCAAATGTGATAGTGAACGCAAAGGGATGCAACATTTTTTCGCAGGGCCAGTGAATCGAGTCGGTCAGACAGGACTCGGTCGTCGAGGATTCGAATCGCTCTTCGCTGAATGCAATCAAGTGGACACTGGGTAACCCCTGGAGCCCTAGACAGTGATGAAAACAGTATTCCATGTGAGGCCGAACCTGCACCTAAAGTTGCAAGTGGTGTACGCTCTTTCGTTGAAAATTACGATGTAAAATACAAAAAACCATACACACGAATTGTAATTCAAAATTTTTTGAAGACAGGAAAAAAGTACAATTCTAACCCTAAAAGTAATGGCAAAACAGGGGATGAAGTTAAAAACTGTAACTACAAATTTAGACGACATTGAGTTAGTGATATTCTTTGGTCTACTTAACAGGGTAAAAAAATAACTTTTATGTAAAAGCCGACTTTAAGCAACTTAAAAATTCTGATTCTGAAGTTTAGAGCTTTAATTTTTTATACACTATGCCTTTGCACCAACATCAGAATGTAAAATTATTATTTTGCTAATTTGCCAATTTGCTCTTGTGCAGACTAAACTCAAGATAAATAATAACTAGAATGTCTTCTAGTAATAGTTACTATAAAAACTTCACTTCTATTTTCCATCCTCGGAGGTGGAATTTTTTCTTCAAAATTAAATGAGACCACGGTTGAGGTATCGTATTATTTAAATCGGGTTAGCCGTTTCCGAGAAATCAGTGAATATACAACACAAAAACATACAGTCGGTGAAAAAGTTGGCAGTTTATTACTTACATTTTCAGCATACATTTCAGTTTCAGTAGCCGTTGGTAATGCATTAAGGTGACTGATGTCTTGTTTATCGACAGAGCTACTGATGTTCTCTGACAATTTCAAATTCACTGATGCCATGTCTAAAATATTTGCAGAATGGGGCAGTGTTGCAGAAAAGTTCATATTGCCTATAGGCATGTTGTACATTTTATTATTGCCCATGTATTCTGATATGGCAATGTTTTCAAGCCACTTCTCGTGAAGACTGTACAAATTTCTGTATGTACAAAGCATCATATCCCTTGCTCTATATCTTTCGTCTAGCAATTGTTTCATAGCTTGCTGTAATTTTATAGTTTTCTCAGTAAGTAATTTTTTACAAGCAGCCAGTTCTTCTACCATTAAACTATGGGTCAAACAAATACTAGTAAATATTCTTAAAAACACATGCAATTAATTTATTGATATTATTTATTTTACTTTACCTGCTAGCAAGAAATTTACTTCGCCATACTTCACATTGTCCTGCTAGCCACTCAGTTTGTTCCTGGAAAGATTTACAAAATATTTCAACCAAATTTACTAACCTCTATACATATATAGGATGTCCCAGAACGTAACAATCAAACGAAAACAGGTTGTAGACCATGGAAGAACTGTTCAAAAAAAAATTAAGACCTATATCCAAATTGCTTGGTTTAAAAGATAAAGGCTGATTTATAAATTTTCCAGAAAATCAACCTTTGCGTCAATATTTTTGATGATGCATCTCCAAATGAGGTCAGATTTTAATTTTTTTTTTCTATTTTGAATAGCCTAATGGTATGCCTACTATAACTACTATTTTATCTTTCAGTGCCTATTACGGTTTGGTAAAAATAAATATATAAAAGTTCGTAAAATTGTAAAAATGTAACATTAAAGTTTTATCGAGCAAGTTCGACCCTTCTGTAAAAAAAATGTACACACATGGACTTGGCAACTGATTTCAAAATGGTATAATACTTTGTACTTTTACTTCAACTTTTTGTGGTATAATTTAAAAAAAATATTTAAATCGGTCTTCATTTGCAGATGCAGCATCAAAAATATTAACGCAAAGGCTGGATTTTTGGGTAAATGTATAAATCAGCCTTTATCTTTTAAACCACGCAATTTGGGTATAGGACTTAATTTTTTTTTAAATTCTTCCATGGCCTACAACCCCCTTTCGTTTGATCGTTACGTTCTGGGACACCTTGTATATATAAAATCAATTGCTGTTTGTTAGTATTGCTAAAACTCGAAAACGGCTTGACTGATTTTGATGAAATTTTAGGTGTGTTTGAATGGGTTCCTAGATGGTTTAGAATTAAGATTTACATTGGGAGCTGGTAGATGGAGTTGTTGTCAAGCTCCAGATCATTTGTGCTAAGCCGGGGCGGATCGCTAGTAACTTGTATAATTTTACTAGAATATAGTAAAATTATATTATAATAACACTTATATAACTAATATATTAATAACTTATGTAATCAGTGAATGAATTTCTTTTAAAACTTTAGGTACTTCACACTAAAAGGTTACATTTTAATACATTTAATACATTAGTGATAAGATACAGTCAAACCTGGATAAGCAAAAGTTCAGGGGAGCATAATCTCATTCTCGCATATAGAAGTTTCTCACTAACCCAAGTTTCTCTCTAATGCTACCTGCAAGGGTAGCGTTTCTCTCTTATAGGTACGCAGCAATAAGTACGAATGTAATAAATATGTAATATGATAAAATTAGTTGAATAATATGCACAACATATATTATGTATATATATATTTTAATAGTGTGTATATGTTACGTTCATTGGATTTCGACATATAAGTACTTTATAAGGGTATCTTTTGATTTTATAATTTTATAATAGGTGGATTCTGGTAAATTAAACTCCCTCTGAATTTAATTTTGCGATTTTCCGGATCCAAACGCATTCACTATTTTATGTTTATCACTTAATGACAGTACTTTAATTTTCCGTTTTGACATGATGCAGAACAGAACTTTCCTTCGCATTGATTAACTATAAACTGAGTAAGTCCGACAAACAGGACGCTACACAGGCACACGAGTCCATTCGAAAAGAATGTGATAAAATAACAACGTTATTTAGTTCTACGAAATGAAATAGGTACAATATTGACGAGAAAACAATACAAAAAAAAAACCGGCCAAGAGCGTGTCGGGCCACGCTCAGTGTAGGGTTCCGTAGTTTCCCGTCCGTCACAATAAGTGTTCCCACTTATGAGTTTAAAGGTGGGTATCCATTATGTTCGCGCTCCAGCAGCGCTCCGCACTCCTGCAACTGCTCCCGGTAGTGGATACTGTTGTTTCCATCCAAGTTCAAAATGATTTTCCTAGAAAGTCCTTATAAAGTTCTACTTTTCAGATTTTTTTCATATTTTCTAAACTTATGGTTCAAAAGTTAGAGGGGGGGGGGGACACATTGTTTTTTACTTTTGGAGCGATTATTTCCGAAATTATTGACATTATCAAAAATGATTTTAGTAAACCCCTATTCATTTTTAAATACCTTTCCAACTATATATCACACGTTAGGGTTGAAATTAAAAAAAATTACTTCCCACTTTACATATACGGCTACCCTAATAAAACATTTTTTCCAATTTTTATTTTACCACTTTGTCGGCGTGATTTATACACATATTGGTACCAAATTTCAGCTTTCTAGTGCTAACGGTCACAGAGATTAAGCGAGGACGGACAGACGCACAGACAGACATGGCGAAACTATAAGGGTTCCTAGTTGACTACGGAACCCTAACAATGGTAGGAAGTACCACGAAAGTTAAGAATGAGTCATAAAATAGCAGATGTTAAATTTGTAATTTGTTTAGCCATTTGTTACTGTATGTGTGTATCTTTTATGTATGTATGTATTTTTATTGTAGCTATAGTTCCTCCAAGATAATATAAATAAATAAAGCTCGACTGTCGCATATAGAACTATAGATAAGTAGCAGTCTCACTTACGAAGGTCCATGAGGGAAAAACGACTCTTACAGAGGTCTCTGTTTCTCGTTAATAGAGGTTTTGGTAGCTTAAAATGACGGGTCCTGGCTATTACTCTCACTTATAGAGTTTTCTCACTTATCCAGTTCTCACTTACCCAGGTTTGACTGTATAAGGCGGCAATGCCACTTCTGACAGAAAATTTCGCATATACAAAAGAAAATATTGTTAATATTTTTATAATTAAAAGTTCTACTTACTTTCTTTCAAAATATTATTTATGAATAGAAATATTTTACTTGTTGTTTCTACAAACTATAAAAAAAAACAATGCTTGACTTCGGATGCTCTCAAAATAGGAAAAATTTTACAAAATCTCAACACTTTGCAGGCATCATTCATATATTTATTCATTCATTACAGCCTATCAAGGTCCACTGCTGTACTTAAGCCTAATAAATGCCACACTTGGCATACAGTTTGCCTGCAGTTTTTTTTTTCTTTTTTTGTATAGAATTATGGTAACAAACGAGCACACAGTCCACCTGATGGTAAGCGGATGCAGTGGCTAATAGCATCTACATTTAAACTCAATTAAGAATCAAAATGCAGATGCGTTATCACCGCTGAGGACTAAGATGAAATGCCTCAATTCCAGTAAAACAGGTCGCCATCTTCACTTATCCTCAATTAAGAATCAAAATGCACCTACATTGTCACCCATTAGGAATTACATGGAATGCCTCATTTCTCTGGTTCTCTACACTCGCTATACTAAACAGCAGCATCAAGCTGTTATTTTACGCTAGTATTCTGTGAGAGCAGGGTCTTTCCCCGGTCAAGCCGACCCTTTCGTGCTACAATCATAATATAGCTGCAGTGTGGCTCTACCACTTATGTTTTCTAGTTGGCATTAGAAAATTGTGGCTGGCTATTTTCTGTTTCTTGATTTCCTTCTGTCCCAAGTTAAGACAGAAACCCAAACCATTTAGTGGAGGTGAAAAAATACCAGCATAAAATAGCAGCTTGATGCTGCTGTGCTTCCGAGTAATGCATGTCAACTGGCTCTTAGAAAGGCTAATGTAGTGTTCTTGAAAATAAAAAGATGTTGATGTGACTTTATACCTGATGTGTTGAAAGGTGCGTAGCTGAATTAAGTAAAGCATTTGCTAGGTGTTTTTTATCCTCATTGAGTGACTGAACCTGTGTTTCAAGGTCCTCTCCCATAGAGGCTACCAACATTGTCTTAAGCTCTTTGTTGATCTGAAGAAAAGTAATGTTATAAAAGTTATTACCAGTGGTGACATTTTATTATTTCATTTTAGTTTCTGTGTGTACTATATTAATACATAGCAAGGAAGCCAAAGAGCCATCCCCAATTTGCTTTTTATAATTAGGTATGAATAGTTAAAATAAAATGTTAAACAATAATTTAAAAAGCAATGAGTGATATTTATCTTTTACCAAAACCAATAAATACAACTTTTAACAAAAAGTAATTTTTGTCAAGTTACAATTATTTTATTTATTTATTTATACACTTTACTGTACTAAAAGTACAAACGGCGGACTTAATGCCATATGGCATTTTCTACCAGCCAACCGGAAATTTTATTATAATGCAATTATAATGGAAGGCAATTTTATTATAATATTGTAAAAATATTTAATATTTAATAAAAGTTATAATTATTTATTTAACTTTGGAGTAAGAGTAGTCCCTCATACAGGTATAATTGATAAGATTTTCGCAAAAATTCCTATCTTACAACCCAAGTATGATAAGATTCCAAAACAATTTGTATTCGATAAGAAGTATAAGATAAAATTAAATAAAACCACCGGCCAGCCGGAGGGATTAAGCTCAAAAGAGCTTATTCACATGTGGTTCTAAAACAAATGAAGGTGTAGGATCTGGAACTTTCTCCGAAGACCTCAATATCCACATATGTACACCGCTGTGTGGCTAACACATTCTTACAGGGGGAGTGTATGGGTATCATCCAAGTGGCCATAGCAATAGATGCTAGGAAGGTATAAGGCTACTCCATCAGAATACTGAACATATGTAGGTACTATGTATTACTAGTATGACATAGCTGTAGCTTTTGCAATTTCCGCTCTTATTACATTTTTCACTTTGGTGTAAACTTTTTGTATGACAACCTCGCTCATGTACTTTCTACTGGGAATTTGGTATTTGGGTATTAAGGTATTCATTAATCTTTGGAACCCATTATTTTCTAACACAGATATCGGTTGGTTATCTACCGTGATCATCTCCGCCACAGCTTTGTGAATTTTTGGTGTGCAAATCAGTTATGTCCCGTTTTGTAGTAAATGGCTCGAAAAAGGTTTATTGTATTTTTGTTGCATTCAATTGCAACAACGAAGTTGATGCTGCTGCTGTTTCACTTTCCTAATCTTTCGACTCTTTTGTGTGTTTTATTTTAACATGGTTTTAAAACGCCGTCGTAGAAGCCTTTCGTCAAACACCACTATGTGAAATCAGAAAATTGCATAAGTTACATTTCATCTTTCAATCTTGTCGTAAAATGTCCAAATTCATGATCCTTTACATGAACTCATTATGTCAACAATCACTGAACAGGTACTACACACCTACACAGTTAATCGTTAATTAAGAAACTTTTTTCAATAATTCATCTACTATGATGCCTAACGTAACGTATTTGGTGAGGGGTGTCTCAACAAGAGACGGCCGCTCGCGCCGCATGAACCTGTTTGTACTAGTTTACGCACTCGAAACAGGAATTTGATTGAACCAAGTTACTTGGCCGAGTACTCGATTGGAAAAAAAATTTACCCAGTAAAACTCGATACTTGTTACTAGGCAAAAGCGCTACTCGGCGCATCTCTAAATAATACCAATCCCCTTTGGTAACATTTGTTCACTAGTACACAGGAACTTTACTAATCTACACGCTCAGCTTTCGAAAAATCTAGTAGACTGTAGACAAGCTAGGGAGATCCTGCTTGAAATGAACAGTTGTTTAACCAAGGTTTTAATGAGACTGAACAAGCCACAGATCAGGATAGTAACAGGCGCTATCTACAGGACATGGCTCTTTTAACAAACATTTATTTACAATAGGTGTTTCAGATAGTCCCCTATGCAGGGCATGTATGGGGGAAGAAGAAATGGCGGCCCACGTGTTGCTGACATATCCGGAGGTCGCTACATACAGGGCTAACCATCTCGGCACGCGGGGATCACTACCTGAAGTTGCTTGGAACATCAAAGGACTGTTGTTCTTTTTCGGAGAGATTTTATCACTCGAACAATCACATTATTCCTGCCCAAACGTAAACATGCTTAGAAGTGGAGTTACGAAAAAGAACTCATGTAAACTAAACTAATTTTTAACAAAAAGTAAAAACCAACTTTAAATTGCCAGAAAAGAAGTTATTTATTTGCAACCCTCAAAACATGGGATCACCCTTATAACCTATTTAAGAAAAAAGAATCAATAAAATCGGTTCCTTATCGGAGAGGATATCATTTGAAATACTTAAAACAATAGTCTAATAACACTTTTTATTTTTCACCCTTGGGGTTGGAATTTAATCTTTAAAAATTTAATGGGACCACCCTTGCCACAAAGCCTATTTAATAAAAAAAGAATTATTAAAATTGATTTAAAATCTGAGAAGATATCGCATAATATACATACAAAAAAATACACTTGAATTGAACACCTCCTCTTTTAGAAGTCAGTTGAAAAGATCACTATTTTTATTTAAAACTATGTTCTTTTATGAATAAAATGAATAAGGCATGAAGGCAAAGATATTTTATCCAATGAAAAAACAAATTAAAAAAAGAAACAGACTAGTGTTAAAAAAAGAAAAAAAAAATTACAGGTTTCTTAGAACGTAATTTCCAAGTCAGTGCCATTAGATTATCCTTTAACCACCAAGCAATTAACTTAATAAGTTTTCTCAATTCGTAACATGGCAATGTCCATTCAATTTACTGTGACAGAAAAGGTGATAATGATAATAATGATGACATTAATGTCTTACAAATTGCCAATTAATATCATTACATAGAGTGGCCCTTTTACAATATTATGGAAATTTATGATTACCTGAACTTGTTGCTTTAATTGTTCTTTTAAAGTTTCATTTTCTTGTAAAGAGTCCCCAAGCTTTTTTTGTAAGTTTTTATTCTCATCATTTTTTTCACTATCTACTAGAGATTTGTCAATTACAGATGGTAACTTTGCCCTTGGCTTGAACTCATTTAGATTAGTATCCATTTGTGACATCTGAGATATTAATGTGTTGATATCCATGTTGTTTCTTGATTTCTTTGTATTTTTAGGCATAGCCTGAGGAGTAATAGGCTTAACAGCTCCAGGATATGGCTCATAAGGAACGAATTTTGGACTTTTAGAATATATTTGAGAAGTTTTCTTTTCTGATATAATTATTTTAGAAGGATACACTTGAACTAAGCGGCCAGGGATAAGAGAATCTGTACTGTTAGATAAAACATTACATCTTAGATCTACTTTTGGCCTATTTTCTGAAACACAATCGGATGATTCCATGCCATCGCCAGCGGTTCTACACTTGCTCAACATTTCTGTAAAGTAATATTAAAGAGTAAAAAACTTAATCTTAATTATTAATAACAAACAATAGGTACAGGAAACGTACCTGAGCGAAAGTTTTGTTTATGCATGTTCTTATTTATTTGTATAAATACCGTCAGGAATTATGTTTACATATAAATAATATAGTGTATATACGTCACACGATGTTTACAAAATATAACCACTGTTTTAGCCTGACCCGACTGACAAATCACATTCGATTTCAAGTTGTTAGGAGTATGTTGACTGTCTTAGATACACAATTAATAATGTGAGATAATTATTTATTTGTCACTCAAAGAGTATATAAATCACAAGGTTTCGGCTAACAATAACAACGGGATTGAAATTAAAATTCTACTTTTTTTTAGAAAACCACATAATATAACTATATACTAGATAGAAAACTACAATGTCAGATTGACAGAATCAACACCAGGGGTAGGACAGTTCCATATATTAACTGATTTGACGTCATTTTTTCGAAATACGACATCTGTTATCGCCATCCAAAACAACGAGTTACTTTATGTCAACGCAGATGGCGTTACGATCGACGCAAATATAACTTATGACTGAAAAATAATGTAAAAAATATTAATTCCGTTATGCATCATTTTATTTAACACTTAGTATAATTATATGTAAATATTTGTGTAGATTACAAGCTGCGTAATAATTACGATAGCAACACTGTGAACGATTTCTTATTGATTGTCAAATGTCAAATAGTCACGTCATCACAAATATGGCGACTGCTACTTGCGTTTGCGCGTGTTTGTAGTTTTCGTCCCATCTTTGTGCTTTTCTTCGTGAAATTAATCCGCCGATCCACGTTGAGTTGAGTCCTATCCTCCGTAGTGAAGTGTAAGAATTTTCCGAAGTTATTGTGTGAGTTGAGCTGTTCCTCCGTCATTCTAGTGCAATCGTTTTTTTGCGACCCGGACGATTCGTTTGCTTCTTTGCGATATAGACGCTTGTGATTTGTTTTTATCATGCCTAAACGGTGTGCATTGGGATGTTCAAACAGTAAGTATAATCATCATTATATCTCTGCCATCTTGCCTCCATAGAATTCCACAGTGCCTTGTCAACTTCAACTTACAACTTACATAAAGTTACAGCCTATATACGTCCCACTGCTGGGCACAGGTACCCCCGTTTCTTAGATGGTTTTAGGGCAAGGAAGTGTTCGCCGTGTTACCCCGTTGCAGGTTAGCGAATTTCTCGTTTCTCCGAAATATTTTTTTTCTTATTTCTCAGATATGCAGCTTTCCTCAGGATGTTTTCCTTCACCGCCGAGCATGTGGTAAATCAACACTTGCAAATTGCAACTATCAATTTCATTGGTGCCAGCAACCCAACCTGATTTGCTTGCATAATGTGAAGTTTACAGCGAGCGCTAACCATCTGAACCACCGTGGCTTACATTCTTGTCCTAAATGATAGATAAACAGGATACGATTTACATTATAGATGGACCACTGCAGTTATCTGTGTTTATATTCGTAGGTACTTATTAAAATTATACCTTTCCCTCTCCCGGTTGATAAGCCGTTAGAAATGTTTGACAGAAATAAGTATGAATATAGCCTTAACTTACAAACCAGTCTTAAATGCCCTCACATTTAGTTTAATATATGATATATCTAATCTACAAAAGTATTCTATTGCAACCAACATATTAGTAAAAATTATAACACTGCATTACATGCACTACTTTAATTAATGCATTTCAAGGTAATTATACAAGCAAAGTGTAAAATATTTTTCATTAATAGCTACATCAAAGAATAATGTGATAGCAACATTACAAAATAGTTATAGCAATATTAAATTTTTGTAAAATGGCATAAATAACAAAATCAATGAGGATAAGAGTAGCCATGGAATTACAATTCTGTAATAAAGAACTTGTATACTCATGTATTACAAACCAATTTTTGCATTCAGGAGATTTCTTAACTAAGTACACTTACATAATCTTTATTTTTAATCTGTGAGATTAGTTGAAATATCAATAGGGCAACATAAAAGGTGATACTGAAAGTTCTTAGAAAATCAAAAACTGAACAAACTAGCAAGTTATTAGTTTTATTATATCTTTCCAAAATGGTGTCTATTTACATCAATACATTGCTGCATCCAATGGAATCACCGAGAAAAGCACTTTGCTTACTTGCCCTTAGCGGTCTCTTCGACGACATTTTGAAATGCAGCCATTGCTTCCTCGGTGTCCATTAAACATTTTCCTCAAAGTTTTTCTTTTGTTTTCGGAAATAAATAAACATCGCAAGGTGCGAGGTCGGTGCTATAGGGAGGGTGACCCAGTAATTCCACGTCTGATGTTGCCAAGTAGTCGATTGTTTGCTTGGCGGTGTGAGACGAGGCGTTTTCGTTGTGAAGGAAGATCCTACTGTGAGGTTATTTCTCCTGAACATTTTTCAAGACAAGTAGCAAACAATTGTTAGTGAACCACTCTGCAGTAACTGTTTTACAATTCTCTGAAACAATTGTTGCATAATGACCTGTCCTTCCGAAGAACGAGGTCACCATCTTTTTTCCCACGCTTCAACCTCTCTTCACTTTAATTGGCATTTCCTTGGAAGGAAAAACCAAGACAGCAGACTGTCTCTTAGTTTCAGGATCATAACAATAAATCCAGCTTTCATCACCCGTAAGTATGTTAAACACAGCGTTTGTGTAACCTCAGTTAAATCTTTAAACCATTTCACGACAATAATCAACACAATGGAGTTTTTGGGCCTCTGTCAAATAATGAGGTATGAATCTATAAATCATAAACAAATGACAAATTAATAAAATACATACACAATAATATTGGCAAATAGTTCAATTTTCAAAATTTGAACTTACTTTTTTATTATATAGTGTTTACAAGTGGCCAGTTCTAAAAACTTTCAGTGTCACCCTCGTACAAACAAGATTAAAATAAAATGATCATTTATGTAAAAAATTAAAGGCAATTTGAACCAATAACTTTAAAACCTAAAGAGTAGGTGTTATCATTGCCTTTCAAGTGTAGCATTTCACTTCGATATAAACTATAGATTAGTTGTAAGTCCTAAGCCATAGCACAGTTTTAGGTATTTTAAAGATAAGTACTGGCACACTTAAATCCACATGCTTGAGCAAGAGTATTTTTAAAAACTAAATGCCTTAATCAAACTTTATTTTGCACGTTTAGAAAAGCTATTTACAAATATTATATGGTGGTATGGAACTCTTTTTGTAAGAGTCTGACTTGCACTTGTCTGTTTTTTTAAATATTAGTTGGATCATTGGCTCTATTAGCAAAAATTGTTATGCATCATTATTCAGGAAAATTATTTTAGATCTTTAAACTTTTCAAGAAAAATATTAAAAGTGATCTTTCTTTTTTTTTTTCAGAGACTTCCTATCATCAATTTCCACATCCAGAAAAGAATCCTGACCGTTTCAAGGCGTGGGTTCATATAGCTGGTGGGAAGTTAGATAGTCCTGCTGATTATGAACTGTATAGAAAGAAGGTCATCTGTGATATCCATTTTACAGACAGGGATAGAAACCGTAATAACCGGTTGAATTTTCTAGCTGTGCCATCACTTCATCTTCCTGGTAAGATTTACATATAATACAAATAAGAGCATTTTAACTTCGGGAATTAAAAATAAAAAGTAAAAATAAGCATTTTAACTTATTACATATCCTATACTATTAAACGAGCAATTCTTGTATATATATATATATATATATATATATATATATATATATATATATATATATATATATATATATATATATATATATATATATATAATCGGGATCTCGGAAACGGCTCCAATGATTTTCGTAAAATTTAGTGTCCAGGGAGTTTCGGGGATAATAAATCGATCTAGCTAGGATTTATTTTTAGAAAATGTCTTTTTGTCCGTGTTTTTAGGCAATGAAAAACTGCTACAATATCGTTAGAATAAGAAGGTAAATTTTGACGGATTGTTAGTGATTATAAATAGCTTAATTGGTATAATGGTCGGTCACAGAATCTTAAAACTCCGGTTCAAACCCAGACCGACCGACCGACTTTTTTAATTTTTTTTTTCATGTTCCTTTCTTTTTTGAGAAAATCTATTTTTTCGAGCCCTTTTTTAATATTTTTTAAAAACACGAAAATTAAATTAAATGAAAATAATTGCACTCATGATTTTTATTCAAATAACCAGTTCCGTTTTTTCTGTTATGTCGATAAGATCAAAAAATATTATTTATATTTCATCAGTATGTAATTTATATCTAAATATAATTTCCAAAACACACGAATTAAAAAAAAATCGAGCGAAAAATACCGAGCAAAGCTCGGTCAACCAGGTACTTAATTATTATACAATAGTGGTACTGGGCTTGAGTTGAAGTTAGTATTTTGCTAATATTGCATATTTAACTGAAATACTTCCCTAATTAGGCAAGAAAAATGGCCTAAATGATGGGAAATCATTTTGCCCATGTTTTTAACAACTGCAAATACAGTACCATGCGTTGTCCCATATTAAACCCTATATTAATTAGTATGTAGGCTCCATTGCTAGTATTGTTTTATTTTTATGCTTATTAGTAATTTTTCAACTTGTATTATATTTATTTTATAATGATAAGAAAACATATTTATGGTGGTTATTCTGTGTGGTGGAAAAATTAGATGTTTATATGTTTTTATCCCACTTCTAATTAAAAATTCTTTAACATTATAAGTTTTTATCAATTTTTTAAATAAATTACATTTTTCTCTTATTTTTTAGGCAAGTCTGATGAAGTTGCTACTTCAGAGAAAGTTTTACTTGTACCTGAACCTGTGAATGAAGAAAGCAGCCTTGCTGCATTAAAACCGACACTAACAGGTACTTACATATTGATTCCAATTATCATAGGTAGCAATTAAAGAAAAGCAAAATAAAAACAAAGGATTAGTAGTCTAGATGCTATCAGCGTCTTCAAAAGGTCATTATTGTCAATCAATTATATAATTACTTGTTATGACAAATTAAATGCAACTGTATCATAATTAATTTTGGGCCTAACCTAATAAAATATACTCTAAATGTTATAGTTATTGGGCTCAATACAGTTAAATTCATCGTCATTGAAAATGTAATTTAGACTAAATAGAATCTAGTCTAAATTACATTTTCAATGATAAATAAAACGACAACATTGAACAGCTTGGTGCAGCGCTACATGACTATAAAATCTCGAGCCGATCTGCATGGTGTTTTATGACACCATCTTCCTATGTATCTGTGCTCAGCATTAGAATTAAAACATATCTCTTATGTTTCAGGCAAATCTGATGAAGTTGGTACTTCAGAGAAAGTTTTACTTGTACCTGAACCTGTGAATGAAGAAAGCAGCCTTGCTACATTAAAACTGACAACGACAGGTACTGACATATTAATTCCAAATATTTATTACATTCATGTTGTTGGTAAATTTATATACATAAAGTTGGAATAAATTAAATCTAAAAATAACACACTAACAAAATCAATATTTCTCATGAATTTTTCTTTCTTATTACAGATAACTCTGCCAGAATCAATTCAGAACACAATTATTGCCGACTGCAGAAGAAGGCGATACATAAAAACAATAGTAAGTTTTTTTAGATATTTAGGGGATTAGGAAACAGAGTGCACTTTTAAGAAAAGCACTATGGTGTTTTCCTAAAAAACATCCGAACCCAATCCCGACTAAAAATCAAATGGATAGTAATTGACCATAATTTTGTAAAAGCTAATGACATATAAACAAATACATACAGTGCACAGAAATAATAATAATTAGACAATAGAAATGAATTAGCGCTCGATTACTTCCAAAACCGATGTCGCCACATCTTACTGTATTATAAACATACGCACAATGCACAATGATATCTAATGTTTCACATTACATTGCTTGGTGAGTTTGTCAATGCAAGAAAAAGCAGCAATGTTAATTTTACAACACGAAAACTAATAAGTGAGAGTTTACAAGGGTAAATATCATAGTAAAGTATTCGTCTAGATCTAAATTAGTTAAAACAATGAAAATTAGTAAATTATCAACTTACTGATCAAAGGTTATGCCTTTATTAGTTGAATTACACATCCTTGATGAGTTTTTACAACTGATTATGCTGCAGTTCACCATTATAAATTTATAATAACATAAATTCACGGACGAAGTTCCCCGCGCAACTTAATCACAAAATGGTGAATGATGTTCGTCAACACATCATAGCAGCGACTAGGTCACGCGTCTATGCGACTTCTGTTGTCTTATTACTTAATACGTATATTACAACATTTTTAATACACACATACACTACACACAGTTCTAATCCTCTTCCCCTCTATGTGACAGCCATATTGTTTTTTCTTGACATATTATCTATGATCGATGATCAGATCAAGTCTTCTCCATGCGCATGATCGCGGAGAAGTTTTTGGCCAAAAACCAAAAGGTTTTTTGTGCGTTCATGGACTTGGAGAAGGCCTATGACAGAGTGGATAGGAATGTGCTATGGCAAACACTGAACTCATTTGGGTTGAGCGCTGGCTTGATACAGGCATTGGAATCTCTTTATAGGGACTCTAGTGCTTGTGTTAGGATTAACGGGGTCTACTCGGACTGGTTTGGCATCCATAAAGGTGTCAGACAGGGCTGTGTGGCTTCCCCGTGGTTGTTCAACCTATTTATGGACAGTTGTTTGCAAAATTTGAAAATTGAAGAATGCGGATTAAGAATGGGTGAGTTAACCATCAAATGCCTTTTGTACGCCGATGATCAAGTTATTCTTGCGTCGTCGGCGGCTGAGTTGCAAATGATGGTTACATTAATGAACAGATCATTAAAAGAAAGGGGTATGAAAGTGAACGCAAGTAAGACGAAAATTATGGTTTTTGAAAGAGATGAAAGTAAAACGATATGTGAAATAAGAATAGAAGGGGAGTTGATCGAGCAAGTAGATGAGTTTGTATATTTGGGTTGCGTATTTAGCAGGGATGGGAGATATGATAAGGATATAGAACGACGAGTGAACGCAGGAAACAGAGTAAATGGGGCCCTGCACTCTATTGTGAAGAGTCAAAATGTGTCAAAAAAGGCACGTATGGCAATTCACAATGCTGTGTTGGTCCCTACTTTAACGTATGGTAGTGAAAGTTGGGTATGGCAGAAGAAGCACGAGAGTAGAATAAATGCAGTAGAAATGTGGTCGTTAAGGAGTATGTTAGGGCTAAATCTGAATGACAGGGTGAAAAATTGTGTGATAAGAGAAGAGTGTGGTTTGCAAGATGATGTTGTGACCAGGATTAAGAAAGGAATGCTTCGGTGGTTTGGTCATGTGGAAAGAATGGATGAGGAAAGAGTGACAAAGAAAATTTTGTTGCAGAAGTGAATGGCAGAGTCGGAAAGGGACGTCCTAGGCGAAAATTTATCGACCAAATTGGCGATTTATTGAAAACGGGCCAAATTAGGAGTACCCTTAACCGACGAGCCAGCATGCGTAGGTGTATGGTTGTGAAGAAGGCGAGAGAGGTGTGTCAGGATCGTGCCAAATGGAAGTCTGTAGTCTCTGCCTACCCCTCTGGGTGACAGGCGTGAGTGTTTATGTTTATGTTTATTATCTACGTGTTTACAAAAAATATCATATCTCTCAAACTTTTAGTCTTTCTGAGATAAAAATAGGCTCCTTCGGAAGGCAACAATATTGTCTATTGTTTCCATTGCCAAAAAATTTACTTTACATGGTAGAGTCATGTTGCAGTTATATTATAGTTGTAGCATGAATGGCTCAGCTCGACCGGGGAAGGTCCATACTCTCACAGAATACCAGCGTAAAATAGTAACTGACTGATGCTGTGTTTCGTGTGGTGAGCGTTGAGAACCGGATACCCTATTTACTGGTAATGAGACATTACATCTTAGTCCTCACAGCTAACAATGCGTCTGCATTTTGATTCGTAGTTGAGGATAGATGTAGATGTCTATTGGCCACAACAACCACTTACCATCAGGTGGACTGTGTGCTCGTTTGTCTCCCTATCCTATTAAAAAAATGGGTTCACATATTCATGTATCCAAAAATTATGCAAATCAAATTTTTTACAGATAATTATCAGCAGCAGGAGTGGCCGTCATTCTGGTTGAACCAGCTTAAAACAACAAGAAGAAAAATTAAAGTTTTGCAATCAAACTTGATCAGATCACAAAAGAAAAACAAAACCTTTCAATCCAGAATAGCCAATGCTGAAAAAATGTCTGCAGATATTTTATTTAAAAAACTGACGAACAAAATGACCGTAGCAGCAAAAATTTTCACAAAAATGCAGTACACCCAGACGAGCAAGAGGCCTCCTGGTCGCAGATTCTCTCTCAAAGAAAAAGTGCTCTCGCTTTCTTTATATAAAAAGAGTCCAAGAAGCTACCCTCTTTTGGCAAAATATTTCACATTGCCTTCAACTAAATCATTAAAAAGACTTTTGACCAAAATAGAAGTGAAGCCGGGCCTTAATAAATGCATATTTATGAAAATTAAAAATACCGTCAAGGAGCTATGTACAGAAGACCGCTTATGCAGCTTAATTTTCGATAAAATGTCAATATCCCCTCAAATCCATTATAACGCTGCTAAAGACCAGCTTAGAGGGTTCACATTTGATGGCAAGAAAATTGCTGACCATGTATTGGTCTTCATGGTGAAGGGGTTAAAAAAGAAATTTAAGCAACCCATTGCGTATTATTTCACCAACTCAGTGAATAAACCTCAATTAAAAGAAATATTACAAAAAGTTATTAAGTATGTATATAGTACTGGGTTAAAGGTCATATGTACTGTCTGTGATCAAAGTACAGTCAATGTAAGTGTAATAAACGACTTGGTAGAAGATACAAGAAAAAAATATTTAAGAGAAGAAAAGGAATTTAGACATGAAATCATTGAAATAGGAAAAACAAAAGTAATCCCTCTATTTGATGTTCCACATTTACTAAAAGGAGTCCGAAACAATTTACTCACGAAAGATTTAAAATACTATGATTTTGAAGAAAAGTGCGAAAAAATCATCAAATGGGATTACTATAAGCAAACTTATGAAGCTGATAAGTCGTATGGAGAGGTGAGGTGCCTACTAAAAGTCACAGATGAGCATATTTATGTCGATAAAATTAGAAAAATGAAAGTGAAAACAGCAGCCCAAATTTTCAGTCACACGGTAGCTGCGACTGCCGGACATCTGGTGGCAAGAGGAGACATTCCGGTAGAATGCCAAAATGTGGTAAAATTTACAAAATTAATAGACAATCTTTTTGATTCTTTAAATTCTAACACATTTCATGTGCCTGATGGCAAAATATATAAAGGATGTGTTAGACGATCTAGTCCACACCATGGTTTGTGGAAGAATGCCATAAAAGTTTTGAAAACTGTAACATTTATTAAAAAAATTAAGGACAAAAATAACAAAATCCGTTTGATTGAAATGAAAGCTATACCATCTATAAAAAACTTCATACGTACAATTAAAGGAATGCAACAATTATGGATATTGCTGTCCCAAACATATTCGTTTGATGCTATGCTAACACGTAATTTCAACCAGGACCCACTAGAGAATTTCTTTGGGAATATCAGAAGTTATGGGGCGAGAAATACTGCACCAGACACGGTTGCGTTTGAAGGGGCCTTTAAGTCCCTTTTAATTAATAATTTTAACTCGCCCCATTCTCTGCATGCAAACTGCGAAAAAGACGACGATAGCTGCTTGCAGAATCTAGATTTTTTTGTAAGAGAAAATATCGCGTCAACTTCTGATATTCCTAGTCCCATTTATGAGGAAACACCACAATTTTCTGAAAGCATTGAAAACGAAATTGTAGTGCCTTTCATCAATTTAAATACCAGTATAAATGATGCTGGTCAGGGCAATTATGTGTGTGGGTGGGTCCTTGGGAAATGCATAAAAAATGTTTCAAAAAGCTGCAAAGTATGTAAAAAAGATGTGTATGGCAGACCTGAAAGCAAATCCAATGTTTATATACGGGCAAAAGAATATAAAAAAGGTAAACATTCTTTAATATACCCATCTGAAGGAATGGAAAATGTTTTGTCCAAATTCAAAATTTAGTGACAGACATACTAAAAAAAGATGTTCCAAAAATGGGCTTAAAAAGTAAAATAAAAATGTTTACCGACATATTTGTTGACTTTCCATTTAGTTGTGAAAAACATCAAAAAATATTACGAAATTATTTCGAAAACACAATTATTCATGTGCTTATATATAGTTGGTGCCGTTCAATAAACCGGATTTTGTCTGGTAAAATCAAATACCATGGTGAGGATGAAACTAAAGCAGTAGCCCAAGCTTATAAAAATAAACACAAGGTAAATAAATAAATAATATTGTAAAATAAAAGTTGTTTTTTTTTGTTTATCCAATAACCTTTTGAAATTGATGCGTCCTTACTAATTGGCTTGTTTTTAATTTGATAAAGTTTTACTAAGATTTTGTTAAAGAGAAAAATAAAATCAAGTAAAACTTTATCAACTTGAATACAAGTAAATAAGTAAGGATGAAGGAAAAGCTACTATTACCTATATAGTACCTATAGCCAGCTATAGCTATAGATGTTAAGTTTATGGATGGCGATAATAGATGGCGCTATTTATCACATCGATTGACATTTGCGGTTTTCAATAAATTCCATGAGTGGGCTCTCTATGTACGATATATTACTTTCCTCTATGATCAACACTGAGAGTAATAAATCGACTCAGAGTAACATACGTAAGTAAATCATGAAGGTTAGAGAACAGAAGGCTCAGAAAAGCTAGAACCCAGAGCCGTAAAGCCAGTTAGTAAAAATAAAAAGAGAACAGAGGGCCTAGCGAACCTATAGACTATAATATAATGATTAGCATCAGGCCCGTGACAGCTTAGTTCCATTCTACGCAACTTGGCGCTACCGTCTCAATTTATGCTCTGTCTACGAACGCCATTTTGAGACGCCATATTGTGTTAATGTCAAATGACAAATCATATTGTCAAAAATCAAAATTATCGATATTGATTGCCGCCATTATTTATCCAAATTTTCCTCAATTAGTACAATATTCTGTTTTTGTGCTGCTCGTGTAAACATTGCATATAACATCATAATGGTATACGAAAAGTGTTGTATTGGTTGTTGCAATACAACACGTGAAACGCACAGGCTTTCAGATTCCCTAGGAACGATAATTTAAGAAACTTGTGGATGTCTTTCATAGTGCCGACAAATCCCCAGCTCATTGTACTTTCCAAAGAACAGTTACTTAACAAACGTGTCCGTGAAAAACATTTTGATATATTTCAGTTCGACAATGAAGGCAGAAGACTTCGATACTCTTACCCGTCCTTGCTTACTGACAATGAACCTCTGACTGCAACAGGTGAGTCATTTTATTACTTTCAACCATGGTACTTAAAGGAGAGGGACACGTCTCTATACATTCTTAGGCCCAAGTATTAACAAGATAAAAGTACGACCATTTGTAAGCATGTACTATACAGACAATTCATAGCTGAAAATCTCGCAAGATTTGTCAATGTAGGAACTGAGTTATTGTTGAATAAGTAAAAGTGAGATTATCTATTGGCTGCACTGTAACAGGTAATTTTTCACTATTATTACACAGTTACAGGCTATTTTTCACTATAATTACTTAAATATATAAATGCAGGATCAGTAAAAAATCACCAAAAAAGCTGTGGTTAACAATGAAATGATATGGTGAAACGATTAATGAAAGTTAAAACAACAACAACTAAGTGAAGTGAATATTAGGAATTCTGATCTTATAGATGTTCCAACTTGGAAAAATTACGAATTGATTTAATTCGAGTTGAAATTCACGCAACTCGAGTTAGCAGTTCGAATCAGAGTAAATGATTTGTTACAAATTACTTTTTTATAAATTTGTTTTTCTATCTAGCTCTTTGGTGGGTTGAGATAATTATAATTACCTTTTTATACCTATTAAAACTTATTATTTATTTAGGATTGATATAAAAAGGTATATTTAGTATATTTTTGGTTTAATCTTAGTTATAGTATGTATTTGTATTTGACAACAAAACTAGCTATATAGCAGTCTTCATGAAATAATATTAGTCTAGCTTTAAGATGTAGGTACATAAGCTATTAATAGTTTAATTACAAAAGTTTGAAGTCCAAATATTCTTAAATAAGTTCATATTTATTGTGAGTTAAGTGTTACATTTGGCATTAATTTAAAGTATGATTACACTATATTGATTATAATTAATCAAAATTATAAAGGGAATTAAATTACACAACTAGCTATAATAAAATTCTAAATAACAAATTGTTTACACCAGTAATATACCTGCAGCATGGCTCTACCACATACAATTGCCATATAACTTAGTTATATGATAATATAGATCACTTTTAATTACGATTATACTAAACTGTTGTTAACAGTAGCCATACGGCATTAATAAATACAATACAGAAGTATAATATTATATATTTATTCTTTAATTTTGGGTTTATGTATAAGAACATAAAATTCACAAATATTATTTGTTTTCAGGAATAGAAATCTAATGCTGATGTGGTGTGCCAAATGACAATTAACAGTGAAACTGGTAAGGTCAACTCTCGCAATTCAAACTTCCAGTTAAGTTTTAACAATAAATTAACTAAATCAGATCAGGATGTTGCAATGGTTTTTGAGAAATATTTTACTGATATTCCGATCTTAACCACTAAGTCACTGAATTCTTCTCCTACCGTCGCCGAATCATTACTTAAACAAAATGTAAATGTGTGTACAAAGAATTTTACATTTCATAAAGTTTCATCAAAAGATATTGTAAAATATTTTAAGACTATTGATATTAAGAGAACCGCCGATCTGTGGGGGATTTCTGTTAAAGTTATTGGGTCTATAATACATAGATACAATTGCACCTCAACTATCTATTATTTTTAATATTAGTATCAAATCTGGTGTGTTTCCTGATTTAATGAAGCATAGTAAAGTAATATAATAGTAATAATAATAGCCTTTATTTCAGACATTATTTCATTTACAGTATCTATCTGGATTAATCTATATCTAACACTGGATTATATGTTATATATATTTACACTTTCAATGCTTAACTATTGTACATCGACAACCCTGTCTGTATGCCACTTATTGGCAAAGGCCTCCCCCAACCTGTCCCATTCTTCTCTATCTTTAGCAGTTCTCGTCCATATGCCTCCTGCTATGGCTTTAATATCATCCTCCCATCTTCCACATGGTGTACCTTTTTTCCTTTTCATATGATGTATGTAATATATTTATAAATATGTAAATAAAGGTATTACTTTACTACTATAATGAACACATTATAGTAAAGTAATACTTTTATTTAAATCTTTATTTTAAAGACTTTATTTTTATTTATTTCTTTTCAGGTTACGTGGTGTAGAAAATGAAATTAAAGAAGAGAAGGTGTACCCCAGATGAAAAATAAATAGCAGCAATAGCAATTTGCCATATTTAATGAATTATAAATATTGCTCTATTTCTCGTCAAATTGTACTTATTTATGTAAAATGTTATGCACAATTTTCTAATTTGTTTATGTAACTTAATGTGCCTTTAATTTAATCCTAAGATTACGTTTGTATGTATATGATGTTGTTGTGCTTGAATAAAAAATAAATAAGTTAGATGTATTGTAATTGTTTCATTAAGTATTCCTGTATAATGCACTTATGTCGATATCGATAAAATAAGAACACCACTAAAAATCGATATCGATAATTTGAAGGATGTGTGCTTGCAATCTCTAAGCTATACATAGCTATACTAAATTGTATAGTCATTACTCATCTGTCAAATTGGGCGACTGCAGCGCCAAAAGGCGTAGTTGGGAAACTTGACTAAAAGTCGCTGTCGTATCTGTAGCTTGCTACATATTTATTTATCTATGATTAGCATGGCCTCGGGTGAGAAAGGAGGATAACGTAGTTTAGGTTATACAATAATCTCTATGACTTTTAAACATATTTAGATAAAAAGTTTAATTGTTCTAAGAACTGAACTGAACAAGATTCACCAACCTTAAGCTCACAAAACACTCTTTTCTCACTCAAACCAACTTGCAAAATGTAGTTTGCTAAACAAAAAAACTGGCACGTAGAAAGAGACAAAGAATCACACCGCTCTGTCTCATTTCTATGCAAGACGTATTCATAAATCTATCTTCTTCGTGTGCGAATGCGAAAGAAGGCGTCAATTTGTCTATAGATTTCTCTGTCTACGGGGCCTAGATTGTGAGACAAGTGACATTCGCTCCGTGTCTAATCCATTTCGAAAATCAATTTCGCCTTAACGATATCAAAATTAAAGTAGTGGACAAGTGTCCCAGAAATATGGACAACATAAGTGAGGCGCTACGATCGCTAAGTTGTCTCAATAAAAGTCGTTTTCAGTCTATTTTTCCGATTTTTGTGGCCTTAGAGCACTGACTTCATCGATCACTAATAAAGAACTAGATACACGATCCCATACAAAAGTTCTCTAAAAACTGTCGCCAATTGTTGTGACGTAATTCTAGTTGAAATAAATATACATTTATGAAAATCCAACCTTAAATACATTGCCTATAGTTGTATTCACAAAGATACGTACGAAAAGCAATAAATTTTTATGACCGAGGCTCGTCGTAGCTTGGGCAAGGAATCATTGGAGTCGAACTGCCCAATATTTTTGTTACTGTTATTTTAATTTTAAAATGTTTCAAACTTGTTTTAAAAACTGGTGTATTATATGTAATGATTATAATTTACCTGAATTTAAATACGTTTTTGGATAGGACACCACATTCATTTAGTAACGAAAGTACTTGAAACAGTCATAATTATTTGTTTATTCTTCATCTTATGTCAATAATTTAAAAATATTGCTTGACAAAGAACTTAAATCTGAATTCAATAGTTACTAAATATAAAAAGTATGTACAGAAAGCTGTAAGTCGTAGTCACATATTCATCACTTTCTAAAACATGCTTCGAACATATAACGCTTCCTTGGGTCGGCTTGAAGAATTCTTCGGACCTTTGACATGCTATGACTGATGTCCATTCTGCACACCTAACTGGGTCTCGAGGAAAGCTGAAAAATTAAAAATGAAATCTCACATCTTTAATTTTACTACATGCACATATTCAAAATTAAGTCCATAAAATGTTCTATAATATTTAGAGAAACGATAGAAGTCTCATTAAACAAAAAAAAAACAATCATACTTTAATAATAAAAAAAATAATAACTTCTCCAACAAATGGAACAGAGTCAACGCGCATACCTCGAACAATTACAACTTATTATATTAAGACCTAATTTAAAAAATGTTTTACGGAGATTTCTTGACAAAATATAAGTATTTACAATACAGTGATAAGAATTAAGCTAATGACAATATTAATACGTACCGAAATTAGGAAATTCCATCCTTTTTTAGCGTCCTGGATGTGTGATTTTTACACTTTTTAAACGACCACTGAGGCATGTTTACCGTCGGAGCGTTCGAATGTAACTAGATTAAAAGCGCACCCAAATGTTCGAATAGGTGCTCATTCGGTGAGGTCGTTTTTTGTCACTGATTGTGTATCTAGTTTTTATTAGTGATCGATGACTAACTTAGAAGTATATGGTTTGGGCATACCAACATAATTATCGTGACTATCTACAAAAATCTTGCTCATAAAATGGCCGCCTTTCATAGGGTTGTAACTCAGCAATATGCGCAGGTGGTATCGATATTTTTACTTATATGAATTTTTTCTCAATCGATGAATCCTATACTATTAAACGAGCAATTCTTGTATATATATATATATATATATATATATATATATATATATATATATATATATATATATATATATATATATATATATAGTGTCCAGGGAGTTTCGGGGATAAAAAATCGATCTAGCTAGGATTTATTTTTAGAAAATGTCTTTTTGTCCGTGTTTTTAGGCAATGAAAAACTGCTACAATATCGTTAGAATAAGAAGGTAAATTTTGACAGATTATTAATGATTATAAATAGCTTAATTGGTATAGTGGGCGGTCACAGAATCGTAAAACTCGGTCGGTCGGTCTGGGCTCGAACCGGGCTTTTAATTTTTTTTTCAAGTTCCTTTCTTTTTTTAGAAAATCTATTTTTTCGAGCCCTTTTTTAGTATTTTTTAAAAACACGATAATTTAAATTAAAATAATTGCACTCATGATTTTTTATTCATATAACCAGTTCCGTTTTTTCTGTTATGTCGCTAAGATCAAAAAATATTATTTATACGTATTTCATCAGTATGTAATTTGTATCTAAATATACTTACTTACTTACTTACTTATCGTCACGCACAATCCCTAACGGGGTAGCCAGAGAGAACAGATCGCCAAGTGTCACGATCCTTACATACCTCTTTCGCTTCTTTCAGGTTCATTAACTTCTTCATACATGCACGTCTAGGTATCCGAGTACTCTTGACCCTCCCCTCTTCGAGCAATTTGCTCACATGGTCTTCGAAAGTTAGTCTCGGTCGGTGTATCTAAATATAATTTCCAAAACACACGAATTAAAAAAAAACCGAGCGAAAAATACCGAGCAAAGCTCGGTCAACCGGGTACTTTTATATAATCGGATTTGTTGCTTAATTTACTTTATTCCGTAGGTATTTACATAGATACAGAACTGAATTTTAAATCGTCAAATAACTTATCCGGGGAATAAATGTGACTGACTAATTTATGGATTTTGTTTAGATAGAAATTAAATCCTTCTTTTGTGTTTAAAGAATTACTGGGATGGAGATCCCTGATCCCATATTATAGTTTTTTTTATATAAAATTATAATAATTAGTTGAGTAAAAATAAAATAAATTTTTATAAAAAAATCAATACTTATTTATTATTAATTGTTATAATTAAACTCAGAAATGCCTCTCAAGTAAGAGTTATAATCAAATCAATTTTATGTGGTTAAGGTCATCTAGTAACGTAATATAATATACATAGAAGAAAAACACCTACTATAAGATAGGATGAAAGACACACAACAAAAAAAACTTTTAGCATGCAACAGCAGCAGCAGATCTACCACAAAACTCGGCACTAAACATGGCGACTATGAAGTGTAGAAGTAAGGAGAACAATCTCTCATAGGAGAATAGTTGAAAAAGTGTCCATCTGTAAGCATTAAATAATATGTAGTTCAAAAACTCTCCTCAACAGCGCTGGAGTAGCTACAGGAAACAGCTACATGAAATGAACTTAGCAGTTGTCGACGGTGTGAAGAGTGCTGCTAAACTGCTCAGTAGCTCTAAAATCTAAAATAATTTTATTTAGTAAATATAACCTCGAAAAAGTCGTCTATCCCACTAATATTTTTCGGCACGTTCTTTAAAATTTACCCCGTAGCTATAGTGGCGCCACCCTTATTTAACGGTTTTCTACGGACACTTTTTAATACAGTCTGTAATCTTTACCTCTAACTCCATAATGGCGACGCAGTCACGCATGGATGAGCTAATGACGTCACACGAAAGTGTTTTCTAAATAAGCATTTGACAAACTTTAGTGTTCTCCGTTTTCTAATGAAGCTACTGCTTTGTTAAAAAGAAACAAAAGTGTCTTTGACAACTGTGTATCGATATTTGTATAACTATTATTTCTATAGTAGAATATGCCGCCTCCATAGGTATTATATCTCTATGCCTTAGAGCAATTACATAGGTACGTCTGAGGCCTTAGATCTAGCATAAAATCCAGAAATCGACTTGGAGTTACAACTTAAGCTCCTCGTGGAGCGCCATCCCGCAAGTGATCGTACCAGTCAATCGAGCTCCGACAAAAATACCGAATGGCAGTGTATTTTGATGCAAAAAACACTCAAATAGTTAAATCTACAATAGGTAGGCTGATACTGCTGTACCAACCTTAGACTTGTGGGAGGTAATGTTTAGCTGTAATTATATCAATAGTTTAAATATTTTTATTACTACCATTGACACCAATTATTGAGAGCGAAGAGTAGCCCCGGTAAAAAAAATTGTACTTTGGTCATGGATGAAATAAAAATTAAGCCATTGACGAAATACCATGCTAACAGCCAAAGGAGTTATGGCTATGTCAATTACAGGTTTGATATTATATCTAATATCAAACCTGTAATCAATTAATTTATTTTTATGTCAATTAATTTATTAATTACGATGAAGCTACTGACGTATTAGTGTTTTATTGATTTAAATTTGAATTAAAATCTGAGTGTGATCAGTCTTTCAAAAATGACCATAATTCTTTTAACTAATAAAATCATAATTTTACATTACACTAAAATACCCTTCACTTCTGGTCGTATGAGAAAGCTCAGCAAGGTACGGAATCGGCTCGGGGTTTTCTACATGAGAAGCTTAGAAATAAAGATATCCACAGTAGAACCTGAGTGACTGACATAGCCAACGGATTAGTAAGCTGAATTGGCAATGGGCCAGCCATATAGCTCGAAGAACCGACAAACAATGGGAGAGAAAGATTCTCGAGTAGCAGCCTCGTACCGGTGAGTGAAGTGTAGGGCGACCCTTCACTAGATGGAGTGACGACCTGATATCATACAGGAAGCCGATGGATGCAGGTGGCTCAGGACCATGCTTTTTGGCAATTCGTGAGGGAGGCCTATGTTCAGCAGTTGATTTGTGAAGGGCTATAATGAATGAAAAAAAATTAAAATCACTTTTACTAACGCTGAAGTTATGCGGACTACGACTTGTTTATCGAAAAAATATCGGCATAGTCCTCGCCCTACGTTGCTTACGGGCGTAGACAGCGGAACCAGTGTATCGAGAACCAGTGTACAATTTGATGGTATGCGTAATTGCAATGAACACAAACGTAAATGCTGTAGTGTGCGTGTATACTGACGCGATTCAATTTTGCAATTGTAGTGAAATATACAGTAGTGTGTGTTCCTCGCTTCCCCTGAAATTGACAGCCTTTTTGTTTAGAAATTAACGTGCATGGCTCCTCCAGTTGATTGTTTTTTAAGCCATGTCTTCATATAATTCGGGATCTTCGTTTTTATACATTTTTTCTTCACATTATGCTGGTGCGTCATATTGCGAGTTTTTGGAATATTTTGATGGCAGTTCAACCCATTGGACAGTCGATGACGACAGTCACTCAAGTTCATAAGGCCAGGCCTCTATCACTCTTGTTACCTGCGTGAGATAATTACCTAAAATCGCGATGCGCCCGGGCGAAATAACGCAGTCAGAGCTGGCGCGTTGGTGGTAATCGAATGTTAAAAATTTTTGCCGCTGTTTACGTAAATAGTTTTATGTAGTTATTGAAATAGTTTTTGTTTAGTGTTTAGTATATTTAATTGTAGGTAAAAATAGTTGTAAAAGTTTTAATGTATTTTAAAAATTATATAGGTATTATGTATAATATTACCTATTTGATGAATTATAATGTAGGCTATTAAACGTCGGTAAGCAGTCGACATCAAAGGAGTGCAACTTCTGTACGTAGTACTATTATTTATTCAGTGATAAGGTGCTTAAGCTATCAAAATAACTTGAGGTTTATATATATATATATATATATATATTGTATTTTATATAGTTTTCTCTAATATTTCACATGCGCAGATACTTAATACACAAAATCGCATCCATTTAAAACCATTATTTAAACGATAAAACTGGAGCAACAAATCGATGGTCAAGTTCCCGCCAAAACTCAAATTATGTATTAAGGTACCTTTTGAGCGCCACGCCAAAAACGCATTACCGTGACCTGTACGCCAAAGCGAAAAGTAAACAAAAATACCTACGAAAAAATAGTGTTGCCCAGAGTTGAGATATCGATATCACTAAATAACTTGATTTTGTTGGTTTTTTATGCAATAAATGACCCTTTATAATCTGGTATGTTTTATTTAATCTTGTGCTGTCTTCCACTCATAGTAGTAAACCACAGCACTACTCTTCATCGTGATGACGTCACTGTCACGACTGGATAACAACGGCGTAGCTGACCTTCCTTTTTGAAACTTTCTTAGAGATATAGCCGTGTCGCACGTTGTGTATCGATTTCGAAATCGATCTAACCAAAATATACAGAGAACAGTCAAGTATTTAATTAAAAACGTAATATTTTTAACATGATGTACCAATTCTTAACCCAGCTCTTCGGAATCAGTTAAAGGAACATCTTTAATCTTAAATCTTAAGTGCTTCCCTTCCAAGGGATGTAAGAATACTAATATTTTTGAGTACACACGGGCTCGCATACAAGTTTTTATATTTTGCATCCCTTTTTTATAAGTAAGCTAAAAATTACTGCCGTGTAGTGGCGGTTAAAAATCCCCGTGGGTGTCGTAAAAGGCGACAGAGGGAAAGCGGCAGGAGATGGGCAGCAGCATCTTCCTGATAACATCAATTGTACAACAAAAAAACTGCAGTTGCCAACCCACTCCTAAAGCGTGGCAACTATGGAAATAACCCCCATGAGCAATGACACAAGTAAACAGCCCCCAGTCCCATGGCGGCCGCGCTATTCCTGGCTAGGTGGCGACCATGGTAAAAGCGGGATAGGGGGTGCTAAGAATCTCCGGTGGAGGGTCGGTTGCCACCTAAGACGATTCGACTTGGCAATAAACAACGAACGCACCATGAGGACTACCAAGAAGATCCTGGAGCTGGAAGAAGAGATAGACAAGTTGCGCTTGAATATTATAATCATCCGAGGTCCAAAGAGAGGAGGAGGACACGGTGGTTCTCGAATCCGGCAACTTGTTCTATCACCGAGAGGGCGACAATCTGTCCCAAGGAGGTGTTGGATTTATCGTCCACAAGTCTCTCGTTAACAACGTTGTAAAGATTAGTAGTGTGTCGACGAAGGTTGCGTACCTCAAATTCAGAATCACCAAACGGTATCCAAGGTCATACAGGTCTACGCACCGACATCTATTACATTTCTAGATATTGTCTATGATATTTCTAGAGCCATGCATTCTTATAGAACCCGCTATACGGTGTTAATGGGAGACTTCAACGCAAAACTAGGCAAAAGGAAGTAAGGTGGGCTGACAGTAGGTAAATTTGGGATAGGGCAACGGAACACAAGGGGCCAGCAGCTGGCCGACTTCATGGAGAAAGAGGGACTGTTTATGATGAACTCTTTTTTCCAGAAGCGACTCCTTAGAAAGTGGACCTGGTCGAGCCCCGACTAGGTCCACTTTGACTTTTTTGACTAAAAATGAGATTGACTTTATTATGATGAAGAGACGGCAACTCTTCAGTGATGTCTCAGTGATCGCAAGGGTGAAAACTGGCAGCGATCACCGAATGGTTAAAGGCACACTGAACCTAAACGTTAAGTTGGAGAGGTCTCGTCTAAAAAAGTCAACGCTCCGTCCCCTTCGTGCTATAATCCAAAGTCCCGAAACCTTTCAGCTCGAGTCACAAAACCGTTTTCAGTACCTAAAAGACTGCAATGTAGTGGACGATATGAATGATAAGCTCGTGGAAACTGTCCATGCGGTCGGAGCTAAGTTTTGCAAGACTCGCCGCAGAAGAACACAAAAACTCTCCGATCACACTCTTAATCTCATGGCTGTTAGACGGCAAATGAAGCTGCAGTCTTCAACAGATTTGATATCATACAGGCAACAGAGCAGACAGATCTCCAAATGCATGCGCCTGGACTTACGCTAATTTAATACTACTCGTATTGAAGAAGCGATCGAACGGAACCAGGGCTCCAAAGTCTTTGCCAGAGATCTGTCTGCCAGAGAGAGCCAATTGTCAAAGCTGAAGAATGAGTGTGGCAGCATCGTTTCCGGGACACCTGAGATTTTGAGCGAGATTGAGAAGTTCTATGAGCAGCTGAACACATTATCGTTGGAGCCATACGCAAGTGTGAGTAACAATCCAAGAGCAAGTCTAAGCCGACACTATTCCGATGATATCCCGGAAGTCAGTCTGAGTAAGAAAAGAAGGCTCTCTATCACGTTAAAAACGGCAAGGCCCCAGGTGAAGATGGAATTACAGCGGAGTTTTTGAAAGCGGGCGGAAAACCGGTACTTATAGTCCTTCAGAACCTCTTCAATTTTGTCCTTCATGGTGGCACTACTCCGGAGGCTTGGTGCAGAAGTGAAGTGGTCTTGTTTTTCAAGAAATGCGATTACGCTCTTTTGAAGAACTACAGACATATTTCCCTTCTGAGCCGCTTTTACGTGCCGTTTTCGAGTCATTACGAATCGTCTTGCACGCAGACTCGACGACTTCCATCCTCCCGAAAAAGCCGGTTTCCGAAAAGGCTTCAGTACCATAGACCACATACATACCCTGCGGCAGATTGTACGGAAGACCGAAGAGTACAATCCGCCACTTTACTTGGCGTATGTGGACTATGAGAAAGCCTTTGATTCCGTCGAACTTGGGCGGTGCTACAGTCCCTTCAGCGATGCCAAGTTGACTGTCGGTATATCGAAGTGCTGAAGAGTTTGCACAATACGGCTACGATGCTAAGTGCTGTTTTTGGGCGGGGGTTAGTCTATTCTTAACTTTTGATATTATAAATAGGACTAGATTAACACCTATTCTGCTCTCCTGTCCGGCGAGCGGTTTGGCGTATGGCTCTGGGGGAGAGCGCAGGTCGTGTTGATCCCCAGGGCAAGTCTGAGGAGTTCGCCTTCACGTGGTTGCTGCCTGTTATTTGGTCTGGTTCAATAGGAAACAGACAGAACAGAAACACTCGGACGATCCTCTTTTTCTTTTCTTTTATCCCTCCCCCTTTTCCTATCCCAACCCAATCCAAGGTGTCAAGCGTACCGTGCCGATGGATGCGTGGCTGGAGGGAGTCCATTCGCAAACGGTGCCTACCTGAGACCAGGGCAATTCGGGTAGTATTTTAGCCCTTCCCTCGGCATGCGGGGCTCTGCCGGGGGTGACCAAGTATTTCACTAGCTACTCGTGGGAACAAAATGGATGAATTAGCTGCAGGTTTGGAAGAGGCTCTTTTAGCCTTACCAATACCCTGCAACAGTCCAACAGTGCGCCCCAACCTGGGACGAGCCGTGAAGTGGAGGGCACGTTTGCAGCCGAACCACAATCGGAAACGAACCAGGGAGGGGAAATGAAAAAGTTCGCTAGGCCTTATAAGCTTAGTGGGGCTGCGAGGAAAAGGTACCGAAGGCTGATAGCAGCTGAGATTGGAGCCGAAGAGGCCCTATCTCTCTGCTAGAAGCCTTGGGACGAAATTCCTCTGCCCAAGCCTCCCCCAGTTCCGACGGCGAAAAAACGCAGTCGGTCTGAGGAAGAGTCCCCCAAAGACCAGCCCAGGAAGACTGTGAAGCTGGCAACGGAGGAGAAGAAGCTCAGCTTCAGTGCCGTAGCTGGCTCCGCGCGTATAGTAATTCGCAATTCGAATCCTATGAGTGTGGAGCAGATGCGGCTGGTCCACCGGGCACTAACACAGGCCATCGCTAAGACGGCCTGTGGGTCGCAACCGGGAATGGGCCCAAAATTTTCCGGATTTACACACAGGCCAGGTTGGATTCTGGTAACGTGCCTGAATAAGGCAAGCCAAGACTGGATTGTGGGTGAAATCGGAAAACTAAAGCCCTGGCCGGAGGCAGAGCTCACGGTAATACCCGAGGGCGAAATGCCTAAGCCTACGCTGGGCATTACCTACTTGCCCCGCAGCGAAGCCGACTCCCCAGAGGAGGCGGCTATGCTGTTGAGGGCACAAAATGAAGGGCTCCATACTAAGCTCTGGAGAAACCTCCACCGTAGGGACGAGGAGAATGGGTTCCTAGTAACCTTTTCTCTGGACGACCCATCGGCGGAGGCTCTTCGGAAGGCAGGCGGCAGAGTCATCCTTGGCTTTAAGATGATAACTTTTAAAGTCAGGGGAGGCTCTGACGCGGCAATGGAGCCCGAACCGCCCCAACCCCAACCCCAATCCCCTCAGCTATCCACCTCTCGGGGTGAGGCTGGAACGCCACCGGTGAGAGTGACGAAGACCCAAGGCGCAGATTTCGCCTCGGTCCGACGGCCTCCGTTGGTGTTGTCCAGGTCGGGGGTGGGGGGGGGGGTGGTGGGAGCGGTTTGAAGAAAGGTAGGGCGGGGGTCAAGTTCGCAGGAAAAGGACGTCCTCGTCCTCAACAGGCGGAAAACACCCCTGCCCCCGCACGCCCATAATTGGCTAAACACAAGGGTAAGACGAGGGTCCTCCAAGCAAATCTTCACCATGCAGCAGCTGCTTCTGCCGTAGTGGAGGTTTGCTTTGCAGAGGACAACATTGACCTCGCCCTTATACAAGAGCCTTGGGTTGCCAACGGTCAAGTTCTGGGATTGGCGGCTGCCGGTAAGATTCTTGTCAATACCAAAGGCAGTAGACCCAGAGCTTGTATAATTTATAATAAAAATATTGAACTTTTAGCTGTTCCAGAGTACTGCAACGATGACCTGGTTACAGCCTTCATAAATCTCAAGGGATGCACAGGGGCCAGAGTAATCATTTGCTCAGCCTATCTTCCCGGCGAGAACGCAGATCCTACCATCGAGTTAGAGCGAGTGGCGGAGTTCGCCCGAAAACACAACGCCGAACTTGTGGTGGGTTGTGATGCTAATCCTCACCACACAGCCTGGGGAAGCACCAACATCAACGAAAAAGGTGAGTTACTTTATGATTTTCCAATCTCCAATCGCCTGGTAAGCCTAAACATAGGTTGTACACCAACCTTTGTAACGCGTGCTAGGCAAGAAGTGTTAGACATAACCTTTGCTACCAATAACATATCCAGGCGGATAAATGACTGGCATGTTAGTAGCGAAAACTCGATGTCTGGTCACAAGCACATTAAGTTTGTGATTGGAGCATCACAATCCTTTGAAACCGTTACTTTTAGGGATCCGAAAGCGACCTCCTGGGATATCTATAGAGATAGCCTAAGGAGGAATTTGGAAACGTTTCCTAAAAGCATCAGAACAATTGAAGGTCTGGAGTTAGCGACGGAGACAGTAACCGTAGGTATTTGTGAAGCCTTCGAGGACAGTTGTCCCGTCAAAACCAAGACCTCAACACGAAAAGTTTTTTGGTGGAATTCTAAGCTGAAAGACCTTAGGGAAAAGACCAGGAAACTATTTAATAGGGCTAAGAGAACCAAAGAGTGGGATATTTATAGTGCAGCCCTAACTGAATATAATAAAGAAATTAGGAAAGCCAAGAGAGCATCGTGGAGGAAGCTATGTGTCTAAGTATGAGTCTTTGCCTCGCAGTGCAAGACTACACAAGATGCTATGGAAAGCTAAATCTAATCAGATCGGGCTTCTTAAAAAGCCGGATGGTAACTTCACTAATAGTGAAACAGAAACAAGACTTCAGTCTTGAACTCTTTCAGAGCCCTACGAAGGCCTTGCATTGAGGACTGGCGTAGGGCTGCAAAGATAATACGGCCAAACTTGGTGCAGTGGGCTGTTGACTCCTTTGAACCATTTAAATCAAGCGGGGAGGATGGAATAATTCCCATCCAACTACAGAGGGGTATCGACATCCTTCTTCCTTATCTGGTGAAAATCTTCAGAGCAAGTTTTCATGGGGATACATTCCAGAACGATGGACAATTGTCAAGGTTCTATTTATACCTAGGGCTGGTAAAAAAGACTACGCTTTACCAAAGTCCTTTAGACCTATAAGCCTATCTTCCTTTCTTCTTAAGACATTGGAAAAGGTTATAGATAGATATATAAGGGATGTAGCTCTAGCTACGAGGCCCATACATTACAACCAGCATGCTTACCGCAGAGTCAAATCTACGGAAACAGCCCTGATCAGTGTCATTGACAGGGTCGAAAAAGCACTGGAGGATAAAGAAATAGCTTTTTGTGCCTTTCTAGATATTGAGGGCACCTTCGACAGTAGCCCCACATCACTGCTGATTGGGCGCCTAACATCTAAAAATGTTGACCCCACAACCATCAGATGGGTGTAGTCGATGCTCTCAAACAGAAAGGCAAAAATAGCGCTGTTTCAAACTTCGATTGAGGTTGCAACCACAAGAGGCTGCCTGAACTCTCACCTTAGCAACGTATGCCGTAAGGCAAAAATTGCTTTAGGTACGTGCAGTCGTTTGGTTGGGAACAACTGGGGCTTGCGTCCCAGTATGGTCCTTTGACTGTACAGCAGCATAGTGAGGCCGATTCTCACCTACGCCTCTATTGTCTGGTGTAACAAGGCCAACCAAAAGACGACTGCGGACAGACTAAATAGTCTACAAAGGACTGCCTGCCTAATGGCAACTGGAGCTATGCGATCATCGCCTGGAGCGGCTCTTAATGCACTTCTATGCCTAACGCCCCTTGATCTCTATCTAGACAAGGAGGCGAGGGCTAGTTTGTATAGGATTAACGCCCAGGGCGGTCTGAGCTTGCTCTCCTACAGATTGAGATCCATGCTCGACTCAATTAAGGAATCACCGGTCTTATGCATGATCTCAGATATCATGCGTCCACTATACACTTTTGATAATAAGTATATAGTGGAATTACCCTCCAGAGAAGACTGGCTGAATGGCCAGGTTATCTGTGAGGTCGGTAGCCTCATATGGTATACCGATGGGTCTAAAATGGGCCTCGACGTAGGCTTTGGAATTTACGGGGAACGCCCCAAATTCAAACTTAGTATGAATTTGGGTAGATACACTTCTATCTTCCAGGCAGAAATTTTCGCCATACTTCGGTGTGCGCAAATCAATCTGCAAAAACACTACGTCAACCATAAAATTTACATAAACTCTGATAGTCAAGCAGCACTGCTAGTGCTGAGATCAAACTTAGTGAAGTCAAAGCTAGTTGGAGACTGCGTGAACCGTTTAAACGCTCTGGGTTGTAAAAACAGGGTTGTTTTAAGATGGGTTCCGGGTCACGAGGGTATTGTAGGCAACGAATTTGCCGACAAACTTGCACGGGAGGGCTCAAAGTGCACACAATTTGGACCCGAGCCATTTTGTGGAATCTCAAGAAGCCTAGCCCGATTGACCCTTGAAACTCTTTATCACAATAAATCACTTAAGATCTGGTCTGACACACCGGGCTTAAAACATTCTAAAACCTTAATCCGGGCTTTTGATCGTAAATTCGCTTCAGAAACCCTGGGATTAAGTAAAAATAAATTGCGCATTCTTGCAAGAGCCCTAACTGGACACTGCTGTCTTAAAAAGCACATGTCCATCCTGGGACTAAGCAACTCTAGGATGTGTTGGTTCTGTTCCGTAACGGAAGAAACGCCTCTACACGTCCTAACCGTTTGCGGACCCTTAATGCGCAAACGTAACACTCATCTGGGACACTATCTACTCCGCCCAGAAGAAGTGAAATTGCTCACGGCTAAGCAACTCCTTCGATTCATTGAAGACATAGGGCTTAGCAGTGAACTATAACCATAGCAGCGATCACAATAGATCTTCTAGGTCGCAGTGATACTGGTCTCCTTACCTAGACCTGCATAGCTGCTCGCACATCATAAAAAAAGTGCTGTTTTCGAGTCATTACGAATCATATTCAACTACAGTGAGGTGTAAGCACCCATACTCTTCACCGTTGGATTGGAAGATGTTTTCAAGCTACTGAATTGATAAGGCATTAACACAAATGGCAAGTACATGACTCACCTTCGATTTGCCGACGACAGTCTTTATGTTGGAATCGCTGGAGGATCTAAGCAATATGCTCAATGACCTCAAAAGTGTATCCCAACGTATAGGTTTTAAGATGAACATGGACAAAACAAAGATAATGTGTAATGTCCATGTCACGCCTATGCTGGTAGTTGTTGGGAGCACTAAGCTCGAAGTTGTTGACGAGTACGTTTGCCTGGGACAAATAGGTAAGTCTAACTTCGACCGAGAGGTCAATCGACGGATTCGACTCGACTGGGCAGCGTTCGGGAAATTACGACACATCTTCTCGTAAGGTATACCTCAAAACCTAGGAACTAGATTGTACAACCAGTACATGTTGCCAGTGATGACTTAAGCAAGGTTTAGATGAAGCCAGTTTTGATAGGCAGTTTTACTGGCAGCCAGCGCTGGCTTGTTATTGGACTCGTATAAACAGTTTTTCAAGACAAGCCAGCGCTGGCTGCCAGCACTGGCGGGAATAGAGCGCATGCCTATTTTTCAAGCCAGTGACCTCCGCCCGCAGGCCCCGCAACCCCCGCACCGTAATAAACAGTTTGTAATATAAACATTTTACAAGTGATATTGTACAAATTCCTTATATATATATATATATATATATATATATATATATATATATATATATATATATATATATATGTAACTACACTTACCTACCTATGTAACTAGTACACTTAGTATAGTACCTATATAACTGAATTGTAGTGAATTGTAGTCAGTGACGATCGGGCCGGCACTGTTGTTACACGCAAATAAAATGTAATTAAACGCTATCTCTTACAAGGACTTATTTCATTTCTCGACACACTACACAGACATTTGTTAAAGTGGTGACCCCGACGTGATCCAGTGCTGTGCTCTCCTATGCCTGTGTAGTTTATAACGTCAAAAATGACGTCCAGGGAAGAGAAACCGGAAGCAGAGATATCTCAAATAACGGTTTCGTCGAGAATCCCGGAATTTTGGGAAGATCAGCCGCGCACGTGGTTCATACAGGCCGAATCCGTACTATATAACCAGAAGCTCTCGGATGCTGCTAAATACCATCTGGTTATTGCAAAGCTGGGGAAGTATGTCGTACAGCAAGTCACGGATATCCTAGTGAATCCTCCAGCTGAGGGAAAGTACGACCTGCTGAAGTCAACGTTGCTCACTATCTTCGAGGAGTCCGAAACGCGCCAAATCACCAAGCTCATTGGGGAGATGGACCTCGGAGACCAGCTCCCATCCCAACTGCTGCGTAAAATGAAGGACCTGGCCAGGGATCGTTTTAAGGATGAGACTCTGAGCGTTTTATGGCAGAACCACCTACCAGCCGCAGTTCATGCCGTACTGGTGGTTACCGGTACCAAAGACCTCAAAACGCTAGCTTCTGTAGCAGACCAGGTCATGGAAACAATGCGACCTATCAGCGTGGCAGGGGTAGAATCGACTTCGTCAGACAACGCTTCCATCATTGCTGAACTCGCTAAGATTAACAAGCGGCTGGATAAAATGGCCATGAGCAAATCGCGGTCCCAATCACGCGGACGTGACAGGACCCGAGCCCGTTCGCAGACTCAAGATCGCCGCAGCCGTACCCCTGGACGCGCTGCTGCTCGGGACAAATGGCTGTGTTTCTACCACTATCGCTTCAAGGCTAGGGCGCAGAAATGTGTTCAGCCGTGCGCTTGGAAACCGGAGGAAACGGGAAACTAGATGCCATGCAGCAGGAGAAGGCGAGTAGTTGCATAGGCATCTCTAATCATCGCCTCAGCATAAAAGATAAGTCCAGCAACCTCATTTTCCTAATTAATACCGATGCCAATATGTTTTACCTCGAAATAAAGTGAATGTTAAATCGTTTGGTAATGGATGTTCTGAATATATTTTATATGCAGCAAATTAAACACTTACGGTGTTAAAACTTTAGGTTTAGATTTAGGGTTGCGCAGAGTGTATCAGTGGACATTTGTTATCGCGGACGTGCGTCAGCCAATTTTAGGTGCAGATTTTTTACTGCATTATAAGTTGTTGGTCGACGTAGCGTCTCGCAAACTAATTGACGAGGTAACAAATTTAAATGTTTTAGCTCCTATTGTTTTCTGTCAAGAACAGTCAGTCCAGACCATAGATAAGTGTCATCCTTTTTATGATTTGCTAGCACAATATCCTGATATCACCAAGCCGGTTTCATTTAAAGAACCACCCAGACATTCGGTATACCACCATATAGAGACTAATGGCCCACCGGTGCACGCTAAAGTAAGACCGTTACCGCCGCTTCGATACTCAAAAGTTAAGGAAGAGTTTAGGCTTATGCAACAGTTGGGGATTTGCAGGCCGTCGAAAAGTGCGTGGGCAAGCCCTCTACACGTTGTGCCTAAAAAAGACGGCCAAATACGACCATGCGGCGACTATAGGGCTCTTAACGCGATAACCAAGCCCGATAGGTACCCTATACCGCGATTGCATGTTTTTACATGTAATAAACATGTAAAATCTTGCAATAGCGGAAGGTAAAAAAATATTCTCACGAATTGATATTAATCGCGCGTATCATGTTATAATGGTCAATCCTAACGATGTAGAGAAGATCGCCATTATAACACCTTTCGGTCTACTCGAATTCCCACGCATGACTTTCGGTTTACCCAATGGAGCACAAACTTTTCAGCGGTTTATGAATCACACTGTTTTTGATGGCCTAAATTTCCTTTATACTTATATCGACGACGTTATAATTGCAAGCACGGATATGACGTCACATAGAGAGCATCTAAAGATCATGTTCGAGCGACTAAATAAATGCGGTTTGACTATCAACCTGAATAAATGCTTATTTGGAAAGTCTAAAATAGATTTTTTGGGTTTCGAGGTATCCGCAGAAGGTATTTGTCCTCTTAAAGATAGAGTTGATGCTATTTGTGCTTTTCCGAAACCAGTAACTATTGAATAACTCAGGAGATTTTTGGGTATGGCCAACTTTTATCGTTTACATTTGCCCAATGCTGTGGAATATCAAATGGAGTTAAATAAGTTTTTAAAAAAGCTCTAAGAAAAAAGACAAAACTAAAATTAAATGGGATGATAAGTCAAATGAAGCATTTATTCAATGTAAAACTAAGTTGCAAAATGCCGCAAGCTTATCGTATCCGAAACCCGACACTCCGCTCGCACTTATGACGGACGCATCGGATTCAAGCGTGGGAGCGGTATTGCAACAGCATGTAGGTAATACATGGTCACCGCTAGGGTATTTTTCAAGAAAATTATCGCCTACTCAACAAAAATACAGCACTTACGATAAAGAACTTGTAGCTATTTATCTTGCAGTGAAATATTTTAGAAATATGGTTGAAGGTTAAGATTTAGTAATTTTTACGGACCATAAACCCTTAACTTTTGCGCTTTCAAAAATAAATAGTAAAGATGAGTTGTCCAGGCGCGTGAGACAACTACTTTTTATTAGCGAGTTCACTACGAACATTAAACACATTGAAGGTGATAAGAATGTAGTAGCGGACGCATTATCAAGGATAGAGACCGTAACTTGTTCGACCGTATTAGATTATGCAGCAGTCAGCAGTGCACAAAATAACGACGAGCAGCTAGTTAGTCTACGCAATTCTAATAAGTGGAATTTTAAACAGATATGTATTCCTGGCAGCGACTTACCCGTTTGGTGTGAAATGTCTACCATTCGGGCGAAGCCATATTTATCGGAACGATTTATACGCTTAGCTTTCGACTCTGTTCATAGTCTTAGCCACCCCGGAATCCGTACCTCGCGTAAGATAATGAGTGACAGATTTTTCTGGGTTAATATGAACAAGGACGTAGGTAAATGGGCCAAGTCATGCGTTGCATGTCAACGTGCTAAAGTTTATAGGCATAATACATCGGAACTAGGGAGCTTTCCTTTGGCTGAAAGATTTTCCCACATTCATGTCGATATAGTTGGCCCACTTAGTATTTCCTTACAAGACTACAGGTATCTGGTCACAATAATAGATCAACAGACCGGTTGGCCAGAGGCATTTCCAGTAAGAGATATATCTGCGGAAACGGTTTCTAAGGTAATTTTCGAGGGGTGGATTTCGCGTTTTGGCTGCCCCGTTCAGCTTACCAGCGACCAAGGCAGACAATTTGAAAGCAATGTTTTTCAAAATTTAATGAAATATTTAGGTGTTTATAAAACCAGGACTACCCCGTACCACCCACAGAGCAATGGGCTGGTTGAGAGGTGGCATAGATCCCTTAAGGCCGCGCTTATGGCCAGGTTGGATTCTAAGACTTGGGTTGAGGAACTGCCTATAGTTTTGTTAGGCCTGCGAGCAGCTCCGCGTTCAGACACGGGCGTTAGTGCCGCCGAATTAACATACGGTCAGTCTCTAAGGCTGCTCGGAGTTTTTTTTGGTGATAAATGTAATTAAAAATTTTTAAATCACAGCGAATATGTCGAACGTTTACGAAAAATGATAAGCTAGCTGAAACCTAAGCCTACGGCACATACGGACTCTCGTACAGTATTCGTTATATCCGTAGATAGGCTTAAACCTGATTATATTAGTGATAGCCAAAATGTAAAAAACGTAGATAATAGTAGTGATAAGGACATTTCTTTAAGAGATGGCAATATTAACATAAGCGGAGCGGATACAGTTGATCGCCCGCTCAGCTACACCACGCGTAGCGGCCGTATTTCAAAGAAGCCCGTACGTTTCAATTTATAATTTACATAAGTCTACTCAATAAATATTATTTAGCGTTATTAGAAAAATCAGTTCTTGTCGGCGCTGACTTTCGTGTGGTACATACGTACATTCTCCTAATAAACAAACGATTATTTTAATATTAAATAATGGGTAACACGGTGAACAAGAATGAGGTAGTTATCGCACAGTCTGAAGCAGCAATGAAAGAGACAATAGTGCGATCGTATATTGGTTGGGCTGGTGCGATTTTGGTGATAACCGTTATGATCCTGTATTTTTTTCTGCCGTTACGGGACGGCTCAGGTTAAGAAGTGGGTGTGGAAGCAGGTGGGGTTCGTGCAGGAACAAGCCTTGCAAATAACTCAAGCTACCAGAGCCAGCTTCCGAAGAGCTCACGGCTCGCCCAAATCGCCGACTAAAATAGAAATATGTTAACGGGTTGCGTTAAATGGTGTTTGGCGATATCAGACGTACTGTTTCGTTTATCTAGCTTGTAAGTAGTGTTTAAGAGAAAATGCCCTAACAATTTAAGCAGATTCAAAACTTGTATTATAATATTGGTGGCAATTAATTTTTTTTTTAACTGAAATGAATTAGAATGTGTAATATAATATACCTATGTTTTAACTTTTATCATTGCAACTCGCTGTAACTGAAATGAATTAAAATGTGTAATATAATATACCTATGTTTTAACTTTTATCATTGCAACTCGCTGTAACTGAAATGAATTAAAATGTGTAATATAATATACCCATGTTTTAACTTTTATCATTGCAACTCGCTGTAACTGAAATGAATTAAAATGTGTAATATAATATACCTATGTTTTAACTTTTATCATTGCAACTCGCTGTAACTGAAATGAATTAAAATGTGTAATATAATATACCTATGTTTTAACTTTTATCATTGCAACTCGCTGTAACTGAAATGAATTAAAATGTGTAATATAATATACCTATGTTTTAACTTTTATCATTGAAACTCGCTGTAACTGAAATGAATTAAATTGTGTAATATAATATACCTATGTTTTAACTTTTATCATTGCAACTCGCTGTAACTGAAATGAATTAAAATGTGTAATATAATATACCTATGTTTTAACTTTTGTCATTGCAACTCGCTGTAACTGAAATGAATTAAAATGTGTAATATAATATACCTATGTTTTAACTTTTATCATTGCAACTCGCTGTAACTGAAATGAATTAAAGTTAGGTTGTCACCCGGTTCTGCCTATACCTTGTAGTTTGTATATCCAAATTTAGTTGTATCTGAAAATAATTTTCTTTTTTTGGGGGGGGGGGGGAGTGATGTAACGTAGTCAGTGACGATCGGGCCGGCACTGTTGTTACACGCAAATAAAATGTAATTAAACGCTATCTCTTACAAGCACTTATTTCATTATGTATGTATATATATATATATATATATATATGATAAACAATGTTTTTCAGTTAAAGTTTAAAAAATCATTTATTTAATACAGCGATTTACGAGTATGATCCAGGAATGAAATGAATCCATTCCCAAACAACACGGGCCAGGCTAGCGCTGGCTTGTCTAAGCACTGGCACCAGCGTTACTGGCTTCGTCTGAACCTTGCTTTACAGATCTGAGACATGGTACCTTAACTGCTAGCCGTATGAGGACGATCATGGTCGCTCAGTGAGCTATGGAGAGGGCTTTGCTCGGGGTTTCTCTGCGTAATAAGCTTAGAAATGAGAATATCCGCAGTAGAACCAGGGTAATCGACATAGCCCAACGTATTAGTAAGCTGAAGTGGCAATGGGCCGGCCATATGGCCCGAAGAACCGATAACTGATGGGGAAAAAAGGTTCTCGAGTGGCAGTCTCGTACCGGTAGGCGTAGTGTAGGCCCACTAGACGGAATGATGACCTGGTAAGACGTGCAGGGAGTCGATGGATGCAGGTGGCTCAGGACCGTGATTTGTGGCATTACTTTGGGGAGGCCTATGTTCAGCTTTAGACTTGTGAAGGGATGTAATGATGATAATGATGGAGCTAAAAATATCATTTCTTTGATCCTTTTCTTCTCGTTGGATAGCTATGCAGTGGAAACATTCAGGTTTTTCTTTCTCCGGGTGTTTTTCTACTTTAGGGCGTAGAGCAGAAGGAGACCTTGGTCGTTCCGAATCCACAAAAATATCTGGGGAATGCTGGTGCTTAGTCTGACACGTGATGACTGGTTCCGAAATAAATCATATTCAATCATATTGTAAAGATCCCCCCCTCCTCACTCTATATAATAAAAATTTTATAATATTAAAAATATCCCCTTTTAAATAACATTATATATATGAGACCAGGATTAATAAAATATGTTTTGATCTTCCTAAATGATCTTTCAAAAGGTTTATTAATAGGCCGTTTTTAATATTTTGGCGTGATCGACTTAGTTAGGACCCTTATTTACGTTGTGTTTGTTTAGTAACTTAGTTCTTTTAGGTGTCGTTTGGAAGAATGAATATTCACTAGGGCAATTGGAAGCTGTTGGTAGTGCCTTATAAGCTAAGTGAACCCCGTTCACGAAGACAGGGCTCGAAAAAGGTTAAGAACATAAAACGTCTTTATTCCACTTGTATCAGGTTGACATTATTAATTTATTATTATTTATCCCTTCCCGCTTGGAAAAGGCTCACAATATATTTATACAAAAATACCCGATACAAGGGCTTCGCTCTCCTACATTTATTTAAAAAAATGTAGGGGAGGTACACGGCCCCACACACGCCGTGCACGGTGAGTGCCAACCATTTTGATGCACTCCTCCCAAAGGGAACGCTAATTTGGGAACTGGACCGTAGTCCACAGCAAAATAACTGGCGAACCAGTAAAAGAGGCTTGGCCCCTTGTTAGTGCGTAAGCACAAACATCGACCGAAGTCGCGCATGTCAATGCGTGTAAACGCCATACAGAATACGAACGAATCCAGCCACAGTGAATGTACGTCACACCGTTTAGGCAAATAGGCACACTGGCCTTAAACCCTCCGTGAGCGCCACCACCTGCCAGACCGCCGCTCCTGCAGACGTGATGTAAGTGTATGGCATCACCACCAATTGCATGATCAGCACGGTTACTAGCCGCAGAGCGTGTCATGAGTCTACCGCTCACCTCAAGGGAACGGGGTCCCACGTTGTGCGGCTTTCGGCCGCAGCTTTGAGAGTCTCCTCAGATCCTCCCGCCAGCTACCACCCGCATGAGGTCGACACATATGCTCCACCAACCAATACAACGGCAGATATAGCCAAAAGGCAGTTATAAGATAAGAGTAATAATTCGCCATCAGAGAGGGTTTGTGTCACTGACGTTGAGTAAATGCATTTTCGATCATGTTTGTCTCACCCACCAACAAGTTGCCTTCAATCATTCAAAGGTGGGAAAGTTACAGAGATATAATATTATAGACATCGTGGAGGGCAGACAGTCTGCAGCCCCGCAATGAAGGGACCCGACTTGGGCAAAGCTACTTAGGTGTGAGTCAAACCAAGACGCAGAGAGCGCCATTGAGAATAGCGTCCCACCAAACAACCATCACAGAGACGTAATGCTGCAGAACGCAACAAGCATCAATACGACTATTGTCGGGCTTACACCATTCCAAGGTCCCCCATACATCCCAGCAGACATCACCACCCGTATACCTCCATCGACCAGAACCACAGAGAGCGTCGAATCAGGCGCAGCACACCCGTAGATCCATCACAAGACGCAATACCGCCAGTAGCAGTAAGCATCAATGCAACTATCATACGGATGGCGCCCCCTCACAACACACCCAACATGATACCTATCGACTTTGGTAACAAAGTTGGTATTGTTGTTATATTAAAAATATCACCAACGTATCATAGTAGCACGCTACTAAGACGCCAATGAACAAAACTCCACGTATCATAGCGCTAATGCACTAAGACATGAAGCTGAGTATGCCTGTTACACTTAAAAGTGCTACCAAACACACTCAACATCCCCATCCGAAAGAAAGACGACGCATCGCTATGCGCTACGACGCCGCCCACAAACGGTATGGGTGTGCGATGTCCACGGGAAAGCCGTATTGCTACAACAAACCCGCTTACCACCGACACTAAGATGTTAATTGTATACCTCCATCGACCAGAACCACAAGAGAGCGTCGAATCAGGCGCAGCACACCCGCAGATCCATCACAAGACGCAATACCGCAAGTAGCAGTAAGCATCAATGCAACTATCATACGGGCGGCGCACCCTCACAACACACCCACATGACTCCTATCGACTTTGGCAACAAAGTTAGTATTGTTGTTATATAAAAAATGTCACCAACGTATCATAGTAGCACGCTACTAAGACGCCAATGAACAAAACTCCACGTATCATAGCGCTAATGCACTAAGACATGAAGCTGAGTATGCCTGTTACACTTAAAAGTGCTACCAAACACACTCATCATCCCCATCCGAAAGATAGACGACGCTTCGCTATGCGCTACTACGCCGCCCACAAACGGTATGGGTGTGCGATGTCCACAGGAAAGCCGTATTGCTACAACAAACCCGCTTACCACCGGCACTAAGATTGTTGTTATATAAAACTGCACCAACGTATCATAGTAGCACGCTACTAAGACGCCAGTGGACAAAACTTCACATATCATAGCGCTAATGCACTAAGACATGAAGTTGAGTATGCCCGTTACACTTAAAAGTGCTACCAAACACACTCATCATCCCAATCCGAAATATAGACGACGCTTCGCTATGCGCTACTACGCCGCCCACAAACGGTATGGGTGTGCGATGTCCACGGGAAAGCCGTATTGCTACAACAAACCCGCTTACCACCGGCACTAAGATGATATGTCTAGGACACATCGGTTAGCGAGTCCAAGTTTACTTCGGACCAATTGCTCGTGAAGCAGCACACACGCCACCATAATATTCCTTTTCAAGTCCCTAATAAGGACTAGTCATTTTGCTACAGTACTAGGAGCAGTCAGTCACCCGACCACCCCATACAATGCTTATGCATCAAGGAGACCTCCTATAATATTGCTTTTGTATCATAGACCTTACTTTCATAAGTCATGTATATATAGGATTCGAACCCACGACCCTACTATTGTAATGCATATTAATCATAGAGACCTTCTATAGTATTGCTTTTGAATCACAGACCTTACTTTCATAAATCATTCATATATAGGATTCGAACCCACGACCCTACTATTGTAATGCAAATTCATCAAGGAGACCTTCTATAGTATTGCTTTTGTATCATTGAGTTTAATATTATAAGTCCCTAATATAGGACTAGTCATTGTGCTACAGTACTTTAGGCAGTCGGGCTCCCGACCACCCCATATATATGTAGAACTGCAGGAATGTATCTCCGGCAGCTCATCCATACAAGACATCTATACGTGAACACCTTCCATAACTTAGGAAAATTTTCCTTAATACATGAACTCCTTCAACAACTTAGGAAATTTCATCTATACGTGAACTCCTTCCACAACTTAGGAAAATTTTCTTTTATACACGAACACCTCCCATGACTTAAACAATTTTTAACAGATTTTCTAATTATCTTATAAACGTTATTTAACTTAATTTTATAATATTTTTTGACTTGTATTTCTATTATTTATCTTATTTTAAATTTTTTACAAGTTTTTATAATAAATTTTCTTATTACGAGAAACAATAATTTGCCCTTAATTTGCTATGTTCTTGGGATAATGTCTGAAATATATTAACTTTATTTTTATTAATTTGACTTAATTGCTTAATGTATATCTTTTAAGACTATTTTTGACGCCCCTTTATATTGAATTTAATTATTAATAATAATATTGAGCCGTCACAATATCATCACTCACAACTCGAAAAATTACGTTAGTTCGGCCTCACTCTAAAAAAGTATAAAGAAATACAAAGTTGTATAATATCGTTAAGACATGCTTAATGAGTTCGTAGTTTGTACTTACTTTTATCTATCTTTACGACAATCTAATTGTAAAGTTTTAACAAAGCACACTTGTGATTAAGTTGACAATCAAAGTAGATGCGGAAACATGAATGGCGGCAAAATGGCAAAACAATCTACTTTGTTTAGCTGCCGAGGCACGAATATCCGTAAATTTTCGATCAAGGACCTACTCTCTTACCAATGCGGCCGACACGTTGCGTGACGCCTCGGCGCGAGCGGCGGCGTGCAATATCTTTGTTTATACCTTTATTTTATAATTTAGACACCTGAAAAAGTAATGGTACAGTTACTTTAAGGTATAGTAATTTAAAGGTACCTTTATTTTAAGGTATCGAAATTGAAAGGTATGACGTCATACCGCTTACCGTCTGTACCATAATTTTTTCGGTTATTCAATCCCTGATTCAAATGACAATATTATACAAGAGCAGAATCCACTGGCGTCATTATATCGTTTTTTTGGTAAGTTAGCTTAACTTACCAAAAAACGATATAATGACGTTGTAAAGGAACGGGAGGCAGGTGCTCTTCAATGATTGATTTATTTAAAATTTGTTGGTTATATTTAAGTCGTCTTATTGCTAACAGTGTGTATCAGGTAATAATCAAAATTTAAACAGACAGATCTTATAACTAATTGCACGACGTGCTGTGATTGGTTGGCAACAATGACGAGCTCTGATTCGTAGATAAAAGTTTGGTGTTCCGGTGCGTCGCTAGACGGCGTTAGTAGTCGCGCCAACATGCCGGCCGCCTTGGAAGCTCCAGCTTCCAATGCTGTATCTACGTTGCCGCTTGATTGGAGATGCCGCAGGCTGCATTCATGTTGTCGTCCTCTGCTGATGATACAGGCAGAGGGCAGATTTTCGAGAACGCTCGTTGTACAGGACCCGTAGCAGTTTGGATGGTGGCGACACGCGACACGCCGTCCTTTCCGGGGAAAATATGGGTAACTCTGCCCATACACCATTTAAGGGGTGGTAAATTGTCCTCCTTAATAACGACAAGCGTGTTTAATGCTTGAAATAAATATACATTTATGAAAATCCAACCTTAAATACATTGCCTATAGTTGTATTCACAAAGATACGTACGAAAAGCAATAAATTTTTATGACCGAGGCTCGTCGTAGCTTGGGCAAGGAATCATTGGAGTCGAACTGCCCAATATTTTTGTTACTGTTATTTTAATTTTAAAATGTTTCAAACTTGTTTTAAAAACTGGTGTATTATATGTAATGATTATAATTTACCTGAATTTAAATACGTTTTTGGATAGGACACCACATTCATTTAGTAACGAAAGTACTTGAAACAGTCATAATTATTTGTTTATTCTTCATCTTATGTCAATAATTTAAAAATATTGCTTGACAAAGAACTTAAATCTGAATTCAATAGTTACTAAATATAAAAAGTATGTACAGAAAGCTGTAAGTCGTAGTCACATATTCATCACTTTCTAAAACATGCTTCGAACATATAACGCTTCCTTGGGTCGGCTTGAAGAATTCTTCGGACCTTTGACATGCTATGACTGATGTCCATTCTGCACACCTAACTGGGTCTCGAGGAAAGCTGAAAAATTAAAAATGAAATCTCACATCTTTAATTTTACTACATGCACATATTCAAAATTAAGTCCATAAAATGTTCTATAATATTTAGAGAAACGATAGAAGTCTCATTAAACAAAAAAAAACAATCATACTTTAATAATAAAAAAATAATAACTTCTCCAACAAATGGAACAGAGTCAACGCGCATACCTCGAACAATTACAACTTATTATATTAAGACCTAATTTAAAAAATGTTTTACGGAGATTTCTTGACAAAATATAAGTATTTACAATACAGTGATAAGAATTAAGTAATGACAATATTAATACGTACCGAAATTAGGAAATTCCATCCTTTTTTAGCGTCCTGGATGTGTGATTTTTACACTTTTTAAACGACCACTGAGGCATGTTTACCGTCGGAGCGTTCGAATGTAACTAGATTAAAAGCGCACCCAAATGTTCGAATAGGTGCTCATTCGGTGAGGTCGTTTTTTGTCACTGATTGTGTATCTAGTTTTTATTAGTGATCGATGACTAACTTAGAAGTATATGGTTTGGGCATACCAACATAATTATCGTGACTATCTACAAAAATCTTGCTCATAAAATGGCCGCCTTTCATAGGGTTGTAACTCAGCAATATGCGCAGGTGGTATCGATATTTTTACTTATATGAATTTTTTCTCAATCGATGAATCCTATACTATTAAACGAGCAATTCTTGTATATATATATATATATATATATATATATATATATATATATATATATATATATATATATATATATATATATATATATATATATATTTATATATATATATATATATATATATATATATATAGTGTCCAGGGAGTTTCGGGGATAAAAAATCGATCTAGCTAGGATTTATTTTTAGAAAATGTCTTTTTGTCCGTGTTTTTAGGCAATGAAAAACTGCTACAATATCGTTAGAATAAGAAGGTAAATTTTGACAGATTATTAATGATTATAAATAGCTTAATTGGTATAGTGGGCGGTCACAGAATCGTAAAACTCGGTCGGTCGGTCTGGGCTCGAACCGGGCTTTTAATTTTTTTTTCAAGTTCCTTTCTTTTTTTAGAAAATCTATTTTTTCGAGATCTTTTTTTAGTATTTTTTAAAAACACGATAATTTAAATTAAAATAATTGCACTCATGATTTTTTATTCATATAACCAGTTCCGTTTTTTCTGTTATGTCGCTAAGATCAAAAAATATTATTTATACGTATTTCATCAGTATGTAATTTGTATCTAAATATACTTACTTACTTACTTACTTATCGTCACGCACAATCCCTAACGGGGTAGCCAGAGAGAACAGATCGCCAAGTGTCACGATCCTTACATACCTCTTTCGCTTCTTTCAGGTTCATTAACTTCTTCATACATGCACGTCTAGGTATCCGAGTACTCTTGACCCTCCCCTCTTCGAGCAATTTGCTCACATGGTCTTCGAAAGTTAGTCTCGGTCGGTGTATCTAAATATAATTTCCAAAACACACGAATTAAAAAAAAACCGAGCGAAAAATACCGAGCAAAGCTCGGTCAACCGGGTACTTTTATATAATCGGATTTGTTGCTTAATTTACTTTATTCCGTAGGTATTTACATAGATACAGAACTGAATTTTAAATCGTCAAATAACTTATCCGGGGAATAAATGTGACTGACTAATTTATGGATTTTGTTTAGATAGAAATTAAATCCTTCTTTTGTGTTTAAAGAATTACTGGGATGGAGATCCCTGATCCCATATTATAGTTTTTTTTATATAAAATTATAATAATTAGTTGAGTAAAAATAAAATAAATTTTTATAAAAAAATCAATACTTATTTATTATTAATTGTTATAATTAAACTCAGAAATGCCTCTCAAGTAAGAGTTATAATCAAATCAATTTTATGTGGTTAAGGTCATCTAGTAACGTAATATAATATACATAGAAGAAAAACACCTACTATAAGATAGGATGAAAGACACACAACAAAAAAAACTTTTAGCATGCAACAGCAGCAGCAGATCTACCACAAAACTCGGCACTAAACATGGCGACTATGAAGTGTAGAAGTAAGGAGAACAATCTCTCATAGGAGAATAGTTGAAAAAGTGTCCATCTGTAAGCATTAAATAATATGTAGTTCAAAAACTCTCCTCAACAGCGCTGGAGTAGCTACAGGAAACAGCTACATGAAATGAACTTAGCAGTTGTCGACGGTGTGAAGAGTGCTGCTAAACTGCTCAGTAGCTCTAAAATCTAAAATAATTTTATTTAGTAAATATAACCTCGCAAAAGTCGTCTATCCCACTAATATTTTTCGGCACGTTCTTTAAAATTTACCCCGTAGCTATAGTGGCGCCACCCTTATTTAACGGTTTCTACGGACACTTTTTAATACAGTCTGTAATCTTTACCTCTAACTCCATAATGGCGACGCAGTCACGCATGGATGAGCTAATGACGTCACACGAAAGTGTTTTCTAAATAAGCATTTGACAAACTTTAGTGTTCTCCGTTTTCTAATGAAGCTACTGCTTTGTTAAAAAGAAACAAAGGTGTCTTTAACAACTGTGTATCGATATTTGTATAACTATTATTTCTATAGTAGAATATGCCGCCTCCATAGGTATTATATCTCTATGCCTTAGAGCAATTACATAGGTACGTCTGAGGCCTTAGATCTAGCATAAAATCCAGAAATCGACTTGGAGTTACAACATAAGCTCCTCGTGGAGCGCCATCCCGCAAGTGATCGTACCAGTCAATCGAGCTCCGACAAAAATACCGAATGGCAGTGTATTTTGATGCAAAAAACACTCAAATAGTTAAATCTACAATAGGTAGGCTGATACTGCTGTACCAACCTTAGACTTGTGGGAGGTAATGTTTAGCTGTAATTATATCAATAGTTTAAATATTTTTATTACTACCATTGACACCAATATTATTGAGAGCGAAGAGTAGCCCCGGTAAAAAAAATTGTACTTTGGTCATGGATGAAATAAAAATTAAGCCATTGACGAAATACCATGCTAACAGCCAAAGGAGTTATGGCTATGTCAATTACAGGTTTGATATTATATCTAATATCAAACCTGTAATCAATTAATTTATTTTTATGTCAATTAATTTATTAATTACGATGAAGCTACTGACGTATTAGTGTTTTATTGATTTAAATTTGAATTAAAATCTGAGTTTGATCAGTTTCAAAAATGACCATAATTCTTTTAACTAACAAAATCATAATTTTACATTACACTAAAATACCCTTCACTTCTGGTCGTATGAGAAAGCTCAGCAAGGTACGGAATCGGCTCGGGGTTTTCTACATGAGAAGCTTAGAAATAAAGATATCCACAGTAGAACCTGAGTGACTGACATAGCCAACGGATTAGTAAGCTGAATTGGCAATGGGCCAGCCATATAGCTCGAAGAACCGACAAACAATGGGAGAGAAAGATTCTCGAGTAGCAGCCTCGTACCGGTGAGTGAAGTGTAGGGCGACCCTTCACTAGATGGAGTGACGACCTGATATCATACAGGAAGCCGATGGATGCAGGTGGCTCAGGACCATGCTTTTTGGCAATTCGTGAGGGAGGCCTATGTTCAGCAGTTGATTTGTGAAGGGCTATAATGAATGAAAAAAAATTAAAATCACTTTTACTAACGCTGAAGTTATGCGGACTACGACTTGTTTATCGAAAAAATATCGGCATAGTCCTCGCCCTACGTTGCTTACGGGCGTAGACAGCGGAACCAGTGTATCGAGAACCAGTGTACAATTTGATGGTATGCGTAATTGCAATGAACACAAACGTAAATGCTGTAGTGTGCGTGTATACTGACGCGATTCAATTTTGCAATTGTAGTGAAATATACAGTAGTGTGTGTTCCTCGCTTCCCCTGAAATTGACAGCCTTTTTGTTTAGAAATTAACGTGCATGGCTCCTCCAGTTGATTGTTTTTTAAGCCATGTCTTCATATAATTCGGGATCTTCGTTTTTATACATTTTTTCTTCACATTATGCTGGTGCGTCATATTGCGAGTTTTTGGAATATTTTGATGGCAGTTCAACCCATTGGACAGTCGATGACGACAGTCACTCAAGTTCATAAGGCCAGGCCTCTATCACTCTTGTTACCTGCGTGAGATAATTACCTAAAATCGCGATGCGCCCGGGCGAAATAACGCAGTCAGAGCTGGCGCGTTGGTGGTAATCGAATGTTAAAAATTTTTGCCGCTGTTTACGTAAATAGTTTTATGTAGTTATTGAAATAGTTTTTGTTTAGTGTTTAGTATATTTAATTGTAGGTAAAAATAGTTGTAAAAGTTTTAATGTATTTTAAAAATTATATAGGTATTATGTATAATATTACCTATTTGATGAATTATAATAGTAAAACGTCGTTCCTACTATAACTGTTGCTTAGATGGATACTAAATGAAATGACCAACAAAAGGCTTCATATCATTCTTTAAGTTACCGAAGAATTTTAGAAGGAAGTTATGAAAGGTTAAAAAATTTATTTAATTTTTTTGTTAGATAGGTACTCACAGCAAAAAAGAATTACGTAATAATTAGGTCTACAGAAGAAATACCTAAGTACTTCATTACAACAATTAGTTAAAATTTACTTCACTATCCAAGTATTTACTTACATACCTATACTTGTCTTTTGTAATTAAAATATTTTGAGTTATAATAACAAAAAATACTGAAATTAAAACTTTGTATACTAACAAGATTTTTATCTAAAAATAATAGATCACATTTCTGTTAGAAATCGTATTTCAGGTTTATTTGTTGTTTACACTATCTACCTATTTCTCCCAAGCGTTACGATTCCCGACGAATGACCTTGCAATTTGCATGCGTTAGACATCGCAGAACTCACATGTGGGCGAAAGTATGGTTCAATCATAGTCAGAATGTTAGTTAGTACTTCACCTTAGTAAGATAATTAACATTTCGCAATGTATTTTTTTTTACTTTCTATTGTCATCCCTTAATAACCAAGGAAAGTCCGCCGTGACAAAAAAGATGCAAATTAATATGGACACTAGCGCGCAGGATAAAGTTTTATTTAGCTTGCGTGTGCGATTTATCTGATTAATAATAATAATGTAGGCTATTAAACGTCGGTAAGCAGTCGACATCAAAGGAGTGCAACTTCTGTACGTAGTACTATTATTTATTCAGTGATAAGGTGCTTAAGCTATCAAAATAACTTGAGGTTTATATATATATATATATATATATATATATATATATATATATATATATTGTATTTTATATAGTTTTCTCTAATATTTCACATGCGCAGATACTTAATACACAAAATCGCATCCATTTAAAACCATTATTTAAACGATAAAACTGGAGCAACAAATCGATGGTCAAGTTCCCGCCAAAACTCAAATTATGTATTAAGGTACCTTTTGAGCGCCACGCCAAAAACGCATTACCGTGACCTGTACGCCAAAGCGAAAAGTAAACAAAAATACCTACGAAAAAATAGTGTTGCCCAGAGTTGAGATATCGATATCACTAAATAACTTGATTTTGTTGGTTTTTTATGCAATAAATGACCCTTTATAATCTGGTATGTTTTATTTAATCTTGTGCTGTCTTCCACTCATAGTAGTAAACCACAGCACTACTCTTCATCGTGATGACGTCACTGTCACGACTGGATAACAACGGCGTAGCTGACCTTCCTTTTTGAAACTTTCTTAGAGATATAGCCGTGTCGCACGTTGTGTATCGATTTCGAAATCGATCTAACCAAAATATACAGAGAACAGTCAAGTATTTAATTAAAAACGTAATATTTTTAACATGATGTACCAATTCTTAACCTAGCTCTTCGGAATCAGTTAAAGGAACATCTTTAATCTTAAATCTTAAGTGCTTCCCTTCCAAGGGATGTAAGAATACTAATATTTTTGAGTACACACGGGCTCGCATACAAGTTTTTATATTTTGCATCCCTTTTTTATAAGTAAGCTAAAAATTACTGCCGTGTAGTGGCGGTTAAAAATCCCCGTGGGTGTCGTAAAAGGCGACAGAGGGAAAGCGGCAGGAGATGGGCAGCAGCATCTTCCTATAACATCAATTGTACAACAAAAAAACTGCAGTTGCCAACCCACTCCTAAAGCGTGGCAACTATGGAAATAACCCCCATGAGCAATGACAAAAGTAAACAGCCCCCAGTCCCATGGCGGCCGCGCTATTCCTGGCTAGGTGGCGACCATGGTAAAAGCGGGATAGGGGGTGCTAAGAATCTCCGGTGGAGGGTCGGTTGCCACCTAAGACGATTCGACTTGGCAATAAACAACGAACGCACCATGAGGACTACCAAGAAGATCCTGGAGCTGGAAGAAGAGATAGACAAGTTGCGCTTGAATATTATAATCATCCGAGGTCCAAAGAGAGGAGGAGGACACGGTGGTTCTCGAATCCGGCAACTTGTTCTATCACCGAGAGGGCGACAATCTGTCCCAAGGAGGTGTTGGATTTATCGTCCACAAGTCTCTCGTTAACAACGTTGTAAAGATTAGTAGTGTGTCGACGAAGGTTGCGTACCTCAAATTCAGAATCACCAAACGGTATCATACAGGTCTACGCACCGACATCTATTACATTTCTAGATATTGTCTATGATATTTCTAGAGCCATGCATTCTTATAGAACCCGCTATACGGTGTTAATGGGAGACTTCAACGCAAAACTAGGCAAAAGGAAGTAAGGTGGGCTGACAGTAGGTAAATTTGGGATAGGGCAACGGAACACAAGGGGCCAGCAGCTGGCCGACTTCATGGAGAAAGAGGGACTGTTTATGATGAACTCTTTTTTCCAGAAGCGACTCCTTAGAAAGTGGACCTGGTCGAGCCCCGACTAGGTCCACTTTGACTTTTTTGACTAAAAATGAGATTGACTTTATTATGATGAAGAGACGGCAACTCTTCAGTGATATCTCAGTGATCGCAAGGGTGAAAACTGGCAGCGATCACCGAATGGTTAAAGGCACACTGAACCTAAACGTTAAGTTGGAGAGGTCTCGTCTAAAAAAGTCAACGCTCCGTCCCCTTCGTGCTATAATCCAAAGTCCCGAAACCTTTCAGCTCGAGTCACAAAACCGTTTTCAGTACCTAAAAGACTGCAATGTAGTGGACGATATGAATGATAAGCTCGTGGAAACTGTCCATGCGGTCGGAGCTAAGTTTTGCAAGACTCGCCGCAGAAGAACACAAAAACTCTCCGATCACACTCTTAATCTCATGGCTGTTAGACGGCAAATGAAGCTGCAGTCTTCAACAGATTTGATATCATACAGGCAACAGAGCAGACAGATCTCCAAATGCATGCGCCTGGACTTACGCTAATTTAATACTACTCGTATTGAAGAAGCGATCGAACGGAACCAGGGCTCCAAAGTCTTTGCCAGAGATCTGTCTGCCAGAGAGAGCCAATTGTCAAAGCTGAAGAATGAGTGTGGCAGCATAGTTTCCGGGACACCTGAGATTTTGAGCGAGATTGAGAAGTTCTATGAGCAGCTGAACACATTATCGTTGGAGCCATACGCAAGTGTGAGTAACGATCCAAGAGCAAGTCTAAGCCGACACTATTCCGATGATATCCCGGAAGTCAGTCTGAGTAAGAAAAGAAGGCTCTCTATCACGTTAAAAACGGCAAGGCCCCAGGTGAAGATGGAATTACAGCGGAGTTTTTGAAAGCGGGCGGAAAACCGGTACTTATAGTCCTTCAGAACCTCTTCAATTTCGTCCTTCATGGTGGCACTACTCCGGAGGCTTGGTGCAGAAGTGAAGTGGTCTTGTTTTTCAAGAAATGCGATTACGCTCTTTTGAAGAACTACAGACATATTTCCCTTCTGAGCCGCTTTTACGTGCCGTTTTCGAGTCATTACGAATCGTCTTGCACGCAGACTCGACGACTTCCATCCTCCCGAAAAAGCCGGTTTCCGAAAAGGCTTCAGTACCATAGACCACATACATACCCTGCGGCAGATTGTACGGAAGACCGAAGAGTACAATCCGCCACTTTACTTGGCGTATGTGGACTATGAGAAAGCCTTTGATTCCGTCGAACTTGGGCGGTGCTACAGTCCCTTCAGCGATGCCAAGTTGACTGTCGGTATATCGAAGTGCTGAAGAGTTTGCACAATACGGCTACGATGCTAAGTGCTGTTTTTTGGGCGGGGGTTAGTCTATTCTTAACTTTTGATATTATAAATAGGACTAGATTAACACCTATTCTGCTCTCCTGTCCGGCGAGCGGTTTGGCGTATGGCTCTGGGGGAGAGCGCAGGTCGTGTTGATCCCCAGGGCAAGTCTGAGGAGTTCGCCTTCACGTGGTTGCTGCCTGTTATTTGGTCTGGTTCAATAGGAAACAGACAGAACAGAAACACTCGGACGATCCTCTTTTTCTTTTCTTTTATCCCTCCCCCTTTTCCTATCCCAACCCAATCCAAGGTGTCAAGCGTACCGTGCCGATGGATGCGTGGCTGGAGGGAGTCCATTCGCAAACGGTGCCTACCTGAGACCAGGGCGATTCGGGTAGTATTTTAGCCCTTCCCTCGGCATGCGGGGCTCTGCCGGGGGTGACCAAGTATTTCACTAGCTACTCGTGGGAACAAAATGGATGAATTAGCTGCAGGTTTGGAAGAAGCTCTTTTAGCCTTACCAATACCCTGCAACAGTCCAACAGTGCGCCCCAACCTGGGACGAGCCGTGAAGTGGAGGGCACGTTTGCAGCCGAACCACAATCGGAAACGAACCAGGGAGGGGAAATGAAAAAGTTCGCTAGGCCTTATAAGCTTAGTGGGGCTGCGAGGAAAAGGTACCGAAGGCTGATAGCAGCTGAGATTGGAGCCGAAGAGGCCCTATCTCTCTGCTAGAAGCCTTGGGACGAAATTCCTCTGCCCAAGCCTCCCCCAGTTCCGACGGCGAAAAAACGCAGTCGGTCTGAGGAAGAGTCCCCCAAAGACCAGCCCAGGAAGACTGTGAAGCTGGCAACGGAGGAGAAGAAGCTCAGCTTCAGTGCCGTAGCTGGCTCCGCGCGTATAGTAATTCGCAATTCGAATCCTATGAGTGTGGAGCAGATGCGGCTGGTCCACCGGGCACTAACACAGGCCATCGCTAAGACGGCCTGTGGGTCGCAACCGGGAATGGGCCCAAAATTTTCCGGATTTACACACAGGCCAGGTTGGATTCTGGTAACGTGCCTGAATAAGGCAAGCCAAGACTGGATTGTGGGTGAAACCGGAAAACTAAAGCCCTGGCCGGAGGCAGAGCTCTCGGTAATACCCGAGGGCGAAATGCCTAAGCCTACGCTGGGCATTACCTACTTGCCCCGCAGCGAAGCCGACTCCCCAGAGGAGGCGGCTATGCTGTTGAGGGCACAAAATGAAGGGCTCCATACTAAGCTCTGGAGAAACCTCCACCGTAGGGACGAGGAGAATGGGTTCCTAGTAACCTTTTCTCTGGACGACCCATCGGCGGAGGCTCTTCGGAAGGCAGGCGGCAGAGTCATCCTTGGCTTTAAGATGATAACTTTTAAAGTCAGGGGAGGCTCTGACGCGGCAATGGAGCCCGAACCGCCCCAACCCCAACCCCAATCCCCTCAGCTATCCACCTCTCGGGGTGAGGCTGGAACGCCACCGGTGAGAGTGACGAAGACCCAAGGCGCAGATTTCGCCTCGGTCCGACGGCCTCCGTTGGTGTTGTCCAGGTCGGGGGTGGGGGGGGGGTGGTGGGAGCGGTTTGAAGAAAGGTAGGGCGGGGGTCAAGTTCGCAGGAAAAGGACGTCCTCGTCCTCAACAGGCGGAAAACACCCCTGCCCCCGCACGCCCATAATTGGCTAAACACAAGGGTAAGACGAGGTTCCTCGAAGCAAATCTTCACCATGCAGCAGCTGCTTCTGCCGTAGTGGAGGTTTGCTTTGCAGAGGACAACATTGACCTCGCCCTTATACAAGAGCCTTGGGTTGCCAACGGTCAAGTTCTGGGATTGGCGGCTGCCGGTAAGATTCTTGTCAATACCAAAGGCAGTAGACCCAGAGCTTGTATAATTTATAATAAAAATATTGAACTTTTAGCTGTTCCAGAGTACTGCAACGATGACCTGGTTACAGCCTTCATAAATCTCAAGGGATGCACAGGGGCCAGAGTAATCATTTGCTCAGCCTATCTTCCCGGCGAGAACGCAGATCCTACCATCGAGTTAGAGCGAGTGGCGGAGTTCGCCCGAAAACACAACGCCGAACTTGTGGTGGGTTGTGATGCTAATCCTCACCACACAGCCTGGGGAAGCACCAACATCAACGAAAAAGGTGAGTTACTTTATGATTTTCCAATCTCCAATCGCCTGGTAAGCCTAAATATAGGTTGTACACCAACCTTTGTAACGCGTGCTAGGCAAGAAGTGTTAGACATAACCTTTGCTACCAATAACATGTCCAGGCGGATAAATGACTGGCATGTTAGTAGCGAAAACTCGATGTCTGGTCACAAGCACATTAAGTTTGTGATTGGAGCATCACAATCCTTTGAAACCGTTACTTTTAGGGATCCGAAAGCGACCTCCTGGGATATCTATAGAGATAGCCTAAGGAGGAATTTGGAAACGTTTCCTAAAAGCATCAGAACAATTGAAGGTCTGGAGTTAGCGACGGAGACAGTAACCGTAGGTATTTGTGAAGCCTTCGAGGACAGTTGTCCCGTCAAAACCAAGACCTCAACACGAAAAGTTTTTTGGTGGAATTCTAAGCTGAAAGACCTTAGGGAAAAGACCAGGAAACTATTTAATAGGGCTAAGAGAACCAAAGAGTGGGATATTTATAGTGCAGCCCTAACTGAATATAATAAAGAAATTAGGAAAGCCAAGAGAGCATCGTGGAGGAAGCTATGTGTCTAAGTATGAGTCTTTGCCTCGCAGTGCAAGACTACACAAGATGCTATGGAAAGCTAAATCTAATCAGATCGGGCTTCTTAAAAAGCCGGATGGTAACTTCACTAATAGTGAAACAGAAACAAGACTTCAGTCTTGAACTCTTTCAGAGCCCTACGAAGGCCTTGCATTGAGGACTGGCGTAGGGCTGCAAAGATAATACGGCCAAACTTGGTGCAGTGGGCTGTTGACTCCTTTGAACCATTTAAATCAAGCGGGGAGGATGGAATAATTCCCATCCAACTACAGAGGGGTATCGACATCCTTCTTCCTTATCTGGTGAAAATCTTCAGAGCAAGTTTTCATGGGGATACATTCCAGAACGATGGACAATTGTCAAGGTTCTATTTATACCTAGGGCTGGTAAAAAAGACTACGCTTTACCAAAGTCCTTTAGACCTATAAGCCTATCTTCCTTTCTTCTTAAGACATTGGAAAAGGTTATAGATAGATATATAAGGGATGTAGCTCTAGCTACGAGGCCCATACATTACAACCAGCATGCTTACCGCAGAGTCAAATCTACGGAAACAGCCCTGATCAGTGTCATTGACAGGGTCGAAAAAGCACTGGAGGATAAAGAAATAGCTTTTTGTGCCTTTCTAGATATTGAGGGCACCTTCGACAGTAGCCCCACATCACTGCTGATTGGGCGCCTAACATCTAAAAATGTTGACCCCACAACCATCAGATGGGTGAAGTCGTTGCTCTCAAACAGAAAGGCAAAAATAGCGCTGTTTCAAACTTCGATTGAGGTTGCAACCACAAGAGGCTGCCTGAACTCTCACCTTAGCAACGTATGCCGTAAGGCAAAAATTGCTTTAGGTACGTGCAGTCGTTTGGTTGGGAACAACTGGGGCTTGCGTCCCAGTATGGTCCTTTGACTGTACAGCAGCATAGTGAGGCCGATTCTCACCTACGCCTCTATTGTCTGGTGTAACAAGGCCAACCAAAAGACGACTGCGGACAGACTAAATAGTCTACAAAGGACTGCCTGCCTAATGGCAACTGGAGCTATGCGATCATCGCCTGGAGCGGCTCTTAATGCACTTCTATGCCTAACGCCCCTTGATCTCTATCTAGACAAGGAGGCGAGGGCTAGTTTGTATAGGATTAACGCCCAGGGCGGTCTGAGCTTGCTCTCCTACAGATTGAGATCCATGCTCGACTCAATTAAGGAATCACCGGTCTTATGCATGATCTCAGATATCATGCGTCCACTATACACTTTTGATAATAAGTATATAGTGGAATTACCCTCCAGAGAAGACTGGCTGAATGGCCAGGTTATCTGTGAGGTCGGTAGCCTCATATGGTATACCGATGGGTCTAAAATGGGCCTCGACGTAGGCTTTGGAATTTACGGGGAACGCCCCAAATTCAAACTTAGTATGAATTTGGGTAGATACACTTCTATCTTCCAGGCAGAAATTTTCGCCATACTTCGGTGTGCGCAAATCAATCTGCAAAAACACTACGTCAACCATAAAATTTACATAAACTCTGATAGTCAAGCAGCACTGCTAGTGCTGAGATCAAACTTAGTGAAGTCAAAGCTAGTTGGAGACTGCGTGAACCGTTTAAACGCTCTGGGTTGTATAAACAGGGTTGTTTTAAGATGGGTTCCGGGTCACGAGGGTATTGTAGGCAACGAATTTGCCGACAAACTTGCACGGGAGGGCTCAAAGTGCACACAATTTGGACCCGAGCCATTTTGTGGAATCTCAAGAAGCCTAGCCCGATTGACCCTTGAAACTCTTTATCACAATAAATCACTTAAGATCTGGTCTGACACACCGGGCTTAAAACATTCTAAAACCTTAATCCGGGCTTTTGATCGTAAATTCGCTTCAGAAGCCCTGGGATTAAGTAAAAATAAATTGCGCATTCTTGCAAGAGCCCTAACTGGACACTGCTGTCTTAAAAAGCACATGTCCATCCTGGGACTAAGCAACTCTAGGATGTGTTGGTTCTGTTCCGTAACGGAAGAAACGCCTCTACACGTCCTAACCGTTTGCGGACCCTTAATGCGCAAACGTAACACTCATCTGGGACACTATCTACTCCGCCCAGAAGAAGTGAAATTGCTCACGGCTAAGCAACTCCTTCGATTCATTGAAGACATAGGGCTTAGCAGTGAACTATAACCATAGCAGCGATCACAATAGATCTTCTAGGTCGCAGTGATACTGGTCTCCTTACCTAGACCTGCATAGCTGCTCGCACATCATAAAAAAAGTGCTGTTTTCGAGTCATTACGAATCATATTCAACTGCAGTGAGGTGTAAGCACCCTTACTCTTCACCGTTGGATTGGAAGATGTTTTCAAGCTACTGAATTGGTAAGGCATTAACACAAATGGCGAGTACATGACTCACCTTCGATTTGCCGACGACAGTCTTTATGTTGGAATCGCTGGAGGATCTAAGCAATATGCTCAATGACCTCAAAAGTGTATCCCAACGTATAGGTTTTAAGATGAACATGGACAAAACAAAGATAATGTGTAATGTCCATGTCACGCCTATGCTGGTAGTTGTTGGGAGCACTAAGCTCGAAGTTGTTGACGAGTACGTTTGCCTGGGACAAATAGGTAAGTCTAACTTCGACCGAGAGGTCAATCGACGGATTCGACTCGACTGGGCAGCGTTCGGGAAATTACGACACATCTTCTCGTAAGGTATACCTCAAAACCTAGGAACTAGATTGTACAACCAGTACATGTTGCCAGTGATGACTTAAGCAAGGTTTAGATGAAGCCAGTTTTGATAGGCAGTTTTACTGGCAGCCAGCGCTGGCTTGTTATTGGACTCGTATAAACAGTTTTTCAAGACAAGCCAGCGCTGGCTGCCAGCACTGGCGGGAATAGAGCGCATGCCTATTTTTCAAGCCAGTGACCTCCGCCCGCAGGCCCCGCAACCCCCGCACCGTAATAAACAGTTTGTAATATAAACATTTTACAAGTGATATTGTACAAATTCCTTATATATATATATATATATATATATATATATATATATATATATATATATATATATATATATATATATATATATATATATATATATGTAACTACACTTACCTACCTATGTAACTAGTACACTTAGTATAGTACCTATATAACTGAATTGTAGTGAATTGTAGTCAGTGACGATCGGGCCGGCACTGTTGTTACACGCAAATAAAATGTAATTAAACGCTATCTCTTACAAGGACTTATTTCATTTCTCGACACACTACACAGACATTTGTTAAAGTGGTGACCCCGACGTGATCCAGTGCTGTGCTCTCCTATGCCTGTGTAGTTTATAACGTCAAAAATGACGTCCAGGGAAGAGAAACCGGAAGCAGAGATATCTCAAATAACGGTTTCGTCGAGAATCCCGGAATTTTGGGAAGATCAGCCGCGCACGTGGTTCATACAGGCCGAATCCGTACTATATAACCAGAAGCTCTCGGATGCTGCTAAATACCATCTGGTTATTGCAAAGCTGGGGAAGTATGTCGTACAGCAAGTCACGGATATCCTAGTGAATCCTCCAGCTGAGGGAAAGTACGACCTGCTGAAGTCAACGTTGCTCACTATCTTCGAGGAGTCCGAAACGCGCCAAATCACCAAGCTCATTGGGGAGATGGACCTCGGAGACCAGCTCCCATCCCAACTGCTGCGTAAAATGAAGGACCTGGCCAGGGATCGTTTTAAGGATGAGACTCTGAGCGTTTTATGGCAGAACCACCTACCAGCCGCAGTTCATGCCGTACTGGTGGTTACCGGTACCAAAGACCTCAAAACGCTAGCTTCTGTAGCAGACCAGGTCATGGAAACAATGCGACCTATCAGCGTGGCAGGGGTAGAATCGACTTCGTCAGACAACGCTTCCATCATTGCTGAACTCGCTAAGATTAACAAGCGGCTGGATAAAATGGCCATGAGCAAATCGCGGTCCCAATCACGCGGACGTGACAGGACCCGAGCCCGTTCGCAGACTCAAGATCGCCGCAGCCGTACCCCTGGACGCGCTGCTGCTCGGGACAAATGGCTGTGTTTCTACCACTATCGCTTCAAGGCTAGGGCGCAGAAATGTGTTCAGCCGTGCGCTTGGAAACCGGAGGAAACGGGAAACTAGATGCCATGCAGCAGGAGAAGGCGAGTAGTTGCATAGGCATCTCTAATCATCGCCTCAGCATAAAAGATAAGTCCAGCAACCTCATTTTCCTAATTAATACCGATGCCAATATGTTTTACCTCGAAATAAAGTGAATGTTAAATCGTTTGGTAATGGATGTTCTGAATATATTTTATATGCAGCAAATTAAACACTTACGGTGTTAAAACTTTAGGTTTAGATTTAGGGTTGCGCAGAGTGTATCAGTGGACATTTGTTATCGCGGACGTGCGTCAGCCAATTTTAGGTGCAGATTTTTTACCGCATTATAAGTTGTTGGTCGACGTAGCGTCTCGCAAACTAATTAACGAGGTAACAAATTTAAATGTTTTAGCTCCTATTGTTTTCTGTCAAGAACAGTCAGTCCAGACCATAGATAAGTGTCATCCTTTTTATGATTTGCTAGCACAATATCCTGATATCACCAAGCCGGTTTCATTTAAAGAACCACCCAGACATTCGGTATACCACCATATAGAGACTAATGGCCCACCGGTGCACGCTAAAGTAAGACCGTTACCGCCGCATCGATACTCAAAAGTTAAGGAAGAGTTTAGGCTTATGCAACAGTTGGGGATTTGCAGGCCGTCGAAAAGTGCGTGGGCAAGCCCTCTACACGTTGTGCCTAAAAAAGACGGCCAAATACGACCATGCGGCGACTATAGGGCTCTTAACGCGATAACCAAGCCCGATAGGTACCCTATACCGCGATTGCATGTTTTTACATGTAATAAACATGTAAAATCTTGCAATAGTGGAAGGTAAAAAAATATTCTCACGAATTGATATTAATCGCGCGTATCATGTTATAATGGTCAATCCTAACGATGTAGAGAAGATCGCCATTATAACACCTTTTGGTCTACTCGAATTCCCACGCATGACTTTCGGTTTACCCAATGGAGCACAAACTTTTCAGCGGTTTATGAATCACACTGTTTTTGATGGCCTAAATTTCCTTTATACTTATATCGACGACGTTATAATTGCAAGCACGGATATGACGTCACATAGAGAGCATCTAAAGATCATGTTCGAGCGACTAAATAAATGCGGTTTGACTATCAACCTGAATAAATGCTTATTTGGAAAGTCTAAAATAGATTTTTTGGGTTTCGAGGTATCCGCAGAAGGTATTTGTCCTCTTAAAGATAGAGTTGATGCTATTTGTGCTTTTCCGAAACCAGTAACTATTGAATAACTCAGGAGATTTTTGGGTATGGCCAACTTTTATCGTTTACATTTGCCCAATGCTGTGGAATATCAAATGGAGTTAAATAAGTTTTTAAAAAAGCTCTAAGAAAAAAGACAAAACTAAAATTAAATGGGATGATAAGTCAAATGAAGCATTTATTCAATGTAAAACTAAGTTGCAAAATGCCGCAAGCTTATCGTATCCGAAACCCGACACTCCGCTCGCACTTATGACGGACGCTTCGGATTCAAGCGTGGGAGCGGTATTGCAACAGCATGTAGGTAATACATGGTCACCGCTAGGGTATTTTTCAAGAAAATTATCGCCTACTCAACAAAAATACAGCACTTACGATAAAGAACTTGTAGCTATTTATCTTGCAGTGAAATATTTTAGAAATATGGTTGAAGGTCAAGATTTAGTAATTTTTACGGACCATAAACCCTTAACTTTTGCGCTTTCAAAAATAAATAGTAAAGATGAGTTGTCCAGGCGCGTGAGACAACTACTTTTTATTAGCGAGTTCACTACGAACATTAAACACATTGAAGGTGATAAGAATGTAGTAGCGGACGCATTATCAAGGATAGAGACCGTAACTTGTTCGACCGTATTAGATTATGCAGCAGTCAGCAGTGCACAAAATAACGACGAGCAGCTAGTTAGTCTACGCAATTCTAATAAGTGGAATTTTAAACAGATATGTATTCCTGGCAGCGACTTACCCGTTTGGTGTGAAATGTCTACCATTCGGGCGAAGCCATATTTATCGGAACGATTTAGACGCTTAGCTTTCGACTCTGTTCATAGTCTTAGCCACCCCGGAATCCGTACCTCGCGTAAGCTAATGAGTGACAGATTTTTCTGGGTTAATATGAACAAGGACGTAGGTAAATGGGCCAAGTCATGCGTTGCATGTCAACGTGCTAAAGTTTATAGGCATAATACATCGGAACTAGGGAGCTTTCCTTTGGCTGAAAGATTTTCCCACATTCATGTCGATATAGTTGGCCCACTTAGTATTTCCTTACAAGACTACAGGTATCTGGTCACAATAATAGATCAACAGACCGGTTGGCCAGAGGCATTTCCAGTAAGAGATATATCTGCGGAAACGGTTTCTAAGGTAATTTTCGAGGGGTGGATTTCGCGTTTTGGCTGCCCCGTTCAGCTTACCAGCGACCAAGGCAGACAATTTGAAAGCAATGTTTTTCAAAATTTAATGAAATATTTAGGTGTTTATAAAACCAGGACTACCACGTACCACCCACAGAGCAATGGGCTGGTTGAGAGGTGGCATAGATCCCTTAAGGCCGCGCTTATGGCCAGGTTGGATTCTAAGACTTGGGTTGAGGAACTGCCTATAGTTTTGTTAGGCCTGCGAGCAGCTCCGCGTTCAGACACGGGCGTTAGTGCCGCCGAATTAACATACGGTCAGTCTCTAAGGCTGCTCGGAGTTTTTTTTGGTGATAAATGTAATTAAAATTTTTTAAATCACAGCGAATATGTCGAACGTTTACGAAAAATGATAAGCTAGCTGAAACCTAAGCCTACGGCACATACGGACTCTCGTACAGTATTCGTTATATCCGTAGATAGGCTTAAACCTGATTATATTAGTGATAGCCAAAATGTAAAAAACGTAGATAATAGTAGTGATAAGGACATTTCTTTAAGAGATGGCAATATTAACATAAGCGGAGCGGATACAGTTGATCGCCCGCTCAGCTACACCACGCGTAGCGGCCGTATTTCAAAGAAGCCCGTACGTTTCAATTTATAATTTACATAAGTCTACTCAATAAATATTATTTAGCGTTATTAGAAAAATCAGTTCTTGTCGGCGCTGACTTTCGTGTGGTACATACGTACATTCTCCTAATAAACAAACGATTATTTTAATATTAAATAATGGGTAACACGGTGAACAAGAATGAGGTAGTTATCGCACAGTCTGAAGCAGCAATGAAAGAGACAATAGTGCGATCGTATATTGGTTGGGCTGGTGCGATTTTGGTGATAACCGTTATGATCCTGTATTTTTTTCTGCCGTTACGGGACGGCTCAGCTTAAGAAGTGGGTGTGGAAGCAGGTGGGGTTCGTGCAGGAACAAGCCTTGCAAATAACTCAAGCTACCAGAGCCAGCTTCCGAAGAGCTCACGGCTCGCCCAAATCGCCGACTAAAATAGAAATATGTTAACGGGTTGCGTTAAATGGTGTTTGGCGATATCAGACGTACTGTTTCGTTTATCTAGCTTGTAAGTAGTGTTTAAGAGAAAATGCCCTAACAATTTAAGCAGATTCAAAACTTGTATTATAATATTGGTGGCAATTAATTTTTTTTTTAACTGAAATGAATTAGAATGTGTAATATAATATACCTATGTTTTAACTTTTATCATTGCAACTCGCTGTAACTGAAATGAATTAAAATGTGTAATATAATATACCTATGTTTTAACTTTTATCATTGCAACTCGCTGTAACTGAAATGAATTAAAATGTGTAATATAATATACCCATGTTTTAACTTTTATCATTGCAACTCGCTGTAACTGAAATGAATTAAAATGTGTAATATAATATACCTATGTTTTAACTTTTATCATTGCAACTCGCTGTAACTGAAATGAATTAAAATGTGTAATATAATATACCTATGTTTTAACTTTTATCATTGCAACTCGCTGTAACTGAAATGAATTAAAATGTGTAATATAATATACCTATGTTTTAACTTTTATCATTGCAACTCGCTGTAACTGAAATGAATTAAATTGTGTAATATAATATACCTATGTTTTAACTTTTATCATTGCAACTCGCTGTAACTGAAATGAATTAAATTGTGTAATATAATATACCTATGTTTTAACTTTTATCATTGCAACTCGCTGTAACTGAAATGAATTAAAATGTGTAATATAATATACCTTTTTTTCTTTTTTTTTTTTTTTTTTTTTTTTTTTTAACATGGGTAAATGCCTACGCATACCCGCCTCGCGGGGGCAATGACGGGTTATGTCGGACTCGCACCGACTAAAACCCCATGGTGTTCCACCTTCGTCGCATATTGGCAGGGCCACGGGAACGCTTTCGCACACTTCCGCGGCCCTACCAGCGCCTGCCGCCCCATCGCAGCACCTCCTCGGGAGAGGAATATTTCTCCCCGTTCTCCATCCCAGGTAAGGCGCACCAGAACACATGGCGCGCCTTCCTCCACGGCCTCCAATTAAATATGCGCATCAGACGCCCCCGCGTTCGATGCGCGAAGGCCATGGGGCCAGGAAAAACGAGCACTTAGAAGTACTAGCCTTCCCGACCCCAGCGGCGGATCTGGTCTATGGCTCCGCCGCCAACCAAGTTTCGGCTGCGGAGGATAGGGAGAGCGGCGCCTCGCAATACCGACAATCCTCTTCCCCCGCAGCCCCACCACCACCGCATCAACGGTGCGGCCCCGTTTGAGTCGCGGAGGATAGGGCGAGTGGCGCATCGCCATACCAACACTCCTCTTCCTCCGCGACTCCACCTCGGCTGCAGCGGTAGAGGGTGCAGACTCCCCTCTCGCCGCAGTCCACCAGCACACATCCGAAGTGGGCTTCCCAAGCCCACTCGGAGTGGCCACCTCGGGCCGGCCCTTCCCCTCGGGCCAGCCAAGTGGGTTCCTCTTTGTTCACCGCGGGAGACCAAGCCACGGCTACTAAGCCCCCCCGCCACGACAAGGCGGGAACCCGTTCGGGGGGGAATAATATAATATACCTATGTTTTAACTTTTGTCATTGCAACTCGCTGTAACTGAAATGAATTAAAATGTGTAATATAATATACCTATGTTTTAACTTTTATCATTGCAACTCGCTGTAACTGAAATGAATTAAAATTAGGTTGTCACCCGGTTCTGCCTATACCTTGTAGTTTGTATATCCAAATTTAGTTGTATCTTAAAAAAAAAATTCTTTTTTTTTTGGGGGGGGGGGGAGTGATGTAACGTAGTCAGTGACGATCGGGCCGGCACTGTTGTTACACGCAAATAAAATGTAATTAAACGCTATCTCTTACAAGCACTTATTTCATTATGTATGTATATATATATATATATATATATATATGATAAACAATGTTTTTCAGTTAAAGTTTAAAAAATCATTTATTTAATACAGCGATTTACGAGTATGATCCAGGAATGAAATGAATCCATTCCCAAACAACACGGGCCAGGCTAGCGCTGGCTTGTCTAAGCACTGGCACCAGCGTTACTGGCTTCGTCTGAACCTTGCTTTACAGATCTGAGACATGGTACCTTAACTGCTAGCCGTATGAGGACGATCATGGTCGCTCAGTGAGCTATGGAGAGGGCTTTGCTCGGGGTTTCTCTGCGTAATAAGCTTAGAAATGAGAATATCCGCAGTAGAACCAGGGTAATCGACATAGCCCAACGTATTAGTAAGCTGAAGTGGCAATGGGCCGGCCATATGGCCCGAAGAACCGATAACTGATGGGGAAAAAAGGTTCTCGAGTGGCAGTCTCGTACCGGTAGGCGTAGTGTAGGCCCACTAGACGGAATGATGACCTGGTAAGACGTGCAGGGAGTCGATGGATGCAGGTGGCTCAGGACCGTGATTTGTGGCATTACTTTGGGGAGGCCTATGTTCAGCTTTAGACTTGTGAAGGGATGTAATGATGATAATGATGGAGCTAAAAATATCATTTCTTTGATCCTTTTCTTCTCGTTGGATAGCTATGCAGTGGAAACATTCAGGTTTTTCTTTCTCCGGGTGTTTTTCTACTTTAGGGCGTAGAGCAGAAGGAGACCTTGGTCGTTCCGAATCCACAAAAATATCTGGGGAATGCTGGTGCTTAGTCTGACACGTGATGACTGGTTCCGAAATAAATCATATTCAATCATATTGTAAAGATCCCCCCCCTCCTCACTCTATATAATAAAAATTTTATAATATTAAAAATATCCCCTTTTAAATAACATTATATATATGAGACCAGGATTAATAAAATATGTTTTGATCTTCCTAAATGATCTTTCAAAAGGTTTATTAATAGGCCGTTTTTAATATTTTGGCGTGATCGACTTAGTTAGGACCCTTATTTACGTTGTGTTTGTTTAGTAACTTAGTTCTTTTAGGTGTCGTTTGGAAGAATGAATATTCACTAGGGCAATTGGAAGCTGTTGGTAGTGCCTTATAAGCTAAGTGAACCCCGTTCACGAAGACAGGGCTCGAAAAAGGTTAAGAACATAAAACGTCTTTATTCCACTTGTATCAGGTTGACATTATTAATTTATTATTATTTATCCCTTCCCGCTTGGAAAAGGCTCACAATATATTTATACAAAAATACCCGATACAAGGGCTTCGCTCTCCTACATTTATTTAAAAAAATGTAGGGGAGGTACACGGCCCCACACACGCCGTGCACGGTGAGTGCCAACCATTTTGATGCACTCCTCCCAAAGGGAACGCTAATTTGGGAACTGGACCGTAGTCCACAGCAAAATAACTGGCGAACCAGTAAAAGAGGCTTGGCCCCTTGTTAGTGCGTAAGCACAAACATCGACCGAAGTCGCGCATGTCAATGCGTGTAAACGCCATACAGAATACGAACGAATCCAGCCACAGTGAATGTACGTCACACCGTTTAGGCAAATAGGCACACTGGCCTTAAACCCTCCGTGAGCGCCACCACCTGCCAGACCGCCGCTCCTGCAGACGTGATGTAAGTGTATGGCATCACCACCAATTGCATGATCAGCACGGTTACTAGCCGCAGAGCGTGTCATGAGTCTACCGCTCACCTCAAGGGAATGGGGTCCCACGTTGTGCGGCTTTCGGCCGCAGCTTTGAGAGTCTCCTCAGATCCTCCCGCCAGCTACCACCCGCATGAGGTCGACACATATGCTCCACCAACCAATACAACGGCAGATATAGCCAAAAGGCAGTTATAAGATAAGAGTAATAATTCGCCATCAGAGAGGGTTTGTGTCACTGACGTTGAGTAAATGCATTTTCGATCATGTTTGTCTCACCCACCAACAAGTTGCCTTCAATCATTCAAAGGTGGGAAAGTTACAGAGATATAATATTATAGACATCGTGGAGGGCAGACAGTCTGCAGCCCCGCAATGAAGGGACCCGACTTGGGCAAAGCTACTTAGGTGTGAGTCAAACCAAGACGCAGAGAGCGCCATTGAGAATAGCGTCCCACCAAACAACCATCACAGAGACGTAATGCTGCAGAACGCAACAAGCATCAATACGACTATTGTCGGGCTTACACCATTCCAAGGTCCCCCATACATCCCAGCAGACATCACCACCCGTATACCTCCATCGACCAGAACCACAGAGAGCGTCGAATCAGGCGCAGCACACCCGTAGATCCATCACAAGACGCAATACCGCCAGTAGCAGTAAGCATCAATGCAACTATCATACGGATGGCGCCCCCTCACAACACACCCAACATGATACCTATCGACTTTGGTAACAAAGTTGGTATTGTTGTTATATTAAAAATATCACCAACGTATCATAGTAGCACGCTACTAAGACGCCAATGAACAAAACTCCACGTATCATAGCGCTAATGCACTAAGACATGAAGCTGAGTATGCCTGTTACACTTAAAAGTGCTACCAAACACACTCAACATCCCCATCCGAAAGAAAGACGACGCATCGCTATGCGCTACGACGCCGCCCACAAACGGTATGGGTGTGCGATGTCCACGGGAAAGCCGTATTGCTACAACAAACCCGCTTACCACCGACACTAAGATGTTAATTGTATACCTCCATCGACCAGAACCACAAGAGAGCGTCGAATCAGGCGCAGCACACCCGCAGATCCATCACAAGACGCAATACCGCAAGTAGCAGTAAGCATCAATGCAACTATCATACGGGCGGCGCACCCTCACAACACACCCACATGACTCCTATCGACTTTGGCAACAAAGTTAGTATTGTTGTTATATAAAAAATGTCACCAACGTATCATAGTAGCACGCTACTAAGACGCCAATGAACAAAACTCCACGTATCATAGCGCTAATGCACTAAGACATGAAGCTGAGTATGCCTGTTACACTTAAAAGTGCTACCAAACACACTCATCATCCCCATCCGAAAGATAGACGACGCTTCGCTATGCGCTACTACGCCGCCCACAAACGGTATGGGTGTGCGATGTCCACAGGAAAGCCGTATTGCTACAACAAACCCGCTTACCACCGGCACTAAGATTGTTGTTATATAAAACTGCATCAACGTATCATAGTAGCACGCTACTAAGACGCCAGTGGACAAAACTTCACATATCATAGCGCTAATGCACTAAGACATGAAGTTGAGTATGCCCGTTACACTTAAAAGTGCTACCAAACACACTCATCATCCCAATCCGAAATATAGACGACGCTTCGCTATGCGCTACTACGCCGCCCACAAACGGTATGGGTGTGCGATGTCCACGGGAAAGCCGTATTGCTACAACAAACCCGCTTACCACCGGCACTAAGATGATATGTCTAGGACACATCGGTTAGCGAGTCCAAGTTTACCTCGGACCAATTGCTCGTGAAGCAGCACACACGCCACCATAATATTCCTTTTCAAGTCCCTAATAAGGACTAGTCATTTTGCTACAGTACTAGGAGCAGTCAGTCACCCGACCACCCCATACAATGCTTAGGCATCAAGGAGACCTCCTATAATATTGCTTTTGTATCATAGACCTTACTTTCATAAGTCATGTATATATAGGATTCGAACCCACGACCCTACTATTGTAATGCATATTAATCATAGAGACCTTCTATAGTATTGCTTTTGAATCACAGACCTTACTTTCATAAATCATTCATATATAGGATTCGAACCCACGACCCTACTATTGTAATGCATATTAATCACAGAGACCTTCTATAGTATTGCTTTTGAATCATAGACCTTACTTTCATAAATCATTCATATATAGGGTTCGAACCCACGACCCTACTATTGTAATGCATATTAATCACAGAGACCTTCTATAGTATTGCTTTTGAATCATAGACCTTACTTTCATAAGTCATTCATATATAGGGTTCGAACCCACGACCCTACTATTGTAATGCAAACTCATCATGGAGACCTTCTATAGTATTGCTTTTGTATCATTGAGTTTAATATCATAAGTCCCTAATATAGGACTAGTCATTGTGCTACAGTACTTCAGGCAGTCGGGCTCCCGACCACCCCATATATATGTAGAACTGCAGGAATGTATCTCCGGCAGCTCATCCATACAAGACATCTATACGTGAACACCTTCCATAACTTAGGAAAATTTTCCTTAATACATGAACTCCTTCAACAACTTAGGAAATTTCATCTATACGTGAACTCCTTCCACAACTTAGGAAAATTTTCTTTTATACACGAACACCTCCCATGACTTAAACAATTTTTAACAGATTTTCTAATTATCTTATAAACGTTATTTAACTTAATTTTATAATATTTTTTGACTTGTATTTCTATTATTTATCTTATTTTAAATTTTTTACAAGTTTTTATAATAAATTTTCTTATTACGAGAAACAATAATTTGCCCTTAATTTGCTATGTTCTTGGGATAATGTCTGAAATATATTAACTTTATTTTTATTAATTTGACTTAATTGCTTAATGTATATCTTTTAAGACTATTTTTGACGCCCCTTTATATTGAATTTAATTATTAATAATAATATTGAGCCGTCACAATATCATCACTCACAACTCGAAAAATTACGTTAGTTCGGCCTCACTCTAAAAAAGTATAAAGAAATACAAAGTTGTATAATATCGTTAAGACATGCTTAATGAGTTCGTAGTTTGTACTTACTTTTATCTATCTTTACGACAATCTAATTGTAAAGTTTTAACAAAGCACACTTGTGATTAAGTTGACAATCAAAGTAGATGCGGAAACATGAATGGCGGCAAAATGGCAAAACAATCTACTTTGTTTAGCTGCCGAGGCACGAATATCCGTAAATTTTCGATCAAGGACCTACTCTCTTACCAATGCGGCCGACACGTTGCGTGACGCCTCGGCGCGAGCGGCGGCGTGCAATATCTTTGTTTATACCTCTATTTTATAATTTAGACACCTGAAAAAGTAATGGTACAGTTACTTTAAGGTATAGTAATTTAAAGGTACCTTTATTTTAAGGTATCGAAATTGAAAGGTATGACGTCATACCGCTTACCGTCTGTACCATAATTTTTTCGGTTATTCAATCCCTGATTCAAATGACAATATTATACAAGAGCAGAATCCACTGGCGTCATTATATCGTTTTTTTGGTAAGTTAGCTTAACTTACCAAAAAAACGATATAATGACGTTGTAAAGGAACGGGAGGCAGGTGCTCTTCAATGATTGATTTATTTAAAATTTGTTGGTTATATTTAAGTCGTCTTATTGCTAACAGTGTGTATCAGGTAATAATCAAAATTTAAACAGACAGATCTTATAACTAATTGCACGACGTGCTGTGATTGGTTGGCAACAATGACGAGCTCTGATTCGTAGATAAAAGTTTGGTGTTCCGGTGCGTCGCTAGATGGCGTTAGTAGTTGCGCCAACATGCCGGCCGCCTTGGAAGCTCCAGCTTCCAATGCTGTATCTACGTTGCCGCTTGATTGGAGATGCCGCAGGCTGCATTCATGTTGTCGTCCTCTGCTGATGATACAGGCAGAGGGCAGATTTTCGAGAACGCTCGTTGTACAGGACCCGTAGCAGTTTGGATGGTGGCGACACGCGACACGCCGTCCTTTCCGGGGAAAATATGGGTAACTCTGCCCATACGCCATTTAAGGGGTGGTAAATTGTCCTCCTTAATAACGACAAGCGTGTTTAATGCTATGTCTTGACTGTTCGCCTTCCACTTCGTTCTTGTCTAAAGTTCAGCAACATACTCTTGTGACCAGCGTTTCCAGAAGTGCTGTTTTATTTGTTCCACTCTTTGAAACCGTGTCAAGCTGTGAGTCCGTGCTTCGGTGAGGTCTCTGCAGGCTGGTGAAGTGAGTGGCCGGCTGATGAGAAAATGAGCTGGGCTTAGTGGACGAAGATCATGTGGATCTGAGGACATAGGACTTATAGGACGGGAGTTAGGACTGCTTCGATCTGTGCCAACACAGTGCTGAACTCCTCGTACGTCAAGTTAGCGGTACCCACGACACGCTTAAGGTGGAACTTACAGGATTTTACTCCTGCTTCCCACAATCCCCAAAAATGAGGAGCATAAGGGGGAATAAGTTTAAATTCAATATTGTCAGTTGATAATTTATCAATTATTTGCTTTGAATTTCGCTCTAACATTTTGTTAATCGCTTTCATAGCTCCAATGAAAGTTCTACCGTTATCTGAGAAAATTTGAGCTGGTTTACCTCGTCGTGAGATAAATCTTTTAAGTGCTAATATAAATTCTTGAGCAGCTAACGTACTGACAAGTTCTAGATGAATGGCCCGGGTAACAAAACAAACGAATATGCAAATATAGACCTTTTCCAATTTAGCTTCCCTTCCTTTGCGATTCAGTACGTTTATGGGACCCGCATAATCCACTCCACATCGAATGAATGGGAAACCAGGTTCTATTCGTTCAGACGGAAGGTTGCCCATGATTGGCGTTAGGGTTTTACCTTTTATTCGAGTGCAACGGACACATTGGTGGACAACCTTTCTAGCTAGGTTTCTACCCCCTAACGGCCACCAATTCTCACGCACGGTCGCCAATATCAGCTTGGGACCAGCATGAAGAAGCTCTTTGTGTTGATGTTGAAACAACAATTGTGTGAAGTTGTGTTTACTTGATAAAAGTATCGGGTGCTTCTTGTCGTAAATAAAGTCAGGCGAGTTACTAAGACGGCCACCTACTCTAATTATATCCCTTTCATCTAGAAATATATTAAGCCTAGAAATCAAACCTGAAGTTTTTAAAGGTAAGTTACGTTTTAACTTATCATATACCATCGGAAACGATTCGCGTTGAGCAAGACGCGCTAACGACTGTAATGAGTCATTCAATTCATCTACTGATAACGGCCCCTGTGTACGATCTTTCTTTGGTGTGCGTAAGTTATGTATGTATCGCAACAGGTAAGCGCCGGCGCGCACGATACGCTGATAAGAACGAAACCTTTCAAAATTAATAAATTTATTCTTCGCTACATCACAAACCATAACCGTTGTCGTTTGTGATTTTAGTTCTGGTAAGTCGGAGCGTGTAGTCGAAGATTGCTGTGACCATACCGACTCAGAATTTTTTAAGAACTCAGGTCCGTTCCACCACAGATTACTGTGAATGAGTACATCAAGACTAAGACCGCGCGAGACCAGATCCGCTAGGTTATTTTTGGTTCCTACATGTAACCATAACGCATTACTTGTTATTTCATTAATCTCCACTATCCATTTTGAACGAATGTTTTTAACGAATGTGGTGACGTACGTAGCCATCCAAGGACAATAGTTGAATCTGTCCAAAAGTAAATTTTGTGTAAATTAACACGCAATGACTCGATAATTTTCCTATATAATCGTGCGCCTATTAAAGCCCCGCGCACAGTTCTAGTCGGGGTTTAGTCACCGATGATTCATCAGAGTAGGTGCGAACATATGCACATGCACCATACGCACTCTGCGACGCGTCCGTGAATGCGTGTAACTCTATAAACTGTGTGTGTGCACTCATAACATGACGCGGAATACGTAGGTTATGCAAATATTGAAGTGTGTCAATAAATTTTTCCCAGGATAACGCAACATCACTGGGAACGGGATCATCCCAATTTATCTTGCACAACCACACTTTTTGCATCAATATTTTAGCTACTACGACAGCCGGTGTTAAAATTCCTAGAGGATCGTATATTTGTGCGATTATCGACAACATTGTACGTTTATTTAGTAAATTCGGTCTCACTAGTCGTGTGGTAAAATGAAGTTCATCACTTTTATTATACCAACCCACCCCTAAAGTCTTAGTTTGGCAATGTTCGCCTAATGACAAGTCTTTAGATATGTCGTGGTCACTGATATCAACGTTAAACAACCACTTACGCAACGGTAAACAAGCAGAGTTTAAAGTACTTCGTAACTTCTCACAGGTATCGAGTAAGCTATTTAAATCATTGTCACCTAGGATGACATCATCAACGAAAAAAATCCTCTCGGATTACTCTCGCAACCTGCTGATCCTTACATTCCAGCGCAAGCTGACGTAAACATCTCATACTAAGGTATGGCGCAGACGCAGTGCCATACGTCACGGTGTTTAGGCGATATACACGTATTGGGTCCGACGGAAGTTTGCGCCATAATATCAATTGTAAATCTCGTTGAACTGGTTGTACAAGAAAATTCCGAAACATTTTCTCATCGTCCGCACAACCCACGTATTTATATTGCCTAAAGCGTAATAAAATGCTAAAAATGTCATTCTGAAGTGGTGGACCAACGTTGAATATCGTTCAACGACTTACCGGACGACGTCGCTGCGCTTGCATCGAAAACGGTGCGCAGTTTAGTTGTACTGCTATTTTCATTAATAGCTCCGTGATGCGGCAAAAAATAGTGGGGTGACTCATAAATTTCAACGCAACTCATATGACCGAGCCTTTCATATTCCCCCATAAAATCTACGTATTTTTCCCTAAATTGTGGCGAACGAGCGAATTTTCGTTCTAACGACAACAAACGTTTTTCAGCCGCTGTGTAACTGTCTCCGAGCACATCAGCTGATTCCTTTAAAGGAATGCGTATGGAAAACCTACCATCTTCCATACGTTTTGTCGTTTTGACAAAAATGTCTTCGCACGCACGTTCGTCAGCACTAAGGATGTTTTTATTAACGTTATTGTTTATCTCTTCGAGTTCCCAAAACAAAACTGTGTGTCAATTATTTGGGAGAAATTACATTGCACACTCTTAACGGAAAGTGGGTTATTATGTAAAGGTCCCGACATTATCCAACCCAATTTTGTATTTTGTAAATAAGGTCCTTTATTCAACTTAATTTTGCCATCACACAATAATTCACAGAACTTATCCGAGCCTATCAGTAATATCGATGTCTGATGACGGTGAGTGAAAGTTCGGATCCGCAAGTTGAATATTATCAGGTAAACTCATATTATTTACATCGACACTAAATGTGGGTAATTGATTTGTAATGCACGGCAACACTAAACAATCAATGTTCATACAAAACGAATTTAACCTTGAACGTAATTTTATTTTACAAATGTGGGTGGACTGCGAAATTGTTTGACCTACCCCAACAACGTGATAAGTGGACTGTATTAACGGTGCATTTAATGTTTCACATAACGATTTCTTTATGAAACAATGTTGACTACCATTATCAAGCAGAATGCGTACAGTGTGATATTTGTTATGTCCACTAACGCTGTGGACAGCAAAACGTTGGGTAATAACGAATATTCCTGATTACTGTTTTGCGATTCTGAATGGTTAGCCGTAACGTGTAAAGATGACGAGACAGTGGAGACGTTAGCGGTGACCGGCTGTGATGCGGTTTCTACCTGCCCATCAATGTGAAGCAAACTGTTGTGCCTTTTATCACACAACCTACATGGCCCAAACTTGCATTCGTCAAGTAGGTGGGTTGCGCGTAAACAATTGATGCACAGCTGATGCGTTTTAACCATCTTATTAGTTTCTTGGATAGACGAATTAAGAAACCTTGAACAGGAATAAATCGCGTGATTACCATGACACATCACACACACGCGGCTTTGTTTTAGTTTCGTATAACCCTTATCGTTATTGTTAGTAACGTTCGTAGTAATATGAGTATGTGTATATTGTTTCTTAGAGCGCGTTTGTTCGCCGCCTTTGTTCTCGTGGGATTTGTTATGGTTCACTTTTACCATTTCTAAAACGTCGGCGCGGTCCTTAAGAAATTTAAGTAAGTCATCCAGTTTCAAAGCTGACCTCGATTCAATTAACGAACTAGCTGTACCTTGAAAATCTTCCCATTCGCGTTCAATGGCCTGATATAATTTGGAAACGACAATGTAAATGATTAAAGTGTCCCATGAATCTGTTGGTTCACCTAACGTTTTAAGGGCACGCAAATTTCTCAAAACAATATCTATTAAGTTCCTAATCTGGGAAGCGGACTCTTTATTTAACGATGGAATTTTAAATAATGCCTTCACATGATTATGAACCAATAGTCGCGGATTATTAAATCTACTCTAATTATATCCCTTAGCCTGAATAAGGCAAGCCAAGACTGGATTGTGGGTGAAACCGGAAAACTAAAGCCCTGGCCGGAGGCAGAGCTCTCGGTAATACCCGAGGGCGAAATGCCTAAGCCTACGCTGGGCATTACCTACTTGCCCCGCAGCGAAGCCGACTCCCCAGAGGAGGCGGCTATGCTGTTGAGGGCACAAAATGAAGGGCTCCATACTAAGCTCTGGAGAAACCTCCACCGTAGGGACGAGGAGAATGGGTTCCTAGTAACCTTTTCTCTGGACGACCCATCGGCGGAGGCTCTTCGGAAGGCAGGCGGCAGAGTCATCCTTGGCTTTAAGATGATAACTTTTAAAGTCAGGGGAGGCTCTGACGCGGCAATGGAGCCCGAACCGCCCCAACCCCAACCCCAATCCCCTCAGCTATCCACCTCTCGGGGTGAGGCTGGAACGCCACCGGTGAGAGTGACGAAGACCCAAGGCGCAGATTTCGCCTCGGTCCGACGGCCTCCGTTGGTGTTGTCCAGGTCGGGGGTGGGGGGGGGGGTGGTGGGAGCGGTTTGAAGAAAGGTAGGGCGGGGGTCAAGTTCGCAGGAAAAGGACGTCCTCGTCCTCAACAGGCGGAAAACACCCCTGCCCCCGCACGCCCATAATTGGCTAAACACAAGGGTAAGACGAGGTTCCTCGAAGCAAATCTTCACCATGCAGCAGCTGCTTCTGCCGTAGTGGAGGTTTGCTTTGCAGAGGACAACATTGACCTCGCCCTTATACAAGAGCCTTGGGTTGCCAACGGTCAAGTTCTGGGATTGGCGGCTGCCGGTAAGATTCTTGTCAATACCAAAGGCAGTAGACCCAGAGCTTGTATAATTTATAATAAAAATATTGAACTTTTAGCTGTTCCAGAGTACTGCAACGATGACCTGGTTACAGCCTTCATAAATCTCAAGGGATGCACAGGGGCCAGAGTAATCATTTGCTCAGCCTATCTTCCCGGCGAGAACGCAGATCCTACCATCGAGTTAGAGCGAGTGGCGGAGTTCGCCCGAAAACACAACGCCGAACTTGTGGTGGGTTGTGATGCTAATCCTCACCACACAGCCTGGGGAAGCACCAACATCAACGAAAAAGGTGAGTTACTTTATGATTTTCCAATCTCCAATCGCCTGGTAAGCCTAAACATAGGTTGTACACCAACCTTTGTAACGCGTGCTAGGCAAGAAGTGTTAGACATAACCTTTGCTACCAATAACATGTCCAGGCGGATAAATGACTGGCATGTTAGTAGCGAAAACTCGATGTCTGGTCACAAGCACATTAAGTTTGTGATTGGAGCATCACAATCCTTTGAAACCGTTACTTTTAGGGATCCGAAAGCGACCTCCTGGGATATCTATAGAGATAGCCTAAGGAGGAATTTGGAAACGTTTCCTAAAAGCATCAGAACAATTGAAGGTCTGGAGTTAGCGACGGAGACAGTAACCGTAGGTATTTGTGAAGCCTTCGAGGACAGTTGTCCCGTCAAAACCAAGACCTCAACACGAAAAGTTTTTTGGTGGAATTCTAAGCTGAAAGACCTTAGGGAAAAGACCAGGAAACTATTTAATAGGGCTAAGAGAACCAAAGAGTGGGATATTTATAGTGCAGCCCTAACTGAATATAATAAAGAAATTAGGAAAGCCAAGAGAGCATCGTGGAGGAAGCTATGTGTCTAAGTATGAGTCTTTGCCTCGCAGTGCAAGACTACACAAGATGCTATGGAAAGCTAAATCTAATCAGATCGGGCTTCTTAAAAAGCCGGATGGTAACTTCACTAATAGTGAAACAGAAACAAGACTTCAGTCTTGAACTCTTTCAGAGCCCTACGAAGGCCTTGCATTGAGGACTGGCGTAGGGCTGCAAAGATAATACGGCCAAACTTGGTGCAGTGGGCTGTTGACTCCTTTGAACCATTTAAATCAAGCGGGGAGGATGGAATAATTCCCATCCAACTACAGAGGGGTATCGACATCCTTCTTCCTTATCTGGTGAAAATCTTCAGAGCAAGTTTTCATGGGGATACATTCCAGAACGATGGACAATTGTCAAGGTTCTATTTATACCTAGGGCTGGTAAAAAAGACTACGCTTTACCAAAGTCCTTTAGACCTATAAGCCTATCTTCCTTTCTTCTTAAGACATTGGAAAAGGTTATAGATAGATATATAAGGGATGTAGCTCTAGCTACGAGGCCCATACATTACAACCAGCATGCTTACCGCAGAGTCAAATCTACGGAAACAGCCCTGATCAGTGTCATTGACAGGGTCGAAAAAGCACTGGAGGATAAAGAAATAGCTTTTTGTGCCTTTCTAGATATTGAGGGCACCTTCGACAGTAGCCCCACATCACTGCTGATTGGGCGCCTAACATCTAAAAATGTTGACCCCACAACCATCAGATGGGTGAAGTCGTTGCTCTCAAACAGAAAGGCAAAAATAGCGCTGTTTCAAACTTCGATTGAGGTTGCAACCACAAGAGGCTGCCTGAACTCTCACCTTAGCAACGTATGCCGTAAGGCAAAAATTGCTTTAGGTACGTGCAGTCGTTTGGTTGGGAACAACTGGGGCTTGCGTCCCAGTATGGTCCTTTGACTGTACAGCAGCATAGTGAGGCCGATTCTCACCTACGCCTCTATTGTCTGGTGTAACAAGGCCAACCAAAAGACGACTGCGGACAGACTAAATAGTCTACAAAGGACTGCCTGCCTAATGGCAACTGGAGCTATGCGATCATCGCCTGGAGCGGCTCTTAATGCACTTCTATGCCTAACGCCCCTTGATCTCTATCTAGACAAGGAGGCGAGGGCTAGTTTGTATAGGATTAACGCCCAGGGCGGTCTGAGCTTGCTCTCCTACAGATTGAGATCCATGCTCGACTCAATTAAGGAATCACCGGTCTTATGCATGATCTCAGATATCATGCGTCCACTATACACTTTTGATAATAAGTATATAGTGGAATTACCCTCCAGAGAAGACTGGCTGAATGGCCAGGTTATCTGTGAGGTCGGTAGCCTCATATGGTATACCGATGGGTCTAAAATGGGCCTCGACGTAGGCTTTGGAATTTACGGGGAACGCCCCAAATTCAAACTTAGTATGAATTTGGGTAGATACACTTCTATCTTCCAGGCAGAAATTTTCGCCATACTTCGGTGTGCGCAAATCAATCTGCAAAAACACTACGTCAACCATAAAATTTACATAAACTCTGATAGTCAAGCAGCACTGCTAGTGCTGAGATCAAACTTAGTGAAGTCAAAGCTAGTTGGAGACTGCGTGAACCGTTTAAACGCTCTGGGTTGTATAAACAGGGTTGTTTTAAGATGGGTTCCGGGTCACGAGGGTATTGTAGGCAACGAATTTGCCGACAAACTTGCACGGGAGGGCTCAAAGTGCACACAATTTGGACCCGAGCCATTTTGTGGAATCTCAAGAAGCCTAGCCCGATTGACCCTTGAAACTCTTTATCACAATAAATCACTTAAGATCTGGTCTGACACACCGGGCTTAAAACATTCTAAAACCTTAATCCGGGCTTTTGATCGTAAATTCGCTTCAGAAGCCCTGGGATTAAGTAAAAATAAATTGCGCATTCTTGCAAGAGCCCTAACTGGACACTGCTGTCTTAAAAAGCACATGTCCATCCTGGGACTAAGCAACTCTAGGATGTGTTGGTTCTGTTCCGTAACGGAAGAAACGCCTCTACACGTCCTAACCGTTTGCGGACCCTTAATGCGCAAACGTAACACTCATCTGGGACACTATCTACTCCGCCCAGAAGAAGTGAAATTGCTCACGGCTAAGCAACTCCTTCGATTCATTGAAGACATAGGGCTTAGCAGTGAACTATAACCATAGCAGCGATCACAATAGATCTTCTAGGTCGCAGTGATACTGGTCTCCTTACCTAGACCTGCATAGCTGCTCGCACATCATAAAAAAAGTGCTGTTTTCGAGTCATTACGAATCATATTCAACTGCAGTGAGGTGTAAGCACCCTTACTCTTCACCGTTGGATTGGAAGATGTTTTCAAGCTACTGAATTGGTAAGGCATTAACACAAATGGCGAGTACATGACTCACCTTCGATTTGCCGACGACAGTCTTTATGTTGGAATCGCTGGAGGATCTAAGCAATATGCTCAATGACCTCAAAAGTGTATCCCAACGTATAGGTTTTAAGATGAACATGGACAAAACAAAGATAATGTGTAATGTCCATGTCACGCCTATGCTGGTAGTTGTTGGGAGCACTAAGCTCGAAGTTGTTGACGAGTACGTTTGCCTGGGACAAATAGGTAAGTCTAACTTCGACCGAGAGGTCAATCGACGGATTCGACTCGACTGGGCAGCGTTCGGGAAATTACGACACATCTTCTCGTAAGGTATACCTCAAAACCTAGGAACTAGATTGTACAACCAGTACATGTTGCCAGTGATGACTTAAGCAAGGTTTAGATGAAGCCAGTTTTGATAGGCAGTTTTACTGGCAGCCAGCGCTGGCTTGTTATTGGACTCGTATAAACAGTTTTTCAAGACAAGCCAGCGCTGGCTGCCAGCACTGGCGGGAATAGAGCGCATGCCTATTTTTCAAGCCAGTGACCTCCGCCCGCAGGCCCCGCAACCCCCGCACCGTAATAAACAGTTTGTAATATAAACATTTTACAAGTGATATTGTACAAATTCCTTATATATATATATATATATATATATATATATATATATATATATATATATATATATATATATGTAACTACACTTACCTACCTATGTAACTAGTACACTTAGTATAGTACCTATATAACTGAATTGTAGTGAATTGTAGTCAGTGACGATCGGGCCGGCACTGTTGTTACACGCAAATAAAATGTAATTAAACGCTATCTCTTACAAGGACTTATTTCATTTCTCGACACACTACACAGACATTTGTTAAAGTGGTGACCCCGACGTGATCCAGTGCTGTGCTCTCCTATGCCTGTGTAGTTTATAACGTCAAAAATGACGTCCAGGGAAGAGAAACCGGAAGCAGAGATATCTCAAATAACGGTTTCGTCGAGAATCCCGGAATTTTGGGAAGATCAGCCGCGCACGTGGTTCATACAGGCCGAATCCGTACTATATAACCAGAAGCTCTCGGATGCTGCTAAATACCATCTGGTTATTGCAAAGCTGGGGAAGTATGTCGTACAGCAAGTCACGGATATCCTAGTGAATCCTCCAGCTGAGGGAAAGTACGACCTGCTGAAGTCAACGTTGCTCACTATCTTCGAGGAGTCCGAAACGCGCCAAATCACCAAGCTCATTGGGGAGATGGACCTCGGAGACCAGCTCCCATCCCAACTGCTGCGTAAAATGAAGGACCTGGCCAGGGATCGTTTTAAGGATGAGACTCTGAGCGTTTTATGGCAGAACCACCTACCAGCCGCAGTTCATGCCGTACTGGTGGTTACCGGTACCAAAGACCTCAAAACGCTAGCTTCTGTAGCAGACCAGGTCATGGAAACAATGCGACCTATCAGCGTGGCAGGGGTAGAATCGACTTCGTCAGACAACGCTTCCATCATTGCTGAACTCGCTAAGATTAACAAGCGGCTGGATAAAATGGCCATGAGCAAATCGCGGTCCCAATCACGCGGACGTGACAGGACCCGAGCCCGTTCGCAGACTCAAGATCGCCGCAGCCGTACCCCTGGACGCGCTGCTGCTCGGGACAAATGGCTGTGTTTCTACCACTATCGCTTCAAGGCTAGGGCGCAGAAATGTGTTCAGCCGTGCGCTTGGAAACCGGAGGAAACGGGAAACTAGATGCCATGCAGCAGGAGAAGGCGAGTAGTTGCATAGGCATCTCTAATCATCGCCTCAGCATAAAAGATAAGTCCAGCAACCTCATTTTCCTAATTAATACCGATGCCAATATGTTTTACCTCGAAATAAAGTGAATGTTAAATCGTTTGGTAATGGATGTTCTGAATATATTTTATATGCAGCAAATTAAACACTTACGGTGTTAAAACTTTAGGTTTAGATTTAGGGTTGCGCAGAGTGTATCAGTGGACATTTGTTATCGCGGACGTGCGTCAGCCAATTTTAGGTGCAGATTTTTTACCGCATTATAAGTTGTTGGTCGACGTAGCGTCTCGCAAACTAATTAACGAGGTAACAAATTTAAATGTTTTAGCTCCTATTGTTTTCTGTCAAGAACAGTCAGTCCAGACCATAGATAAGTGTCATCCTTTTTATGATTTGCTAGCACAATATCCTGATATCACCAAGCCGGTTTCATTTAAAGAACCACCCAGACATTCGGTATACCACCATATAGAGACTAATGGCCCACCGGTGCACGCTAAAGTAAGACCGTTACCGCCGCATCGATACTCAAAAGTTAAGGAAGAGTTTAGGCTTATGCAACAGTTGGGGATTTGCAGGCCGTCGAAAAGTGCGTGGGCAAGCCCTCTACACGTTGTGCCTAAAAAAGACGGCCAAATACGACCATGCGGCGACTATAGGGCTCTTAACGCGATAACCAAGCCCGATAGGTACCCTATACCGCGATTGCATGTTTTTACATGTAATAAACATGTAAAATCTTGCAATAGCGGAAGGTAAAAAAATATTCTCACGAATTGATATTAATCGCGCGTATCATGTTATAATGGTCAATCCTAACGATGTAGAGAAGATCGCCATTATAACACCTTTTGGTCTACTCGAATTCCCACGCATGACTTTCGGTTTACCCAATGGAGCACAAACTTTTCAGCGGTTTATGAATCACACTGTTTTTGATGGCCTAAATTTCCTTTATACTTATATCGACGACGTTATAATTGCAAGCACGGATATGACGTCACATAGAGAGCATCTAAAGATCATGTTCGAGCGACTAAATAAATGCGGTTTGACTATCAACCTGAATAAATGCTTATTTGGAAAGTCTAAAATAGATTTTTTGGGTTTCGAGGTATCCGCAGAAGGTATTTGTCCTCTTAAAGATAGAGTTGATGCTATTTGTGCTTTTCCGAAACCAGTAACTATTGAATAACTCAGGAGATTTTTGGGTATGGCCAACTTTTATCGTTTACATTTGCCCAATGCTGTGGAATATCAAATGGAGTTAAATAAGTTTTTAAAAAAGCTCTAAGAAAAAAGACAAAACTAAAATTAAATGGGAAGATAAGTCAAATGAAGCATTTATTCAATGTAAAACTAAGTTGCAAAATGCCGCAAGCTTATCGTATCCGAAACCCGACACTCCGCTCGCACTTATGACGGACGCTTCGGATTCAAGCGTGGGAGCGGTATTGCAACAGCATGTAGGTAATACATGGTCACCGCTAGGGTATTTTTCAAGAAAATTATCGCCTACTCAACAAAAATACAGCACTTACGATAAAGAACTTGTAGCTATTTATCTTGCAGTGAAATATTTTAGAAATATGGTTGAAGGTCAAGATTTAGTAATTTTTACGGACCATAAACCCTTAACTTTTGCGCTTTCAAAAATAAATAGTAAAGATGAGTTGTCCAGGCGCGTGAGACAACTACTTTTTATTAGCGAGTTCACTACGAACATTAAACACATTGAAGGTGATAAGAATGTAGTAGCGGACGCATTATCAAGGATAGAGACCGTAACTTGTTCGACCGTATTAGATTATGCAGCAGTCAGCAGTGCACAAAATAACGACGAGCAGCTAGTTAGTCTACGCAATTCTAATAAGTGGAATTTTAAACAGATATGTATTCCTGGCAGCGACTTACCCGTTTGGTGTGAAATGTCTACCATTCGGGCGAAGCCATATTTATCGGAACGATTTAGACGCTTAGCTTTCGACTCTGTTCATAGTCTTAGCCACCCCGGAATCCGTACCTCGCGTAAGCTAATGAGTGACAGATTTTTCTGGGTTAATATGAACAAGGACGTAGGTAAATGGGCCAAGTCATGCGTTGCATGTCAACGTGCTAAAGTTTATAGGCATAATACATCGGAACTAGGGAGCTTTCCTTTGGCTGAAAGATTTTCCCACATTCATGTCGATATAGTTGGCCCACTTAGTATTTCCTTACAAGACTACAGGTATCTGGTCACAATAATAGATCAACAGACCGGTTGGCCAGAGGCATTTCCAGTAAGAGATATATCTGCGGAAACGGTTTCTAAGGTAATTTTCGAGGGGTGGATTTCGCGTTTTGGCTGCCCCGTTCAGCTTACCAGCGACCAAGGCAGACAATTTGAAAGCAATGTTTTTCAAAATTTAATGAAATATTTAGGTGTTTATAAAACCAGGACTACCACGTACCACCCACAGAGCAATGGGCTGGTTGAGAGGTGGCATAGATCCCTTAAGGCCGCGCTTATGGCCAGGTTGGATTCTAAGACTTGGGTTGAGGAACTGCCTATAGTTTTGTTAGGCCTGCGAGCAGCTCCGCGTTCAGACACGGGCGTTAGTGCCGCCGAATTAACATACGGTCAGTCTCTAAGGCTGCTCGGAGTTTTTTTTGGTGATAAATGTAATTAAAATTTTTTAAATCACAGCGAATATGTCGAACGTTTACGAAAAATGATAAGCTAGCTGAAACCTAAGCCTACGGCACATACGGACTCTCGTACAGTATTCGTTATATCCGTAGATAGGCTTAAACCTGATTATATTAGTGATAGCCAAAATGTAAAAAACGTAGATAATAGTAGTGATAAGGACATTTCTTTAAGAGATGGCAATATTAACATAAGCGGAGCGGATACAGTTGATCGCCCGCTCAGCTACACCACGCGTAGCGGCCGTATTTCAAAGAAGCCCGTACGTTTCAATTTATAATTTACATAAGTCTACTCAATAAATATTATTTAGCGTTATTAGAAAAATCAGTTCTTGTCGGCGCTGACTTTCGTGTGGTACATACGTACATTCTCCTAATAAACAAACGATTATTTTAATATTAAATAATGGGTAACACGGTGAACAAGAATGAGGTAGTTATCGCACAGTCTGAAGCAGCAATGAAAGAGACAATAGTGCGATCGTATATTGGTTGGGCTGGTGCGATTTTGGTGATAACCGTTATGATCCTGTATTTTTTTCTGCCGTTACGGGACGGCTCAGGTTAAGAAGTGGGTGTGGAAGCAGGTGGGGTTCGTGCAGGAACAAGCCTTGCAAATAACTCAAGCTACCAGAGCCAGCTTCCGAAGAGCTCACGGCTCGCCCAAATCGCCGACTAAAATAGAAATATGTTAACGGGTTGCGTTAAATGGTGTTTGGCGATATCAGACGTACTGTTTCGTTTATCTAGCTTGTAAGTAGTGTTTAAGAGAAAATGCCCTAACAATTTAAGCAGATTCAAAACTTGTATTATAATATTGGTGGCAATTAATTTTTTTTTTAACTGAAATGAATTAGAATGTGTAATATAATATACCTATGTTTTAACTTTTATCATTGCAACTCGCTGTAACTGAAATGAATTAAAATGTGTAATATAATATACCTATGTTTTAACTTTTATCATTGCAACTCGCTGTAACTGAAATGAATTAAAATGTGTAATATAATATACCCATGTTTTAACTTTTATCATTGCAACTCGCTGTAACTGAAATGAATTAAAATGTGTAATATAATATACCTATGTTTTAACTTTTATCATTGCAACTCGCTGTAACTGAAATGAATTAAAATGTGTAATATAATATACCCATGTTTTAACTTTTATCATTGCAACTCGCTGTAACTGAAATGAATTAAAATGTGTAATATAATATACCTATGTTTTAACTTTTATCATTGCAACTCGCTGTAACTGAAATGAATTAAATTGTGTAATATAATATACCTATGTTTTAACTTTTATCATTGCAACTCGCTGTAACTGAAATGAATTAAAATGTGTAATATAATATACCTTTTTTTCTTTTTTTTTTTTTTTTTTTTTTTTTTTAACATGGGTAAATGCCTACGCATACCCGCCTCGCGGGGGCAATGACGGGTTATGTCGGACTCGCACCGACTAAAACCCCATGGTGTTCCACCTTCGTCGCATATTGGCAGGGCCACGGGAACGCTTTCGCACACTTCCGCGGCCCTACCAGCGCCTGCCGCCCCATCGCAGCACCTCCTCGGGAGAGGAATATTTCTCCCCGTTCTCCATCCCAGGTAAGGCGCACCAGAACACATGGCGCGCCTTCCTCCACGGCCTCCAATTAAATATGCGCATCAGACGCCCCCGCGTTCGATGCGCGAAGGCCATGGGGCCAGGAAAAACGAGCACTTAGAAGTACTAGCCTTCCCGACCCCAGCGGCGGATCTGGTCTATGGCTCCGCCGCCAACCAAGTTTCGGCTGCGGAGGATAGGGAGAGCGGCGCCTCGCAATACCGACAATCCTCTTCCCCCGCAGCCCCACCACCACCGCATCAACGGTGCGGCCCCGTTTGAGTCGCGGAGGATAGGGCGAGTGGCGCATCGCCATACCAACACTCCTCTTCCTCCGCGACTCCACCTCGGCTGCAGCGGTAGAGGGTGCAGACTCCCCTCTCGCCGCAGTCCACCAGCACACATCCGAAGTGGGCTTCCCAAGCCCACTCGGAGTGGCCACCTCGGGCCGGCCCTTCCCCTCGGGCCAGCCAAGTGGGTTCCTCTTTGTTCACCGCGGGAGACCAAGCCACGGCTACTAAGCCCCCCCGCCACGACAAGGCGGGAACCCGTTCGGGGGGGAATAATATAATATACCTATGTTTTAACTTTTGTCATTGCAACTCGCTGTAACTGAAATGAATTAAAATGTGTAATATAATATACCTATGTTTTAACTTTTATCATTGCAACTCGCTGTAACTGAAATGAATTAAAATTAGGTTGTCACCCGGTTCTGCCTATACCTTGTAGTTTGTATATCCAAATTTAGTTGTATCTGAAAATAATTTTCTTTTTTTTGGGGGGGGGGGGGGAGTGATGTAACGTAGTCAGTGACGATCGGGCCGGCACTGTTGTTACACGCAAATAAAATGTAATTAAACGCTATCTCTTACAAGCACTTATTTCATTATGTATGTATATATATATATATATATATATATATATATATATATATATATATATATATGATAAACAATGTTTTTCAGTTAAAGTTTAAAAAATCATTTATTTAATACAGCGATTTACGAGTATGATCCAGGAATGAAATGAATCCATTCCCAAACAACACGGGCCAGGCTAGCGCTGGCTTGTCTAAGCACTGGCACCAGCGTTACTGGCTTCGTCTGAACCTTGCTTTACAGATCTGAGACATGGTACCTTAACTGCTAGCCGTATGAGGACGATCATGGTCGCTCAGTGAGCTATGGAGAGGGCTTTGCTCGGGGTTTCTCTGCGTAATAAGCTTAGAAATGAGAATATCCGCAGTAGAACCAGGGTAATCGACATAGCCCAACGTATTAGTAAGCTGAAGTGGCAATGGGCCGGCCATATGGCCCGAAGAACCGATAACTGATGGGGAAAAAAGGTTCTCGAGTGGCAGTCTCGTACCGGTAGGCGTAGTGTAGGCCCACTAGACGGAATGATGACCTGGTAAGACGTGCAGGGAGTCGATGGATGCAGGTGGCTCAGGACCGTGATTTGTGGCATTACTTTGGGGAGGCCTATGTTCAGCTTTAGACTTGTGAAGGGATGTAATGATGATAATGATGGAGCTAAAAATATCATTTCTTTGATCCTTTTCTTCTCGTTGGATAGCTATGCAGTGGAAACATTCAGGTTTTTCTTTCTCCGGGTGTTTTTCTACTTTAGGGCGTAGAGCAGAAGGAGACCTTGGTCGTTCCGAATCCACAAAAATATCTGGGGAATGCTGGTGCTTAGTCTGACACGTGATGACTGGTTCCGAAATAAATCATATTCAATCATATTGTAAAGATCCCCCCCTCCTCACTCTATATAATAAAAATTTTATAATATTAAAAATATCCCCTTTTAAATAACATTATATATATGAGACCAGGATTAATAAAATATGTTTTGATCTTCCTAAATGATCTTTCAAAAGGTTTATTAATAGGCCGTTTTTAATATTTTGGCGTGATCGACTTAGTTAGGACCCTTATTTACGTTGTGTTTGTTTAGTAACTTAGTTCTTTTAGGTGTCGTTTGGAAGAATGAATATTCACTAGGGCAATTGGAAGCTGTTGGTAGTGCCTTATAAGCTAAGTGAACCCCGTTCACGAAGACAGGGCTCGAAAAAGGTTAAGAACATAAAACGTCTTTATTCCACTTGTATCAGGTTGACATTATTAATTTATTATTATTTATCCCTTCCCGCTTGGAAAAGGCTCACAATATATTTATACAAAAATACCCGATACAAGGGCTTCGCTCTCCTACATTTATTTAAAAAAATGTAGGGGAGGTACACGGCCCCACACACGCCGTGCACGGTGAGTGCCAACCATTTTGATGCACTCCTCCCAAAGGGAACGCTAATTTGGGAACTGGACCGTAGTCCACAGCAAAATAACTGGCGAACCAGTAAAAGAGGCTTGGCCCCTTGTTAGTGCGTAAGCACAAACATCGACCGAAGTCGCGCATGTCAATGCGTGTAAACGCCATACAGAATACGAACGAATCCAGCCACAGTGAATGTACGTCACACCGTTTAGGCAAATAGGCACACTGGCCTTAAACCCTCCGTGAGCGCCACCACCTGCCAGACCGCCGCTCCTGCAGACGTGATGTAAGTGTATGGCATCACCACCAATTGCATGATCAGCACGGTTACTAGCCGCAGAGCGTGTCATGAGTCTACCGCTCACCTCAAGGGAATGGGGTCCCACGTTGTGCGGCTTTCGGCCGCAGCTTTGAGAGTCTCCTCAGATCCTCCCGCCAGCTACCACCCGCATGAGGTCGACACATATGCTCCACCAACCAATACAACGGCAGATATAGCCAAAAGGCAGTTATAAGATAAGAGTAATAATTCGCCATCAGAGAGGGTTTGTGTCACTGACGTTGAGTAAATGCATTTTCGATCATGTTTGTCTCACCCACCAACAAGTTGCCTTCAATCATTCAAAGGTGGGAAAGTTACAGAGATATAATATTATAGACATCGTGGAGGGCAGACAGTCTGCAGCCCCGCAATGAAGGGACCCGACTTGGGCAAAGCTACTTAGGTGTGAGTCAAACCAAGACGCAGAGAGCGCCATTGAGAATAGCGTCCCACCAAACAACCATCACAGAGACGTAATGCTGCAGAACGCAACAAGCATCAATACGACTATTGTCGGGCTTACACCATTCCAAGGTCCCCCATACATCCCAGCAGACATCACCACCCGTATACCTCCATCGACCAGAACCACAGAGAGCGTCGAATCAGGCGCAGCACACCCGTAGATCCATCACAAGACGCAATACCGCCAGTAGCAGTAAGCATCAATGCAACTATCATACGGATGGCGCCCCCTCACAACACACCCAACATGATACCTATCGACTTTGGTAACAAAGTTGGTATTGTTGTTATATTAAAAATATCACCAACGTATCATAGTAGCACGCTACTAAGACGCCAATGAACAAAACTCCACGTATCATAGCGCTAATGCACTAAGACATGAAGCTGAGTATGCCTGTTACACTTAAAAGTGCTACCAAACACACTCAACATCCCCATCCGAAAGAAAGACGACGCATCGCTATGCGCTACGACGCCGCCCACAAACGGTATGGGTGTGCGATGTCCACGGGAAAGCCGTATTGCTACAACAAACCCGCTTACCACCGACACTAAGATGTTAATTGTATACCTCCATCGACCAGAACCACAAGAGAGCGTCGAATCAGGCGCAGCACACCCGCAGATCCATCACAAGACGCAATACCGCAAGTAGCAGTAAGCATCAATGCAACTATCATACGGGCGGCGCACCCTCACAACACACCCACATGACTCCTATCGACTTTGGCAACAAAGTTAGTATTGTTGTTATATAAAAAATGTCACCAACGTATCATAGTAGCACGCTACTAAGACGCCAATGAACAAAACTCCACGTATCATAGCGCTAATGCACTAAGACATGAAGCTGAGTATGCCTGTTACACTTAAAAGTGCTACCAAACACACTCATCATCCCCATCCGAAAGATAGACGACGCTTCGCTATGCGCTACTACGCCGCCCACAAACGGTATGGGTGTGCGATGTCCACAGGAAAGCCGTATTGCTACAACAAACCCGCTTACCACCGGCACTAAGATTGTTGTTATATAAAACTGCATCAACGTATCATAGTAGCACGCTACTAAGACGCCAGTGGACAAAACTTCACATATCATAGCGCTAATGCACTAAGACATGAAGTTGAGTATGCCCGTTACACTTAAAAGTGCTACCAAACACACTCATCATCCCAATCCGAAATATAGACGACGCTTCGCTATGCGCTACTACGCCGCCCACAAACGGTATGGGTGTGCGATGTCCACGGGAAAGCCGTATTGCTACAACAAACCCGCTTACCACCGGCACTAAGATGATATGTCTAGGACACATCGGTTAGCGAGTCCAAGTTTACCTCGGACCAATTGCTCGTGAAGCAGCACACACGCCACCATAATATTCCTTTTCAAGTCCCTAATAAGGACTAGTCATTTTGCTACAGTACTAGGAGCAGTCAGTCACCCGACCACCCCATACAATGCTTAGGCATCAAGGAGACCTCCTATAATATTGCTTTTGTATCATAGACCTTACTTTCATAAGTCATGTATATATAGGATTCGAACCCACGACCCTACTATTGTAATGCATATTAATCATAGAGACCTTCTATAGTATTGCTTTTGAATCACAGACCTTACTTTCATAAATCATTCATATATAGGATTCGAACCCACGACCCTACTATTGTAATGCATATTAATCACAGAGACCTTCTATAGTATTGCTTTTGAATCATAGACCTTACTTTCATAAATCATTCATATATAGGGTTCGAACCCACGACCCTACTATTGTAATGCATATTAATCACAGAGACCTTCTATAGTATTGCTTTTGAATCATAGACCTTACTTTCATAAGTCATTCATATATAGGGTTCGAACCCACGACCCTACTATTGTAATGCAAACTCATCATGGAGACCTTCTATAGTATTGCTTTTGTATCATTGAGTTTAATATCATAAGTCCCTAATATAGGACTAGTCATTGTGCTACAGTACTTCAGGCAGTCGGGCTCCCGACCACCCCATATATATGTAGAACTGCAGGAATGTATCTCCGGCAGCTCATCCATACAAGACATCTATACGTGAACACCTTCCATAACTTAGGAAAATTTTCCTTAATACATGAACTCCTTCAACAACTTAGGAAATTTCATCTATACGTGAACTCCTTCCACAACTTAGGAAAATTTTCTTTTATACACGAACACCTCCCATGACTTAAACAATTTTTAACAGATTTTCTAATTATCTTATAAACGTTATTTAACTTAATTTTATAATATTTTTTGACTTGTATTTCTATTATTTATCTTATTTTAAATTTTTTACAAGTTTTTATAATAAATTTTCTTATTACGAGAAACAATAATTTGCCCTTAATTTGCTATGTTCTTGGGATAATGTCTGAAATATATTAACTTTATTTTTATTAATTTGACTTAATTGCTTAATGTATATCTTTTAAGACTATTTTTGACGCCCCTTTATATTGAATTTAATTATTAATAATAATATTGAGCCGTCACAATATCATCACTCACAACTCGAAAAATTACGTTAGTTCGGCCTCACTCTAAAAAAGTATAAAGAAATACAAAGTTGTATAATATCGTTAAGACATGCTTAATGAGTTCGTAGTTTGTACTTACTTTTATCTATCTTTACGACAATCTAATTGTAAAGTTTTAACAAAGCACACTTGTGATTAAGTTGACAATCAAAGTAGATGCGGAAACATGAATGGCGGCAAAATGGCAAAACAATCTACTTTGTTTAGCTGCCGAGGCACGAATATCCGTAAATTTTCGATCAAGGACCTACTCTCTTACCAATGCGGCCGACACGTTGCGTGACGCCTCGGCGCGAGCGGCGGCGTGCAATATCTTTGTTTATACCTCTATTTTATAATTTAGACACCTGAAAAAGTAATGGTACAGTTACTTTAAGGTATAGTAATTTAAAGGTACCTTTATTTTAAGGTATCGAAATTGAAAGGTATGACGTCATACCGCTTACCGTCTGTACCATAATTTTTTCGGTTATTCAATCCCTGATTCAAATGACAATATTATACAAGAGCAGAATCCACTGGCGTCATTATATCGTTTTTTTGGTAAGTTAGCTTAACTTACCAAAAAAACGATATAATGACGTTGTAAAGGAACGGGAGGCAGGTGCTCTTCAATGATTGATTTATTTAAAATTTGTTGGTTATATTTAAGTCGTCTTATTGCTAACAGTGTGTATCAGGTAATAATCAAAATTTAAACAGACAGATCTTATAACTAATTGCACGACGTGCTGTGATTGGTTGGCAACAATGACGAGCTCTGATTCGTAGATAAAAGTTTGGTGTTCCGGTGCGTCGCTAGATGGCGTTAGTAGTTGCGCCAACATGCCGGCCGCCTTGGAAGCTCCAGCTTCCAATGCTGTATCTACGTTGCCGCTTGATTGGAGATGCCGCAGGCTGCATTCATGTTGTCGTCCTCTGCTGATGATACAGGCAGAGGGCAGATTTTCGAGAACGCTCGTTGTACAGGACCCGTAGCAGTTTGGATGGTGGCGACACGCGACACGCCGTCCTTTCCGGGGAAAATATGGGTAACTCTGCCCATACGCCATTTAAGGGGTGGTAAATTGTCCTCCTTAATAACGACAAGCGTGTTTAATGCTATGTCTTGACTGTTCGCCTTCCACTTCGTTCTTGTCTAAAGTTCAGCAACATACTCTTGTGACCAGCGTTTCCAGAAGTGCTGTTTTATTTGTTCCACTCTTTGAAACCGTGTCAAGCTGTGAGTCCGTGCTTCGGTGAGGTCTCTGCAGGCTGGTGAAGTGAGTGGCCGGCTGATGAGAAAATGAGCTGGGCTTAGTGGACGAAGATCATGTGGATCTGAGGACATAGGACTTATAGGACGGGAGTTAGGACTGCTTCGATCTGTGCCAACACAGTGCTGAACTCCTCGTACGTCAAGTTAGCGGTACCCACGACACGCTTAAGGTGGAACTTACAGGATTTTACTCCTGCTTCCCACAATCCCCAAAAATGAGGAGCATAAGGGGGAATAAGTTTAAATTCAATATTGTCAGTTGATAATTTATCAATTATTTGCTTTGAATTTCGCTCTAACATTTTGTTAATCGCTTTCATAGCTCCAATGAAAGTTCTACCGTTATCTGAGAAAATTTGAGCTGGTTTACCTCGTCGTGAGATAAATCTTTTAAGTGCTAATATAAATTCTTGAGCAGCTAACGTACTGACAAGTTCTAGATGAATGGCCCGGGTAACAAAACAAACGAATATGCAAATATAGACCTTTTCCAATTTAGCTTCCCTTCCTTTGCGATTCAGTACGTTTATGGGACCCGCATAATCCACTCCACATCGAATGAATGGGAAACCAGGTTCTATTCGTTCAGACGGAAGGTTGCCCATGATTGGCGTTAGGGTTTTACCTTTTATTCGAGTGCAACGGACACATTGGTGGACAACCTTTCTAGCTAGGTTTCTACCCCCTAACGGCCACCAATTCTCACGCACGGTCGCCAATATCAGCTTGGGACCAGCATGAAGAAGCTCTTTGTGTTGATGTTGAAACAACAATTGTGTGAAGTTGTGTTTACTTGATAAAAGTATCGGGTGCTTCTTGTCGTAAATAAAGTCAGGCGAGTTACTAAGACGGCCACCTACTCTAATTATATCCCTTTCATCTAGAAATATATTAAGCCTAGAAATCAAACCTGAAGTTTTTAAAGGTAAGTTACGTTTTAACTTATCATATACCATCGGAAACGATTCGCGTTGAGCAAGACGCGCTAACGACTGTAATGAGTCATTCAATTCATCTACTGATAACGGCCCCTGTGTACGATCTTTCTTTGGTGTGCGTAAGTTATGTATGTATCGCAACAGGTAAGCGCCGGCGCGCACGATACGCTGATAAGAACGAAACCTTTCAAAATTAATAAATTTATTCTTCGCTACATCACAAACCATAACCGTTGTCGTTTGTGATTTTAGTTCTGGTAAGTCGGAGCGTGTAGTCGAAGATTGCTGTGACCATACCGACTCAGAATTTTTTAAGAACTCAGGTCCGCTCCACCACAGATTACTGTGAATGAGTACATCAAGACTAAGACCGCGCGAGACCAGATCCGCTAGGTTATTTTTGGTTCCTACATGTAACCATAACGCATTACTTGTTATTTCATTAATCTCCACTATCCATTTTGAACGAATGTTTTTAACGAATGTGGTGACGTACGTAGCCATCCAAGGACAATAGTTGAATCTGTCCAAAAGTAAATTTTGTGGAAATTAACACGCAATGACTCGATAATTTTCCTATATAATCGTGCGCCTATTAAAGCCCCGCGCACAGTTCTAGTCGGGGTTTAGTCACCGATGATTCATCAGAGTAGGTGCGAACATATGCACATGCACCATACGCACTCTGCGACGCGTCCGTGAATGCGTGTAACTCTATAAACTGTGTGTGTGCACTCATAACATGACGCGGAATACGTAGGTTATGCAAATATTGAAGTGTGTCAATAAATTTTTCCCAGGATAACGCAACATCACTGGGAACGGGATCATCCCAATTTATCTTGCACAACCACACTTTTTGCATCAATATTTTAGCTACTACGACAGCCGGTGTTAAAATTCCTAGAGGATCGTATATTTGTGCGATTATCGACAACATTGTACGTTTATTTAGTAAATTCGGTCTCACTAGTCGTGTGGTAAAATGAAGTTCATCACTTTTATTATACCAACCCACCCCTAAAGTCTTAGTTTGGCAATGTTCGCCTAATGACAAGTCTTTAGATATGTCGTGGTCACTGATATCAACGTTAAACAACCACTTACGCAACGGTAAACAAGCAGAGTTTAAAGTACTTCGTAACTTCTCACAGGTATCGAGTAAGCTATTTAAATCATTGTCACCTAGGATGACATCATCAACGAAAAAAATCCTCTCGGATTACTCTCGCAACCTGCTGATCCTTACATTCCAGCGCAAGCTGACGTAAACATCTCATACTAAGGTATGGCGCAGACGCAGTGCCATACGTCACGGTGTTTAGGCGATATACACGTATTGGGTCCGACGGAAGTTTGCGCCATAATATCAATTGTAAATCTCGTTGAACTGGTTGTACAAGAAAATTCCGAAACATTTTCTCATCGTCCGCACAACCCACGTATTTATATTGCCTAAAGCGTAATAAAATGCTAAAAATGTCATTCTGAAGTGGTGGACCAACGTTGAATATCGTTCAACGACTTACCGGACGACGTCGCTGCGCTTGCATCGAAAACGGTGCGCAGTTTAGTTGTACTGCTATTTTCATTAATAGCTCCGTGATGCGGCAAAAAATAGTGGGGTGACTCATAAATTTCAACGCAACTCATATGACCGAGCCTTTCATATTCCCCCATAAAATCTACGTATTTTTCCCTAAATTGTGGCGAACGAGCGAATTTTCGTTCTAACGACAACAAACGTTTTTCAGCCGCTGTGTAACTGTCTCCGAGCACATCAGCTGATTCCTTTAAAGGAATGCGTATGGAAAACCTACCATCTTCCATACGTTTTGTCGTTTTGACAAAAATGTCTTCGCACGCACGTTCGTCAGCACTAAGGATGTTTTTATTAACGTTATTGTTTATCTCTTCGAGTTCCCAAAACAAAACTGTGTGTCAATTATTTGGGAGAAATTACATTGCACACTCTTAACGGAAAGTGGGTTATTATGTAAAGGTCCCGACATTATCCAACCCAATTTTGTATTTTGTAAATAAGGTCCTTTATTCAACTTAATTTTGCCATCACACAATAATTCACAGAACTTATCCGAGCCTATCAGTAATATCGATGTCTGATGACGGTGAGTGAAAGTTCGGATCCGCAAGTTGAATATTATCAGGTAAACTCATATTATTTACATCGACACTAAATGTGGGTAATTGATTTGTAATGCACGGCAACACTAAACAATCAATGTTCATACAAAACGAATTTAACCTTGAACGTAATTTTATTTTACAAATGTGGGTGGACTGCGAAATTGTTTGACCTACCCCAACAACGTGATAAGTGGACTGTATTAACGGTGCATTTAATGTTTCACATAACGATTTCTTTATGAAACAATGTTGACTACCATTATCAAGCAGAATGCGTACAGTGTGATATTTGTTATGTCCACTAACGCTGTGGACAGCAAAACGTTGGGTAATAACGAATATTCCTGATTACTGTTTTGCGATTCTGAATGGTTAGCCGTAACGTGTAAAGATGACGAGACAGTGGAGACGTTAGCGGTGACCGGCTGTGATGCGGTTTCTACCTGCCCATCAATGTGAAGCAAACTGTTGTGCCTTTTATCACACAACCTACATGGCCCAAACTTGCATTCGTCAAGTAGGTGGGTTGCGCGTAAACAATTGATGCACAGCTGATGCGTTTTAACCATCTTATTAGTTTCTTGGATAGACGAATTAAGAAACCTTGAACAGGAATAAATCGCGTGATTACCATGACACATCACACACACGCGGCTTTGTTTTAGTTTCGTATAACCCTTATCGTTATTGTTAGTAACGTTCGTAGTAATATGAGTATGTGTATATTGTTTCTTAGAGCGCGTTTGTTCGCCGCCTTTGTTCTCGTGGGATTTGTTATGGTTCACTTTTACCATTTCTAAAACGTCGGCGCGGTCCTTAAGAAATTTAAGTAAGTCATCCAGTTTCAAAGCTGACCTCGATTCAATTAACGAACTAGCTGTACCTTGAAAATCTTCCCATTCGCGTTCAATGGCCTGATATAATTTGGAAACGACAATGTAAATGATTAAAGTGTCCCATGAATCTGTTGGTTCACCTAACGTTTTAAGGGCACGCAAATTTCTCAAAACAATATCTATTAAGTTCCTAATCTGGGAAGCGGACTCTTTATTTAACGATGGAATTTTAAATAATGCCTTCACATGATTATGAACCAATAGTCGCGGATTATTAAATCTATTCTCTAATAGCTCCCATGGGTGAGAGTAGTTGTGAGCCGTAAATTCTAATGCACCTATGACGTGTGCCGCGGTACCGGACAATGACGATTTTAAATAATGAAATTTTTGTACAAGACCTAAATCATCGCGATCATGAATCGTACTAACGTAAGAATTTTTTAACTCTAGCCAGCAATCGTATGAACCGTCAAAGGAAGGTATTTTAATATCGGGTAACTTTATGCCTATCGGCTTACATGTTGAAACACTAGACTTGTCAGCTACTTCCTTTCTCAATAAAAGTTTTGCAGAAGCTACAGCACAATAAAATTGATTTTCGAAACGATCTCTCTCTTTCAGCTGTTTTACAAGATCGAGATCTTCCGCTACCTCTTCTTCAATTTTAGTCTGTATTTCACTATACATCTCTATCAAACTCGAAGTACTCTCGACACGTAAATTTAATTCTAATGACTGTTGTTCAGTCAAGGGTAAAGTGAACTTTTTAACATAATTTTCAAACAGAGTTAATCGACCTTTTAAAACTCCTCTTTTCTTAATTAAGTCCGACAATTTGGGCTCACTCATTTTGGGAATTAAGGAAATCAAGAGTACTTACAGTTGCCAATTTGTAGATGCGTGCGAACCAAGGTGGGTGCCGTTGTGCAGGTAGGTACCGCCACAGTCTCTCCTGTCTGTCGATGCCTTAACGTTGCAGCTCTTCGCTCGATACGTGAATCTCCTCTTCGTATTTTGATGTGACGAATCTTCGGAGATTTCAAGCTTGAACCCCTTATTCGGCTCGATAGGACCACTTTATGTACAGGAACGGGAGGCAGGTGCTCTTCAATGATTGATTTATTTAAAATTTGTTGGTTATATTTAAGTCGTCTTATTGCTAACTGTGTGTATCAGGTCATAATCAAAATTTAAACAGACAGATCTTATAACTAATTGCACGACGTGCTGTGATTGGTTGCCAACAATGACGAGCTCTGATTCGTAGATAAAAGTTTGGTGTTCCGGTGCATCGCTAGACGGCGTTAGTAGTCGCGCCAACAGACGTACCGTTCAATTGAAAGAGTTAAAGTGCATTTTGTCAGTGGTGTACAGAAGGAATATTTCTGGTTTATATTTATTATGTACTTAAGCAGGCTAGAAGTTGTTTCCACATGAAGACAAGTTTTTAATTTATGTTATTAGGTAGGTAACTTAGATAATAAATCATACCAGTGTTTGCGATCCATCGAAACACTAATAAATAAATAATAATAACTAATAACGAAAAATAATAAAAAATAAAACACTAAAACTAATGAATAATAAGTATGCGTAATTTAGGTGTGTTGAATACGTGTACAGATGGGTAAGCGTAAATACGCGTGTTGCAAGTCAGACAACCACCAGCCACTATCCACCATGTCTCGAAACATAGCTGTCGTGTGCACCACAAATACGGCACTTCTCATCACGGCGTTGACAGCTAGAACATTTTTTTAAAACTTAAGAGTTTGGAGGGCACTCTTAAATCAACACTTGGTGGCGCCACAGACTTCCTATTTTGACAAATGTCATAGTTAAATGTTGACACTTGAAAGTAGCAATATTTTTTACAAATCTGTAAAAAAAATTGCTACTTGTTATATATACGCTGTCGATTCGTAAGACTCGTACACGTTTCTGTATTTTTTTGGTTACTGCTCTACAAATTCACTAGCAACGTTGAGTTGAGCTTCAGTTCCTCCATTATCTCGTCGAATCTTTGTGGTCCTGTTGATTCAGTGACTTATAAGAGACAGGACTCATTTTAGAGATAGAACTCATATTTTTTGGTGTTATTATCTACTAGTGCCGTAGGGTTAAATAATGCCTATTACCGTGTGTTGTGTCAACTCTTGTCTTGCCAAGGATATAGTAATGTTTTACTTTCCTCGAGACAAAAACATGCAAAGCCTTTGGCTTTCTTATGTCGCTCCTCATAGCCCTGAACTTCTTCAACTGTCATCGAAACAATTAGCCAAAAAGAAGATTTGTATCAGGCATTTCGAACATCAATATCTTGATGGCTTCACGAGGAAATACCACGGTTATCCCACTCTACTGACTGAAGAAGAAATAGCTTGTGGAGTACCCAGTAAGTACGAAAATATCTTTCCCATTTAGAGCCAAATTTAGAAATATATTCGATAAAGACTGAATTATACCCGAGGCAGTGGTTTAAATTATTTATCAATGCAATATTAACCATGAGAGTAGAGTTTGAAGAAAATAGGATACTAAATATATTGCATGTTCTTATGCAAAATTTTTTTTGGTTTTATAATCACTGTTTTAAAAGCTATCTTATATTACAAAATAGCTAAAGTGATATTTATTTCAGGTCAATCCATCACTGACTATTATGATCACACTTACTGTAAAAGACAAGGTATGGAAGAAGCAGCTCCTGAAATAATTAAAAAGCCAAAATATAGTAAAGAATACATGCTGGGTAAATATTTTTTTAATATTAGCTTGATATATATTATGTACACATCACACATATGTTTACCTTGAACAAATTGTCCGATTAAGTAAGTCCAACTTTAACCTAGACATCAATCAACGGATCCAACTCAGCTGGGCAGCGTGTGAAGATTATGACACATCTTGTCATATATACCTCAAAACTTGAAAACAAGATTATACAACCAGTGCATAATGCCATTGATAACATATGGATCTGAGATGTGGTCCTTCATCGCTGGGCACATTAGTTCAAGGTCACTTAATGAGCTATAGAGAGTTCTAATGATGATATATTATTTTTATTATAAATTGCTATATTTAATAAGTATAATATTAATATTAGGAACACACATAGCACATTCAGGTGCAAGATGTTTTTTCCACCTGGATTAATACAGCGGCTGTTGTACAATAAGGTGGTGTGTATATCACTTGGTTTTATATATATTTTCATCCATTTTTGTACACTCCCCTTGATTTTTTTTTTCTTAAAAAATTTAAAAAGTTTAAAGATTTTAACTATTTTTTGCATCAGTCCTCTATGCAAAGGTCGTCTGGGAGAGATCACTTTCAGAGTGACAAGAATGCTTGTTGTTCATATTATACTTTAGATTGAACTCTACTCATTTTCCTGTATTTTGGTATACAATTAAAAATAAAAATAAAGTTATAAAGTAATTATTTTAATTGCAGTTAATTTAGATGATTCACAAAATAGTAAAAGAGAAAATACTGGAGAGACTTCTGTGTCAGATGACATCACCATGTTGTCAAAGCCATCAACTTCTTAGCAAAGTTATTACATCTCCATGTCGCCAAAACCATCAACTTCTCAGCAAAGTTATGATGTCCCCATTTCACCAAAGCCATCGACAATTCAACACAGTAAGTTTATTTTAAATTAATGTAATGTTAAATGTTTATACATAATTTCATACTTTATTTTCCACTATGATCACAAAATACCTGAGCATCATAGTGATCTTTCTTTATACCAGATTGTAAAATAAGAGTCATATTAATTGTAATTTAACATGTAGTTTCCTAGTGTTAATGTTTTTACATACATGTGTACTTTTTTATAGTCAAAAGTTAGAACAATGCCAACAGTTAAATAAAAATATTTATTTTATATGAACCATTTGTAATACTGATTACAATATCACTCATACATATTTTTTTCCAGGTGATAAAAACAAATGTATTAAGCTTGTAAAAAGTAGACCTCGACTTGTAACCAATATTAACAACTTAACTCCAAGATGTCGAAAGTTGTACTTTAAGTGTAAAGATATGATTAAAAGAAAGAGATTGTTTACAAGTAATGAAGATAACAAACAAAACATTGCTCATGCAGATATTCTTAGCAATACCAAAAGTTTTAGAAAATTAATAGAAAAGTTAGATTTCTTCCCAAAACAGTTTATAGCATTGCAGCTGAGGTTTGCTGGTAAAGCTTCAAAAGGAAGAAAGTATAATATTGATGAAAAATTAATGAGCATTGTGCTGTATAAACAGAGCCCTAAGGGGTATTCCCTTCTACAAAAATTATTCTCTTTACCAACCAAAAGAACTCTGAATAGAGTTTTACAAAATATTAAATTTGGAGAAGGTATAAATGAAAACTTTTTTGCAATTTTAAAACAAAAAATCAAAACATTGAGTAATGCAAAAAAACTGTGCAGCATTGTTTTTGATGAAGTTCAGTTATCTGCACATTTGAATTTTGTTGCAAGCAATGATGAAATTGAGGGGTTTGTAAAAGCAGATGGGCCCCCAAAATTTGCTGACCATGCTTTGGTAGTGATGCTCAGAGGTATTTGTGCATCATGGCGACAACCAGTCGCTTACTATTTTTGCCAAGGAACTACACCAGCAGCTACTTTGAAACATATTTTAAAGGATATGGTTAAGATAGTAATCGAATCTGGATTAAAGCCTTTAGCCTTCATTTGTGACCAGGGAGCTACATCACAGCATGCTCTTAAAGATCTTCAAGAAGAGACTAAGAGACACTGTTTTCAAAATAATATAAAATTTAGTAAGCTTAAAAAATAATATTAAATACATATAATATTTTTTTTTATAGGATAGGGTGACAAACGAGCACACAGTCCACCTGAAGGTAAGTGGCTACTGTGGCCCATAGACATCTACATTTCGCACCTTTATTCATAAACTGCATTAACACAAAATTTCAGTTTTGTGGGAAATCGCATTTAAAGTTTGACATGTTGAGATCGGTGATATCAAAAGATTATAAAAAAATAATAGATGGCTTTGGTCACATACAAAACTAGATATGTGTAGCTTAATTAACAAAGCATTAGTATGAGGTGGAAAATTATTATATTTTAATCAAGAATACACTCTATAGAAGTATTTAAAAAAAAGTTCCTACTTATTTCACTTTGTAGTAAAATATGTGATCGAATAATTTTGATGCATACGGAGTAATTGAAAAAAATGCAGTTTAATATTAAAATTATCGTGTTAGTATGTGAAGTATTTAGATTATTTGCAGTATTGAGATATAGACATGAATAATTGTCGACGAAATATTCCTAATTATTACTTTCTTATTTTTAATTCAAACCTATAATTTGCATAGGTAGGTGTTACTTTTAATAAAATTGAGAAATATTTTTATGTTTACATGTTTTAATTATTCAAGAAGAAAACATTATTTTAGTTACATTACAGTCTAAATACTTCAGTGTAGGTACCTACTTAAATACTACTGTGAATACCAACTTCAATGTATTGTCGGTAATTACAATTATTAAGTAAAAACTTCCAGTTAATCTTCAGAGATATACATATTATTCAAAACAAAACAAAAATTAAAATCTTCGTAAATATTTATAAATTTATAAAATAATATATTACGTGAAAAGTTTTTAAGACTTTACATAATTAAACTTAAATTGTTTTGGTTTTCATATTACACTTAAAAATCAAATATAATGAGATCTGATTTTAAAACTTAACATAAAAATATTATAGTACTTAAAGTATAAGTATTATTATAAAACCCTGCATAGAAAGAAGGGATTAATGCTTTTGAAATCAGCTCCCTTAAATCTTTCTTCTTTTTACACTTATTTCTTGTTTATTGAAATAGGCACCTTGAAGTGTTATTTCTATCGTTAGTTTCATTTTTTTCCTTTTATTTCTTACATTAACATCCTTGTAGTCTTTATCTTTGTATGATGTCTTGTAGAAAAATAGGGTAGGGTTTTCTTTAGTTACCTTTAAGACTTATTTCGTTCCAATTAACATTCTTTCATTTTCATTTGCTGAGGACGTGTGCTCCAGAGTTCGCACCGGTTTTAACGCGTCTTTTCCGGTACTCCTACTCCCTAGGCGTAGTCCCAAAATCATGGAAGACGGCTTTCGTCCACCCGATTCCTAAAAAAGGCGACCGATCAGACCCGTCAAACTACCGGCCTATCGCCATCACCTCCTTGTTCTCCAAAACAATGGAGTCCATTGTAACCTGCCAGCTCATGAGGTACCTTGAGGATCACCAGCTGATTAGTGACCGCCAATACGGCTTTCGCCGTGGTCGGTCAGCTGGTGATCTTCTGGTCTACCTAACTCACAGATGGGCGGAGGCAGTAGAGTCCAAGGGCGAGGCATTGGCCGTTGGTTTGGATATTGCGAAGGCCTTCGATCGGGTTTGGCACAAAGCGCTTCTTTCGAAGCTCCCTTCCTATGGGCTTCCCGAGAAATTGTGCGACTGGATCACCAGCTTACTTGCAGATCGGAGCATCAAGGTCGTTGTAGAAGGTGCAAGCTCCGATTGCAAGCCTATTAATGCTGGTGTTCCACAAGGCTGCGTGCTATCGCCAACGCTGTTTCTTCTGCATATCAATGATATGTTGCAAACCCGTAACATTATTATTTATTTATTAGCTATGCGGATAACAGCACTGGTGATGCTCTTAACACCGGCCGTGCCAATATTTCTCTGGAAAATGTCTCCGAGTGCCGGGACAAACTTGTGTCTGAAGTCGAGTCTTTGCTGAACAGAGTCTCGGATTGAGGGCGACTAAATCTAGTCCTGTTTAACCCCCAGAAGACACAAGTTTGCGCGTTAACCGCTAAAAAGAACCCCTTTGTCGTATCTCCTCAGTTTCAAGGCACTCCCCTTGTTGCCTCAGCCAGTATCGGAATCCTCGGCGTTGACATATCGAGTGACGCAGTTTCGTGGTCACTTGGAAGAGAAGGCCAAATTGGCCTCTAAAAAGCTTGGCGTGCTCAGCAGAGCGGGACAGTATTTCATGCCGGCACACCGCCTGCAACTTTACAAGGCGCAGGTTCGGCTGCACATAAAATACTGTTCCCATCTCTGGATTGAAATCTTTATTGCTATTGTTGCAGTTCTCTATTAAATTATATCATATTATCTTGCATGGTATTTTCTACAATCAATCCTAAAATCTTTCGAGCTCTCGAAGACATTCTATAACCTAAACAAAATTTTAGAAGCCGATATTACATTCGTCATTTAGTAAAATAGTGAAATAAGTACAAATAGAGCGTAAGTCGTATCTAATAAATTTAATAGTAAATAGTAATAAATATAAAAATTACTACGTTTCTGGTAATTTATAGTACAAAACTGAAATAAAACTTAATTACTCAAGTTTTGTTTCTACATTTTAATATTAAACTGCATTAATTCGAAATGATGTCGTATTTGATACGATATAATTTATACAAAACCGAATTAAATCATATTGTTCACGCTAAAAATACATTTACTTTTCTAATAAAATGAAATAAGTCTAAATAGATGCAGTTTTTGAATAAAATAAAGCAAATAAAATAACAACCTGATACTAAAACAGCGAATTATTCTGGTTTATTTCATTTACTTTAAAATATTTTAAGGTAAGGACTGGAACAACGCCGGCGCATAACTGAACTTGCTCACTTTACTGGTATCGACTTGTTCGCGCGCGTTAATCAAAAAGAGAACGACGATCATCTAACTCTGTCATTTTTACGTTATCGAGTCGGCTGTTGGACTGTACCTATTCTCCTGACGAAGTTAATGCGGTTTATGATGAAAACTCGAAAAACGTAAATTTTGAGTTAATTCAGTTTATGAATAAAGGTGCGATTTATCCTTATTTGTGAATCAAAATGCAGATGCGTTGTCACCCGTGAGGACTAAGATGGAATGCCTCTTTTCCAGTAAAAAGGGTCTCCGGTTCTCTACACTCACCATATGAAACACAGCAGTGTTAAGCTGCTATTTTACGCTGGTATTTTGTGAGAGCGTGGTCCTTCCCCGGTCGAGCCAACCCATTCGTGTTACAACTCTACTACTAATATAACTGCAGCATGGCTCTACCACATATAATAATATACCTAGTATTATGTCGATTCCTACTTTAAAAAGGGTTAAATTAAACTTTTGAGCACTGAAGGTTTTGGTTTTGAGACCAAAGGTTCTGAAAACATTTTAATGAGTGTAAGCTAAAATGCACAACTCCTATAGTCTCCGAGTTGAGCACTTCACCTATTTTTCTCTCTCTAAAATTATAAACCTTGTGGAAATAATATCCCATCATTGTAATGAAATATTTTTTTATAGATGGTAGTATCCTAATTGGGGGAAGTAACTTAAGTGTGATCTATGATCCTCCACACTTAATAAAAGGCCTACGCAACAACATGTTGAATAAGAATTTAATTTTTGAGGGAAAATTAACAAAATGGGAAGACATTGTAGATGTTTACAACTATGACTGTAAATTAGGAAATATAAGAATGCTCCCAAAATTGTCAGATGAGCATGTTATACCAGAAAAAATAAAGAAGATGAAAGTTAAGAACTGCACTCAAGTCTTCAGTGAACGCGTAGCTGCCACAATGCAGTATACAGCAACTTTTTGTAAGTTAACTACTGCCTATTTTTTCAATAAGGATAACTATTCATATTTTAACTATGGTACTCTATTAAAGTGTTTTTGGCGAGTTCATCACACACAGTCCACCTGATGGTAAGTGGTTTCTGTGGCCCATAGACATCTACATTTATCCTCGATTACGAATCAAAATGCAGATGCGTTGTCACCCGTGAGGACTAAGATGGAATGGCTTGTTTCCAGTAAGAAGGGTCTCCGGTTCTCTACACTCACCATACGAAACACAGCAGCATTAAGCTGCTATTTTACGCTGGTATTCTGTGTCCTTCCCCAGTCGAGCCGACCCATTCGTGTTACAACTATACCAGAAATATAGCTGCAGCATGCACTCTACCACGTATGTATAAAAGGTAAAAAGGTGGTTTTCTAGTTTTCTATATGCTAGAGTTGCATCAAGAATTTCATCCTTTAAACAAATCAAATACTTTCTTTGCTATTGGTGTAAAGGTTTTAGGATAGTTATATTATGTACTTACAACTAAATGGACTTTATCAGGCATTCTAAACTTAAGGGAATCGTATTAGACAAGATATAAGTAGAAAACAAATTCTTTGTACAACTATTTAAATATAATATAGTTAAATAAAATAAAATTAAAATGTCACAGAGTAAAGTTCTACTTAACTTAATAAAATAATGTCAATGGGATTCTCAAATATTACTAGATTAAAATATATTAATAAATATAACTAAATTTAAATTAATATTTTCTATCATTCCATAAAACAAATGTCATAATGTAAAATTTTAATTTAATACAATCATAATGTCAACAAACTTAATATTCACCCACAGAATAGAAACATTTTTGAAGGAGAAAGGTTTCAGTTTTTTATTAAATAGTTTTGCTTTTCTGTGTGTTTATTTGTACCAAGAAATTACATATTATGGATCTTAAAGTTGTCTTTTGATGAAATGTACTCTGCTACGATAAATTAATAAATGATCTTAATTGTTCATCCCATTTGCTGGATGATTATTTAATCTATGAATATGTTTTTAATTATTGACAAACAAGTGCACAGCTCATCTGATAGTAAGTGGATAGATAAGTTGTAATTCATAAAGATAATAAGTGTCCAGCAGGCCTTATTATATTAGTAGGTATTTACAAATTATTTTATTATTTTTATGCTTGATGCTGATATATTTTTTGTAGACAATCCTTGAAATTGTGAGTTTCTTATACTTTGGTCAATGTATAACATTATAGGCTACCATGTAAAAAGCGATTAATGGAATATTGGGTTTGTGATTGTGTATGCGTAAGGCTAACTTTATGTCCTTTTTTAATTTCCTATGTCACATCCACAACTAAGACAAATCTGATGATACCCAAATGTTAAAATCCATCAAGCTGTTTGGGCTACAGTATGATCCCATCAATGCCCATCATATTGTTTATCATATAACTTTTGATAGTTTAGTTTTTACTTCTTCTCTGTGAGATTTGCAGTCTATGAATGTGTGTTTGTGGCAATTTAAATAACTCAACTGTCTCTAAAGATGAACTTTGGGGTTTAATGTTCATTTGGAGTTGGAAAGATTTAAATAAAATGTAAATTGATTTTTCTTGTTTAGTTATTATTAATTTCATAAAAAATTATTTTGTAATAAACATGAGTAAAGAATGCCTGTTACATGTAAGTAAAAATACATCATGTAAAGGTAATTCTAATTTCATGTTTTTTGTTCCAGCTCAGCGACATGACGGAACACAAATCAGTGAAACAACAAAAAATACAGCTGCAGCAGTTGCTTTCTTTGACCAATTGTTCGACAGTTGCAATGGTTCGAGGTCTGGTAGGGCTCCAGGAAAAATACGAGGTCCAGTCAAACTGAATAGTGCCTACAAAGCATTTTGGATTGAAGCCATTAAGAAGTTTAAAAAAATGCATTTCATTCCAAAAAATTCTTTAGAAAAAGCTACAATAAAAAATGTACCAACATTAAACAATTGGGTTACAACACTAGAAAGCCTAATAAGAGTAAGTGAAATAATGCAATCGGAGGGGGTCAGTTTCTTTTACACGAGAAACCTAAATCAAGACCCCCTTGAAAATTTCTTTGGCAAAATAAGAGCATATAATTATAGATATACCAACCCCGATACATTTTCGTTCCGAAACTCTTTTATGTCATTATTAATGACGGACATGCTGGCCATCCACACAAAAAATTTTAATTGTGAAGATGATATGGGGGAGACCATATTAAACATAACAACTTTATTGAATGAGGAATTTGCTTCAGATGAACAACCAGTTCCCGATAGTAATGATAATAGAAACCTTAGTTGTTCATCTGAAGTAAATTTATCAGGAAATATGGTCTCCTCCATATTTGAAGAAAAAATAAATGTAAATGCGAGGAGTTACACTTCAGGATATATTATAAGAAAATTGTGTCAAAATAAATGTAAAAATTGCAAAAAAACATTTTTAAATAATGAGGATCAGCAGCTTAGTGTCCATGATTTAATTAGACACAGAGAACGAAAGCACCTTAAAGCGAAAAATCTTATGTACCCTAGTACAAGATTTATTGTAGCATTTTCAAAATTAGTTGATTTAAGTAATGTGGTATTAAATAATACTTGACACAAAGGAAATATTATTAAAAATATATCCGAAAAATTTATTACTCAAAATAATTTGGAATGGATAGGCTGCCAAGAGCACCATGACAAAATCAAAAAAAAATTTTTACTTCTTGGGGCTAAAATCCAAGTATTTCACTGGTGCCGAACAACAAACAGAATATTGAATGTATCGCATCGTATAATTAATTTTAACGATGCACCATATATTCAAAAAATAGCACATATAAAATGGTTAAAACAAAGAAAATATAAAAAATGAAACTTGCAAATATGTTTTTTTTTTAATTCCTTTCCCTTATTAATATAACTAATAAAAAATAATGAAAATAAAAGAAATCGATAAACTCAATTCACATCCCTATCGCTGCAAAATCTATCGATATCATGGAAAATCTATACACCCCAACTAACAAGGTAGCCATCTAGCGGGAAAAAGCTTGCCCTCCAAACTCGCTACGGCGACGTACTGTCCTATCTGTCTTGTACAAACAACTTTATAATTTGTGCTTCTCATTGTGCAACCAAAAACAGACTGGAAAGCTGGCAATGACTCGCCGCGAGTCGACACGCGTGCTCAAATTGTATACGCGTTGCTGCAGGTACAGGCTAGCGTTTCTGTGTACGCGTAACCGACTACGCGTACATTGGAACGCTTAGTCTGTACAAGGCTTAAGAATCCAAGAGTACAAAAAGTTTGCGTTATCGTTCTCGCGTTCATATTTACGACCAATCGAATGTTAGATAATAGTAAAATTTTTATTCGATATCGCAATGTTAAGATTGTAAATATTTTAATGTAGACATTTTCATTGGACTGAAATTTTGGTCATTATTTCAACCGATATAAAAAGGAGGAGGTTCTCAACTCGTCTGTATTTTTATGTGATAAAATTTTTAATTTTACCACTTATGTATAAAAGGAATCATATTTTGACAATAAATCATTCTACTCATTACAAAACCCTAACTTGTAAAAGTTCATCGCGGACAAACAATATGACACACAAAGACATTTAAGTATTAATAAATAATTAATAATAGAACGGACATCAGCATCAAAATGGTCATCTGTTACTTTTCTCTTATATGATGTATTTCTTACACATGTCATTTAGTCTTAGTGACATCGTCAAAAGGTCAAAACGCATCCGTTTCCTAAATTTAGAAAATATTTTTAAAGCAAATATGCCCGGTTGTGTATTAAGGTATTGTAAGTCCTGATATGGAGCAGAAACTCAACGTGATTTCGGTTTATTATCGCAGGTATAATGCATATTTACTAATTTTTAAATTTTATTACTTCTAGTAGATTATTCTAGAACATTTATCATTATTGTAATAAGCGCACTCTGTTATCCAGTAACATCACTATTTATTTACCAAACGAGTTAGTGATTGACGACGCTTGTCGATTGGTATTATCGATAAAAATATTATACACGTTGCTGATTTAATCCTTTACAATATTTAAGGAAGTGAACAGTAAACGATATTGTACTCGTACGAATAATGAAAACGCATGGGCCTGTTTCGGGGCACACGGCCGTTGGTTTTAACGTGAAATGTTTATGTCAACCAGTCTATTACAACCAGTTAACAAGATAACTTTCGTTTTAAATATTTTTATACAATACCACAACACCAGGAGAATTGCAGGCGCGTTGCCGGCCTATGAGCAAGCTCACAAATCTACACTATTAAGTTTAGGCTTTGTTCATTCTGTTGTTTGTAGGGTTTTTTTTCAGTCAAGATTAACTTTCTATACTCACTGGACGAGTTGGGATAATAGATTTAATTTGACATAACATTCATACTCAGTACCCAATTATTTATTATAATAAATAAAAATTAATTATATAGAACACATCACATCTTATGCTTTCAGTGTTGACTCTAGTTCACCATTAGCTTTCAATTCTTTAATTATATCTAATCCTCCAATAAGTTCTCCTTTTACATAAAGTTGCGGGTATGTTGGCCAATCAGAGTACTCTTTGAGACCTTGTCTTACTTCTTCATCAGTTAATATATCAAAGGTGTCATATTGTACTCTGAAATTTAAAATAAATTTATTATTTATTAGTTACTAGCACTATTATTTGTTAGCACACAAACCCTACATTTGAATATAAACAGTAATTTAATGAACGACCTTTTTTAAACATGTTGTTAAGATGTTAAAGTGTAAGTCAGTGAGTTTACAAAACACTACATTATCAATTGGTTTCAGAAGTCATTCTCAGCATAAATTGACCTGATCTTAAATCTTGGACCTTATTTTAGAGCTACTTATATACATTGATATTTTTAATATCAATGTATATAAAGTTTCCACATAATGATGGTGTAAGAGAATCCACTACCCCCCTATCATTCCGTGGGCATTGTAAGAAGCGACAGAGGAAAACCGAAACAGAAAATGGGCAGCGGCACCTTTCACATAAGAACTTAATTAACTTTTACTCTAAGTTTGCTTGCGTACTTTGAAATTTACAGTGAGATCTAACCATCTGAGCTACCATGGCTCTATGAATATCATGGCCCGATGAATCTCTAAAAATGGTTATCATAATATAAATGAACACAAGATTGATTGCAACACCTGGGAATGAGATGGTTGTTTCAAGATGTTTCTTAATTGTGTAATTTATAATTGAGTGTAACTGTAATTTATAGTGTTACGAGCTTGAGGTTTGTGACAATAAAAATTGCCGATAGAATTACCTAAATTAACACTTTAATTTTCTTGACACAAATTAAAACTTAAAACACCAATAATTAATCACACTGATTCACTTTATTCCGCTCCGAAGCTTCGCTTGTCTCGCCAAATTCAACACTTCCCCGATCGCGTATTACAGCACCTTTATATAGCTATTATGCCCTATATATGGGCCCTATATATGGGCTCTTCCACGAAAACATCCAGAATATTCCAGAATATTCAAGTAAATACGCGCGCCAACCGACCATGCGCAGAAAATTCGAGTGTGCGGCTTCCAGAAAGCTTAATTCTTCTGTTCGATACTAGATGGCGCTGTTGGTTGACAGACGAGTCATGTATTTTCTGGAAAGCTCTTCTCGCTCTGTTACCCGACACCAGATGGCGCTAGTGCCTAGTACATGACGTCGACTTAAGCGCGTACAACACGTACGAATAAACTTGAGACTCCGCTGGAATGCGACCCCCTTCCCGCCTCCCCGCACCGCGTCCCGCGCTGGCCGTGCGCGCTCAGTACCGATAGTATTTTTGTTACGTATACGCGTCTCGACTCTAGTTCGATATTTTTGATAATTGTTTGCTGTTTGGTTTGGACTTTTGTTTGAAGAAAGAAATTAACCATATCGAAAGATTAAAAAATGAATACTGGGAGAGTGATAGACTTGGAGAAATCCAACAGAGAGAATTAATTATATCCCTCGGAGGGGAAGAATCCAGCTCAGAGTGTGAAAGTGAGGACGATCTAATGGACAGAATAGAACCGATCGTATACAGTGACAATGAATAATAAATATTATAACAAATCTTTATTAATATTCCTTACTTCTATTCCTTGATTTTACATAGTTTGTGCTGTTCCGCTTATCCAAGATTGATTCACTTTCACCCTAAGGTTGCCTGGGAGAGATTGCTTTTTAGCAATAAGGTCGCCTGTTATGCTTTGTATTTTTATGTGTACGAATCTGTAACACTTTTTATAGTGCAATAAAGTGTATAATAAATAAATTAATAATATTATAAATGAGAAAGTGTGTATGTTTATTTTTTTGTCCTTCCTTGACGCGTTAACTAAAAATAATATTATATATATTATAAAAAATAAATATTTAAAATATATAAAAATGGCAACAGTATATCACTTATTACTTCACCCCTTGCCAGAACATTTTATTTAGTTTTTATTAATAATCTCATGCAAATCTCAAAAATTTCAAATAAAAAAATATTACGACGCATTATTACATATATATATATATATATATATATATATATATATATATATATATATATATATATATATATATATATATATATATATATACATTATTTATACAGACCTGTTGGTCTAGTGGTTAGTGACCCTGACTGCTATGCCGGAGGTCGTGGGTTCGATTCTCACCCAGGACAAATGTTTGTGTGATGAGCACGATCATTTGTTCTGTGTCTGGGTGTAATTTATCTATAATATTTATATATTTAGAAATATAAGTATAAATATAAGTATGTTTATCAGTTGTCTAGTACCCATAACACAAGCTCTGCTTAGCTTGGGACTGGATGGCGTTGTGTGATAGTTGTGGAATATTATTATTATTATATATTTTGCACACCGTACATTGACAATTACGTCATCGGCCCAGGTCTCAAGTTAATTCGTACGAGTTATAACAATAGCATAACTTTGAAAAAAAATCTACTGTCAAAGGTCATCGGTATTTGCTTTTGATTGGCAGCCATCTGTTACACATTATGCCTTATATATTTTATGGTTATGAAAATTTTGTAAAATTAAATTATATAAAAATATTTTAATTAGTTAAGCCGGAAAATAGTTTTCACATTAGTACTACATAATACTAATATTAAATTTTGTAAAATTAAATTATACATTTTTGTATAATATATTATACAAAAATATTTTAAATTGTTATGCCAAAAATAGTTTTCACATTAGTAGTTAATACTATGTAATACAAATACTTAAGTATTAGTAGTGGGTCAATGAGTTTTCATTTGATTTTAATTGCTTTTTATAGAATTGTAATGTAATACTCATGGACATATTTAGAGGAATTAAAAAAATATTTTCCCTTATATGTATGTATGTACTGGCCATCTATATCAGAATATAACGCAATTTGCAAAAAGATGGAATTTAGCTTAATTTTATTTTAGTTTCATTTTTATTTCGCTGTTTTTTATTTTACGAATTCCAGTTTAGTTTACTCACAATCTAGTGGCTCAAACATTACGAATTACCAAGTCTGTATTTTGCGCAATCTTAAGATACCGGCAGACTGGAGAATATACGAGATGTAACGGACAAGGTTTTGTTAGCAATGTACTAAGAAGTCTTACTTTGTTCTCTTTTGAGGTAAGAACTAAGCTCCAGGATATTCGACAAGTAACAGAACTAAAACCATAAGGGGAAGAAGACTTAAGGTGGCTAGAGAAGCCACATTTGCCTGCCAGAGGACCTTTGCTTACTATAGGTTATTAAGTGGTTCGGTCCTTTACTGAAACTGGAATGATCATGAATGAAGAAGAGTACTTTTACTGACCAGTCTTAAGGCAGATGATGGAAAGACCAAAGTATGGAGACAACTCGGAAAAAGCATTTCAGTGTAACATTGTCAAAAGAAAGCCTAATGGTGGAGAGTGATTTAGGGGCGTTTATGTAGCAAGCACGTGCAAGTAGGTTCCCGTCTGGGGCACACCATGTAATGGTCATTTTAGAATAGATTGTGATGTCTTTGGACATATGCATTGGAGATAATTATCTATTATTGCATAAACCCAACTCTATAGATAATTTTGACATAAAGTTTTAGTTGTTTAGTAAGCTAAAGAGGCAATGGGCAGGCTATACAGCTCGTAGAACCAAGAACTAATGGGGAAGGAAGGTTCTCGAGTGGCAGCCTCGTATCCGTCGTACCAGCAGGCGAAGTATAGGGCATAATAGCTAAAGTCGAAGTTTTAGAGTGGCCAGCCCACTCGCCAGGCCTAAACCTAATACAACATACATACATACATACATAAACACTTACGCCTGTCACCCAGAGGGGTAAGCAGAGATTACGGACACAATCCTAGCACACGTGATCCTTTTTCACATGGTAGAGCCATGCTGCAGTTATATTAGCAGTATAGTTGTAGCACGAATGGGTCGGCTCGACCAGGAAGGACCACGCTCTCACAGAATACCAGCGTAAAATAGTAGCTTAATGCTGCTGTTTCGTATGGTGAGTGTAGAGAACCGAATAACCCTTATTACTGGAAATGAGGCATTCCATCTTAGCCCTCACGGGTGAAAACGCATCTGCATTTTGATTCGTAATCGAGGATAGATGTAGATGTCTATGGGCCACAGCAACCACTTACCATCAGAAATAGAAATAGAAACTTTTATTCAATGTAGATTATAAAAATACTTATTGAAAGTCACTTTTTTAATTTACCACTGGTTCGCAAAAAAAAACCTCTGTCCTGGGAAGAACCAGCAAGAAACCCAGCGGGACTATTTTTTTTAATAATAGCTTACAATCATGTTTACAATCAACAACACAAGACCAATTAGAAATAGCTTGGTAGCGATCACCCTTCCCAGGGGTTATTATCATCTATAAATTCCTTAATATTATAATACCTAACCCTTTTTATACAAACTTAGTTTAATAACATTTTTGAACTTTGTGTATGACAAATTTTGTATATTTTCTGGGATTTTGTTGTAAAAGCGTATACATCGCCCCAAGAATGAATTACTGACTCGGTGGAGTCGAGTAACTGGTACTACCAGCTTGTGTCTGCTCCTAGTATTTACAGAATGAATATCACTTGTTTTCGCAAAAGTACTTTTATTTTTGTGTACGTACATTACATTTTCATAAATGTATTGAGAGGCCAGAGTTTATATTAATTTCCTTAAATTCTTGTCTCAGTGACTCTTTTGGTTTTAAATTATATATTGCTCTAATGGCCCTCTTCTGTAAAATAAATATAATTTCAGTGTCAGTCGCGTGTCCCCATAGCAAAATACCATACGACATAATGCTATGAAAATAACTAAAGTAAACTATTCTAGCTGTTTCAACACTGGTAAGAGTTCTAATCTTTTTAACAGCATATGCTGCAGAACTAAGTCTGCTAGCTAGTTTTGATATATGGGGGAGCCATTGAAGCTTTGCGTCCAGTGTGATTCCAAGAAAAATGGTGGTATCAACAAAACTCAGTTCCTCCCCATTTAAAATTACATTAGTATTGACATGTTTAACATTAGGAGTTACGAATTTCATACATTTAGTTTTAGTTCCATTCAAATGCAAATTATTAACATTAAACCAATTGACTAACTTAGCTATAGCATTATTTACTTCGTCGTAATTTAATAAGTGTCGTTTTAATTTGAAAATTAATGAAGTATCATCAGCAAATAATACTATATCATGGTTATCCCCTACTATGTAAGGTAAGTCATTAATATATACAAGAAACAGAAAGGGGCCGAGAATTGAGGCCTGAGGCACGCCCATTTGTACAATCGGCCCGGAAGAACTCATACTATTAATAACAACTTTTGGTGTTCTGTCACTTAAATATGAAATAATTAATTTAAGAGCATCATTTCTTACACCGTAGTGTTGAAGTTTCCTGATTAATGTTTCATGGTGAACACAATCGAAGGCTTTGGATAGGTCACAGAACACACCCAAAGCATCCTGTGAATTCTCCCGTGCATTAAATATATATTTAATCAGCTCAACACCAGTATCAGTTGTCGAGCGACCCCTTGTGAAACCAAATTGATTTTTATGAAGTAATTTATTTACATTAAAAAAAATTAACAATTGATCAAGAATAATTTTTTCAAAAATTTTACTAAGTGTTGGCAGTACAGAAATAGTTCTAAAATTAGCGGGGTCCAATGAACTACCAGATTTAAATAAAGGTATTACTTTACTATGCTTCATTAAATCAGGAAACACACCAGATTTGATACTACTATTAAAAATAATAGATAGTTGAGGTGCGATTGTATCTATTATAGACGCAATAACTTTAACAGAAATCCCCCACAGATCGGCGGTTCTCTTAATATCAATAGTCTTAAAATATTTTACAATATCTTTGGATGAAACTTTATGAAATGTAAAATTCTTTGTACACACATTTACATTTTGTTTAAGTAATGATTCGGCGACGGTAGGAGAAGAATTCAGTGACTTAGTGGTTAAGATCGGAATATCAGTAAAATATTTCTCAAAAACCATTGCATCCTGATCTGATTTAGTTAATTAATTGTTAAAACTTAACAGTTTCACTATTAATTATACTCCATGTCATTTTAATTTTATTAGAAGCAGTCTTTATTTTGTTGCTTAAATACAATTACTTGGCTAAGGAGCACACTCTTTTAAATATTTTGGAATATTTTTTTACATATTCCCTAAATTCGACGCTAGGATTATATGACCTTTCATTGTAAAGTTCATATAACCTTTGTCTACTCTTATGGACTCCTACTGTCGCCCATTCATTAAATGCTTTACGATTATTCAAGGAGAATGTTTTAGAAGTAAAAGTATTATTAAATTCATTGCAAATGAGCTTAAATAATGCTGCATACAAAAAATTTGGATTTATTTGGTATGAAAGTAATGGAAGTTTTTTTACTATGTTACTTCTAAACTTCTCCAAGCGATGTGCATTTACTGGAACAAACACTACTTTTTAATCTACTTGCTTTTTGTGAACATAAGGTAATGAAACAAATTGTCCACAGCGATCAGAGCTCAATTTTTGAATTATACATTTATTGAACGGCTTAACAGTTGTAAAAATGTTATCTATACATGTTGCACTAGATTCAGCAATACGTGTTGGCTCCAAAAATAAATTAAAAAGACCATAAGATTTAAACAATGATCTAAATTTAATATTAGTGGAGGAAGCTTCTAGGAGATTGATATTAAAGTCTCCACATATTACAACAGATTTATTCTGTTTATTAAGCTTAGCGAAAACTTCCTCCATAATTTTTTCAAAAGTATCATATAAAGAACATGGGGGTCTGTAAACGCTCACAACAATGAGGTGCTCAAACTCAACACATGCCATTTCTACAGTTCGCTCAACAGAGAGGCTCACAATATCTTTACGTTCTTTATATGATAAAAATTTACTAGCTAAAATTAAGGACCCACCTCTTAAAACCGTTTCTCTATTGAAAGAACTGAGCACCTGGTGATTACTACAGTTAAACATTAAATTATGAGCTTTTAACCAACAAAACATTAAACTAAACTCAAAAGCTTTTTCCTATCTAAATTATAATTACATACTATATCTACTTAATAATAATGTACTACCTGCCTAGCTCTTACTTTTACTTTTACCTTTTACCTTGCTACTTCTGACTTTAACTAAGTTGTTAACTTACCTTTTTAGTCTTTATATTCTTGTTACACCTTCTACCTACTCATATACCTAACTATTGAATTAGACTGTGTTTTGTACATAATTCGCTTACCTAAATTTAATTATTTAGCATCAAGGTAAACCTCTGTGGTTTTTAGATGTTAATTAAGCCTATATTGGAATGTAATTTTTGTTTGATCTGATAAATAAATTGAAAAAAAAAAACAATGTTCAGTAATACATAAAATATGAATATTGTTGCTATTTGAAAACAATTCAATTTCTAGCTCTGCCTATCATGCCTTGTATATTCTGATGCACCAGGTGTAAACAATTTTTATTATCATATTGTGGAGTTATACAATTGCAACTATTAAGGATTTGTAAGCTACATTCTAAATTATTTAAATTATAACTTATTTTAATTATAACTGCTAGAGATTACCTCTATTGTCTCATTTTCTAATTTAAATTACTTGGAACGGATTCCAAATTACATGTCAAATCATTATGCTGCTCAATAGGAGCAGATGTCTGGGTAGCCAAGTCCTTGGCTGAGTTAATATATAAATAATAAGATAGCACAATTGCTATCTGTCTTAAATTATATTTGGATAGGTAATACCTATCTGTAGTCAAAAATTTCTTAATTAAATTATTAATATCTATTAAATTAATTCTATTGGAATAATTGTTACAATTAAATGTCAAATTTAAATTATTGTTACATGATAAATTATTCATTAATAAATTTAAATCATATCTTATTTTATTCTCCTGTGGCCAACCCTGTATGTAAGGCAATGTAAACAAGATAATTTTATGTACATTTAAAGTATTGAGATAATCAATATATTTTAATAATTGATTTTTGTTTACATTGCCTCTTCTCCCAACAAGAATTATTAATGTGCTATTAGGAGAAAACTTACTGGTTAAAACTTTATTCATTATATGGCTAAAGGATGCTCCAGGCATACAATAATTACTAATCAATTGTCCTTTTAAATGGTTATTTAACATCATGCCCAAATTTTTAACTATGTCATCACAATACATAATAACTTTATGTTTTTTAATATTTAAACTACTTTTTAAGTTTTTATTCTGTGTTATGGCACCGTCATAGAGTGTTGGTGAAAATAAGGAGTCATTGCTATTTACACATATTGACCCCGATGAACATGGTATGGAGCGTTGATTCTCACTCTGATGTTTTATTAAGGAGTCAAAGCGTTCCTCATTGTATTTACATGACTTTATCAGATCATTCATGGCCAATATGTGTTCTTTTATCTCAACCTGAACCGATGCATATTTATTTGAGATAGTTTGTAAGGAGTTTTTAAGCGACAAAACTTCTGAATTGAGACACTCTATTTCAGTCTCATAACAGTTTTTCATATTTTCCACCTCAATTGCATATAATTTAAGTTTATTAATTAATACATGCTTTTCCTTACATATATTTATATAATTTTTTGTATTAATTTTTGTTTTAATTAACTTTTGTACTTTCCTAACATATTTATTAATTTTTATGTATTTCTTTAATTTTCTTCTACTGCATGTAATCCTTTCTGCTGTTCTAGATGTGACAAAATCATCACCAGTCAAATCGATTGTTGTGGAGGGATGCAATGTTTTTGAAGATTTACATTCTATGAGCTCATTGAACAGACTTTGAGTTTGGGACACTTTCAATTCATCTAAGTATTGTTTTAATTGCAAAATCTGCTCATTAGCCTCACTTAACTGCAACTGCAATGCAGCAATTAATCTGAGGGATTCCTCATATTCTTTGCTGCATCGGTCAAACTCATCGACTGTTTCCTGAAGCTGATCCCTTTCTTTTAAAACATTTGTGTAGTCTTTATGCAACTTAACCATATCACATTTTAGTTGACTATTTTTGGCAATTATATTTATTATTTCCTTTTCGTTGTCATCCCTTTCTTTAAGCAACAGCTCACACTGCTCTTTTGACGCCTTAAGTTCTAAAAGCGCCATTTGAAGTTGGTTCTCCATTTGGCGCGTTTTGGCGTTGCGTGTATTCATTTTACTATTATGTGTAAATAGCAAAAGAAAACAAAGAAAGAAACCCGAAGAAACAGAGTAAGCTAATATATAGATCTATGGTTCTACTTACAGATCTCAAATTAAATTATCAGATAAATAATTCAAATTGAAATCCGAAACTGCACTAATTTAAAAGGTAAATCTTAAAATATTAAAGGGATAACAAGAAAATTACAATAACTTACAGAAAGTTCAAACGATGATCGTTACAGCTGTCACTTTTAGTTGAAACACAAAACACTATTTAATTAAAATACTTATGACTTTTACTTATTTTACCAACACAATTAAGTATTATTTAACAACTGTAACTAAAAATTGAGGTGGATATTATCTAATTACAATATTTAATTTTGCTAAATTGTTGGGAGCTATTATTTTACAACTTGTCACTTGGGTTGCCCATTCAGTTGGACCATGTGCTAGTTTGTCACCCTATCCTATAAAAAAAAAACACCTCTCTCGCGTCTTTTACATCCATATATCTACACATACATGCTCGTTGGTTAAGGGTACTCTTAATTTGGCCAATTTTCAATATATCGCCAATTTGGGCGATAACCTTTCTTCTAGGACGTCCCTTCCCGATTCTGCCGTTCACATAGATTTGCTATGTCACTCTTTCCTTGCTCATTCTAATTTAACATGTTTGGGATAAACTAGGAATAAAGGGTGAACAAAGAAATTCAGCACCATCTATATCATAAGGGACCAGAACAGTACTAACGCCACAAAGTTTTATTGACAATTTAAAAAAATATGCAATGAAAGTTTGACATCAAGAGAAGTTAGAACTTAATAATAAATGCATCAAACATTAAAAAATCAGTCATTCGAGCTAATTTCAATTTTCTCTATGTAAGTTCAAAATTGATAATTTTTTTATAATATTAACAACATAAACTTTTTTGTATCCACGGTTATTAACGAGTCTCATTTTGTTTTGTTCAACAAAGTTAGTTTTAATAATTTATTTCAATCAGCCTCTCAATAACCACGATTATAGCTGTTGTAATCATTTGTCCTTTTTTTTCAATCATCTAAATATATCCATTAGTGTATTAAAAGTCGTTAAAGTTTGTTTTAGAACTGTGTTATGGATATGTGTTTATGCAAATAACACTATATTAATACTTTAGTAATAATAAAAAAACGTACATACCCAGTTTCATTTATTATCTGTATAAGTGTCCTACTAAATCCACATCTTGGAGCATCTCTGTTACCCTTCATAAAAATCATCACACTATGTCTGTTAATGAGTGCTTTTAGTCTTTCTTCTAGTGGCTGCTTAGGTGTTATAGTTGTTGGAGTAGATTTGCCAAAACTAAGAGATTTTACTTTAGAAGTAATCTGTGCAACATCAGCTCCATCTACTCTGTCTAATTGTGCTCCATTTTTAAAAAGTAATACAGTCGGAACTGAATCAACCTATTAATCAAAATAAAATATAATAAAGTTAGTTCAATATTATTAAAAAAAATGCAGTATTATAATCATGGCATCTGTTTATGTGTAAAAAATATTTTTGGTTACCTACTACTAAAGTTGTAGATTTAAATCGAGAGTATGTGCCACCCCCCAAATGGGTTCTCGCTTTAACGTAGCGGAGGGGGGGGGGAGGGTTAAATAGCCGTGCCTTGAGTCACCTACAGTGAACAAAGTGGAACCCACTTAGTTGGCCCGAGGTGGCCGCTCCGTGGCCTAGCCCACTTCAGATGCGCATAAGCTGGCTGGTGCGGGATTGGTGTCCTCTCCTCCTTCCAGTCACAGCCCAGGTGGAGTCGCGGTGGAAAAGGAGTATTGGTATGGCGATGCCCTACTCGCCCTATCCTCCGCGACTCTGGCGAGGCCGCACCGTTGATGCGGTGGTGGTGGGTCAGCGGTGGAACAGATGTTGATATTGCGAGACGCCACTCTCCCATATTCTTTTGGACTACTCGTTTGCCATAAAAGGGAGAGGAGAATGCTGCCATAAGGAGGTCAGCGCCGGTAGGGCGGCAGACGTGAGCGAAAGCGTTCCTGTGGCCATGCCAATACGAACACTTTCACTAAAACACTTTCAGTAAATGAATAAATATTAATGGCGGCTCCACATTAGTGCCGTGAATTCACTACACATGTCGTGCCCTCCACATTCACGGGATGCTCACAATCATTCGTGAAACCCGCTGCGAAACGGACGTAGAAGCTGCTGCTGCTGCAATAACTAATTGCTGTGACAACATATCACCATTCAGACGTCCAAAACAAGAAAATTATTAGAAAGTGTTGGAAATAAAGAAGATGGTGTATGACTGAAATACATCATTCGTACGCCTTTGTGGTCCGAAACGAACTGGCACGGAGCCGTGAATGTGAATATTTACGCGTGAACGCCGCGCGAAGGATGCGCGAACCCTTTATCGCGGGACAAAATAAAAATACCGACTCTGATCGGGGAACAGGCGTGAACAAGGGTGAACGCGTGTGAACTCCGCGAACATCCGCTTTCACGTTCACGCCTGTTTACGGAGCTTCACGGCGATAATGTGGAGCCGCCATAACAAATAATAAATATTATATATCTTTCTATAAATTGGAACTGTTAACTGAATGTTTAGCCTTAGTTATTTTTCTTTTTTACCTACTATTCCAAATAATGACATATTGTAGTTTTGTTTTTTAATTAACTAATAGACATAAAAACCAAAACATATGATAAATATTATATATTTCAGTAAACATTACATACCTTATATTTCAGAGAGATTTCAGAAAGACTTTCAGCATTACATACACCAAATTTCGTATTGCTGGATTTAATTTCAGGAAGTGCTGAAAGTTCTTCCAGTACTGTTGTAATTTGAGGGCATTGCTCTGCCCAATCAGTGGAAAAATGTATTACTGTTAACTGTGGAAAACTAGAAAGATAAAGACCCTCACGTTAGTCATGTCAAAAAATAATTAATTCAGTTTTAGCTTATTTCAAGCTGTAACAAACATCATGTCAACATCTGGTTTGAATTGTTAGACTTCTACAGCGAAGAACCACTTAATTTTAAAGTTTAGACTTCTACAGCAAAGCACTACTTCATTTCTATATTTATTTATTAATCATTCATTAATTCATTCAATCATTTCAGCTCTTCACAAGTCTTCTGATGAATAAAAGCCTCTCCCAAAGAATGCCACAAAATCTGCATCAATCTACTTCCTGCATGTCATACCAGAGTATCACTCCAACTATGGGGGTTGGGTTTGAAATTAAGTCCCCTGAATTTAAGGATTCTGTCACTGCGGGAGGGTCAAGGGGGTCTATCTGAAGCACCCACATGCCATTTTTGCTGCCGGAGCAGTGTCTAAGTATTTTTATTTAAAAAAAATATAGGTAAATCACTAAATAATTGTGAAATGGAACGTACATTTAACTAAATTCTAACGTTTATGACGTTGCATTTGTCAAAGTCATCTCAAAATGCGTAAAATGAATTGCTAGGCCGGCTATTTTGTTGACAGTAAACTTTACTTCATCCTGTTGTTTCCAAGTTTACTTGAATGTGCTCCCTAGCGTTTTATCTGCCTCCAACTCTTTTTTGACGACTTCGCTACCTCTCTGGATCCTTTTTTACAAATGGTTGTAGCTATAAATTATATTTGTAATTTAAAGTAATTATAAAAGTTAATATCTTGGAGTTTTATTGAGTGAGCGAGCAAGTGAAGCAAGCTCGGGACATAGGGCGCCCAACTCGGACAGGTTAGGTTACCTACTAGTGGGGCACTGCCCTACACTTTGCTAACCGGTACGAGTTGTCACTCGAGAACTTTCCTTCTTCATCAGTTGAAGTTTATTCAACCTATATGGCCAGCCCATTGCCACTTTAGCTTACGAATCTGTTGGGCTATGACGGTTGTTCTGGTCGTACTCCAGATATCCTCATTTGTAAGTCTATCTTGCAGAGGAACCCCAAGCATAGCCCTCTTCCCAGCTTGCTGAGCAACCCTGTGTTTCCTCAGACCTATATGTCATCATTAGCAACACACACAGATTGTACAATCTTGTTTTTCACTTGTGCTTCACTATTACATGCAATAATTCCTTCATTCAGACACACACTCATACACGTTTTTCTCCTAGTCGCCATGCATTAAAAGACCAAAAGTCCACCAAAAGTACAGCTGATCCTCTCCATTATACCGGGGGCTTTCCTTTCTATTACAATGGAGGCTTTCCCTTTACTACTATGCCAGCTTTTACTTCTACTACACCATGCGCCATATGCTCGAGACACATATGACATTTCTGATATATACATGTATATATTTATACAGATAGTCCACTGTGCAGGGCATGTATGGGGGAGGAGGAAACAGTGACCCATGTGTTACTGGCTTGTCCTGAGGTTGCTGCATACAGCGCGAAACAAAATTGTGAAGTTGCTCGCATCATCAAAGGACTGTTGCACTTCTTTGGTTAGATTTCATGGCTCGAATAATTCATAATATTCCTGCCAACACGCAAAGGACGCACCTAGATGTAGAGTTCCAGAAATTAGCCAGTCGTAAATCGCCAGGCGAAATTCCACTCAAGATTACAACTGCTCGGGGCAAATGGAGCAACAAGACCAAGGCGACTCCTGCCACGCTATCCGTAAATTTCTGCAATATCAGGGGACTTCACTCTAACCTAAGCGCCGTCCACTACCATCTCGAGACGGCGAGGCCGGCTCTGCTCTTTCTGACCGAGACGCAAGTAAGGTATCTCTCTTACCCAAGGTACAAACTGGAACACTCATTTGTGCCACGGGCTGGAGTTTGCGTTTACGTCAGAGAGGACATCCGTTCTCGACGCCTCGGCAGTCTTGAAGGTTCGGACCTGTCCATCCTTTGGCTACGCGTAGACAGCGACGACCATCCGCGCGTCTACGGATGCCTCTATAGGACCCATAGCGGTTATGCCGAAACAGACCGACTCTTCGACCACATCCAAATGGCTACAGATTCGTTGCTACAACAGATCCCCTCCGCAGAGATCGTGATCCTCGGTGACTTTAACGCCCATCACACTGAATGGCTTGGTTCACATTTAACCAATCATGCGGGGAGATCTGTTCATGATTTTGCCTTGGCATATGGTCTGACACAACTGGTTAATTCGCCTACGCGGATCCAGATGTGGAGGATCATGCACTTTTCCTGTTGGACCTTCTGCTGGCTTCTCACCCGGATGGATATCAGATTTCCGTCGACGCCCCTTTAGGCTCCTCAGACCATTGTGTTGTCCGGAGTGTGGTGACACTCATGCTGAAATCGCAGTTGCATTTTGCAGGCTGCTGCCGTGTTTGGCACTATAGGTAGCCGGTTGGGATGGGATGCGGTCTTTCTTTGCATCCTACCCTTGGGGGCGGGTTTGCTTCTCTCCGGACGATCCCAAAGTTGTGCGGATTCTTACGCTAATGTGATGCTTCAGGGTATGGAACTTTTTACTCCTTCCTCTGTGGTGCCCATTGGAGGCAAATCTCAGCCATGGTTTGGTCGCTCCTGTAAAATAGTATCATGCTATAAGCAGGAGTGCTACTAAGCCTGGGCTGACGCATCAACATCCCGGGATGTAAATACCAGCGCTTTCACTGGCTCTGCGAAGAGACGTTGCAACTCTTTGCATTTTCTTTTGCATATACCATGGGGAGTGCTCCAAGGAATTGTTCGGATTAATCCCAGCCACCAAATTTCGTGAACGCACTACGCGGCAGACATCCCAATACCATCCACACCATCTGGATGCTTGGCGGCCCACCACTGTACATTTCAAAAGAAGTTTTCTTCCGTGTACGACCTCTCTGTGGAATAGTTTACCACCGGCGATTTTTCCAGACCGATACGACCCGGGGACCTTCAAGAAAAGAGCTTACTCCTTTCTAAAGGGCTGGCAACACACCTGCAATTCCTCTGGTGTTGCGGTTGATCATGGGCGGCGGCAGTGACTTAACATCAGGTGAGCCGCATGCTTGTTTGCCCCCTCTTCTATAAAAAAAGCAGGATTGACTTTGCAATAATTAAAAATTAAAATAATAAAAAACCGGTCAAGAGCATGTCGGGCCACGCTTAGTGTAGGGTTCCATAGTTTCCTGTCCATCACAATAAGTGTTCCCACTAATGAGTTTGTACAAAAACTGTTGTTTCCATCCAAGTTCAAAATGATTTTCCTAGAAAGTCCTTATAAAGTTCTACTTTTCAGATTTTTTTCATATTTTCTAAACTTATGGTTCAAAAGTTAGAGGGGGGGGGACACATTGTTTTTTACTTTTGGAGCGATTATTTCCGAAACAAATGTATAAATGTTTTTTACGTGGTAGAGCCATGCTGCAGTTATATTAGTAGTATAGTTGTAGCACGAATGGGTCGGCTCGACCGGGGAAGGACCACGCTCTCACAGAATACCAGCGTGAAATAGTAGCTTAATGCTGCTGTATTTCGTATGGTGAGTGTAGAGAACCGGAGACCCTTTTTACTGGAAACGAGGCATTCCATCTTAGTCCTCACGGGTGACAACGCATCTGCATTTTGATTCGTAATTGAGGATAAATGTAGATGTCTGTGGGCCACAGCAACCACTTACCATCAGGTGGACTGTGTGCTCGTTTGTCACCCTATCCTATAAAAAAAAAAAAAAAAAAAAAAAAAAAAAAAATGATTTTAGTAAGCCCCTATTCATTTTTAAATACCTTTCCAACAATATATCACATGTTAGGGTTAAAATAAAAAAAAATCACTTCCCACTTTACATATAGGGGGGCTACCCTAATAAAACATTTTTTTCCAATTTTTATTTTACCACTTTTTCGGCGTAATTGATACACATATTGGTACTAAATTTCAGCTTTCTGACAGATGGACAGACAGACATGGCGAAACGATAAGGGTTCCTAGTTGACTATGGAACCCTAAAAATATCAGCAAACTGCAAACATAACGCAAATGATCACAAACTGCAGACTTATATCATATCCTAGACGGCCCCAACCATTACATCAGATTTGATAGACCACAAATCCTCACGAAAGAACACCGATTCCTACCAAGGATGATACATGAGGCTATTGAAATTGAAAAACATCCTAATTTCAATAGAGAAGGAGACTGGGTGCTACCACCTACTTGGGATCCTATAATCAATAAAATTAAAACTAAACCCAAGCATACCACTGCAAGACCTCAGGACATAGTTCATTTTGCATAGATCGGACCATAAACAATAATTAAAAAAGCTGAAGGTACTCCGGGTTCAACAATGACATCGGGACGTCAGCCATCTCAGTCCCCCGTGACCATGGGTGCTGGAAAGCGCCCGAAACGTCGGGAATTAAAAATAATAGTAAAATAAACGCGATAAAATCCGTAAAAGTAGCTTTAATCAAGACAAAGAATGAAGAATAACTCTGTATCTGTTCATTTTAAGCAATTCTTTCAGTATTTTTGACTTACTTTGGGTAGTTGATCTAAAGGTGAACCTTTTTACAGCCTATCAGTCCACTGCTGAACATATGCCTCCTCCAAAGATTACCCGGTAGGGTATAATTGCCAAGCTTGGCAGGTGATGGGCAAACACATTTTTTATCTTTAGTTGTTAGTAGAAAGACACTGTCGCCCATCTCCTGGTTTATTTCCCTCCTTATTTATTAGATTCGTTAATAAATAAAATGTATTTAAATCGAAATTTATTTCACTACTAGTTATTCGTTCTTATAAAAATTATACAAAACAAATGTACTTACATAATAAAATTAACGAAATCATCAACTGTGTCTATTTTGCTTACAGACATTGTGTAACTAGGTTAACTTATATTTTTCCAATTTATTCAGGTAATACTGCAACATAAAAAATCTTTTCAATTCAGTGTGTTCGTATTTTCATTTTTAATAGTCATTAGCTTTTGAAAACTTTAATTCCAATTTAATTTAATACTTATTACTTACCGTATGTATCCGTACAACAGTTTCTAATTTTTAATTTTGACCATTTTTGACTTTTCGAGTGTTGTTGTTGTTGTTTTTATTACTCGCTCGAGAGAGCAGGCAAAAGAATTAAGGCATACAGCCTTGTCTTTCTTTTATTTTATTTGAACATATAGAATTTTGGAGTGTAAAGAACGGAACCAAGTCTTATTTTCTTTAATTCTTTATATTTACAAAAAACCACAAATGCTAAAGCAAAGTCTTCTTTATATTATAATCTTTATAAGTTTCAATCCATATAGATTTATCAGTCCAGTTTCAAGGTTCCCGTGCTTTTTTTTATTTTCTTCACAATATGCTGTTGCGTCACATTGCGCACAGTGGAAGATTTTGACGATAGCTCCACCCAGCGGACAGTTGACGACGACAGCCTCAAGTTCATAAGGCGCCTACGCGATCAAAATAAATTGAGGTTTATATCGACATCAAAGCACTCGTTTCGTTATTTTCTCTAATAGTTCACACGCGCGGACACTTAATTTACAAAATCGCATCACTTTTACGAATCAAAATCCACTTCAAACCATTATTCAAGCGACAAAACAGGAGCGACAATCCATCTATGGTCAAGTTCGTACCAAAACTGATTTTGACCAGTGTTGGGAAATAGTTGGTGCGAAATTATGGTGCTGCCAAGCTAGAAAATTTTGTGTTTTGGGTAGAATTATTGTATTTTTTTTGCTAAAGAATTTTTTATTTATTTAAGCTGTCTAAATCCAAATTGAATAGGGTTTTACTATTTCTTTATATGTGCATAAACTAAAAATAAGTTAGTAAATGTTTTTTTTACTAAAATAATAAAACTTAGGGCACAGAATTATACAATATGAACTAAACAGGAATGGAAAATTTGAAGTCAACTTCTTCATCGAGTTCGAAATCTCGACGTGTAGATGTAGACGGATTTGACTGCTGAGAAGTTGTTACATACAATACATTGGAGACAATTTGATTTACCAATTGTTTTGTGGGTTCAAATGATATACATTCCTATACAAGACGTTTTGCGCTTTTAGAAGCGATAACTACATTATTTGGTATAAGTACGTGACGCATTCGTTCATACATTTTAAAGTTGCATGTGTCTAGTGTTGAACTTATATTGTGTTAAAATAGGAAAATATTGTATAAAAGCGTACAATAATGAGAAAACTATGTTTTATGGTACAATTTAGTTTCGTGTAACAAATTATTGTAAGAATCCAATAATTATTGTACATTTCCCAACACTGATTTTGACTTGAACACCATTGAACACCTTATAATAGACATGAGACCGATATATCAAACCATAACTAAATATCATGTCAAAATATCAAAATCAAAATATCATGTCGATAAACCTAAGTACATAACCGCTATCAGATATCCAACCAAAACCAACTACACAACCAACAAACGAAAACAAATCTGAAACGCGTAACGCAAACTGTGGAACAATCTGCCAAAACGGCCCACGAACCATCCACGAACTAACCGATGTCCTTTGTTGATATTCGTCGATGTCTTTTTCTTGCAACGATACCATAAATAAATATAGAAAGAGATGAAACGAATATGGATTTCGTTGCGATGTTTTGGTATTTATCACACAACGGTGCACATAGCGAAATATTTAATTACCCGGAGCAATTTTTTTAATTATGTACGAGCAGCTATGCAGGTCTATGAAAAGAGACTAGTATCACTGGGACCTAAAATATCTATTGTGATCGCTGTTATGGCTATAGTTCACTGCTAAGCCCTATGTCTTCAATGAATAGAAGGAGTTGCTTAGCCGTGAGCGAGAGATTTCACTTCTTTTGGGCGAAGTAGATAGTTTCCTAGATGAGTGTTACGTTTGCGCATTAAGGGTCCGCAATCAGTTAGGATGTGCAGAGGAGTTTCTTCAGTTATGGAACAGAACTGACACATCCTTGAGTTGCTTAGACCCGGGATGGACATGTGCTTTTTAAGACAACAGTGTCCAGTTTGGGCTCTTGCCAGAATGCGCAATTTATTTTTACTTAATCCCAGGGCTTCTGAAGCAAATTTACGATCAAAAGCCCGGATCAAGTTTTTAGAATGTTTTAAGCCTGGTGTGTAAGACTAGATCTTAAGTGATTTATTGTGATAAAGAGTGACAAATTCGTTGCCTACAATACCCGCGTGACCCGGAACCCAAAGTAAGACGACCCTGTTGTTACATCCCAAGGCGTTTAAACGGTTCACACAGTCTCCAACTAGCTTCGAGTTCATCAAGTTTGACCTCAGCGCTAGCAATGCTGCTTGACTTTCAGAGTTTAGATAATTGATTTCAGAGTTTATATAAATTATATGGTTGAATGTAGTATTTTTGCAGATTGATTTCCGCACACTGAAGTATGGCGAAAATTTCTGCCTGGAAGATAGAGGTGAATCTACCCAAATTCATACTAAGTTTGAATTTGGAGCGTTCCCCGTAAATTCCAAAGCTTACGTCGAGGCCCTTATTTTAGACCCATCGGTATACCGTATGTAGCTACCGACCTCACAAATAACCTGGCCATTCAGCCAGTTTTCTCTGGAGGGTAATTCCACTCTATACTTTTTATCAAAAGTGTATAGTGGACGTATGATATCGTATGAGATCATGCATAAGACCGGTGTTTCCTTAATTGCGTCGAGCATGGATCTCAATCTGTAGAAGTGCAAGCTCAGACCGCGCTGGGCGTTAATCCTATACAAACTAGCCTTCGCCTCCTTGTCTAGATATAGATCAAGGGGTGTTAGGCATAGAAGCGTATTAAGAGCCGCTCCAGCCGATGATCGCATATCTCCAATTGCCATTAAGTCGTCTTTTGGTTAGCTTTGTTACACCAGACAATAGAGGCGTAGGCGAGAATCGGCCTCACTATGCTGCTGTACAGCCATAGGACTATACTGGGACGCAGGCCCCAGTTGTTCCCGACTAAACGACTGCAAGTACCTAAAGCAATTATTGCCTTATGGCATATGTGGATGGCGGATAGACTAGGTACGACTAACCGCAGATAAACGATATTTTACTTGGTATATATATATATACTTTGTAATCACTTTCACAAACTGACAGTTACCCTTCACACCTTTACTTACTGGCGGTTACAAAACAACTGACTAATCTATCATCACAGTGGCCTTTTATACAATTTTAATAATAACCTAATAATGAACATTAATATTCTTATTACTATAAATATTGCATCATAAATTATAAAATAACTGTCAATCAATATAGCAACGACTAAACAATAATAATAATTGTTTATACACATTTAATAACATTAATCATAGGTTCGCCGGAAGCTGACAAGCGGAAGGCGTCAGTTATTATTTAATCATCATTTGTTAAGTATTATAAAAATTAGGTTATTAATCTAATAAAGGTTTTTTAATTCTCTGGGAAATTAAAATAAACTTAATTATGCGACGAGCTCGTGAACCCAGGACCGGAAGACGATAACACATACGTTACTAAGGTGAGAGTTCCACGTTAGTTTTTGGTATATTGTTACGCCCAAGTACTTAACTTCTGTGGAAAATGGTACAGACCGTGCCACGAAAGATGAGACTTGGCGAGCGTCAGTGGTGGGGAGCTTGCGCGGGTACTGTCGTGTACGAAATATTATCCATAATTTGTATATCTATTCAGGGATTTTTCGACGACATTTGAAATTAACACAACGTAACAAAATTCTGAAAAATATTTATTACGAAATAATAAATTTAAAGATAAAAATGGCTGATTATCCTAGTCACTGTCACTGTCAATAAATGATACACCAGCGGGAAGATTATCGTTTGTAACGCGGCTGCAACCAGGTACATTAACTCTAGAAAATACACTACTTGTTCCAGGAGTTAACAGATTATTCATAGTCAGATGACGATGAGGAACTACCTGAGTCCCCTGAGTCGCTGTCTGACGAATCTTGATACTGATGTGAATGGTGTGATAAAGCTGATGTGAAGCATCAACGTTCCGGGAAGTCTGCAGTTTGTGATCATATCCTAGACGGCCCCAACCATTACATCAGATTTGATAGACCACAAATCCTCGCGAAAGAACACCGATTCCTACCAAGGATGATACGTGAGGCTATTGAAATTAAAAACATCCTAATTTCAATAGAGAAGGAGGCTGGGTACTACCACCTGCTTGGGATCCTATAATCAATAAAATTAAAACTAAACCCAAGCATACCACTGCAAGACCTCAGGACATAGTCAGTTCATTTTGCATAGATCGGACCATAAACAATAATTAAAAAGCTGAAGGTACTCCGGGTTCAACAATGACATCGGGACGTCAGTCATCTCAGTCCCCCGTGACCATGGGTGCTGGAAAGCGCCCGAAACGTCGGGAATTAAAAATAAAAAGTAAAAATAAACGCGATTAAATCCGTAAAAGTAGTTTTAATCATATCTATAACCTTTTCTAATATCTTAAGGAGAAAGGAAGATAGGCTTATAGGTCTAAAGAACTTTGGTAAAGCGTAGTCCTTTCTACCAGCCTTAGGTATAAATAGAACTTTGACAATTGTCCATCGTTCTGGAATATACCCCCAGACAAAACTTGCTCTAAAGATTTTCACCATATAGGGAAGAAGGATGTTGAAACCCCTCTGCAGTTGGATGGGAATTATTCCATCCTCCCCGCTTGTTTTAAATGGTTTAAAGAAGTCAACAGCCCACTGCACCAGGTTTGGCCTTATTATCTTTGCAGCCTTACACCAGTCCTCATTAGAAGGCCTTCGTAGGGCTCTGAAAGAATTTAAGGCTGAAGTCTTGTGCCACCCTGGGAAATGGGTTCACACTAGTAACTCAAATGTTTCTGTTTCACTATAAGTGAAGTTACTATCAGGCTTTTTAAGAAGCCCAATCTTTGAAAAATTAGGTTTCGCTTTCGATAGCATTTTGTGTAGTCTTGCACTGCGAGGCAAAGATTCAATTTCCTCGCATATGTTAGCAAATGTTTCCCGTCCTCAGCCATAAATACAAATTTATTTACTCTTAAACCTCTTATCATTAAACATTACTTGATTAAAAAAAATTTAACTTAATCAAAATTACTTGATGAAATAAATGCATTATTATTTGATTTATGGTATATTAAGTACGATAAAAGTTTGTAATTACAGTATGGAATAAGATTCCGGATGTAATAAATAATGTGGGTGATTTTAAACTACTTCCGTTTATGAATAATTGTAAACCGCATAACGCGGGTATAAAAACAAAATCAGGACGCCATTGTATTCATTGTAAGTTACATAGATGCCTTAACCAGAAACTCTGTCAATTATATATTAGATTAAAACAATATTAAAGTTTTATTTGAAAATCGACAACCACACTCTGTCACACATAGCTTCCTCCACGATGCTTTCTTGGCTTTCCTAATTTATTTATTATATTCAGTTAGGGCTACACTATAAATATCCCACTCTTTGGTTTTCTTAGCCCTATTGAATAGTTTCCTGATCTTTTTCCTAAGTTCTTTCAGCTTAGTATTCCACCAAGGAAGTTTTCGTATTTAGGTCTTGGTTTTGACGGGATAACCGTCCACGAAGGCTTCACGAATACCTACGGTTACTGTCTCCGTCGCTAACTCCAGACCTTCAATCGTTTTGATGCTTTTAGGAAACGTTTCCAAATTCCTTCTTAGGCTATCTCTGTAAATATCCCAGGAGATCGCTTTTGGATCCCTAAAAGCAACGGTTTCATAGGTTGGTGATGCTCCAATTACAAACTTAATGTGTTAGTTTATCGAATAAGTGCCCTAACTCCCTTAGTGTTATTTCACTGCACGGTGGAAGGGCACTGCAGACAGGGTGCACTTTGACGCCCTAATTAGGGACCCTTACTCCCTTTCTCTTATCACACCACCCTGAATCAGGGCGTAGGGAGCCTGATTAAGGGTAGTGTAATAGGGGTATAAACTTTGCAGCTAAAAACTGAAAACGCCAATGCTTACCTTAGATTAGTAATAGTATATTTATCACTGACCTCTATATATATAGTTTTACAGGTGACGCGCACTCTCATTGTTATTAAAAATAATTCTTATTATGTAACTAATATTATATATAATCGAACAACATAAAAAACTTTAGATTTTTAGTTTAAAAGTTCAAAATACAGATTTTTTAATTATGACAATATAAATAAGACAACAGATTTTGGCATATTATGTCAATTAAAGTTTCCAAGACGACCGTTAGGGGTGCTTCAAATTGGCACAGACATTTTGTATGGTACAGCCTGTCCAACGTACTTGTATATATAGAGGTCAGTGGTATTTATCAATATTTATATTATCTATGACCATAGTAGAAAGCATAGATATAGTATAAACTCAGTTAGTACTTTTATGTTAGTACAGTTAGTACCTTAGAGCATTCAACCCAATGGACGAGTAATACGCCTAATGCTAAGAACAAAAAGTCTGTCACTTTTGGTGCGGTTGAGGAAACACAATATAGACAGTACTGCACACTTACTTAATGAAATTTTGTGTCATTATGGCACACACAAATCTAAATCTCCAACACTATTACATTTTACTCATACATGTAGGTTAAATACATCAACCTAGAAAAAGTTATGAGTGTAAGACGGACAAATTAATTGCGATGCTACCATTTCGATATTTTATATCGATGGTTTGCCTAAAAAAGAGAAAAACTCACAAGCATTAGTGTCTGTCAAGACCCGTGTGTGTGAACCAGCGTGGGACCACCAAAATAAACGCAAGTACAAATTTGTGTATTATGGAGTCCACCATACAGCTCTACATCTTCCGTTTTGACAAAAGTAGGTCAGGAGAAGACGTCCTGCGTTTCGTGGAAGAATGAAGTCGATGCCACATAGAAGATCCGATCTCTTTACATTTACTGCGTCTGGAGTCTAATAGGTCCACGAACTTCAGGTGAACATCAGGTGAGCCACATGCTCGTTTGCCCCCTCTTCTATAAAAAAAAAACTTCAAATCCACCACCATACAGCTCTACATCTTCCGTTTTGACAAAAGTAGGTCAGGAGAAGACGTCCTGCGTTTCGTGGAAGAATGAAGTCGATGCCACATAGAAGATCCGATCTCTTTACATTTACAGCGTCTGGAGTCTAATAGGTCCACGAACTTCAGGTGAACATCAGGTGAGCCATACGCTCGTTTGCCCCCTCTTCTATAAAAAAAAAACTTCAAAACCTACTAGACATTCCTTGCTCTCAGATTTCTGGTCCTCTGGGGTAGTGTTTCGCTGATACAAGGACGCGCCAAGGAAGAAAGTTCCCTAAATAGTGTTATATTTATATTATATAAATATTTTTAGTTCAAGGTATAGTACCTGGATGACCGAGCCCTGTTCGATTTTTTTTTAAATCGTGTGTTTTGGAAATTATATTTAGATACAAATTACATAGTGATGAAATACGAATAGTTAATATTTTTTGATCTTACTAATATAATAAAAAAAACTAAACTGGTTATTTGAATAAAAAATCATGAGTGCAATTAGTTTAATTTAAATTTTCATGTTTTAAAAAAATACTAAAGGGCTTTAAATAATAGATTTTCTCAAAAAAGACGGGAACTTTAAAAAAAAGGAAAAAGTCGGACCGAAGACAGGACTTGAACGAAGATACTATGATTCCAGTACCATCCGATATCCCATTTGAGCTATTATAAACATTAATACGTTGTTAAAATTTACCTTCTTATTCTAACAATATTGTAGAAGTTTTTCATTACCTGAAAACACGGATAAAACAACATTTTCTAAAAATGAATCCTAACTAGATCGATTATTTGCCCCTGAAACCCCTTGGACACTAAATTTTATGAAAATCGTTGGAGCCGTTTCAGGGATTCCGATTATATATATACAAGAATTGCTCGTTTAAAGGTATAGGATATTGCTATGGACCAATGTCCTGAGTTTAATCCGTTAGAAATAAAGTTATTGTATTGTATTAGCAAAATGGACTTGAACAAGAGTTTCGTAGCACCACAACAAGGAACGCTTATAGTTTCGCCAAGTTCAACAGTCTGTCGGTTTGTCCGCGACTTAGTACAGAGACCATTGGTAGGCTAAGTACCAAAAACAAAAAGTGGAGGAACTTATGTTTTAAATAACAAGCTATCATCACAAAAAAATTAGTTTTGAAATCGACATTTTTATAACAATAAAATTCTTTTGTGAAACAAAAATAAAGTATCTCAACTTGTTAATTAGTATAATGAATATAAAGAAATAAACTTGTAAATAAAAAAAATATATTTTAGTCTGATCTTTAAAGGGACAATTATTGCTTGCGTGCATGATAATGATGGAGTAGAACCAGAAGGACCTGGTTCCTGAGATTTATAGCTGGCTCTCTACAGACTCGACCTCCTGGAAAGAAAAATGATATCTTGTTGAGAAAATTATGCACCTACCCAGACCTATAAAATCCCATGGGTTGCCTCAAAAAGCAATCTCAAACTTTCAAGTACATAACATGAATATTACTTATAGTATCTCTTAATAGTAATATTTGTAAAGCATTACCGACTAATTTACGACGTTTACTAGGCAAACATTGAAATTAGGATGAATCAAAGTGCATCGAACAGATAGTACTTGTGCGGGTAGGTACCCAACCCCTTTTTCGATTGCACAATTATGCCCACCTCATGTTTAACCCATTAAAGCATAACGTCCGTATTTTGGAAATCTGTAAAAGTAAAACGATTATGTGAATACATTAGTATAAAGTATAAATGTGAAATTGTCTCTGTACTATATTTTTTCGGAATAAAGCTTATTCTAATGCTTAATCCAATCTATAAATATGCCTAATTGCATTCAACAAGATTAAAGAGGTTTGTTACTCCTTCACGCCACAACGACTGAACAGATTTGGATACTCTGAATTTACACAAGCTACATTTGTCCCGGAAAATTAAAACGTAAACAGGAACTTTTAAATTTTTCGTTAATCCACGGAGTTGCGGGCATCATTAAGATTTTACTAAAAACAGTCTTAAGTCGCAGCTTTCGGTAACATGCAAACGATTTCTTTTTTTAGTAAGCAGCGTTGTCACAGCACTAAATCCACATTCACACAAATATGAAGATTGCAACGCTGTCTAGCAAAAATCATTAAATTATCGACCACAATCCAAGGTAGAACTGCAGGATAGACTTATGTAGCCAAAATTCTTAGTAGCCATTTTGAGTTCTTATACAGGATTTAAATACGGCACGAACCGACAGGAATAAGACAAACACGAACAACTCTTTCGACGCTCAATCGTACTGAGCAAGTTAAGACAAGTATCGATGAACCAACCGATTGCTACTGGATTGCACCAATAGCGTTTGTGGCGGCGCTGTCGTCACGCCACAAGCGAAATACACCGAAGCCTAAATCACGCTATCAACATTCCGAATCATAAACAGTATATATAGAACATCTCTGGACTATCACACGGAGTGTGAGCCGCTCCCCGAGCAGAACACCTTGCCCGGCGGGAGATCTCCCCTTTTCCTACCACGGCCACAGTGGTGACTACCCAACGTGATCTGAACACGCAACTAACTACCTGCGGAAAATACAAGCTTTCGATATCGTCTGCAAAGTTAATATCCTGCAAGCCATCTAGCTTCACAAGGTTCATCGCAGCACTGGAATAATAATGCTTCCTGTTCCTTCAAGCTACTCTCTGCGCTACAGTGTTCGGCACGGCTTTGAGCCTTACTGCTTGCCTGTTTCATGGCACTCTCGCAGATTACTTGACTTCTTCTCGACTCACCGCAGACTACAAGGCAATCTCCTAGCACTTGCACATTCGTCAGCAACGAGGCTGCACTATCTACCTCCGGACTGAGCAGGGGGGTGATGTGGCGGCGCTGTCGTCACGCCATAAGCGAAATACACCGAAGCCTAAATCACGCTATCAACGTTCCGAATCATAAACAGTATATATAGAACATCTCCGAACTATCACACGGAGTGTTGGCCGCCCCCTGGGCAGAACACCTTGCCCGGCGGGAGATCTCCCCTTTTCTTTCACGGCCACACGTTATTTAACAACCACTTGTTACAACTTGATTGCGTATAGCATACGGGCTATCCTACGAAATCTATGTTATGTATGTGTCTAGTTTATATACCATCATACAGGGCAGAAATATAAACTAATTCGATATTGAGAAGAAGGTAGGTTTAATTTTAGTAAATTTTAAAATATAAAGTACCTAAATGAATGATTAAAACTACTTTTACGGATTTTATCGCGTTTATTTTTACTTTTTATTTTTAATTCCCGACGTTTCGGGCGCTTTCCAGCACCCATGGTCACGGGGGACTGAGATGACTGACGTCCCGATGTCATTGTTAAACCCGGAGTACCTTCAGCTTTTTTAATTATTGTTTATGGTCCGATCTATGCAAAATGAACTAACTCTGTCTTGAGGTCTTGCAGTGGTATGCTTGGGTTTAGTTTTAATTTTATTGATTATAGGATCCCAAGCAGGTGGTAGTACCCAGCCTCCTTCTCTATTGAAATTAGGATGTTTTTTAATTTCAATAGCCTCACGTATCATCCTTGGTAGGAATCGGTGTTCTTTCGCGAGGATTTGTGGTCTATCAAATCTGATGTAATGGTTGGCCCCCAACCATTACATCAGATTTGATAGACCAATTTCACCCCCCTCTAGGTCTCCAACGCCTATAAAGGGGCGTTATCGTCCAATTTGCGAAAGACTGGTTCCATCTGAAAAATCGGTAACTACTGTTAACATAAAGAAATAATTTTAACGTAACACTTAAAAGTCCATAGTTTTTGAAAATATTCTTATTTGCTTCGGCCTGTCCTGTCTCTAAAATTTCTTTAACACGCTGTATTTCTAAATCCTGCAACTGTACTTTAAGTAACCAGTCCGCTTCCGTTATAGACAATATAATTCCACTTTCTTATTTTTCACCCGACGCGACAGAATTTCGGCTTAATGCATCCACATGTTGCATACGTGGGCCCTCCCTATGAACAACTCCAAATACAAATTCTTGTGTAGACAGAACCCATCGTGCAATAAGAGGAACATTTAACATATATCTTTCTTACTTACAGCGAGAACCTGACGGCATTACAGTCAGTAATTATTTTAAATCGAGCTCATAACAAATAAAAACGAAACCGTTTAAGCGAATTCAGGTGAAACACGTATAACCTTGTATCTATCTACTAAATCTTCTATGAAAGGCATAGGGTATTTGTCTTTTACTGTTATTATGTTCAGCGTCCGGTAATCGACACAAAGCCTTTTCTCCCCATTTTTTTTACTTACACGAATAATATTGTTCTCCAATAGTTCATGAACAATTTCTCGAATAATTTTACGGTCAGAATGTGAGGATCAGTAGGGTCTACATTGAACTGGTTCCGATGTGGTCACCCTAATATTCATTTCGTGGTTAATTACTTTACCCAATTCTTTAATATTGTTAGCAATACAGTCATACTCCTTAAATAAAGTTATTAATTTGTCTTTATGAGAGTCTGTATCTAGTTTAAACTCAATATCACTTTTCCCGAGTTCACCTTACTAAATTGAAACATGCTGCCTATGTGAAAGTACATGATATCGGGATGTTCTATTACGTTTCTACCAATTAAAACATCACACCCGGCTAAACCGTCAATGACACAAAATCTACATCATATACGCACACTGAATCTACTTCAAATGCATATTTATCTTCCTTGTTACGAATTGTGAACACTGCTGCGTAAACCTCTCTAACAAAATAGGCGAGTCTAGTAATATAGTGTCTAAAGAATTTTGTTTGATTAATTCCTTCAATATTAATGAACAACTACTTCCGGTATCAATAAACGCATTGTGATAAAAATTATGTATTATAATTTTTACCCTCTTTCTAATTTTTTTTTGTAATTATACCCTCTTTATAATTTTTTTTCTTGTATCTATAGTCGAAATTAATTTCATTTCTTGTCTTTCAGGTTTAAGGGAATTTTTCTACTGGTAGCATACAGATTCTAAATGACCCTGTCTGCCGCAATAATCTCATTTGTTAACGTTACATTGACTTCTTTTGTGGTTGCCACCACACAAAAAATATTTTATAGGCATATGAATGTAATTGTCCTGAATCTTGAATTTGGTTGACATGCCGGTCTAATGCTAATGCTACTGGCGCTGTCGACGTAGTTGGCATATTTTGAAGTAATTATTTTGAGAGGACTCTCGCACAAACGTTCCGGTCGACTTTAAGGTCGAACGAGACGAACTTTTATATATTACAAACCAAAATTTTGGTATATGATTTTTGACTATATGATCTTGGATTGCATAAAAGGAAAACACGATATCATGTAATTTTCTCGATAGAAAAAAATTGCAATGTAGGCTCTAATTATTTACATTTCTCGATGACACCACAATATTCTTACGAATAAGTTCACGGAATTATTTTTAGGGCATAGTAAATAATACTAGTAAATAATAGTAGTAAATAATATCTAAGTTCTCATAAACCAGTTTTTTAATCCATAAAGAAGTTTTGTTAAAATAAATAAAAATGTTGTTTGGAGCTTACGTAGTTTTTTTCCGAGCGCTTGCTCGGTACGGCTATCTCATAATTTGCGTACTATGAAGTCATTGCATCACTTTCATTTTGATACTCCCGCAGTCGTCCGTTAGCTTCACCGACAAAGGAATAAGCCACGCCCGTAAAACTTCGATTAATTTTCAAGGTATACTCTTAAAACCTTCGCTTTATAACTACGTCCATGCAAGATACTAGCCAAACTATCGCAAGTAGGAAAATTACTGGATTCAATCGAAACTCCTATACTACTGTCACATATATTTCCGATAATAATTGAAATATTATGTTATCAACCAATGGATTGAGTACAGGAATAACGTTGCTCATTATAAAAGCATTGTTCGTACTTACAGTTGCAACTGCATTTCTATGGGTTTTACTGCTTGTGCTACTTGATGTAGAAGTACCCGCGCTGGTCGATCTTGAGGCATGTGTTCGCTTATGCTTTGGATTTTTAGTAATTTTACTGCGTTTACCCATTGTGAACTATAGTTATGATCCCACTTCTGATTCATAAAGAAAGAAAGAATTTTAACGTAAATAATATGTACTGACAACACAATCTATTTATTCAATTAATATTTGTACAGATCACTTAATATTACAGTTTTTGTATTCACGACACTTAATTACACTGAGACTAACTCGACGCGTGTTATCAGAACAGAACCTCTTATAATCGCGATGCACCCTATTTTATAACATTTCCCTTCCCATTTCTCTTAGGTTGCGTTCGAAGAGGGGCTGACCGGTGTTGCCAGTAATAAAGTTGCCAACCTTACAATATTCAATTCTTAGAAGAAATCGATATAGATTCTTGAGAGTTGGTAATCATTTACAATTTTATATATATTAATAACAGAATAAATTTAAAAAAGATCACTCAAAACCAAATTTATTGTTTTCTTCTTATTTATTGCTTACTAGTAATTTCTGGAGATAAAGGTATATAAATTAAAGAGTGCACTAGAATAAAAATTAAATTTATTTAAGGTGATGTGGGCGCCTAAAGCAGATTTTTTACGCTTTAAAAATCCAATTTTTTGTCACTGAAAACTACGAATTCACATTTGTTTAATTGATTGTGAAAGTTAAAGATTTTTCTTAGTAAACTATGGCGGCTAAAACACGATTCACACATTTTGGCTCGATAGAAAAAGATCGCAAAGTTTCTTCAAAATCTACAATTTTAGGTACGTCCACTAAGTGAAAAAGCAGTTTCATTCGAATTTTATAAAATCAATTTCAATGAAATTTAGGCTATGTTTTGACCAGTAAATACGTGAGTGAATTATGGGTTTATTTTTCAATAAAAGAGTATATATCATTTTAAAAAGAAATATCAAATAAATATTGTGCGAAATAGCGCGCGGGCTGACCAAACAGTCCATATAAAGCGTGAAAAATCTACTTTTGGCGCTCACTTCATCTTAATTACTGTTAGTTAGTTAATACACCTATTGCACTACACTGAATCAGGGTCCCTAATACCCCTATTACACTACACTGAATCAGGGCCCTGAAATAAGGGTGGGCGTGGCACCCAAGTAGGGACGTCAGTTATTACACTACACTGATTTTACGCCCTTACTCAGACATAGGGATGTGCAAGTGAAAAAAATACCGATATTTTTAAGAATGGTATTACAGTATTAATATATATCGCGTGATAAATAACGATACATAATCCTGTTCTAATATAATCATCCAAGGCCAAAATTTTATTACTGGACATTTTGACGACGAAAAAACACGACAGTTAATATTAAAGAAAAGAGGAGGATAAGAAGATATGGGTGAAAGAATATTTAAAACTTAGGGAAAATCAATCAGTAGGCGTATTATCGGAGTTCTGGAGCAAAATGAATTCCGAATACCTGAGAATGGGAGAAGAAGAGTGTTTAGAAGCTATTAAGTTTAGTTACTTATATCGAAAAACAAAATACGGTGTTAAGACAGAATGTAAGGGCTAGGCAAAGATTATTTGCGTCTTTAAGATTTCTAGCTTTATGTGCGTTTATTTGTGTGCGCACTATTTATGTTTCAAAGAGTATTAGCTACTACCAAAATAATTTGTTATTTAGAATTTTATGATAGCTAAGTTATTTAAGAATATTTAAACTAATAAATAGCATATATACCTACATCTTAAAACTAGACTGATGTTGTTTTTTGAAGACTGCTATATGCTGGTTTTGTTGTAAAATATAGGTGCTTACTAATTGATTAAAACCAAAAATACATAATTACATGATACATACTAAATATACCTTTTCATTTCAATCCTATCTACTAAGTTTAGTAATGATAGTTGACCCAACCCACTAAAGAGTTAGATAGAAAAACAAATTTATAAAAAGTAATTTGTAACAAATCATTTACTCTGCTTCGTCCTGCTAACTCGAGGTTTAGTTCGAGTTGTATGAATTTCAACTTGAGTTAACTCAAATCGTAATTTTTCGAGTAATCACATCTATAGGTTGCAACATCGCTCTTTAGAAATATCGAAGTTTATGAACGATATATCGTTTATTATCACCATTTAAATATATATATATATATATATATATATATATATATATATATATATATATATATATATATATATATATATATATATATACAATATGTAACAAAACCCCTGTGGTTCCCGTTAAGTGCGTTATCGCAAACGTATAGAAATAACTCAACTTAAAAAACTAGATAGAAAAATAATCAAATTAAAGAATATAACTATGTCAAAATGGGCCAGGCTATGTACTGAAAAAATAAATAAAAAACTAACCATATTAAATATACCACAATCATAACGAATAATAGCATTATTCCTTGGCCTTTAAATGAAAAGACGATAAGTTATTATGTTATTATAGACAATAACTGTTTTTATACAACACTTGTTGTAGGTATATATACATAGATGCGAACTATAAAACCACAAACTAAATAAAAGTACAAACGAATCTCGTAACATCACCTATCATCAACGTATTGTTATCAGACTAAATTAGACTAGGCTGTATGGTTGTAGACTATTGCCTTCTAATAATTGGCGAATTGTAACAACAACAACAATCTCTTTGGTATTCTAAAACTTAAAGGTTATAATTTTATATTTAATTAAGCAGTAAAAATAATATTTTTCGGCAACATATTTAAACGCTTTGAGTAGTTGTAAAATATAAATTTATTAAATATGGCATCCGTTTCTACGGCTCCGGCACCGGGAATGCATCAAATCGATTTATCCAAGTTAAATCTTCATCAGCTGGCTCAATTGAAACAACAGATGGATGAAGTAAGCCAATAAATATGTTTCTGGCTTTATTATTATTAGGTACCATTCCTCGTATTTTTATTAATTACCATTGTTTTAATGTAGGAGTTAAACGTTTTTCAAGATTCTTTACAAACTCTCAAGATGGCTCAAAGCAAATTTGTGGAGTCTGGAGAAAGTGTAGAAAAAATAACACCAGCAACAAAAGGGAAAACTGTCTTGGTCCCACTAACAGGTTCGATGTATGTACCTGGTACGATAGTAGATACAGACAATGTTATAATCGATATTGGAACAGGCTATTATGCACAGAAGGTAAGCTACCTATATGTAGTTAAAAATTATTGTAATTCTTTAGTAATGCTGTAAATTCTGCTGCACGAATTATTGGTCGCCGAGTAGACGGGTAGATGGGGGGGAGGGGTAGGAACCTCCCCCTAAAAGAATTGTGCCGGAACCCCCCCCATTTTTTACGAATTTTTTTAGTAATCTGCCGCATGAATATATGGTCACCGAGTGGGGAGGGGGCTGGGGTAGGAACCTCACCCTAAAAGGGGGAAGCGCCGGAAACCCCCCTTTTTTTGTAAAATCATAACCTCATTTTTTTATACAGGAATATTGACGCAGTTACTTCTGCAACGGCTTCGGCACTGCGGGAAGTGCAGCCCCTTTGCCCTTGCGTAGCAAATCACAGGCACCCATGCTCGCCTCCGCAGCTTCAGCTTGTTGGTCGCCTTCGGCGACCAGCCTCACTCGCTACGGCTCGCTTAGGTGCCTGCGATTTGCTATAGCGGGCGGGGGCTGCTCTCCCTCCGTGTCTACGGCTTTACAAAAACACTCTAGGGGTAGGGCAGACAAGACTACGTGGAGTTGGGGTGTGCTAATTCGGTTTTAGAAACGATTCGACCTATTTTATCTATAAAGTCTAGTTGCTCTTAACTCTGCTACTAGAGTGGTAAATGAAATAATGTAATGTGAATTGTTATAATTTTGTTTTTGGATAAACCTCTTGACTGCTCTCTACTGCAACTCAATTTGTTGTATATAAGTTCCATCTCCACCACAACAAATGGATTGTCTGGGTCCGAGTGATTAACTTTTTGTGAGTGTATCTGTGTTAAAAAAACAAACTGACATATTTGCGTTTCGTTATATGTAGTTTAAAGTGAAATTTATTTTTATTGTAAGTAATTAATTCAAAAGGCATTTCCGAAATCCAAAAACAGTGTAAATTTTTCGAGCTTAACCCTGACAATCCTCCTAAATTGAAAACATAATTAAAAAATCAAGTATCGGAAATCTACTTCATAATACGAGAACAAATTGACTTTTACAGGGGATGACTCACTCGACCCCGTCATCCCCTTCTAACCTAACCTGTCCGAGTCGGGGTGCCCCACATCCTAGGCTCGCTTCGCTCGCTATTGCACCCAATATAACACCAAAATATTAACTTTTATAACTACTTTAATTTACAAACATAATTTATGGCTGCAACTATTTGTAAGAAAGGATTTTTGCGATATTTAGCAGTATTCCACCGCCACAAATATTACACTATTCACCAAAATTATGAAATTCTGAAGCAACGGCATGACGAAAAGCTGTCAACATAGATTACTCACTATGGCTGTCAACAAAATTGCCGTCCTAGCGATTAATTTTACACATTTTTAAATCGATTCACAAAAAATCGAAATCTTAAAGATCGATTTCGCAAAAATCAATCTTTTTTTGATTTGCATTAAAAGTTTATACATATTTACAATATCAAAAGATACAATAAAGTACAGATAACATTGAATGGTTAAATTAAAAACTGTCATTCTTTACGAGTTGGGCTACACTCAACTAATTTTAAATAATTTTTCAAATATTAATAAAACAGAAAAAGATTCAATCTCGATTCTATAGGGTGAAATATCGATTCACTAGATCGTTACAGAACTATATATCGATGTGACATTGACAGATGAAACCTCAAAAACGTAATTAATTAGTCATTTACCAATATTTTTAAAAAAATATTAGAAAATACTTCGACTCTGCTCCGGCTGCAAAAATCGAGTGGGGGTGCTTCAGATAAACACCCTTGACCCCCCCACAGTGACAGAATCTTCAAATTCAGACGACTGAATTGTAAACCCAACCCATCATTACAACTGAACATATACCGATAGATCTAAATCTCTAAGGAATTCCACAAAATATGTTCCTAAACCAACTACATTTAACTTCTATTTTAAAATATTGCTATGCCTATAGTTATCATGACAATGATAATTCCATATGTTTTGGGTAGAAAATTTAATATTATAATAAGTTTCATCATGTAAATAAATGATCATACAATGGAAGAAATATGATTTACCATACTTTGATTGTTTTCAAATTAATTGACAGCTCATAGTTAAGTGTGGTCTGTGGTACCATTGAAGTGATTTTGCTGTAGCATGATTATGGAGTGTAGGAGTAAGGAGTACAGATTGTCTATTAAAGTGTCCATAGAAAACCGTTAAATAAGGGTGGCGCCACTACAGCTACGGGCTAAATTTTAAAAAATGTGCCGAAAAATATTAGTGGGATAGATGACTTTTTCGAGGTTATATTTACTGAATAAAATTATTTTAGATTTTAGAGCTACTGAGCAGTTTAGCAGCACACTTCAAACCATCAACAACTGCTAAGTTCATTTCATCCCAGTAGCCACTCCAGCGCTGTTGTGGAGAGTTTTTGAACTGTTATTTACTGCTTACAGATAGACACTTTTTTAACTATTCTACTATGGGAGTTGGTACTCCTTACTTCTGCACTCCATAAGCATGATGCTCAGTAATGTTTTAGATTTAGGATTGCAGCAAGCAATCCAAAGTTTTTATATGTAACAGTCCTCTCATGTATTATGTTTTATATTCCTTAGTATCAAATATTTTCTTTCTTTAAATTTTATTTTATTACTCTTGTAGGATATATGATAATTTACCTAATCTTTAATTTTTTTCACTTTCTAATAGGATATTGACGGAGCAAAAGACTATTTTAAAAGGAAGGTTCAGTTTGTAACAGAACAAATGGAAAAAATTCAAGTACTAGGTATAGAAAAGTCAAAAGTGAGGGAAGCTATTTGTATGATGTTGGAAATGAAGATGCAGGCTCAAGCTCAGGCACAGAAGGCCTCAACCTCATAACAACTGCTTACTATCTTAAATTATAAACTTGCTTTTATAATCTCTCACAAGTACATAACTTGTTTTGAAATGCTTAACTTTTATAACATACAGTGGGAGAATATTTTAATATAGTTGAATCTTGTTAATTTGTCATAGCTCATATCAGTGCTACTACCAGCACCTGCCACTAATGGTAAGTTCTGATTGCTAAAGTTGAATAGTGAATTAAAATTTAATTAAACATTTCTATCTGGCCAGTGATGAGTACCTTTGTCATCCTCTTTTTCTTAGCAGCCTTTGCATACCACAACTTCTTTATAAAAATCTGATCCTATTAGTTTAAATAGATCTATAGCTCATTATCATTAATGACTAAAGAGAGAATATTCTAATCTGTCGTGGTGAAGCTCATATATAACGTAAGCTAATGGAGATTAAATTGTAGGTGTACATCCCTGGTCTTGTCTGTTATAGGTGCTGCTAAAATAAAATAACCAATTAGCAAGATTCTACTGTGCTAAAAATAAATAAAAAGTAATAATGAATTGTTTTATTTAAAGCATTAAAATTGCATATTTTGTTTAATATGAGTATTATGAATAGCTCTTTAATTCATTGATAATCACAAATTGTATAATACTATTTGTGAGATAATTCAGTGTAAAAGTAAAAGTTTAATCTAATTCACGTATTTTATTAATTAATTTGGTTAAAGCTATGTTTAACACTAACAAGAAACAAAATCAAGCTAATGAAATGAATGTTCTATTAATTCTTTTTTAAATACTTCCATGGCATATCATTCCTCCATAAGAAAATTATTACTATTTACGAAAATACAGTAGTTTTAAGCCGGCCACATACATATGGAATTAGGGATTCCGAACGCAGCAAGCAATCAGCAAGCAGCAAGGACCCGTCCGGCAGCCAGTCCCCAACTCAATGGTAGTTTTCCATTCGAAATTTTGCGGGAAAAATGGGATTTCGTATATATGTTGACGATCGGTTCGTTACCCTGATACACACATGGAATCCTGAAACAGAATTCCATAGGTATGTGGCGGGTCTTAATTCTTCCATGTTTGCAAAAATTTAAACAAAAAGTAAAAGCCACCTTAGATCCATCCATCCATCCATCCATCATATAAAAAAAACTACAGTTTTTTATTATTTTGTTATCAGGAAGATGCCGCTGTTCATTTCCTAGTTATGTTTCCCTTTGTACTATTTGCGACACCCACGGGTCGCTATGGGTTAGTAGATATTCTTGTGGACAACTTTAAAGAATAAAATAACAACACCTAAAGTTGGTGCAAAAAGAACATACCTAGTAATTGAAAATTAAAGCCTCAACTGCAGAATGTAATTTTATTTTATTCTGTTGTTGTGTGTTGATTCTATGAAGTTGGCTTTTACTTTATAAGTTGTTTTTTTATCCATCTTAGTGGACCAAGGAGTATCAAAATCTCAATATACTAAATAGTTACATTGAAAACTTCACCTATATTTTGCTAATTTTAGGGATGGAATTTTATTTCCAAATTTACATAGAACAACTCCTGAAGTCTAACCTTTTAAATAAGAAAGGATCATTAAAATCTGTTCATATTTGATGAAGATATCGTTGCTTAAATTCTAACACTGCGGAAATCATTGTAAAATGTGTGGTATTTTTTGTGATCGGGACAATAAGAACCCTTTAAAAAAATTTCTACAGCTAATACTATGACTACTTCCTTTTAAGTTTGTTTTTGTACACTTTTGCATTATTTTCCACCGTGATGGATCCAACAAAGAAATAAAAAAGTTTTTGTACAAGCTCAAATAGGCTAACTGCTTCTGGAAATAATGACGCTGATTGCACGCCTACAAGATTTTAAGTGTGCTAGACATGGTACAAACTCTGCCATCTCGTTAATCTGCATAATACTGGATTGAACTCATGTATATCTGCCAGCCATATTAGATTCGTTGTCACATCCGTGTACATCTAAACTATCAGACTCAAATTTTTCTAGATTACGCTTTGTAATATATATTCTCCAGCCTTTCCACCAACTTCAATAAAATCAATAAAGCTTTCCTTTATTTCACATCCAGATTCTGTAATTTTTATAAATCGAATCACCTGGCTCATTTGTTCCATGTGAGTGCAGTCAAATATGATGGTGAAATAGTTGGCCTCCTTGATGTCATTAATAATGGTATTTTGAACTTTGTTTGCCAATTGCCTTATATCTATAATGTCATTTTGTATCGTTTTTAGCAAATGGGATACCCGTCCTTTTTTACGTGATCTAAATGGTATTTGAGAGGAGCATCGTATTTAGTGGGCAGACTTATCAAATTAAGGAAGTCTGCTTGACTAGGTCGAGGAAAACTTTCGGTGAAATCTGTCAGGGTTTCTTTAGAACCTCTAAAAAGAAGACAATTTGTTGCGATGAATATGAATATGTAGAATATGTATATGTAGAATAATATGTCTCTACTTTTCTTTCTCAGAGTGAAAATTAATCGCTCTATCTTGCAATCGATCCCCTGACACAATTTCATTTGCTGTTGACGAGTTTTCCATTTGATAAAATATTTTTTTGCGTTTGTGATACTTCATGCTCAGCTAATCTTTCCGAAGTCTTTTACCAAATAATAAGACTCTCATTACAAAAGGCTGATGTAAAAGTGCTGGCGAATAACTCGCAGGCAGTGCAGTAAAGTGCATTTTTGTTTTCGAATAAACAAGCCAAGACCTTTTAATATTTTTCTTATGATACCATTGTTCCGAACCTTGGTCAAATGCCCGACCGTTACGTTCAATTGACATAAACTCTATGTTATTTGGATGTTCATCATTTAATAATATAGCTTGTTTGCTGAAGAATGATTTTTGTTGATCTGTAATTTTTTGTGGTCCGGGCATGTACCTGGATCAATTACATCGATAATTTTGTCTTTGCTATTTGACTGTAATAATTCACAAGTGCTAGCTAAACGTCATCGTCCGGCTGAGATAAAACCGACGACGAAGACTGTTCACCATCATCTGAGCCTTGAAATTTCTACTGTTCAGTCTAATTAACTCCAATGTCCAAGATACAAGAGTTATTCGGAATACCCGGAATCGTATCAAAAGTATGAATGGAGCTTAAGGAGGAGCCTCCATCGTGAAGCCACTGCATTTGAATTAAAATAATTTATTAATTTTGTGATAATTGATAGAATCAGGCGTTACTTTGCGAAAATCCACTACAACAATTACTAATTGTTATAATTTTACGATAATTCTAATAAATAAGAAAATAAGGATAAAATAATTTTTTAAATAATTGTTAACAGTAATTCTTTGTAAAATTAATAAATTGCTTAAATCCAAATTCACGCCATTAGATGTTGCGAACAATCAACTGCACTACAGCTGCTGACAACGAATGTCGGAATAAACCCTTAGGATGTTTTCAAAAACCAACTGGGTGTTTTAAAATCAAGTGAATAATTAGCAAAACAACGTGCGCTGGATACTAGGCGCTTTATGAAGCAAATAAAACTATTTTTTCCAATCATATTATAATTATAGCGCCCCCTGAAACTGTCGCCCGGGGCGGGTGCCCCGGTTTGCCCCCCCCCCCTAGATCCGGGGCTGTACATACGTCAGAGAATATATTGGATACATCCGTACAATACTTTGAGAAAGGAAAAGGGAGATTTTTACTCAAAGTTCATAGATCTTCGAGATCTTTGATGAGTTACATGGTCGTCTAAAAGACGCTCTGCAGCATCAAAGCGTCGTAAGGGACTGCATCGAGCCTGTTGAAATGTTGGCAGTTACTATTAGGTAAGTAAACAAACTAAGTAAAATATTAATACCCTTTAATTTTAATAAAAACTAGAAAGCATGTTAATTGACAATTTGATATATATATATCAGTTGGCAAAATCAATCTCAGAGAAGTTGGAGCCTGCGTAGGATGATTGAAAGTCGTTCGAAGACGGATTTTCGGAATAGAAGTGCTCATAATATTGACGTGTACTTGGTGATATCATATTTCCTTCTGCTTGTTTTTGTATTCCTTGAGGTTCATAGTAAATTCTAGATGGACCAGGTAACGGCGATTGAGATAGTGTCGGGAGGGATACTTGGGTAGTAAAAGATTGAAGTTGCGGTGCATTAAGACGACTTTGTTTAATGGTCGTTATTAGTTGTAATATTCCCATTTGGAATTTAATTATTTCGTCTTCATTGAATGGTGACAATGAAGGTATTATTCCTTTAAAAAACACAAATGCCGGTCCTCCGGCTTCTCTAAAATATGTAACAATTTTTTGTCAATTTCATCTATCTTTCGTTTACGTGAACCGAGCTGTTGCTGAGGCGGTGGTGGTGATTTAAACTGGCTGCTACAATTGCTTTCCGTACTGTCTTCAACTTTATTTTCTCTTGAAAGTTTTTTGACCCGATCAGTAGGTAGGCTACTCTCTGTAGGACGTTCACAAAAATTTTTGTTTAAAAACTGTAATTGATCAAAATAAACGTATTTTCGTATAGTAGTAGCACCGGCTCCCGATTTTTTTTACAGACTTTTCTTTGTTTAATGATTTGTGATAAGAATCTCGGATATTTACCCATCGTTTCATTACTTCTTTACCTGGAAACAATATAAAAAAAAATACAAATGCTATACAGCATCATTATAACATTGCTCTGATCCCATGGTAAGTATTTATTGTTTATTTTTTGTTTCAGGTACTTAGCTAGCGGGTGTACTTTCACAGACCTACATCTTAACTACAGACTTGGCATTTGAACAGTAAGCAAGATAGTAAATGAAGTATGTTTTAGCATTTGGCGTGTTATGCTACCAGACTGCATGCCTACAATCGTTCGTTCTCGCGCTGCTGTGTGTGTCGGTTCTGTGGTACCACTATTCTATACGTTTGGTAACTATCCTCGTAAATAAAATTTCAATACGAAAAGAAAATGACTAAATGTGACATCTGTAACAAAGGGATAACCACAAAGGTATAGTTCATTTCAAATAGCATGGCAGGATTGTACTTGAAGCGGTCATTAGGCGATAACAAAAGAAGTGGTATTTACAACCGATACCTGGGAAGACCTTATCCTGACGTGGTATTTTTGTGGCACCAAACAAGTTTTGATGCTTTTGTTAAATACACGATGACATTGTTGTCAAAAATTCAGTCGTCTTGTAACTTCGTTATTACACAGACGTACAAATAAACATGTTTCGACCATGGGAAATATCAAATAGTGCATCTACAAGTGATGAAAATAGTGTTCAGCGTAGAAAAAGACATTTAAGTTCAGACGCTCAAGACATAGTTTTGAGTGTTTACAATAAGCTTTTGAAACGCATGGGTGATAAGGGAGTGATTAAAGAGACATCGGAATTAACAAACGTGCCTATAAGAACTGTTTGTAGAATAGTGTCAGCAGGATCTAATCATCTTCCTCGTAAACGGACCAAGATAAGTTTTAAAAGAATTGATAATTTTACAGAGGAACATGTGAGGAGGACTATTTACAATTTTTACCTCAACAATGAGATTCCAACGTTACGTGAGATTTATCAACCATTGATGAGAAGTGAAGCTGGTTTTGAATATTCAGAAACTACACTCTGGAGATTATTAAAAAAACTTGGATTCAATTATGGAAAATTAGATGAAAGAAGAACTGTAATGGAAAGTCCCCGACTTTTATTACTAAGGGAAAAATTTATTAATGAAATACGTTTACGAAGGTCGGCAGGAAAAAATATAATATATTTAGACGAAACATGGTTTGACACTCACGATACTCTAAAAAAAGGGTACACAGACAATTCACCAAGTTGTACAACTAAAGCTCCATGTTCTAGGGGTAAACGTTTCACGCAGGCGGTGAACAGGGCTGCATACCAGGGGCTTTACTGATCTCTAGCAAACATTTGAAAAGCTCTAGTGCAGACTACCACGAAGATATGGATTCTGGATAATTCGAGAAATGGTTCACTGATCAGCTTTTGCCTAATATTCCCAGTAGCAGTGTGATTGTTATGGATAACGCATCATACCACAGCCGACAAATAGAAAAAATTCCCAGCACAAACACTAGGAAAAGTGACATAATAAGTTTTTTAAGAAGTCATAACATTTCTGTGCCAGAGAAATCAACAATTAAAAGTTTGTTGGAAGTCGTCAAAAACAATTATTTTGAGAAAAAAATGTGGTCGATGAATTAGCACAAGAGGCTGGTCATGAGATAATGAGACTCTCACCTTATTATTGTATATTGAACCCAATTGAGTTAATGTGGAGTCAAATAAAAAAAACTGTCCGTAAGTCAAACGTTACGCCTACAATAGGGGAAAATGTAATCCAAAGTGTACGAAACGTAATAAATTCTACAAATCCCATTTTTTGGAAGAATGTTTGTGACCATGTCATAAGAGTGGAAAACGAATTTTCGAGGGATCGGATACAACCATTTATAATAAATACGTGTGAGGACACAGATACCGATGAATGCTCTTCAGAGTGATTGATTAAACAAAATATTAACAAGTTGTTATAAGTATTTAAAATAGTTAAGTTAAAAGTAATAAAGGTTTTTTATCTACAATTTAATTTGTTTTAATGTTCAAGTACCAAAATTCGTCATTCCAGCTATACTGGTTCAGTATTATCAACAGATGCTTAACTTCAAGTGTTAAAGCAATAAAATAATCACACAACAATAGATTAACATTACAGCTGTAATTGCTAAGTCTCAAGTGGAATCCTGCCATCCTATTTGAAATGAACTATACCCGGACTGGAATGCAGATCCTGTGGCAAGGTGGTTCATGCTAGTAAAGCTTGCTCCGGTCTCAACGCGAAGCAACTATCTGCGCTTCGTAATACGGACAGACTAGACTGGACATGCGAAGAGTGCCATCAGAATACACCTAACAGAAAGTCATCCTTCATTATTCCAGAATAAGACGATGAAGGCAATGATGTCGCGGTCTCTGACAATAACTCCGGCAATTGTATGATAGACACAGAGAAGTTTCTAAAAGATATAACAGCAGAAATGAAAAAAGTTTTAAAGAAAGAACTTCAACCAATCGAAGTATCAGTGAGCTTCTGTTGCACAAAAATTGATGATCTTTCCAAAATTGTGGAAGCTCAAAACAAACATATGCAGGAATTAAAAAAGAAGTACAACTACCTTCATAACGAAAAAACCCATCTTGAGCTTGAAATGAGCTCACTGAAACAATATCTACGTAATATTGAACAACAGCGTTTAGACAATGTGATAGAAGTGATAGGTATTCCTAAAGCTAAAGACGAAAACCTTGTAAATATATCTCTCAAACTAGCTGAGAAACAACAGGACAGGCCTGTTGGTCTAGTGGTTAGTGACCCTGACTGCTATGCCGGAGGTCGTGGGTTCGATTCCCACCCAGGACAAATGTTTGTGTGATGAGCACGATCATTTGTTCTACGTCTGGGTGTGATTTATCTATAATATTTATGTATTTAGAAATATATAAGTATGTTTATCAGTTGTCTAGTACCCATAACATAAGCTCTGCTTAGCTTGGGACTAGATGGCGTTGTGTGATATTAAAAAAAAAAAAAACTCAGCATGGACAGGACGCAAGTAGTGAATATTACACGTGTAGAAGGTCGAAATAACCAAGATGGAAACATCCAGGTGCAGTTCAAGCATGCAGAAAATGTAAGCTTATGGGTGCGAGCCTCGAAAAAGGAAGCAGTAGTGGTAGAACAAATCATCTCCGAGGCCCCTGTGGAAGTTGCTAAGACGAAAGTGATCATAAGACGCGCCCTGACCAAAGCCAATAAGTCGTTATTATGGCTGGCACAACAAAAACTAAGACCGGCCTACAAATACGTCTGGTTCCAAGATGGAAAGGTGCTACTACGTAAAGACGACAAATCTAAGCCTAAGGTCGCGCGAAGCGAAGCTGACATTGAGAAGCTCTCAGCACTAACGGAAATAATCGGCCAAAGTTCCAAGCGGTAATAGATTTCAAAATTAGTAATCCAAGTCCTCTTTTCTGATCATGAAGAAATATTAAATTGTGCAGATATTAACAACTTTCGCTTACCGGTGTACGCGGTCCAATTTTAGATTGGTTCAAAGATTACCTCAATAATCGCAAATATAAAGTTAAAATTTCTGATGAAGTCAGCGACGCTATAGATGTTACTGAAGGAACAGCTCAAGGGTCGGTGCTTGGACCCTTGCACTATTTAGCATACGTCAACGATATGGAGCATATTGTCAACCATTGTTCCGTTTATCAATACGCAGATGACACGTGCATTTTGGCGGCCAGCAAAGATCTAAAAGAAGCAGCTAAATGGCTGCAGCAGGATTTTACACAGGTGTCCAAATGGTCACATGATGCGGGACTTGTCTTGAATGCAAATAAAACCAAAGTGATTCACGTTCACTCAAGCCATCTAAAACACAACACGTATTTTAAGATCGTTGCTCACAGTCACAGATGTCTGCACAAATCAACTTCATCTTGCGCTTCAACTAACGCTTGTAAATGTGAGGCAATAGAACAAGTAACGCATCACACTTACTTAGGACTAATTATAGACAATAGATTTAGCTGGAGATTTCACATAGATTCTCTCTGTGAGAAGTTACGAGCTATACTGGCTAAATTCTATATCTTAAAGCCTAAAGTACCGTATAAAATCCTGCTGAATATATATATATATATATATATATATATATATATATATATATATATATATATATATATATATATATATATATATATATAAAGCCTTAGCTGAGTCAATTATATCATACGGAATCTCAAGTTATGGACGAACCTTTAAGTCATATACTGAAAAAATATATAAACTACAGCTAAGATTACTTAAACTTATTGTACCCCGAAAAATAATACAACAATATAAAGAAAACGTATTAGACATTTTTAATTACTGTAATATTTTACCTATGCATATGAAACTTCACATGACCCTAACAATTCAACAATAAAAGCATCCAAATACCCGTATCTCATGCAGTAATTACAAGAAATATTACTAAACAAAAATTAATTGTGCCTAGGATCTCAAATTACTATGGTAGGCGAACTATTGAATTTTTAATCCCAACTTTTATAAACAACATCCCGCAAAACATTCAAAAAGATTTAAACACAAAAAACTATAAACATAAACTCAAAAAATATTATTACGATAATATAAAGAACATCGTCTTATAACATCATTTAGAATCATAGTTATAATTTAGTTTGTATAATAGTGAAACAGCCTGTATAAAGTTAAGAAGATTGCGCTGCCTAATAGAACCGGTTCGTTGAATAGTCCCAGGTGAGAATTGCAAATGGGTGCTTACCACTTACAAAATAAAGAAGGCGTATTTATTTATATGTATATACATTTTTTTTAAACTTTTGTAAATTAATTAAATATTTATGTAAAGCAGTGCGTTAGTTACGAATGTGAGTACCAATACAAACCACTATTGGTTTAATGGTACAAATCAAGCAAATATGTAAGAATACTTTTGATAAATAATAATAAAAAAAACCTAGTAAAGAGATGTGGGAAAAAATATCCGAAGAGTTCGAAAAAAGAGCCAATTTTCCGCATTGCATTGGTGGAGGGGATGGGAAACATATTAGAATTATTAATCCACTTGGCTCAATGTACTACAACTACAAAGGATACTCATCAATAGTTTTGATGGCCGTAGCAGACACAAACTACCGCTTTGTCTATGTAGACGTAGGAAGTTACGGTAAGGATTGCGACTCTTCAATATTTAAGAGATCATCGCTGTGGAAATCAATCATAAGAAATGAACATGAACTACCTACTAAAAATGTATTAGCGGAATACAAGACGTTGAAGTGCCATATTTCCTAGTTGGTGACAAAGCATTTGCACTTCACCAACATTTACTTCGTCCGTACGGTGGATGTAATCTTGCAATTAAAAAAAGAATTTTTAACTTCCGCCTAAGCAGAGCTCGCAGATATGTAGAATGCACCTTTGGCATCTTGTCTAATGAATGGAGAATATTCCACAGACCAATTAACGTCAAACCTGATTTTGCAGTCGCGATCGTCAAAGCTTGCGTTGTACTACACAACTTTGTTCGTGATCGAGATGGTTACCAGATGGAGGACACAGATTTTATTACAGGACTAGAAGATGTCCCAAGACAAACCCAGTCACGCGGAGGACTTACACCAAACAATATACGAAACATATTGAGTGACTATTTTGTATCAAATATAGGGGCGGTCCCTTGGCAAATGTCAAAAATATAATGTAATAAAATAACTCACCAAACTTATTCTTTTCATTATCATCTAATTCTTCGAAACTACTATTTAATCCTATACATACTTCTTTCCACGCTTCTTTTGTCTCGTTCCTGTTTTGACGTGACAACGTCTTATAAATTGGTTTGCCGGGTGACACTTCAAGAAACTGCGTTACGCTCCGCTCACGTTATGCGCTCACAATGAGAGCGAGTGAGAGGCACGCGTCCCTTCCACTCGGGCATGGTTAGCCCGCCTAAGAGCGAGAGAGACAGACATAAAAAGTGTTATTTCATCCTTCTTCCTACTATACGAATGAATATTCACATTAAAATTATTTTACCACTCAAAGTCGTTGTCACGTAAAACTTTCGCCCGTATACCGACTTTACAGGCAACCAATTTTTTTTTTTATAAGACGCGATGGTATAAAGTAGGACGCGCTTCAACTAGCGAGATCAACACATCAACATCGATTTCGACAGACATTCTGCAACAATCGTCCGTTCGTTCCCCTATGATTTGCCTGTCGAATGGCATTTGCGCTCGCAATGCCGTACCGCGCCCGTGTTCATGTGAACGCGTCTATACAAGTCCATACAAGACTATAAAGACGGTTGCCGCGTCAAAACCGTGCTTATAGTGGATAAGGACGGCTGACACGCGGTCACGGCAAGGTCGCCGTGCCATGTGAAAGTTTTCATTGTTGGTCATATATTACTACTTTACACGGCACGGCGACCGCCTTGAAACTGAGGAGATACGACAAAGGTGTTCTTTTTAGCGGTTAACGCGCAAACTTGAACTAAATGATTTTTTTATATGTTAAGGGCGTCATAATCGCTTCAGCGACAAAGCCCTTTTTCTAAGAATAAAAAACGATTTGTAATTTGTATGACTTACACCGTACCGTAGACAGAGAACTTTCCTAGTATATAGTCAGTAATCTATGGAACTGTCTATGACTTACGCGGTGTTGCCTTATTTTTTAGAAATAGGACGTACATTATAAACAATAAAGTGCCTTTAATTACAAAATTTTAACACTTAAAACTTTTTATAACTTATGGTCTAACTATAAATTGCACACTAAAATAACATCGAGAAAAAACAGTAAAATTCTTAAACAATTTTAAATTCTTACAAAACAGGCAGTCCTATTATGTTATTACTAGAGTTTAGTCTCAGAATGTCGTCAACATCACAAATCTATTATATAATTAAAAAAAAATCAACATTATTTCAACAGTATGTTGTTATTAAAACTTTAAATAAAAAATGTGGTTTTCATAGGTATTTTCAATTCGGTTTCCTGCTTTAAAATGCCAGCTTGTGTCACACTGATCTTCGGTTGAAATAAACTTAGATTTTGTTCTGTAAATATTTTGTCAAAAGACCTGAAGAGAGATATTTTATTAGTACACCTTTTGCGATAAAGGCTGTAAAGATGATTTTTATTTTCTTTTTTTTGGCTTTAAATAATGCCTGGTTGAAGTGGCTCCACAGTAGTAGGGTGGAGGGGCATTTTGGGGGCCATCCCAGCATCCGACGTTGATGACCAATATCGCACTGTCCACTCTTTAATATCAAAGGTATTTAGAAAAAAAAAATGCTGACATACCCGAACACAGCCATCTGAAGTGGTTAAAGATATTGTTTGCTCTCACCACGCCCAGTAACTACAGTTGGGTATATTTCAATATGTGAAATAATATACATATTGTAAATATTATATTTTTTTCATGTAAGTTGTGAAGAGCTGCTTTCGTTTTTCCTGTGCTATACTATCACATGGACTAAGCTTATTGCGTCATGAAGAACCTTAAACTCTTTTTCTCTACTATCTCAGAATTTTGCAAAAATTTTTGGTTAATTTTTTTCTTGTTCGCACAGCCTTTCTAGAGCCTTTTCTGCTGGCGCTAAGGTCGCCGTATTCTTCAGTCTCTTCGGTACCTACCTAGTATCGTGTTTACAACATCATCTTGTATAAATAATAGTCTTCTTTCTTCTTCTTCAACTTCGTTGGGCTAGAGAAGAGGCGAAGGCTCACACCGTTGGTTTAGCTTCTTTTAACTTAAGAAATGATAATCATCTAGCGGCGTCGACAAAATACAGTATCAACGGATACAAATTCCGATCTTTCAACCGTTGTAGTCATGAAGAGGTTACATCCATTGATACAGTATTTATTACGTTATAAGTTTGGGGATTGGGGGTCATTGTAGAAGCGTGCTCGTCGCGACCCCTGCCAGCCCTTTTCAGGGCTGAAATTCTACACAGCTGCGCACCCATGCGAACGAGGGTTAGGGCGTCCCCCCAAGGCGACGCACACCAGCTCGTCCCCGTTGGTGTGGAATGCAGAGCGCAAAGCGGCGATGGGGACCGCCACCCGTCACGCACAGCCCGACACGGCGGAAGGTGGAGGACGGAGTGCAGAGTTGGCACGTGGAATGTTAGAGGGGGCATGAGAGATAAGACGAATGAGTTGATCGAAATAATGAAAGAAAGAGAATTAGATGTCGTGTGTATGTCGGAGACCAAACGGAAAGGCAGTGGTACTGAAGAGCTCCCTGGCGGGACGTTAGCTATATGGTCCGGAGTCCCGGAAAGCGAGAACGCCTGCCAGGGAGTGGGAGTGCTGTTGTCGTCCCGGTTGGTCGATCTTATGACTGAATACAAGGTTGTGAACTCAAGACTTCTCTGGGTTCGCTTCAAAATGGGACTGACGAAGTTATTCCTTTTAGCTGTTTATGCGCCGGTAGCTTCGTCGTCTAGGGCTGAGCTGGAGGAGTTTTGGGAGAATGTAAGTGAAGTTCTAGATTTGGTTAAGGGAAATGAAAGAACTGTTGTATGTGGTGATTTGAATGGATGGGTAGGTGTCGCTCGACCAGGATACGAGTCGGTGCTTGGAAAGTTTGGCGATAAAAGGGTTAATGATGCTGGCAAGCTTATACTGGCTGTATGCAAGGAAAAGGGTCTTCTTGTGACAAACACTATGTTTAATCACAGGAAGATCCATATGTACACTAGAGAAAGAAAGAATGAGAGAAGTATGATTGATTTGTTCCTGGTGGATGACCGACTGCGAAAACAGGTGATGGATACACGAGTGTTCAGGGGTGCTGACCTGGGAACGGATCATTATCTAGTAATTACTAGATTTAGGGGTTTGTTCGCGGGTTGGCGCCACCGGACAGCAGTAACAGAACCACAGTCGGTCTGTCGCATCCGAAGCTGGAAGCTTCAGGAAGCGGATACTAGGGACAAATATCACACGAGGGTAGCCGAAAAGCTTGACACCATCGATGGCAGGAAAGAATGTGTGGAGAGAACATGGCAGAACCTTAGGGATGGAATGGTAAGTGCAGCGGAAGAAGTATGTGGTACGACAAAAAGAGGTAGTAGTAAAAGAAGAGATGCATGGTGGAATGATGAAGTGAAAGAAGCTGTAAAAAAGAAGAAAAAAGCATGGTTAGACTACTTAGCCTCTAGTAACGATGAGCATATGAGAGAAAAGATGAAAGAAAGATATAAGCTGCAGAAAGTTCATGCGAAAACATTGATTGAGGAAGTACGTGAAAGGTGTAGAATAGAAGCGGACGAGAGGTTGTCGCACAACTTTAGGGAAAACTCCAAACTCTTCTGGAAAGAGGTTGGAAGGTCCCGGAGTGGTGCGACAGCTTTAAGAATGAACAAAGTGCTTTCGAGAACCAATGACGTCCTCTCAGAAAAATCGGACGTCATGCAGCGATGGAGTGAATTTTATAGAGAATTGTATGCGTGTCATGATCTTAGTGAAGGATCCGGGGGTGACGCCGTGACTGGCACGCCAGACACGGACCTCGATGACACTGAGGTCATCAGCATGAAAGAGATTGAACGTGCGATTTGAAGTTTGAAATGTGGTAAGGCTGCGGGACTAGACAGAGTTACTGCTGAAATGGTCAAGTACGGTGGGCCTCGCGTCTGGGACAGCTTTCATCTGCTGTGCAATTTGTGCTGGCAGACGGGAGATGTCCCGGATGATTGGCGATCCGCGGTCATTGTGCCTTTATATAAAGGTAAAGGTTCACATCTTGACTGCGGGTGCTATCGGGCGATCAGCTTGACCAGTTTAGCAAGTAAAGTTTATTCGAAGGTTTTGACACGCAGGATGCAAGAGAAATCGGAAAGATTCTTATGGGAGGCACAATGCGGATTTAGACCTGGAAGAGGATGCACGGATCAAATGTTTTCTCTCCGCATGATCACGGAGAAGCTTCTGAGTGTTAACCAGAGGATTTTCTGTGCTTTTGTGGATCTGGAGAAAGCATTTGATAAGGTTATAAGGAAGAAAATGTGGGAACTGTTGCCGGGATATGGTGTGGATGGTCGATTGTTAAGGGCTGTGCAGTCACTTTACTATGACTGTAAAGCCTGTGTGCGGGTAGGGCATGACCTGTCACCCATGTTTAGCGTCCAAGCGGGCGTAAAACAGGGTTGTGTCATGTCTTCCTGGCTGTTCATACTGTATCTCGACAGCTGTTTACAGAAGCTGAAAGATAGCTGTTTGGGTGTGAAATTGGGTGACATAAAAGTTAATTGTCTGCTGTATGCTGATGATGCAGTGCTTATTGCACCATTAGAAGCAGAACTGCAGGCATTAGTCACGTGTATGAAAGAGGAATGTGAAATTAAAGGTCTCCGTTTGAATGCTAATAAAACTAAGGTTCTGGTATTTGAAAAGGACGAAGAGAGAACGAAATGTGAAATATGGGTAAATCAGGAATGTCTAGAACAGGTAAATGAAATTGTATACTTGGGGAGTGCTTTCAGCCGGGATGGAAGATGTGATTTAGATGTGGATAGGCGTGTCGCTGCCGGAAACAAAGTCAATGGTGCCCTGAATGCATTAGTAAAAAGGCAAGGCGTGGTGAAAAGTGCACGCCTTGCAATACATAACGCAGTGTTGGTACCGACTTTGTTATATGGCAGCGAAACCTGGGTATGCCAGGAGAAGCATAAAAGCAAGTTGAATGCAGTGGAGATGCGATCTCTTCGTAAAATGTGTGGCGTTACCATAGCCGACCGAAAGCGAAACGAAGAGATTCGCAATATGGCAGGTTTGAAAGATGATCTTATCACAAAAATTGATAGGGGCGTACTCCAATGGTTTGGGCACGTTGAACGAATGAGTGAAGACCGAATGGTGAAGAAAATATATAGAGCGAAAGTAAATATTAAAAGGTGTCGAGGTAGACCGAGACTAACTTTCGAAGACCATGTGAGCAAATTGCTCGAAGAGGGGAGGGTCAAGAGTACTCGGATACCTAGACGTGCATGTATGAAGAAGTTAATGAACCTGAAAGAGGCGAAAGAGGTATGTAGGGATCGTGACACTTGGCGATCTGTTCTCTCTGGCTACCCCGTTAGGGATTGTGCGTGACGATAAGTAAGTAAGTAAGTAAGTAAGTAAGTAAGTTTGGGGATGCGGGGCTACTGCATCTTCAATCGCCAGAAACTCAGAGAGACCTTTAGACGGTTCCGGCACATCTGACAGTGCAGACAGTATGAGGCAAGGAGGGTAGAGAAAGGTTTGCGTAGTAGAAAGAAGTTGGTGTATATTTCAAGAGACTGTTTTAAAGGTGGTGCGTGAATCTCAGGCTGTATCTCCTCAGCTGCTAAAATAACAGGCAGATTATTCATGTCAATATTTTCAATATTCATTTTTTGTTGTTTATTCTTCCTTGGTACATTTAGGCTTAGCTCTTTGCATAAGTCAATAACATCGTCATCACTGGATTTGTGTGTAAACATGGTGTTTATGTGAAACACCGCGCAAGTATTTTTACAATTAGCTTGTACACTGCGTAACTCATTACGTAATTCTAACAAACTTTTTTTGTTTTAAATATAAGTTATAACGAAAAAATAACACTTAATAAACAATTTAGATTATGTAGATAAGCTAATAGCAACACCAATGTGAATCATATTTAAGTACCTTATTTTTCCGTACAATTCTTCGGAGCACTTGTCGCGAAACGACTAACTATGGAATAAAACTGAGTTACGCGCTGTTGCTGTGTAGTTCTGTACAACACACCGATACACGCAGTGTTTTTCTTTTAGATTAACGCCTCAACGTTGGTTCAAACTCTCGTGTTCGATTCGTACAGTAGTCACATATGATGTGTAACTCCTGACATCCCATCTTGGTAATAAGCAAGCATTACTTAACACTATATCCTAAAAAAGATATTTGTTTATTTTTTAAATCAAAAATTAAAAATATCAATTGAGCAGCGATCTGTTGTGTATCTGTCGTGAAAATTAAAAAGCTAAATACTGAAATATTCGAATAAATATTTATTATTACTCACTTGCATTTTTTATCAATGATCTGCACTTTTTTCAGACACGTATTATCAACGGTGAATACAATTATTAATATAGTTTACACATATAAAGTAGTTCATATAACAGCAAACTTTAATACCACCGCGAGGGCTCATTGGGAAAATAAAAAATAGCGCGCGATTCCCCAACTTCCCCGACACTCCGCGCGCGTTGTCGGTCAAATCAAATAGTACGCGCTTTCCCGGCTTCCTGTTACACACTTCCGCCCTTTTTCAAGAAATCACTCCCACAGACTGCAGGCAGTGGCGAAGCTAGAGCTCTAAACTAGGGCAGACCCAAGATATGGTTTTGTTGGTTTTAGCAGTTTTATAAAAATACACCAATCTTGATCTGTCTCCACTCTTCAGTTTCATATTCAGTGTTGTCGAGGACGTGTTTAACAAAGCACACAGAAGGCATAACTACTGTTAGATAGATTGTATGACATATCAGCAATCGCATACCTTCGGTGGCTTAAAAAAAAAGCCGTTTGGGTTTGCTTGAGCGAGAGAAAAAGTTATTTACATACAATACAATATATGAACAAAAGAAAAGCATGAACAAAGTACAAACAAGAAACAACCTATGTAGATACATAATTAAAAAAACAAAAAACAAATTAAGTATTTATATTCTAAATCGAATCGTCTCTCTTTCTTAAGGAATGATTTGATTACGTCCGCGTAAAATGTTATACCAATAACTGTTTTTCAATTGCGAAAATTCAACGAAGTTTAAAGATTTTACCTTTTCCTCGCCGATTAGCACTTTAACACACTTCAGTTTCGAAATCAGAAAAACTATTATCCTCCATTTTCACTAAAAATCATTAAAAAAAGCTTAAATTTTCAACTCTCAATATTCATTCACTTAAACTAAACACACAGAGTTAACATTGAAATGAAGTGAACTTGCAAGTGTATCGCCCGCGCGTCCCCGCGCTCGACTAACTTCACGCCGAAAGACTGGCTTATATCTAATTGCTATATAAACAATCGTAGTTATATTTAATTATAGAACATTTTGCCATAGCTTAGAAAGGGACCGATCGTCTACTCGAAAGCTCGGTAAAAAGACCACACTTTTTAATATAGCAGTATCGCTAAGGCGACGAGATCATGACCTGTGTAGAACAAAGGAGCGCGCGGGAAATCTGAAATAGTTTGAAACAGTTTACGAGTTATTTTATTAGTGGATATCATTGATTGAGCAGTTTGATAGGGCAAGCCCAGCTTCTCGGCTTCAATGGAGGCTTCGCCACTGATTGCAGGAAAGTGAGAGGAAAGATCTCACACATTAAAAATAAAGAACATGCATCAAACACAATAAAAACCTCAAAAATAAAGAACAATTTTTCTATGTGGTAGAGCCATGCTGCAGTTATATTAGTAGTATAGTTGTAGCACGAATTGGTCGGCTCGACGGGGGCAGGACCACGCTCTCACAGAATGCCAGCGTAAAATAGTAGCTTAATGCTTCTGTGTTTCGCATGGTGAGTGTAGAGAACCGGAGACCCTTTTTACTGGAAACGAGGCATTCCATCTTAGTCCTCACGGGTGACAACGCATCTGCGTTTTGGTTCGTAATCGATGATGATTTAGATGTCTATGGGTCACAGCAACCACTTACCATCAGGTGGACTGTGTGCTCGTTCGTCACCCTATCCTATAAAAAAGACACGTCGAATTGCAAACCTCCCAATTTTTAAAGTCATATTTAAATAGGATTTAATTCATTTGAGTGTGTTCATGGCGTGTTAGTGTAATGTTGTAGTGTATACTCGTAATAGGCGGGCTGTTAGACAGAACAGTTAGAAAATTACATTTTCAACAATTTGCGTTACAATATAAAGTGATTTATACTGTAACGCAAATTTTTGAAAATGCTTGTTAACTCTAGTCACCTTTAGATAATTGTTTGCTGAATTGCCTTATTTCCTTGATGTTTTTAAGTCTACGTCTAAGATACTGGTATTTAGTGGTAACCAAAATGGTTGATAAGGTGATAAAAGTCAGCAAAATTAAAGCGTCACTTGGGGAAGGTTATCAACTTTCTGTTTCGTAGAGGATAAGCAGTCACCGCCCAGTCCGTTCCTTTAATTACTCCGTGAGCACAGACTAGCTTCACTTGAAATTGTACAGCATTTGTTCAAGAGGGCTGCGGAAGAATATTGTTCTATGAAGTCAAAATAGTAGCGAGTACAACGAAAACTAGGGGAACGCTTTGCATATGTGTTTTGAAGAAATGACCTCCTCTCGATCACGCACATTAGTGGCTGTTTGATCTTTGACATCATTTTTTATTGTTTCAATCGAAATTCAACTTACTAACGGAAGCGACTTACTCTTTGCTTATTAACGAGGGCATCCACGAGTATTTTCTGCAAAGAGGTCGGCGCCATTCTGGATTGAGGTGAAACATTTGACTTTCAGAAGAAGTTAATTTGTTTGGTAAAAGTGAAGGTTAATGTTTCTTTACGAAATATTGGTTATATTTTATATTAATTAGATTAAAATGAATAAACTGAACAACGAATATAGTTGGACATCCGGTTAATATGGTCATTTTCATAAAACTCAAAAACTACAGCCTCGTTTGCATAGATGGCTTTGTGAGACGATAGCTCCTCATCAGTCAATCAAATAATAAAGGGTTAAAAGGGCAATGTTTTGTCAACGCCATTTTGACAGACATTATAGTAAATATTTTAGTCCATTTAAGTATGGAGTAGTCTAGTTAGTTTTTTTTAAGTTGATTTTTAGAAGTGTTCCTAATGATCGCCAAAGCTTGTTTGTTATTTTTTTCTTAATATATTAGTTATAGTATAAGACTTTGTGTTTTTGTCTCTCTCCTTCTCCTAGTTTTGGTTTTATAGGGCGGCAAAGCTTAAGGTGACCATATTACCCTCACTTACCTTATTCTTAAAAGTAGACAAACTAAAAGAAAATTAAAATGTGTAAAGTAATTAAATAAACCGATTTTTTTTTAATTTTGAAACGCAACTTTTCAATGAAAATAACACTGTTTAACCTTTTCTCCTGATAAATAAGGACACCTTAGTTCAAACTAGCGACATCTGGTGGGCATAAATTAATTAGCCCCCATTGGAGATTCCAAGGATACAAGATAGATGTAGATGTCCATGGGCTACAGCATCTGCTTACCATCTGGTGAACTGTGCACTTTTGATGACTAAAAAAACAACATTGTTGCTGATCCTGCCGCAGATGTGGTACTTAATCGGGGTAGATTCAACCTTGATTTGGTCACTCCTGTAAGACTGCATTACGCAGTAAGTAGGAGTGTTATAAGCCTAGGCTGACGCATTGACCTCCTGTGGCCATGATGGTGGCCTACTATTGTACTGAAGACGTGTTCTCCGTCAGTTGGCACCAGTTCTAACGTGTCTTCTCCAGTACTTCTACACCCTAGGCGTAGTCCCGAATTCATGAAAGATAGTTTTAACACATTCGATCTCTTAAAAAGGTGACCAACTACAGGCCTATCGTCATCACCTTCTTGTTCTCTAAAATAAAACCGCCAATACGGTTGCCGTTGGGGTCACTCAGTTGGTGATCATATAGTTTATCTGACTTAAAGATGAGCAGAGCTATATGGCAAAGGCCTTTGACCGGGTTTGTCACAAAGTGCTTCTTTCGATGTGTCCTTCCTATGGGCATACCGAGAAATTATGCAATCAGATCACCGGTTTTGTTGCATATCGAAGCATAAGCTTATTCTTGATATGCAGATATCAATGATATGTTGCAAACGATTAACAATCATTGCAATGCAGATAGCAGCACTAGTTGTGCTTTTTACATCAGCCGTACCTATATTTGTCTAGAAATATGTCATCGATTTCCGAAACAAATATGTTCTAAAGTTTTATACAGGTAAGAGTCATGCAGCTATATTATGGTTATATTAACTACGCATGGATCGGCTTAACCGGCGAAGGGCAACACTTTTACAGAAAACCAGCGTAAAATAGAATCTGAATGCGGCTTGTTTCGTGTATTGTACAGATCTGAAAACCTTACTTACTGGAAACGAGGCATTCCATTTCAGACCTCCAGAATGACTATGATTCCTAATCGAGGATAGATGTAGATGTTTACGGACCACAACATTCACTTACCATCAGATGGACTGTGTGCTCGTTTGTCGCCCTTATACTTTAATAAAGTCAAGTTTGTGTTAAACAGAGTCTCGGACTGGGGATGACTAAATCTAGACTCGTTTAACCTTAGGTTTGCGAGTTTACCGCTAAAAAGTATCTCTTTTGTGTTCTCAATTTTAGACCACTTCCTTGCATTCTCAACCAGCACGATGTTCAGTTCCGCAGTCATTTGTAAGGGAAGACTACGTTGGCCTATATAAAGCTTGACGTTCTCAGTATAACGGGACGGGATTACATACCTGCACACCGCTTGCAACTTTGTAAAGTGTAGGTAAGTATGGCCTCGCGTTATGTCTTGGCCATGGAATACTGTTCTCATTTCTGGGTCGAGGCAACCCAATACCAGCTCCTTCCACTTCCGACCGAGTTCTTTCTGATCAGCTCGATGCACTAGCATTGCGACGAGATGTGAAAATGTCCATCGTATTATCATTCCTTTGCAACATCTATCGTGTTATCATCCCTTTGCAATATCTATCGTACTCACTACAGGGAGTGCTGAGAGGAATTCTTCAGGTTAATTCCAGCCGTCAAATTCCACCCAACATCTGGATGCTTGACGCTCAACCATTGTGCGATTTAATGTTTTTTAATTTATTGATATTCCTATCTTAACCACTAAGTCACTGAATTCTTCTCCTACCGTCGCCGAATCATTACTTAAAAAAATGTAAATGCGTGTACAAAGAATTTTACATTTCATAGTGTCATCAAAAGATGACACAAAAGAGTCACTGAGACAAAAATTTAAGGAAATTAGTATATTAACTCTGCCCTCTCAATATATTTACGAAAATTTAATGTACGTACACAAGAATAAACGTAGTTTTGCAAAAATAAGTGATATTCATTCTGTAAATACTAGGAACAGACACAAGCTAGTACCAGTTACTCGACTCCACCGAGTCAGTAATTCATTCTTGGGGCGACGTATACGCTTTTACAACAAAATCCCAGAAAAAATACAAAATTTGTCTAACTAAGTTTGTATAAAAAGGGTTCATCATCATCATCATTACAGCCCTTTACAAGTCCACTGCTGAAGATAGGCCTCCCCCAAGGTATGCCACAAAGCACGGTCCTGAGCCACCTGCATCCATCGACTTCCTGCATGTCTTACCAGATCGTCACTCCATCTAGTGGGGGGTCGCCCCACACTTCGTCTACCGGTACGAGGCTGCCACTCGAGAACCTTTTTTCCCCATCGGTTGTCGGTTCTTCGAGCTATATGGCCGGCCCATTGCCACTTCAGCTTACTAATCCGTTGGGCTATGTCGGTCACTCTGGTTCTACTGCGGGTATCCTCATTTCTAAGTTTACCACGCAGAGAAACTCCGAGCATAGCCCTCTCCATAGCTCGCTGAGCAACTTTGAGCGTCCTCATACGGCCAGCAGTGAAGGACCACGTCTCAGTTTCATATGTCATCACTGGGCAACACGCACTGGTTGTACAACTTAGTTTTCAGGTTTTGAGGTATATATTTCATAAAAAGGGTTATTATAATATTAAGGAATTTATGGATGATAATAACGCCTGGGAAGGGTGATCGCTACTAAGCTATTTCTAATTTGTCTTGTGTTGTTAATCGTAAACATGATGGTAAGCTATTATTTGAAAAGAAAAATAGTCCCGCTGGGTATCTTGCTGGTTCTTCCCAGGACAGAGGTTTTTTTGCGAACCAGTGGTAAATGAAAAAATTGACTTTCAATAAGTATTTTTTCTAATCTACATAGAATAAAAAAGTTTCTGTTTGTGTTTCAATTGGAGTTTTCCTTCTCACACGACTTCTTTGTAGAATCGGCAGTTGAAATGCCCTTGGTATTGCACTTGTTCATAGACGGCGGTTGACATTGACCATCAGGTGAGCCGCATGCTTGTTGGTTCCCTCTTATATAAAAGACAATTAGAGGAAGGTTGAAACGCGGCCTTCCCGTTAGGATTTTATGTCATGTACTGCATTAGCTTTAGGTTAGGTAGGTAAGGCGTACATTACACGCTCATGCAGGCTGTCAGTTTTACAACAATCACGGCTGTGATTGACTAATAACTTACCGTGTGATGCAGTGCAGTGTAAATGCAGTGATGATGACGCCTGCATAAGCGCGTAATGTACGCCTATCAGTCACCTTCCGTTTTTTATCAATCATGATTGATGGAATTGATTGACGCCTGCATAAGTGTGTAATGTACGCCTTAGAGTGCAAAATGTATTAGTAGCTAATTAATAGTTATTATCATTTCTTCTGTGCTAGCGTAACCCTATTTCCTTCCATGGGTATCGTAAGATGACTCGCAAATACCACATTTAAAGATATTATGATACCCGATAAATGGCGTTATTTATCATCTCGTGTATTATGATGCAACGTTTAGAATTTATAGCATAAGAGAGCTGTTTTTGTGAGACGTATCCTACTACGATCGTACGGTGTAACGATTGCTACATGTCCTGCCTAAAATGTTGTATATAGCAATGGACTGTTCACGGGCTCAGGAGAATGAGAAAGTATTGATTATTATATCAATTGGAACAATATCTCTTTACAGTGATTGATTTGAATATAAATTAATCTATTACAATCGAGATTTTACTTAATTTCATACATCATTACTTCGATCAACAATGTTGATCGAAGCATCATTATTTTGTTTACATAAGTCTTTTAATTTTCCAGCAAAAGTAGCATCATGAGTCATTCATAATAAATCAAAATAATTCACATGAATGTGTTAAATACTAGAAATATTTTAAAAATCTCGCAGAAAGCTTAAAATAAAGAGCGTATGCGACACCAAATTCTTTATTTTTAATAGGCCAAAATGATAGGACTTTTATCTAACAGTCGCTTATTAATCTATCTTACTATAAGTATCTACAACATGTCTTATAGTCACAAAACAATATTAATTAAATAAGGCAACGACTATCTCTTAATTTTGTAAACAATTTTTATTATATACGTATGTGTACATAAGTTTTTAAATTAAATTTTTAATTTTACATAATTTGTTTAAAACTTGAACACTTGAGAGGCTGTGACATACACAAAATAGAAGTTATTAAGAAATTTACAATATGAGTATCGTTTTATTTGCGGAAACGTACAACAGTAGACAATACGTAGCTGTTATATATCAAGCTTTTGATGCCATTACCGAGCGTAATGTGTCTTATTACATATATATTAAATGATAATAAATTGAATTTCATTTATATTTACAATAATTATATTAAACAGTTTGTAGTTACGTTTGGGTGTCTCTTCGATAACAGCACCTTAATATTAATTCAAATACGTATCAGTAAAAATATTTATATGTAACTCTCTAGTGAAGTAAATGCTATGATTCCATATCATGTATGTACATTTTATTACAACGTTACTTGCAATATATTAAGATGTAACTGTAGATTTAAGTAGACTGGTATAAAGATAAAGTAATTAAAATATGAACAACAAAGTTGTCACGCCTTTGGCGTTACTGTGTTCGTACCCAAACCATTACCTTTATTAATAAGCCGCGTGTGGTATTACGTATATCAAAGCTTTATACAAACAGATCGCTCGCCTGTTCGGCGAAGTCCTTATCTCAAATAGTGTAGTATTCAGGTGCGAAATCGTTAGCGAGGTTGCTCAAGAAGTGGAAGTCTGAGGAAGAGTTCGAATTTTCTCCGGTTGCCGGTGTCCCGTGCGTTGCTTCGTAAAATTGTTGGAAAGATCCATAACCATCGGCGCATTCTCCACTGCTTCCATAGGCCTCGTTTGGAGCTGGTGGTTGAACGCTTCCAGGACCGTATCCGGCTGGAGTAACCGCGGCCTGCTGGTTATAATTACTCGTGTCGCTCCATCGACTATATTCGTTTCCAGGTGTATTCTTTTGACCTTCTCCTCCATAATACGCATGAGCATGTTCGTGTTGTGCACTCTCATGATAATGATAGCCGTAGTGGCTGTTAGAATATGCCATATGCTCCCCTGGATAACCCTGTGGTTGGTCGTATCCCGGATGACCGTAGGCTATTTGCTCCTTTCCGTAAGCGGTGTAACTGTAGTTTTGATACATTTCGTGGGGATATGCTTGTCTACCGACACCATTGGTTGATTTAGTTGAAGGTGAACCTTCTTGAGGCCTAGTGTGCTGTTGATTGCGGGTGTAACTATGTTGTTCGACACCCTGCAGAGCAGGCCCATATCCATCGTAAGTTCTGTTGCCCTGTGGGTATTGAGCTAATTTCCCAACGAATTGTTTTGTATCCATTCGAAAGTCTGCGTGAGGTCCAAACTGACCGGGTGGTACATTGCCTCGGATGACGTATGGAGGCATCGCATTAGGTACTGTTTGTGGATGAGGAGCTCCGGGAGGTACGCTCGGCGGTGACGGGCGTGGATAATGTCCAAGTGGACTTTGGTGCATGCTTGAGGGTGTACCGGGTGTAGATGACGGTGTTAAACTGACAGAAGAAAATTTTCCCGTGTCGGCTACCCCTGCAACTGCTATAAGACCATCTTTTGAAGACGACGGTGAAACTTTGCAGCCCGTTGCATCTAATGAAGGTGAACGCTTTCTTGACTCTTGTTTAATCTTTTTTGCCAGAATTCGCGGTGCAGTAGCGATTGTTGCAATAGGATGCGCATCTCTTGAGTCGTCCTCGGCTAACTTATCGAGGGAGGACGAGGAAGCCACACTTGAAGCGCCGTCACTAGCAAAACTATTGTTGTTTGTTGCGCTTGGCGTGTTATTATTCCTCGTGCGTGAAGTGAGTTCTGGTAAATCTTCAGCCGGCGAACATAAAGCACCAGGCGGTAACTCACATCCCTGACAGCTCTTTTTGCCGGAAAGCGGTCCGTCGTCGTCAAGGAATTTATCTCGCGCTTTTGAACTCTTCCCGCCTTCCGATGTTGTCGAATCCTTGTCATCTCCGTCTTCACTTTTACTTAGGGTTTGTCGTTTATGCTTCATACGTCTGTTTTGAAACCAGACCTTCACCTAAAACAAAAGAGTTTTAAGTTAATAAACATTTTAATAGTAATGAAACTTATAAATATAATATGTACACTAGTCACTAATTTAAGGCCAAAAATAGAATTGGAAAATTTTGTTGATTGGTTTGTGTTATTCATTTAATGACGATTACAATATTTTCTATTATATAATTTTCTTGTGGAACACGTACTTGATAGATGTAACAATATACATTCCGGATCGGGAAGCAACAAAGTACATATTCCTTTAGTCTAGTTCTTTTAATCTGATTTGTAAATATTAGTTTTATAAACGATGATGATTATTAGATTGTGTGTAGGTGTATTTAATAAATTTGGTGATTGTTTTAGTACTTATTGACAGAGTGCTGGCGGCGTAAAATAATCCATCACCTCATTTCATTCTATTGGTGTAGTAAGAGGCGACTAATGGTAAATGCATGAAAGTGCTTATGACTTATGAGCTTATGACTTACGTTGTAACTATCTGTTTCCGTTACAGCCTATTAAAAAGTCCACTGCTGTACATAGGCCTCCCCCATAGATTGCCTCACAGGGGGATATTTTGTCACAGTTGCCACGCTTGGCAAGCGATTTGGCAGCCACAGTTTTTAATTTTTAGTCGTTATTAGGAAAATGCCACTGCCCATCTGATTTGTTTCCCTCTGTCGCCTTTTACGACACCCACGGGATGATTTGGGGTAGTGTATATTCTTTAACCACCACTACATGGTAACTATCCAGTTTAAGCCAAATTTAAAATACCTAGGTCTTTGACCGTCAGCGTCAAAGGAGCGAGGCACTTGGTCCTGTGTTCGCTAATCCGCCTTCCAAGTAACGGGAGCTGGCAATGTCTATTAGTGGATATTTATGGGATGAGGAAGAAGTACTTATTTACCTTTTCTCATCATATGGACAATATTATCAGTTATAGTAAGCTGATTAATGTCAAAAGTTCGCTCAGGCAGAAATTATTTTAGTTTTTAACCAAACTTATATGGATTTACCTTATTCATAACATAATTTGTTTATAGGATATTATTTACCTGTCTCTCAGTAAGATCTAGTGAGGCAGCTATCTCGATTCGCCTCGGTCGACAAAGATATTTATTGAAATGGAATTCCTTTTCTAATTCTAATAGTTGCGTGTTGGTGTACGCCGTTCGCAGCCTTCGTGGTAGACCATTTTCTGGAACAAAGATTTTTTAGTTAATGATTTTTATTGATATATTTTGTAAATATTTTGTTATTTTATGATCATAAATGATAACTACTTAAACTAATTGTCTCCTTCATTGCAGTTAATATTAAATTCTATACTTTTTATTTATGTTCGAGACCATTCCTGGAAATTTTAAATAACGCAGGGCAGTGAGCTTAGTGTTCGCGGGTGCGCTTTCCTTTAATGTAATAACTTGATCGCATGTCAGAGCACCGCCCTTGACGCCATTGTGTCGAAACGGTACTTTTTATATTACTACAAATAAGAATTGGAATTCGAAATTCAAATTACAGAAGGGCGGCGAGTAATGGGGGGACAATGTTCGCGTGACGAGAACATGTAATTCGTGTGTATTGGCATAATTAGTGTAGTCGGCGTGTGTCGTATCGAGACGCAATACGAGACAAAATTCTTTCATCCGTATTTTGAGAATAGCGTGTTGGGGTTGGTGGTGGTGGCGGCAGTTGATTGACGTAACTCGTCAGTTTCGTATTCGCTATTGGCCGGGGGTAGCTGTCAATCAAACTTATAGTGGCTCTCGGCTCCGCGTGACTACTCCTGTCCGCCCTTCTTAGGTACGAGTACGAGGTTATATCGATGTAAGTGTTGGAATTAAAAATCGCAGATCGCTGATAAGATTATTTAATTTGCAGCTTAGTCATTTAATTTTAATGCAGTTCATGTAAAAAGTTGTGTTTAATTTATTTCTGACGATGTGTTAAAATGTTTTAATGTTTGTTATGTTAATAATGTTTATAATGAAAAGATCACCTAAAATGAGAAGCAAAAGTATTGATTGATTGGACTGCAATTCACTATACACACTTGATTAAATTATGATGTGTACTATATTTGTTTGATGACCCTTAAAATACTAAGCTTTTAATATTTTTATAAATTTATGCTATTGTAAATATAGCTGCATAGATAATAAAACATATAAGTAAATGTATAGTTTAGTAACTATTGACCGTACCGTGCGTAGGTAACCGTAACTGCTTTAAATTATATCATCAGTTAACTGGAGTCTACACTTGATAGCCCTTGGTCAGCTACTTGACTAACAAACTGAAGTAGTATAGTTGATAACAAAAGCGATATAACGTTTTCAGTGCGAGATGTGATAGTATTGTTTTATAGTTGTAAATTATGGTTTAGTTGCAATTTTATATTAACTAATTTGATAGATAATCAAATAGAATGTGGTTATTTGTGGTGTATGTAATTTGTGTATATTGAGTAGCTCTACCTTATTCAATGCATAGAGTGCTTATAGTATATTTGACAAGCATGTGAAGAGTATCTTGTTACTACAGAACAGGTCCCGGTTTATTTTTTTACGTATGTAAGCCAGTGCATGACTACAATCCCACTTGGATAAGTGGTAATGAAGCTTTGAATGAGAAGTTGTACTTTTTGGAGCAACAAAAGCCTCACCTACCTACACCTGCCTGCTCTTGTCTTGAAAACCATAATTTAGTAAATAAGAGGTAGCGTTTGTGCAAAAACATAAATTGTTGGTTTTCGATTTCTTATATGTTAAAACTACTTTTACGGATTTTATCGCGTTTATTTTTAATTTTATTTTTAATTCCCGACGTTTCTTTCTAGCACCCGAAACGTCGGGAATTAAAAACAATTAAAATTAAACCCGATAAAATCCACGAAAGTAGTTTTAATCAATGTTGGTTTTCGAGTTCGGTTTTGTTGTAATAGCTTCTGTGTCTGACACTGCTCTCTAGCCTTCTTGAAATTTCATGGCATTCGTATTATGCAGGTAGCTCAGCTGAATCTCTGGGTTTGCGTATCTATATTTGTGGAAGTGGAACTATAACATGCCTTGCGCACCTGATGGTTTTCAAAAGTATTCGCTATCTATCGCAATGATCATATTTGACCTGAAGACTATCACATCACTGAAGAGAGACTCAGGACAGTATTCAAAGACAAATTTGAACTCAAACTCTACAATATCAAAAGTTTTAGCTCGAGATTGCCTCTGAATACCGCCCTCAGGATATTAATTGTCCTGCAGTATTGTTCTAATTAAAAAATACTAGATATCAGGATCCTATATTTACTTATAACAAGCCATTTCTTGAATACAATCCTACCATGTGACAAGTGTTTTTTTACATATGTATTTTACAAAAGATATTTTCTCTGGACTGTACCGAATATGATGAAAATTAGAACGATGCAAGTTAGGCTCATGTTTTTGCCTTGGCGTAATAAAGGCGATTATGCGAGCTTAAGAGGTACCGCGTATAATGTTCGCATTATCTCGATGTGGCATCTTTACGCATCACTGAACAACACCGTCCTTTGTTAGGGTTGCAAGGATAGTTCAAAAGAAAATGTAACTTTAAAGGTATTCGAGGATAGGATAAAATTTCTATTTATTATATGTCTTAATTTTATTTTTATTTATTTGTTAACTTAATCTTTTTGAGGACGGGTTCTGCGGCTTATGATGCACATTGATGCGTTGTCTCCTGCTTGACGCCATGATGACTGAGACGAAATGCCTCGCAGCCTGTTTTCCTACTGCTTCTTTTACCCTTTAAAGGACACAGCAAGTGCAGGCAGTTTTAGTGCGCGTTTCTTGTACTTTAAGTACAATGTAAAACGTGATAATTTATCGGGCTTAAAGTACACTGATCTCTCTTTTATTAGTTACATTGTACTTATATAGTAAATAAATAAGAAAGCATTCAAATTTAGAATTTATTAAATTACGTTTTTTTATAGGATAGGGTGACAAACGAGCACACAGTCCATCTGATGGTAAGTGGTTGCTGGGGCCCATAGACATCTACATATATCCTCGATTACGAATCAAAATACAGATGCGTTGTCACCCGTGAGGACTAAGATGGAATGCCTCGTTTCCAGTAAAAAGGGTCTCCGGTTCTCTACACTCACCATACGAAACACAGCAGCATTAAGCTACTATTTCACGCTGGTATTCTGTGAGAGCGTGGTACATCCCCGGTTGAGCCGACCCATTCTTGCTATATTATACTACTAATATAACTGCAGCATGGCTCTGTCGCGTATATTTTATATAACCAATAAAAATTTATATAAACCAATAAAACTAAGATTTTTTGTAACCATAACCATTTTAGCCGATTTCAAAAAAGGAGGAGGTTTTCAATCAATTGTGAACCGATTGTGATGATTCTATTTTTATTAAATACAGTATATACTTCAGGAAATTAAGAATAGATTCATAAAATTAACGTTAAAAAGTAATAGCCAACTTCAAGGTACTAAAAAAATAAAACAATTTCACATTCAGAAGGCAACCCTTTAATTATTCTATACCAAGAAACTCTATACTTTATGAGTTCTTTATTTTATACACTATATCTCAGCACCGAAGAATTTGAAAATTCAGAATTCAGAATGTGAAAATATTTTATTCCTTTTAATTCTTTGAAATCGGCTTTGACTTTTTTTAAGTAATTTTCACACTCACAAAAAATTATTTCATTCGTATCGATATTGTCTTTATCATGTTCCGAAAGGGTCTCCAAAAGACTTTAAAAATATTAGAGTGAACCTTGTTCAGTTATAAAACAAGTGGGGTAATAAATGGTTGTAGAATCGTGTGTGCTTGTTTAACCCTCCAGCGGGCCGGTCGACAACTCTCGGGTCGGGGTAAGCAGGAGCGAAGATTTACTGCGGATTAGGGTCACTTACAACGGTCAAGTCATGAGTTGACTTGTCTGTACTTCATTTGATAATATCGCTGTAATTCAAGGTGTTATTGAATCAAGTATTGCAAGCTATAAAATTTGTAAACTTTTATTTGCTTGTTGCGATATCCTTCAGGCTGATTCCAGCGACGCGAGGTCCTAACCTACCCGTGCACTATGCGGCGCTTATGAGATCTGTGGCAAGTTAGAATACAGAGTAAGAAACACAAAACAATAACTTAAATAAAAAACCTTGCGCATGAAGATATTTTCTTTAAATAAAAATACGCGCATGAAGATATTTTCTTTAAATAAAAATACGCAATTTACGTGGTTTGTAGCCAACAAAGATACGATAATTATAATAATGTTGTTTATGGTTTTTCTATTTATTTTCAATTTTATATTTGCTTACTAAAACTTAGATTTCTACTATAAGCTATAACAGTGTAGTGGCGGTGTAAGAATACCCACTACCCCATGTCATCCCGTGGGTGTCGTGTGAGGTGATAGAGGATAGCTGAACCAGGCGGTTTTTGACGTGATAGAGCCACGTTTGACGTGGTAGAGCTACGCTGCAGCTATATTATGGTTGGAGCACGAATGGGTCGGCCCGACCGGGAAAGGACCACTTCAGACCACCTCTTACAGAATACCAATGTAAAATAGCAGCTCAATGCTGATGTGTTTCGTATGGTGGGTATAGAGAACCGGAGATCCATTTTACTGGAAACGAGGCATTCCATATTAGTCCTCAAAGGTGAAAACGCATCCGCAAATTGATTCGTAATCGAAGATAAATGTACCTAGAAGTCTATGCGCCACAGCATCTACTTACTATCAGATGGACTGCGCGCTCGTTTGTCATCCTTATTCAGAAAATAAAGAATATGGGCAGCAGCATCTTTCTAATTACAGCTGAATAAAATAAAAAAACAGCGGTTTTCAACCCGCTTGCCAAGCGTGGCAACTATGGCAAATATCCTTACATTGAAGCAATTTATGAGGGGGGGGGGGGTTCAGAAGTGGATTGGCCGTATTGGTATGGTATGTTTTCTTAGTAGAAAATTAATAACTATAAAAATAGGTAAATATAGCTGTGAAGTTAATAAGACGTTAACGTTAAAATATATGATCATCATTTAGTTGGCGGAGTACGGAATTTTGTGCAGCGATACGAGTAGCGTAGTTGTAAACAATTTGCGAAGGACGTGTGTTGAATGAGCCCTCGGGGCAAGTTTGAATAATTAATCAACAGCCGGTAAAGGATTAATGCGGTGGCCAGTTGGCGGTTGGATGCCATTAGAGAACGTTCGATGCCCCTCACTAAATGCTGTGGTCACATTATTTGTGTCGGGCTACGGAGGTGCCGTAGGGTGCTTTAGGAACTGTTTAATTAATTTCCTCAGTTTCTTTGATTTTAATATAATGTTGTAGAATATTTGCGAAAAACTCCATAAAGTTGTAGAAGCGAATGTCACACGAAACACGCTGACTTCCCTGTGATAAACTGCAAAACATTTATTTTGAATGTTGCCGCTGCAACAGAAAAGTTATCAAAAGGGGAGTTTTTTCACGAAGAAATATTACGTTATGAGGTGTAAAAGGCATAAATGTAAAAATTCAATATTTCAAGAGCGAAAAAGTAAATTTTTCCGCTATTTCTCGTCAGTAATAATGTCGTTCAGGGTGTTATAGGCAAAGTTATGGTATGTAATAGTTTATAACCGAGCTTCGTAATACAACTCTTTTTTTTGGAAGATGAATCAAAAGAGGTTGATGTTATTTTGTAACTTACAATAAAAAAATTATAGATTGAGAATGGCAAACGAGCACACAGTCCACCTGATGGTAAGTGGATGCTGTGCCCCATAGACATCTACATTTATCTTCGATTAGGAATCAAGCAGATGCGTTGTCACTCCTGAGGACCAAGATGGAATGCCTCGTTTCCGGTAAAAAGGGTCTCCGGTTCTCTACACTCACCATACGAAACACAGCAGTCATAAGCTGCTTTTTTACGCCGGTATTCTGCGAGAGCGTGGTCCCGGTTGAGCCGACCCATTCGTACCACAACCATAATAAAGCTGCAGAGTGGGTCTACCACGTTATTAAACTGAGAATTAAACTGTGAAATATATTTTTAGTTTCGGTTTTTGGCTATTGTCTGTTTTGATTTAATCTATGGGATATATAATTCCAAAATAGCTTTTATACCTATTTTGTAGGTTGATGGATTTTCCTATGTTGCCACGATCATAGCAGAACCAGTAAAAATGTTACTATTATAATCCTAAAAGTCAGTCGTTCGTTGTTACTTTACTTTTGCTTTACTTTACAAAATTTATTGCAAATCCAGAATTTGGGTATCATAAAACAGAATGTATCATTAAACTAGGTTCTTGAATGTACTTCAATCGATCATAAAGAGACAGATTTGTTTTTTTCCGATTAGCCGTATCGGGGGCCTATTTGACATTGTCACATCAATTATAAGCATGGATTACCGAAGACAGATCTCAGACGGTTCAATTTGGGAACGGGTGGCTGTGTTGCTTGTGGGGTTGTCAGAGGGGAGACGCTATCAGGAAGTGACTCGAGATCCTCTTATCACTGGATGAAAACTTGATATTCCTGTTTCAAAAGAGATTGTACTTGAACGTAGATAGGAACGTTTTAATTATACATAAGTATAGTTTATTATACATATATTTTCTATACTAATATAATATTATAGAGGAAAGATTTTATTTGTTTGTTTGTACCGAGTAAGCTCCGAAACTATCGGACCGATTTTAACTATCTTTTCTACAAATACAAATTTATTAGGAAGTAACATAGGCTACAATTTATTTAAAAAAATTAGAGATCCCTAAGAGAATTGCAATAATGTAACCAAAAGTAGCAAAATTTTGTCTAACAAATTCATTATTTGGCGTTCGCTGAGTAACTTATTGATGATTCATAAAAATTATGTCCTGATTAAAATACTCATTATTACCTACAAATAAGTCCGCGGGAAAATATCTAACTATCGCAGTTAAGACAAAATAGTAGCTTTTGTGTTTTAAAATTTAATTAGATCGTCTGTGGAAATAAAACTTCGTTACATTCGTATCGCGTAGTATTAATTCTTCAAATAAATAATTTTATCATCAAGGGTATTTATGAAGCAGTAAAATAATATTCAATTTATTCAAATCGGACATTAATTTTCGAAGTTATGTGTTATAAAAATCAATTGCTCATTTAGATAATACCAGTTTTTACGTATTTTATCGCGTATGTTTAACTTTTTAAATACCCGATGTTTCGAGCACTTTACAGTAGTAAAGTAGTCACATAACAAAAAAAATACAAAAGTTAAATTTTAATCTGTGGTAACCGCGGTTAATTATGACATGTGGACGTTGAACATCTCAGTCCCCCCCCCCCCCCCCCCCGTAACCATGGGTGCTATAAAGTCTCGAAACGTCGGGTTTATATAAAAAAGTTAATTATACGCGATAAAATCCGTAAAAACAGTATTATTTAAATGTGTAGTGTTCGCGTAAATATAAGAAATCATTAAAATCAATTGCTGTCTGTTGTCTAGCTAAAACTCGAAAACTTAAGAAAGAAGAAGGCTTGAAGGATTTAATTTTTTGTGTGCGTTTGAGGGGGCCCCTGGATGGTTCAGGATCACAAGTGGACCCGGTAGCCGGTGCTGTTGTCGAGATACTGAAATTACCCGTGCGAAGCCGGCTCAAATCGCTAGTAATAAATATGCAGTACCTATTGTAACGTCGTTTCATTCAACGTATTTATTATAATTTTAATAATTATTTACTAGACTTTATTGAATAAAAACATTAAAAAAATTATGTGTGTAATATACGCATTGGATTTTTTATCTTAGTTCTAAGTAAATAATAATACAGTTTTATTCTTGCTCATTCTTAGTTTACTATGTAGTAAAAATGTTTGTAGCATAAACGTCAAGTTACGGTGGTTTCGAGCCCCAAATCCATTTAGCTGATTCAGGTTATTAAAAGTTGGAGTTCAGCAGATGACGAATACGGAACGTTTTGACAGCTTTTCCTTAGGGACCGCAGTTTGATTCCCCTTTAGTAGAAATTTAATTAATTTTAAGGTAGGTATTAGTGAAGTGCTTTGTTATAATTATTTTAAAAATATAATGTGATAATTTGTAACTGAACTAAGTTGTAGTGTATCTTTCGTATGGTAGATAAGTATCATAAGTAGAGATGATCCATTTTTAATTTTCATACATCATTACACTAAGTAGCGGTACAGCCTCTGCTGTGTCTTCTTTTAAAAAAGTATGGAGAGTCAGTAATTGCAGGCTACTGGAGTCTAAGAACCCTTCAACTCTCTTATCACTCCTGAAGACTAAGATTGAGTGGTTCTCAGCCTGTAATTACTGACTATCTACACATTTTAAAAGAAGACGTTTGCACGTGGTAGAGTCATACTACTGCTATATTGTGGTTGTAGCATGAATGGGTCAGCTCCGACGGGCGGAGACCATGCTCTTACACAGAGCCAGCGTAAAATAGCAGCTCGATACTGCTGTGTTTTTTATGGTGAGTGTAGAGAACAGGAAACCTTACTGGAAATGAGGCACGCATTCCGTCTTGGTCCTCGGGATTGACAACGCATCTGCATTTTGCTTCTTGACTGAGGATAGATGTAGATGTCTATGGGCCACAGTATCCACTTAACTAGAATGTGTACTCGTTTGTCATCCTTATTTTCCAAATAAAAGACAGCACAGCAGAGGCTTTACTGCTGCCTATTGAATAAAGCTAATTTTTCAGGTTATATCACGTTCAATAAAAAAATATGAGAACTCATTTTTTTAGACAATCATTATTTTATTCTAACATTGTTCCTTAACTCACTTCAGAAAAGGAGGAGGTACTCAATTCGAAAGTATATTTTATGCGTGTTACTTCAGAACTTTTGTCTAGGTTAATCGACTTTGACGATTTTGTTAGTTGAAAGTTATTGCTTCTTATGTGGTGCCATATAAATTGATCAAGATCTGACCAGTAGTTTTTGAGTTATCCGTAAAAAGGCCACTTTTGCAGAAAAAGAAAATCCTGTTTCGCCATTACAGCGCACCGTCTCACACCTCAGCGGTTGCCATGGACAAATCCACGAATTAATGTTTGAACTGCTTGACCATCCGTCTTACTCGCCAGATCTAGCCCCAAGCGATATTTTTGTTCCCTCATCTAAAAATTGCGCTCGGAGGACAAAAATTTTCGTTTAATGAGGAGGCAATCACCTTCATGAATGGTGTGTATTTAATTGACTACGACTACGTTGATAATGTTGTCACATATTTTTTAATTTTACCACTTGTGTAATGTTATTTCCCTGAGTTGTCTAGAACAAGCAACTAAAAGTTATTTTTTAGTTTGGGACATTAGTAAATCGTTTTAAAAATTATAACAACGACCTTTCCTATCTGTATTAGGGAGTCGATAATAAAGACGCGACTCCTTGGAATATGCAAAGTGCTTTAAGGCTGGCGGTATTTAATTGCCCTTGAAAGGGGCGACAAAAAATAAACGGCCTAGGATATAAATAACGGTGCACTTTTCATAATCGCAATTGTCGCCGGGAGAATATTTAGTGCGCAGTAAAAGCGGCCCGATTTAGGGTTACCATACTCTAGTAGGTACGAATTTCTTTAAAGATTAGTTAATTAAGGAATCAAATGTTTTATTTATTAATATTATTCTAATATGTAAAAAGTATATACAAAAATATATCATGTGTTACCAGTCTTCATTGCTGCCTTAAGGTTGCTCAGTGAGCCAGATATAAGGAGGGCTATGCTCTGAGTCTCCCTGCGTTATTGACTTCGTAATTAGTATATCCGTAGTAGGACCTAAGTGACCTACATAACCTACGGATCAGTATGCTGAAGTGGCAATAGGCTGGCCATAAGGCTCTAACAACCGACGCGACGAGAGGTACTGAAGTGACAGCGTCGTACTGTATGCACCACTAGATGGCGTGATAAACTGGTAAGATATACAGTACCCGGATACATACGCTTGGGATCGTGTTTTGTGATGGGATGTTCAGCAGTGAAAGTGAAGTATAGAATAATGATGATAATTTAAGAACATAGAATAATGATGATAAATTAAGAAGAATAATTTTTTTCTAAAACGAGCGCAAAGTTCACCTGATGGTGGTTGTTGTGGCACATAGCCATCTACATCAATCCTCGATCATGAATCATAATGCCTCTTTTCCAGTAAAAAGTGTCTCCGGTTGTCTACACTCACCATACGAAATACAGCAACATTAAGCTGCTATTTTACGCTGGTATTCTGTGAGAGCGTGGTCCTTCCCCACTCTTTCATTTACCGTCACTTACGATGAGGTGGACTGTGTGCTTGTTTGTACCCCTTATCCCTACCCGATTTTATGATATAAGTGCTACCTCGATCTTCGATAGGTTAGTGTGAGTGATTGACTCCGCTTGCGCGTACATTATAGGTATGTGTAGTAGCTCCACATTTGAGAATTAAACATTATTACTGTTGTCGAAATCCCCCAGAAGTACGTCATGATCATCATTAAGTACTAATGCTTTTTTCACAAAAATGTTTATGTCATTAAGATTTTAGTAAAAACAAGAGGCAACTATATCTAGCATATAAAATACCTATATCAAATCAGTTAATATGATGATTTTTAGCGACAGTACCTGAGTGGTTAAGGGCACGGACCGCAAACTAAAAGTTGTGGATTCGATTCTGCCATTTGACTACTTTTGTGAACCACTTCTAACATAAGCATTTTATATTTACTTAGAACGGTTAAAAGGAATATTATTAATAAAAGTACGATTTTATAATATTGTCTCTGTCAATTTAAATAAACAAAATGTTTTTAAGTAATTTAAAATAAATTAAAGTAACAGTGAAAATCGCGTGCAAAATCACTTTGATGGCACAATGGTAGCCCTATTACTGTGAATGCTAGCCTCGGGGAACAGAAGTGCGGGGAAGGTTAATAGTTAAGGGGTGAGAGGCCGCATGAAGACGTCTGGTCGAAAACGCGCTGTTTACGAGATACCTACCTTCTATTCATTAGTCACTGGTAACAGACAGGTGATATTGCGCAATGATACCTTTTGTTCATTAATAATGATATTTACGTGATATAGGAACTAGACACAAAATTAACATTTCAAATTTATATTCTCTATATTAAAAGAACCTCTACTGCACGAGTGTAACATGGATATAGACCGATGGACGAGGTTCGGAAGACTAAAATAATTTTCTTCTTGACTTAAGTCCTCACTTTCGTTGAGGTCTGATGTCCTAATTTTGCTTTTCTAACGATCGCACCCACAGGATGATATGGGGTAGTGGATTCCCGTACACCGTTACTACACGGCGCACCTCTGATATCGTCAGAATAAACTTCACTAACTGCCTGTTATGTCCTTGTCTATAATATAATAAAATATGTCTGAGGTACCACTAAATATAATTCTTATTATAAAATAAAACAGCGATAGTAAATATTATGATACTAGGCTGCACTAAAAGTATCGGGAATGGAATATTTCCACGGTTCCTGTCATATTAAAATCTTTTTAATTGAAAAGTCCTTGGTTTTAAAAATCGAATACCATTTATTTATTTAAAAAAAGATTCTCGGTCTTGTCACAAGGTTTTGTCAAACTTGTTTAGTCGTTGAGAAAATGGAATTGAATCGAGAAAATTCAAGAGCGATGATTTATTACGACTTTCGAAGTGGTTTAACACAAAAACAGTGTTTTAACCGGATGATTTCTGCATTTGGTGATGAAGCCCCATCCAAAACCACAATTTATCGCTGGTTTGCTGAATTTCAACGTGGACGTGTCAAACTCAGTGATGATCCCCGTCAAGGTCGTCCAAAAACTGCAGTCACCCAAGAAAACGTTGATGCTGTGCGTAAGCTGATTGAGGAAGATCGACATGTGACATACCGCGAAATTCAGGCAACTTTAGACATTGGCATGAGTCAAATGCAAATAATCTTGCATGAACAATTAGGTGTAAAAAAGTAGTTTTCCCGATGGATTCGCCTGTGAAGAGCAAAAAGCGGCTCGCGTTACTTGGTGCGTCAGAACTCTCGAGAGATTCCACGCAGGATCCTCAACTGCTGTATACAACATTGTATCAGGTGACGAATCCTGGATATACGCGTACGAACCCGAAACAAAAAACCAGTCACGAGTTTGGGTGTTCGAAAATGAGTTAAAGCCAACAAAAATTGTTCGTTCACGGAGTGTTAGAAAAAAAATGCAGAATGGTATGCTAGCATTTGTTTGCCACAGGTCGTTTCTGAACTCCGTAAAGAGAACTGCAACCGCCGCATCATCCTCCATCACGATAATGCGAGTTCTCACACCGCACACAGAACAAAAGAGTTTTTAGAGCAAGAAAACATAGAATTATTAGACCATCCGACGTACAGCCCTGACCTAAGCCCTAATGAGTTCTATACTTTTCCTAAAGTAAAGAATAAATTGCGTGGACAGAAATTTTCATCACCTGAAGAAGCTGTGGACGCCTACAAAATGGCCATTTTGGAGACCCCAACTTCCGAATGGAATGGTTGCTTCAATGATTGGTTCCATTGTATGGAAAAATGTGTCAAATTTCGCGGAGAATACTTCGAAAAGCAATAAATACATTTTTAAATAGTAATGTTGTGTCACTTCCTTGATTCACGAAATTTTCAGTGCCGCCCTCGTACATGACACATTACAAGGTCTAAAAATGCGAAAATTAATTTAAAAAATAAAGTCTATAAATAAAAATGATAACAAATTTAAATGCACATGGACCGCTATTAACAAAAGAAATCTACTATATACAAAATGACTAGCTCACATACCTAGGACAAAAATAATTAATAACACAAATCCTTACGAATCCCGAAGAAATGGCTTCTCCTTTTGAAATACTTAATTGATTTGACCCACGAATCGATATACAAAACAGCAAAATAATTATTTAGTAACAATGCGAATGCAAACTCGATGTTTTTCAAGCCTACATCAGAAAATGAGGTTATAAGAGAAATAATTTTACTAATAAATACAACATCGTTCTAAAAACTAATACATATACAAAAAAACTTGTTGAAATATTATAACCAGAGAACAGTATGACTTTCAAATATATAGATATACATACCATTTTGGCAATTTTCTCCCTCATAAAGTAATGTTAAAAATTAGGTATATATATAGGATTAAGAAAGGAATGCTCGGTGGCTTGATCATGTAGAAAGAAAGAACGAGGAAAGAATGACAAAGCAAATTTATATTGCAAATGTGAACGGTAAAGTCGGGAAGGAACGCCCTAGACGAATGTTTTAAATATTGAATTTGGAGAAATATTGAAAATGGGCCAGATTAGGAGTACCCTTAACCCACGAGCGTGCATGCATAGATATATGGATGTAAAGGAGGCGAGAGAGATGTGTCAGGAACTTGGCAAATGGAAGTCTTTGCTCTCTGCTTTCCCCTCTGAGTGATAGGCGTGAGTGTTTATGTTTTATATATATAATTTAATTAATTAATTGGGTTGGCATAAGTTATTTAAAAAATAGTCTGTGCAATTCTGTATGATAATTATAATGTCCTCCAGACCGAATTTCAGTCAGGGCGGCCAGTCTCAACCGAGTCTAGCCTAAGCGAGCGAGTAAGCGTAATTGCGTCAGAGAATATGATGTGGGCTACGACCGCGTTTGCCAGATCGGAAGACCAAAATATCTGGACAAATTTAGAAAATTTTGAAATTTTGAAAAAATTTAAAATGTCGGGAAAAATTTAAAGGGGTTTTTGTCGGGAGAAATAAATATTAAAAACAAAGTTTTTGTTTTTAAAAGAGGGTACAAAAAGTAATTTAAACAAAACTAATTTCAGTACATTTAAATTTTAGGTTGCCGCATTTTAGTATTTGGCATTTTACTTTACTAGAGTCCACCAATTTGGATCCATTAGTTGTATTCATAATACATTTAAAATTCAAACAATTTACTTTAAGGTTCACTTTAATTACTATCTCAGCTTTAATTAAATCAAAGCCCATACGTTAATTTCCGAGAAGCTGTTTGTCTGGAAATTTTTAGTTTTGTCGGGAGTCTGGAGATCATTTGAATTGTCGGGAGAATCCAGACGAATCCCGACCATCTGGCAACCCTAGCTACAACCGAATGAATCGTGTCAATTGGTATACCACACTCTATATCTATAAAATATGAATGTTTGTACAAAAACACAAACCGTTGTTTAAAAGAGCAACTAAGTAATATAAATTCCCGAACTCGGTGAGATTCATATAGGCTTGTACTAAATGATACTCCTAGATTAAGTAAATGAAATAAAATTCGATTATCTATGTGTATTTGTTCACACAGTGTGCGTGTGTGTATATATAATATAGCTAATTATCTGGAAATTTTAAATACTAGATTATTTAAAAAGAAATTCTTTGAATGATAATAATTTCTATATCATTAAAGATTTTGACGGTCATAAATGTTAATGTATACAATTTTAAATATTTATTTATTAAGTATGTATAATTGTATTACACGATACATTATATAGAAATAATATGTTATTATTACTATATTTATATATGTAAGATATCTTTGTTGTTTTCTTGACGGGTCGGGATGCATAAATACTTATAAAATATATAAATCTAATATAATATAAACGTAAAAACAGTAGGATAAAAAAATATACTTAATTATTACTATTTTATTTGTAGATTTCTCTTGTGTTTTGGAAGTATTAATATATAGGTACGAAAATATCAGCATGAATATAACAATATATTATATAAATACATAAAGTAAGATAAAAAATAATAAAATGATAATAATAATTATTAAAAAATATAAATAATTATATAAATAAAAATATAAATAAATTAAAAATAATAATAATTATCTTAATTATTACAAAAATGGTGAGCTCAAATTCTATTATTATACGCTCGCCAAGCTGTCAACTCTGCTCTCTAAATCCTGTCAATTCCTCGTAATATACTAGAAATTAAGAAATGAGCTACCTATGTATATAAGTGTTTCAATTATATAATATTTAACATGTTGCAGCCTCCTAGTAGACGATATCGATGCTCGTACACTGTATATTAACAGTGTCTCGGTAACTCTATTACTATAATAAACAGTTTGTGTAACACATCTTAACATTGATAATATAGAGTTTATCGCACATAGCTAAGATGAAAATGTCGAAAAGATAACAACGAGCATAACATCATAAAAGAGTATAAAGTTCTACGAAATACTCGTTATGTTGCTATTTAAAAAGCTTGTTCTATCTTAGTTGTGCCCTTAAGAAAATCTTGGCAAAAAACACGACCACATATAAGTATTTCAAGTCTTTAAAGAAATGTTGTTAATTTTAACGATAACGGAGCCCACTTTTGACGATAATTGAGTGACGTCTAGTAGTTCTCGAGATATGTAACTTCAAATAATTATGAGAACCGAAGAACTTAGATATAGAAAGACTACAAGTGCCTTGATGATTTAAACGGGGATGAATGCAGATGTCTGTGGGTTGGTTACTGATATTACTTATTGTTTATACAAATACAAATATAGTGATCACGTACTAAATTATTACAATGTCAGCGTTGTAGGAAAACGTCATAAGGAAACCTGCATGTCTGAGTAATAAAATATACTTATATCTAGGAGATGTGAAGCTCGCTAACACGATCTGAAGCAGTGCGACGGACTAATTGCTTTATACCTTCAGTTGTGATCTTCAGTTCGTGCTGTGGAAGACATTCGGAGTATCAGTGATTTCGTTAAGTTCACTCAAATTCATCAAACTAGTTGTAAATAGTGACACGAAATTGCGTTTGATTATGATAAGTCAATCGAAATCTATTATAAATTTTGTTTGAAGGTAATTAACAATGAAGCGAAAATTTATCGTGACGCTCTACACACATTTTTGTAACCACTGAAAAGTGGTTAAGGAACTAACCAATATTTTTTAATTGCCATTGTTGGATTGGCCAGTTTTAAAAATACTTTTAGTGTCATTTTGGTATAAAGTTTATCAATTATTTAGTTAATATTATATGAACTGTGTTATAAATTGCGTGTTTTACTCTACGTGGTAGAGCCATGCTACAGTTATATTGTGGTTATTGCATAAATGGGTGGACTAGACCGGGCATGGACCACGCTCTCCAGATTTCCTCCAGAATACCAGCTTAATGCTTAATGCTGCTGTGTTTCGTATGGTGAGTGTAGAGAACTGCAAACCCTTTTTACTGGAAATTAGACATTTCATCTTAGTCCTCGGGGGTAATAACGTTTCTGTATTTGATTCTTAGCCAAGAATAGATGTAGATATCTGTAGGCCACAGTATTTACTTACCATCAGGTGGACTGACCGTTGTTTGTTACCCTTATTCTATAAAAAAGGAATACGTGCTAGTAGCCTAGCACTCTCCCTAAACAACTGTTATAAATACATACATCAATAAAAGTCATTGCTAAATGTCATGTTAGCTTACGCAAATAAATAAATAAATTTTAAAATAATCTACAAAAACGCTGTAATAATCGTAAAGTTGTGTAATATAGTAAACATATTATTGCAGTAAAATCTGCCTTCTGTCGTACGTGATAAAAGATATTAAGCCTAAATAAGCATTCGTTATTATAACTGACTTGCTAAATTTGTAACCGACATGAATTAGCCAACCATTATAACGTATCGATTAAGCTTCAAGAATTTATTTTATTTAAATTTACCTATGTCTTGAAAGTTATAAAATTGTTTGCTACTAAAGTTGATATAAGTGTACAAGCAATAATAAAACATTCTCGCATAGGAATTGGAATCAATGTCGAATTTTATTTTGAGTCGCAAAAACCTGCCCGAAACAAAGAACACCGATTATAGGAAGCTAAAAGCTACAAAGAAGCGAGGAAGGCATGGCGTTGGGAAATAAATTTTATTTATCAAATAAAAAGGATGGCGCGGTCGTTTTTCACCGCGCTGGAGACATTATCGCTCTTTTAATTATTATCCCGCCGATATTTTATACGACGTTTACCATCACCTTCTGTGAGTTCAGCGGTTCAGTATTGCAACTGGATTTGGTTACTAAATAACTTATTTATTTTACGAGTATATTTTGATTGTTATTTTTGTATACTGTCTCGTTAAGAGAACATTACCCAATTTGATCTAGTATTTCTTAAAAAAAAAACCGGCCAAGAGCGTGTCGGGCCACGCTCAGTGTAGGGTTCCGTAGTTACCCGTCCGTCACAATAAGTGTTCCCACTTATGAGTTTAAAGGTGGGTATCCATTATGTTCGCGCTCCAGCAGCACTCCGCGCTCCTGCAACTGCTCCCGGTAGTGGGTACTGTTGTTTCCATCCAAGTTCAAAATGATTTTCCTAGAAAGTCCTTATAAAGTTCTAAATTTCAGATTTTTTTCATATTTTCTAAACTTATGATTCAAAAGTTAGAGGGGGGGGGGGGACACATTGGTTTTTACTTTTGGAGCGATTATTTCCGAAATTATTGACATTATCAAAAAATGATTTTAGTAAACCCCTATTCATTTTTAAATACCTTTCCAACAATATATCACACGTTAGGGTTGAAATTAAAAAAATCACTTCCCACTTTACATATAGGGGGGGGGCTACCCTAATAAAACATTTTTTCCAATTTTTATCTTGCCACTTTGTCGGCGTGATTGATACACATATTGGTACCAAATTTCAGCTTTCTAGTGCTAACGGTCACAGAGATTAAGCGGGGACGGACAGACGGACAGACAGACATGGCGAAACTATAAGGGTTCCTAGTTTACTACGGAACCCTAAAAATAGTTTTGTAAGGGAAATGTCGGGATAATATTCTTCTTTTTCTTCTACTGAGAACGTTTTTAAGTATAGGAAATATTCGCCTTAATCGTCACGCTCCATAAACGAATTAGCGGTACAAGACTTGTAGCGTTTATGACACTGCTGCGGGTCACTGGTCTGGGTGTAATATGTCAGACGTATACGAGATGGTATATCATCATCTTTTTGACATATCAAAATTTCCAGCATTTCTCATAGTCGCAACACACGGGACAAAATGGAGAGATTGATTATTTTATGCCACCAAGATACGGAAAAAAATCGTATGACAACTCTCATATAACTCATTATCACAGACGGAAAATCAAGCATCATACACATAAAATAATAAGACACAAAAATAATAAGTGTACGTAGGTGTTTCTTTTTTTGTTGAAGCTTTGTAGTGACAAGCGTGGCTACCGGTAGTTTGCTGCAAAGTAAACACACGCAACTTTAATTAAGAAAGCGTAATCATATTCAAGGACTACGATGTAATTCCTAATACTTGCTCTCGAAAGCTTTCAAATCGAAACCCGGAACCTAGCAGTGGATACAATGCTGCGTAAATAGATTTTGTCAGACTCGAGCACAGACACAGAGTATCTAGCCTAAAACAATCTGTCTTTGTATGAAAGCTGAGAAATTTGCAGACAATCATAATTTTATATAATATTAGAGTAAATAGACTAAAAATAAAGCGAGAAAAGGATATTGCTGTTTCATTCCTTCGCGCTGTTTGAGATTGCCTTTCCTCGTGATTATGTGTAAAGTATTTTTTGAGATATTGACTGTATTATATTTATATTGTGAATAATGACTCTCTAACAATATTTTGAATTAACATATATCTCGATAGATACGTGCGGAAATATTATCTGCACAAACAATAAGTCAGCATCATTAATAATGTACTGTTTGTAAAATAATCTGCCTTCAAGAAAATAAAATAGTAATTTTAAAATAAAATGACAATTATTTTTGAAGACATATATATATATATATATATATATATATATATATATATATATATTACCCTACATACTCCTTCAAATGTATAGGAATCCACCCAAAAGGTTTGTGAGGCTTGAGCCAAAATTATTCGAATTTGCCTTAAATAAACAAAAGTTACAGAATACGAAGGTTTGAAAGTTCCACGTAGTGAATCTCGTCCTTCTTTACCTTCACAAATTAAAGTTAAAATTTAGTTTGTTAGCTGTTGTTAGCAAATATCATTGTTTTTATTCAAATATGCAACCGTGTCGAAATGAGGTTCCTTTGACCGGAGAAGAAGCGACGAAAGAAACTCCGCTGATATCCGATATCCTCTTGTCACTCGTTATTATTATACATGTGTGGTGAGTGCCCAGGAAATGCACGATTTTTGTCCTTTTCATTACATCAGCATTTATTACAACGTGTGAAAGTGAAGCACTATATTATAACAAGATATGTTTGTTGGACCTATCATGACGAGATCCAAGGCAAAAGATACATGGCCTGTTTAGCATGATGCATTTTTGAAAATAGTCCGATTTAATTAAATATGGACGTTTTTTTATTTTTTTTATTATTATGTGCGAGCAGCTATGCAAGTCTAGGGAAAGAGACCAGTATCACCGCGACCTAGAAGATCTATTGAGATCGCTGCTATGGCAATTGGCAATAGTTCTCGGCTAAGCCCTACGTCTTCAATGAATAGAAGGAGTTTCTTAAATATGGACGTTGCACGACATTATAAATTAGGAATATATAAATTTAAAAACCTTTAAATAACAAGAAATTTTAGAATCTTCTATAATATTTCAATAATAATCAAAAGGATAAAATATTTATAAAGCGTTAAAATTTATAAATTTTTTGAAAACAAAAAAAAAATTAAGACAATATTTAGATTGAAAATGAAATTTGTCCGTGCTGTGTTGTTATACCTATAGAATAGGCGAGCGTTTAATTCCGCGGTATGGCGGTCGGAACGCCCTAGCCACGCGGCCTTAAGGAAATGAAGGAAAAAAGCGGCGGAAGCTGTGTTGCCCACCCGCACCCCATCCTCCTGTCACCCCCCCACCCCCCCGTTACTTGCTTGTGGCTTTTTAAATGGAAATTTATTGTAAAACACTTCGTCAATTCGCTCCAAAGAATCGCGTTTAAAGAAATTTTACCTAGTGCGGGCTGCGGCATGATTGTCCACTTAGTTCCTTTGTTTCCTTAGTGAATTTTACTTTTTTGTAAAATAAATTCCATTTATCAACTTACAAGTTGTATATGAAATTAAATATAATTTCTTTATCAGCTTATTATGATCATCATTTTCACACATTAGTAATAAGATCTGACAAATAAGGCTTTTACGAGTGGCAGTTGGATCGACAGTACAACGACACAACAACCCTGAGGTTGATTGAATACTCAAAGGTCCCAGGTGATTTGCACCATAACGCTTTTCGTAAACATTTATATAGATCTGGTAATTTCAACAATGGTGGTGGTGTTGTTTCTTGGTCGGTTTAGACCGGCACATAATCCGGCTGCGTAAGTAGAAGTTACAAGTTATCAATTGGGTAGGTTATATTTTAATTATGTTATTGTAAATATATCATTTCATATGCCAGGTGTCAGTCAGAAGCGATTCTGAGAAATAACGAAAAGATTTTGTTGCTTCCGACAGATAGCGCTATAATCATTCCACTTACGTTAGACATAAAATATATAGACCGTTGCCGGGGAATAACGTCAAAAGTGCGACGTACAGAACCTGACTGCAAGCACTAAACCACCTGCTAAATAAGGCTAATTCAGGGAGGATCCAACGAAAGAGACCCATATTCGGCTGAAGACAGTTACAAGTTGGTGAAGAACATGAAATATAAGCACAAACAAAGCGTTTACTCGCCTGTTTCCCTCTCATCCACTGTGATGATCGAAAAATAATAAAATATGTCTTGCATAAGTATTGGTTTTGCTTAGAATTAAAACCACGATTGTCCATAGTTGAAGTTTTAGAAGATAATACGTATATTTGCATCTATTTGAATTTACAAGTAAGCTTTCAAGGAATATATTGTAGATGTACTACTGAATTTGTTGTCCAATGCCTTTGACTAAAGCGAGATATAAAACAAAAAAGAAGATTTAAACTGTGATTAAACAATTTGCTACTCATTTAAAGTTGTACTTTGTTAAAAACAAGTAGGGTAAGTGAACTCTTTAAAAACGCGCGGCGCAGCGAGTTCATAAAATTCACTCAGAGTGGAAAGCTGGCGTTCCCCACAATTGAAAGCCGCGAGGGAACGGCGGGCAGATAGGGCACTTACTGTAAAAGTTAAAGCTAATTGCCCTTAAGACATATTTTTAATTTCATTGCCCATTCCTTCTTTCTCAGTGTTTGTCGAAGTTCACTAACTCACGGTCCCGGTCCGATAGCAAGCTACCCTTGTAATTGCTATTTTTATGAGATAAGGTCACAGTTTTGAATGTCGAACATATTTTATATTGTTTGGTATTTAGTTAAAAGCTCTGATAAAGGTTCTTAAATTTATACTGTATACGTATTTTTGTTATAAGCGAGGTCTTCATGTTTCATAAGACGTGAGCTCAAATTATAAATTTTAACGCTGTCTTTTTAAACAATGAAATAGTGAATTACTTATATTAATATGTAAAACAAATACTTCACTAACTTATTAATAGTGTATTAATGTTATCGAAAATCAATTGTCAGCAAGACATTTTTATTACGATTCATATTAGATTTGGGAGAGGTAGTCAAAGCGCCTCTTTACAGACATTATCAATCATCGTTTTTCGAAGTAGGAACATCATTCTGATATTGAATGCCCAAATATTTAAACTGTGCATTTACACTTGCAGTAAAAATATTGTTAGTTCTCACAATATGGTTCTAGGGATTATTAATCTCTGTTAAGTTCTGCATATTTTGCCTACTTGTATAATACCTATTATATTATTATTAAACAGATTAATAAAAAAATTAAAAATATTTGAAATTATATAGTTTAAAACAGAGGTTTTGTCTACAAGATCGAGTTTTCTCTGAGCATAAAACTGTTTGGCTATCGAGATACAATCCTAACGACGCAGAAGCCACCTTTATATAATGTAAATACAGATTTTAATTAACGATCACAAGCTTGTTGGAGTGTAAGGGGTGTTATCTTCAAATACAAACCTCATATGTGCTTGCTCTAACTTGCTATCGAACAAACGAGCCTTTGATGAGTGATAAATCACCGTTTACATAATAATGGGAAGGAGTATTACGGTATCAACTTTGCAACTTGCAGCATAAGTCTACTGAAAGTCCAATTTTTAAGCAGCTTGTCCACGATTTAAAATGCTTTCTGTCTATGGCTATGTGACGCAAGCCAAAGCCGTGTTACCGTCATGCGCGGAGTTATAGGTAATTTACTGCGTTTAGGTATAGAAATGATCTAGAACCATTTATAAATGAGCTTTTCATGAGCGTGGTCGAATATTTTAAAAATGCTTTGTATTATTTTTTATGTGCAAAGTGTAGTTTTTATTATCTTGCATTCGTGAGCTCTATGTTCCAAAGCCCTAATCGGTAGTCGCTACTCGCTACCGCTATTGTACGCGTTCCTCTTCATTCATTTATTCTGTCATTTCGTTTTCATAATATAAGAATCATTCTTCATTTGAATTCGGCTCAGGACTGCCGGTTATTTTCGACCACTGACCTGCCTACCGCGGGGTTGCCGCCATGACTAATGTTATTATAATGGTTTATTTTTCTTCAACATTCTTATCACTATTGTAGTTGGCCGACTACTAGCGACCCGAAAAAATACTGTTTAGTTTTGTTGGTAAGATTTAACCAAATAAAATGTAGCTTCGAACATTTTACGTTTCGATAATATTCTAGTGTAATTATTCAATTTTACGATGAAGGTTTCGCTTTGATTTTTGAAGTTTGATGCTGATTCCTTTTTGTGACTAACATGTCACATATCTACATCCATTACAGGCTATAAAGTCCACTGTTGGGCATAGGCCTTTCCCCAAAAATTGCTCTGCAGGGAAGATTTTTCCATAGTTGCCACGTTTGGAAAACGGGTTGGGAATCGCAGTTTATTGCAATTTTAAGTGGTTATCAGCAAGATACTGCTGCTCATCTCCTGTTTCACTTTCCCTTTGTTACGTCACCCTCAGAACGATATGGGGTAAGGTATATTATTACACCACTACTACAACAGTAGAGAAATAGAGGATATTTTTAATTTACATACAATATTTAAAATATCACCAAAATTTTCCTTTTGAGTTCCTGTTCTAATTGTTATTATTAACATTTGTTGTATGTGCCAGAAAATTAATCCTTTTAAATTTAGGAACAATAAAATTTCATTGAATCGGTGATAAATATCAGTAAAACTGATGCCGAAGAAGAACAGGGTGACAAGTTTATATTTATATAGACGTGGAGTCGAGGAAAGACGGCTAAATGCAGAGACGTATCCGCCAAAATCTTGTTGTCGGACGTGGCGACGAAAGACACGGACGACAAAAGCTGCCGGCCTGTCGCTCCCGGGCGGAACACCATGTGAACAAGCAAACCGGTTTTTGTAGATTGTTTTTCATCTACGAAAGTAATTATCGATTATACCATGAATTTAATTGTAAAATAAATGCAAAAAGTTAGACGTTGAGTGTGTAAATAAGTTAAACGGTTCTTATATAATTTTCTTTCAAATTTTTTTTTGAATTTTTGGCTGTTTTAATGTTTTAAATAATTCAGTGTACCAATTATGAGAGGATAATGGCAATATATAGTGGGTATAATTTTCGAGAAGGGTTTTATTTTTTAATTTATAGTGCACGAATCGACTGAAATACATAATATGACGATTTTGTTAAAGTAAATAGTCGAAAATTAACAGAGAATATCTTAAGCTAACAGCTGATATATAACATTGATTAATATTTATTTGTATGCAGCAGGGGATAATCCCATCTCATAATGTAAGCCATATTTCTTCTAAATTGGATTTTAATTAGAAACTTCAAAACTTGTTAAATGTCATAGTAAATACATATTTTGTATTTATATTTCGGTAGTATTTAGGAATATAATAATTTTCATTTTGCACCCGTTTTATTCTATTGGTAAAGAAAACCTTTTGGCATTTTCTTCTCCAACAGTCTATAAAAGTCCCATAGCTGGGCTCCTCCGCGGAATAGCCATTGCAGGTAGGATTTGTCTTTATTGACAAGCTTGGCAGGTGTATGGATGATCACCAGTTCTTATCACTGGTCTGTGTACTTTACGCCTGGCGTAAATGAAATGGTTATACCACCATCTATTGGAAGCCATCGGATATATACGACACCCATAGGACGAAATGTTGTAATTGATTCTCTTACGCCGCCACCATATGGCAAAAATGATGATAAAATGTTTGAAAATAAACTAGTTCGTAGATATGTATACGGGAAGTTAGTAAAAAAGTGAGAAAAACGAAGAGCGTTAGCAATCTCAATGCTTTTTTTGTGTCTTATTTTTAATTTAAGTCATTAGGTACATTAAGATTAATTTCATTGCGCACCATAAGATGATTAATTGTGTATTGACACTACCTTCAAAAATAACTATATCGTTAATTTTGAATTCAATACTTTTTAGTAGAGTATTAAACTTGGCCGACCTGAATTTTAAGTAGTTAAATATTCTATAAATTAGATGACGATTTAACCAAACACACATTTTTACAGAAATGTATCTTGTCTTTGTCTTTTGAATTCCTAAAAAGTATTTCTATTGACAAGAGTAGTCTTCTCGATCGCTGAACCGCTTGTGATGAAACTTTACGAATAGATACAGAGCAATTTCAGGTTTGATTTAAGCTGTATTTTAAACCAAAAACTTGTTTTTTTTGTGAAACGGAAAAATTGATGAATTGGTGGATATTGACAAAAATGATGCCACATTAAAAGATCGTAAGATCTTTCAGATCCCGGCGAAGCTATGACGGGTCACTAGTGTGGAAATAATATGACATTTACATTAAATTTGAATTATTAGTATGCGTGTGTTGCTCACAGGTGTTGCATTTGATACACGAATATTTGTCCATTGTCCAGTATGAAGAAAATACACTAAGTAGCAGCTATATATAAGAGGCTATTGTACTCTGTAAAGAATTGTAAACTACAAATAAAGATGTCTATAGATCAGAGCATCATCATTGAGGAATTAGATGAAATGTCTGAATATAATTTAGTTACTATTATACTGGCTATATACACTCTTCAAAACGAAAAAGGCTTATCTATCTTTCGTTCTATTACAAATTCATACATAGCATTATTACGTTTACGTCGCTCTTACATTAGAAATGTCTCCTGCACTTGTTCGTGCGGGTTTCGTACCTGTGACCATCAGCGCTGTATCCAAACTCTTAGTCACTACACTACATACCCATCATAATAAATTTACATACATACGATATACACTGTCTCTGTCAGTACTTTATCTATGATATTATATAACGTTATAATGGACAAACTTATTAAACTTTGAGGAGCACGATAACATTTAAAGTGGTAATCATAACGCGTTCAGATAACAATAAGTTAGACCATCGCAAACTTGCTTAGGGCCGGGCTTCATTAAGCGAACAATGCACACTGACGTACGTCCGAACTCTGCCCGTTACATGCAAGTGTTGCCTATATAGTGGACTCAAAGTGGCCAACTTTGCTCTTGAATATTCTACTCGTGCTTCGTTCACTTGTTTATGGGCATTCCCGCGGCAATTTCCCCGGTTTTGTGGCCTCGCAAACTTTTGTCCGCTTGTCCCTTTAACTGTCGCCCGATAAGATTCACCGTCTCACTGTGAAGAAGGGAAATTTTACTGGCTAAGTTTATAGTGTCAACTTTATAAGCTTATTTTAGGTTCGTCGTAAGTTTTGCTACAAGCATTTATTTTATTTTTATCAATTGCTACTGCGTCTTGTTTTTTATACAGTTAAGTAGAAAGAGTCAATCGCGTCGCGCAGTAATAATTGCCTAACCACTATGATGCGAGTCCTGGGTTCGAATTCTAACTGTAGTGAGCAATGGTGCAAAAAAAAAACAAATTGTTAGTTTTCGATACTGTTTGCGTTGTGGCACTACATATGAACCTACTTTCATTTATATCTCATGAATACTAAGCGTTACATCGAGTACGGAAAAAATAGTACAAATGAGTCCTTATTTGTTTGTGTACTATAATATCTCCTATGTACCTATCTGAAAAATTCTAAATCACAAAAACGGCAGTTGTCGTCTAAGTCAAATTCTGCCAGGAGAACTTTATGTGTTTTTACGTAAATTACATTAATATGGATTCAACACATCATCTCGTTTAAGCCAGACGTGAAATAGTTAGAACGACGACGGGCAGCGGCATTAAAGTTGCGAGGCGTTTGGTATTGCGGTCAACAATCCAGCCGACTATCTTGACGATTAAGGCAAATCCTTTCTTAAACGGAAACTGTCCAAAATCAGCAGTAGACTCTTACAGGCTGATGGCGATCAAGAAGAAGTAGCAGCAGAAGAGCTATCATAAGCTATGTATCAAATTTTATGTTGTAGAGTTTAGTATCAATCGATTTTGCATGTTTCTTATTTTTATAAAAGTAACTATCTGGCCAGGCAGACGTTGTTCCGCCCTTTCCAACGACCTTTCTCATATAAAAAATGTTGAGGGTCACTTATCGGGATAAAATTTATCCTATCTCTCAAGTTGGACCAAACTGCATACATTGTGCAAATTTCATGGTAATCAGTCCAGTAGTTTAGCAAATAAGTTACTATTTCAACATTTTTATTTCATTAAAATTTAAGTGTTTATTACAAAAAAACATCAAAATACAATGCATACAAAGTTAAAACTTTAACACTTATGTAATATAAGAACTTCAATATTTGTAGTGACAATATTTGTTAGGTTTACTCAGTTTCAACGTTGGGGGAACAAGCTGGCGCTAGTTGTGCATAACATCGTCTCTGTTCTGACAAAAGGGCGCGAACTGCAAGTCACTCATATCGATATCAGAAAGGGCTCATCGGGGCATCGTCCGTTTTGTTCTAACAGTTTTTGCGTAAGTTTAAATAACGATCATTTGTTTATTAAAAGCAGTTTGCAACTTTACCGTTAGATGTTGATTATGAATATTAAAAACAATATATTTTTTGTATAATAAAAGTATAACTACTCTCAAAATGATAGAAATGTATTACTTTTTTTATAGGATAGGATGACAAACGAGTACACAGCCCACCAGATAAGTGGCTGCTGTGGCCCATAGACATCTTCATTCTATGCTCGGATTACGAATTAAAATGCAGATGCGTTGTCATTAGTGAGGACTTAGGTGGAATGCCTCGTTTCCAGTAAAAGGGACCCCGGTTCTCTACACTCACCATACGAAACACAGCAGCATTAAACTACTATTTGACGCTGGTATTCTGTGAGTCTGAGTGTGTTGGGGTTGGTGTTGTGGGGTTGGGGTGTTTTATATATTTTTAACTTCTGAAATATACTGTTAATTATAGGCTATTGGTGCGTCAGGGTATGTAGTGATTAAGTGAGACGTATCTGGTCGATCTGTTACTAGCTGCCCATTACCGTTCTTGCCATTGCAATGTCTGTCATATTATATGAAAGATATGGAATGTACCTATATCTACGAAATATTTAAGTCAATAGAATGTTTGTATTTTGTACATAGCTTTAAAACATCTATTATACATTTAAATTGGCAATATTTGATATACTTTTTTCCTTTACAACAGTATCAAGTAGGTATGTTAAGGAATAATGTAGACTGGAATGATTGAAACATTTTTACTTAAATTATCTTACGGATTTTCTTCACTTGTGACTTTTCTTTTAGAAATATGCAGGTAAAAACAATAAAGAATAGTTTGATCATTGATTTTCTGTTTTTCAACCAACTTAAAAAAGGAGGAGGTTCTCAATTCGACTGTTTTTTATGTGTGTTACCCCAGAACTTTTTTCTATGTGAAGAGATTTTTTTTAAATTCTTTTTTTATATGAAAGCTGGTGCTTTTCTGGTGATCCCCATATAAATTTGATCAAGATCTAACCAGTAGTTTTTGAGTTATACTTACTTAATAATGCGTATTTAATTGACTTCAACTACGTTGATGACGTTCTCATTTTATTTATATTGAAGTCGGCTGTACAAAATTTTAATTTTACTCTTTGTTAAAAATATAATCGTAAGACTTTTTTTTTAATGACTTGACCGATGGAGTTCATATTCATAAAATATATTTGTTTTGTCGAAACGATGGTTCATAATCATGTTAGGTGGCGCTGTGGTCAGGTTTTAAGAAAATCTTTATTTATGAAAATCCATTATCTCATGTCATCCTGTGGGTGTCGTACGTGGTGACAGAAATAAAATCAACAGGAGATGAGCCACTTTCCTGATAACAACTAAAAAAAACTGTGGTTGTTAACCCACCAGCCAAGCGTTAGAACTACGACAGATATTTTTCCTATTAGGTAATCTGTGGGGAAGGCTTATGTTCAGAAGTGGACTGTTGGCTCTCTGGTCATGTTATAATATAATTAAATATTTACATTGCTGAAAGTCCGGAGTGAAACTCATCATGTTACATGTCGGTAAGGGCAGAACTATATCTGCCCGGCCAGCTTGTTGTTATATCTCTGCAATAAATATGTGCTAAATTCACCGTTACATGAACGCAAAAGATGTAAAGAGATATGGACTTTCACCAAGATCTCAATATTTGTGGAGTAATGATCTGTTGTAAGAAAGCCTACGGTGAGCGAGTGTTGGACATGATAGGTTTTTTGTTGTTCAGTAGTTAGTAGCGGGAAATGCAGGCGTACGCAACGAAATGATGGTAGTTGGCAAAGGAAGAATGTTTCCCGGGAAAAGCGTTTCGCGTCGTTCGGGCGGAGGTGCAATTTACGTAAAGAAGTTGCGCATCGGCCCTCAAAGCCCGATGACGAGGCAGCCCGTTACATTTACATCGCGGTACGGTTAGAAAAAAATATGATGAGTACTTAGTTATAGATGTTTTGGTAAATTCGAGGATGACGTTGGGAAAATAAATTATATACATATACGCTGTTGATTAAAACGCCACGCAATCCGTTGAATTACTTTTATTTAAAATCCGTTATATATCATTTCATAATATTACAACTCTTTTTTTTAGGAAAAAAATATTAACAATGCTATTACTTGCTAATTACTAATATTCCCCTTAACTACTGGTGGTAAGCTTAAATTGCTTGTCCTTTTTCAACTCTTACCTTTTACTCTATCACCTTATTCTTGAAAATCTTCTCGAGCTAAGATTTGTTTAAAATTGCGGTTTCTCTCTTTATTACATCGCGATAGAAAGAAAGAGATTAATACTAATAAGTTAATAAAGGTTATAGATTTAGTTTTTTTAGTATGATAACAAAAATATATATTTAATGTTATACAAATGATAGTAAGAAAGGCCGTAAATCGATATTCTTATAACAACTTTGTTTGCTTGCCATACATATACCGCAGTGAGTTTGCAACTATCACCCTAGTATTGCGATGCAACATTTCTCTGTTTGCTAATAAAAATCTCGAATGCTGTTTCACTTGATTATATTGGCGTTATGCACGGAATATACATAATTATTTGGAAAGATTTTGGAATTTACTAAATAAATAATATGTTGCGCTAACGACCGCAAATTTTATTTTAAGCCTTTGCTGTATAAACATACTGGCCGAGAAGAAACTGCATGCTAAAAAAATACGTAAAAAAAAGCAAGAAAAGAACGAAGGACGCTACAGGTTGCGCACATTTACATACTTAATATTTTAATATCGTTTTTAAACATTGAAGTAATATGTACTTACGTACTAGAACAGCTATCTCAAATAAAAAATATGTGCTACTCTGTGTTCGCGTGGTTGGTTTATTTATCATAGAATAAATATAGGTAGAATAAGCCGTAGGTAATAGTTGATTATATTATTGTTAAATAGGTAAATTATATCGAGAACAATATTTAAATTTTGTCATTTATTTTGTATATTATATTTGCTTATATAATATAATATTACAAAATAAAATTAAAATTACATTTTAATGATATTTTTATCTGAATATTTTAAAAGGTATCTATGTCAAATATAAAAAAACATACTAAATGTATGTTTAACAAAACTTATTAACATAACATTCAAATTACAAATATATTTATTTAAATTAAAATAAGAGTCGTTCATAAATGCTGGGCACGCGAGAGTTAAAAATTGACGAATTTATGCCAAGCACTTTGACTTTGATGTGGAAACCTGAAAATAAAATAAAAGAATAATAAGCAGATTTAAACATGAAAAATTTAGCCTAATTATAATAACTTATATATGTTTCTACAAAAAATGTGTATAATAATATATTCGTCCTATACTTAAGTACCCACAGAAATGTCACATCTGAACATATTAATTTCATAATCTATATTTCATGACGCGAGATGGAGTCTTAGGAATAATTTGTTTTATTATTAATCTATAATATCTTTTATTATTAATCTATAATATCTTTTATTATTAATCTATAATCTCTTTTTATTAATTAAGTATCTTATTAACTTATGCACCGCAGTTGAGTAGAACATAGTAGCTGAATGCAGTGTCGCCTCTAGTACGTAGTACGTAATAGTATGTTTTTAAACAACTCAAACTGAATACTGTTATAAAATTTTTTTAAAAATTATTTTTTGGATATTATGTCACCGTCCCATAGAACTTAATGTTTTATTGAAGTTTTAACAATATGTATATGATAACTACTATTGCATTTTTTGTATCGTCATTCATTTTTATTATATTTTAGCCAACAAAAATATGGGATATTTTCTTTGTACGTAAGTGTCACAACGCGATTGTTTTCGTAAATTTTAAACCGATTTTAGTACGTGAGGGTGATGTGGTCATTCCGTTAATATGGTCACTCTCCTAGAACTCAAAAAGCCTTGTTTTCACAGACTACGATAGCTCTTCATCGGTCAATCAAATAATAAAGGGTATATATATTACTAATGTAACTGCAGCATGGCTCTACCACGTATAAAATTTAATTAGGAAATTATTTTACTCTTTTTACTTTTTTGAAGTCGGCTTTTACTTAGTTTAATTTTTACTACCTTGACGAGTTGAGTAACTAAATCTCACAATTATTAACAACGAACACCTAGAAAATCTAGCAAGTTATGTGATATAATATTTTTTAGAAACGTATTGAATGAATGTATTGATTTAACAATAACAACTGGTTATATGGTATCCCCAAAAAATTTATAAACTAAACAAGGAAAAAATAATTTATATGATTAACGTCCGCCATATTTTCATTTTATTACTTGTGTCTGCGAATGCCAGCTTTTAATTTTGCCCTGTGAACGACTTCGATTTTCCTGCAGTTTAAAAAAGTAACTTATCAGTTAAATAGAACGGGATGGATCTATTTTAAACTGCGAGCGGGAGTAGAGACAACAGATTTGAAAGAGGGAACGAAAATAAAACGGGGGAAGAAAGTTAAGCGTCCGTGACTTTTAAAGATTTTTTCGGCGTTTATTTTTTTAAACTTTACGCGTGGTGCTGTTTTGTAGCGAGTATATAAATGCAAGCGTTTTCCGATTTGTCATTCGTTTTCCTCATTTACTTTTGACTTTCTATTTATTTAAAAAGTATCAGATGAAGTATTTTTTACACTATTTGAAATAAAATTGATATAAATGCAGAAATGTGTTTAACGTGATAATTGTTAATTATGATTTATTTTCATCGCACCTCACATATCTCAACGAGCCGAAAACCGGACAGAAAGGTTTTCAAGTGAATGATAGCTTTGTACTGGCAATGCAGTGCGTAAGGCGATCCCCGAGATGAAGTGAAGACCTGATGAAACACGAGGGAGTCGATGGCTGAAGATGGTATATTGTATCGGCGTCGGCGGTGTTTGGGGATGGCTGTGGCAGCAGTGGACTTGTGGCTATAATGATGAGGATAATGATGACGATTTTAGGTGTATTTTGTATAATAAGAAAAGCAACAACTTTAGGATGTCAAAAAAAAAAACTAAAACACGATACCATATTAAATGTTGTGGGAAATGAAATCTATATTAGAAACAATTATAGGTTCATAGGCAATAATGAAAGCAAACTTCCGAACCGTCTAATTATATCGGCGCGGACGAAGGTAAATAGTAAGAAGGCGCCTTTCGATCATCCATCACCGATAGCGAGCCCGTTCTTTGTGGCCACCGACCAATTACCGGCATGAAAATTAAATTCACGAAATCTAATTAACAACAAATTGTTTTATTTATTATGATGCGTGGGGTCATTTGTTCCTGTCGCGTCGGCGCCCGGGGCGGGTCCTCGCGATGCCCATCAAAGCTGCTCTCGATACCAGTTTTTAGGGCGCTACGTGTGATGTTATAAAGACAGAGTTTGACGTCATATGTTGAACGTTGACCTTCAGGCAATCTAAGTAATCGATACGATTTAGTATTTATTTTCAATTCAATACTAGGTATTTATAAACTAAGATCTGGCATTAGACGCTTTAGTAAGACATATTTTTGTTGATTAAAGTGATGGAGACAGGCACATATATATACACACTCTACATATTTATTCAAAACTAACAAAACTTGACCTTCGACATTTTTAATTTCTTTAATATTTGATAAAAGTAAAGTAAAGTTACAGCCTATATACGTGCTGGGCACAGGCCTCCGCTCATTTCTGAGAAGGTTTTAGGACAAGGAATTGTCCGCCGCACTGCCCTAATGCGCATTTGCGAACTTCACATGTCTTCGAAATATTTTTTTCTTATTTCTCTGACATGCAAGTTTCCTCACGATGTTTTCCTTCAGCGCCGAGCACGTGGTAAATCAGCATTCAAAATTGCAATTAACATTTTCATTGGTGCCGGCGGGGATCGAACCCGGTTTGTTCGCTAACTGTGAAATTTACAGCGAGCGCTAACCATCTGAGCTACCACGGCTTTTCATATCAATATTTGATAGGTTTTTTGTAAAAAAAATAAAACTTGTAATTTTTAGCTTACTATTAAAAATTAAAAAGTGAGTAAGGCTACACCTCACTTCTGGGCACAGGTCTCTCATTTCTGGGATGATTATAGAGAAATTAGTCCGGCGAACTCCACCAGCTCGTATTATTGGCTGAGTGCACATGTCTTCTAAGTTTTTTTTCTTAGACATAAATTTTATGTCTACATTTTCCTTCACTGTTCTCTGTGATCATGTGACATTCAGAACTTATAATTGCAAATAACAATTCCATTAATGCCGCTTGCGATCAAACTCTTAGTAACACTAGGTATATTCATCAAAAATAACATAATATTATTGTGAACACATAATAATTCATATCGGATGTGTACAAGTAAGCGATGTAAAAACATCGTATGAAATTATGATATTATGCCCTACTCTAATGTAATTACGAAATATTATATTATACGGTATTCAAAAGTATACACATCCCGATACCTGTTCCAACATTGTATGGACGGAATGAGCCCGTGTGACGTATGTAGTGCGCGGGCCACTCGTAATGTGGCCTCATTTGTTATGTTCGTGAAATGGCCGTGTTACGTCTCGCCGACAGCGGACACAAAGACCGACGTTTTATTGTCGAGATTGCCTACAAATGGATCGCATATTCCGCATTCGGCTCCTTCTCATAACTACTTATACTTTCTTTTGATTTTGTTTACTACCACACATAACCTAAGACAATTTTAATATGCATGATATTACTGTTTACTCAAACGGGGTTTGTGAAAATTGAGCAGTACAAAGCTTGCAAACTAATACTATTGTTTGGAAGCGTTTGCTAGCGACTGTTATAACTTTTAGTTCCCTTTTAACTTTTTAAAGAAACACATTTCTCGAGGCTTAACATTCTAGAAAAGCGCCAATAGTAGTAAGGCAAGGCAATTCACCAGTCCGCAACGGTGCTACAATGTTTATTGGTTTATTGTCTTATTTTCGAATTCGTTTCGTATTTAGTTTCATTATTGTCAATTGTCAAAATGTTGTGACTGGCAACCCGCACTCTTCAAACGTGGCAGGGCTTAATTTCTTTTAATTTAGGCAGGCTTAAATTAGGTACCATTATTGGCTATAACACTACTACATTGAAATCGTAACTTATAATATACCTAGTCATTAACTAAGTACTTAAATAAATTTCAGTTCTTTAAATATGTTAAAATGGTAAATAGTTTTCACACAATATTATTCATTACAATTCAAATGAAATATACTTGTAAAATTATTTTATCACTGTATGTTAGATATAACAGGTGAAAGGGTGTTCAAAGTGCCACAGTTAAAATACTGCGAATGCGATACGAAGCCGCCAGTCCCGCTATCCATCATCGGAAAACCCCGGGGTCAGCAAGCTAGCGACAAGATCGCCGATAGATTCGCCCGAAGCCACTGATCTCTTCATCCACTTGAATGTTATCTTTTAATATACATTTTTTTCTTTAACTTGATAGAACATCATTAAAATCTGGAAGTGTTTTCAATTTAATTCGTATCTTTTTAATTTATAAAGTAAAGGAATTATAAATATTAAGTACACTGAGTAGGTATAACATGAAAGAATTTGATTGTACTTGAATAGCTGAGCATAGCGATGCATTCAGATTTCTTTTGCTGGCTCTTGGCTGGTCTTGATTTTTGGGAATTTGTCTGCCCGGGTTAAACGATACAACTATGAGCTTTAGCTGAGTGTTATGTTAAATAAAATACTTTCAGTTGTATATAGGTCCTTCTATATAAATATTTACCATAAATACACATAAAAGATATTTAAATTTCTTGTGTCGCAAAATTATATACCTTTCATTTTATTTCGACTGACAACTACAACATAGTAGTTGGGTTTCAAGCATTGTGCGGCAAGTCTTCATAATATCATCATACTATGAAATAATAATGAAGTAAGTACGAAACATAAAATTAATATTAAAGTTATACACATTTAGTTTAACTCATAAATATTTATTTACGAAAAATTGTAAATAAATATTTATGAGTAAAAAATTTTTTATGCTCCACAAAATAAATACCTATAGTACCTATCAATGATATTATAGGAATTTTCCCATAAGATCGTTGTATATATATATATATATATATATATATATATATATACATAGTAGCTTTTAAAAAAAAAGCGATGACCTATGCATGCATAAGTTAGAAAAGTTATAAAAATCCATTGATATCATCATTACAATCTTGATAGGTTGTAATGATGATATCAATGGATTTTTTTAGTTTATTGCTAAAAATAAACCTCCCCCATAAATTGCTTTAAAGGCGGGATATTAACCATAGTTGATAACCTTGGCAGGCCGCATGGCAATGGCAGTTTTTTATTATTTTGAGTTTTTATTATTTCCACGAATCGAATTATGTTGTACTGTAAATACATGCAATAATATTCTGAAGTAAGTATTTGATGTATCGAAAATGACTTAGTTTTGATCACTTTTGTTTGTTCCACCCGTAGTTGAATCCACCTTTTTGCCTTTGTTGGCAGAAAAACCGTCTCCTGAAACCGTGCAATGACCTAATTCAGCATAAAATTATTCTAAGATTGAAACAGTGGCCGGGGTCCGATGTCGTATCCACGGTCTGCTCTAGACAGTTCATTTTTAATAATAAATGAGACGAAATCAAGACATGACGAATAAATGAATCCAGAACTTGACGAATAAATGAATATGGAATATGATAAATGGAAGTCCGGGATCCCTCGCGAAGATTTTTTCTTTGGCTCCGGCCGAACGGAAGACGCTGGCTTTTTCCTTTTGTAGCGGGACAAGTTAAGCGTTTTTTGGACGAGTCTGACTGTCGGTGTGATATTTATCATTTCGTATAAAACTTGAATCATTACGCTCTTTCGATTTCAACCTCTGAGCATTTAATCTAATTGTTAGCTTTATTATTCGATATTTTGATTCTGTCTATCCTGATCTTTTGATCACATTTAGAACTTTCATACCTTTAAAAAATAATTTATTTATATACATTATTATGGAGGATAGCGTTATTAAATTAAAAGGGATGAAAATATAGTTTTAGGTGAGTTAGCAAAGGAAAGGTAAACTTTGATATATTTTTTTATAGAATGAGGGATACACACGAGCACACAGTTCATATGATAGTAAGTGGATGTTGTCACCCATAGACATCTGTGTCTATCTTTTAGTAAAGTAAAAAAGTAAAGTTACAGCCTATATACGTTCCACTGCTGGGCATAGGTCTCCCCTCATTTCTGAGAGGGTATTAGGGCAAGGAAGTGTCCACCGCACTGCCCCAATGCGTGTTGGCGAACTTCACATATCTTCGAAATATTTTTTTTCTTATGCCTCAGACATGTGGGTTTTCTCACGATGTTTTCCTTCACCGCCGAGCACGTAGTATATCAGCACTTAAAATTGCAATTAACAATTTCATTGGTGCCGGCGGGGATCGAACCCGGGTTACTCGCGTTCTGTATATTTACAGCGAGCGTTAACCATCTGAGCTACCACGGCTTTTTTGGCTATCTTTTAGAAAGGGTCAGGTCACGTCGATATCTTTTAGAAAGGTTCAAAATGCAGATACGTAGTCACCCCTGAGAACTGAGATGGATGTGTGTGCTCACAACACAGCAGCGAAGCTGCCATGCCGCGCTCTCAAATACCTCTTCATCAGCTCTGGTCGAGCCGGCCCATTCGTGCTGTGGTCTTATAAATTATGGAAAGACGGGTAAACATACACTGGACGTAGGTGTCTCCAGTTGAATAGGCGGGTAGGGGAGAGGGGGGGGGGTGATGAAACGTGTCAATCGTCACGCTTGATTGACGATCGCAGCACTAGACGTCCCGCACCTTGGATCTGGGTATTCAAGCCTAGCGTAAAAGAGATGGTTATGCCGCCGGTTATAGAATACCATAAGGTTTTTGTTTGGTATTTTATATAGGTGTTTTTATTACGAAATGGTTTCATACAACGTAGCCACATCGGTGTGTGTGGATGTATTAATTAAGAGGTGTTAGTAATAAGTTCTCACGCAATCATTAAAGAGAAAACATAATTTTTTACATTAAACACGCTCCGTATAACTTTAAGCGTGATATTAAACGACCTCGGCGTAGAAGTGCCGATTTAATCCGGCCCGCGTAAGCTGCGACTGCGCTAGTCACCGCCACGTGGTCCTATGATAAAGTGCCCAAGCAGATTATGTAAATTCTAAACTTTTATCTCTTTCCCTTTTCTGCTTACACATCCGACGTGAGAGCTTCCCTTTCTCTTGCAATATTCCACTCACCCCACCGATGGCTGCACGACTGATGGATGATGCGTTATTCCAATAACTTTTTTGAATAAAGCATTATATGTTAAGCATTTTACAGTCTGATTGAGTACACGTCGTTTTATATGTTTCAAATACCAAAATGGCTATAAGTATACTGTAGGTAGATAGTATTTTTGTACAGTAGTTTTATTCTAAAAATAATAAAAGTACGTATAATAAAATTACTGTACAATACATTATTGGTTAATACAACAATGAAGAAACACAAAGAACAATGAAGAATGTGAATTGTAGACCAACTTGATTCACTTCCCCATATCCGGTTTAATACTTGTGCGAAAAAGTTAAAGTTAAATTCGGATGTAGTATGGGGTACCAGGAATTAAACAAACCATTTAGACCGTTTTTGCACACATATTGATTCCGTTTCGACTGCAATTCTCACTCAAAACTCACACTCAGTAGGAACTACCTACTTTTATCTTTATCAGGTCATTAGCAATCCATAGTTGGAACCGAGCTTTTTCCATGGTATGTGTTTGTTATAATCGGCAAGTTAGCACTGCTCTACTTCTTGGTCTGTGTATTTTTCTCTATGTAGGTAATAAATATGAGATGGTTATATTATCTCCTACTGGAGACCATGAGAACCTTAAAGCCGTTTCCGGAGTTTTTATGACATCTTACGGGGCGAGATTAGGAGCTCGGATCTTTAAGGTTGCACGGAGCTTTGACAAATTATCAAGGAAAATTACTGTTTGTTCGTGAATGCAGATATCATAAGATTTTTTAGAATTTTCTGCTGTTTTGTGGTGTCATTTAATAAATAAAAATTGCACGTGGACAAGCATCTAATCCGGAACAATAAAAAAATAAAAATAAACACGGCAAAATAAACACTTGATCCGTATAGGATTCGAACAATTTTACGACACAGTCGCCGGTTATTAGATTTAGGATATTATTTCATGTTTCATTCACGAGTCACTTATATGTTTTATAATTCATGATCAAGTTAAATTGAATTCTATTATTAAATCACTGGTAAGAAGCTGTGGAAGCTCAGAGGCAAGGCGCTTTTTAGGTAAAGGGTTTAATTCCCGGGTAGACACCGACGGGTGGAATGTGATGATAACTTAATAGAATCCTTCATCTTCTTTATATATTGAAGTTTGTTCTATTTCATTCGTTAGTCTGGGTATTTTACATCTAGCGTAAAAGAGGTGCTCATATATCGAAAACCATAATTTTTTATAGTCATCTTGTGGAAACCTCCAACACGGTGAGATACGATATGAGAATCAATTCGTAACTAATCCAATCCCATATAATTTTGCTAGTGTTCCTTAACTTTTTTTCTTAAGCTTTTTTGTAGTTTAGTTGTCTATTTCTTGTTATTTGTGGGTAACAATAACAAGAAGTGGCTTAGTAGCCATTGTTACCTATATTAAGGATAATATAAGGCTTGTTTGCTTGTTTCGTTCTAAAATTATTTTGTTTTAAATTTGTAAAGCTCATTTTCTTGTTGGTACCTAAATATTACTTATTTATAAATAAAAGTATTATGAGACTCCGTAAGATAAAGAAAGATCCAGTGGCCGTGACAGGTAAGCTCAAACAAACGCGATTCTTCAGGTATCTCGACTGCACGAGTATATCTGCTGTTTAATTTTCTGTAGATGTTTAGCAGTGGAATATTAAAGATTCATCACTGTTGACGATGCTGTTGAAATGTGTACGATTGTGCTAGTGTATGCTTAATAAATACATATTACCAGTACTAAATTAAAAAAAAAAAACATTTTTTTAAAGATTTGTAGCGGTGTTTTTGTGTAACTCAGTGAACAACTATAGAAATAAAAGCCTGGCGCATCGCCAGTCACATTCTAGAGCAGTGATTTATTTGTATTGAAAACGATATAATTTTAAAACTGTTTATTCTGCATTTTGTCCCTATAACTCCAAACTGACTATTTTTGCTTCAGTTATTTTAAACTTTATGGTTTTTGTACTGATTTCTAGTATTAAAATGTACTAGGAATGGATTTTGTAATTGAAAGCCTGTTTGTTATCTTACAACATAGTATTGTTTCCTTAGAGCACAGAACTTATAGGAAAAAAATTTAACTCTTATTTTTCTTTAATTTAACTTTGATATTGTGTTTACGTGACAATAATTCTGCCAAAGTCTCCTTTTTAATATCGTGTCATGATCATCGTCGTCATTACAGTCCTTCACAAGTCCACTGCTGAACAAAGGCCTCCCCCAAGGAATGCCACAAAGCGCGATCGTGACCCACCTGCATCCAACGACTTCCTGCAGGTCTCACCAGGTCATCACTCCATCTAGTGGGGGGTCGCCCTACACTACGACTACCGGTACGAGGCTGCCACTCGAGAACTTTATTTCCCATCGGTTGTCAGTTCTTCGAGCTATATGGCCGGCCCATTGCCACTTCAGCTTACTAATCCGTCGGGCTATATCTCTAGTTCTACTGCGGATATCCTCATTTTTAAGTTTATCACGCAGAGAAACCCCGAGCATAGTCCTCTCCGTAGCGTCCTCATACGGCCAGCAATGAAGTACCACGTCTCAGATCCATAAATCATTACTGGAAACACACTGGTTGTACAGTCTCGTTTTCAGGTTTTGAGGTATAGCTGACGAGATGTGTCGTAATTTCCCGAACGCTGCCCAGTCGATTTGAATCCGTCGATTGACCTCTCGGTCGAAGTTGGACTTACCTAGTTGGACTATTTGTCCCAGGTAAACGTAATTGTCAACAACTTCGAGCTTAGTGCTCCCAACAACTACCGGCATAGAAGTGACATAGACATTACACATGATATTTATTTTGTCCATGTTTATTTTAAGACCTATCCGTTGGGAGACACTATTGAGTCATTGAGCATAGTGCTTCAGTCCTCGATTTTGCCATAGCGACTATATCATCGGCAAATCGAAGTTGATGTACTCACCATTGATGTTAATACCGTATTCTTTCCAGTTTAGTAGCTTGAAAACGTCTTACAATGCAGCGGTGAAGAGTATCGGGGATATGGCGTCACCCTGTCTTACACATCTTTGCAGTTGGATAGGTTTCGTACTCTGGTTCTGTACTCGGATAGCCATCGTAGCCCTACTGTATAAACATTTCAGAACGTCAACTTGGACTTCACCGCTGAAGGGGCTGTAGTACCGGCCAAATTTCGATGGAATCAAAAGCTTTCTCATACGTAAGGTAGATTGTACTCTTCGATCTTCTGTACTCTTCAATCTGCCGCAGGGTATGTATGTGCTCTATGGTACTAAAGCCTTTTCGGAAATCGGCTTGTTCGGGAGGCTGGAAATCGTCAAGTCTGCGTGTGAGTCAATTCGTAATGACTTTCGAAAACAGCAAGTAGACGCGACTTAGAAGAGAAATCGGTCTGTAGTTCTTCAAGAGAGCGGTGTCACCTTTTTTGAAGAAAAGTCCACCGCAATTCTGCTCCACGTCTTCGGAGTAGTTCCACAATGGAGGACGGAATTAAAGAGCTTCTGAAGAACAGTACCGGTTTTTCACCAGCTTTCATAAGCTCCGCTGTAACTCAATCCTCGCCTGAGGCCTTTCCGTTATAAGGTGCTGGAGAGTCATTCTAATCTTGCTCAGACTGACGTCCAGGATATCATCGGAATAGCGTCAGATAAGACTTGGTCTTGGATAATTACTTGAACTTGCGTATGGCTTCAACTATGATGTGTACAGCTGCCCATAGAACCTCTCAATCTCACTCAAAATCTCAGGTGTCCCGGGAACGATGCAACTACAATCGGTCTTCAGCTTCGACAGTTGGCTATTTCTGTCTAGAGCAAAGTCTAGTGTAAAGACTTTGAAGCCCTCGTTCCGCTCGATCGCTTCTTCAATACAAGCAGTATTAAATTTGCGGAAGTCCCGCCACATGCATTTGGAGATCTATCTGTTCAGTTGCCTGTATGCAGTCAAATCTGTTGAAGACTGCAGCTTTGTTACCCGTCTAACAGCCATGAGATTAGGAGTGTGGTCGGAGAGTTTTTGATTTCTTCTGCGGCGGGTCTTGCAGAACTTAGCTCCGACCGCATGGACAGTTTCCACGAGCTTTTCATTTACATCGCCAACTGCATTGCAGTCTTCTAGGCGCCAAAAACGGTTTTGTAACTCGAGCTGAAAGTTTGCGGGACTTTGGATTAGAGCACGAGTGGGACGGAGCGTTTACTTCATTAGACGAGACCTCTCCAACTTAAGTTTAGTGTGCCTCTAACCATTCGGTGATCGCTGCTAGTTTTCACCCTTGCGATCACAGATATAACTGACAGTTGCCGTTTTGTCGTCATAATGAAGTGAATCTCATTTTTTGTGGAACCGTCGGGGCACGACCAAGTCTACTTTCTGTGGAGCCGCTTCTGGATTAAAGAGTTCATCATAAAGAGTCCCTATTTCTCCACGAAGTCGGCCAGCTCCTGGCCCCTTGGGTTCCGTTGCCCTATCCCAAATTTCCCTACCTTCAGCTCGCCGTTCTCTCTTGTGCCTAGTTTTGCGTTGAAGTTGGCCATTAGCACCGTATAGTAGGTTTTAGAGGAATGGATAGCTCTAGAAATATCCTCATATATTTTCTCGACTTCCTCATCGGAATGTGCCGAGGTTGGTGCGTAAACATTTACGACCCTTAGCGAATACCGTTTGGTGATTCTGAGTATAAGGTACGCAACCCTCGTCGACACACTCCCAATCTTTACAACGTTGTTAACTTCGTTGCTCATGGGCAAGGCATTCTCTGCCAGCTAACCTTTAGTAGTGTGGTGAGAGCTATGGGTAAAGCCGCGAGAGATAAAAAAAACTAACTTATTTGCATATACTATTCAAAACGTACCTATTATATAATATGAATACGTTAGTTTATCTCTTAGAAGACTATCTCTTCTTCTAGCTCCAGTATCTTCTCGTCAGTCCTCAGGGTGCGTGCGTTGTACTTATGTTGCCAGGCCTATCGAACCTCCACCGGAGATTCTTAGCACCCCCTGTCCCGCCGTTACCATGATCACCACCGTAGCCAGGAATAGCGGGGCCACCGGGGAATTTTATTTGTATGTGGTTGTTCGCGAGTCAATTAAGATCCCAACTGGAAACCAGTGCCGTGCATCAAATAACAGCATAATTTTACACAAATTTATAATTTGTACTACGAATTTTACGAATTAAAACACATCTTAATGTTGTTTGTTGGTCAAATAAATATTTATATCTTTCTTTTTTTATAGAATAATGGTCACAAATGAGCACATTGATAGCCTGATGGTAAGTGAATGCTGTGGCCCATAGACGTCTACATCCATTCTCGATTAAGAATAAAAATGCAGATTCGTTGGCACCCCTGAGGACTAAGATGGAATGCCTTGTTTCCAGTAAAAAGGGTCTTTGGTTATCTATACTCACCATACGAAACACACCAGTATTGAGCTGGCTGGAGCTTTAAGTGAGCTGATATTCAGTGAGAGCATGGTCTTTCCCCGGTCGAGCCGAGCCATTTGTGCTACAACCATAATATAGCTGCAGCATGGCTCTACCACGAGGATATTTTCTTTCTCATCATGAAAACAATCACAACGACAATATCTATAGTAGCAATAATATAACTGACATAGACCAATGGATCATTATTATATTTCCAAGCATGAAAATAATTTTATTTTTGAACTTCTTAAAACGTAACTCTGTATAGATATTTATGCTACGAAATAATTGGTGTCCTGTAAACGTGCGTTCTTTTTTTTACAGAAAGCTCGAAAGTTTTGTTGTAACTGCGCTTAGAATTAAAAAAAAGTAGTTTAAGTATTATTGTTTATTGTTATCGCTATCGTTTAAATATTATTGTTATTCTATAAGCTACGTATATTATATACGTAGCTTTTAAGTAAGCACATGACATAAATCTTTTAGCTGTCATAAATATATATAATATTTTAATACGTGGTAGAGCCATGCTGCAGTTATATTAGTGGTATAGTTGTAGCAAGAATGGGTCGGCTCGACCGGGGAAGGACCACACTCTCATAGAATTCCAGCATAAAATAGTAGCTTAATGCTATCTATAGTGAGTAATGTTTTGTATAGTGAGTGTAGAGAACCGAAGACCCTTTTTACTGGAATCGAGCAATTCCACCATAGTTCTCACGGGTGACAACGCATCTGCATTTTGATTTGTAATCGAGGGTAGATGTAGATGTCTATGGGCCGCAGCAACCACTTACCATCAGGTGGACTGTGTGCTCATTTATCACCCTATCCTATAAAAAAGAAGCGATACTATTTATATTTTGGTAAAAGTCAATTGTGAAGACTTTAAATTGTAATATTAAAATACAATGCCGTCAACTGTAAATGTATGCCTATATAATATAAAAATCATAAATTCTGCACCGAACTTATAAAAATCTACGTATTTAAGGACGTTTTCTTGTATTATGAAAGAATTCTAGCCAATATGAGAGACTATGTAATGCGTGTAGCCGAAGATTGGGCTAAGTGGCGCGCCTTGGGAGAGGCCTATGTCCATCAGTGGACTGCCAAGTAGGCTGATGATGATGATGATGGTGATGAAGTAATGGAGTTTATTGTAAGAATTCTAAATACTCGCAATTATTATAATGGAGTTTATTGTAAAAATTCTAAACACTCGCAATTATTAGTGCATGTCTTAATACATTTGTGAAAATGTAATGTACGTAAACAAAAATAAAAGTAGTTTTAAAATTAATAAAAAAATAAGTGATATTAATTCTGTAAATACTAGGAACAGACACAAGCTAGTAGTACTTGTTACTCTACTCCACCGAGTCAGTAATTCATTCTTGGGGCGATGTATACGCTTTTACAACATAATCCCAGAAAATATACAAAATTTGTCACACGCATAGTTCAAAAATTTTATTAAATTAAGTTTGTATAAAAAGGGTTATTATAACATTAAGGATTTTGTGGATGATAATATAATAATCCCTGGGAAAGGTGATCGCTACCAAACTAATTTGTCTTGTGTTGTTAATTGTAAACATGATTGTAAGCTATTATTTAAAAAAAAAGAATAGTCCCGTTGGGTTTCTTGCTGGTTCTTCCCAAGACAGAGGTTTTTCTTTTACGAGCCATTGGTAAATGAAAAAAGTGACTTATAATAAGTATTGTTTACAATCTACATTGAATAAAAAGTTTCTGTTTCTGTTTCATGTTTACATGTATGAGAACCCAATTTTTACAAAGGAATTTTCATTTATTTCATTCCGAATCATACAATTGTTTTAATGTAGCGTGTGCGATGAGATTTAAATAATAATTTTGTGCGCACATGTGCTGAGCACCAGCCCAGCTCGTGTCTATTGAGATTTGACACAGGTTCCGTGAGTCAGCGGTTTGCACGACCGGCGACTTTTGCCCTTAACATATGCATACCCGAACGTGACTTGCAGGAACCATGACAGGCCCCTTTAATTGGTACTGAAGACAATTCAATACAATTTGAACTCGAGGCTTATACTCTAAAAAATTTAAAATGTACGGTACATTTGCAATGATATGGCTTAGGATACAGACGGCAAAACTTAATGTCGTAGGTTCGATATGATTAATTTTTTGAATCACTCCAAGCATTAAACAATACTATACTTAAGCTGACTGCTCAGTGGACGAATAATTGTTCCAGGTCCGGATATTTCATCATCATTCACAGTGATTGCAGTACATCACAAGTCCACTACTGAACATAGGCATCCAGCAAGGAATACCACAAACAAAGCACAGTCTTGAACCAACTGCATTCATTAATTTCCTTCATTTCATAGCAGGTTTTCACTTTCATGGTAGTCAGATTGGCAATTGTAGTGTTTGTGGTCAGAATGAAATTTTATATCCAAGAAAATGCTAATAAATAACTAAAGTAACATTTTCTTAAAAAAAAAAAAAGAAAACCTTTGTTAAATGTGTTCAACGGGAATACTAGTACTTTAAATAGTTTTATTATTTTTTAAATTGCTGTGGAGAATTCAACATTAATGACAACAGATTTTTCTATACCGAAATTAAAAAAGGCTGTCTCGCTTCTTTTTTCACATTTTTATCAAAAGGTACGCTTAATAAAAATTAACCGTGAGGTAGAATGTACGTCAAAAATAGTGCACATCGAAATAATAAGTAAAAAACAAGCAACCGCTCTCAAAGAGAGTAGTGTGTACGTGTGAGTGTGTTACAGGAGTGTGGGTAGGCAGCTTGCTAAACGCAATATAAAGTGTGGTTGTGGTGGTAGCATGTGTATATAGGTATAGACAGGCACAGCCTCGCCCCGCGCGGTCATTAGTACCCCGGACCCCGCGCGCTTGCCGTGGAGAAAGTATGATTTTACTCCTATAAAGCCGTATTTCTACTCCATACAGGCATTCGAATACGCATGGAGAAGTTCCCGGGTTCCGAAAAAGGACATGTGGTGCTTGTACATAATTTCCGAGGTTGAAACAATCTCAATATGGTGGGCGTACGTTAATTTTCTTCACGGCAGTTTCGCGTGAAGTTTGAGACGCTTTAAGCCGAATGTTTTACTGTATAAGCAGAAAATGTAATATTTAACGTTCATCTCAATTATTTCAAATTATAGTTTGACTAATACATTTGTACATTATAATAATGTAAATTGAAACTTAAAGTCAAGGAATAAACTGTTCGATCGTTTTGTTATTCTTTAAAAACATTTCTCTGTGTATAGATAGCGTCCCAGCTGAGCAATTAGGGACCATCACGTGGTTGAGGGGAATAACCGTCAACAAAAAACGTCCATGACACCGGTGAAATTATTGTTAGTATTTTTGTATTTGTCTTACGTAATATAATATTTCATTCAAGCGCAATACCATTTACACTACATAACACGACCTTTATATGTAAAAAAAGAAACAAAATATTGTTGATATTGTACAAGTTAATTGCATTAATATCTATAGATACGGAATAATTAAACAAAACATTATATACAAAATATATTTGATATAACATATACCTATAAACATATTATGCAAATATGTGAGGAAACACGTCTATATTATGTTAATACTCATATTATAGTCAAATAAAACGTTAAGTAAATACCTTCTACTGCCTAGTTGGGAAAAGATTTGGGCGAACATTTGCTCAAAAGTAGCTTAAGCCTTTAAAAACATTGAGAACATATTTTTATAACCATTTTATTTACAAAAGTATCGACAAAGTAAAAAGTATAAATAGCTCTATTGTGGGCATTACGAAGGATAATGTATTTGTATCGTGAACTATGTACATATATCGCAACTGGAGACTAGGTACTAGTAATGATCCTATTTAGTTGAGTAAAATAATATAAAGGAGTGAGAAGAAAAACAATTATAACTATATTGATGAGTTGAATAATTTTGAAAATAATTTTGTAATATTCGGACGATATATTTAAGGCTTAAATGTCTTATTAACGAATTACTTCTGTGTATATTAATATAAGCATACAAATAAGTAAGCACGTTATGGTAATGCGAAAACATTATTTTTAAACTCTACATGTTTTTATTATTTATATAAAATTTTTCTTTTGCATATACAATAAATAAAATAGCCCCATTAACATTTGTCAGTTGTGGATAGTAGTAATAGAATCGTTTTGTTTTGATGACGTTTATTTTCCTGGATACATCGTTAACTCTTTTTTATTTAAGGGCCTTTAAGATATTTAAGACTATTTTGATATCATGAAAATCAATATGAACAGGTGTGAACCTTATCATCATCACAAAGAAACGCAATCTCAGCAAGAGCATAACGCGCGGGAGTTTACACGGTGGCGTCAGCGTCGGCGTCACGAGGTCGTTGCCATATCGATTTTCGATTTGCACCCTCAGGAGCATAAGTGGGTCAAGTGCTGGGCAACAAGATCAGCATACAGCACCATTGTTTTGGTGGTATTAAAAATCATTCTAGATAAGTGTTTGTAAAAGATATCGAATTAAAATCGACTATGAAATAAATACTCATATTATGTGGACTACCTCTACAGTTATGTGAATACGACAATAGAATATAGACTAAGTCTAGTTTTAAATTTCTGGCAGTGGAATTTTTAATCCAAACAGTATTTATTTTTTAGTGCTATGTTTAGCAGTTAACAATGGAAAGATACCTAGGCAAATAAGAGATATTGATAGTTATCAGCTCGTTAATGTTCACTGCTGGAAATTTGCCACTACCGTCATAGGAAGAGAAGGGAATTCCAGTGGTACTTATATATATATATATAGACAGGCCTGTTGGTCTAGTGGTTAGTGACCCTGACTGCTAAGACGGAGGTCGTGGGTTCGATTCCCACCCAGGACAAACGTTTGTGTGATGAGCACGATCATTTGTTCTGTGTCTGGGTGTAATTTATCTATAATATTTATGTATTTAGAAATATATAAGTATGTTTATCAGTTGTCTAGTACCCATAACACAAGCTCTGCTTAGCTTGGGACTAGATGGCGTTGTGTGATAGCTGTGGAATATTATTATTATTATAATATATATATAGTTCTAAGCCATATGCATCGATTCCCTGATTTCCTCATCGGTTATTGGGTTTGTATGCCAAACGGAACTTCTATTCGGGGATCGATTTTCAATCTTCAATTACATAGCGGCTCATAGCCACTCCGGGTTTCCGAACTGATGAGTGTTACAAACTGCGTTTTTACTGTTGATACCTTTACTATGTATTGAAAAATTAGCTGAATTAAATAAAGTAATTATTCCATTGCTTATAATATTATATAGGTATGATATTTCAAGGAATATTTTTAAAAAAATGTGCTTTTAAACAGAACAATAAAAGACTAAAGAAGGTTATTACGTAAATATAAACAATTAAAATTATTTCACAGTTTGATATGATTTTAAAAAAATTTTTTGAACATGGCGCCAAAAATTGCACTTAAACTTTATCAATTAGAATCACGTGTCTAGCAAAATAGAAGTTATTGATACTGAAATGAGGTATTTCAAGTTTCATTAGGGTGCGATCGAAGCAGTTAGAGCCCTTTTATTATCTACTTGCCTCTAAATTGCCGAAAAGAAACCTTCCCCCCCGGAAAAAGGGGAACAGAGGACAAAAACCGTGTACCTAACTAAGCTACCGATTGCGCACCGTTATTTAAAAATCGAAAGCGATAAGATTCGAAATGTTTTTATTTTTTTTTTTTGCAATGGAAAGAAAATTTATGCCTTCTTTAAATTGTACGATGCTATTGGCAGTTCGGTCTTTGAAGTCTTGATAAGATGTTTTTATTTCGTTTCTGAACACTTAGAATGGTTTCGGACTCTGTAATGTAGCATTCGATTTTCGGTAATGGTCAACTGATAAGCAAATGACCTCATTATTGAGTTCAGCTTAGTTTGTTTCGTTCATTTTCCATTTGATTTAAAATTATGTGTGCTTCGACGATGTTCCCGTTTCATATTTTAAAATGTAAATGCTTCAACTGTTTATTACAAAAGCAAATATTGATTTACCTTATAAACTTCAGTATTGTGTACCGTGTTGATAGAGGAGAGTATCCATTACCGCATATCATCATTCCGTGGGTGGATTCAAGGGGACAGCGGAAAATTAAACAACGTGAGAGTGGAAGCATCTCTTTTTTTCACAAAGGAGCACACAGTCCACCTGATGGTAAGTGGTTGCTGTGGCCCATAGACATCTACATCTATCCTCGATTACGAATCAAAATGCAGATGCGTTGTCACCCATGAGGACTAGGATGGAATGCCCCGTTTCCAGTAAAAAGGGTCTGCGGTTCTTTACACTCACCATACGAAACACAGCAGCATTAAGCTGCCATTTGACGCTGGTATTCTGTGAGAGCGTGGTCCTTCCCCGGTCGAGCCGACCCATTCGTGCTACAACTATACTACTAGTATAACTGCAGCATGGCTCTACCACGTATAAAATCGCATCTTCCTGATAACCACTCAAAATAATAAGAATCTGCAACTGCCAACTCACTTACCCAAGTATGGCAACAGTGGTAAATAGTAGGGGGGATCTACGATCAATGGGGAGGCCGATGTTCAGCAGTGCATTTTTGACAGGCTGTTATAATTATTCAATAATTATTATCATAATTTCAACACGTTTCATATTTGCTGTGGCGAGATTCTTGGATGGAATCTATGGAGATTTCCAAAAAGCACACTCCTGAGTCACCTACACCCGTCGACTCCCTGTATGGTTAATCAAGACGCCATGTCACTTTCAATTTATCTACCGGGGGGGGGGGGGGGGGGGGCTAACACTGCGGTTGATAGTGCAGCTATAACAGTTTTTCTATACTTTCTTCCATAGGTATTGGTTGTCAGTTTAACGAGTTATAGGGTCGGCCCATTACCACTTCAACCTGCTGATCCTTTGGGCTGCTTGCTTTATTTACTTTAGTTCTTATACGAAATCCTCATAATGGATTTAATCAAACAAGGAAATCCCAAGCACAGCCTTCTCCATAAGGCATATTGAACTTATTTTTAATTTATTCCAATCGAAGCTGTATATATTCTTTATTCTCATCTTTTTGTCATAATTTATGTATATATTATATATAACACTAGAAAATATTATTTTTATTATCCCAAGCGTAATTGTAAATATAATATTGGAAACTATACTTTAATTTATTTACTAAAATTAAATATGACCCAGGAGAGGATAATCAGATAGATTTCGTCAAGTTATACATTAAAGCGGTGGCCGGGGGTGAATCCGGGCCAATACACAAATACTCCCCCACGGTGCTGATAAAGAACTGAGGGTATTAAACGATTACAAATGCTTCGCGGTTCAATAAACAGCCTACTGTGCGAGCTGGCGTTTTAGACGAATTAGATACTTGTATATTAAGCACGGAAGATAATTCTAAGACTCCCTTTTTACTGATTCTATTTCAAGAGAAAATAAACAAATAATATCCTAACATATTTGTTACCGTGAAAAAATAACATTTGATATTTTATTTAATAAATATTGTAATGTTTTTGTGAAAGATGTTGAATGATGTTGGTAAAACTTTCTATTTATGTTGCATAATTGTAAATTGAACTATAAAATGTCGATATTAGTATGGAGCTATGGTTAGTGTTAAAGTGTAAAAAAGCCGTGTAATATTGAAAATTGAAATTACCTTCTTTCTAAAAAAATATATTTATTTAGTCGAAGTACTTACTCTCATTATTTTTACATTTCTACCTACATTTCTCGATGATTTATGAGTGTTCGATAGAACTCTGGGAATCTGGACTCTACAAAGTCTATGAAGTTATTTTCTACCTTTCATTCAGAACAAAATTTTTCGTTGAATGGCAATTTTTTCAAAAATGGCTATGTACCAACTTACTATTGTTGGGACTAGGTTTGGCTCGTAGGGAGGATGATGTATGATTTCTGCCGATCTAATGTTGAAACGGTTTTAAAGCAGTGTGAGGTCTTACCATGGAGTAATAATCGCGAAGATCGATTGACGAGTTGGATTTGTGTTAGATTGACGTCGGCTGTTGTTAATAGGTTGGATCTCAAAAAGCTGTAGATTAAAAACAGTTGAAAGTAAAAATCATCATCATCATCATCATTACAGCCTTTCACAAGTCCACTGCTGAACATAGGCCTCCCCCAAGTAATGCCACAAAGCACGGTCCTGAGCCACCTGCATCCATCGACTTCCTGCATGTCTTACCAGGTCGTCACTCCATCTAGTGGGGGGTCGCCCTACACTACGCCTACCGGTACGAGGCTGCCACTCGAGAACCTTTCTTACCCATCGGTTATCGGTTCTTCGAGCTATATGGCCGGCCCATTGCCACTTCAGCTTACTAATCCGTTGGGCTATGTCGGTCACTCTGGTTTTACTGCGGATATCCTCATTTCTGAGTCTATCACGCAGAGAAACTCCGAGCATAGCCCTCTCCATAGCTCGCTGAGCGACCTTAAGCGTCCTCATACGGCCAGCAGTGAAGGACCACGTCTCAGATCCATAAGTCATCACTGGCAACACGCACTGGTTGTACAATCTAGTTTTTAGAGATTGAGGTATACCTGACGAAAAGATATGTCGTAATTTCCCGAACGCTGCCCAGCCGAGTTGAATCCGTCGATTGACCTCTCGGTCGAAGTTGGACTTACCTAGTCGGACTATTTGTCCCAGGTAAACGTACTCGTCAACAACTTCGAGCATAGTGCTCCCAACAACTACCGGCATAGGTGTGACATGGACATTGAACATGATCTTTGTTTTGTCCATGTTCATCTTAAGACCTATCCGTTGGGAGGCACTATTGAGGTCATTGAGCATAGTGCTTAAGTCCTCCAGCGATTCTGCCATAAGGACTATATCGTCGGCAAATCGAAGGTGAGTGATGTACTCGCCATTGATGTCAATACCGTATCCTTTCCAGTCCAGTAGCTTGAAAACGTCTTCCAATGCAGCGGTGAAGAGTTTCGGGGATATAACGTCACCCTGTCTTACACCTCTCTGCAGTTGGATAGGTTTCGAGCTCTGGTTCTGTACTCGCATAGCCATCGTAGCCCTACTGTACAAACACTTCAGCACTTCGATATACCGACAGTCAACTTGGCACCGCTGAAGGGACTGTAGCACCGCCCAAATTTCGACGGAATCAAAGGCTTTCTCATAGTCCACATACGCCAGGCAAAGTGGCAGATTGTACTCTTCAGTCTTCTGTACAATCTGCCGCAGGGTATGTATGTGGTCTATGGTACTGAAGCCTTTTCGGAAACCGGCTTGTTCGGGAGGCTGGAAGTCGTCAAGTCTGCGTGCGAGACGATTCGTAATGACTCTCGAAAACAGCACGTAGACGCGGCTCAGAAGGGAAATCGGTCTGTAGTTCTTTAAGAGAGCGTTGTCGCCTTTCTTAAAGAACAAGACCACCGCACTTCTGCTCCACGCCTCTGGAGTAGTGCCACCATGGAGGACGGAATTGAAGAGCTTCTGAAGGACTACAAGTACCGGTGTTCCACCCGCTTTCAGAAGCTCCGCTGTAATTCCATCCTCGCCTGGGGCCCTGCCGTTTTTAAGGTGCTGGAGAGCCATTCTAATCTCGCTTAGACTGACGTCCGGGATATCATCGGAATAGTGTCGGATAAGACTTGCTCTTGGATCGTTACTCACACTTGCGTGTGGCTCCAACGATGATGTGTACAGCTGCCCATAGAACCTCTCAATCTCACTCAAAATCTCAGGTGTCCCGGAAACGATGTTGCCACACTCAGTCTTCAGCTTTGACAGTTGGCTCTTTCTGGCAGACAGATCTCTGGCAAAGACTTTGGAGCCCTGGTTCCGCTCGATCGCTTCTTTAATACGAGAAGTATTAAAGTTGCGTAAGTCTCGCCGCATGCATTTGGAGATCTGTCTGTTCAGTTGCCTGTATGCTGTCAAATCTGTTGACGATTGCAGCCTCATCTCCCGTCTAACAGCCATGAGATTAAGAGTGTGATCGGAGAGTTTTTGTGTTCTTCTGCGGCGGGTCTTGCAGAACTTAGCTCCGACCGCATGGACAGTTTCCACGAGCTTGTCGTTCATATCGTCCACTGCATTGCAATTTTCTAGGCACTGGAAGCGGTTACGTAACTCGAGCTGAAAGGTTTCGGGATTCTGGATTAGAGCACGAGGGGGACGGAGCGTTGACTTCATTAGACGAGACCTCTCCAACTTAACGTTTAGGTTCAGTGTGCCTCTAACCATTCGGTGATCGCTGCCAGTTTTCACCCTTGCGATCACTGAGACATCACTGAACAGTTGGCGTCTGGTCGTCATAATGAAGTCAATCTCATTTTTTGTCGAACCGTCGGGGCTCGACCAGGTCCACTTCCTGTGGGGCCGCTTCTGGAAGAAAGAGTTCATCATAAAGAGTCCCTCTTTCTCCATAAAGTCGGCCAGCTGCTGGCCCCTTCGGTTCCGTTGCCCTACTCCAAATTTCCCTACCTTCAGCTCACCGCTTTCTCTTGTGCCTAGTTTTGCGTTGAAGTCTCCCATCAACACCGTGTAGTGGGTTTTGGAGGAATGTATGGCTCTGGAAATATCCTCATACATTTCCTCCACCTCCTCATCGGGGTGTGCCGAGGTTGGTGCGTAAACCTGAATGACTTTCAGCGAATACCGTTTGGTGATTCTGAGTATCAGGTACGCGACCCTCGTCGACACACTCCCAATCTTTACAACGTTGTTGACGAGAGACTTGTGGACGATAAATCCGACACCTCCTTGGGACAGATGGTCACCCTCCCGGTGATAGAACAAGTTGCCGGACTCGAGGATTGCCGTGTCCTCCCCCTCTCTTCGGACCTCGGATAATCCAATAATATGCCAGCGCAACTTGTCTACCTCTTCTTCCAGCTCCAGTATCTTCTCGTCAGTCCTCAGGGTGCGTGCGTTATATGTTGCCAGGTCGAGTCGTCGTAGGTGGCAACCGAACCTCCACCGGAGATTCTTAGCACCCCCTGCCCCGCCGTTACCATGGTCGCCACCGTAGCCAGGAATAGCGGGGCCGCCGGGGACTGGGGGCCGTCTTTTTGTGTATTTGTTCATTGGGGGGTATTTGCCGTAGTTGCCACGCTTGGCGAGCGGGTTGGCAACCGCAGTTTTTTATTACGTCACAGTTGTCATCAGGAAGATGCTGCTGCCCATCTCCTGCCTGTCTCCCTCTGTCGCCTCTTACGACACCCACGGGAAGATATGGGGTAGTGGATATTCTTAACCGCCACTACACGGCAAAAAAAAAAAGAAAGTAAAAATATAGAATGTAAATTCTTTGGATTTAGAATATTACGGTGCATGTACATGTACATGTGCATAAAAGTTTTAATAACGTAGGTTTAATTTTAATTTCAAGTGGCCACTCCATTAAATACAACTTCATACTTTAACCCGTATTGTTATATTCACATGGGCGAATGGTTACAAGATACCTTAGATAAGTAACACCTTCATCTAGCTCTATTTATGTGGCTCTCCATCCGATTTAGAGCTCTCTAAAAGAGGCCGACGACATTTGCGTTCGTTCACTTACTCCTATCTACCCTCCAACCCAACATTTATTTCCGTACGATATTCCTGCCGTTTGATTTTCCTCCACTTTATTCTGAATAGGCTTGAACTTACAGGTTCTCAGAATAAGATTACTAGATTCTATATCGGTATACATACATTTAAGATTACTTTATCTATGAATTGTAATATTGCATTAGATATGTATCTCGTCTTGAACGGCAGGAGGCGGAAGACAATAAAATCGAAGCAGCGAAATATTTAAAGACAAAATTTTTGAGAGAAAATTCATAAAGTTAAATGGGTTTGTTGCAGAGGTGTTATAGGGATTTTGTTGAGTAAACGATTCAGATATAACCGTCTATATCTTGGCATATATATTTATTTTTAGATTTTAGAAGCCAGTAAGAAAAAATTAATTACTGGCTTTTTGGATATGTAAGTAGGTACTTATTAACAATGTTAAATAATTTACTTCATATAAGGATTTTTGGGCGTAGTTGTTTATACCAAAATAAATCTGCTAAAATTGTATTGACTTATTGTGTTTAGTAGACTTACGGTGTTCTTTAGGAATTTATTTACATAATCTATTCTCTCTCATTTTTTTCATAATTGCGATATTATTAAATTGAATTATATATATATATATATATATATATATATATATATATATATATATATATATATATATATATATATATATATATTTATTTATATTCATTACATTCTCTAATTTTTAATCTTGGCTTGAATATCAAGTTGTTAAAAATAAATTAAATGCGATAAATAAGTATATTAATACCAATCACGCAAAGGTGCAAGAAGTTGTATCATTTCTTAGAAATGCAGGACACGTTCTCATTTACTGATTTCGTATTAAAAAAATGTAGTTGTTTTAAATTATATTTAACTAAAATAAATAGTGTGTTTCAATAATGGTTTCCGTGAATTCACGTATAATATTGAGTTTTCAAAAAAATCAAACCTTCGTGCGAACAAAATTAATATACTTAAGTGTGTCGTACGCTAAACAGTAGGTGGTAACATAGCCCTACGTGGCCTTAGACGATTTTTAAACTTCCGTGTTTCCATAGATAAGCAAATACGGGGACGCGTGTGATGGATATTAAGGGCGCACCTTACATCATTTCGGTTATTACGAGCGGGGTGGTTTCATAAGACGCGCTCCTTTATCTAGACATAACACCCCCCCCCCCTTAATATGCTAAAATCAAATTAGTTTCAAAGCGGAGTGATTCCCTCACGGCAATCGATCGCCCACTCTCGATATTACGATCACGGAGCGCGCCCTATGTCGTTTTGTTTAAATTTGACCACGTGTTTTAAATTGCTCGATGCTGATTTAAGTTTTTTTTCCAAAGATTTTAATGTCATGCTAACCTAACCTATGTACACTTTTTTGCTCTGTGATTCCCATTACATCTATTGGAATTATCCCGACGGTGATTTTCTGTGTTTTATATTTCATTGAAGTGAACACTTCTTTAGGCAAGTTGGGCACTTTTGGGATAAGGAAAATTTACTAAACTTGCGTGACCATCACACTCAGATACGTATATTGATGTGTGTGTATGTATGTGTATAATGTATAGCTCTCTTGGGATGGGGACTTTTCCCTGAACTGGCATGACCGTCATATATGTTTGTGAAGCTAAGTCTTCACTTCTGAAGTGCAGTCCTACGACGTTGTTTTAAGTTTCTTTAGTGTATCACTATTCTTCATTCTGTACGCACGTTAATTCGTTACACAGTCTTGGAAAATTCCGTGGACTTCATTGTAGGTATTTCTGTATTGGTGTATAATAAGAAAAATAGTGATACACCAAATTAACCATACGAAAAAAATTACGTGTGGTTTTTCTATCATGGTAACGGATAGTATTTTGTTAACGAGATATTATCACAGACCAGTTAGAATAAGTATACAAGTTGTTTGAAAGCCCCAATTTCCTGCGAAATTCTTGCGAGCGTTTATCGGGCCGGGGATCGGGGATGTCAGCGGTAAGACGTGGCTTTCATTAGCACGGAGTCTTAGCAAATTAACACCCTCATGACGAGCCCAGTAGGCCTTTGTAGACGTGTATATTTGTTAATAGTGCACTTCGAGTTTGGACGTTGCTAACGGTTCTGACTAACATGAAGTAATCATTTTTAAGACTTCCATAAATATCAAATAATATTTTTTATTAATCATTTATGTATTAATCACCAACAGTTTCTCTAATTGTTATCTACTTTAGTTGATTTTTATAAAGATATTAATATTTAAGTCGTAACCATCCGCTCAATTAAAATTCAATGGTGTTGGGAGTAGTGGTGCTGGGACTAGTGGTGACGGGATTAGTGCATGCAATTGTGGGAGGGCGTGGGGTTTGCTCTTCAATCCGGGTAAGACACATCATTGTATTTAATTGAGCGGATGGTTGCGATATAAATAATAATATCTTTATTATAATGAATTTCCGCAAAGTAACGCTTGATTCTATCAATTGTCTCAGTTGATTTTAATATATTATGCTAAAATAAAGTTATAATAAAAAATAAAAACTTTAAAGCACATAACATGTGCCTAATGTTATTGATTAAATTTTTTATATTTATATTCTAGCCTTAACCGTGTAGTGGCAGAGTAAGAATATCCAATATCCCAAACCATCATGTGTGTGTCGTAGGAGGCAATGGAACTGAACTGAAACAGAAGATGGGCCGCAGCATCTTCCTAATAATAACGCGTGGCAACAGTGGAAAATATCTCCACTATGAGGCAGTTTATGGGGAAGGCCTTTGTTCAGTTGCGGGCTGTTGATAGGATGTTTCAGAATAACCTTATATTCACCTTGCAGTTCAGGATAGTATATATAAAATCGTAATACACCTAAATTGTATTTATAGTAGAAACTAATCCGTGTATCAGTATTTGCTTGTATCTCAATAAAATATAACAAACATAATTTAAAATGGTTGATTAACAACACAGGTAATATTGTTATAATCTTGTTTTACATTATTCGCAATAAGCGATAGGAAGAGAAGCGTATATTTTCCTTACAAAAGCGAAAAGATACGCCGAAGGGCCCCTAGAGAGATGTAGTTGTTTATGCAGCGGAGCTTCGGCCGACAGTCGTGGCTAAACGCTGCGTTGACGGTGACTAATGACGGATGCACTAATAGTTGTGTCGCATTCGCCACCGTCGCCCGGCCATATATCATGCGAGGGAAATGGGGAGGAAACCTTACCATCACTCTACGACGATAAGGAGATTTGTAACAGTGAGCAGTTTTGGACTTGTTGTCTAATCAACCTGTGAAGAAAAGGTGTTCATGGACTTTGTATGAGTTAGTTACTTGCTTCATTGCTTGGTTTGTAGCTGGTTCTTTCCAGTATAGAGGTTTTTTCGAACCGGTTGTAAAAGTAAAAAAATGACTTTCAATAAGAATTGCATTTTGAATAAAAATTATGTAATTCCATTCGATGCAGTATTAATTTCTTAACTTTATTGGTCATATAAATTCAGTAAAATAATTATATATATATATATATATATATATATATATATATATATAATATTAGATTTTAAATGACTTTAAAAGTGGAAGTTATTTGATTCTCTTGTTCTGGATCCGATTTTTGTAAATCTAAATAAAAATGTATCACGTTTTGACATCTGAAGAGTCTGATTATTTTGAAAGGTTTCTGTTTACATGTTGTGTCAATACGGTCGTAAGCTGTTCTGTTTGTACGTTAATGAACTTTCTCCACAACAAATTATTGTATATAGGTACTTCAAACTAATTTTGATTAGACACGTGATTGCAAATTGCATAAATTATTAGTTTTCATTAAATTTGAATGGTGGTTGTTTGTGTTTTTTTAAATTGAATTATGAAAAAGTATGCAGATGCTGTATCGAGAAGGAGTGTTATTCAAAGCTAATAAAATATAAGAACTTGTTGACAAGTTATAAATTCTAAACAGAATGAGAAAAATTGTATAAATGGAATGTTGATGCAATCGTCGTAAATATTCAATGTTACTTATAATATCATTGTGAGTATGTATAAAATAATGCTATTGTTAAATTATCTGGAGACAAATATATTCTTTTACTTAACAAAAACTATTCACTGATACTTTTTACAAGGTAGCAATTCCTCCCATCATTAATGTCACACGATAAACGGCGAGTGCGGGGAGGCGCCCCACCGCGCTACGGCGTAACACCGCTACGGCTCAAGATTAATACATCGTAGAGGCCGTGTTAGTGGTGCAACAATTTGTCTCTATAAATGTTTACTCAGCGAGTGGTTGAGACCGCGCCGGGCGATTAGCCCCGCCAAATTTATTGTTTAATTTCAAAGGCGTTATTAATAACGTGCGAAATGATTAAACGGATTTCGCGGCCTGGCTTTAAGACGTTCGCTTTTGATTTATTCTCTTACGGCTTAATATGCTCTTGTGGCTTGTCAGGCATGGATGTGAGAATTTAATTATATAATTTCATATTTAATGCAATTCCGTATGGAATTTACCATTAATTAATATAAATTTGTCTGCGTGCGTGATATTAGATTTTTATTACTGTAGAAGAGCTTTACTTAAGTTTACTTTAAAAATTGGTCAGAAAATACTTGGATATTTCTTATTTAAAATTAATTGCAATACCTCAAATAAATATATACGTTACAACAACCTCCATTTGCAACCTATTTAAGTGTAGTTCTGTTTATCAATAAACATTTATATAGCCTTAAGGAACTTAGTTAATTACGGGAGAGCGGACTCGCATCCGGAAACCGGACAACGCGATACGTCGCGCATCGCACCCTCGTCTCAGACAAGCTTCTGTATGTCGACTCAGTATTCTCTACAGAATACATTAAGAAACACTATATTTTAGGTAAATAGCGTCGTAAAGTCCATCCAGTTAGATGTTTATTATTTTACGTTATAAATGGAGATAGGACGTTTGTATTTTGAGTGCGTTTTCGAAGATATGCTATTGTGGTTAACCGAATATGGACCCCAAGTTTACGCACATATTGTTGAGAATGTTCTGTGTAGGGCACAACTTGTGGTCGTGTTTGCGATGTGGGGGTTTTATATGTGTAAGATGATGCTTGTTTGGCGAACTCTAGCTGATATGATAAATCAGTTTACAACTATTCAAAGTTCACTTGAGAGTCGTGGGACTTGTAAATTCTTATATTACGATGCGATTACAAGCGATTTATAAATAATATTAAACCACCAAAAACTCATGATGATTTCTGACGATTGATGATTCATGATATTTACGCGAGCACTACACATTGATTAAAACTACTTTTACGGATTTTATCGCGCTTAATTTACTTTATTTTTATTACCGTAAATGTAGTTTCGTGTTTAATTTATTTTATTTTTAATACCTTAATGCTTAATCACCTAAAACGCACGATTTGTTTTATGTACGCAAAGCTATCAATTTAAATAAAACTGAATTTTACGGATTATTAACTTATTATATATTCTTGGCGTTTCGAGTACTTTACAGCACCTATGGTTCCGGAGTATTTAGGTGTGATTTTAAAAGTTCATACTACATAGATCGGATTAAAAATTAAATATATTAATCTGAAGGTCTTCCCGTGACCACGTGTGCTGTCAAATACGAAACGTCGCTAATAAAAAAAAGTTAATATAACCGACAAAATCCATAAAACCTAGTTGTGACTTTCTGGGTGAACTCGCAGTGAAATAATGTTGAGTTTCTTCGCAAGCTCCGTTTATTTGTACAATTATACAAAAATAATCGGTAAACAAGAAATATTCAAACTCGTTGAGAGAATGCACGCACGGTTTTTTTTCTACAGAATTGATTACATACTACCTCCCAAAAACTTGAATTTTTATACCCGTCGCACATCCGTTACATTACATTACATTGCCATATACAATACATTGCCATATACAAAAGAAAATAAATTTTGTCTACATAAATATAAACACAATTAAAATATAAATAAATTTATAACTTAAAACACAAAAATAAAAAATAAAACTTAACATAATGCTGCGTAGCCCACACTGTTTTTATTTAAATGTAGAAGTCACAATTATAACCTTATACGTATTATGTATTAACATTTATACATAAATATTTTTAACCATCTTCTAAAACGGAGGTGGATTTCAATTGCACTGTGTTTTTGCTTCTTTTCTATTTTGTGCGTAGCGCGGTTTCTTCATCAAATACGAAAGATTTTGATGATTATTTTTTATATAAAACCCCCATGAAATGTTTAATACAACTTTCTTGGTAACAAACCTTGAGATCGTGATATTCCTTAGTGCACTCAAAGGGGCCAAGGGCTTTAAATCTTCTATATCGTCATCGTAGTTGTAGCACCGACTGTTGTAGGTTTTTAATAGAAATTATTTTATTATTTTTAGTTCAAAAATATTAAATATAAGTCTATAACTAGAATTCGAAATTTGAAAGATTTATCGTAAAAGAAGTTTTTACTTTTACTTTTTTATAACGATTAAAATATTTGACATTACGAGGACAGTTTTTTATTGTTACCGTAAAAATGTGTGATTGTAGATTTTACCAAGCATAATCAAAAATTATCGTAACTTTATACTAAGACTCAATTACTCTTTTCATTTCATTATACGTGGTAGAGCCATGATATGATAGAGGTCGGCTCGACCGGGGAAGGACCATGCTCGCACAGAATACCAGCGTCATACAATAATGTTACTGTGTTTCTTATGGTGTAGAGAACCGGAGACCCTTTTACTGGAATCGAGGCATTCCATCTTAGTTCTCAGGGGTGATAATGCATCTGCATTTTGATTCTTAATCGAGGTTAAATGTAGATGTCTATGGGCCTCAGCATCCACTTAATTAACAAATTAACAAATAAGGTGGACTGTGTGCTCATTTGTCACCCTAATTCTATAAAAAAATGTCGGTGGATTCCGCGTAATACTGCTGGTGAATCACCGCTTTTCTGTTGACTTACTGGCAGAACCATTTTGATTTTGAGGAAGAATTTGCATTCGAACCATTTTGCATCAAAAAAATACAAGAAACTTTATTTTAACTATAACTCACTTAATTTATTTTGTCCTTGAGAATTCTATTACACTTAATAATAAAACACTTTTATATGTTTCCTCTCGGGATATTGCGTGAAGATTCTTTCATACACCATATGATTTTTGAAGTTTAATATTAAATAAAAAGGATAACTAATATTCTTTGAAGATTAAGACGGTAAAGTATCAGAAACTTCTCACAAAAAATAACTATTTGTAGTTCAACTAGTCCAAAAACAACAAGTTCATCGTCTGAGACCGTCCATGAAATTCATTAAAGCATTAGAGGTTTAAAAAAGTTAAGGCACAATAGCGCCCGCGGGCCGCCCAAGCGGCTATATTCTTACTGCGACCTTGTAATAGGATTACTGAGGGCAACGCAGGTAATGTCTCTAATTGGTGTTAAAATCAGGCCGACAATGAAGAGGACAAAGGCCGGCGCCCAGCGGCCGCCCTTGGTGAAAGTGATTTATTGATTGGTGGCCTGTTCTTTCTGTTGGCTTAGTCGGATTAAGTTTTGTTTGTTTGTTTGCTCGATGCAGCGGCTTCCGTTTGTTTTCGATTTAGGACGAATAGTTTATGTAGTAATACGCTCATTTGGAGGTTATGTGCTGTTAATAGTTTTATGAAAATTATAAAACAATATTAGGCTTTAAATTTGGTTCAGATAATCAATTCATAATATGAGTATGAGTTATTATGACAATGGTTTAAATATGTGATGTAAATTACATTTTAAGCTTATAAGTTTTATAGCGTGAATAACATAAAACAAAACTTTTTCGAACTTTAAACATTTTAAATTGTGAGTTAAAAGATACATACCTATATTTATACAGTTGGTAAATGTTTCTTATTATTTAAAGTGTGTTGTAGAATATTTTAATAAGAACATTCTTATAAAATTATCTAAGGATACATATATTAAGGATTTACTTTTTTTCAGTTTTTAAAAATATAGAGAAGTTGACACGTTCGAAATTAACCTTCAGAAGTTCGATGCTCAGAATCACCGATAAAGGGGCACGGAACGCCAGTTGTCGCCTGCATTGATTTATGCCCCCGGGGATGATATAGCGGCGCGAAGGCGAAAGTGTTGCCACCGGCCGGCGTAAATCATAACCGACGATGTATTGACAGCCAATGAATACCGTCATTATATGAGAAAATACTGTAATTTAGTATTTGCTACTGGGACTACTGGGAGCCGTGGAATGTTAAATGTTATGTTTATTGGATAAATTATGTTAATAGATGATTAGTTTGTGACATGCATTATTCTTAAAAATAATTTTATACTTTTATAAGGATACTAATTTACAACGCTATTTATATAATTATTTTTGACTTATAATATATATTCAATTAGTATATTATAAGACTCTACGGCAGCTGACCGCTATGCGTCTACATCACCTGAGGGTGCCTCGTGTAGAGGCGAAACACGTGTCGTATTATCGTCGATGGTGTGTCTTTCCTGGAATATTGGTATTGGGAGTTGTGGTGCTGGGATTAGTGGTGACGGGATTGGTGCACGCAATTAAGGGAGGGTGGGAGGTGCTCTTCAATCCAGGTAAGACATATCATTGTATTTAGTTAGCGGAAGGTTGAAAATAATTAATATCTTTATTATAAAGGATATCCGCAAAGTAACGCCTGATTTTATTAATTAATCAATTATCCATAATATATATATATATATATATATATATATATATATATATATATATATATATATATATATATATATATATATATTTAACCTACGACGATAAAGAGGGGTGTTATATGTTTAACGTGTGTATCTGCGTGTCTGTCGGTGGCATCGTGGCTCCCAAACTGATGAACCGATTTAAATTTAGTTTGTCTTTTGTTTGAAAGGTGACTTGATCGAGAGCGTTCTTATCTATGATTCAAGAAAATCTTTTCAGCCGTTGAACGATCATCAGCTATTTTTGTTTCATGGAGTATTAAATTTTTTATTTAAGTTATATATAATGTCTTTATAAAAACTTCTTTTGTGCTCGTAAGTTAGTTATAACTTAAATCTTTATTTGCTGTTTTATACTACTAATATTTCTATAATTCTTATTTACCTTTAAATACTGGTTACTAATAATTAGCACACAGTCCATTGTTCGTATATTTATATAAAGCTCTACTATATAGTTAAACATTTACAAAATTATTTCCTTAATTTGTACTAATGTAGGTACAATTTACGAAATCGCTGACCGGGATATAAATGCACATAATTGGTGAGGCATTCTATGATTGGGGACAAGTGTAGGTTCCGTCTTGGGACCATGGCCTCAACCTCAAATTTACGATCATTTTTCACATAAATCAAAGAGAACCCGCCGGAAGATTTATTGCTATCTGTGTTCATGTTAGTAGTGCGAATAGACAAAGATTGTTCTACCTGAGTTGATACGCCTTGCGATTTTTTAAGGTTAAATTCACTTTCAAGCATCGTTTAGAAGAGAATGAAAGTGTAAACAATTTTTTTTCTAAAGTGTCAAACTAAAGTTGTTCGAATGGGTTCTTTTTTAAAAGCCAAAATTCCAACACAATTTCCTCAGGTTGCAACTTGCGAGGTTCTGGTTGAAAGGAATTTTGTTAACCGTATGTAAGTTATATCTAAGTTTACTAAATTAAATTCATTAACGGACTTACAAAATGAGGAGGTTCTCAATTTGAGTGTATGTTTTTGTACGTCTGTTACGCGATATATTTGCAGATTGTGAACTGATTTTAATAATCTATTGCTAATTAAATGAACTTTACCTCCAGGGTGGACACATTCAATAGAACTGGAGTCTTCAGTTTTAAAATGAGTACGGGTGTGTTCTTGTGCTGTTGTGTTACACTTTACGATTATTATTAACATTTTGAAGAGTAGAATATTAGTCGGATATCAAAAGTCGGCTTTTACAACGCGTAGCTCACTCGCCATAAATTTCATAGGCGAGTTCAATCATTGCGGGCATCACCGTCATGCTCGAAGGTAAAGGCAAAAATTGTAAAATAAAAAAATATTTCGCGAACATATGAAGTCGCCTTCCCATCACAGTCCACTGACACATTCATAGTGTTATAGACTCAATAAATTGTGCTTATAATGTAAAATTGAGCCTTTTAGGAAGACTATGACTAAGACTTAAATATTCCTCTGCTAATAGATTCGTAATCCCTGAAGAAATGAGAATTTGATTTAACCTACTTACACAATTCAGAGAATTATTTAAATTAAGTGGCAATGCAATAGGCTATTTGTAAATTACTTGTAGAATGAAAATACCACAAATACATTATATAGGTATTTATGCTTTTCGATAAATCCCTGTTGCGAAAGCGTTGTGCGAAGAAGCGGTAAAATTTATATTAAATACAAGCCGGTATCGGGCACGTTTCTGCCGAAAAAAATTGAGTAAATATCCTTTTAAATTTGGAAGAGTTATAATAATTAATTAAGAATGATGATACATTTATTGAAATTGAATGATCTATAACTTTCAATTGGTACGATACGCATGAAACTGTAAGTTCTGTAAGTTAATTGTACTATGTCTATAACCTTCCCGCAAGTGCAAGCAATACTTTGACTAAATTTTCCCGCAATCTGATGAACGATATGGCAGCGCGTAAAATATGAATAAACAAACATTAATTTTTATAAATTAAACCATATAATAGATTACTTTTGTACATTTTGCCCTGTAATTGACCTTTCACTAGATTGTGGGTAATAACGATCTGATAGGGCACGTTTAGTGGCGTCACAGGTACGATACGTCTGGAATTACAATCGTCAATCCTGTTGCCACCAAACCAACTCTACAACAGGAGTTGCTCGTGCCCAGTGAACTTTAACGGGCTGGTGATGAAGAAGAAGGCATGCAGGAAATTGAAAGATGCGTCCTACTAAAGATCGCGCTTTTCGGCGGTTTCTGGAGAGGTCTTATGAATTTCAGTATGTTCAAAATAGATTTTCACAATACTGATAACCTAAATAGAATAAATATTTTCTGTATTTTATATGTGCATACATATAAAACTAATCAATGAGCCGAGTTGTAGTGATGTTGAAATAAAACCCACATTTGATCGTCGCTAAACTGACTCAATTCATATAATTTCGACACATTTAGCCTTTACATTTATTATTAGCCGTTAAAACTGATCGTCGATATTTAATAAGGATCATTTATAAACAAAAGACATAGAATGACAAAATTCCCAAGCCATCATCATTACCTGTAATGGCTTCGTATTATAGTGAATATTTCAGTTGTTTAGTTACAGACCGTGTTATAAATGTTGGTTCACGCGATTTCCTCTCACATTATTTTACTAGGTACATACTTTATTTTACTGTTTGTATTATCCACAATACACAATTCACCGCGTATACAATATCATTAACATTTATAATTATTGTAAATTTTAACGTAAATTATTAAAATATACAAATAATAATTGAAATTTCTAATGCCGTTAATGTACTTAAAGTATCTGTATACAAGTTGAAACACAAGAAGGAGGCTATTATGCAAATGCATGTACGTACATATATTTAAATATTTTTCACGACATTTTTAAAACGAACTAAAAATATAAAATAATTTATTTATCCAAATAATTATTTTCTCATTCTTAATAATGTATATGCAATTTTGCAATAGATTTCTTATTTATTATCTTTATGTTACGCCATAGAGTAATTAGACTATTCTATGTGTTACGCATTAACTTGCTTTCGTGTTTGTCTGTTTGTTTGTCATACAGTTCTGAGCTATGTTTCAAGTCTCCATCGAGAAGTTATTTTAAAATTGATTGCAAAATGTTTATCGAACAAGTAAACAAACATACAGACCGACAAGAAAGCGAGTTAATAAAAACGTGTTAATATAAAATGTAATACACTTTCATCTTTTCGCAACGGACTTCGTAATTTTAATAGCAACAACGAACTTTATAAATCGAGTGTTCATATCATACGTCAGTCAAACGCGGAGGAACAAATTGAGACAGTGTAAAAATAATACGCTATTGTATTAAAGATGAATCGGAATGATCGATTGAGGCAGGGCGTTCATTTTAATTTCGATTCCACGAGATAGGGCCCGGAGGCGTGGTCCGTCGAACAATTTATTTCATGTCCCTAGATACCTACCTTTAGTGCGCTGTGGAGGACACGAATAGTTTTTGTGTGAAGATTAAACTGTCGCTAGTGACACTCTTTTCGACACAAGGATAAAGCTATAGATGAACACATACTACTTTGACGGACATGATCTTCATGATTACAATGTAAGTTTGAAAAACTTGAAATTTACAGCGTGAAAATTAATTATTTTCATTATTTTATTAATGTGACATAATAATTTCTTTATTTTATATTTTAATAACCCATTTTCACAGTATAATGTTGGTAGATAGACAAAACATCAACAATCTGGATTCCAGTTATAAAAATTTATAATTACGGTATAAAATTCGTAGTGAGAGTTCTGGTGCCACCTCTTGGAAAGGCTAAAACGACGTCTGCCAGGTCAGTTATTTGTATTATATAACAACTTATCCATCATATTAAAATCCAACAAACTGGCTATATGTGATACGCAAAGATATACGTATATCTTTATGTGAATTACTTGTAAAAACTTAAATGTACGCAAATAACTGAACAGAAATAAAAATAACACCGGATACCGTTCAGTTCGCAAAGGAATGTAAGATACGTTGTCACTTAAGGGAATCAGTCAAAACTTTGTAAATCCAATATCTAAGTTTAGAGCGGGCACAAAAGCGCTGTACCGGGCTGCATAGAGGCGTGCGGCGCTCGATAGCGCCGACAGTGACGGATTACCCCCGGTAGCGGTTCACGGTCGTGCACCAGCCATACCGGGTTGTGCTTATTGAGTTCGCGAAAGACACGTCTGAATAAGAAAACTGCGATTCTAACGCGATAGGAAAAAACATTCACGTTATCAGACTGTGATGCTTCTACAACGTTTGGTATACACTTTATTAATATATTATATGAATTAAATTCTTGTTTAAATTGTTTCAAGCAAACACAAACTTTATATGTATTTTTTGCAAGAGCATCCGCTACCTCATATTGTTTCTTGGATGCAAAGAGAGCTGACAGGTGGAAACAGAAGCAGGAGATGGGCAGCAGTAACTTCTAGAACAAAAATTAAAATAATAGACAACTGCGGTTGCCAACCGATAACTGATAGATGTACCTATATATTATCTGTTATGAGGCAAAATGATTTTTTATATTTACGTGAACACTACACATTGATTAAAACCACTTTTACGGATTTTATCGCATTTCATTTGAATTTGAATTATTTTAATTTTTAATTCCCGACGTTTCGGGTGCTTTCCAGCACCCATGGCCACGGGGGACTGACGTCCCGATGTCATTGTTAAACCCGGAGTACCTTCAGCTTTTTTAATTAGACCATAAACAATAATTAAAAAAGCTGAAGGTACTCCGGGTTTAACAATGACATTGGGACGTCAGTCACCTCAGTACCCCATGTCCATGGGTGCTGGAAAGCATCTGAAACGTCGGGAATTAAAAAATAAAAATAATTCAAATTCAAATTAAATGCGATAAAATCCATAAAAGTAGTTTTAATCAATGTGTTTGAGGCAATTTATGGGCGATCTCTATGTTCAGCAGTACACTTTTGAGAGGCTGTAACAAACGAATTAATTGATCGTATAACCATTTACAACACTTAGTATGCTTATAATTATTGAATTACACGTAAGAAAGTATTAATGATTAGAACAACAATTTTAAAGGTTTGAAATTTTTAACTTTATTAAAATAATAAAGATTCTAATTTTAAGTTTAGTAAATTGACATTCTTCATCTTTACTCGTCTATGTATATTATACTATTCTATGATCTTTACGTAGTGGAAGGGGTTCGAATGTATTATTTCAAAGATAATGACTGCAATTTTTTGAATAGAAAACATGAGGCCTTATTCGCACTGTGTTAATAATTAAAAACGGTTTGGAATAGAAATTATTGTTGTTTCTAGCATCAGCGTAATATTAGGGCATTTTTATAATATTTATACAAGTGTAATATTTATGTAAGTGTGCCAGAATAGCGCTCAGGTTATTGGATCTGATCTGATCATCTATCTTTAGTATAAAAACAAAATACAGAATACGTTATTAGGGGCTAACGGAATGTAACTATGGTGGAATTCCCCGTTACCAGTAAATAGTGTCTCCGGCAACCGTTCACTCAGCATATGAAACACAGTAGCATTGTGGTGCTATTTTACGCTGGTTATAGTATGTGAGAACATGTTTCGGCTCCGGTCTGTATAATATAGGTATAGCGAGGCTCTATTAATGTATCATATATTAATGTATATGCAGAATTTTACTTCAATTATAAGTATCTAATTACGACAAAAAGAATGATACTAAATCAGTTTCTCACGTTGTTTTTTTTTAAATAGAAATATGAGCAAAATATTGTCGGATGCTGCCTATATACAATCAGGTAGGTTAGCCTCAATTTGTGTAAGATAAAAGATATAGTGGACAGGAGGTCGTGTTAATGCGATGTTCGGTGCGCTCACCGCTCAGTCGGCGTAGCCCCCCGCAGTGCTCGGCAGGGGGCCGCTTCTGTACGCCGCTTGGTAAATTGTTATTAAATAAGGAAATATTTTCTATGACACGCTTTAAGAAGTAGAACTTTGCTAAAAAGTAGATCAATGTAATAATAAAATCATTTCTTTATCAAAATTACAAGACGAGAAATCGTTATGTAGAATATAATTTTTTTTGTGATTTAATAGGTGTAGCTGTCAATATTATTTCATTTATTCGTATACCATGGGGTTTCAAAGAGCATTTCTGTCTAGATTTGTTCTAGATTGTTTCAAATTGTATAGTTTAGTTATTAAATGCAATTTGATCATTCAACTTGTTTTTTTTTGGTCTAAAAGTATACACAGTTGACATTATTATCTCAATATTATAGAAGATGAATCTAGAGCATGATACATTCGCATTGGTACACCAGGTGAGGTCACATTCCCACAGGCGGTCGACGGATGATGATGGATCATCTAGTCCGCCCTTTGTTCCTTTCGATTCTGCTTTTTGTCCCAACGACAAATTTGGGGTCATTCAGTCTTTCAGTCAGTGATATTATGACGTTTTATTGTGCGAAAAAATCGAGCTACAACGTTATGGTTTTTATCCACAAGTTATTTTTAGAAAAATAATATCCAATATGGGGCATGTAAGTTTAGTGTTCTAAAATGTTCTCACTTGTAATTTGTGCTTATAGTGCATGACAAATATCCGTTCCGTTACACGGCGTGTCGTCGGTAGGTCGGTGGCGTGAATAATACCATCACCTCGTCGCTGCACCACTCCCACCACGCAACAGTTACGGACAAGAAACGTCGTCACCGCGCACAATTCAATATATTTCGGAGTAATTTGATGTTCATTAAAGAAACCCTGAGACCGTGAACCAGAACACAATGGTTGAATGGCCATTTGTTGTTGCCGTTGAAAGGAACAATAATAATTCCTTCGTTGTTATCCACGAGGCAGTTAGGCGCACTTACGAAACGAAGTCAATTGGTAGGGTACTGGCCATTTTGTACAGGTCACCGCCAAGTGATGATATTACGTAAAAAAATAACAAAATATTTTATAGAAGAGAAAGCAAACAAGAATGCGGCTCACTTGATGGTAGGTGATCACCGCCACCTATTAATATATGCAACACCGAAGGAACTGCAGGTAAGTTGCCGACCTTTTAGAAATGAGTATGATCTTTTCTTGAAGGTCCCTAAGTCATATCCGAAAAACCGTAGGCGACAGTAAGCTTTACAGTTTTGTGCGTGGTTGAGATTACCTCGTTAAACCACGATACAGTGAATCATCGAGGTGATTTGGATGGAGTTTTGTCGCTGTGTATGATGGTGACAGAATTAAGCAGCCTGAATTCAGTAGTATCATATCAAAAAACCTAGTAAGTGACATTAAAAAAGTTTATTCAAAATCTTATTAAGATAAAAAAAGTAATTTGCTACAAAAATATGAAACCAACACTTGCAATCAATTCCTAAAAATAATCAAAAGTTTTAGTATCTTTAATCCTTTACTATATTATGTATGATTATAACTTTTCAAGTAATTCTTTGATTTATGTTTCATTGCTGTCTTGGAAAACTTTAGTACTTGTACTCAGCTTTCAAATGGGGCAGCGGATTTAAAATACTCGGCGCTTACCTTGTTGGCTGCTCTTTCTTGTCGTTTTTTTCTCCTTCATCCAGGGATACTCGGGAACGTTAAGACCACCGCCAGGGGAAGGTAGGTCAGGACCGTAACCGGGCGGCGTATGCTGCGGACTCAGTTCGCCTCCTCCTAATTGGGGGAGAGCCGTCATAAACTCCGCCATCGATGGTTGGCTGTTAATAAAGCCGGTTTCAGTGCAAGTCTCAAGCATTGGATGAGGAGCTCCGGCTGCAGTTACTGCTGCGAGCCAGAAACCGTTCCCGCCGTGTTCCATCCGGGCGTGTTCCGGTCCGGGCGCGGGTCCCATCGGTGGTGTGTTCCGCGTTTTGACCGCAAACTCTTCTTCCATTTCATCACGTACCCCCATCCCAACTCTGGTTGCCTGTTTGCCTCTGATTGGAATCTCTTCGCATTTTATCTTACGCATCAAGGGGTTACTGTCGAGTGGCAGAGCGGCGGTGTTGCATATTTCTTGCATCTCTGCCTCTATCACCCACTGTCCATAGGGCAATCATTCACGTGTTGTTTGCGATTTCCGTTTCGCAGCATGCGCTAACATTTTCGCTCGTGTGCACGGATTATATTATGTAGATCAATTTGCACGCACGCAGGCAGGTTAGGTCATATCTGAAATGAAACGAAATTGGTCAGTATTATAGACACATTTTATTTATAGTTATATTATATTTGAGATTCTTTACAAAATGGTTCCCAATATTGCGTCAAATTTAGCGACGTTAAATTAAATGTAACAGGAGGCCGTCTCGTGGTTATTTTGCAATTATTCGCGGACGTTCGACATTACCGCAGTTTTGTGCTGAATAATTTGAGCCAAAGCCGTGATGAGACCGCGAATAATGAGCGCTCAGAATTGTTTATTGTAATTTAGCGGCCATCATGAAGTGTGTCTCACGTAATACGGGCTCAACAATAAAGTTATTAAAATTGTCATGAACTCAACGGAGACACAAAAGCAGTGAATGAATGTGTAAATTAAAAAAAGTTATAAAGAGAAGAGCGAAAAATAGAAAATTACGATTTTCATGCGATAATTTGTAACAAAGGAATTAAAATCACAGAACAACATTATTTTTTCTGTTTTGAAACGATTGCTGTATAAACATAAACTGTTATAAAATCTGTTTCCATATTTTATCGCCATCGTCACTGCGTTACATATGCGATACATATGATGCGCTACATTATGATGATGAAATACGAAATAAGAAGAAACCACAGGTGTAAAAATACGTTTACCAAATTAAGTAAGAATTGAAGTTTATGTAAAGTTTTTTGTGACAGATGACCTTAAAGTCCTGAAATTATCTAATGGTAAGTGGCTACTGATGTCCATGGTCACTTTTAATCTATTTCTCTTTTTCTCTTTCATTATATCTAAAACTATCGATCCGCCCTGGCCTCGCACGGGTGATTTCCGGGTCTCAACAACAGCGCCATCTAATGGGTTCAAATTTGAATATAAATCATTTAGAGACCCATTGAAAAACACACAAAACATTTCGTCAAATTCAGTTAGATGGTTTCAAAGTCTATAACGGACATAGGTAGAATTTTTTTTGTGTTGTATATTATAGTCTAAAATAAGGTATTAATATAAGAAAAGATACTGGCTTGTAATCAATACTGCGACATTAAAACAACACATTTAAAAAACACAACATTTAAAACGAATCCTACCACAATTCCTACCAGAGTTACACAAACGTACCGCTGTTCATTCAGTGATGAAAATTTTTGTTTCTTATTGGTTATCGGTTCTTGGAATATGTGTCAGTTATTTTTAATAAAAGGTTTACATCCCAAGGTGATATTTCATACATCACACTTTGTTTTATACTTTTTAAACAATTTATTGAAAAAAAATAATAAAAAGCATTTCATGCATATATGGTTTGATTTTATTGGTTGCAACTTGTTGAACTAGCGTATACGCACTACTACATATACACCCCTACTCACACTAAAGTCCAAAAAATTACGTTTACACCGAATTCAAGCTTTCCACTCCACTTGAATGTCAATTAAAATTCAAAACGCGTACGAAATACGATTTTTTCCACTGGAATTTGCGGCGCGCCCCGAGGTATGACGGGATCGCGCCTTTTTGTTTTATTTTCTTTTTTTTTTCAAAATGGGACGGCTGGTGGTTAAACCTATTTTAATGCGTGCCGGTTGCTGTGTGTTCTGAATTAAAATTTACTGTACGTACGTCACCCGTGCGAGGATCGGACAATGAAATGTAATTTCCTTTGATAAATTAATGTTGTCACTAACTTATGTTCACATTTTCGTGCACTGATATGAGTTTATCAAGTAGTATTGATATTGGGTTTACAAACCTAAATTATAATCCATTCACTGATTTACTTAAAGGTAGCATGCAAATATGCAGAAGTTACGAGATTTAACTTATAAACTACCAGAGGAAATATGACGTCCTGTCCGTATTCACCTAACATTCCAATTATTTTATTGTACACTAATACGGTTTAATATTAAGGCCCGTACGTAAAGTTGGTGCAATGGACGATCATACTTCATTGTTAATGATGTCTTTTAAATAATATTGTACACAGTGAACTGATGTAACCAAAGAATAATAAAAGGGTAGTGTATTTCATCATAAACGTATATACAAAGAAAATGGTTGGTGGCTAACTTTGCTTACGCGGTAGAGCCATGCTGCAGATATATTAGTAGTATAGTTGTAGCACGAATGGGTCGGCTCGACCGGGGAAGGACCACGCTCTCACAGAATACCAGCGTAAAATAGTAGCCTAATGCTGCTGTGTTTCGTATGGTGAGTGTAGAGAACCGGAGACCCCTTTTACTGGAAACGAGGCATTCCATCTTAGTCCTCACGGGCGACAACGCATCTGCATTTTGATTTGTAATCGAGATATATGTAGATGTCTATGGGCCGCAGCTACCACTTACCATCAAGTGCACTGTGAGCTTGTTTGTCACCCTATCCTATAAAAAAAGTTAAATAGGTGGTTGTTATGATGCGTGCTAGAGGCTACGAGGCATATGATAGCTGCGTAATCTACCAAACGTACGCACCGTACCCCCACGTAACTGGGCGGTTCTCACTGACAGAACATCGACCGACACGAACTAATAGTTACAGGCGGGAGTCCGCACTCCTCCACTCGGACAGTGGTTAGATACCTCAAAAAACCCTTACAGAGGGGACATGATGAACAATACCAATTCATACCTGGGTGGATTGAAAAGTACTCGGCCTAACACAGATCCATTCAATTCTAAAAATCAAATCTACCCACATTATTTAGTTCAGTTCAGACTAGTTCATTGTGTGAAGTTCGAAACGTGTGCGATAATTAGTTGTGATTTTATAAATTTATTAACAAAGTAATCGGACATAATTTCCGCGAATGGAGCAAATCGAGCAGCGTGCCGTCATTAAGTACCTCCATAAGAAGGGGCTATCATAAAAAGCCATCCATGATGACATGGTCAGTACATTAGGCGATTGTGCTCTGTCATATTCATGCGTCAAAAAATGGATAGCACAATTTAAGCGTGGTAGAGAGAGTGTGAAAGATGAACCCCGCTCTGGAAGGCCTTCGACGTCAACTACTGACGAAAATATAGAAAAGTACTTGATTTAATAATGGGAGACCGCAGATTAAAAATTAGAGAGATAGCCGAGATTATAGGCATCTCTTATGAACGAACTCAAAACATCATTGTCAACGAGTTGGGTTTCCACAAGGTGTCTGCGAGGTGGGTTCCGCGACTGCTTTCAGTTGAACAAAAAAGGACGCGATTGACTATTTCACGCGACTGTTTGGAGTTATTTGAAGCCGATGCAGATGATTTTTTGAATCGTTTTGTTACTATGGACAAAACATGGGTTCATTACTGTACACCGGAAACAAAACAACAATCAAAACAGTGGGGAAGACCTGGTTCACAACCCCCTAAAAAGGCTAAGTCGATTTTGTCGGTTTTAAGGTGATGGCTTCAGTATTCTGGGACTCGAAAGGTGTGATTATGATTGATTATCTTGAAAGGGGTCAGACTATAAACTCTGATTACTACTGCATCTTACTACGTCATTTACGAGAGGAAATAAAAGAAAAACGTCGAGGAATGCTCAGAAGAAAAGTCCTGTAACATGAACGTAACGCCCGTGTTCACACGTCAGTACAGTCAATGGCTGAAATTCACAACTGTGGCTTTGAACTGTTACCGCATCCGCCGTATTCACCTGATCTGGCACCATGAGACTTCTTTCTGTTCCCTAACCTAAAAAAGCACTTGGGAGGTCAAAGATTTTCGACAAACGACGAGGTTAAAGCAGCTGTAGACGCATATTTTGACTCTAAGGAAGAATCATTTTCTTTCAACGGTCTAAATGCTTGGAAGGGGAGGTGGCAAAAGTGTATTGAACTTGATGGTGATTATGTAGAAAAATAAAAATATAACTGATTTAGTATGTGTTTATTTTCTTGGTTAGGCCGAGTACTTTTCAATCCACCCTCGTAAACCATCAAAATCATCAACCTCATCATTATTGCCTTTTTAAACATGTATCAACTTAAGCTGTAAGAGCCGTATAAGATAGAAAATAGACGCTACCAAAGGCTAGTATGGGAATCGTCCGAAAGATCTTATGGTAGATAACCGTATCACCAACTACCTTTTACGTCAGACGAAAAATATAAAGGCTTGTGACGGGAGAAGCATAAAAGGTGCGATATGTTTGGTAGGTACTGCAACAACTTGTACATCTGCCTTGTTGTTAGGGCAGATTATCACTAGTACCCGGTTGACCGAGCTTTGCTCGGTATTTTTCGCTCGGTTTTTTTAATTCGTGTGTTTTGGAAATTATATTTAGATACAAATTACATATTGATGAAATACGAATAATATTTTTTGATCTTAGCGACATATAGAAAAAACTGAACTGGTTATTTGAATAAAAAATCATGAGTGCAATTAGTTTAGGTAATTTAAATTTTCGTGTTTTTAAAAAATACTAAAAAAAGGGTTGAAAAAAATAGATTTTCTCAAAAAAGAAAGGAACTTCGGAAAAAAAAGTCGGTCGGTCGGTCTGGGCTCGAACCATGGTATTAAGATTTTGTGACCGCCCAATATATCAATTAAACTATTCGTAATCATTAATAAGCTGTCAAAATTTACCTTCTTATTCTAACGATATTGTAGCAGTTTTTCATAGCCTAAAAACACGGACAAAAAGACATTTTCTAAAAATAAATCCTAGCTAGATCGATTTATTGCCCCCGAAACTCCCTGCACACAAAATTTTATGAAAATCGTTGGAGCCGTTTCCAAGATTCCGATTATATATATACATATATACAAGAATTGCTCGTTTAAAGGTATAGGATAACGTAGGAGGCCCATGTATGATAACTGTCAAGATGTTAGTGAACAGTGAATAAGACCATGTTTACAGTAAGCGATAAAATCTTTAAAATATAAATAAAAAATTGTAAAATAAATCTATTAATTTATCGCTTTTTAGCTAGAAGTGTTTATGAAATTCTAATAAATTGTAGAATTCTTATAAAACTCGCATAAGGATATGAATAGCAGTAGAGTAAAGAAAGTACTCTGTGGCTTTAATAAAATTATAAAAATATTTATTGAATATTACTTTTATATGCAAATGGGCTAGGAAAAGTTTTAGTAAACGACATTTTACACAAAAGTGATTTTTTTTAGTTATGAAGCTCATGTAGGATGCAAGCTGGCGTCAATAATTTAAACTGTATTGAATGCTCGCTTGTATTTCCCTCGTGTTTCTTGGGGTGTCGTAGGTTTTACGGTGCGTTTCACATTCACCGGTTATCCCACGAGGGAGAGCCGTTTTAAAAACGCATAAAACCGAGAGCGTAGCCTACTTATGAATTTGTTTATGGCGCTATTTTGAAGTAATGGCGACGTTGAAGTCAAAGCTTAAAGCTTACGGATAGCGATTTTCCTAATTTAATGTTCTTAAATTTTCATTGATATAAAGTGTGTTCCAGTGGATTTGTTAAAATACTTTAAGTTTTTATATGCTTGAATATAATTTGATGAAAATTAACATAATAACATACCGTTATATTCAACTATATCTGAAATGGGTTGTTGGTTTTGTTAGCAATTTTACGAATACATTCCAAGTTCTGGAGCTATTTTCAAAAATTTGCTACTATTTTCAATTAATTTATGAGCAAAATTAATAATTTGAGATGTCAGATCTCAAATTATTAATTTTGCTCATCTCAGAGAAATAATTTGAGATTTGAGATGTCAGAATAAGTGCCTGTACGGTTTCTTTGTTTCAAGCACTACTGTAAATCCAACATCATTCTGATTGTTTTTATTAAGGGTGATTCCACATAAATATGAATACGGAGACAAGTTCGGCACAATCGATTTGCAGGGTTGTCGGTTTATGGAACTTCTTCTGAACTGAACTACTATGGATATTGGCATGTTAGTCGATCAGATTTCAGCTTGTATATTGTCGAAGCCGACAAATACAGACGTAGACTGTAGCAATTTTTCGCATTTATACTTCTGAAAGGAAATCATTACTTAAAAAAAGTTTTATCATTTTATTAGTTTTAATAAAAGCTAGTAGTTTAGGTTATTGACGAGTGAGTGAGTGAAAGTGAATCAGCAAATCAATGAGTGTTAAAATAGCACTTTTGAGACCTTAATTATTCAAAAAGGTTTACTCATGAAATATGGGATTCTAGGTGCTTAACGAGGCCTTATTGAACATAAAAATTGAAAAGTGTGTAGGTGATAATAATTTTTCATATTAAGTGAGGTCCGAAAGTACTTTAAAATGGTTCATGTAAACGTACAAAAAAGTTTGTTACACTGTCTGACACATTGTCGTGTGTCTCGAATGAGTTGAGACTGTAGTTTTTTAAAAAGCAAAAACCAAACTTACAATAAATCATGAAATAGGGCACCGAGAGTAAACTGAATTGTATCCAAATCTATTAAATGACATTTCTTTTGTTTAGTGGTACGACTACGATAAGCACCAAAATCCATTTAAAATGTTTATTACTGGTCGCTTTTATTTAAATCTGTCTGCAACAAATTTTTACTATAATATCAAAATTTGAAGTTAAACTTTAAGGAAATAATACAAAGTTTAAAGACAAGCAGTTTAAATAAAAAAAATAATAAAGAAAAGACACCGCAGGGTCTACATCACCCGAGGATGCCTCGTGTAGAGGCGAAACACGTGTCATTTTATCGTCGATGGTGTGTCTTTCCTAGTGTAGTTGTGTTGGGAGTATTGGTGCTGGGATTAGTGGTGACGGGATAAGTGCACGCAATTGAGGGAGGGCGGAAGGTGCTCTTCAAAATAATTAAGACACATAATAATTTTAAACAACTTTAATATATTGATTAAAACTACTTTTACGGATTTTATCGCGTTTTATTTATTTTATTTTTAATACCCGACGTTTCGGGTATAGTCACGGGGGACTATAAGAAATTAACTTAGATATTAACTTTAATATAATGGATTTCCGCAAAGTAACGCCTGATTCTATTTAGCAGTTCAATTTTTTTTTCATTAACCTTATATCTTTATTTTCAAATAGTGTAAAAATGTATTTAAAGCAAAATAAAAAGTCAAGAAAAATACTTATATTTTAAAATGTTATAGTTTAAACTATTTAAATGCTGTAATAACGCACAATTTGATACTTGTACTGGTACCGAAGTAAATAACAGAACATCTGCGTGCCGGGACTGGGCTTCGGCTGAAACTAGTGGTTAGGGTCCAATTTGCCGGCCATAACGATTTCCTCTTCGGGGAATAGAATGGCGTGCGTCCGGATACCGCCCACAGCACTGCGTGCATACAGACGGGCTAAATTTATATATATGTATATACTACAAATGTGAGGTTGTTATATAAAATTTATATTGTATAATTGGAGTGTTCGTGACAAGAAATTACATTCAGTACCTATGTGGATTATCTTTTGTGCTTCTATGTTATTCCATAAAGTATCTTTTTCCCGATGGAATTAAAGCAAAGAAACGAGTTACGATGAAGTGCGTGGGATATTCAATTTATTTTGCAAAACTAAAAAAAAGTTCTATACTTTTATTATAGCGCGGGCGAGTTGTCATTTTGAAGCACTAGCCCTTGCCCCCAGCCCCCTGGTAGCTTACATCAGTGAACCCTTCTGGCAAGCATTTGGTGGTTTTCGCAATTGATGCTACTTTGATTTGAATGATACCGGATACTCCATAAGTAACGATCAAAACCTTACCTGCGCTTCACGGCCGTCAGAAATACCGTCGACTGGCGCTATTTTTATGGTCATATTGATAAATACAAGACCAATCTTTTGTATAACGTTGCAAACACGCCGAGATGAGTCTGCTTCTAATTTAGTAATCATGTTACGTTATTTTTGCACGCTGTCCTGTTTCTGAACATCGGTGAGGTTTAGATCGTCACGAAAATTTCATTTTCATGCGAAGGTGTTTGCAAAAATTTTCTGATATTATCAAATTTTTACTACTAGCATGATTCCTTACGTCTTTCTTCATCTCTTAAAGTTTCTCAAATTTGTTATACCGGCGGTACACGCGTCCTTTAGAAGATGCCTTGCTTTATTCGTAAATGGCATTTGAAGTTATTTAACGTTAAAGGTTTTACACGCGGTAAAGCAATGCTGCAGCTACATTATGGTCATAGTACGAGTGGGTTGAATGACTGGGGAAATACCAAAATCTCTTAGAATACAGCGTACAATAGCAGCTTAATGCTACTTTGATTCGTATGATTAGTGCTATGAAACGGATGACCTTTCCACTGAAAATAAGGCATTCCATATTGGTCCTCAGGGGTGAAAATGCATCTGCATTTAGATTTTTAATCGAGGATAAATAGATATATGTCTTTAGGCTATAGCATCTACTTACCATCAGGTGGACTGTGTGCTCGTGTGTCAGCCTTATTTTTTATAAAAAATCTATCAAGCACTTCGTTCCGGTCTTAGGTGATTTAAAATGTGGAGGGAAATTTTTAATAGAAAACCCTGCCAACGTCTCACACGAAACTAAACGAGTAGGCTCTTTTCTTGAAGGGTTTTTGAAGGACATTTGAATACCAGCGTGAAATAGTAGCTTAATGCTGCTGTATTTCGTATGGTGAGTGTAGAGAACCGGAGACCCTTTTTACTGGAAACGAGGCACTCCATCTTAGTCCTCACGGGTGACAACGTATCTGCATTTTGATTCGTAATCGAGGATAGATGTAGATGTCTATGGGCCACAGCAACCACTTACCATCATGTGGACTGTGTGCTCGTTTGTCACCCTATCCTATAAAAAAAGGACTAAACCAATCATTACTACGTATGCAGATATCTGTTATATATATTATATATATGTTACAAATAGTAGTTCGCTACCACTCGACGCCAGGTTATGGAATTTGACAGATGCGTATATTATTAGACACGCCAGAATATGCCGAATGGACAGACATATTCTGGAGGACAGAATGGATTTTGACATGTAATTTGGAATCCGTTCCAAGTAATTTAAATTAGAAAATGAGACAATAGAGGTAATCTCTAGCAATTATAATAATTTAAATAGTTTAGAATGTAGCTTACAAATCCCTAATAGTTGCAATTGTATAACTCCACAAAATGATATTAAAAATTGTTTACACCTGGTGCATCAGAATATACAAGGCATGATAGGCAAAGAGCTAGAAATTGAATTGTTTTTAAATAGCAACAATATTCATATTTTATGTATTACTGAACATTGGTTAAAAGCTCATAATTTAATGTTTAACTTTAGTAATCACCAGGTGCTCAGTTCTTTCAATAGAGAAACGATTTTAAGAGGTGGCTCCTTAATTTTAGCTAGTAAATTATTATCATATAAAGAACGTAAAGATATTGTGAGCCTCTCTGTTGAGCGAACTGTAGAAATGGCATGTGTTGAGTTTGAGCACCTCATTGTTGTGAGCGTTTACAGACCCCCATGTTCATTATATGATACTTTTGAAAAAATTATGGAGGAAGTTTTCGCTAAGCTTAATAAACAGAATAAATCTGTTGTAATATGTGGAGACTTTAATATCAATCTCCTAGAAGCTTCCTCCACTAATATTAAATTTAGATCATTGTTTAAATCCTATGGTCTTTTTAATTTATTTTTGGAGCCAACACGTATTGCTGAATCTAGTGCAACATGTATAGATAACATTTTTACAAATGCTAAGCCAATAAATGTATTATTCAAAAATTGAGCTCTGATCACTGTGGACAATTTGTTTCATTACCTTATGTTCACAAAAAGCAAGTAGATAAAAAAGTAGTGTTTGTTCCAGTAAATGCACATCGCTTGGAGAAGTTTAGAAGTAACATAGTAAAAAAACTTCCATTACTTTCATATCAAAATAATCCAAATTTTTTGTATGCAAAATTATTTAACCTCATTTGCAATGAATTTAATAACACTTTTACTTCTAAAACATTCTCCTTGAATAATCGTAAAGCATTTAATGAATGGGCGACGGTAGGAGTCCATAAGAGTAGACAAAGGTTATATGAACTTTACAATGAAAGGTCATATAATCCTAGCGTCGAATTTAGGGAATATGTAAAAAAATATTCCAAAATATTTAAAAGAGTGTGCTCCTTAGCCAAGTCATTGTATTTAAGCAACAAAATAAAGACTGCTTCTAATAAAATTAAAATGACATGGAGTATAATTAATAGTGAAACTGGTAAGGTCAACTCTCGCAATTCAAACTACCAGTTAAGTTTTAACAATAAATTAACTAAATCAGATCAGGACGTTGCAATGGTTTTTGAGAAATATTTTACTGATATTCCGATCTTAACCACTAAGTCACTGAATTCTTCTCCTACCGTCGCCGAATCATTACTTAAACAAAATGTAAATGTATGTACAAAGAATTTTACATTTCATAAAGTTTCATCAAAAGATATTGTAAAATATTTTAAGACTATTGATATTAAGAGAACCGCCGATCTGTGGGGGATTTCTGTTGAAGTTATTGCGTCTATAATAGATACAATCGCACCTCAACTATCTATTATTTTTAATAGTAGTATCAAATCTGGTGTGTTTCCTGATTTAATGAAGCATAGTAAAGTAATACCTTTATTTAAATCTGGTAGTACATTGGACCCCTCTAATTTTAGACCTATTTCTGTACTGCCAACACTTAGTAAAATTTTTGAAAAAATTATTCTTGATGAATTGTTAATTTTTTTTAATGTAAATAAATTACTTCATAAAAATCAATTTGGTTTCACAAGGGGTCGCTCGACAACTGATGCTGGTGTTGAGCTGATTAAATATATATTTAATGCATGGGAGAATTCACAGGATGCTTTGGGTTTGTTCTGTGACCTATCCAAGGCCTTTGATTGTGTTCACCATGAAACATTAATCAGGAAACTTCAACACTACGGTGTAAGAAATGATGCTCTTAAATTAATTATTTCATATTTAAGTGACAGAACACAAAAAGTTGTTATTAATAGTATGAGTTCTTCCGGGTCGATTGTACAAATGGGCGTTCCTCAGGGCTCAATTCTTGGCCCCTTTCTGTTTCTTGTATATATTAATGACTTACCTTACATAGTAGGGGATAACCATGATATAGTATTATTTGCTGATGATACTTCATTAATTTTCAAATTAAAACGACAGTTATTAAATTACGACGAAGTAAATAATGCTATAGCTAAGTTAGTCAATTGGTTTAATGTTAATAATTTGCATTTGAATGGAACTAAAACTAAATGTATGAAATTCGTAACTTCTAATGTTAAACATGTCAATACTAATGTAATTTTAAATGGGGAGGAGCTGAGTCTTGTCGATACCACCATTTTTCTTGGAATCACACTGGACGCAAAGCTTCAATGGCTCCCCCATATATCAAAACTAGCTAGCAGACTTAGTTCTGCAGCATATGCTGTAAAAAAGATTAGAACTCTTACCAGTGTTGAAACAGCTAGAATAGTTTACTTCAGTTATTTCCATAGCATTATGTCGTATGGTATTTTGCTATGGGGACACGCGACTGACACTGAAATTATATTTATTTTACAGAAGAGGGCCATTCGAGCAATATATAATTTAAAACCAAAAGAGTCACTGAGACAAAAATTTAAAGAAATTAATATATTAACTCTGGCCTCTCAATACATTTATGAAAATGTAATGTACGTACACAAAAATAAAAGTAGTTTTGCGAAAATAAGTGATATTCATTCTGTAAATACTAGGAACAGACACAAGCTGGTAGTACCTGTTACTCGACTCCACCGAGTCAGTAATTCATTCTTGGGGCGATGTATACGCTTTTACAACAAAATCCCAGAAAATATACAAAATTTGTCATACACAAAGTTCAAAAATGTTATTAAACTAAGTTTGTATAAAAAGGGTTATTATAATATTAAGGAATTTATAGATGATAATAACCCCTGGGAACGGTGATCGCTACCAAGCTATTTCTAATTTATCTTGTGTTGTTGATTGTAAACATGATTGTAAGCTATTATTAAAAAAAAAATTCCCGCTGGGTTTCTTGCTGGTTCTTCCCAGGACAGAGGTTTTTTTTTGCGAACCAGTGGTAAATTAAAAAAGTGACGTTCAATAAGTATTTTTATAATCTACATTGAATAAAAAAGTTTCTATTTCTATTTCTAGTGTTGACCGACGACAGTGGTGGACCGCCAGTCATCCAGATGGTACTCGTATGGATGATATCGTGAGTTTTGTCGCGATGTGAAACTGTTTTTTTTTTTGGTAAATTTTCTACGTGAACTGTCGTAAGTCTATATGTTAACTAACAATATGTTTAAAATATCTTATTTCTTAAATTTTACGCAAAATTTTAAAACTAATTTTAGTTTATTGTGTATCGCTCACAAACACGTCAGTGGGAGACGTGGTATATTATGGATCAGGTTCTAAGCAATGTGAAAAGTCTACAGTGCAAGACCAATGTAAAATCTATCTCGCTGGCGCCAATGAAATTGTATTTCAGTAAAATATAAGTCTAATAAAGAGCACACATTCCACTTGATGGTAAGGTATATAATATGCGAATATTTGGAGAATATAGGGGATTTATTCGAATTTAAGGATATAACATCTCTATGTCTTCCTCCATGAGGTAACTGCATAGAATTTTAGCGATTGTTTGGTTGCCGATTGGATGGACATCGTACTGGCATTTTCCTTATTTAATATTATTCGGTGGTATTAATTTTAGTATTAATTTCGTATTTTGTTACATTTCGGGTCAGGCTATGTGAGGCAAAAGAAAATCTTTTATAACATAAAAAGATGAACATTTTATGAGGTTTTTATCTTAAAAAATAATAACTATTCTTTTTGTTACTTAATATTGAGTGCAATTAAATAAAATGATATATCGCGAACAAGATAACATTTTGTTCTTCAGGCACTATAGCGAGATTTTCCTCAAAGCTCGGTATCAAAGTAGACAAGCGGCCATTTAATATTATTTCCTTTAATAACGTCATTTTGTTATATTATTGTTAAGAACGTACAATTGGCCGCGGAGGAGTCTCGTTCATAGAATCACTGTTGGAGGTTATCCAGCTCATTGCTTGTTATTAAGTCGCTCTCACGCAATCTTGACGTAGTTCTTTAGGATTATTGTCTTGACGTCAAACAAGATTTTTTCATACGGATATGCTAATGAGACATATAGTTTTAGTATTTATTTATTAACAACAGAACACAATTATATATATATATATATATATATATATATATATATATATATATATATATATATATTTTAATTTACTGATTAAATTTTGGTGTTTTTCTATGAAAGGTCTAAAAAAACCAGAAATAAGACGTTTTACTAATTTGAAACAACAATATGCGGTGTAACTGTAGTTTTTTTATAAAAAGTACTTCAAATTATCATCGAAATCGGATTCAAACAAATTGATAATCTCCTTTTCTCTTTTTTGTTCCACAGACCACAAAAGATCCGTTACAAAAACTTCTGGCTGCCGAGCTCCAGCAAGTGAAGTGCCACCCTTATTCCATAGGACATTAACAATCAAGCTTGTAAGCTCCTGCATTATGTAGTTTAGGAATATTATACTTGACAGATGGTAAAAACTGAGTATTCTTCTTCTGCAGCTTGTAAGGTACATGAGGGTAATATGGTACCTTAAGCTTTGCTGACCTATAAAACCAAAACTAGGAGAAGGACAGGGACTAAACACAAAGTCGTATACTATAACTAATATATTTAAAAAAAAACTTTGGCAATAATTACAAACACTATGAAAAATCAACTTAAATAACTAACTACACTACACAATACTAAAATCGACTAAAATATATACTATAATGTCAACTGTCAAAATGGTTTGGATAAAGCAGCGTCCTGTTGACCCTTTATTATTTGATTGCTTGATGAAGAGCTATGGTATCACAGAGCCATCCATGCAAACAAGGCTGTCGTTTTTGAGTTATTAGAAAGTGAACATATTAACCGGATGACCATATTACCTTCACGTACTATAGTTGGATTTTATAGAATATAGCCAAACTTTTCGATAGTTCCTTTGATATATAGCAGTACAGCAGGCAAATGTCTTATAGAATAAAGATGACAAACGAGCACACAGTCCACCTGATGGTAAGTGGATCCATAGATATTTACATTTATCCTCAATTATCAATCAAAATGCAGATGCATTGTAACCCCTGAGGATTAAGGTGGAATGCCTCGTTTCCAGTAAAAAGTGTCTCGGCTTACTACACTCGCTAAACGAAACACAGCAGCATTGAGTTGCTATTTTACGCTGGTATATTCCGTGAGAACGTGGTCCTTTCCCCATTGGAGCCGACTCATTCGTGCTTCGACCATAATATAGCTGCAGAATAGAATGGCTCTATCACGTAAAATAATAATAATAGATAAAGCAATGTGGTCCCCCTTACTGAGGAGAAACAAAAAGATCGATAAGAGCCGGCATAAAAGAACAGATAACTGATGTGAAACACCGACACACCATGATATCTGCAGTCTAGGAAGATGGTAGCTCTGTTTAAAAATAACATCGGGACATTAAACAACCTAGTCTATGACCATGAAAACGAAAATGAAACGTCGGGAATTAAAATAAGTTAAAAAAATAATTAAGCGAAATAAAATTCGAAAAATAGTTTATTCAATGTATATATTTGTGTAAATAAAAAAAATTATTTAAAGATTCTAAATGTTTGAGCTTTCTTGCTTTTTATTTTTATGTAGGCAAAATATTAGGTCGGGGAAAAAGTTTCTTCGTATTTTATTCACTAATTCAAGACATTTTTTTTTTCAAAGTTTAATTACATTTAATTATAATATATATATATATATATATATATATATATATATATATATATATATATATATATATATATATATATATATATATATATATATATATATATATATATTTTGTTCGATAATTTGTTGCCATCCTATAGGCAGTGACACAATCCTGTTGCTGTAGAAATCTTAAGATTTTTGATCAAAAAAAAAAGCGACAAGTAGATTTGACAGTCCTTCTTGATGTTGAACTTAACACAACCCAAAGAATACTGAGGAGACCGAAACAGGAGAAAATCTGAGGGTGCAAAGTCTATGTGGTGGATGCACTAACACTTCGCAACCAAGCTCTCTCAATGTTTGCTGAGTAGCCAAAGATATGTTTGGTCTGACGTTACCGTGATGAAAGACCACTCCATTTCTGTTCATCAATTCAGGCCGTTATTTCTCAATTTTTTGCTTGAGTCTCATTAGTTTTTGGCGATAGAGATCTAAATCAATGGTTTTGCTCGGCGGTTTGCATCGAAAACGATGCCCTTCCAATCCCACCATAAAGACAGCGTCACCTATCTACGTGTTAATCTGGGTTTCGCTACATTCTGTGGAGCTTGACTACCCTTTTACCATAATCTTTTTCGCACGTTCTTGTCGTGATCCACTGTTTATCACCAGTGATCCATCTTTTCAAAAATAGTTCGGTTTCATTACGTTTTGATACAGAACCGAAAATCAGTACACGATTTATTAGGTTTCTTTTAGTGAGCTTGTGTCGTCGCTGGCTCGCCCAAATATCGACCTTTTTGTATAGTCAGACTTTTTAAATGGGTCAAAACTTTTTGTGGTTAATCCTCAATTTCGCAGACAATTCGTAATTACTAATATGCCGATTTGCTTCCCTTTTATGAAAATGACATCGGCTTTATCCGTACGATGCCTACTAGAACGAGCTGCATCTCTGACATCAAAATTTCTGGACTGAAAACGTTTGAACCAACTTAGTGCTACTCTTAGTGATACTGCATTAGGTCCATAAATGTCATAAATTTTTCGGTTGGATTTTTCCTTTTTTGTAATTTTATTATATTCAGAATGTATCGAATTTCTTCGTTAGATTCACTCATTTTCGCAGTCAGAAAAACAATTGTAAATGGTGGGAAAGTGCTTTTACTTTTTCAATGTTCTGATATTGTCTGCATTGTGTTGATATTGAAACCAACCAGATACAAATATTAAAACCAAAGAGATTTTTCTTTAATTTTGTACAAACAAATATATGTACGAAGAAACTTTTTCCCTGACCTATTATTATATTTTATTTTTGAAAAATTACCTTCATATCTCTTCGTGTCAACTTTTCCTAACTGTAATTAATAATAACAGTCGTAGCGTCACCAGTTATAATCGATATCGATATAAAAATAATAACCGGATTCGGGTTGCACGCCTGTTATAAAAACTGAAATCAGAACCCAACTATTAAGATACAACTAAGCTAGGTTTATTTACTAATAATATAAGGTTACTAGCTTATTTCAAAATATTTGTAAAAATAAGCATCGACAAAATATGAAATTGATCGCTTTATGAGCTTCAAAATCATTGCGTTATTTATTTTATATCTAGAAAAAAGTTAAATAAATTTTTCGTTTATTTATAATTTCAAGCTTCTTTCATTATTGAGTATTAAGTCGAGAATATGAGCCCGGCCATATAAAAAGTAATTATGTTCCTAAAAATATACGGAGACGGTTATTAAACTAAGTAAATTTACACAAAGAAAAAGTATCCCAAATAAAACGATAAGTTATGGGAATTAAACAATTTATGAAACAAAAGCAGGTAGATTCTTAGGGCTGTTCATAGATAATAACATATCATGGGAATCCCATTCAATAGAAGTCTGCAAAAAATGCATACATTTTCATTTACACTGTATAAACTGTCAAAATTAGCTGACTGAAAGATTGTTCTAACAGCGTATAATGGTTTTGTGACTGCGACCCTGCGATATGGTATCATATTTTGGGAGCTATCTATATACAGGGCAATGATGAAAGCTCAAAAACAGTGTATTCGAGCTATATGTGGGATACAGTCTACAGAAACCTACATACCATATTTTAGATCTCTTAAGATATTAACATTACTCTGTCTTTATATACGAGAATCGTGTATGTTTGTAAAGTGCAATCCGGATCTTTTTGATATGAGTGTATAACCATCTTCTGTTAACCTTCGTCCTCGGAAACAAAAAATCCAGACAAATGTATGTTAAACTGCCCTTATGAAAAAAAGTGTTGTTGAAATGGCCCCTAAATGATATAATAAATTACCTGATCACATAAAATGTTATAATGTGCAAAAATTTAAATCTAATCTAAATAAATTTCTTATAAATAAAGGTTTCGCGACAAAATAAGGATTTTTCGGCGTTACTATTGCATATTTTAACATGAAAAAGTAGTTATTGTGATATAACTGTATCGCGGACTTTTTTGTAGATATTGATATCTTCTATAAAACTGTAGTACATCACTTTGCTCTATTGTCAATAGCTTCCGCAGCGTATGCGATATATGGATTTTTTTGCGTTACTATTACATATTTTAACATGATAAAATAGTTATATTCACATAACTGTAATAGTTAGGCATATGGTATAGCATGCGATTTAGTAGATACTAGTATTTTCTATAAAACTGTAGTACATTACGTTGCTCAATTGTCAATAGTTTCAGCAGCGTACGCGATATAAGGATTCTTTTGGTATTTCTTTCACGCCGTGGGTTACATTAACGAAGTTTTTCATACAGATTTCTAACTTTTTGAAAATATTACTATAGTCTATGTTCATCAGGGATAATGTTGGATTCCAATGGTGAAAGAATTTTTCAAATCGGTCTAGTAGTTTTGGAGCCTATTCAATTCTAACAAACAAATTTTTCCTCTTTGTAATACTATTAGTATTAGTATATTAGTATTAGTATTAGTAGGTATAGATATACATATGTAATTTAATAATTTTATTTTGACTTTTTACTTTCTACTTAATTTAATTGTTATTTTGATTTGTTTTCATATTTATTTAATTTTATGATGAATGGATATATAAATTCGCATGCCGTAAAGCATTTCACGGAGATATTATAAAATTATAACATTGCCAACCTTGTTACTTGTATAAATAAAATGATTGATTGATTGATTGATATTAACACGAGTGTATGTCAACTATACTCGTTGATCAACTTCTTTTTCTTTAGTTAGAACGTAGAAACATTATATAATAAAAATAACTTTATTTATGTCAGTAGGTCGTCTTTACACTTGTGATAGAGAGATGCTATCATTCTTCATGAAGTGTGCTTAATAAGCACACGAGGTGACATGAGCAGGAGCAAAAAAGGATTGAAGAGAAAACCTGCAGAGGTGCGGCAACACCATTAGAAACTGCCGCGTACCTTCACATCTCGAACACGTATTTATGTCTTACAATTAACTTTCTACACAAAGTGACTTTACTCTCAAGATTAAACAGAGCTGACTCTTTAGTGGACACAGCAAAAGGTTTTTGTAGCATTTCACTAAGTATATTTAACTTAATACAAAGAAATAAGTTGTACCCCTGTATGATGGTAGCGAAAAAGAATTAATGTATGGGGATGCATTCCGTGGTTGACTTCGTTGGTTCATTAACGAAATGAGGACGGTTTTAATTCTAGAACAAATAATAGAAACGCAGATGGAAATGCAGATACGTTTCCGCTGATATTATAAACTATAATAAGCATTTTTTTCTGATTGCATCAATTCATTGATACTGCATCCACAATTCAAATACAAAAACAAAAAGCTGCCACATATAGCCCATTTCCTATTGACTATCAAGGGCGAAGAAAGAACTTAAGAATAATATAATTAATTATTTTTATTATTAGAGTTAGGGTGATAAATTAGCACACAATCCATCGTGGTAGAGCCATGCTGTAGTTATATTAGTAGTATAGTTGTAACACGAACGGGTCGGCTCGACCGGGGAAGGCCCACGCTCTCACAGAATACCATCGTAAAATAGTAGCTTAATGCTGCTGTGTTTCGTATGGTGTGTGAAGAGAACCGGAGATCCTTTTTACTGGAAATGAGGCATTCCATCATAGTCCTCACGGGTGATAACGCACCTGCATTTTGATTCGTAATCAAGGATAGATGTAGATGTCTATGGGCCACAGCAACCATTTACCATCAGGTGGACTGTGTGCTCGTTTGTCGACCTATACTATAAAAACATCTGCTGGATTGGATGCTGATGTGTTTTCACTCTTGAAGACTAAGATAGAATACTTTAAAAAAGTCTACGGTTCTCTACATTCACTATACGAAACACAGCAGCATGAGCTGCTATTTTACGGCAGAATTACGTACGGTCAAACCAACCTGTTCATGCTACGACCATGATATAGCAGTACAGCATCTAGCACGTATGAATATAACTGTAGCATGATGTATTCATGTGTGTTACACATGAATATGGCTGCATCATAGCTCTATTAGGTATAAATAAGGTCATTAATGGTGAAAGTAGCTATATAATTTTTTTATAGAAATAAGTCGATGTTGTGACCCACAGACATATATTAAACTCGATTAAGGATTGAAGTGCAGATGTTTTGTCACATTAAATCACTAATGACGAATGCCAAAAACAATTTTAAAAGCAACGGTTCTCATCACTCTCTACACAAAATAAAGCAGTGCTCTGCAAGTGTGGTCTTTACCTGGTCGATTTGATCCAGCCCAATTGCTGCTGTAGCAATATTTCACTACAGAATGGCTCTTATATGAGAAATTTCGTTTATTTATACAATATTATTAGTCCGTTTATTGTACAAAAATTTAATCTAAGCTAAAATATATGAACCTGAAAAAAAAGTATATATATATAACCGTTAAATATATTCGCATATATTACCCGTGTTAGAACCCCGCTGCATTACGTTATTGTAAGTGGTGATGCATTTCTAAGAGTAAGTGTCAATAAAAAAATAGGTGTCAAAGCGTTTGGATTCATAGTCGAGAATATATGGTCGTCAAAATGGCACACAGCCACCTATTTCGTATATTTTGCTGTAAAAGAAATCAGGCATTGCTTAATGCCGTATAGTGGCAGTGTAAAAAATTCCACTACACCATAGCATCACGTGGGCTTAGTAAGAGGCGATCGAGAGAAACAAGCCAGAGATGGACAGCCGTGTCTTTCTTATAACTACTCAAATTTAGAAAAAAAAAAACTGTAGCAAACTCGCCTGCTTAGTGTGGCAACTACGGCAAATATCTCCATATGAGATAATCTACTGTGGAGGCCTTTCAGAAGTGTACTTTGGATAGACGGTAAAGGTAAAGTTAACGGTGATGTCGTGCAGTGGCGGTGTAAGCGAATCCACAACCCCAGATCGTCCATTGAGTGTCGTAAGAGAAGATGGAAGAAAATGTAACAGGGGGCTGTAGTATTTTTATGATAACCTTGAAGAAAAGCCTTAAAACCTCCCTACTCTTCTATTTGGATTTCCAGTACGCAATTAAAATTAAAATTATTTCGATACATTTTGTAGATTGATTTCGATCCTGGATGTATTGTGAAACACCCATTTCACACTCAAGTCTACATTCAATCGTAATTCTAAATGATCCAGGTGACACTCAAAAGCAGGAAATAGCGAGTACCTGAGGAATTGTTCGGATTAATCCCAGCCGCCAAATTTCGTGAACGCACGACACGGCAAACGTCCCGATACCATCCACACCATCTGGATGCTTGGCGGTCCACCACTGTACGTTTCACAAGGAGTTTTCTTCCACGTACAACCTCTCTGTGGCATAGTTTATCACCGGCAATTTTTCCGGACCGATACGACCTGGGGACCTTCAAGAAAAGAGCTTACTCCTTTCTAAAGGGCCAGCAACGCACCCGCAATTCTCCTGGTGTTGCGGTTGATCATGGGCGGCGGTAGTCACTTAACATCAGGTGAGCCGCATGCTCGTTTGCCCCCTCTTCTATAAAAAAAAAAAAAAAAAAAAACCTATAAATTTGCTCGGAGACTTACCATATATTTTTTACAATTGATATATATTATGTGTATGGAGAATAAGAAAATACTAATAGTAAGCAGTTTCCTGATAACATTTTAAAATATGGCAAAACTGCCAAACATAGCAACTATGGCAAATGTCCCCCTTATGAGTCAATATATGTTCAGTCGTTGACTTTTAATAGGCTGTAATATATAAATAATAAAACAATGACAGAAAGGAAACAACTTATTGAAAGTTGTTTCCTTTCTGTAAACAAATTACATTGTTTTATTTGATGTTAAATGAAGACATCGTAAATAAATTTTACAAGTCAAATATTAGCTTTGGTTGTGACAAAGTGTTGAGACCGTGTGGAGCGGAAGGTATACGTCATAATTCGGCTCGTAAATGTCTGGGGTACATCAGACCCCGGCGTGATTCGTGATGGATCGCGGAGGGCGCTTGTCGGGACCTCAGCGATGCTAAAGTGGATTGCAAAGCTTGGGTAAGGGTATCTCTACGTAACTTGAAACGAAATATCACGTTTCATTACGTAGTTTTAAGGCTTTTGATATGATATAATGGGTTAAAACCAAAAATAATAAAGCATAATTTGCATTGTTTTAATGTCTATAGTTTACAGTGTCTGTGGTATATACTATGTTATTATTTGCACTTGCATATGTTAGCAACTTCGCTTAGATTGAATTCGCAATGGAAAGTGGGATATGTCAAAAACTAAATACCCCTTTGCTTAATTAAGCTCCTTACCTCATTTTTGTTGGGCTTCAGGTTAGGAAATAAAGCTCCAAGTATAATTTGGAATAGTGGTTGCATAATGATGAAACTCTTGTTTCAATCCTTTTAGTTTTTCCAGATTTTCAAATAACATATTACTCATAGAGTTTCTTTAAAAGGGTTTCCTTTATTAACGTATCAGGGCTTAGCATTTCATGTACGACAAAAATACATGATCATACTCCAAGCCATCTCAGAATTCCTATATCTATTGGTAAGACTCCACTAATATCCCTGCAGTAGTTTTCACGTGATAGTTATATATACAGGTTGTCTGTCCAACAATTATAAATGATATTGCAGTTTTGCTATCTATTTTTTCATTTTTAGCCTCTAATTTACATTTTTTTATATATTTAATGTAAATAATTTACTTTTTAGCTCTTACATTTTTTTGTAGATGTTTATAGCGTAATTACTTTTAAATTTATAGTGTATTCAAAGCAAAATATAACTCAAAAACGAATATTATATTTTCTAAAATTTCTCACCGACTTTTAGCGCAAAGTATATGATGAACTATGAACACTGGTTGTTAAAGTATGTTTGAGTATTAAAACATTACAATATAAAGTTAAACTAAAAATTAATATTAACATAATATAGTCCTAATCCCCGCGTTATAGTGCCAAGAACGCTGAGTTTCGCATTTTTCTCACTAGATGGCTATACTTAGGCTTTGAGCTACAAAATGGTAAAGGTGAAGCGCTGACTGATGACTTAACAAAAGCTTGTTAACTCTTGCCTTGAAGACACCCACTTTATAATCGGATGGAAAGGCAGATGCTGGCAACTTATTTCACTCCTTTGCTGTACGCATGTCGAACGCTATAGAAAATGGTTTGGTTCGATTGCGTGGTGAGTCGTCAAAGAAAGAGTGGAGACTGGTGAGCATCTTGTTTCCCGATTATGGAAGGGAGAGGAAGAAATTAAGTTATGCAATTCCTGTGCACATTCTCCGAAATGCATCCTGTAGATCCCTTGCTCCTGTGTTGGAGGCTTTTGAGATTGGTTTTAACCAGATTCTGGTGATAGGGGATAGCTGCTAGGTGGCAATTTGCTGCATCAGTCCATATACTGTGTCAGCAATACTCCATGCACGGCCGGACTTACAATTTGTATAGGGTAAGCAGCTGTCCCAGCGTGAGTACCTATGTATAACCGCGCATTTGCAAGAACTCGTTACCTTCCTTGCAACTGCTTTAGACTTAGACTCAATGATCCACCCGAACTTCAGATTTAAGAAAATTTCAACCCCTAAAGGTCGATCGGTATATTCCAGTGATACATTTTGGAGGTAAGCTGACTCTTCTTTGCAGCAAAGGGGCACGCTTTTATTTTGGAGACGTTGAATTTTACAATATTAGCGTCCCCCTTTACGAAGACCGCCTGTAGTGTGTGTGTTTGATGATTGATGATTTGTCTACAGCAAATGGCATAAATATGTACTCGCCTCTCAAAGGCTCATTGATATATACGCCATTTATTAATTTTAACCATAGTCATACCTCTCAGATAAGAGGCTGCCAACGAGTGTAGCATACCCACCATACAGTTTGCCTCCCACTGAACCAAAGTGATACCGTCGGGTCTCCTGTCGTCGTCTCTAAAAATTTTCCACAAGGCTCTAAAATCGAGGAAACATTTAAAGGGACAAGAGCTTATTGGATAATGTCGTTCGCAGTACCATGATGGGACAACCTAACAGTAATTTTCTTACAGTCCGTGGAGCACAAAGTCGTGGATGTTGCATAAAGGCAGCGATGAGGTTGACAGATCGTCACCCGTTATGTTACGGCTCTGAACAAACTTTCCCCGTCAAGTAATGTGCTGAGATTATTTGATGGTAATGCGTCTAACTAGTGACAAAACTCTTTGGTCGTAAAAGTTTGAAGGCAGGCTCATTTCCCTTTGTCGGCATGGGACTATACTCACGGGACGGTACGGGGTAGTGGATATTATTGCACCGCTACTACACGGCCTTAAGCTATCCTTGATTTCTTTTATAGCGAAGTAGTATTTTACGTGGTAGAGCTACGCTGCAGCTATATTATGGTTGTAGCGTGAATGGGTCGGCTCGACCGGGGAATACCAGCGTGAAATAGCAGCTTAATGCTGCTGTGCTTCGTATGGTGTAGAGACCCGGAGACCCGTCTTTACTGGAATCGAGGCATTCCATCTTAGTCCTCAGGGGTGACAGCGCATCTGAATTTTAATTCTTAATCGCGGGGTTAAATGTAGATGTGTATGGGCCACACCATTCACTTACCATCAGGTGGACTGTGTGCTCGTTGGTCACCCTTATACTATAAAAAAATTATGGTTCCCAGTGGTATATTATCAATCATGTACTCTTTAATAGTATAATGACCCCTATTCAACAACTTTAACATTTAATCCATCTATTGTAGTTGTAGCCTATAAAAGCCCACTGTTGAACTTAAGCCTCCCCAATAGATTGTCTCATAGGGATATTGCTATAGACGACACGACCGGCGAGCAGGTTGCCACTCTACTTTTGCTTAGAGAAATTTTTAAACTTTTTAAATATTTTCTGGGACTGTCGTAAAGTACATTGCCCCTGTAAGGAATTTTTTACTCTTTGGAGTCGAGTTACAGGTGTAACTACGTTGGGCTCTTTCCTACTTATAGAATGTACATCACAGTTTATATAATGTACCATAACCACTAAAGTAGTATTCATTATAGCATAAAAATAAGTAGAAATGGTAATATAAGGTACCGTCCATATGCCTTATTTATGTAGCAGAAAGAGTCGGTTCGACCGGAGTTGGACCACGCTGTCACATAATACCGGCGTAACATAGCAGCTTAACAGTACTGTGTTTCGTATGCTCTGGTGTATGCGAAATGTCCATCACTTCTCAATCTTAATTCAAATCAAGGGTTTTACGACGTTACTATATAAGATTATTAATATATTATAATAGTATGATTTTTTAAATTTACGCAAACACTACACATTGAATGAAACTAAATTTACGGATTTTATCGCGTTTAATTAACTACTTTTACTTATTTTTAATTCCCGACATTTCGGGTGCTTTACAGCACACATGGTCACGGGGGTGACTGAGATGTTTGACGTTCCAATGTCATAGTTAGTCCGGCTACCTTCAGGTTTTGAGTATTAATTTTTGGTCCAATTTAAGCAAAACGAGCTTACAGTATCTTGAAGTCTTCCAGTGGTATGCTTGGGTTTGGATTTAATTTTGTTAATTATAGGATTCCAAGCAGATGGCAGCACCCATCCATCTTCTATATTGAAATTAGGATGTTTTTTAATTTCAATAGCCTCGCGTATGAACCTTGGTAGGAATCGGTGTACTTTGGCAAGGATTTTTGGTTTATCAAATTTGATGTAATGGTGGGGGACATCTTGAATATGTTGACAGACTGCAGACTTCCTAGAGCGTCGGTGGAACCCGGGGATCCCGGTGGTCGTCGGGAAGTCTACAGTCTTCAAGATACTGTAAGCTCGTTTTGCGTAGATCGGACTGAAAAATTAATATTAAAAAACTGAAGGTAGCCGGGCTAACTATGACATTGGGACATCAAACATCTCAGTCCCCACCGTGACCATGGGTGCTGTAAAGTACCCGAAACGTCGGGAATTAAAAATAAGTAAAAGTAGTTAATTAAACGCGATAAAATCCGTAAATTTAGTTTTATTCAATACTATAATATTGTTGCTATATTATAGAGTTTGTAAATAAATGACAGATCCAAGAAATATGTAATATGATAAGGATACAATTCTGCTTCTTAAGCGTGGTGATCACGGTGAATTATTTAAGCTTGGCAAGATGCCATGAAAGGATGGCACGCATTCACTGTAGCCGAGTGGCTAATATCGTTGATAAAAATCCAGAGGCGGATACGAAGTCACTACTTAGAGACATCTACGGGAATATAGTTTTGGTGTGTAAATATTATGTCACGTATATTGACTTGTAGATGCAAATAAAACATGTCTTTCTTTTTCTAATATCTATATGCCAGTAATTAAATAATCGTTTATAATTAAAAAAATAGAGACTCTCTTCTCTTTATAATTAAAAAATAGAGAATGTAAATTATTGTTAAAATATCTACACATTAGGCGTATTTTATACAATATTTTATTACAGAATCTCTGAAAACACTTACATCCCAGTGGTGACGTTAATGTAACTATAAATTCAGAACATGTGCGGCAGTTGGGGAGCCTTTTCTTGTTTTCTTATTTATTATGTCTTGGGTGTGCAAACTCTTTGAATGTGGAATACATATTAGATTTAAAATAATGTAGATAAATGCTGTAGAATAAATCACGTTCAAACAAGCATTTCTCTGAATATTTGCCAACGGTCGGCCGGTATGTTTAGCATAGAGCTCACACCTTCGCTCTCGTAATGTTCGCCATCACTATAGCCTAAGCAAGTTTTCGCTATTACGCAGTCCTCTTAGATTCTCTAAAAAAGACCACAGAAACGGCACATTTTCCTTTACACTAAATACATATATTTGTTACTGTAGGTGAGCAGAATAAATAGCTATTTTATATAAGTAAGAGCAGGCTCACGACCGTGCTTTGTGGTATTTTTTGGGGGAGACTTATGTGAAGACTTGTGAAGGGCTCTAATGATGATGAAATTGATGAAGAGCTAAAGTAAGCACACAGTTCACCTTATGGGAAATTAATATTGTAGATTTTTCAGATTCGAAATAATAATTTCAAAAGTTGTACACGTAAAATATATATATCTAAACGGGTAATGCGGAGCAGAACTCAGGTGTACTATCAGGGTACTACGATATCTAATTCCATTGCTAGAGCACTCTAGCAGTAGGATTATCATCTAAATCACGACGTTTTCGAGCATTTTTTTTTCAACTTAAGAGAAACTACCATACCTATAGGTACATTTTGATGTACAAGGAGAAAAGCCATTAAAATGAAAATTCGAATTTTACCCAAGTATACAAATTTTTGTCAATGTCAATTTATGTCGAATTTATGTCAAAAGTTTATTGTAAGCTTTGTGTGGTTCAGATTTCTAAGCTAACATTAAAAGGACATGAAAACATATAAAGACAAACTTAAATTATCGATGTAATGTTCGCAGAATTTGTTACAGATAACGGTATATGTAAATTATTCACATAGTATGGTGTACATAGGTGTACGGATCAGGCGACGGTGGGCGTGTCTAACCAACGATATCCGCCCAGCGTCGGAGGCGGGTCGCCAATGAAACTTTCTAGTTGGAAAACTGAATTTAGGTACAAATTTTGAAGTGAATTTACCGCATTAAACATTATTGAATATCGATCCCAATATTTTTAGAAAAGTCCTATATGGAAAATAAAAAAGTAACAAGTGGTAAAATTAAAAATTTTGTACAACTGACTTCAATATAAATAGAATAAATTATTGTTGATTTTTTACAAGCCACTCGACCGTATCGATAAAGTTTAAATGGGACTACCCGGAAAGTATACCGTTTGAAACAAAAAAAATCCAAATCGGTTCGGGGGTCTTCGAGTAATCGGCTAAGTAATATACCTACACAAAAAAAAAATATTTTTGATGTCGATTGAAAAACAAACTTTATGTGTTTTCGAATTCTACAGGAAAAAAATAATATTGTTGAATTAAATCGTCATTCAAATATAGGTACATCATTGACCCGATAATGGTGTAAAATTAATATCAAAAAATGTCGGAGAAATACTATATTATTACAATATTAAAGCAAAAATTATGAACATGTACTAATTAAGTAATTATTTATTTTTAAATATGAATTTTTTTTGGAAATATTCAATATTCAACAAAAAAAATGGTTAAACCTATTTCAATCAATCATTCAAAACTGACTCACAGTTTTTGGAGTGGTTTTCATATTTGAATTATTTGTTCTGTACCGCTTGTTGTGTACCTACCGCTTAAAACCTACCTACAAATCTAAAGCGCGAGAGGTTTAAACCTAATGCGATAGGGGAACACCTGCTTTTAATTATTATTATTATTATAATTTTATAATTTTTAAAAACGTTACCTTCACACTAGGATTTTCTCCTGTATTGTGGAGGCAGTTTACAAACATAAATTTCACAAGGGCCCCAGGTTTCCAGACCCCGAAACAATAATTTGTAGGCTATACAAATACTTGTTCCGTGCGGGATTCGACCCGCGGTCCTTAGCACTGTAACTCATTGCTAAGCCACTGCGCTACGGAGCCGTCAAAAAACTTTAGGTAAGTTAGGTACTCATTTTCTTATAAAAGTACACGATAAAGCTTAGGTACCTATATCTACTGATTGAGTTAAGAAATTAATCATAATTTTTAAGGAAAAACATTTAAAACGTAACAACTTTTGTATGTTGTTATCAAATTATCTTACTAAGTATTTTGACATAAAGTTCACCACGCTTTTATGTTAAGTACCTAATATTTTTAAAATATTTTGATACATAGAGCTTTGGTACGTTCTATATTAATTTTTAAGAAATAAAATGCTGTACTAAAGTCGCTATATCTTGATTAGTTGATATTCCCTATGGATTTAAAAAGTCTGAACTATTTAAGTATAGAATGTAGTTTTGTATGCACTTTGTAATTATTTCATCTATAGGTTTAGTTGTTCGAAAGTTCCACTTAAGTTCTTTTTCAATTGCTGAGTACCTACCTAACTGTGACTTAGCTAAATTATTGTGGGATGTTTATTTTTATTACATTTTAATTAAAAAAACTCTTGAACAAGAAGAAATTACTTTTGTATCAATATATTAGCTACTATATCTAAATAGAAATAAATTACTTGTAGTTTTTTTTTAAATAAACATTTCCATAAGGTTATAAAATAAAATATGAACACAATGCCGATCCCAACTTATAACTATGTTTATGTTGTAAGGACTATATTTCTCTATTGTAAACTTACATATATTACATAAACTCCACTTCAGTCAGGAACAGTCTAAAACAACTTTATTTTAGTCATTATCAACAATCACAACACTTCACTTGAAACACTGAACAAGAATGTTTATCATTAAATAAATAAATATCAATACACTGTCCGCTCTCGTCCAATCGCACATCGGCGCACTATTCAGTAGAGATAACAAAAAATATCAATATTGGTTATCAGTGCTTCTATCGGAATGTCAGTATAGCGTGGCGACTGTCAACTGTCTACTAAACGAGTCGTCACTGATCGCTTGCCGCCATGCCCATTTTCATACATCTACACGTATCAAAATGCTACATGGTTAGTTTTATTTGGGCTAAAATTATACTTTATTCCTCGACAACAGAGTTTAAATTAATCTGCGTGTAAAACACAAGTTAGTACTTTAAGCTCAAGCTATACCTCTGTACAAAAATTATCTCTCCCTTTCTAACTTATAATGAAACATAATTTGTTATCCTTTTCTATGATGTTTGAATTTCGAATAGATAAATACTAGTTTATTATTGATAATATTTTTAATTTTTTCTGCAATTAGAAATGTAGGCAATATTTTGAATAAAATTAAAAAAATATTTATGAGTAAATATTGTACGCATGTAGAGTCGTTTATTCCAAGAATAAACGGAGTGCCAGCCAGTTGAGTAACGCCGTCTCGTTTCCTCTGATATTTCTTGTTTGTTGCACGTAGTGTGATTGGGCCACTGGCGCTTACGGTTCGACCCACCTTACACAATATAAACTACAGTGGAATAATATGCTCTATCACCTGCAAATAAAGTTTAACTCTTTAGCATATAATGCGAAGTTACCGGCGTTTGTCACGCAAGAGTTCTAATTTTAAAGCGGAGTGTAGGCGGAGCTGTTGGAGCTTTTATATTGAAAAACAAAATGTCTTTTAAGAAAACCAGTTCTAAGAAAGTTAAGCCTTTTATATACAAAGGATTTAAGTTTAGTGTAGAGAGCGACATAGTACCTTTCGTGTTTGGTAAGCTCGCGTTATTTCTTCGAAATAAAGAAGAAAAAGTTTAGTAACCGGCTTGTCGGTATTTTCCTTTTGTTGCTTGATTTTTGTTTTGTGAACGGGACATTGCATGAGAAATGCAACAATATGGCGTCGCTTATTTGTCTTTAGGTACGAAGTTATTTATGATTCTGCAGACGATATTCATCGAACAAATTGTCTAGGTAGGTGTGTTTATCATGTTTTCGGGTGTCATAATTTAATGCGCATATATTTTCTTCAAGTAAATCCTCATTGAAAACTTACTGAAAATGTGATAAATATGACGTACCTTTAATACATTAGATATTAATACAATATATTATTATCATGTGTATTCACTTATGATTCAAAAATAAAAAAGAGTAGAGACTTTTAATTGCATATTTTTTATTATTTTATTTTCTGATATTTTGAGTAGGTGTAGGTAGATGTTTGTATTAAACTTTATAATTTAATATTTTCTTTTTTAAAATATATTTCTGCTTTGTAAATTTAGAATGTAAGGCGAAGTCGTTGCCTTGTGTAGGTACCTACGGTTATCAGGCGTCGTCTGAGCGTCGATGTGAACTCATTAGCGCTGTCGGTCAAGGCCTCGAGGTCGCAATGGTGGGTGGTCGATTTAATTACAGCCTACGACGGCTCGGGGAGTCTTTTCTTTTGTGTACTATAGAAAAAGTAAAGAATCTTAAAATTAAAAAAAGTATATAATTTACTGACCAAAAATATGGTTTACACGTCTATGCATCCCATGACTTTTCCTTGAAAATAACATTTGATACCCTTTTACATTTTCTATATAAAATATTCACATTATAATATTTAAAAAAAAACAGCAATTCGTTCATGTGTACCTAGATACCTACCTACCTAATATTTTGTGTTCGCGATAACTAATTTTAGAAAATAGGTAGGTAACTATATTAGCTATAATTTTAATGCATTACAATATAAAATCCATACATACTTATATATTATATTAACAATAATTGCCTTTTACTATATAGATACCTAAAATATGAAAAAAAAACTGTTATTCGGAATAAATCTTATAATCAACACTTTCCACTTTGCTGCTAATAAAACAAACCTCTTTTGAAGTTCTCCATTATCTGGAATATATAACTACTGAGCTATAATCGCTTATTTGTTAAGATGCAAAACACGCTCCCACAGAATACCAGCGTAAAATAGTAGCTTGATGCTGCTGTGTTTCGTATGGTGAGTATACAGAACCGGAGACACGTTTTACTGGAATCTAGGCATTCCATGTTAGTCCTCAGGGGTGACAACGCATCTGCATTTTGATTCTTAATCGAGGTTAAATGTAGATGCCTATGGGCCACAGCATCCACTTACCATCAGGTGGACTGTGTGCTCGTTTGTCGCCCTTATTCTATACCTATATAAAAAAGCTTCGATATTTTCAACGAAACTTGTCATATCTTAAAAATTAAGTTAGTTGCTTTGCTTTTCCTTTTTTTAGAGCTCTGTACTTCAAAATAATATATAGAATCCTTTGGGATTACTTTATTTTCCGTAGGTTTGTTCACATGGCAAGACTCTTTTCCTTAGGTACGGGTAGAGTTGTTAAATTGAAATTAATACTAAAATATATTGGTCAACAATCCATTGGAGTGTAAAAAATTAAAGTTTCTATGTCAATGTAATCAAAAGATTAGATCATTTATATCACTTGTTTTGATACCCGCAAATTCACTCATCAAAATTTGTAGGGTACCTACTTCCCGTTTACATAGAATCGTGAAATTTGTATCGTGTTTAGTAGTACCAATTACTCGACTCCACCGAGTCGGTAATTCATTCTTGGGGCAATGTATACGCTTTTACAACAAAATCTCAGAAAATATACAAAATTTGTCATACAAAAATGTTTTTAAACTAAGTTTGTATAAAAAGGGTTATTATAATATTAAGGAATTTATGGATGATAATAACCACTGAGAAGGGTGATCGCTGCCAAGCTATTTCTAATTTGTCTTGTGTTGTTAATTGTAAACATGATTGTAACCTATTATTGGATAGTCCCGCTGGGTTTCTTGCTGGTTCTTCCCAGGACACAGGTTTTTTTTTGCGAACCAGTGGTAAATGAAAAAAGTGACTTTCAATAAGTATTGTTACAATCTACATTGAATAAAAAAGTTTCTGTTTCTGTTCTGTTTCTGTTTGACAAGACGCAAGGTCTCACAGCACAAGCAAAGAAAAGCCATCTGAAAATCAGTAAATTGTTGTTGTATTACATAAAACATATGTTTACAATTACACATTCACATTTTGCAGTTGGAAAGTAAGAAAATCAGTAAATTGTAGTTGTGTTACATAAAAAAATATGTTTGCAATTACACATTCACATTTTGCAGTTGGAGAGTGAGAACATTTTTTCCACAGCCAAGTCAAGCTTATTTTTTAATCAGACTTACATTTTCTTTTGACCAATGTTCACTGCTTATCTTGCCTATGATTCCCGGGATGGAAGCTCTATCCACATAAAAAAATAAAATTATACGGAGCGCTTACGGTGCACTTACTACTGGCACTTGTCCAGTTTATTTTTAATATTGTTGTTATTAATAACGTATACGCCTGTAACTGCCATCACAATGTTTTTAGATTAATATTGTAAGCTACGTAAAATTGTCTTGTATATAGTACTATTGGTGTGGCATAATAAATTAATAAAATGAAACAACGTTTGAACTACTTTTCAACCCTGTTTTGAAATTTGAGTGAGACCCGTTTTACTGGAAACGAGGCATCCCATATTAGTCCTCACGGGTGACAACGCATCTGCATTTTCATTCGTAATCGAGGATAGATGTAGATGTCTATGGGCTACAGCATCCACTTACCATCAGGTGGACTGTATGCTCGTTTGTCACCCTATTCTATAAAAACACACACACACACACACACACACACACACACACACACACACACACACACACACACACACACACAAAGACAGCTAACACCCAGGTCTGCGTGACGTCTCGACAGCAATTTCCGCTTTTGAATAAACTCTGTCTCCGTATTCCTTAGAAGGCCTCAGCCAGATCGAAGCATCAGCGTTTGATCACGAGTCACTTAATTATCATTCATAATTCGTTAATTCATTAATTATAGAAAAGACCGCTGGTGAACAAAGGTCCCTCCGTGGACTGCCTCATAGGGAGGATATTTGCCATAGTTGCCACGCTTGGCATGGGGATTGTTTGGTGGCTGTAGTTTTTATTATTAGTACCCGGATGACCGAGCTTTTCTCGGTTTCTTTTTGAAATTACTTTTATAAATTACATACGTACTAATGAAACTTAAATAATATTTTTGATCTTATTGACAGAATAGAAAAAACTGAACTATATTTGAATAAAAAATCATGAGTGCAATTAGTTTTATTAAAATTTTCGTATTTTCAAAAATTTTTTTAAAAATTTCGATTTGTCGAAATTTACCTTTTTATATTGTAACAGTTTTTTTTGTTGCCTGAAAACACGGACAAAAGGACACACAGAAATTTTATGAAAATAGTTGGAGCCGTTTCCGAGATTCAGATTATATATTAATACAAAAATTGCTCGTTAGGATACTGAGTTATTGTCAAGAATATGCTGCTAAGTGTTGATCCCATCTACTGTTTTAGTTTCCCGCTGCTGCCTCTTAGGACAGCTACGGGATGGTGTGGGATAGTATGAAGACTTGGCTAAAGCACTAGCATGCTATATTCTGTTGTTTACTGGTAACGAGGTCTACCTTAGTCCTCAGAGGCCACAACGCACCTGCATTTTGATTCTTAATTTAGGATAAATGATAGTGTATCTCTTTAACATCGGGTGGATAGTGGACCATTCGTCGCACTTTTTCGAATAAGAAATTTTGAAATGAAAAAATTAAACAATTCTAGTTGTTGATATAAGTATATTACAGTTAAAGCTTACAAATAATTAAAATTCAAATTTTAATGATTTGTAATCGCTTGAAACAAAAACAGAACTAAGAATCACCCTAGAAAAATCTTGTAGTAATCTAATTGTAACTTACCTTGAAAGAGTTTCAGAGGGTAGAGCTTTCGAATCTTGGACGGTTATAGTCAGATACACGGTGTTTAATATAAACATGATCTTTCTTTGATACTATACGCCTACTATGGCGTATGTTGAAGTGTATTATATGACTTTAATAAAATTAAAAAAAAGCAGTGGAGCCACGCTGCAGTGTAGTACGGTTGCCCAACGAATGGGTCGACTTGACCGGGGAATAAACTCGCATAGAATAGTAAAGTAAAATGCAGATGCACCTTAAAATTAAAGTTACAGTCTATGTACATACGTCCCATGGCTGGGCACAGGCCTTCTCTCATTTCTGAGCTTTCTTCAATGCGAGTTGGCGAACTTTACGTCTTCGAAATATTTTTTTTTTCTTATTTCTTTGACATGCAGGTTTTCTCACGATGTTTTCCCTCGCCGCCAAGCACGTGGTAAATACTCCACCTGATGGTAAGTGGTTACAGCAGTCTATGATCACCTTCAGCCGATTTGAGCATAAAGGGCCTTAGATGTGTTCTCATGTGACAAAGAGGAAGGAATTTAGAATGCCTTGCCATCCGTAATAATTATATTACCTCTCTTTACTCTTCAGACTTGAGCACAGTAGCGCAAGCTTTGCTATTTGGTAAGAGAAAAGAGGAAGGAGGAGATAGAAGTAGACAGACTGCAGGCAGGTAAAGAGGGACATTTACTGCCTAGAACTCATTGAAAGTGATAGAGAACTTGCAATTTAATAATAAATGATAGATACAGATGTCCATGGACCCATAGTATGAAAAACAGACGTTAAGAGATTAATTTTTTTTTGTAAATAAAATGCTATATTCATCTTTGCTTTCACTGTGATACTCTATGTAAAGATGTCTGTGCCCCATGTCTGAAAAGTAATTTGTCGTCTCGCCTTAATTCGACAGCGACTTGTCCGACGAGGTCTTCATACGTGAACTGGGTCAAGACATTACCTTGCCCGAGGAATTTATGCGATATTCGATTATCCTCTTACGTATCTTAGGTAACCGATTAAATATTTACCAACGAATATGGCTGAGAGTTTGATTATATTCAGTCTAGAATACATCTGAGATATTATTAACATAACAAATATAACCATATATGAATCATAAACTTAAATAGGCAGCATTTATACACAGATATGTTTTTGGAGCGATGGTAGCCTAATCATATGCGGACCTAAAACTCAAAACAAGCATTTAAACTATACATGGAGTCGTTAATAGTATCCAATGTTAATAGCATTGTTAGTATAATGATTTCTTAAATCAAAAAACTAATATAAAAAAACTGAAGGTAGCCGGGCTAACAATGACATTGGGACGTCAAACATCTCAGTCCCCCCTCCCCCCTCCCCCCTCCCCCCTCCCCCCTCCCAAATGTAAATCTGAAGATAGTCACAGTCACAGTGTATAATTACTTTGTACCCTGATTTAGATCGGAACGAGCAGTGCAGGTTTTGCTTCTTGGCGGCAAAGAAGAGAATAGCATCTACCCAGACGGACTTTTAGGCAGAAAAAGTCAGGGGTAAAACAAACACAAAAGTTCAACCTAGTTACCAATTAATTTTCAGTGGTAATAAAGATAAATATTTAAAATGTTAACCTGAGAAAATGGTTAAAGCCTTGTAGTGCACACCAGAAACGATGGAGCAAAATGCATTGTAAACATCCGTGTTACATAAGTAACACAGAATAAAATCTAACCGTTGATTGACAATATGATATTAAGTTGTAATTAGACATGTGTCAATCATTCATATCTCGTGACCGAATCATTCCAGTAAATTTCGTCAGCAAGACATTCGGATCGATCATTCAAATGGATTGTTTCGGGCTCAAGTACTCTGTAAGTCTCTGAGATCCATTGAGAACCGAAAATTTTCTTTCAATTCATTTAGATAATTTAGGATTCGGTTGGTCTTCGACTCATTCACAATTCACCCCAATCACGAGTTACAAAGGTTCCTTCAATTGTTTGTGATTGGTTGTACCGGAACATTCAAAAACAGAAGAATGAACCATCAATACTTTTAAATGTACCAGCTCAAACCAAGGAATCATTCATGATTGACATGTGCTTACTCTATCGTTGAATATTCATCAGGCAATTTAAATAATAATTAAATGATCTTAAAAACTTGTTTATGTATTCCTCGGGCGACGGTCTTTAGTGATCAGTTATTCAAAGCCCGTTTTACCCATTAGCTCAAATAAAAATAAATATGAAAACTTTTTGCAAGTTACGTGACTTGATGTTTCATAATAATGTATTCTTTTATCATCAATTCGCCATGCGTAGGTATATTAAAAACACTTAGTAGGTATGTTAAAATTCTTCGTACCTTTACTTTTAAAAGAAAAATGGAATGGAAATGAAATGGAATGCACTGTCTCTGATATATATATATATATATATATATATATATATATATATATATATATATATATATATATACCGTTCCGTGAGTGTAGTAAGATGCGGCAGAGAGAAACTGAAACGGGAGATGGGTACCAGCATCCAACTTCAAATAACAATAACCACTCTAAAATAACGAATAGCACAGGTGCACTCTCTATTACGAGTACATTTATTTATAGAACAGAAGGCAATCTAGCATGAGGCTTACCTGATGGAAGGTGTCAACCGCCGCTCAAGGATAACTGCAACACTAGAGAATTACAGGTGCCTTTTAAGAAGAAGTAAGCTCGTTTCTTGAAGTCATATCAGTCCGGAAAAATTGCCGGTGGTTAGTTTTATGTTTGACATTAATGAAACGGGTCGCTTTCGCTTGAACAAATTTGGAAAACATTAAAAGCTTATTTCCAACGTTGAAATTTACAAAAAACATTGACACATTTTGTCATTTTTTTTGTAAATGTGCCAAAAACGTAATTTATTAATAAATTTGTAAAGCGAATTCCTGAAACTGGATCGTTGTTGGATAAAACAAACAGTTTACGAGTATGTACTCATCCAGTGCGCTCAATCGAAAACATCACTGCTGTTGCTCAGAGTGTCGCTTGAACAACCATCAATATAAACTCGTCATCGTTCTAAAGAATTGAACATTTCACGCACTTATTTGAGAAGAATTTTGCATAAAAATCTCGGTATGAATGCGTACAAAGTTTAATTAGTGCAAGAGCTAAATTCGCATGACCCACCGATGCGTTTTCGGTTTGCTCAATAGGCTGAAGACTGCTTGATCGAAGATGAGCATTTTTATCGAAAACTCATCTCTTCAGACGAAGCTTATTTTCACTTCGGAAAATATGTCAATAAGCAAAAGTGTCGTATCTGGGGTTCAGAAAATCCACATGTCGTTGTGGAGAAACCAATGCATCCACTATGAGTGACTGTCTGGTAAGGATTTTGGTCTGTTGTCATTATTGGGCCATTTTTTTTCGAAAATGAGCAGAGAAACACAGTTACAGTGAATGGTGATCTCTACCGCGCATCATTCAAAAATTGTAAAGGATGACATAGACGACATTTGGTTTCAACAGGACGGCGCAACGTGCCACACGGCCAACGTAACAATCGATCTTTTGCGCTCTGTTTTCGAAAATCGTATAATCATCCGAAATGCTGATGTCAATTATCCACCCTGAAGCTGCGATTTGACTCCGTTGGACTTCTTTTGTAGGGAGCCGTTAACGACAAGTGTTACGATAACCATAGTTGCCATTGATGAAATAGAGGACCAAAATTGGACTGATCGAAGGGGTATTATAAGGCTAGCCGAGGCAGTCATTTGAATAATGTTGTCTTCCATTCTTAAATAGAAAAGTTTAATCTTTATAACAAACTCATAACTTTTTTTTTTTAAAGCCGATTCAAATTACAAACCTTAAATGGCCTACCATGCGAACATTTCTAATAAAAACTCCTTACAATAACTAGTTATCGCAGGTACACAATCGTTTTAAATGCTAACCTGTAATTAATGAGTATAGTGATGAAGATAGATAAGATATTAGTTATCAAGTTCTAATTTCTTGTAAGTATAATTCTAATAAATCACGTAAATTCAATATGCAACATACACAGCGATCATATGTTGTTTTTTATAGAATGGGGTGACAAAATAGCACACAGTCCACTGAAGGTAAGTGGTTGCTGCGGCCCATAGACATCTTCTCTGTCACCATACGAAATATAGCCATTAAGCTACTATTTTACGCTGGTATTCTGTGAGATTATTATTAGTAATTTCATTTTTTATTCAGAACATTATATTAATTACGAAAAAAATGTTTTAAAGTTTAAAAAATTTTCACTTCAGTGAAACGTTTGATTAAAGTAAAAATTATTTGTGATATATTTTATGCGGTTAAAGAGTTATAATAAATTAATATTGAAAACAATTAACTTTTCATTTCAGCAGACTATTATTAAGAGTTAACCTTATTAATGTTAATGCTAATTGCCTACGAGTAGTTTATGCGCTAACCTTTATTAGCAACTGAACGTAGTAGTTAATTGATTAACAGTGAGCATTTTTTACTGATTCATTGTAATGTGGACCTATAGTGAAAGGTGTCGATGGGGTCCAAAAGGTCATCTCCACTTATAAGAGTAAATCAACTTGTTAATAATTAAAAAAAAGTGATAAAGATTTAATCGTAAGAGGTGACAGTAAGAAACAAATCAGTATCGTCTTCCTAATAAGGACTTAACATAAAAAACTTTATGTTAAGTCCTTATTAGGAACTTACGGTTGCCAATCTGCTTGCCAAGCGTGGCAACTATGGCAAATTTCGCCCCCATGAGGAAATTTATAGGGGAGGCCTATTTTCTGCAGTGACTTTACCAGGCTGTAACGGTAACGGTATGCTTGACTTAGGTCTCTTTCATAGTATCGTCGATACGCAAGCGACGATAAGCAAGCGGTCCGCATATTTTAGCAAGTTATATGATGTTTACTCCTCCACTTTTGACTGCCTCGTACATTCAGTTCGAATCTTGGGTGAGGCTAAAATTATATATTGGATTTGTCTGTCAAGAAATTCTCAGTAACAGTTAGGAAATTGGCGGTGTTTTACACCCGTAAACACACTTTGACTTTGCTGTGCACTATAACCCTATCTATAACTGACCAACGAAATCGAAATTCGGTCTTGAGGTCACACTACTATTCACCCCAACACCGGAGGTAAGGGATTTTTTGGCATTTTCCTTATATGGCCCTTATGCCTTACATGAGATGAAATGGACACAAAGTAAATCACTACCAACACAGCCCAATAAAAGTTTTGAAGATAGACCTTCTACATAGATTTCCATAAAGTAAGGTCTAGAGCCATCTGCACTATCGACTACCTATGTATTTCATCACATCAACGTCACTCCATTGTTGGGCGACCTTCTACTTCTAAGGTACGTGACGGTAATATGGTCACATTAAGCTTTGCCACCCTATAAAACCAAAACTAAGAGCAGGATAGAGACAAAAAAGCAACCATAGTTATACTATAATTTATATACTAAAGAAAACAATAGCAAACATGCTTTGGCAATTGTTAGGAACGCTTAGAAAAATCAACTTAAATAAACTAACTATATTACACAATACTAAAATCGACTGAAATATTTACTAAAATTTCTACTGACAAAATGGCGTCGATAAAGCAGCGCCCTTTTGACCCTTTATTATTTGATTGACTGATGAAGAGCTGTTGTATCACAGAACATTCTATGCAAACAGAGCTATAGGTTTTGAGTTATAAGGAAGTAACCATATTAAGCGGATGATCATATCATCCTCATGTATTATAGTTTCTAGTAGCGCGTTTAATAGTACGACGCTGCCACTCGAGAACCTTTTTTATCCATCGCTTGTCGAGCTATGACCGGCCTATTGCTACTTCAGCTTACTGATCAGCTAGGCTATTAGTTATTCCTGTTCTGCTTTTTTCTTCTGCGTTCATTACGTATTTCATCCCGAAGAAAAATCTGAGCATGGCTCTTTCCATCGCACACTCAGTGACAAAGTAAATGCTTAAAATTAAGAAATAACGTTATTTTACTCGTTGTGGTTATTTATAATTTATTTGTGTACTTACATCGAATTTATTGACATGTCATTTGATAAAGATTGAGAAGAAAATTAAAAAAAAGCGGTTAAAAAGAGGCAACTCCCATGCGTCTGTCAAGTGATAATGTATAATTTGGCGTCATATTAAGCGACATGTGTGCCAAAGGGTTCGGGCTCATTAGTGTCAAATGCTCTTGTATGACCGGAATTAGCGGTTACTGTAAGGTAGTAAGATTGTGATACCCGTATTTATATAAATATTTGGTCTATCTTCATATGTTTTATCGTATCGTGATACATATTTTTATAATCATTCACATAATTTTAAAATATGCGTAAAATTAAGGTTCAAAATGAAAGCAAACATTAAGTTTAATGTTTTGTAATTAATGAAAAATATTTATTGCAAAAGTTGACTCATAAAAAAAGTGGGAGTATGGACGAGTATGCGTAAATGAGACGTGTATTTGTTTACTACTGATCGAATTATCACATTAAAATGAAGGAATTGAATTTGAAGTGACAATGTCGGAACGTGTCATCGAATCATCTACGGTGTCATTTAAGGTCAAGGTAACTGCGGACACTTGGGTACCTACGTGCCGGCCAAGCAATTGCCGAAAAAGCAAAAATATTGCATTTAAGGGGTACCAACCGATGATTTGTATTTATTTAATGTATTTATTGAAAATTTATAAGTGTAATTTTATTTATGACGACTTTCTCAAAAGCATCAGTTTCATTTCTGTTAAATTTTTTGAAAATAAATTCGCCGACCCCAGATAATGGGAAATGGTTTAGAGAATGATGATGATTTTTGAAAATAAATTAGATCCGTTAGATTTTTGGGCTTCTAATGATTAGGCATCGTTTCCTGTAGATTTGGTGTTCGCTCACCTGCCCGCACATACCTGCCTCTGACGCGCCTTCTATCCGCGCCTCCACTTGAATTAATTACGCGAATTGATTAATACTCAATTCGACTCAGCAAAAACTTAATTAAAACGTGAAATTTTCGCATTTCGCGCCTGGGATACTATGTAGGCAATGTTCAGGAACATTGACGGTAGTGGAGCGTTATTGATAAATGTAAAGTTAACACTTTACATTCAGAAAAATTTAACATCGAGATTGTAAAGAATATGAGAGTGAGAATGTATTTTTTATGACCAGTTACATATTGTGATACTACACTTATACCTACTTAAAGCAAATAATTCACATACTAAAAACAAATCAAATATTGTTTTTTAATTTATAGTTTGCCATGACAAAATTCACAAAATGGAATGCTTGTGAACTTACTGTTCACTCCATTATTGAAAATCGGTGTATCAAAGATGAGATAAGATATTATACCTACGGTCCATTTTATGAGAGAAAAAAAAGAAAAAAAAAAACAAAGAGCCGTGGTAGCTCAGATGGTTAGCGCTCGCTGTAAATTTCACAATACGCGAGCAAACCGGGTTCGGTCCCTACTGGCACCAATGAAACTGTTAATTGCAATTTTAAATGTTGATTTACCATGTGCTCGGCGGTGAAGGAAAACATCGTGAGGAAACCTGCATGTCTGAGAAATAAGAAAAAAAATATTTCGAAGACATGTGAAGTTCGCCAACACGCACTGGGGCAGACACTTCCTTGCCCTAAAACCCTCTCAGAAATGAGAGGCTGTGCCCAGTAGTGGGACGTATATAGGCTGTAACTTTACTTTTTTTAGTCCATTTTATGCAGGATGGCAACCGCAGTTTTTGTTGCTGTTAGGTATGTGTTTGTACAAGACAATGAAATAACTGGCGTGTATTAAGCTCAGGCGTTTATTTGTAAGCGAATAAATGAGTAGCCATTAGTAAAATTTTTGACTGTCTGTCTGTCCATGCTAATCTTCAAAATGACTGACTGCAAAAAGATTTAAAAAAAAGTAACTTTTTTGTTGCAGTGAAATGGAAGCTATATTTTATTTTTCCCGAAATCGGTTTTTGACGAAAATCAATGACACATTATTCTTGACTCATAAAATATGTAGTGTAGTTATAAAAATGAATATAGTTTTAACATTTTGATTTTCAAAAACCGAAGCAAATAAAATGAATGATAAGTTGAACTTCATAAACCTTACGTTTATCCTATACCTTTTAACGAGCAATTCTTGTATATATATATATATATATATATAATCGGAATCTCGGAAACGGCTCCAACGATTTTCATAAAATTTAGTGTCCAGAGAGTTTCGGGGGCAATAAATCGATCTAGCTAGGATTTATTTTTAGAAAATGTCCCTTTGTCCATGTTTTCAGGCAATAAAAAAACTGCTACAATATAAGAAAGTAAATTTTGGCAGGTTACTAACGATCGTAATAGCTCAGATGGGATGTTGTTCGGGTGTGATATCGGTGTTCCGTGGTTCGCGTCCCGTCTTGAGTCAGACTTTTTTTCCTTTTTTTTTTTTCAAGTTCCCTTCTTTTGTGAGAAAATCTATTATTTCGAGCCCTTTTTTTAGTATTTTTTAAAAATACGAAAATTTTAATTTATCTAATTGCACTCATGATTTTTTATTCAAATAACCAGTTCAGTTTTTTCTATTATGTCAATAAGATCAAAAACTATTATTCATGTAATTTGTATATAAATGTAACTTAAAAAAACCGAGCAAAGCTCGGTCATCCAGGTACTATATTCTTATACACTATCTTTTACACCCTGCGCTTTTTTAAATTTACATATGCAATACATTCCTTTGCATCTAAAAGGCTCTGTGTTCTAGAGCCCTTCGGTCCACTGCATCTCGGTTGATGCACTCGACCACTTTTTGTGTCGACTCGGGCTACACTCACCCGCTTATTTGCGATCATTAATCATTATTTCGGCCTAGCGCTGGACCGGCATGCGCTTTGCGTTTTGAGAAAATAACCCTTTTTTGTATTTCGTGTAATACGGTCGGTTTGCAATCGCCATGGATCCTTGGTGCGTGGCGATTCATGCTTATTATGAATTATGTATTTGCATTTTAATATATTTTGTAAAGTTTTTATTATATCCTATTATCGGTATTATAAACTATTTGGGTACTACAAAATAGACGGCATTTTGTTTTGAAGTTGGTGTAATGGATCTGATATATGGAAGTTCTTTAATAATAATGTCCTCCAGATCGAATTTCGGTCACGGCGGCCAGCCTCAACGGAGACTAGCCATCGGCGCAGGACAGGATTATAGTGCCCAAGTGTATGCGCAAGCACAGGTGAATTCTCTATTCCCTTACTCTCATAATCCGATGGGACGGTAAACTGACACGACCGGAGAGAGATCAGGTGCAGGACCAACGGCTTTACGTGCTTTCCGAACCACGGGGGTGAGTCACCGCCAAGTCCTTGACCTCGGGCAGCTACCGAGAATTTCTTGACGGAAAAACTCAAAAATTGATTTTTTGGCCCGACCCGGGATTCGAACCAAGGACCTCATGATCAGCATTCACATTAATACAACCACTATACCAACGAGGCAGTTCATTATTTACATAACCTCATCTTTGAGGTCCAGAAAAACTTAAGCCCGCGCGCAGATTTGCCGATGATCAACCCTCTCATTTCCGTCATTCCGTTGCCAAGTTGATTTTCTACAATCGTAAACGCTAATGGAAAATGTAATCGAAAACACGTGACAGATTTCGTTTACTTTTAGCGTCACACCTACAGTTTTCTATTAGCGTTATTGATTGTAGAACTAGAAAGTCAATTTAGTTAGGCCCGCAGAACCGCTAGTAAAGTTTCGATCGACGCGTACGTCACGCATGACGCTATCGGCTAACCTTCAGTGCGCGGGTTGTAGGTAGTGTTATCAAGGAGATGTCTGTACGTGAAAATAATGTAGTAGTAAGTAATCGAACTTATAATTAGTCACTAAACAGGAAGTTAATAACGAAGGTAGATCGAATCTAACCCACGTTATTTTTATATTTCATGATAGTTTTGCATTTGAATTTTACAATGAAAATCACAGTGATGGTTTTGATCTGAGTTTTGATTGTTTTTGAGTGATTGATTTGAGTGAGAGCTTTGATACATTTTTAGTTATCTACAACTAATGAAACATATTTATACTATATAGCGGCAGATTTAGTATATAGAGTTTTATTACCCACATATACATTACATTTTTGTATGTATTAGTTTTGGTTGAACGCCGTATTTATTTGTTTATTAATGGTACAAAAATAGAAAATAAACTTTTACAGATATTATATCTATATTTTGGTATACGTTAGAAAAGAGAGTTTGGACCGCCGGCGGATGATAGTTCTGTTTAATCGTTTAAATAGGTTTTCACGCGTAAAAGTGATGCGATTTTATGTATTGAGTATCTGCACATGTGAAATATTATTTATAGTTATTGCAATTTACGGGTGCGGTAGACCTTTGGATGTGGTTCAACATGTACATGCACAGTGTGATAGTGTGCGTGCATGGCGGAGTCGTCAGTCGCAAGCGGACGACCGCTCCGCCGAGCACACACACTGTCACACTGTGCATGTACATGTTGAACCACATCCAAAGGTCAACCGCACTCGCGATTTGCAAGAACTATAGGAGAAACTATGGAACGAGCGCTTTGTTGTTCTCAAGTTATTGTGTCCGCTTAGGCGTCTTAAGAAACTCAGATACTGTCATCATCGACTAGCTGTGGGCTTAAGCTGTTGTTAAACTCTCTCCAAAACGCATGACGCGTAATTTCTTTGAATGAAACTAGTTTTTACGAGTTTTATCGTGTATATTAAAATTAGTTTCATTTTTATATAGTTATGGTTAGTTTTTGAAATAATTATGGATAGTTTGTTATTATTTGACACTGGCAAAAGTTCGAGTTCGTGACTTTAGTAGTAAGAAAACGGTGGAAACTTATTTACAAAAAAGGATCTTTTTTTAAAAAAATCATACCCTAGAATCGCATTGTTTTTCAATGCAGCACATGAACAGAACATAATAATCAACAAATATAAAGCTTTTCTATAAGTTAAACAAATAGTTATATGCTACATTATGAAATTCCTGAAATCCCAACGAACATTGCAAATATCTTTGGGAATATCGCAGCCCAAACACACATAGTGGGATTTTTATCATGTTCTGAAGCACTAAAACTCTCTCTCTCTCTCTCAACTGAAAAAACAGATGAGTCCATGGGAAATATTCCGGTCATTTAAAAGCCAGATATTCCCTTGTTCAAACACGTTACCTTCAAATATGCGTCGTTAAATAGTCCAGATAGGGTGTGTGGATTTATTTTAATCATGTTTCTTGATTTCAAGTACATGTCTCCATCGAAATGTTATGTGTTCAAACTCACATAACCCGAATGTTTAACATCTTGAAAAAACAAAACACGATAAAACATTGCTATAACATTTATCGTCCTAATTTATCGTAAAGTTTATGAAATAAGGCATTTAACAAACACAAAACAGGACAGAATGATATAAGTATAGGTACGTAAGTGGTTGAGCCATGCTGCAGCTTTACCTATACCATAATCGCGATCAGTTGGTTGTAGCACGAATGAGTCGTTTCGATCGGTGAAGGACCACGCTATCACATAATACCAGCGTAAAATTGCAGCTTAATGCAGCTGTGTTTCGTGTAGTAACTGTAGAGAACCGGCGAACCATTTTACTAAAAACTAAGTATTCTACCTTAGTCCTTAGAGATGACAACGCATCTGCATTTTGAAACTTTAACGAGGATCGATGTAGATGTTACTGCATCCGTTTACCATCAGGTAGATCAGGTTCAGGTTCAGGTTGACGACCAGACGCCAGCTGTTCAGTGATGTCTCAGTGATCGCAAGGGTGAAAACTGGCAGCGATCACCGAATGGTTAGAGGCACACTGAACCTAAACGTTAAGTTGGAGAGGTCTCGTCTAATGAAGTCAACGCTCCGTCCCCCTCGTGCTCTAATCCAGAATCCCGAAAACTTTCAGCTCGAGTTACACAACCGCTTTCAGTGCCTACAAGATTGCAATGCAGTGGACGATATGAATGACAAGCTCGTGGAAACTGTCCATGCGGTCGGAGCTAAGTTCTGCAAGACCCGCCGCAGAAGAACACAAAAACTCTCCGATCACACTCTTAATCTCATGGCTGTTAGACGGGAGATGAGGCTGCAATCGTCAACAGATTTGACAGCATACAGGCAACTGAACAGACAGATCTCCAAATGCATGCGGCGAGACTTACGCAACTTTAATACTGCTCGTATTAAAGAAGCGATCGAGCGGAACCAGGGCTCCAAAGTCTTTGCCAGAGATCTGTCTGCCCGTAAGAGCCAACTGTCAAAGCTGAAGACTGAGTGTGGCAGCATCGTTTCCGGGACACCTGAGATTTTGAGTGAGATTGAGAGGTTCTATGGGCAGCTGTACACATCATCGTTGGAGCCACACGCAAGTGTGAGTAACGATCCAAGAGCAAGTCTTATCCGACACTATTCCGATGATATCCCGGACGTCAGTCTAAGCGAGATTAGAATGGCTCTCCAGCACCTTAAAAACGGCAGGGCCCCAGGTGAGGATGGAATTACAGCGGAGCTTCTGAAAGCGGGTGGAACACTGGTACTTGAAGTCCTTCAGAAGCTCTTCAATTCCGTCCTCCATGGTGGCACTACTCCAGAGGCGTGGAGCAGAAGTGCGGTGGTCTTGTTCTTTAAGAAAGGCGACAACGCTCTCTTGAAGAACTACAGACCGATTTCCCTTCTGAGCCGCGTCTACGTGCTGTTTTCGAGAGTCATTACGAATCGTTTCGCACGCAGACTCGACGACTTCCAGCCTCCCGAACAAGCCGGTTTCCGAAAAGGCTTCAGTACCATAGACCACATACATACCCTGCGGCAGATTGTACAGAAGACTGAAGAGTACAATTTGCCACTTTGCCTGGCGTATGTGGACTATGAGAAAGCCTTTGATTCCGTCGAAATTTGGGGGGTGCTGCAGTCCCTTCAGCGGTGCCAAGTTGACTGTCGGTATATCGAAGTGCTGAAGTGTTTGTACAGTAGGGCTACGATGGCTATCCGAGTACAGAACCAGAGCTCGAAACCTATCCAACTGCAGAGAGGTGTAAGACAGGGTGACGTTATATCCCCGAAACTCTTCACCGCTGCTTTGGAAGACGTTTTCAAGCTACTGGACTGGAAAGGATACGGTATTAACATCAATGGCGAGTACATCACTCACCTTCGATTTGCCGACGATATAGTCCTTATGGCAGAATCGCTGGAGGACTTAAGCACTATGCTCAATGACCTCAATAGTGCCTCCCAACGGATAGGTCTTAAGATGAACATGGACAAAACAAAGATCATGTTTAATGTCCATGTCACACCTATGCCGGTGGTTGTTGGGAGCACTATGCTCGAAGTTGTTGACGAGTACGTTTACCTGGGACAAATAGTCCGACTAGGTAAGTCCAACTTCGACCGAGAGGTCAATCGACGGATTCAACTCGGCTGGGCAGCGTTCGGGAAATTACGACATATCTTCTCGTCAGGTATACCTCAATCTCTAAAAACTAGATTGTACAACCAGTGCGTGTTGCCAGTGATGACTTACGGATCTGAGACGTGGTCCTTCACTGCTGGCCGTATGAGGACGCTCAAGGTCGCTCAGCGAGCTATGGAGAGGGCTATGCTCGGAGTTTCTCTGCGTGATAGACTCAGAAATGAGGATATCCGCAGTAAAACCAGAGTGACCGACATAGCCCAACGGATTAGTAAACTGAAGTGGCAATGGGCCGGCCATATAGCTCGAAGAACCGATAACCGATGGGGAAGAAAGGTTCTCGAGTGGCAGCCTCGTACCGGTAGGCGTAGTGTAGGGCGACCCCCCACTAGATGGAGTGACGACCTGGTAAGATATGCAGGAAGTCGATGGATGCAGGTGGCTCAGGACCGTGCTTTGTGGCATTACTTGGGGGAGGCCTATGTTCAGCAGTGGACTTGTGAAGGGCTGTAATGATGATGATGATGAGATCAGGTGTACTGTGTGTTCGTTTTACACTAATTATTCCTTTATAAAAAACTTATTTTGATTGCGAGATTTGATAAAAAAATCTCAAGTAGTTACCGTGGTCTAAAATATTATTAAAAAGAGACACTATTAATAAAAATCAAAAGTCTCTCTGTATAATGCAGATGACGCTATGAATGAAAAGCCATATACAAATAATTTTATCTATTTTAAGACCAAACATTTGCGTACACTACGGTGTACACTCGATATGTATAAGATTTGTATCGACTCTGCTGGCTCATATTCCCGAGTGCTTTTATTCCACCATTATGAAAGGTAAAATTTATAGTGAACTCGTAATGTTAGCAATTTCACTACTGCATGCAATCATTATCTTCTCTCATGTCCGACGTTTCGTTTGTAATTATACGGTGCAGCTGAAGGGAGTGTTATCTAAAATCGTTTAACTTTGCATAGTACATTTTTAAAACATCGAACCGCCATGATTTACATAATTTTAAAAAAAGATAAAAAAACTTACAAAAATGTACATAAACAATAATTTATTGATCGTTGTTATTTTATTAACCAATTTAAAAATGCTTAAGCCATTTTGCACTGCGTGATTTATTTTTCTGAAACATAAACATAATAACAGGAAATCGCACAGAATACCACCGTCAAATAATCGGATTATGCTGTATCTCGTATAGAGGAGTCTAGTGGACCCAAGATAATTTTTACTGATAAACTGGTAATAAAGGAATTTCGACTTAGTCGTCAGGTGTAACAACGTATCAGCGTTTTATTTCCAAATTGAAGATAAATATAGATGAGTCTGCACCCACTTACAACCGGGTAGATTATGAGATCGTTTACCACCCTTACTTCAATAAAAATGATTTAAGAAAACAAACCAAGATCACTTTAATAACGAATATGTTCATTGGTGTAGGCGTTATAAGTTATTTAATTTTATATGATTATTTATAGGCAATCGTTTATAAATCGTGTTCGGTGCATTAGCATAAGTTATTCCTGCAGTGCACATAGAGTATGGATAACGTAGCTATAACTTATGTGAAAAAACCATAGGGTATTTTTGTCACTTTTATATATATCTAATCTTTTTGGCATTTTTACCAAAAAATAGAGCACCATGGATTTTCTCTCTCTCTATCTATCTTTATATATTAAACTTTTCTTTATCAATACTTTTACTTAAAGCAGTGGATTAGCTCTACATTTCTATTTAATAAATGGAAACATGAGCCCATATTTATTTCGACCATTAATTAAATTTTGTTTTGTTTTGTAATACATCGTGCATTATATTATAAGTATTACTTTTAAGTAATTGTGTAGATTATATTTATTAATATAATCGTTAAAAATATTGACTAATATAACACTAAAATTAATAGCGTGTGTAGATATGTGTGGCATGATACTGTAAAATCTGTAAATTTAAAGCAAGGTACTCGTAGGTGAATAAAATAGCTAGAGATTCGCGGTAGCAAGATGCTCGTATCTTTACGGGCCGTATATTTGGACAGATATCATTCTCCAACCCGCTCCGACAGTAAAGAGCTAGCGGCTTGAGTGCCTGCTGCGCTTTTAAAAACGCGAATGTTTACAGTAGCTTTTCTGCACCGTTAAGAATTTCTGTATTTTGTTTATTTAAAGCGAAGATCATAAACTATAAGATGTATGCAGTTTTAGTTAGAAGTAGCTAATAATAGTACTAATACTACTAATAGTAGTTTCAGGAAGTCTCTTCAGAATTAAACGATAAAACTCTCCTTTGTTAGCGCAAAAGTTTTAAATTCAATAGATAAAAGTGAGAATTACATTTAATATCTCTAACGGAGAAAATCTCTAATATGTTTCTTACTTATGTGGTACGGATAAAATATATCATGTTATATTTAATATTTATACATATGTTATTAAATAGGTATATTATAATATTATGCATATAATATATAGTTCTTTGTTTTATTTGTATTACCTTTTTGAAGGTTATAATATACAAGACTGTTGGATATATACACTTATGTAAGGAAATGCCAAAATATTTAAGATGAAAACAAGAAATATGAGTAGAATAGGTAATATTTACCTTTTATTGTTGGTTGTTGATGATTCATGTAATTATAATTTGGAAAATTATTACAATCTGTAAAATTGTTATTATATAAATCATATTGGAAAATTAATATACCTACAACAAATATGCAGTAATTTCCCTCATTAGTTAAGTAATAAGTACATTTTAATATAATTTGTGAATTTAAAAACCCGTATTTAACTTTAGTTGTGTTGCACTCGCTCATGTTAAAAATTATATTAAATTAGCTCACCAGGCAGACGTTGTTCTGCCCTTTTCGACAACCCTTTGTCATGTCCTATTAAAAATCCTTAAATTAGCAAAAACATATTGTGGGTCACTCATGGACAAAAAAACTATCCTATCTCTCAAGTTGGACCAAACTGCACACGGTGTGCAAATTTGATTAAAATCGGTTAAGTAGTTTAGGAGTCTATCGCGGACAAACAACGTGACACGTAATTTGTATATATTAAGATTATGTAATATATATATATATATATATACATACATATATATTATTTTATTATTATTATTATTTCTTTATGTATTATTGTGGTATTTTAACAAAATATAGTTTAGTTTATTTAGATATTAGAATGTAAGTGTAACATAAAACACACCACCTCCTACTGTTCTTAATTCCAGTTTCTACTTAGCCCAAAGGTTGTCTGGAAGAGATCGCTTTTTAGCGATAAGACCGCCTTATTGTACATACGTATATATTAAGTTTTCTCTGTAATGTATTTATTCGTTGTATATGTGTGGTGTACAATAAAGTATATACTACTATATATATATAGGTAATAATTTTTAAAATAATTTTAAAAATCCTGCATTTCACATTCGTGATGTTGCACTCGCTCATGTTCGCGCAAAGTGCGGGGCGACGCGGCCGGTAACAGGTGCTCTGCATTGCCGCCGTGCCAACTCCTGCTAGTGCACAGGGCTGAATCCTGCTTCTGAATTAAAATATAATTAATAAAACACATTTATCATCATCTTCATCATTACATCCGTTCACTAGTGCGCTGCTGAATATGAGCCTAGCCTAAGTACCGTAAAGTATGGTCCATATCCATCGACTTAAAATTTTATGACATTATTAAACATCGTAACTCTTATTAATAGTGCACTGATACGTGAAAGTTTTACAGATCCATAACAAGTAATTACAGTTTAAGATCAAGTATAAATTTTGAATTTTTAAACTTTCTCACCAAAATACCTTCTCGTATTAAGATTATGTATCAAAAAACCCCTTACTTTTTAAGTACTTTTATTTAAAAAAGTGTTTTTCTACTAATACAGGCGGCTTATTAATATAATATATCGTATGTATGTGTATGTATAGTGTATCGCATTTTAGGAATAACTCTCTCTTTAAGTACAGCCCTGCTCTATAAGGAGAGGGAGCACCGATGACAAAATACAAATTTTATTTTATTAAATTCAAAAAATCCTTCAATGATTGATAGGAGGCGCCCTCGAGTCACAGTAAGACGCTGGGGCGCGCCACCTCCAACTGCATAACTCTTGCTACTCAATAAAATGCTTCATTGATTTCGTCCCAGTTTTTTTGACGTCTATAACTATTTTACTGCGTGGTCTTATACAAAATTAATAATAGTTTGCATTTTTATCTTTTGTGAAGACCATTTTTCGAAATGATCACTTAGGATTTAATGCGGCGTTTGCTGTAATGGATAATAAAGGCCATTTTTTTGCTTTATGTTCAGCAATTAAAAAGATTTCCTTAAAAAAAAAGAAATTTGACGCTTACACATAGAGGCAACTCTTTCTCCTAACATAAGTGTGTTCAAGCAATAATTATAACTCTTAAAAGTGATTTAGACACATAGTAAGATACTCCGTAGTCCTGTCAGGTCACAAATTGAAATAATACACCTTAACGAAAACAGACAGGTGTTAACTTCAGTTTCTTATGCTTGAAAACCGTTGAAAAAGTTATCAAAGACATGTTACGTCTAATATACCTAATATTATAGCATAGTAGCACCTTTTTAATACATCCTATCAAGGGTTCACAGCTGAGCTTTGTGTTCGTAAAATGCACGGAGTACTGCGCATGTTTAAGTTTAATATTATAATATTATTGATAAATCTTTTCGTCAACAATAATGAATTCCCATGGAAATGGGATAAATGTAATTTTGAGAGAGTTGCTGCATTTATGTTATTTGAAATTCTAATTGGAAAAACATATATAAACTTTAAACCAAATGAAGGGTTTTTGGTATAATAATTGTAATATCAAAAAGGGTCCCCAACGTAAACGGGCCGCATAAACAATAAAGCATTGTCCGGGGAGGCGGGTGAGAGGTTTATTGCGGACTCGCTGACCGCGCTAAGATATATCAGCGACAAGTGGCTGCGACTTGTTTACAAGAACGCGACATAATGCTCCCGCTTACAAAATTGACATGTTCTACACCGGCCCCTCAATATAAAATGAGAGGAGGCCTGCGTCAGACCTTAGATTAATATAAGAAAATATTTAGGCTTTTTGCTTTAGAGTAAACCATTAGATATGAGTGTTTTAACGTTCATTAACTTTTTAAGCCCACGAAAAAGAGGATAGTTGTACCACGAATGGGTCAGCTCGACCGGGGAAAAACCACATTCTCACAGTATACCAGTGTCAAATAGCAGTTTAGCGCACCTGTGTTTCGTTTGTTGATTGTAAAGAATCGGAAACCCTTTTTTTGGAAACGAGGCATTCCATATTATTCCTCATGGGTGACAACGCATCTGCATTTTGATTCTTTATCGAGGATAGATAGATGTCTATGGGTCACAGCAACTACCTACAATCAGATGGACTGTGTGTTCGTTTCCAACCCTTATAGTATAAAAAAATAACAAACCGTAGCTCGTAAACGGGTGAACTGATTTGGGTGCGGTTCTTTTTTATTTAAAAGCAGATTTTTAGCGGTGGTTCTTAGACATGTTTTGTCAAAATCGAGTTTTTTTATTTTAAATTTAAGTTATAATTGTGTAATGATTTCTTATATTTACGCGAACACTACACATTGATTAAAACTACTTTTACGGATTTTATCGCGTTTATTTTACTATTATTTTTAATTCCCGACGTTTCGGGTGCTTTCCAGCACCCATGGTCACGGGGGACTGAAATGACTGATGTCCCGATGTCATTGTTAAACCCGGAGTACCTTCAGCTTTTTTAATTATTGTTTATGGTCCGATCTATGCAAAATGAACTGACTATGTCCTGAGGTCTTGCAGGGGTATGCTTGGGTTTAGTTTTAATTTTATTGATTATAGGATCCTAAGCAGGTGGTAGTACCCAGCCTCCTTCTCTATCGAAATTAGGATGTTTTTGTAATTTCAATAGCCTCACGTATCATCCTTGGTATATTATAATTGTGTTCAAAACCAGTGTTATAGGTTAATTTTCTTGTTAGAACTTCAAAGATTTCTTTGAAAGAATAAAAACTTCATAATTTTTTTTTTTTTTTTATAGAAGGGGGGGCAAACGAGCATGCGGCTCACCTGATGTTAAGTGACTACCGCCGCCCATGATCAACCGCAACACCAGGAGAATTGCGGGTGCGTTGCCGGCCCTTTAGAAAGGAGTAAGCTCTTTTCTTGAAGGTCCCCAGGTCGTATCGGTCCGGAAAAATCGCCGATGATAAACTATTCCACAGAGAGGTTGTACGTGGAAGAAAACTCCTTGTGAAACGTACAGTGGTGGACCGCCAAGCATCCAGATGGTGTGGATGGTATCGGGACGTTTGCCGTGTCGTGCGTTCACGAAATTTGGCGGCTGGGATTAATCCGAACAATTCCTCAGAGCACTCCCCGTGATAGATGCGATAAAATACGCAAAGAGATGCAACATCTCTTCGCAACGCCAGTGAATCGAGCCGATCGGAAAGCACTCCGTCGTCGACGATTCGAGCCGCTCTGCGCTGGATGCGGTCAAGTGGAAGGAGCTGGTACTGGGGAGCCCCAGCCCAGAGATGGGAACAGTATTCCATGTGCGGCCGAACCTGCGCCTTGTAAAGTTGCAGGCGGTGTGCCGGCATGAAATACTGTCCCGCTCTGCTGAGCACGCCAAGCTTTTTAGAGGCCAATTTGGTCTTCCCTTCCAAGTGACCACGAAACTGCACGTCACTCGATATGTCGACGCCGAGGATTCCGATACTGGCTGAGGCAACAAGGGGAGTGCCTTGAAACTGAGGGGATACGACAAAGGGATTCTTTTTAGCGGTTAACGCGCAAACTTGTGTCTTCTGGGGGTTAAACTGGACTAGATTTAGTCGTCCCCAATCCGAGACTCTGTTCAGCAAAGACTCGACTTCAGACACAAGTTTGTTCCGGCACTCAGAGACGTTTTCCCGAGAAATATTGGCTCGGCCGGTGTAAAGAGCATCACCAGTGCTGTCATCTGCATAGCAATGAATGTTACGGGTATGCAACATATCATTGATATGCAGAAGAAACAGCGTTGGCGATAGCACGCAGCCCTGTGGAACACCAAATATATTATAATATAATAATTATTTTCAGCTTTACGTTTAATTGATAAATATAATTGATATAGTGTCACGTAATGCGAGGTAGACTTAATTAGTGTATAATTAAGTCTTCCTATAAGAATGCCTAAACATAATGTTTGTTTTGAGTATTTAGTGCTAATTTGTTAAGAAATGGCCAAATAAGTATCTCTTTCTTTCTTTCTTTCTTCAATGTTCCCAACATCATGTAACACTATAAACACAAAGGCATAATATAATATAATACTATAATAATGATTGACATAAGTGCGTGTGTTCTATGGTTAGTAATAAATAAATGCGTCAAGCATGTGTACCTACATAAATAAAATTACGAAACTGATTAGAACTGTTATATGATTTTTTTATAGGATTTTAGTGAAGAAAATAAAGTTTGTTTAAATTATTAGCAGATAATCTGTTAACCAAATCATTTTGTAAGATACAACATATTATACTCTGAGACAACTGAGCTGAGCAAGAAATTTTTTTATTTTATTTATAGGATAGGGTGACAAACGAGCACACAGTCCACCTGATGGTAAGTGGTTGCTGTGGCCCATAGACATCTACATCTATCCTCGATTACGAATCAAAATGCAGATGCGTTGTCACCCGTGAGGACTAAGATGGAATGCCTCGTTTCCAGTAAAAAGGGTCTCCGGTTCTCTACACTCACCATACGAAATACAGCAGCATTAAGCTACTATTTCACGCTGGTATTCTGTGCTACTAGTTTATTCGTGCTACTAATATAACTGCAGCATGGCTCTACCACGTATAATCTTGTTAGAACTTCAAAGAAATGAAATAATATGAAATATATTTTTTGTATTTCTTCAACGTAGGAAAATAAAATTTGTTTGTCAAATGTCGTTTTTTCAAACCTACCTGCCGTCTCAAAATGAAGTTCCACTGACTGCAGAAGAAACGGCGAAAGAAACTCCGAAGATATCCTGGTTTTTAGTAATTTTCCACGACTATCCCAGATGGTGGGAGGGGGGGGGGGATAATGTTTTTTTGCAACTCTTGATGGACTTTAACATGTAATTTGTAACATTTTTTTTTCAGTAAACTTTTTACGGAGTCGGGTTTAATCACTGTTTTAAACGTTGGGCTTGTTTTAAAATAAACGTTATATAATTGTTTACATATAGGTCTTGAGTATTTAAGCAACTAAGTAAGTTCAAACAATCGGACAAAAGTGGAACATAACAGAACACCTCTAGTTGGTTCGTGGCAGCGTCCGCTCTCCACTAGGGATACTTTACGCAGTTAATTTAAAATTCTCATTCGTATAAATAAGGAGGGTAGCGTTTGCGTTTTATAGCTTACAACGTGCGAGTGCAACGCCTGCGACACTCTGCGGTTGTCGACGTATTTTAATATCGTTAATTAGGTGTTACGATCGTTTAAGGAGCATTGTCGACTCTTTATATTCTCTGCTGTTGTTTATAGGTAATAGATGTTATAACTTCGTTCTTAAGTTATCATGTAGTCGGTTTAAAATTGGAAGGAGGTAAAGTCGTAATTTAAGAATAAAGAACTCATATCTTACTGTTTAGGCCTTGAGACAACGAAGAGCTGAAAGTCCAGATTTTTTTTCGACAGGACAAAAGTAACATTTTTAAATTTCACATACTTAGCTATTTGTTACATAATTTTAACAAACCCGTAAGAATATATATTACGGAAGGCCTAATCCTAATGGTGGCTCCATGTTACCGTATAGCAAAAATATTAACAAAGTTTTCTTGTAATCAATTAATTTTAGCTTGATTTTTACAGCATGATCAAATCAACAAAAAGGATTTAAGGAAGAAAAAAGTAAATAAATGGCTCGAACTATACGATACTTGGTACTAAAGTAACAGTGGTATCTAAACTAACAGCAATTCGATTACTATTCTTGGGTAAATAGTGTATTATCTATGTATTATATGTATATTATCTACTACTATCGTGAATCATTCCTAACAAAAACAGCTTACCAAAGAGTGATTGTCACAGCGCTGTCGTCGCGCCACAAGCGAAACGCATCGAAGCCTAAATCACGCAATCAAAGTTCCGAAGTACTACGCTATATATATAGAATAGCTCTGTACTATCACGCGGTGCAGTGGTCGCTCTCCAGGCTGAGCACCTTGCCCGGTAGGAGATTTCCCCTGTTCCTTACTGCCAGACGGGGTGATATGGCGATGCGCCACATGGTTAAGGGAAATATTGGTATTTAGTAGCATTGTTTGTTTTTTTTAACAAAAAGTCTAATGTAACAGCCCATCTAGTTTTCGTCTTCTGCTTTATCAGAGTGTAAATGTCCACAGCTGGTCATGGGCAATTCCAGATTTCATGATTTTTCTCTTCCGTTGTTGATATTTCTTTAGCTTGGCAGGCGATTGACAGTCCCGGATACGTTTGGCGTAAGCGAAGATTGTCATACTGTCAACTATAGAAAACATAACATTTTGCTGGTATTACCAATAGCATCATCATTCTCTAAACCATTTCCCATTATCTGGGGTCGGCGCAGTAAACCTTCTTGTTCCATTCCTCTCTATCAGCCGTCATTTCCATACTTACTCCTTTCATTCTCATATCACTCTTCACACAATCGATCCATCTTTTATTCGGCCTTCCTCTGCCCGTGTGTCCCTCCACATTGGTATTACCAATAGCATCTTACAATATTTATATTAATGAAACAATGGATTGTCTTACGTTGTCGTCACACAGAAAACATAACTGTTAATTAGTATTAGGATGAATGCAGTTTTATCCCCCTAAAAGTAATTATTACTTTACATTTCGAAAGTACTTGCACTTTTAAATTTCATCATCATCATCATTACAGCCCTTCACAAGTCCACTGCTGAACATAGGCCTCCCCCAAGTAATGCCACAAAGCACGGTCCTGAGCCACCTGCATCCATCGACTTCCTGCATATCTCACCAGGTCGTCACTACATCTAGTGGGGGTCGCCCTACACTACGCCTACCGGTACGAGGCTGCCACTCGAGAACCTTTCTTCTCCATCGGTTATCGGTTCTTCGAGCTATATGGCCGGCCCATTGCCACTTCAGCTTACTAATCCGTTGGGCTATGTCGACTTTTAAATTTAAACTTTTTTAAATTCAAATTTTTGTTAATATCGATGAAACTATTTATTTTTATTTAATGCTAGCAATCCGCCCTGGCTTCACACGAGTAGTTAACAGCGCCGCCTACCGGGTCCAATGTGAACCAACAGGTCAATCTAATCTAAACCATCCAAACTAAAACAAGAAAAATTTCATCAAAATCAGTCGAGCTATTTTCGAATTTTAGCGTGACTATGAGACGGCAAAGGATTAACGTAAGGTTATAGTGTATACATTTCATACAAATTATTTAATATTAGCGCAATACATTGTTAAATATTTCAGGTTTTTTTTAATAATGTAATAAAGATGGTGGTAATTTATAGAATAAGAGTTCCTATTAGAAAATACCTTCGCAAAAAATAAAATTCTAATTGGGTGTAACGAATGTTTTCTATTTCCTAAGTGGAAAAATGTACAAAGATAGTGACAAACAAAGGCGGCGTTACGAAATGGAGCAAAACTTTCTTACTAATTAATTTAATCCCTTTGAGCCCTACCCCATTAGCCTAATTGAACTGCGGTGTACATGTCAATTCTTTGGTCTTACTTAAATAGATATCACAATCGATTTTCTACTTTGCCCGTTGGATTTTCGTTTTATTTTGCATTGCACTTATTAGAGGTACAGATTTTACGTTTGCTAATAATATGAAGAGCCTACTTTATATACCGTTTTGCATAAGTGGTATGGCGGAAATGATTATTTAATAACTTTTCAACATACGGTATTTTCAAGCCTTATGGGCTCAACATCTCGCAGAAAATCAAGGTCCAATTGCAATTTCATAAATAACAGAGCATTTTTAGATACAGATCTTTAGAGATATTGCTTAGATATGGTTGGTCAATTTATTTAATTGCGAAGAACTGCGTAGTTTATTTGTTGTATTTTTTATATTATTTATTCGTAATTTTGTATATATTATTGATTGTACTGGTATTTTCACGTGGTAGAGCCACGCTGTAGCTGTATTAAGGCTTAAAACAAGTTATTTAACAGGAAGAAAAATAAAACTTAGATATTTAGGAGAAGAAGTAACAAAAGAAACAAACAAAGGATGCATCCAGGGATCCACATGTGGCCCTATCTTATGGAATATACTATTAGACTCGCTATTACAAGATACGAAAAACTCAAGAGCACATGTTCAAGCATTCGCGGATGATATTGTAATAATAGGAATAGCAAAGACTGGCCAACAACTAGAAAGAGATATAAACGAGACCTTAAGTAAAATAGGATTATGGGGAAAGAAACATAAAATGAAGTTTGCGGCGCACAAAACGCAGGCTATGATTATCACAAAAAAAAATATATTATCGCCCTCAACTTTTTTTAGAAGGTATAGAGCTTAAATATTCAAACTATCTTAAAATATTAGGTCTCACAATAGACAAAATCATAAACTTCAAACAGCATCTAGATAATGTCAGCCAAAAGGCAGTTAACATCTACAAAATGGTTTCAAGAGTTGCTAGAGCGCAATGGGGGCTCAATTCTGAAATAGTAAGAACTATATATTTAGCTGTAGTAGAAACTACCATACTATATGCTGCAAGCTGCTGGGTAGAATCGAAGAAGAAAAAATACATTCAAACAAGACTCAAAAGATTAACTCGTCTTTTTGGAATACGCATCAGCAAAAGCCATAAAACAAACTCACTGATTTCAAGTACCCTTCTCGCCAGAATAATACCGCTTGCACTAAAAGTAAAAGAAAATGCTGAAATTTATGAAATCAAAAGAGGAAAACCGGTTGCTGCCCTACCCGGACGGATAATGGAACATAAGATAAATCCTTTCCAACTACCGCACCCAGCTGAAGGAAAACAAAGAACATATAGGCTCATAAATAAAATAGAGGACGTAGCCACTGTAGACAACGACTGGCCAAAAATATACACAGATGGTAGCAAAATTGAAAACAAACTAGGCTTTGCAGTAACTGTCTGGATGGGTGATAAAGAAATTAAAAGAATCACCTCTCGCCTTGAGAACTACTGCAGTGTGTATCAGGCAGAATTGATTGCAATATTAAAAGCTGTACAGTTTATTTCTGAATCTGCTAAGTATCCTAAAGCTAATATTTTAAGTGACTCAAGATCAGCCATTGAAAGTATCTGCAATCCAACATCACTGCACTCTATTGTAGCGGAGATACAAAACAACATCACTGAACTAGAAAATAATAGTGGACTCATTGAACTATTCTGGATAAAGGCGCACTGCGGCATCCCTGGCAACGAACGAGCTGACGAACTAGCTACAAATGCTGCCATTAATAATAAACAGCGTCCAATATACGACAAGTTCCCCCTATCTTATGCCAAGCACCTCACTAGAAATGCTACTCTTACGATCTGGCAACAGAAGTACATTGAATCTACAGGCAGCGAGACCACGAAAATATTCTTCCCAAATGTACAGATAGCTTATAAAATATTAAAAGATATCAAAATTATTAACGTCGAAACACAATTGTTTACTGGACATGGCGGAAATAAATCCTATCTGTATAGGTTTAAGCTATTGACAATGAAGCCACATTAATAAATCCTGCCCATATACGCCCCTGTCTAATATAATGAGATAGATGATAGCACGGATGTAGATGTTCTTGAGCGAGAGTATCAACTTACCATCGGGTTGGTCGTGTGCGTCTGTGATCTGCCAATTCTATAAAAATTTTTATCATCGACATCGGAAGCTCATAAGATTCATCTGATATTTCTCCCAGCCACCTCTTCCGGCACTCATGAAATAAAATGGGGTGGGAATTTTTATATGGCGCCAACTGACATCAAGTAATAAAATAATATAAATAATAAATATTCGTGAAAATACACACATACATACAAATAAATAAATAAACAAAGACCAACAAGTGTTTCAACATCGAAAAAAAACATTTAATATAGCAGGTAGGTCGCGATTAACGGTGTGAGACGATCACAGTTCTGTGATTGCTGCTCTAAATATATAGTAATATTGTAATAATAGGAATATATATATATATATATATATATATATATATATATATATATATATATATATATATATATATATATATATATATATATATATATATATATATAAGCCTATGGCACTGATATTTTACCACTGATTGAAAAATTGAAATTTACTAAAATTTGAAATAAACTTTCGGTCTAAAAAAATAACAACCAAATTTTTGAACTAAATGAATAAATCAATTGAAAACTATCGAAATTAAATTAATATCTTTCTAATTAATAGTATTTATTGATAGATCAATTTCATAATAGATTAATGTAAAATAAAAAAAATGTGAAATATCAGTGGCATAAGATTATATTTAACATTTGTAAATTTAATAATTATGTGTGTGAAAATGGGAATTTTTCTAAGGAGATTTCTTTGACACCTAAGTAAGAATATAAAATAGTTTTTAAGATGTTACTTAGTTTTATGGTAGGCGAAAGTAGTTACGATGCAATACGCGTATTACCATTACCATTTACCATTACGACTTATCGAAATTCCACTGCAAAATATAGCTCTCTCCATAGATTGTCTCATGGAGGGACATTTGGCATGGTCGCAAGCGGGTTGGCATCCGCAGTTTTTTTATTCAGTTGTAATGGGGAAGATGCTGCTGCCTATCTCCTGATCGAGTTTTCCCCTGTCGCCTCTTATGACACCCACGGGATGATACGGGAAAGTGGTTCTAACATCGTCCCTGCACGGTTCCGCATGTTACGCGTATACGTGTCGTTAATGCGAGACGACGTGAACAGCGATCGGCAAAGCTTCTACTTTGGGAAAGATTATGGACGGAGTTGCTGCAATCGTCAGAGATATCCATGTTAAGCTGTGGATTCTTTATGAATAGACTGCTTGCTGCTTTATTTTTCCAATGAGTCCAGTTCACATAACTGACAACACCAAACACACTAGTGTCATGGTGATATTTCAAGCGGATGTTGTAAATTCCGAGAATGGACAAAATCTACGGATCAATCAATACATAAAGTTTTGAAACAACCCTTCTTTCTTTATTTTTGTCACTTTTTATAGTTTCGAGGTATTATAGATATAATTTTATCATAAACGTGAACAGCGTTTTCTTGCAATATATGAAGAAGAAAGGTCTTGAAGGTCCGAAAAAATCGCTGGTGGTAGCCGATTCAACTAAGAAATTGTGGTTCTTCTTCACACAACTTCCGGTAAATCATACAGCGGTGGGCCGCCAATCATCCAGATGGTACTGTGAGTTTTTTTGCGCGATATTTTGATGCTGTAGTGATAAACATGAGATGATGAATAAATAGGTAACTAGTTAACATATATGTATAATGTAAATAATACTAATTATACTTATTTTGGTTATTATCATATTACGTCAATAAATGAAAGAAATCACACCATATCGCTGATTACTTATATGGTATGATGGATAAGCAACACTTCCATGATTTAATTATTAAGTTAATCATTAAACTTTTATTTACTAAAAGAAAAATTTAAACTCTCTCACACTTGTACGTACAATTGCTCGACGAGCACTGGTATAACCTCTCGCAACATCAGTACTTACAAAATAATGTTAAAAAAATTATTGGCTAAAAATATAAGAATGCATTTCGACATCTATTATATTATACAATAGAAATTTCTGAACTCTCTCTTTTTTAAACAATAGTAACGCGAAAATAAAAAAGACATGATAAATTTTTATTTCTATAGCTGATACAAATTATGATCGTTCTGAAAATGAAATGTAACGAAATTAAATTTCGGTAATGCGTCAACCGCCATTAGTAACTTTTGTTTTGTTTTGTAGGCGGCAAACTAAAACGTGGGGCATAGCAAACTTCCGTGAAATGGGGTAAAACTAATTCTACCGTGGACAGGCGAGCTCGCCATGTGTCAGTCTCCGGTTCTATTCCCGTGAGGGTCACCGACGTGTCTCTAATGTTACGCCTATTACTTGCCGATATATCTTCCGCTGACATTAATATTTTATTCTTTGTGGATATCCGTTGATTTGTCAAGTAAGTTCATTTTGAGACTTAATAAACTTTCATTTCCATTGATTTATTTTGATTGAATGCGTTACAATATGGTTCTGTTTTTCATTATCATTTTGTTATAATTGTCATCACTTCAGGCTATTTCAATAGAATCGAGCATAAGTCTCCGCTACAATCTGCCAAAATAACATTCCTGAGCTTCCGGCATCTATCAACTTCTTGCATGTCTTATTACTAGGTATATCTAATGTGGCATTTTCTAAATGAAAATGCCCCATTAAATATACATACCACATAGGAAATTCTTTATTATCCCGTTAACATTTCATTACTGGACATGATTTAGTCGAAACGTTGGGAATTAAAAATGAGTTAAAGATCAGTTAATTAAACGCGATAAAATCCGTATAAGTGGTTTTATTTAATGGACATGAATCTCTTGGATATTTAGATTTCTTACGATGTTTTTCTTCTTTGCTGAGTGCGTTGTAAATCAGCACTCAAAATTGCAATAAATTATTAATGCTGACTTGTCATATTATGAAAATTTCAAGACGGGTGCTCTGTCTCTAACACTAGGAGAGTATTACCGCGCCATTGAGATCCCAATTATGTGAAGAGACTTGTGAAGAACAGTGCGATGTTTATAAGCTGTCAGTTTATTTTTTACTCTACTGTACACGGGACTAGGTGGTTGTACAGTTACTAAGGTCGTGAGATCTTGGCATTTCCCATGGCTAATTTTTACAAAACCACTGGGGTTAGATTGGATTTATGGGATATTTTTTACGCTTACATATTTTAGGTTGCTTAAATAATATACTAATAAAAACATTAATGAATTCAGTTAATTTCAAAATATATTAATTTTGGAAAGCACAAAAACCGTGTGATAACGTTAAAATGTTTTATTTTTTTAAACTTGGTTGGACGTATTGGGAAATTCGAACGGAGTTATGTATCAATCGGACTCCACGCAGGTATAAGTCGTTTCTTCTAGTTTACCGTTAGGGTTAAATCCTTTTACTGCCCACTGCTGAACAAAGCCCCCGCCACCCATAAATTGCCTCATAGGGGGATATTTTCCATAGTTGCCACGCTTGGCAAACGGATCGGCGACCGCAGTTTTTATTTTTAGTCGTTATTATGAAGACGCTTCTGCCCATCACCTGATTGGTTTCCCTCTGTCACTTCTTAAGACACCCAACGGATGATATTGGCTAGTGGATATGCCTTTATGCATCCCACTGTTGGGCACAAGCTTACCTACTTTTATTTGTGTGTGTGAAGCAAAGAAGAATGCGCTACGCTTCCCCTTGTCGAAATGTATTTAAATTCCACAGACATACAGATTTCCTCACAATGTTTTTTTGTTCATTACCTAGTATAAACTGAATCAGTACGATTTCAATTAACAATTATAGCGGTGTCAGAGAGGATTTATTGAATTAAATTCACTTTAAAAATTTGGTTCCGTTACATTACACACACAAAAAGAAAACAAGAAAACTTTCTTAGCTATGTTTAATGTAATAAATGAACATAGCTTAGAGAGGGACTCAAATTAATATAGTATAAAGACTTTTATTACTTAAATAAAAAATATATTGAATATTTGTATGGAGCGTTATACAAAATACAATGGTAAGTTGTATATTTAGTACAATTTTTAATTCCAAAACATTCTCCTTAATCAGTCGCAAATCATTGTGAGTCGGCAACAGTAAGCATTCATAAAAATATAATAAAATGTATTGCATGTCACACTTTTGATGTGTTTAGATATTCAAAGACGTAAAAAGCTACCCTAATATATCTTAAAAAGTATGTTAGAGTTATAGTATGTTAAATATATGTTAGAGTTTATCAAACATTGAAACGGGCAAGGTCAAAGTACGCAACTTGGATTTTAAATTGAATCTTAATAATAATTTGACTAAATCAGATTAATAAGTAGTTGCGGTTTTAGAGAAATATTTTACTGACATTCCTTTTGTAACAATAAAATCTTCAAACTATTCTCCTACTGTCACTGAATCATTGCTTCAATAAAATCTAATGACTTGTTTAAAATTTTTAAATTCCATACAGTATTGCTAGGAGATGTTATTAAATATTAAAAAAAATAATGTTAAGAAAACCGCAGATTTTGTTAGATATTCGTAAGAGATTTTGCGTCCATTAGTGATAAGATATATCTAGCAACCATTCTGAATACAAGGATCGAATCTGGTGTGTTTTTTTATTTGGATTACCAACATAAGCAACAGCAATTAATGTTTGGTTACATTACAGCGTTATAAATTTACATGATTAACTGCTCTTATAAATATGTATAGGCAATCACAGCATGCGTTGTGTCACAAATGTTAAACAAAATTGAGAAAAATATGTTCTTAAATAAAAAATAAAATAAAAAATAATGATAAAGAAATAAAAGTTAATTGTGCAACTGGAGTTTAACGTACGTCAACATGCTTTAGCTTGGCAATAAATTGAGCAAGGGCATCATGGTGAACGTCGAGGTCGGGTTTATTTTTGGTGAGTTTGTTGTACAGGCGAGATATACGGATCACTGGGGAGTCGCCACCTAAGATTTGACCTGAGATTGATTTGATGAAACACAGTAAAGTCGTACCTTTATTTTTAATCTGGTAGTAAATTAGAGGCGTAGAATTCGCCAATTTTAGTGCAATTTCTGCACTACCAATATTTATCCAGTAAAATCTTTTGAAAAATAATTTTAGCTGAAATTTTAAATTTTATTATTAATAATAAATTACTACACACAAATTAATTTGGTTTTACTAGGAATAGCTCGACAACTTGATTGTTGAGCTGATTAAACATATTTTCTATGCATGGGAGAATTGAGAAGATGCTTTGGGTATATTCTGAGACCTTTCTAAGGCTTTCCATTGAGCTGGCCGTGAGAAATAGCAATCAAAAAGCTAAATTACATACAAAGTGTAAAGAATATAGCTCTAAAACTGATTATTTCATGTGTAATAGACATAGAAAGTTATTATCAATGGCAAAAGTTATTTCGGTATATCAGCATCAATGGGTGTTGGTGAAGGTCCAATATTAGTTCATTCCCATTTCTAGTCTACATTAATGTTGTTATTTGCAGATGACACTACATTGATTTTTAAACATTAGCGGCAATTTTTTTTTTGTTTTATAATACGGAACATAACCTACAAACTTTTTTATGATCTGTCAAAGTCAAAACAAGGCTTACATTTTTATCATGGTCAAGTTCACGAACGAGCAACATTTGGAAATCGTTAAAACTTACTACCGAAATTCTGAGTTTTGGTCACAATAAAGTTCCAGTGAGACAGTGCATCTGTCGAAATACTGAAAATATTGCAGATGCAGAGCTTCAGTTCGAAACTAAACAAGTCAATTCCACGCCATTCACAAGAATTGGAAAATTTTCTGTCCACGTTATGGCGACCTTTGCGTCAAGATATCCAGCCACACCTTTTCAAGCACAAATTAATTCAAGAACTGAAACCTCAAGATCATTTAAAGCGCCGAAACTTAAACGATATTGGTCTGAAAAAGTTTGGAGAATATCCTATGTTTCATCGAAAAAATATCTTTAGCGATGAAGCTCATTTTTGGCTGAATGGCTTTGTCAATGTGCAGATTATGTGTTTTAGAAGGATTGCTTCATGAGACTACATTGCACCCAAAATAGAGAGCGTGTGGTGTGGATTTCATGCCAGAGGTGTGATAGGGCCGTATTTTTTCGATGAAAATAATCACCTAGTTATGGTCAATAAAGTTCGCTCTCGTGCCATGTTGGAAGACTATTTTTGGCCAGAATTGGATGAACACATCAGCGCTATGTGGTTTCAACAAGATAGTACCACAAGACACGCTGTTCAAACAATAGATTTATTGAAAGGAAAATTTGTTAGTCGTTTAATTGTGAAAAATGGTTCAATGGAATGGCCACCTCGCATATGCAATTTGACACTGTTGGATTTTTTCTTAATTCGAAGGTTTATGTCAACAATTCACCAACGTTAGAGGAGCTAAGGAATAATAAAGAACGCGAAATTGCCAACATTCCAGCTGATATGTGTGAAAGATTGATTGAAAATTGGATCCAAAGAATCGAACAATGCCGTTGTGCTCGGTGGTCATATGAATGACGTCGAATTGCATACATAATTGTAATATGTGTACTACACCTGGAATTAATTTCAGTCCGATATTTCAGTTATGCGTGTTTTATAACACAAAATCGTTATGTCCTTATCGAAAAACCCTTTATGTATATCTAACCTAGCAAGCAGACTATGCTCTGCAACTAAGCGTTGAGAGCTAGATGAGGTTATTTTTAATTGAAATGTCCATAACATACTTCGCTATTGGATTTTGCTATGGCAAATGCAGCTAAGTTAGAAACAGTTTTTGTTTTCCAGAAGAGGGCCAATAAGACCAACTAATGACTTAAAACCGAAAGAGTCTATCAGAGAAAAATTCAAGAAATAAATATATATATTTTAGTTTTCCAGTATTGTGGCGGCGCTGTCGTCGCGCCGCAAGCGAAACATACCGAAGCCTAAATCACGTTATCAACATTCTGAATCATACACAGTATAATATAAAGAACATCTCCGAACTATCGGACGCAGGCAGGGCAGTCACGGAGTGTTGGCCGCTCCCCGGGCAGAACACCTTTCCCGGCGGGAGATCTCCCCCTTTCCTTCTATGGCCACAGTATATATACGAAAATTTACTGTATGTTCACAATTTTTTTTGTAAACATTAGGAACAAATACAAGCTAGTATGTAAAAAGTGTTAGTCCCAGTAAAGTGATACCAGCTACTCGACTCTACAGAGTTAGTAATTCGTTAAGGTAAGGTATATGCGTTTACAACAAAGTCCCAGAAAATATACAAGATGTGTCTACTACCAAGCAATTTTTTAATTAAATATATCATTAAAGGTGAGTTAGACTTTATAAAATATGTTAAAAAGTAATAAATGTTTGATATTAACCCTGAAAATGAGGTGAGCGCTACCAAGTTGTTTAATAAATGACTTTTGTAAGTATTTGTACAACTTATTTTTTTATTATATAATGTGCATTTGAAAAAAGTCCCGTCGTATTTCTTGTTGGTTCTTCCCAGTAAAGTGACAAATGACTATCAATAAGAATTATTTATAATATATGTTGAATAAAAATTTGTTTGTTTTTTTTATTTGTTTTTAAATACACGTTACCTTCACACTAGGATTTTCTCCTGCATCGTGGGGGCAGTTTACAAACATAAATTTCACAAGGACAAATATTCAGACCCGGAACGATTACCTGTAGTTCATACAAATACTTGTTCCGTGCGGGATTCGAACCTGCGGCCCTTTGCGCTGTAAGTAACTCATAGCTAAGCCACTGCACCACGGAGCCGTCAAAAAGTATTCTATTCTATCTAATTCTTCTTTAGTCTATCAGTCCACTGCTGGGCATGGGCTTCTCCTGTCTTAGAGAGGATTTGCCGTAATCCTCACGATTTGCAGGAGGATCAACGATCTAATTACTCGCCGTCTCACGTATTTAACATTACTCTCAACTTTGACGGTCTAAATATTTTACATTTGACGTACAATACAAGAGATGGTTTAATAATGGGCAGCCATATTCTGGCGTATCCCGCAGTCGCCTCTTACGACGCCTACTAAATGTGGTGACGGATTGTTTTTAAACACCAACACCACCAGCACGGCTTTAGTTTATACATTTCATGCAATTTATCAATTTTTATTTCATAAATATCTTATTCTTTAACGCGCCAATAATATTTGTGCAACACTTCTCTCTTGAATTTTCACCGGCTGAACTAGACAATCTTATTAAGTATCCTGACTATCTCACGTCAGTTCCCTCACGGCCCGGTCATCCTTTATTCAAATAAACCCTATTTTTATGGAAAACTTGCCCTTTCCGCATCAATATCAATTTCCGAGCGATTGTTGCAGAAATAAAGGGATGACCCTTACGGGAACGCGGGCCTTGAGAGCTTTTACTAAACTATATTAGAGGATCCTTTAAGGGACGGACGGAGTCATTTTTTCTTTATAGGAGATGGCCAATACCATAATTCATTTCGTCATATATTTCAACTTTTGTTGTATAGTTTTTGGTGACATCCAAACTAAATAAACAAATAACGTCGTAATCAACTCGGTAATTTGACATTTTCATATTTTTGTTTTCGATGAAAAATCTTTTAGAATTGATAGGATCGAATGAGAATGTTCGACTTTAGTGTTAAATATTTGAGGGTACATAATTTTTAATTTCCACAGAATAGTTTAATTTTTTTATTTTATAAATAGATATTTCTAGACCGTTTACTTTTTTATTCTAAATGCTTTAAGGTTCATTTGTCTATGTCGTCTGTCTGTCCATTTCATAGATTGAGTAATCGCAGATCACCTTTGTATTTACTGTTAAATCATAAATATTTAAGCACCCGAGAAAAAATTATACACATAATTATGCAAAATACAGATTTATGTTGAACTTCAATTTCCATTATAAATTTTAAATAATGAAATGTATAAATTATGTGGAAAATACATAATTTAAACAATTCATTATTTAAAATCACAAATTGAAATTACCTTTTTTCAATATTTATAAAATCCGGTTTGGATAATCCAATTCTGCCCTGATACGGAAGAAGGCGGCTAAGCCACAAAAGTATGTTTCGAGAAATATTGAAAAAAAGCGCGAAATTGGTTTTCTTGATAGATATCACCGAAAAAAATTTTTCAACTATTGGAATCCATGTAAAAAAAAATTACGAATCTTTCACAAATACTTTTGAATGAAATTATCGGCATACTGTTCTGTAAACTTTAAAAATGTAGTTAACGTAAGTATTGAAACATTATATTTGAATATTAATTACAATATAAAAGGCCGTTAAGTATACCTTAACTGCTTTTTAGTATAGCATTGACAATAATCATACGCTAAAATGCGGCTAACCTACTTTAACTTTTTTTTATTTTTGACGCTTTTTTTAAATTATACACTTGGACTACACTTTATTGATGTTAAGTAATATGACTGCCTTATAGTGTAGTTTATCAGCAAATAATCAAATTAAATAGAAGTGCAACTAAACTAAAAGGTAGTTAAATGTACATCAATCTCACGGAACCGCTTTTTTGGTTAGCATTAGCATAGGTATATTTTTGTTAAGTAAGTTTGAAAAGTTGCTAAGTGTAAAATAAATTGTGATTTAGTTTAAAGAATATCAAAATTTTATTCATGCTTAGCACAAACAATTATAAGCAAAAACAAGGGATTGTTTTTTTATTCTTAAATAACCTCTTTTTTTATTTTGAAATGTGATTTTCTGCTCTTCTAAACCGTTTTCAATTATAATTCTTCATTTTCTGCTAAATCCAATCTGAAGAATCTGATTTATTAACTGATTTTTTATCATGGAAATTTTCAGGTGGCATAAGGTATGATCGATATACTAGATATAAAGATGAGTCGATACTGATTGTCGTCTTCTCCGGAATCAGAACTGTTTTGCGGCATCTCCACAGACGGTACATAATCCATCCTTTTACCGAATCATCGGCCTCAAAATCTTTCCCGCTTTATTCTTAATAATGGCGCTCATCTACTGGTACTGGAAGACATACTATAGATTGCAAGGAGTAAGTAATTTTACAGACTTTTGCTTATAGATATACAAAGACTTCTTTGAATTTAGAGCTATTCGGCGGCATGTTTACTGAATTCGAAGCTTCACCGGAGTTAAAATCTTTATCGGCTAATTCAATGTAACGATACTTTTAGGCATATTTGGAGTTATTCTGGGACATGTTCATCGGTGGCACACAGTTTTTATCTATAGTGATCAATTCTTAAAAAAGTAAAATTAAAATAAAACGAATTTATTTCAGACTTTGGGTCATAAAAGTGTTAGTACAAAATAAGAATTTACAAATTATGTTAGTAAAACATAATAAAAACAACACTAAAACATTAATTTAAATATTTTCCAGGCTAGTTTATGGCACTTGGTATACACGCATATGTATATATCCAGTGTTTCCATGTATGTATACCAAGTGTCCTTGACTGGACGGTCTGGTTTGCTGGTTCTTCCCAAGGCAGAGGTTTTTTTTTCTAACCAGTGGTAACGTATAATATTGACTTTCAATAAGAATTACTTGTAGTCTATATTGAATAAAAAATATTCTATTCTACCACTAATAACCTTCAGAATAGTATTGGAGCTCCCTCGCACTCTGCACATAAGATATATGATACGTTGGCGTAGTACTACATCCCTGATGCACTGCAAAATCACGGCAGTCCCGACATCACTTGAAAGGCTATATTGAACTATACAATTAAATATAGTATCATCATTACAATTATATACAACGCTCATGGATGGTACCATTTCTTCGTAATAAAAACTATTCAAAGCGTTTTATTCGTTATCAGTTAGGTGAATTCATTGTGTATCTTTATTTTGGTGTTGTGAGATATCAAGTTTGATATCTCACATTAACTTTTGGAGTTGATAAAATTTTGTAAATTGATTCAGAATCACTTATGAGATCCATAGAGTATGATCAAGACCAAAGTGAATCAATTATTAAAGAACGGGGAGCCAGTCGTGTCCAATGTGCCTATTGATTAAGTTTAAATGGTTTACAGTCTTCTGCTGTCTCTTCTCTCGCCACGTTCACTAACTTCTTGCCTTTGTTAAGACAAGGCATTATTCAAGGTGTAAAATAAAAAATATATAAATACTCAAGTAATGTAAGAAGGGAGAGGTAAGCTCCTTTACGTTCGGAAACGATTTAATATTAAATTAACGATTTAATATTAGTTTATGAATTTGGTGTAATGGTAATCCAAACCCACTTATGCACAATAAAAAACCATTGTTAGACCTTTTTGCTTGGCACCCTAGCAGCATTAGTAGCAGCGCAAGCTACCTCAAAATTGAATTGAACACTCCCTGGCCGTAACGTATTTTAAAATTATTTTGTAATGAATATAACGCTCTTTTTTTACATATTAGAGAGGATTTTGAATAAAATGTGCTATTATTGACTACTTTTTAAGTACTAACTAAATCAAGGTTTTAAGATATAAAAATAGCAAATTTTTATTTTTATATTAATTTTAATTTATTTAGGTCAAGTAATAAGCTGTATGTGGTATGACTGTGATAATTTCAATGGAGATGCCAGTTTAATAATATTCATAATAATAAAAATAAATTTAAAATGAGTAGAAAATATAATTGTAAAAATAAATATGTAACGATTTCTCATATTTACGCGAACATTACACATTTAAATAAAACTAATTTTTACGGATTTTATCGCGTATATTAACGTTTTTATATACCCGACGTTTCGAGAATTTTACAGCACCCATGGTCACGGGAGGACTAAGGTTTTCGACGACGATCCTATAATTAATAAAATCAAAACCCAACCCAAGCATACAACTGCAAGACTTCAGGATACTATAAGTTCATACTGTGTAGACCGGAACAAAAATTGATAATTTGAATCTGTAAACAACCCCGGGTAACTATTAGGTACATCGGGACGCCTAAGACCCCAGTCCCTCCCGTGACCATAGTTGCTGTAAAGTGCTCGAAACGTCGGGAATATAAAAAAGTTAATATACGCGATAAAATCAGTAAAAACTAGTTTTATTTTAAAAATAAATATAACTATTTTATTTGCTTTAAATTCTATTAAATTTCTTTCTCGCAATTTAATTGCAATTTAATGGGAAAATTGATTATTAATGTCCTTTTTATCAGAAAAGACACATTTTTTCGGAGAACTATTATACAGTTTTCTAAATCAAAACCCAAACCAAACAATGTAACTCTGACGCACTCGGACAAGAGCTCTGATGATACTTTTTTTTAACTCTTAAAACTTGCTGTTCTAAATTCTTCACGTACACATCGATTGCTAAACTTACACTTAGACGCTTTTTAGAGTAGCACATTCACTTTGCCGCTGTTTTAATATTGTTAAAAATATAATTCAAAAGTTCATCATACACTATGCTATGCTATTTATAATGCTTTTTTGGGAAGTATGTGATTTTAATATATTGTTTAAATTCTACGCTTGAAAACAGTTAAGTGTTTTTAGCCGTATTTTAGCTTCTACTACCAATGTTTACCGCTTTTTAGCATATTATTAGGTATAGCCTAGCATGACTGCAACTAAGGAATAAAACAGTTATTTACACTTAACTGCCTTTTGGCTTAGAAAATGTGTTTAACTGCATTTTTCTTAGTTTTATAACATCAAATATGAAATTTCTACTAAGAAAATAAATCGTTAAAATCTCTTAACGGCTATATAGCGTAATGGTGCATTGTAACTGATTTCTAGCGTATGACAGCATAGAAAATTTTGCACTTAACCGCCAAAATGCTTAATGTATCTCAGGAACTATCAATCGTAAAAATATAATTCCAATATTGGTCGATAGAGAATTTTTTGTTTAGTCTAGTGGTGCAGAAATCTCAAAATCGCCAAAATGCACTTAACCGCCTTTTTCCGTATCAGGGCAGAATTAATTCATACCAATTAATTCTTTACAATACGATTGTTTTATGCATTAAATAATCATCAAATGTTTTCTTGATTCATTTGTCGTATTGTTATTAAGCGAAAGAGTGGCAAATGAGCACACAGTGTATCCGTTACGGCCTGTAAAGCCCTGATACCGATGAGACTGCGAAAGATTACTGCCTAAATGCACTAACATCATAGAAAATAGATAGCACTACAGAAGGAGTCATGCTGCAGCTATATTATAGTAGAGAACCGGATACCCTTATTACTGGAAACGAGGTATTCTTAGTCCTCAGGGGTGACAACGCATCTGCTTTTTGAATATTAACCGAGGATAAGTGTAGATGTCTACGGGCCACAGCATTCACTTACCATCAGGTAGACTGCGTGCTCGTTTGTCACACTTATTATATAAGAAAAAAAAGAAAATTTACGTCAATTAAAAAAAACAAAATGGAGATGCGTTTTCGCTCTTACATACTGCCTTGACACTAGTAAAAAGGATATTCGGCTTTCGTCACTCGCCATATGAAACACAGCAACACTATGTTGTTATTTCTCGCTAGTATTCCATTCGTATGAAAGAACTAGTATGCTGTCTCAGGATCGTACTATGTGGTAATCCATAGTTGAAACCTATGTTCAGGAGTGAGCTTGTTATGAGAAGTAGTAACAGTATTAGTGATTCTACAGCCTAAACTCGCTGAAGCCTGTAGCGTGACTTTACTTTACAGCCTTTACAGTCCACTGCTGAACATAGGCCGCCCCCATAGATTGCCTCAAAAAATACCCCCCGTATTTGCCATAGTTGCCAAGCTTGATAAGTGGGTTGGCAACTGCATTTTTTTATTTATAGTCGTTATTAGGAAGACGCTGTTGCCCATCTCCTGATTTGAATCACTATTATTATTATTATTATTATTATTATTATTATTATTGTGGGGTATCAATATAGTTTTCTCATCTGGTTGGGTTCTAATTATACATAATTATAAATGAAGATGAGAAGATAAATATACATAAATATCAATAACATAAAATAAATATTAAAATACATAAATAAATAAAAGCCCAACCAGATGGAGGCCCTCAGCAGGGGAGACCAAACGGCCGAGGGTTAGGGGGAAAGGGAAAGAAACCGGCGGACGATGCGGGCGGTATCGAGGAGCACCGCCTTCTGCATTTGAGCCTGGAGCGGTCCGCCACGTAGTACCAGCCGCCTCAGATGACCCGAGAGGCTGACTGGGATTAGCCCGTTCGCAGAGACGACTACAGGAATAATTTCGGTCGGCAGACCACCCCACATGTCGGTCACCTCGTGAGCCAGGTCCAGATATTTTGTTTGTTTATCTGTTTCGGCTTTCACGAGGTTCTCGCCATACGGAATGGTAATGTCGACCAAAAATATCCTTGACTGTGCCCGGTCCATCAGCACAATATCAGGCTTATTCGCAAGAATAGTCCTGTCTGTGATGATGGCCCGGTCCCAATAGAGCCTGGCGCGATCATTTTCGAGCACGGCTTCCGGAAAGTACTTGTAATACGGCAATTTCCGAGACACGAGACCGTATTTCAGAGCGAGCTCCTGGTGAAGAATTCTGGCTACTAGGTTGTGCCTGTGCAAATACTCAGAGTTAGAAAGCGCCGAACAACCGGAGATGACATGCCTAAGTGACTCACCGGGATGGCGACAAGCTCGACAGATGTCGACGGTGCCATCCTTTAGGATGTATCTCCGATAGTTGTTGGTCTTAATAACCTGATCCTGTTATTATTATTATTATTATTATTATTGTGGGGTATCTATATAGTTTTCTCATCTGGTTGGGTGCTATAAATATATAATTATAAATGAAAATGAAAAGATAAATATACATAAATATCAATAACATAAAATAAATATAAAAGTACATAAATAAATAAAAGCCCAACCAAATGGAGGCCCTCGGCAGGGGAGACCAAACGGCCGAGGGTTAGGGGGAAAGGGAAAGAAACCGGCGGACGATGCGGGCGGTATCGAGGAGCACCGCCTTCTGCATTTGAACCTGGAGCGGCCCGCCACGTAGTCCCAGCCGCCTCAGATGACCCGAGAGGCTGACTGGGATTAGCCCGTTTGCAGAGACGACTACAGGAATAATTTCGGTCGGCAGACCACCCCACATGTCGGTCACCTCGTGAGCCAGGTCCAGATATTTTGTTTGCTTGTCTGTTTCGGCTTTCACGAGGTTCTCGTCATACGGAATGGTAATGTCGACCAAAAATATCCTTGACTGTGCCCGGTCCATCAGCACAATATCAGGCTTATTCGCAAGAATAGTCCTGTCTGTGATGATGGCCCGGTCCCAATAGAGCCTGGCGCGATCATTTTCGAGCACGGCTTCCGGCAAGTACTTGTAATACGGCAATTTCCGATCCACGAGACCGTATTTCAGAGCGAGCTCCTGGTGTAGAATTCTGGCTACTAGGTTGTGCCTGTGCAAGTACTCAGAGTTAGAAAGCGCCGAACAACCGGAGATAACATGCCTAAGTGACTCACCGGGATGGCGACAAGCTCGACAGATGTCGACGGTGCCATCCTTTAGGATGTATCTCCGATAGTTGTTGGTCTTAATAACCTGATCCTGTATTGCACAGACAAAACCCTCGGTTTCCCCGAAGAGATCACCAAAGCGTAGCCAGTGGAGGGAGGCTACTGTGTCTACGAAAGGCTCATGTAGAGCCTTGTAGAACCTCCCGTGGAGCTCCTTCTCCTTCCATACGGTCTCCCGGTCGGAAATGCTCTGCACTGCCGGGTCTTGCCATTGCTCGTTGGCTAAGGATAGAGGGGTAAGTCCTTTATCACAAGAAATGACGTCCTTATAGAATGGATCATCCGATCTCGCCAGGAAGTAATCACGGAGGCTGCACACTTCGCGATTGTGCATGGTGAGCGCGCTCAAGAAGCCACGACCACCATGCTTCCGCGGCAAGTACAGCCTCATTACCGACGATCTCGGATGATGCATCCTATGGGACGTCACGGTAGTGCGGACTTTTCTATCCAGGGCGTTAAGTTCAGTCTGAGTCCACCTGAGTATGCCAAAGGTATACATGAGGACAGGCATGACCCAGCCGTTATATGCGTGTGCCTTATTCACACCGGACAAAAGGCTGTTAAGCACTTTGGTCAAGCGTGCATAAAACACGTCGCAAACTGACTGTTTCATACCAGTCTCATCGATACCGATGTTTTGTGACATACCCAGGTATCGGTATGTTTCAGCCTCGGAAAGGGTCCTTAAGTTGACGGGCACAGATAAGTCTGCGCCCTCAGAGTTAGCAACCCTTCCCCTCTCAACATGGAGGACCGCACACTTATCCGTCCCAAGCTCCATTCCAATGGAATTGCTAAATTCACAAGTGATGTTTAGCAATTCCATAAGATGGGAGCGACTGGAGGCGAATAACTTGAGGTCATCCATATAGAAAAGGTGGGTCACTTTTGTCCCTCCTTTCCGTAGCTGAAATCCCCTCCCGGAGCCCTCCAGTAAGGTACTGAGAGGGTTCAGAGAGAGGCAGAACCAGATTGGACTCAGACAATCGCCCTGGAAGATACCCCTTCTTATCCTTATGTGGTTCTCCGCAGCCATCATCCGCTCACCCAGATGACAAAGGATCGTACTCCACTGCCCCATACACTGCTCGAGGAAGTCTCTAACTGTACAGTCTATCTTGTACAGCTCGAGGACTCTCTTTAGCCATGTATGGGGCACCGAGTCGAATGCCTTTCTGTAGTCTATCCAGGCGGCGGAGAAGTTCCGACGGTTGCGTTTCACCACTTTGCCAATGACCGCGTCAATGAGGAGTGGTTCCTTGGTTCCACGACCACCGCCCCGACATCCATTTTGAGCGCGCGACATCACCTGATTTGAGTCCAGGTGACAAGTGATTCTCGCGCTCAAAATGGATGTTAGTGTCTTGTATATTGTCGGTAGACAAGTGATGGGGCGGTATTTGCTCGGGTCTGTGGTACCCTGGTCTTTAGGAACCAAATGAGTGATCCCAGTAGTGAAGAGGCTTGGGAGCGACTTCTGGTTGATAAATTAACTTAGGGAACTATAATATCTTTTAAAGAATTGGAGACAATTTTTAGTCTCCGAGGGATAGATATAATATTTACTTTATGTGACAACCGAAGGCTTCTGTTTTACAATATTTTTTATGGGATAAGGGTGACAAACGAGCACACAATCCACCTGATGGTAAGTGGATGCTGTGGCCCATAGACATCTACATTTTTCCTCGACTAAGAATCAAAACGCAGATGCGTTGTCACCCCTGAGAACTAAGATGCAATGCCTCGTTTCCAGTAAAAAAGAATCTTCGGATCTCTACACTCACCATAGGAAACACAGCAGTATTAAGCTGCTATTTTACGCTGGTATTCTGTGAGAGCGTGGTCATTTCCCGGTCGAGCCGACCCATTCGTGCCACAACCATAATATAGCTGCAGCGTGACTCTACCACGTATGTAAAAAAAATTGATTTATTATTTAAAATGATGTATTATTGCAAATGTAATAACTAATAATGTAATAGCAAAAATAATACTGTAATGCTGTATCATAGTTAAAATCCAGAAAAAAATATTATTAGTAACATTTTTTTTTATAGGATAGGATGACAAACGAGCACACAGTCCACCTGATGGTAAGTGGTTGCTGTGGCCCATAGACATCTACATCCATCCTCGATTACGAATCGAAATGTAGATGCGTTGTCACCCGTGAGGACTAAGATGGAATGCCTCGCCTCCAGCAAAAAGGGTCTCCGGTTCTCTACACTCACCATACGAAATACAGCAGCATTAAGCTACTATTTCACGCTGGTATTCTGTGAGAGTGTGGTCCTTCCGCGGTCGAGCCGACCCATTCGTGCTACAACTATACTACTAATATAACTGCAGCATGGCTCTACCACGTATAAAATTTGAATTAAATTGGCTATAATTAGATAAAATTGGGCATTAATATAGTATTCTTATCTTATAGGCTTTATAAATATGAAAAAAATATTTTATATTATTATTAGTTATATTATTGCGTGGTGTCAGTGATTGACTTATGTTCCTCAGACGTGGTCCATCATTGCTGGCTACATGAAGAAGCTCAAGGTCGCTCAGCGAGCTATAGCTCTATAAGAGGGCTGTGCTTAGAGCTTATGTAGTAAACTACGTAAAAACGGCAAGTAGCCTGCAATATACCTCGAATGTATCCTCGAATGTGCCACAAAGATCCGTGCTTTGTGGCACACCTTATTGGTCCTGTGTTCATCAGTGGATCTGTAATGATGATAATGGTTGTTGTTATTAGTAGAAAGTTGGTAAAATTAAACTGAATTTGTGTGATAAGATTTTGAGAAAGAAATTGTCACCATCCATGTATTCTTGAATATTTGATAATATTTATATAATATTATGTGGGTATGTGGTTATTGGTATGTATTAACTAAATTGCATTTATGTAAAAAAGGCTTCTAAAAACTTTAAACGAGCTAAGAGCAGTGACGGGTGGAATTGACTCAACCGGAGCGACGGATCTCCGCACTATGATTACGGGCGATTACGCCGTCACCGATCCCGCATTTGGTCCCCACTTAATATAATAAGCCTCGCTGAATCCAGGATCGAAATCGATGCTATTACATGTCTGGTACCATTTATAATCAGTACGTTACTTTGTCTGGAGGTACGGAGTCGTACCGCCTTGGGGCGGCACCATAATCGGTAAATTATTCGTAATTTTCCACCATCAGCCTTTACTTGCAATAGATTCCTGTTTAGTGACAACTCTTAGACTGGCTGTTAATATATTTTTTAAGTTTTCATAAAATGTTTTACATCTCCATTATGAAAAAAATATTCAGTTAATTATTTAGTGAAAAGTCTTGATCGTCACATGAATTACATTACAGAAATGTTTTCAATTAGTTTTATAATTTGTATAGAAAAAAAAACTTTTCTATTACGATATAAAAGTGATAATATTATTAAGTTTTTATAAAGCCTAATTTAAAATTTGGTATGGTTGTATTTATAATTTTTATAAAGAAAGTATTCCTAAGCATTAAATGCTAGGATTTCAAATTTACTGGCAGGTGTATACATAAATAAACTGAACGAGATATTGTATGAACATTTAAAAACAGGTTGTAGTTGAAACGGAGCCGTGGTGTGCATTTGATCCGCCCACGGCGGCTGCTCGAGCTACATTTTTTTATCACAAACTTTAATAAACTTTTTCCCATTGGGCATCAGAAAATTATAGCGTTTTTTCAACAGTATTAAATTTATAGCAGGTGTAATCTACTATGTAAGGTATCGATATATATCGATAATCGATAGCTCGGATTGGCCAATTTAGTACCAATAAGATCGTGTGGCTAAAGGCAATATTTTTTAAACATACCTATTTTGTATGTGACTAGCTTAATATAGTTTAATATATTTGGCTAAAAGTTATTCATATAGTGGTTTATGTAGAGCTTATTTATCGATGAGTAATGTTTTTTGTTGTTAGTAGGGCTGTGTAAATTTGGTGGTATGTTCAAACGCGATCTCGCGTGACCGGGAGGCGTGGCGTACATTTACAATTAAAATATTGTGTTGTGCGTTCGTTCGCTCTGAGCGAAATACCTTAAGTCGTGTTGTAATCGCGTTTCGATCAAAGACTAACATTTACTTATTTTTCAGGAAGGGAAAAGTTCGTGGGCAAACGAAAAAAGGATTTATGTTCGAAATGAGTTAAAATTTAAGTTAAAAAATATTAATATTGCTTTTCATTTCTGCACACAATAACTCACCCAAGCATAGTTTACATAGTTTATTATATATCTTATGTTTACTTTGTCTTCTCTAACGAAAAGCAGAATCAACAGTACTCCATCAAATAAAAAGTCAAAGTACCAGTTTTCAGTTGCCTCTAGTCTAAAATCGTTTTAGTTAGAGGGAGATAAATTCTAATATTCAATGAAATGTGCCCCAACAATTATTTTTACATTGAGAATATAGAAATGATGCTAAATACTTTAAAATTATTATAAATAAATTAATTCTATACATAATTTTACACCCTTGTACATCATACATACAGTAACATTGTACGAAGTAAGTATGTACTGCTGGACTTAGCATAGCATAGCCTAGCCTCCTTGCATTTCTAAGTGGGTTAAGTAGGCGGTAATTAGATAGATAGATAACACTTTTTTGCACGCCATAAACAAAACATAAATATTAACAAAAAAGGAGAGAAGGAATTGTGGTACAATATGCGGTCTTATCGCTAAGAGCGATCTCTTCCTGACAACCTTTAGTTGGGCAAGATTACAAGAAAACAATAAAAACATGTGTCGTTTGGCGGCAATAATAACATTATTTTTATTATTAACTATAAAATAGAAGTAAAGACGCATAATATAGAATGGTTCACAAGTACATAGATAAGATCTCGTCCACCTCGTTTCCGCAGACTTCATCTTCTCTTTGAAATATTTTAATTTCTCAGATTTCCTCTCGATGTAGACAATTTCCGAGCGATTGAATTATCATTCTTCAGTTAACCGTGCGTAGGTGGACAACACTAATCTACCACTCACAAGAGTAAAAATAGTCACACCTTAAAGGTAAACTCGTAAAAGATGTGAAAATTAATTGTCTTAAAATCTGCGTGAAAAATAAATTAGTGTGTCTTACCTAATTTGAGAGAACACTAAACCCACCACCACAACTCTCAACAACTCTACACAGGAAGATACACCTTTGCCAGTAGTTCACCTCTAAACGAGGAATCACCAGAAGAAATAGACTGCGATGAATTTCTGTCTAACCTAAACAGTAATTGAAAAGTTTTCTGGTCTCTTTTCCGGAAGCAGAGAAGGGCTCATCTTACTTGCCTCGACCTTTTCTCTCCCTTTTTAAGGTTCCTTAATTAAACAAAAAGGAAGGAATCCTTATAGTTTTACCGTGTCCGCCTGTCTGTCCGTCGGCTTTTTTACTCAGATACCCTAGGCGCTACAAAGCTGTTATTTAGCATAGTCAGTCATAGATAACAATCACGACTACAAAGTTGTGAAATAAAATCTTAAAAATATTTTTATTTTTGTTACCTACCATACAGATGATGTTTTAAGCCGTCTATTCCATCGTGTAGGGTGTCGTTGGATAGGTGTTTCAAAAGTATTGGGGGCATAGAATAACATTTTTTTTCGATTCAGGGTCTGTTTGCGAAGTATTTAGCTTTAAAGTGGTAATTTTTTATTAGTCATGTGTCACCTCTGTAACAAATGTTTAGTTGTTACTGTAAATGTAAAAAGTATGCACGATATTAGTATGTACAAAGAAATCACTTTTAAAAAGTGACCTACACTGCAGGCAAAGGCAAGGAAAGAAGTAGGCTTAACAAGTTAACGAGGATGGTCGAACAACTTATAAAACTTGAATTAATAAAAAAATCGTTACAATTCTATAGAGAATGATCTAAAATTCTCTGCATTATAACTTTGTAATGTTAATGTAACATGTGAAAACATTTTTTGAAGAAAACAACTTAAATATGTATTACTATAAAAGAGGACGCCAGGAGACTGATCCTGACATACCACTTTCGCTAATGTTTAGTAAGTAGTTTTGTAAGCTTACAGTTTCATTCGTGGTACTCTTGGTTTACGCGGCCGACACACACTGCACAATGTAACATCTTGCAGGTTCTTAATGCGAAGAATACATGATAAATATTAACAATAATATTGCTGCTAGCACCGGAGATCGAATTCAGATTGCTAGCTTGTTAGGAATTAAATTTTTTTTTGCGCCCGAAGCAAATATGGGCAACCCTCCGGAAAGCGGGGGAGGGAGGTTGGGAATGCTCATAGCATATCACGCAGCCGGCTGCGTGGTTATGTGGTGACTTTTACCCACTAAACCCAACCTTTTAGGAACTGGCTTAACGATCTAACTAGAGATCTCTAAGCCGTATACGAACGCGACCCTCTTTGGCAGAAAGGAGGGCGCAACGAATTTCATCACCGCGCTTTGTCTTTATGCTGTTCTAAATACAAATTTTACGTACTAACCGAGTACTGGGTATAACTCGATTTAATGTGAGCAAAATCGAGTACTCGGCCGAAATACCCGGTTCAGTGCAGTGGCAGTTTTGAGGGCCGAAAATAAGTTTAAAAACAATGTTAGCGATAAACTGCACGGCAATTGAGAGCGGAAGCTGTACCTCTCGGCCTCGTTTACATCTTTCAGTCGCTTGTTAAATGACCACAAATAGCAAATGGCATGCTTTTTAATGCTTTTTGCAATGTTTGAAAAATTTCGTTGTTTCGTGTGTAGAAATAGTATTTGTGTTTAGTTATTTTTAAGTGTGGTTGGCTGAGGCTTCTGAAGAAAGTCGTGTGATGGGACCTGCGGTGTATTAACACAACCTTTATTCAAGAGACATTAGAGCGAAACAAGGGAATAAAGTCTTTGTCTAGAGGCATGGGAGGAGTCTTGTTTAAGTCGAAACCTGAGATTCGACGGTTACAGTACCTACGCCTCACAAAATCACACCTAATCCTAAACACAAACCCAGAGCTACACTAATCCGCCACTTTACCGTCGAGCAGCCGGATATTTGTCAAGAGGAGATCGAGTTGGTCTTCGTTCATTCATTTCCGCCTAACGGAAGTCCATTGCTGAAGATAGGCCTCCCCATAGATCGCCGTATGCGGGAGAAATTCGCAACCAAAAAAATTTTTATTTTTTAGTTGGTATTAGCAAGACGCTGCTGTTCACAGTCTAGTTTGTTTTCCTCTGTTATTTCTTTCTACCCTTACGGAATGTTATGGGATAGTGGATATTCTTACGCCTCCACTACATTGTCATCAACAGCACTTAGGCAACGTTAAAATTAATAAGCGCCAAGAGAGAACAGATTTAAAAAAGAACTGATCACTGCTGAAAGAGTTCTGTCAAATTTGCAATCTCGCCTTAAGAGATGGGAGAACCCTAATGTCGTGAAGCAGAAGCATCCCTGATCCTAATAAGTTAAAATCCTAATAAGTAGCCATTTTATAAAAGAATAGTAAAAACTCGGTCCATCTCTTTTCTCAACCACATCTATAAGTTGTTTATGAGGGTAATCACAAATCGAGTAGATGAGACTTGATGAATTTCTACCATCCAACCAGTAGCGCCATAGACCACATCCACATAGTAAGGAAATTTTTTATCCATTATATTAAAGGCCTTAAAATTAAAAACTGATTTGTTTAGATCCGCGTAATAAAATAAAATGATGTGTTTTTCCTAGTTTGAGGAGCACGTCCCACCCTCCATCAGTTGCCTGATTTATCTCCATCACTACTAATCCCAGCACCACCACTCCCAACACCACTGTGATAGGAAAGACACCACCGTCGGTAATACGACACGCGTTTCACCTCTACACGAGAAATCCTCAGGTGAAGTAGAGTCTGCGGTGACTGACGCTATTAGCGGGAATAATGGTGACGGGGATAGTGCTGGGGATAGATAGTGGGGAGGGGTCCTCTTCAAACTACTTTTTATACGTGGTGGAACAATGCTGCAGTTATATTAGTAGTATAGTTGTGACATGAATGGGTCGGCTCGGCCGGGGAAGGACCACGCTCTCACAGAATACCAGCGTAAAATAGTAGCTTAATGCTGCTGTGTTTCGTATGGTGAGTTTAGAGAACCGGAGTTGAGAGAACTTTTTTTACTGGAAACGAGGCATTCCATCTTAGTCCTCACAGGTGACAACGCATCTGCATTTTGATTTGTAATCGAGGATAGATGTAGATGTCTATGGGCCGCTGCAACCACTTACCATCAGGTGGACTGTGTGCTAGTTTGTCACCCTGTCCTTTAAAAAAAAAACTACGCAAGACACATCACTCACATCATTTATTTTATTACACGGATCTAAGCAAATTAATTTTTAAATTTTAAGACCTTTGATGTAGATGAAGCATTCTGTGAGAGCGTTGTCATCCTGTTGTCGATTGGACCTATTAATGCAGCTTTATAAACATTTACATCTTGACTTTATCATGTTAAAATTTACAGCTGAGCAAAAACAAAAACCTTTAACTTAAAAGTTATAGAAGACGCGTTCACGTGTTAATGTGGTTATTAGTACAGAGAATAACATATTGTTTTAACGCGCCACTCGGTTGGTTAATATCCGCGTGCGTCGGTTACAGGACATCAAAGCTGTCCGACGGCTAGTTAATTTTGTTAGAAACAAATTAATGACGGCATTAGTACACGTCGCGGAGCAAATGCCGCTCGTGACAAAATATTGACACGTATTATTATTGTTACCAAACGTTTCTTTTTTAAAGGATTTTCCTTGTGATATTTTTACGATTTTGTTTAGAACTGAACATAACCCTCCATAGAATAAATACAAGTAAAGGGTGACATACATGCTCACAGTCAACCTGATGGTATGTTTATATAGTGACTCATGGACACCTTCGTTTATCCCTTTTTAAATCAAAATGAAGCAATTGAATAAAGCTCATTTTGTTAATGAGTTTTATTCGATGTTAGGCGGGCGGATTATTATTCCAGCACCGATCGTCGTAGTGGCGATACTGTTTTCCATTCTCGCCGTGAAATTTTAATTCGGAATTTTTGCAAAGATATATTTGTGGGTTTTTATTTAGTAGTGTAAGCTAATAGGTTGGCATTTCGAGAACAGTGCATAGATAATCTTTATAGCTATTTTTATTGCTTCGTTTTGCGGAGCGGATGGATGGATGATGGATGGAAACCATGAAAACAGTTGGAGACTTCGGTAACCGAAGCGAAGCGGTTCAATGTAAGGAGTGGTGCGGAGCCTACTAAGCGAAACGAGTTGTCCAGAAATGAGACAGATGGAGGAGTAAAAGTACTCCTCCATCTGTCTCATTTCTGAATCTGACGCAATTTTGCTCTGAAACAAATTATCCGATTTCGATGAATACAGAATAATCTAAGTAATGTGAACTGTGCATGGATTCATTTCACTCAAGCTATTTTCGATGATATAAAAATCGAGATTTTCATATAAACAAAAAGTATGTGTTTGTATTTAACACACAAGCATCACATCATGCAGATACAATAACGCTTGAATATTTTTGAACATTGAGACTGTGTCGACTACTGGTAAAACATGAGTCGTGCTAACAAATTATGATTTAATATTCATTTTTATATTATTTTATTGTAATTAATAACTCCGCCCCACCTTTGATTACAACACCTACGGGATTTATATATGTTAGTAATCAAAAACATTATTATATTTGTCTTCATACAACAAGTAATGTTACTAACCCTACAAAACACGTACGAGCAACAATTCGTCCATAGACCGTACAGTTGTAAAAAACCGAATTAAATGAAACAATAAAATTGAAAATACGCGCTGTCAAGCAACGCATTTATCTAGCGACCGTCACTAACACGATTAATGCCGCCGTGAAACTTTGAAAGTTTCCTAAAACTTTCAATGTATGTCATCGTTTTACGGAATATTAGTGAGTTTTTAGAAATAAAGTAAAGAAGTTTGTCAACAATTAAGCAATGTTTTACTTCCGTGTGGAATTGAATTAGCAAATTTTTTAACACAACCGCAAATATGGTTTCAGCAACCAAACATTTACTATAGCAAGTTTCTATGAAATTAAGCCAGTTTTTTTGCACTATAAAAGATTCATGTAAAATAAAATGAATTCTATTATTTTAATATCGAGGTACTTTGATGTTATTTTAGCGTAGGGTATATAATATCTTGTAAATTTCATAATGATGTTTTTTTTAATTTGATAAATTAATTATTAATGACAAATGTGCCTGTTTTGCAGTTAAAGAAACAGACAGGTGGACGTGAGTTGTAGAAATAACTGAATTATACTTAGAAGTTAATTATCGTTAATTTTTTCTAGCTTCTATTTGTTTCATTAGTTGCCAGACAGATAAAAAATGTTTTTACACCTGTAGAAATTAAAGCTAATTAGTGCAAGTCTACGGATAAATTATACAACTATCGTCGGATTTAAAATGAAAGCGCATTTTTATAGTTATATGGATATTTTATAGTTTAAAGGAAGCCCCAAATAAAGGATTAGCATAAGTCACAAAAATGACATAGTTTTGATGTAAATAATATAAATAATATATTATATACGTATAATATATAATGTAGGTAGTCCTACCATTATATCGGTAATGCCATTTTATCGGTAAAATCAGTAAATACGGTATACTATTGTTGGCGACGCGCCTATAAGAACATTTCAATTTATTATTTAACCGATTACGAGTGGCTTCTAAAAAGCAAATTATCGAGCGACAGTATTCTAATAAGAAAATGCTTAGTTGAATCTTAAAGAAATATCGAATTAATGATATGAAGGTCTTGGGTTCGACTCCCAGGCCGGAACAGTTTATCGTTTTCTTAGTAATATTTTCTTAATAAATTCATATAGGGAATTTTTAAGATACAAATTATGTTACCGGATTTGTTCCCCGGTCCGGATAATCGCTGTGCATAAGTAGAATCAATGGAAATTGATTGCATAAGTATTGTCTTATGTAAGTTTAATATGTTCTGTATGAAAACAAATGCCTATTTTCAATGTATTGATTCGTGAAATATTTCGTCTATGTTATCTGATAAGAAACATGATAACTGATAAGAATCTGATTAGAAATAGTTTCTTACAGTTTGAGAATTATGTAGAATCATTTATTCACCTAGTATTGTTGATATTAGTGTATACTAAACTTTTCATTTTTTCTGATAGTCGATAGCCGTGCAAAAGTTGGTTGTTCAATTAGTGTGAGCTCATAGACGCACGCTAGTCACGTACTTAGGAGGCCGAATATGTAAAATTTAAATATTTGTATTTTCAGCAATTTATGTATATAATGACTTGTGAAACATTTCAGATTGATTGTACGTGTAAAAAAGGTGAATTCTGTGTTATTTTTATGTGAAAATTCCAGTGAATAAGTGAAATAATGATAGTTTTGTATAAGAAATTTAAAAGTGTTTTAATAGTGAAATGTATAGAGAAAATGTAAATTAAACTGTTGTATTGATTAAGATATGTATAATTTCAAGTGGAAAACATTGTTTTAACTTTCTATGTTAAATATTTAAGAAATTTCAACTTGTTCAATGTGAGTAAAATAGGCACATTTTGTTTAATAAATAAAAGGTTTTTTGTGATATAAGAATGTAACATATATCGTTGTAAAGATATTTTTTTGTGCTATCTTTATAAGTAAATTGTATAAATGTATGTTTTATACAAAATAAATAATTGAGAAAACCGTGAGAGAGTGATAGTACAAATTGATGTAATTAAGTTGCGCGAGCGCGCAAATGGCGCGGCTCACTTTCGCGTATAGTTCAGGGGTAGCTCAGTAAACGAGTTTTTTTTTTACAATTCGTTGCCGCCCAGAGCAACCAAGACACGTGTCGACTGGAGGCGCTATGCACAACACCTGCAAGCGAGACCTCCAGCACACATGCCTATAAGCACAGCGGACGACGTAGAGGCCGCTGCTACTAGAATAACCAAAAACATCCAAGAGGCCCTCAACGCGGCCTCTACGATCGTCCCGATAACAGCAAGGCGTGACGATCTGCCGCGTGAGATAAGCGTGCAGATCAAGCGCAAAAGAGCGCTGAGAAAGCTCTGGGCGCGCACTCGCTTCCCTAGATTAAAAACGCAATTAAACACCGTATCGGAGGAGCTGTCGGTGGCAGTCCAGGCCTACAGAGGGGAGGCCTGGGAGCGGCGCATATGGAAGGCGGATGAGCATGATGCGTCGCTCTATAAACTGAACCGACAGCTGACAAAAACTAGACCTCCCGTTTGCCCACTGATCAACAGTGTGGGCGAACGTTGCTATGATGCTAAGGGCAGAGCGGATATCCTGGGAGAGCACTTCGAGGGGCAATTTATGCCGAACCCAGCGAGTGCGGAGTTCATGGAGCTTCATGCCCGGAAGGAGAGTCGCGTACAGGAGTTCCTGTCGTCGCCCGCGCCACCTCTTGCAGGAGAGTGGTTCATCTCCTCCGCTGAACTGCGGAGGACAGTAACCCGCCTGCAACCGAGGAAGGCGCCTGGGCACGATAGGATTACCAACGCTGCACTCCGACAGCTGCCCAATAGAGTCCTAGTAGAGATTGGTCGACTCTACAATGGGATATTGCGGACATCCCACTTCCCGGAGGAATGGAAAAAAGGCAAAATTATCATCTTGCCGAAACCCGGGAAGGACAGGCGTAAAGCTTCCAGCTACAGGCCGATTACGCTATTACCACACATAGCTAAACTGTTCAAAAGATTGCTGCTAAGACGTCTCCGTCCGTGCATCCAACTTCGGGCGGAGCAGCACGGATTCAGGAGGGGTCACTCTACAGTCACACAGCTGACTAGAGTGCTGCACCTGCTTGGGTGCACCGGGTGTGGCACTCCGGATTATTATATAAAATACACGAGCAGACCAGTGTCCCCCCTGCTATGTTGCGGTTAATGGCGTCCTTCCTGGAAGACAGGAAGTTTTACGTCTGCATAGAGAACGCCGAGTCCGCAACAAAATCCATAAGAGCCGGCGTTCCACAGGGCAGCTGTTTGTCTCCAGTCCTGTACGCGGCTTATACCAATGATATTCCTACATTGGCAGGCAGGCTGCAAGAATGGGAGGACGACGTTGAGCTGGCGCTATATGCGGACGATAGCGCCTATTTCACCTCGTCCAGAAGAGCCCATATAGCCACTGCCAAAATGCAGCGTCTGCTGGACCTGCTGCCACCATGGCTAAATGAGTGGAGGATGGTTGTCAACGTTGGTAAGACAACCGCTCTGCTCACTCGTCGCCTCAGGAACTTACCACCACCATTGACTCTCAACGGCCAGGAGATAGCGTATGAGAAGGCCGTGACTTACCTTGGGTGCCGGATCGACCGGGCGCTGCGCATGACTGCGCACGTCGACTTCGTCATCCGCAAAGCCAGATGTGCACGGGCGATGCTCCGTCCGGTCCTGGCATCTAAATTACCATTGAAGACTAAGATCCGGATATACAAGTTGTATATCCGGACTATTACCACCTACGCTGCTCCGGCCTGGTACGCGCTCCTGAGCATAACCCAGAGGCGGCGACTGCAGGCCCAGCAGAATCTGACATTAAGGACGATTGTCGGAGCAGGTCGTTACGTCCGGAACGACGTAATAGCGGCCGACTTAAAAGTCGAGAGCATCACAGACTTCGTGGCCCGGATGGCGCGCGGCATGTTTGACCGTGCCGACAACGGGCCACACGAACACCTCAACGGCTTAGCGCCGTTGCACACTCGGCCACCGGACGGGCGACCTCTTCTAAGAGAACTCCTCTCTATAAATGATTAGAGAGTCGAGTAACAACCCACAATGCCGCTGAAAGGCCAACTTTGACTTTCAACCGGATAACCTCTCCTTTTTCCGTAGTAGGATAACTACGGAAAAACTATCACTCTACAAAAATCGGATACAGACAACCTCCTATTTTTCCATAGTCGGTTAAATGACTATGGAAAAAATATTACCAAGTACGGACACTCCGGTTATAGAAAAAGCCACCTATAACATAATAGGTGAAGAAAATGACTGCCCCATAGTAATGGGGCATGAGGATCGTCCGGGTAATGGGGGCTACCCCGAGGCCCGATACCTGTATTGCATCTCGGTGCAATCAGACGACAAACTGGCTGCAATTCGTTCGGGAAGTTCGGGAAGTTCGAGAATCCTACCAGCAGTCAATAAGAAGAAGAAAGAAAAAGTGTAGGGAAGTGATAGGGAAAAGTGATTACTCTCTCACGGAACGGTTTGAAGATAATTGCTGTTTTATTCCCAAGAAATTCATCCCTCAAAATTATACAGTCCACATCGAAGAATTAAGGCGTTGGGACCGGGACGACTTCGGAAGACTCGTAATCCCCGCCTGAACCTATTTTCTGAAAAGGAAGAAGTTATCGCCCTTGTGTTCGGGCGTTCGGAACGTATAAGTAGTATCTCAGCAGAAAACATATAACTGCAGAATAACTCAATTGACTGTTTCAGATAAACCCTTGAAACTGGTGAGAGTGAAGGAGTACGTGAACTCGGTTCAGTGTTGATTAATGAAATATGAAATACAAAGAGAATAAGAAGAAGAAGCCGAGCCATAAGCAAACTGTTTTCAGTTTATGGATATGGCTAGCTAGAAACGTTTTCAAATATATACTTAACAAATAGACCGGAGTAACTTTTTAACCTTTTCATATCCATATAATCTCACGGGAGACTTATGACGCGCTGGAAGAAAATGAAACGGGAGACGGTAAGTTTTGGTTTTGCTAAGCGGTTACTGGCAAAAGTAGTAACTATGACAAATACATTGTGCGACACCCAAAGCGAAACTATTTCCTTCATGCGAAGATGTTCGTGTAACATCTCGTGAATGTTACCCGATCTAATCTACTTTTATATGTTGAATCTTCTCATATGTAATCTGCCTTTTCTCTTCAAATAAAATTTTTACTACTAACATGTCTCCTTCCGTAACACCCGTCGTAGATCGACCACTTCTTTCTTCTTCTCTTAAAGCTATTCAACCGTGATTGAATTCGTGGTGGGGCTATGGTGCAGCTATATTAGATGTATAGTTGTGGCACAAATGTGTCTGCTCGACTGGGAAAGACCATGCTCTCACAGAATAGCAAGTAAAATAGCAGCTTAATGCTAGTGTGTTTCGTATGGTGAGTGTAAAGAACCGGCGACCCTTTTTACTGGAAAAAAGGTATTTCATTTTAGTCCTTACGACTGACAACGCATCTGCATTTTGATTCGTAAACGAGGATAGATGTAGATGTATATGAGCCACAGCAACCACTTACCATCAGATGGACTGTGTGCTCGCTTGTTAACCCTATCCTATAAAAAATATTGAAATTCGATGATTGACTTAGAAGAGCCTTTATCAATAAATGCTATTAGAAGTCTAAGAACAAATTCGACCGGTTTTTGTTGTGGTAATGTTCCCGTCGAATGGATCCTCGATTTTTCAATGAACTAGGATATTTCAATTCAGCTTGTAAAATAGTGGAATGAAACTTGAAATTAGTTCATCCATATTATGTTTATTTGTAAATAATCATAGTTTAAAACTGAATCAAACCCGGTCAGTGCATTCTTTTTATTTTTCTTATGCAAATAAAAAGGCCAAAGTTAATACATTTATTTCCTAAAATTTTTTCTCGAATAGGTTCTTTCGGACTTGAAGTATAATTATGGCGCTCTCCTGCGAAACTGGGGTAATGCGGCTGATCTTGAAAATATCTATTGTTTCAATATCAGCCGCATTACCCCACCGTAAGATTCCATATGGCATTAGACTTTAGAAATAACTAAAATAAACGAATCTAGCTGTTTAAATACATGTAAGCCCTCTAATATATTTTACAGTATAAGCTACTAAGAACTAAGTTTGCTTGCTAGTTCAGATATATGAAGACCCCATTGAAGCTTTGCGTCAACTGTAATTAGGTATTCAACAAGGCTCAGCTCCTTCACATTTGCAAACACACTGGTATTCACATGTTTAACATTAGGTGTTGTAAATTAAAACTGAGGTGACAAACGAACTCCTTCTGCACTCCATGGACACCTGCAGCAAACTTCAAATAATAAAAGACTGAAGACGTACTGATACCTCTGGGGAATGAGATAGAATATTGTAAGGCCTATAATTATACCGGTTCTATAAGACCTTCAGACCTGAACACAGCAGCGCAAGCACTGCTATTATCTACCCTAACGGGCTCATAAGCATAAAAGGATCATAACCACGAGTAAACACGAAACACGATTAAACTTGTAAAAATAACCCTTAATATTTTATTTCTTATATCTGAAATTGGTACATTCGAATTTTTCCATAAAAACAATCTCTATATACAAAAATCAATTGTTGTTTTTTAATAGCATTGGATGACAAACGAGTACACAGTCCACCTGGTAGTATGTGGATGCCGTGACCTATACACATCCGCATTTATCCTCAATTAAGGATCAAAATACAAATGTGTTGTCACTCCTGAGGACTAAGATGGAAGGCCTCGATACCAGTAAAAAGGGTCTCCGGTTCTCTACACTCACCACACAAAACACAGCAGCATTACGCTGCTATTTTACGCTGGTATTCTGTCAGAGCGTGGTTCTGCTCCGGTCGAGCCGACCCATTCATGCTACAACTATAATATAGCTGCAGCACAGAAATCTCCGTTAGTTTTGCAAAACTTAAAAACGACTCGACCGATTCTGATGAAATTTGATGAGTGTTTGTATGGATTCCTGGATGACTTAAATTCACATTTGGACCCATTTAGTAGGTGGCGCTGTTGTCGAGATCCAGAAATTTTCCGTGTGAACCCAGGGCGGATCGCTTCTAGTAAATATAGTTGTGATTTTCGAGAGTAGCTATTATTATATTGTATATAATATATATGGTTTTGACACCTCGTAATCATCATATATTCTGATTTGAAACGGATTTTTGGATTCGGAAAGCTCGGATATCTTATGATCTTTAAGAGGTTATTTTTTGTAATAATAGAGTGGTATGTTTGAATCGGAATAATGGACTGGTACAGCCCCGTGGATGGGCATTGGGTTGAGGGGCGATGACGTATGGCTGTCATCAATACGCGTCGCGGGCCGCGAGCATTAACCCTCTCCAAATGAGGTCGGACTACGTTTAATAGAATTAAACGTTTCGCCACTGGCATACGAAATAGCGTTCTAATTGCTTTTACAGCATTACGTTTATATCAAAAATATGTTTTTAAATATGTTTATCATACAGATATGTTAATAAAACTGCGGTTACTAAACATAAAAAAGGATTGCTTAGTTATTTATGGCTGCAGCACAGTAGGTTAGGCCAACCGGGGAAAGCCCATGCTCTCTCTGAATACATATATGTTTAAAAAGCAGTGTAATGCTGTGTGATGAGAACTCGAGACCCTTTTTAGCAGTAGCAAGGCATCGCAGGCCTGACAGGTGACATCACTTTTAGTTTTCTATTTTCAATAGTATAATTTAATACTAATTTTGGAATAGTGGCGTAAAAAGTATAGTGGCAGTGTAACAGAGTCTTGTACACCCTTTTGTTTCATTCATATCGTACGGGATGACTATGGGAGATACTAGAACATTATGGATTTCGTTAGGTGGCGGGGCAGTATAACTATCTCGTAAACACCAGGCGTAAAATACTCACATCTGCAACGGGCAACAGCGTGAAATGTATGTGATATCTGGTTCTGCGATCGTTAATCCGCTTGCCAAGTGAGAACATTAAAGCAAATCCAAAAGCAAAAGAGAGTGGTATATGGTACCGTACGATCCAGCCGTACCCAATGCGCTTAACCTGAACAGATAACCGAATATTGTGTAGACGCGATACTGTAATAGCATTAAGACTCAGATGTGGGCACATTCCTTGCAATTTTATACTTAATGCGAAAAACTACCTCACCAAATTGTTCAACTTGCAATGTTATCTAGAACTCCATAGAAAGAAAAAATTGTATTTTACATTCGTCGTTGATTAGCAGTATTAATAGTATTTTATCAGACCCGTTATCAGATGATGCCAATAAACTTTGAGATTAAGTAATTAATAAGTTTATTTGTTAGTATTTATCCTATTCAAGAATTTTGTTGTAACTACCAGAGCGTCATAATCGCTTCAGCTACAAAGGCCTTTTTCTAAGAATAAAAAAGGCAAACCCTTCCTGATAGATAGCTTTTAAGGGTCGATAATGATATCAAAGGAGAAGAAAACTTTACTTTTCTCAATTTAATCAACTTCCGTTACTGTAACAGCCTTTTAATGTCCAGTGCTGAGCATAGGCCTCCCCCAAAGATCGTCTCATAGAGGGGAGGGATATTTGCCATAATTGCGATGCTTGGTAAGCTGGTTGGCAAGCGCAGTGTTTCAGTCGTTATACGGAAGATGGTACTACCCACTTCCTTATTTGTTTGCCTCCGTCGACTCTTACACCACCCACGCGATGATACTTATGTGGTAGTGGATATTCTTACACCACCAGTACACGTTACTTAATCGACTTCATTCTTAACGATTTACACGAAACATACGTTCAATGCAAAATGATAAAACATTTTCATGTATTTGGAAAGAATAAAACGAATGTATTTCATACGCATGTGTACACGCATTAGGTTTATCTGGTTAAGGCGCGAGCTTCACAAAGAAGCGCTCAACTGGGATAAGGTAGGCTTTGTGACTGCACCGCCGACGCTTTTGATTTCTTCCTACGACTCCACGAAATATTCTTAATGTATTGGGATTATGATTTGAACGTTACATAGCTTTGAAAATGTATATATTCTGTAATATAGAAAAATAGATACTGTCTATATAGATATGTCTGTATAGGTATGTTTCATCGAAATTGTTTTTTAAGATTTGTAGAAGATAATATATTTTACTTCATTAGATGGGTAAACTAATGAGCTAATCGTAAGTTTGTTTCTAAGAGATGACTAAGATAAGAATAGTGACGATAGATGACCGTATCATGCTCTGCTAGATTAACGAGAGTTAGCGTCAAAAAATGTCAAGCTATTTCGCTGCAGTCTGCAGGGCCTCGGATTCGAATTATGCACAAAACTAGTGTATTGCCTAATAATAATTGTTACATGTATGAATCTGTGTCCTTGTGTAATTTATGTAGGTAAAAAGCCTCTATGGTTCAGGTGAAAATCCTACCGTGGGCAGAGTTTTAAAATAAAATAAAAATAATCGCTAATCTACCTGTCCTACTGTGGGAGGGGCTTAAGAAAGAGGAGGAATATTTTAATTTAATATCAACATTATTGCGTATTTCAGATTATGTTAAAAGTTATTTTTTTTAGGTTTCTACACGGTACGTGGGTGATCTGAAAAGATTCCGACCTAACAATATACAAGTTTTCTAAAAAAATATTTTTATTTTACTATATAGTTTTCTTGTTACTCCACACACTTCTAGCGATGCTCCCATCTCTCTAAACCCGTTCAAATAGTACTCGGCATTTTTCTATGCAATATAATTATTCACGAAGGTGATTGCCTCCTCATTCGAAAAAATCTCTGTCTTCCAGCGCCAGTTTTAGATGGGGGAACAAAAAAAAGTCGCTTTGTGCTAGATGTGGTGAGTAAGGCAGACTGTCAAGTTGTTAAAATCGTAATTCGTGGATTTTCGCGACGGTAACCACTGACGTGTGATACGGCACGTTATCATGTTCAAACAGGATTTTCTTTTTTTGCAAATGTGGCGATTTTTATGCAATTTCTGCCTTCAGTTTGTCATTTAATGATGCGTAGTATGATAACTCCATGAATATCCCAAAAACGGTCACCATCCCTTTCCCAGCACAAAAAACAGTTTTTGCTGTTTTTGGAGCCGGGTTCTCTTTGTAGTCCACTGTTTTGACTGTATTTTTGTTTTGGGCTTATAATGGTGTATAAAATTTTCATCTACTTAATCTATCTAATTTATCCGCGCCAAAACTCTGATTTGTTGCGCCTAAACTGCGCCAACAGAACGTTGGAAATGTTCATTCGAACACGTTTTTCGTGTCCCTTGACCAAACGCGGTACGCTACACACTGACAGCTTTCTTATGCCTAAATTTGATTTTTATATGTGACGAACACGTTCTTTGAACGTTTTCATAGCATCTGCTATCTCTCTCACTTTAATTCGGCCGTCGTCTAATACTATTTGGTGAAATTTAGCTGTGTTAACGTTAGTAGTTGCAGTTTTAGGACGTCCTGGACATTCATCATCTCCCAAACTTTCATGGCCACGTTTAAATTCAGCTGCCCAAAATTTCACTGTGGAAAATGACGGTGCAGATTCCAACTCATCTTTGATTTACGTAGGCGTATTGACTTTCAAAAACAAAAATTTTATGACAGCTCAATACTCTATTTTTTTCCATTTTCACAAAAACATATCGACTCACACAAACGACAGTCAAATAACAACTAAGCCACCAAAATGGCTGAACTTTTGGTGCGTAACTGTCAAAAGATGCACAACTACACTCACTAGCTTTTATTGACACGTGCTGCCATCTTCACGTTGAGGTTGGAAACGTTTCAGACCACCTTAAATCATAGTAGGTATAGTCGGTACGGATAAAGAATGGGATTAGAAATTACGGCTCATTGAGCCCGTACCGTCAACATGCACAGTATCAATAGCGAAAACCCGCTAATAACCCGATAATAATGTCGTAATGACTTTATATTATTCGGTTAATTGGAAATTTTCTATTAACGGGAAAATATTTGAGAAGAACTGTATACACAAATAGGTATATTAATTTTAAAATAACATTTATAAATAATAATGTGCTCTGGCTTCTACTGGGTAGGATCTAATAAAATGTCGTTATTTAAGCTTAAAATAATCATTGTAGACCACTTATTTTATCTTATCAATAATTCTATTTTGACAAAATCTAGAATTTTTCAATAAAATGTAGTCTAAATCACTCCTGTTAATATTTTTTACGTAAATATCGTAATAGTAATATACAAAATCGACAATAATTATGAAGAATAGAACGCGTCGTAGCTTAGAAATTAGCAAAATCGTACTGAATATTTTTTGTAGTTTATGGGAATTTGTTATCATTGATTTTAATAACAACTTGGACTGAAGTTATAGAACCTACCGAAAAATGCATACTTATCGCAACGAATTCTTTTTTGCAGTCATTACCGGCGGTATGAGTATAGATAGTGACAGTGTGCGAGCGAGAGGTGAATAGAGGCGACACCATTTTCAATAGATACCAATCTTTAACCGTATGGGAAGGATATATTTTATTAATCTAGCATTTTTGCTACGCAAATATGTATACCTATTTGGGCCCGGTAAGATGAACCAATAATGAAAAATGCGAATGTAGTGGAGACATAATTAAACCCGAAAAATCGTTAATATTGAAATTTTAAAAAGAGAAACCACGGCCTGCAATTTAAATGAGGAATCAAAGTTTAAACCGAGTTTTTAGTTTGATGAGTTGATAGGACTAAAATTTGTTATTTTAAATTTTTTTATTGACATTTACATGATTTTTGTTTTATGGATAATTTGAACTCGTAGTAACTTAAACTTTACTTACCATCATATTAACGAAATATGCTTTAAAATCATAAGCACTAGATGGATAGAATTCTTTGCTGCATAAGAAATATTTTTGTACAAATGCAAATAGTGTTATTAAAGGGCGAAATTAATGCCATGTTGTTTTTTTTTACTTTTAAGGATATTAATAATAATAAATAGGTTATAATTGAATGAAAATAGGGAATATTTTAATAAAGACCCATAATTTATTTAAAATGTTCCAAAAACACGTAACTAATGAATAAAACTTTAATTTAAAAATAGATAGAAAAAGCCGTTACGTTTATTTCATCTCTACTGGCAAGCGGTATATGTACGTTGCTAATGCTGTATCGGCGTTGGTCAAAGCAAGGCGTGACCCCGAGGCGTGGGAACGCGGTGCCGCCCGAGACGATAGACTCCCCCCCTTTCCCTCCTTATACCTCGTCTAACTGACCGCACTACATGCCATGGCTCATGAGTATGTTGGTCGGGTATTTCTCTAAATAATATCCCTTTCTCTACACCTTATAACCCAATACATAAGTTTGTTTTTGACAGATGACGTTCACAAATCGCACCTTCATTTCGAAACTGTTACTAAACCAAATTTTAACGAAATTGAGATAATGACGTCATCTTACTTAAATCTGCAAAATCTACAGAATGAATTTGACAGGTCTATTTACTTCCCAATATTTTGATAGATGGTGTCAAATTAAAACGTTACTAAACTGAAATTTAAAACATAAATATAGATGAAACCGTTACTATACCAGTTGTCACCTGTCACTTGGTTGGTTGGTTAATATTTAATGTATAAAGTTAATAATAAATATTGATTTGAATTATTATGTTTTAATTAACGTGTGCCTAAAATGCTTTTGAAATATATATTAACAGTTCATATAATAGCTAGAATCCGATTTTTAATATAGTAATATAGTTTTTATACTAATTTTACTTAATTTAATCCTAATCCAAAAAATAATTAATGCAAAAGTGTTACTACAAAAATTAAAAAGATTATAAAAATTCACTATAGAAAATATTAAATCGAAATGACTACACACCTTAAAAAGAAACCAATAATTTAACAATTAATCTCAGAGATATTTAGTAATTTGCTCATTACTTTCTTATTAAGAGGTAAATAGTAATACAATAATCGTAAATTAGCTCTCCTGTAAAATTTGGTTTTTTTATTTGTTTTGTAACGGTTTTGAAATGAAGGTGCGAAATGTAAAATACGCATACGAAGAAAATATAATCGTAAGTACATAACAAAGTTACAACGATCTTCTTGTTTAGTATTTATATTATAGAACATTCCATTACTAATTTCTAAGGATTTATAGAGCAAAAGATATTGGGAAATAAATTGTGTAAAGTTATTAAATGTATGCAATACCACATTTTGTGTAAACAGGCTGCATATGCTTCTATGTCTTAACCAAAGAATTATTTTTATATTTTATTTCTGCTTTTAATTAAGACGTAAATTAATAGATTTGCTTTAGGGTTCGTTTGTTGGAATTCATCGGAATTATTTTGGTAAATTATAAAAATATTATTTTGTCATTATTCCAAATTTGAAGTTTCAAATAGTTTCTAGTTAATTTAGATTTGAAAATAGATAATTCTATGTTCTTAATGATAAACCTCAGTGTAAGAACATACGTATCATAAACAGAACAAAATAAAAGTCAATGACTAAAACTATAAAATACCAGAAGTAGAATAGATGTTTCATTTTACTTTTAAGACTTTTACAATCTTAAAAAGGATATTTTTTCCTATTACATAAAGTAATATTATTATTACTTATATATGATACGTATTTGAATTTATTTAGATATAAGGATTTGAATTTAATTGTAGGTTTTGTTATAGGTAGCACATACCTCCTCTCATTTCTGAAAGGATTGTGAATCAGCTTTTGGAACAGCGGTGTTAGTCGACTTCACAATTCTTCGAAATCCATGCAGGCTTCCACATGATACTTTTCTTCACAAACGAGCAGATGATACGTCAGCAATTAAAATTGCAACTACAAATGTCATTGGTATGGGCCTGTATCGAGGTCGGATTGTTTGCATGCGTTAACACGGCTTTTTTTAGAAACAATCAAAAGTAGTTTTATAGTTGTATAATGCTATAATAACATATGCTGTGATGACGTAGGTACTACCTTCTTAATTCGTTTTGAAGTCAAAAAAATTCCACCGCTGCGCCTTGTTAATGTAAAATAAATTTATTTCATCATGTTTATACAAGGTGTAAGTGTAAACACCGTTGTCACTAAACCATAGGTAGAGTTAGTTAGTGAAGCTTTAATATAAAAATATTTATCCGATTTTTTTAAAAAACTCTATTTTCTTTCATAAAATTTAAAAAGTTTCTGTCCTGTATATGAAATACAAAATAACAAGTTATCGCTGTATTACTAATAAAACTTTTTTAAATAGAACATAGTTTTTGCAGATTATATCGCGTTTACTAACTTATTTTATACTCCCGACGTTTCAAGGACTACGGTACCAATGGTCACGGGTTTGTTCTGCACAAAATCTAAATCGCAGAAAAAATCTAGTTCGCAACAAAAAGTAATAATTTTAATCTTGAGGTAGCCATGGTTAATTATGACATTGGGACGTCAATTATCTCAGTCTTCGCCGTGACCATAGATGCTGTAAAGTGCTTAAAACGTCTATATATATATATATATATATATGAGAAATAATTTGACCAATCTTAAATAAAGTTACAGCAAATATATGCCCCACTCCTCTAATTACAAATTTTAAGTGTTGAGTTACCAGTTGCTAGCTAGTGAAAGAAAACATAGTAAGTACATATTTCGAAGGCATATGACGTCCATCAACACGCATTTTGCCATCTACGATTGCCAACGTATGGCAACTATGGAAAATGGAACAATCTATGGGAGAGACATATGATCAGTGCCTGTAATGGATATATAAATAGATCGCCATAAAACAACGCAATGATCTCGGCTCTTGTATCTGATATTAACAAAATTGTTCATCGGGATTATTTTTAAGTAGGTAAACCTAATTTGCATATTTTTATTCTAATGTGGGTTTTCATGTAAAACTTGTCTTAATGAGAAATTCATAATTGTTTAAACTGAAACAGAAACTTATATTACAGCCAATTCATTAATTAGAAAACATTTTATACGTGATTAGAGCCATGTTGCAGCTATATTATGGTTGTAGCATGAATTAAAAACATTTCGAAGACTTGTGACGGCACGATGGACGTTTCGTCGTCAGGTCAGGCATGGTCAGGTCAGATCGAGTGGGGAAGCACCACGCTTTTACAGAATAACGGCGTATAATAGCAGCTTAATGCCTTGTGTTTCGTATGGTGAGTGTAGAGAACCTTAAACACTTTTAACTGGAAACGAGGCATTCTATCGTAGTCTTCAGGGGGTGACAACGCATCTGCATTTTAATTTTCATTCGAGAATAAATGTATCTGTATGAAGGCTAAGGGCCACAGCATCCACTTAAAAATTAAAATTAGACTATATTACGAGTAATACCTAGTTAATTTCATCCTTGTCCAAAAATGAAATATGAATATGTTCGTATAATAATTTTATAAAATTAGGGGACTGATTTTGTTATCATTACATTATGCGGCTTTTATAATTCAGAATAAAAGAAATAATGCAGTAAAAGCAAAAAACGATATATTTTTAAGTTCAATTTAGAGGTCGGAATGTAAGATTTTCTTAACACCCGGGTGAGGTGACTTGGTCAAAAGCGAGAAAAATAACACTTCAACGCCTTCCAGTTCCAATTCACGCTTAATGCTTTGAAATGATTCAAATCAGAGATTTCAGGATACCCGATTGTATTATTCCGGTTTCCTAACCAAAAATCCAATTGTGTGGGATCCCTTTCCCTAAAATTCGGACTACCCACTGAGATTGCTCGAATCGTGCAGGCATTGGCATGAATAACCGCGAATAATACGTTGTCATTCACCTTTATTATCTCACAATGATTCCGTGGTTTTGCGATAAATATCTCAGATGACAATCGGATAACTAGCGCTGGATATCATTCACAATGTTATTTTATTTAATAATATGCACTCACAAAACATTTGTATGGACGATCATAATGTATGGGGGTACGCGATTTCTAACTAAAATATTGATAGGTTTTGACCTCCAAAATGCAAATAATGTAATTTATAAACAATTATATCTATAAATTGTCTACTTTTATAAAGTTCAAAATTACGTATGATTACGTTATTGTTATTGTATGTTCACGTAATTTGTTAGATAATTTACGTAACGTTTATGAAACTATAATAACTTTATAAAATAAGAGGTAAATAGTACGATTTCCGACGCGGTACGGTTATATAATTACAAACATTTTTATGAAAAATAACTAATAAATTAAATAATTCGCAGACTTCTCGTATATTTTCAATGGCAAAAATAGCTTTAAACAAAAAATAAAAGCAGAAACTAAATGAAATGAAATGCATGATTTTATTTATTATAGATTATTGCATAACACAATATTGAAAGTCGTTTCTTTATTTACCACTGGTTCGGAAAAACCTCTGTCCTGGAAAGAACCAGCAAGAAGCCCAGCGGGAGTTTTTTAACATATTTCACTTTACAATAATTTTGTTTGTACAATTTTTAAATAAATTTTTATAGGACCACCATGATGGCGATTGTCTCATTCCCAGGGGCTATTTTCATTAATGTATTCTTTGATATTATAATAACCCTTTTTGTACAATTTTTCTTTAATAAAACATTTGAACTTGCTTAATGACAAATTTTGTATGAATTTGAAGAATTTTAAAGGATGAAACCATTTTACAATAACTTTATTATTTCTAGTACCTAGTAGTGAATTCTGAAGTCGCTACTCAAGTAAAGTGTATAGAAGAGTTATAGCACCGATTTCAGAATGTGAAATTATTTCATTCTTTTTAGTTATTTAAAGTCGTCTTTTACTTTCTGTTAAAAGTTATCTTTTCACAGTTTTAATTTTGTCTTAATAGTTACACTAAAATTTCTTCATACCCTATTTTGTTTCACCAATAATAGGGATGAAATTTTTCTCCAAATTTATATGTAACCAACCCTGATGTATAACATTTTATTAAAAACCTAAGTCTGATAATTAAAAAAAAAAAAATCAAAATGAATAATCAAAATCGGTATCACAATCGGCTAAGATGTCGCAGTAACATACATAAAGAGTAGAATTGTAAGGCCCCTCCTATTTTCGAAGTTGGCTTTAAAGGAACTAATCGTGAGAGGACTATCGAAAATCACGATCAACCGCATCTGCTTTTTGTCTTGTTATAACACCGTTAAGAAACCAAGAATAGAATAGAATAACATATTTTTATGAATGATTAGGGACCCACACTAGCTTCGCTTGGGTTGCACTTGGTGCCTATTTCCGATTTTTTAAAATAAACACCAATTTATTTTACCAATTTTACGATTTCACAAAAACACCCTAAGTTTTGTGGACAAAATGAATATTTCGGGCATATTTCTATCTTAATGATTTCTTAAATTTACGCGAACACTACACATCGAATAAAACTATATAGGTACTGTGAACATGATCAAGATCGTCCCCACCATTACATCAGATTCGATAAGCCACAAATCCTCGCAAAATAACACTGATTCCTCGCGTATCATGCGAGGCTTTTGAAATTAGAAAACATCCTAATTTCAATAGAGAAGATGGCTGCGTGCTGTTATCTGTTTAGTACCCTATAATTAACAAAATTAAAGCCAAACCCAAGCATACCACTGCAATACTTCAAGATACTGTAAGCTCTACTGCGTAGATAGGACCAAAAATTAATATTCAAAATTTAAGGTAGCCGGGCTAACTATGACTTTGGGATGTCAAACATCGCAGTCCCCCCCCCCCCCCCTCCCCGTGATCATGGGTGCTGTAACGCTGTAACCCGAAACGTCGGCAATTAAAAAATAAATATTTCTATCTTTTTAACAATGGTCATTTATCAACCCGGAGCCCCCGATAAAAGGCATGTGTATTGATTATAATTTTTTTATTGGTTTCGTTTGTTTGGAACGCTGCATGGCTGCGCATTAGAATTTCCCACGGATTAAAGACCTACCAATAACTTTTCCCGGTCTGCATGCTTGCCCTTGTGCAATTTATGTAAATAAAATAGCTTCACGACACAAGACAAAATTGTAAGTAGGGTGTAAAAATATTTACTTTATATTTCCATATTTTTCTTCTTTAAACACTTGGCAAAAGGTAAGAATCGCAGAATTACTTTTTTAAAGTTAGAGTTTACAATATTATACCGTATATATGAGAGATTTTTAGGTGGTAGAGCCAGGTTACAGCTATTTATGGATCACAGAATACCATCATAAAACAGCATAATAACGCTGGGTTTCTTATGGTGAGTATAGAAAACCGGAGACCCTTTTTATTGTAAAGGGCATTCCATCTTAGTCCTCAAGGGTGATAACGCATCTGAATTTTTAGGCCCGGTTTCTACCAAAGCGGAGAGGAGAGGAGACGAGAGGAGAGGAGACGAGAGGAGAGGAGACGAGAGGAGAGGAGAGGAGAGGAGGGGAGAGGAGGGGAGAGGAGAGGAGAGGAGACGAGAGGAGATGTTCTGCAAAGCTGGCAGATTATTTCCATAAATGCGGAAAGGAGATGTGAGCTTTGTGTAACAGAGATGTGAGCTTTGTGTAGCAGAGATGTGAGCTGTGAGAGATCGAAACCAGTCAAGTCCTATCTACTAAAGGAAGACATCATGTCGTTACAAAAGTTATAACTGAATTTACTTGAGGAAGAGGAATTAGAGGTTGAAAAAGCACAATTAATTGTTCAATATTTAAATTATCGACGGCTACGTAGGTTCTGCGCATAGATATAATACTGTTTTTAAATTTCTATGGTTCTGCGAAGAGAAGGCAGCGGGGTGCGGGGTGCGCAAGCACGTGCGCAGCCCGGTCCAGCCGGCCTCCCGACTAGACACTTCTCCGCTCTACCGCGCCGCTAGCTCGCTCGCGGCACTAAATTCTATAGAAAAATGAGACATCTCCTTTTGATCCATTTCCACCGAAGCTAAGCGTAGAAGGGAAGAAGGGTTCTCGAGTGGCAGTCTCGTACCGGTAGCCGAAGTGTAGGGCGAACCCCCACTAGATGGAGTGACGACCTGGTAAGACATGCAGGAAGTCGATGGATGCAGGTGGCTCAGGACCGTTCTTTGTGGCATACCTTGGGGGAGGCCTATGTTCAGCAGTGGACTTGTGAAGGGCTGTAATGATGATGATGATGAAGCGTAGAAGAGATTTGGAAATAACGAAACCGGATTGGTTTATTCAAACATATCTCTCGTCTCATCTCCTTTCTGCTTTGCTGGAAACCGGGTCTTAATCGAGGATAATGGCGACGTCTATACCGGACATCCACTTGTCATCAGGTGGACTTTATGCACACTTCCTATAAATACAATATGTAACGTAATTAACGCACACCCTCAGACACCCCAATTAGTATATTATGTTATAATCATAATACATGCACCGAATTTTTAGTTAAACATTTTTATGTACTGATTATTTATCCAATTACTTTTACTAATTCCGGAAGAATGTTGTGGTCACAGTACAAATCCACGAACGCAAAGACTTTAACGTGCTTGAAATAAAGTTCATTATTCTTTATTTTTATTGAATGACAGAATTAGTAATAATACAAATAAAACTGCACTCTTAAAAGTCTTATTGCCTTACGTTAGGGTCGCTTTCAGTTTGTTTTGACTGTACAGATTTAGTGTGACTGTAATTTACGTAGTTTTAATTATTTTTGGGATAAAAAATTACCTATATTAAAAATGATAGGAATCGATTCAGTATACGATTCTGAACAAACTACTTTCTCAAAGTGCGTTAATTATGTTACATGTTGTATAATATATTAAATATATGCATATATTATATGCATATATGTTTTACAATTAAAAAACCTTATACATATTCAATGTCTGTTAAAGCCCAAGAGAGTTCGAATTCAAATGATTGTTGTCAACTGCCTAAGACCTACTTATACTAGTGTCACATCTCAAAAAGCCTCATCCAAATTATTCACGCTTTAATCACGCTTCTTAGGTCTAATGCGTAGGTTAAGCGGTAAGATAGAAAGTAGCATGCAAGGTTTATTTAGTAGGGTTACATAGCTTATTGTACATTAAACGTAAAAAATTAATAATTTTTGTGTACTTGAGATCTGATAAAATTTGTATTCGAATTTAAAACCCGCATTAGCATTAGCTACTCTAACGTTTTCCTCATCGAGAACTCCGACAAACGTTTTTGTAATTTGTGTACCTGCATAGTATTGGAGCGTTATTGCTCAGCCCGCGGCATGAGTGCAATGATAAATTGCACAACTATTCTCCACAGGCGGTGAAGCTATACTGCACGCATAACGTTTTGGTGTCGTAAGATTTTTTTATCTTTTTTAATCCACGTTTTATCAACATCACTCTATATCGGAAAAAAGGCCCCTAAAGAAATGCCACGAAGTGTACGTGTGCATGTGTTTGTGATCTTAAAATTAATTTAATATGCTATAATTTCTATAAAATTAGATTTTTTCAGCTTTTCATTGTCTCCAACTTCTCCACATTAGCCCAGTGGTGGAAATGATATGCCCTTCGGAATAGTAAGGAAAATTTTCACTTACCTATTACTCTTAATTAAATTATAAGTTCTCTATATTTACACTCATATAAACTGCCACCTGCGATTCATACTCACATAAACTCACAACATTGTATTAAAACGGTATTATCTTTTTAATACAATGTCTTTACCTGCCCTAATAAGTTTTTCTGTATCACATTTATTTATTTATTTTAAATTTATTGTTAGAGACCTTAACCAGGGTTAACCTTAAAAAGGGTTACAATTGGTGGACTTAATTGCCCTATGGCATTCTCTACCATCTACCAGTCAACCCTGGGAGAAAATGTTAAAAATGTTATGTCATAATTTATTATGATTTATATAATAATTTTTTAGGACATCAATATCATACTTTTTACCATAAATTAATATTATTCAAACGATAAGATAACTAACTTCAAACACTAACAATATATTTCGTTATTTTATAATTTATACATTTTCTTTATTTTTATTTGAATAATCGTAATTTATAAAAAAAAATTAAAATTTATAAATTACGATAATTATTTAAAAAAAGTCAAATAATAACCCAATCTTTAAAGGATATATTATTATTGTATTTACAAATACCTACAATAGCTACGTATTCAAACCGTACGGTCTCCTAATAATACCTTTACTCTCGGGAACTCTTTAAGGTCTAAGAAAAAATGCACAATAATAATTGATCTCAATCAATTTTGTTGTAACATATTTATTTTATATCACTAAGGCGTGTAATGGCGGTGTATTGAATATCCACTACCCCATCGGGGTCATGAGAGGCAACGGAGGAAACAAATCAGAAGATGGGCAGCAGCGATGGCTACCAATTCGCTTGCCAAATGTGGCAAATATGGCAAATATCCTCCCTTTGAGGCAATCTATGTTCAGCTGTGGACTTTTGTAAACTGTAACAGTAAAGGCTATATACTCTATCTTACACTTGTTGGTATATATATCTAAATAAACCTAAATAGACAGCTCGAGTAAGATAAAATTTTGTAAAAAAGATAATAGCAAGAATGGCGTCAATATTCAACGTCAGTACTATACTCATACTGTGTAGACCAAACAACGTCGTAAGTGTTCGTGTAAAATGATGACGTCAGTAACGCAATGTCACTACCCTCTTTTCTATTTCTGTTGCAAACTGCAACGCAGTTTTTTTGTGTATCAGTTTCAAGGACAAGTGACCTTGTATAATAAAAGGCTATAGAGCTATTTTTCCTCAGTATAGACCATACACCTGTAGCTTTGTTTGGATTTGTTTATAGATTTCCATGGACTGTTGTGGCTACCTATACATATAAGTAATCTGCGACCCCACTTGTCACTCATATGACAAATAAGTAGACAGAGTCGAAGGTTTCTTTTGGAGTTTCTAGGTTTGAATCTCTTATATGACCTCCTTTAGTTTATTCGGTCTACATAAAAACCCAGTATAGCCTTAAAGTTAGCTATGGCAGTATAATATTATGTGTATTAAATCTTCTTATTTGATGGGTCTTTCCTACGATTTTTGTCTTAACGGTCTTTTTTAGTAAGCGTACCTATTACGTCTTGATTTTAAGTTAAATTCACTTGACGAAAACAGTATTATAGTATGGGCAATATTTTTAACAATTTGCCACGTGCAGCAGTTGTCGCATTTTTGGAAAGATACATACATACACAAACACTCACGCGTGTCACCCAGTGGGGTAGGCAGAGACTACAGACTTCCATTTGGCATATTCCTGACACACCTCTCTCGCCTCCTCGGCATCCATATATCTACGCATACATGCTCGCTGGTTAAGGGTACTCCTAATATAGCCCGTTTTCAATATATCGCCAATTTTGTCGATAAACTTTCGCCCAGGACGTCCCTTTCCGACTCTGCCGTTCACGTCTGCGACATAAATTTGCTTTGTCACACTTTCCTCATTCATTCTTTCCATAGGACCAAACCACCGAAGCATTCCTTTCTTGATTCTGGTCACAACATCATCTTGGAAAGGTATCATATTGTATTCTACATAAATCAAGGTTTCTTTACATAACGTATTATAAAAATAATCAAAAATGCTCCATTCTTTCCGCGTCCCCTGTTCATCGCGTGCTCGCTCACTTTACTCCGTTCTCCTCATTGTTTTAATTTCTCTCGGATCACTAATTGCTGGGGAAGGCGCATTTTAGATTTCCCCGCAAACGTTTTTAACAACCACCTCATTGCATTTTAAAAGAAAGGATTATAATTTCTTTTACCCTTTTCTGGTGGGCGTTGGTTTTCTTTATTAATTCATGGAGACGTTCGAATGCTCTTAAGTCCTTGCCTGTCTTGGTTTATTTATTTCTTTTTAAACCAAATGGGATTTTATTTCGAATCCAAAAAAATCTTAGGTGGAATAAAGAGCAACTACCAACTACTTTACATAGTATTAATTACTTAACGATTTAAGCTTACGTCTAACAGTAACTATTTAACGTCAGGCGGCTGTAATTTCGTTTATAATTTTTATTATAAAAAAATGTATTGACATAAACATTAGTGTTGAATTGAATGCTTCATAACTGGAGCTTCCTTCATAAGAAAACTTAAGAAGGTCTTCTTTATAATTTTTTATATTTTGTTTATAAGGATGTAATGTAGATAAATTATAAGCAGGCTACATAGTGGACACGTCGTGGAGTTGGTTGAAGTCTACAGATAATTATGTGAAAATAATACATTTTTGAATATGGACCGTAGTTAAGTATAAAGTATTAAAGTTTCAACATCTGGATTTTTGAAATAATACTAGTTTTTACGGAATTTATCGCGTATATTTAACTTTTTAAATATCCGACGTTTCGAACGCTTTACAGCACTCATGGTCACGGGCGGGACTGAGATGTTCAACGTCCATATGTCATAGTTAACCGCGGTTACCATAGATTAAAATTTAACTTTTGTTCCGATCTATGCAGTATGAACTTATGGTTGAAGTCTTGCAGTTGTATGCTTGGGTTGGGATTTAATTTTATTTATTATAGGATCCCAAGCAGACGGTAGCACCCAGCTATCTTCTCTATTGAAATTAGGATGTTTTTTGATTTCAATAGCCTCGCGAATCATCCTTGGAAGGAATCGGTGTTCTTTAGCGAGGATTTGCGGTCTATCAAATCTGATGTAGTGACGGGGGCGATCCTGTACGTGTTCACAGACTGCAGACTTCCCGGAGCGTCGATTCTTCTGGGTTTTTATTTTGTCCATTGTTCCAATACATGCCTTTCTTTCTTTTTAACACAGCATCCAGGGTGTACCGCTAGCCTTATAGTACGTAGTCACAGCGCGCGAGTGCCTCCGTGTGTGTACGTCTACGTTGCTTGTATATTAGAAGGAAAAAGTAGTCGTTGTACACGAATATTTCTACCTTTATAGCACATGAGCAACCCGGATTCGATCCCCGTTAGTACAAATGAAATTGTTAATTGCAATTTTATGTTTTGATTTACTGTATGTTGGGTGAATAAAATATTTCGAAATCATGTGAAGTTCGCCAGCACGCTCTGCTGCAGCGCGAAGAACTACTGCTTCGAAATCCTTTCAGAAATGAGGGGAGGGCTATGCGTCTCACCCCTGAGCTAAAGTTACTACAATAAAATACAATGGTTTTCCTTTCCAATGTGATACGGCTGTCTCTGTCTCGTAATAATAAATAGGAATCGATCTAGAATGGATTCCTAAAAATTGATACCTAAATCGCGCTAACGATGTTTTCGGACGACTACACTGTTTACATACACGCTTATGTTATGTAGTGCAACATCAGCAATGCCTTAAAATATTTAGACAGTGAGAAATATGCTAGGTCTGGAGTTTGATCGGTGGATGTATTTCGCTTCATCAAGCTCGTTTCGCTTTGGACTTTCCCTTCCAGCACCCTACATACGGATGTAGTATTTTCAAAATGTTTTTCTGGGCGCCAAATTGACAAATTGTGTATTACAAATTAGTTAATTCTATATCTTACATATTAACCGTTCGATCTGTTTTCCTTCGCCGACTTCCATGTAAACATTATTTATAATCGCGGCGGCTGCGAGCCGACGGTGTGGAGTGCGCTGTTTTTGTGTACAAATGACGAAATAATGACTGCCATACATGGCCGTCGCCACAACGTTTGGGGATTTACCTCCCCGCATGCTAATTCTTGTCATGAATATTTATGAAACTCTTTCTGAATTAAAAATAATTACTCGGATATTTCATTGTGGTTACGTATAAGATATAATTTGTCGGTTGTATCAAGGAGCGCTGAAAAGCTTAATATAAGAATGCATATGTAATTGGCTTAGTACCTCATAGTTTTTTGACGTACTTTTGTAAAACTTAATATGGTGGCCCCTTTTGAGTGAACTATTGATCAATATCATATCATTCTCGTTATCACCTTAAGGTGTTAACGAGTCTAGTCTTCATTGTCACATTAAAAATGTCATCCCCTATTTTTCCAACTTTAGGAATGGATTTTTTTCTCTTAATTTAAATGTGGGCATCATCTAGGTAGGTATAATGTATTCTTCTATGAGTAGTTAGGTTGTACCAAATCTGGCGCACTTGTAGTTACGTTGTACCAGTTATAGCGCACTGAGTGGTACAAGTACGACGTTCGTCGAATCACGATCCTAAAAAAAAAAAAAAAAAGGTTTTGGCATGCTCTGATCACGAATCTGCGGTCCATTTTTGCGTGGGATGCACGGTTCCGGAGATGTGCAGGTCTATTAACTCTTATCTAATTGATATCCGCTGCGAGCCTCCACCGTCATTAGCGCTCCATTGTTCTTATCTACTTATCTATTGTTCGTTCAATACCGTCATTATCTATTCTTCCTCAGCGTGGTGCGTTCCTATCTACAACGGTAATCTGAATCATCAATAAAATACATTACCTAATTTTGTAACAATTTTTATTTACGAAATACATAATCTTATTACTTACTATCTATAAAATAGGAGCGAAACATCTCATCCACAAAAATATCGTTGTATAATGAGTTCCCTGTAAATATACTCGTAAAACTATGCATTGAACATCCCTGAAACTTATATAGCAAATACATTAAGCAATATTCACCACAAAATGAAGTCCACTCATTCTGAATCCTATCAACATTCCAGTTCCATCTTTTACATTTCTTTTTTAAAAACTCTAGATGATATCGTACAGGTGCTCGTATGTATGAATCAAAATATTGACCGACGTCATTCGTATCGATATACAAAGCTACCCAATGTGACCCTGGTTTATCATCTGTACCCAAATTGCATATTACCTAGTCAGGTCATAAATTCTATTACATGTTGAATATAAAATAATTGAAACAAGTTTATTCATTATGTAACCATTTATATACCAAATGAACTTAACAAAACATAGATTCTTATGACACTATAGTTTATTCAAAATGACCTCCGTGATTTTGAATACAGGCCTTCAATCTGCGCGGCCAGTCGTCTATCGCAGCACGAACGAGGTCCATGTCAATATCGGCGGCTGCCTTAATTAAGGATGTCTTGAGTGTCTCGAAATTGGGATGAGGCTTTGAGCACGCCTTTTCCTCCAAGTGTTGCCATATCTTGTAATCTAACGGATTCGAATCTGGACTGGAGGAGGGCCAGTCTTTGTGTCGGATGAAGTCGATTTCACGCGCCGCCAGCCAGTCTTGTGTGCTCTTCGCTCTATGAGCTGACGCCGAATCTTGTTGGAATACCCAGTGCCTGTTATTGAACATGGTATGACAAACAGGTTACACAAGGTTCGTCAGGAATGTATTTTGATACACAACTGCATTCGTTTTTAACCTTTCTCACAAAAATGTACCTCTGTTAAGCCCCAATAAGAAACTCCCAACCACACCATGAGCGAGGATGGAAAATGACCCCGTTCGACACGCGGAATACGGTTGCTTGCTTCTTCACTACTGTGTGCGTACACCTTATCATTTTGTTTATTGTAGCTCTCTTCTACGGTAAAAATTTTTTCATCCGAAAAAAGAATTTCCCGATATTTTTTTCCCGCGTACCGCTTCAACAACGCGCGGCATCTCTTCAGTCTCAGATCCATTAGACGAGCATTCAAACGATGTCCTGTTTTTCTTCGATAAGCCCGAAGCCCTAAGTCTTCATTTAACGCCGTGGTTCTGCTTAACCCCATCTGAAGGGCCAGCAGTTTCGGCTTACGTTTGGGATTTCTTTGAATTCGCACCTTTACAGCTTTTATCACTGCTGGAGTCCTAACAAATCGAGGGCGACCACTTCTTGACCTGTCATCTACACTAGAGTCTTCATTGTATCGTTTGATGGTACGATAAACGAATCTTTTGGTTATATTCAAATTTTTCAGTATATCAAAAAATTTAATTGGCGCGTAATCGCAACTGCAACACGGTCTTTTTTAAGCGTCCACTCCATATGTAAAAATGAGTAAAATTCTAAAAAGTATACAGTTTTATTTTCATGAACAATTCGAATTCAATAAACTTTTTTGTGGCCAGCATTCTAAAAGAAAAGTTTTTACTGTGTGACAATACTTATGACCTGACTAGGTATATACGTTGGTACGTGGGTGTACATGGGCAGTCTGTTAGCAGCATAAACATTATTTTCAAGACTGGGGTGAATCTTTTTCAGATGTTGTTGTACATCTAGTGTATCCATGATATTACTGCTATTAGTAGATTACTACAGTACAATCTACTCAATGACTAACATAGGAATGATCAATTATGTGATTTCTAAATATTAAATTGCATTTTTTCTGTTATACAAAACATATTTGAGTCATCAATACACTGAATAAGACGCAACACGAAGAATGTGAGATAAGGTTGTTGACGCATAAAGTTATTATCAATTCTACTGTAGAAATTCTTTAGATTAGAATTATCACTTACTGGTACTATATAAGACCAAGCAACTGCAGTCATGGAGTTAGTGTATGGTCGTTTGACCGCAGTATATCTATCAATAATACATTTGTGTTACTTCAACGCATCAAAGGCCATAGATGTTAGTGTTTAATCTATTGACAAACTTACTTTACTTTCTGTTATTTTTTTACGTGTGTATGATTTTGAACGACAGGCCTGTTGGTCTAGTGGTTAGTGACCCTGACTGTTATGCCGGAGGTCGTGGGTTTGATTCCCACCCAGGACAAATGTTTGCGTGATGAGCACGATCATTTGTTCTGTGTCTGGGTGTAATTTATCTATAATATTTATGTATTTAGAAATATATAAGTATGTTTATCAGTTGTCTAGTACCCATAACACAAGCTCTGCTTAGCTTGGGACTAGATGGCGTTGTGTGATAGTTGTGGAATATTATTATTATTATTATTATTTAGTGTTAACAAATTATATTTAAATATTTTGTGTGTGTATATGATTAAGCCGTGGTAGCTCAGATGCTTAGCGCAAGCTGTAAATTTTACAGTACGTAACGCGGGTTCGATCCCCACCGACACCAATTAAATTGTTAATTGCAATTTTAAGTGTTTATTCTACTGACACACTTACTTTTCTTTCTGTTATTTTCTTACGTGTGTATGATTTAGTGTTAACAAATTATATTTAAATATTGTGTGTGTATATGATTAAGCCGTGGTAGCTCAGATGGTTAGCGCAAGCTGTAAATTTCACAGTACGCGACCCAGGTTCGAACCCCGCCGACACCACTTAAATTGTTAATTGCAATTTTAAGTGCTGATTTACCACGTGCTCGGCGGTGAAGGAAAACATCGTGAGGAAACCTGCATGTCTGAGAAAATTTCGAAGGCATGTGAAGTTCGCCAACACGCATTGAGACCGCGCCGCGGACATTTCCTAGCCATAAATACAAAGACAATAGCAGAAAGTAAAAAGTTAAAAAATACTTTTTTAACAATGACAGTTATTAGTTGATCATTAGTGAATGTGATTCTGTTTTCTTAAATTACAGGAAGAAAAGAGCAGAAGGAAGAAATGGGATGATGGGAAGTAATGAAGAATGAATTGTTATGTGAAGTTTGTTGGAACAAACATATTTTAGTCACGTGTAAATACTTTTAACATTTTGGTTCAAAATGACACAAAATCTAAAAAATATTAGATACATCATCGACATGGACGGATTTTACATTACATATCCTCATAAACATTTTCAATGTAGAGAAATGGCTATTCTAGACGTAAAACTATCTAATAAAAATGATTCGTTTATCGATCATTATTTGTTTCGGCCAAGTTATCCTTATCACACAACGCCATCTAGTCCCAAGCTAAGCAGAGCTTGTGTTATGGGTACTAGACAACTGATAAACATACTTATATATTTCTAAATACATAAATATTATAGATAAATTACACCCAGACACAGAACAAATGATCGTGCTCATCACACAAACATTTGTCCTGGGTGGGAATCGAACTCACGACCTCCGGCATAACAGTCAGGGTCACTAACCACTAGACCAACAGGCCTGTCGTTCAAAATCATACACACGTAAAAAAATAACAGAAAGTAAAGTAAGTTTGTCAATAGATTAAACACTAACATCTATGGCCTTTGATGCGTTGAAGTAACACAAATGTATTATTGATAGATATACTGCGGTCAAACGACCATACACTAACTCCATGACTGCAGTTGCTTGGTCTTATATAGTACCAGTAAGTGATAATTCTAATCTAAAGAATTTCTACAGTAGAATTGATAATAACTTTATGCGTCAACAACCTTATCTCACATTCTTCGTGTTGCGTCTTATTCAGTGTATTGATGACTCAAATATGTTTTGTATAACAGAAAAAATGCAATTTAATATTTAGAAATCACATAATTGATCATTCCTATGTTAGTCATTGAGTAGATTGTACTGTAGTAATCTACTAATAGCAGTAATATCATGGATACACTAGATGTACAACAACATCTGAAAAAGATTCACCCCAGTCTTGAAAATAATGTTTATGCTGCTAACAGACTGCCCATGTACACCCACGTACCAACGTATATACCTAGTCAGGTCATAAGTATTGTCACACAGTAAAAACTTTTCTTTTAGAATGCTGGCCACAAAAAAGTTTATTGAATTCGAATTGTTCATGAAAATAAAACTGTATACTTTTTAGAATTTTACTCATTTTTACATATGGAGTGGACGCTTAAAAAAGACCGTGTTGCAGTTGCGATTACGCGCCAATTAAATTTTTTGATATACTGAAAAATTTGAATATAACCAAAAGATTCGTTTATCGTACCATCAAACGATACAATGAAGACTCTAGTGTAGATGACAGGTCAAGAAGTGGTCGCCCTCGATTTGTTAGGACTCCAGCAGTGATAAAAGCTGTAAAGGTGCGAATTCAAAGAAATCCCAAACGTAAGCAGAAACTGCTGGCCCTTCAGATGGGGTTAAGCAGAACTACGGCGTTAAATGAAGACTTAGGGCTTCGGGCTTATCGAAGAAAAACAGGACATCGTTTGAATGCTCGTCTAATGGATCTGAGAATGAAGAGATGCCGCGCGTTGTTGAAGCGGTACGCGGGAAAAAAATATCGGGAAATTCTTTTTTCGGATGAAAAAATTTTTACCGTAGAAGAGAGCTACAACAAACAAAATGATAAGGTGTACGCACACAGTAGTGAAGAAGCGAGCAACCGTATTCCGCGTGTCGAACGGGGTCATTTTCCATCCTCGCTCATGGTGTGGTTGGGAGTTTCTTATTGGGGCTTAACAGAGGTACATTTTTGTGAGAAAGGTTAAAAACGAATGCAGTTGTGTATCAAAATACATTCCTGACGAACCTTGTGTAACCTGTTTGTCATACCATGTTCAATAACAGGCACTGGGTATTCCAACAAGATTCGGCGTCAGCTCATAGAGCGAAGAGCACACAAGACTGGCTGGCGGCGCGTGAAATCGACTTCATCCGACACAAAGACTGGCCCTCCTCCAGTCCAGATTCGAATCCGTTAGATTACAAGATATGGCAACACTTGGAGGAAAAGGCGTGCTCAAAGCCTCATCCCAATTTCGAGACACTCAAGACATCCTTAATTAAGGCAGCCGCCGATATTGACATGGACCTCGTTCGTGCTGCGATAGACGACTGGCCGCGCAGATTGAAGGCCTGTATTCAAAATCACGGAGGTCATTTTGAATAAACTATAGTGTCATAAGAATCTATGTTTTGTTAAGCTCATTTTGGTATATAAATGGTTACATAATGCATAAACTTGTTTCAATTATTTTATATTCAACATTTAATAGAATTTATGACCTGACTAGGTAATATGCAATTTGGGTACAGATGATAAACCAGGGTCACACTGGGTAGCTTTGTATATCGATACGAATGACGTCGGTCAATATTTTGATTCATACAGACGAGAACCTGTACGATATCATCTAGAGTTTTTAAAAAAGAAATGTAAAAGATGGAACTGGAATGTTGATAGGATTCAGAATGAGTGGACTTCAGTTTGTGGTGAATATTGCTTAATGTATTTGCTATATAAGTTTCAGGGATGTTCAATGCATAGTTTTACGAGTATATTTACAGGGAACACATTATACAACGATATTTTTGTGGATGAGATGTTTCGCTCCTATTTTATAGATAATAAGTAATTAGATTATGTATTTCGTAAATAAAAATTGTAACAAAATTAGGTAATGTATTTTATTGATGATTCAGATTACCGTTGTAGATAGGAACGCACCACGCTGAGGAAGAATAGATAATGACGGTATTGAACGAACAATAGATAAGTAGATAAGTACAATGGAGCGCTAATGACGGTGGAGGCTCGCAGCGGATATCAATTAGATAAGAGTTAATAGATCTGCACATCTCCGGAACCGTGCATCCCACGCAGAAATGGACCGCAGATTCGTGATCAGAGCATGCCAAAACCTTTTATTTTTTTTTTTTTAAAAATCGTGATTCGACGAACGTCGTACTTGTACCACTCAGTGCGCTAGAACTGGTACAACGTAACTACAAGTGCGCCAGAACTGGTACAACCTAACTACTTCTATGATTATTTGTATTCAATAAAAAAATGGTTAAAATCAGTTCATAATCTACTAAGATGTCGCTCCTTCTTTTTTAAGTCAGCTAAAACCACATTTATAAGTTGTTAGGAAAACATTACGCTCCAATTTTAGTCGATATATTCTTTTTTAGCCTGTTAATAGAAAATTTATGGATGTACCAGGGTGCTCTGAAGAGTTTTGGACCTCAACGTGAAGATGGCAGCACTTGTCACTAAAAACTAGCGAACGTAGTTGTGAATATTTTGACAGTTGTTATTTGACAGTCCTTTGAGGGAGTCGTTGTAAGTATTTTTGTGAAAATGGAAAACATTGTACTCAATGTTGACTCTGTCTCTCTGTCTGTCGACTTGTCATTAAATTTTTGTTTTTGAAAGGCAATACACCTATGTAAAACAAAGATGAGTTAGGCTCTGTGTATAGGGACTCTGCACCATCATTTACCACAGTGAAATTTTGGGCAGCTGAATTTAAACGTTGCTATGAGAGCTTTGAAGATGGTTCAAAGCTCTCATAGCCACGTTTAAATTCGTCGTGCTAGACAGTCGTCGAATTAAAGTGAGAGAGATAGTAAAGGCCATGAAAACGGCCAAAGAATGTGTCTGCTTATCACATATAAACATCAAGATTTGGGCATGCGAAAGCTGTCAGCGCATTGGGTGCAGAGTTTGCTCACTTTAGACCAAAAACGTGTTCGCATGAACATTTCCAACGCTCTGTTGGCGCAGCATAGGCGCAATAAATACCTACAAGTTTTGACGCCAATTGATTACTGTAGATGAAACTTGGATACACCATTGTACGCCCGAAACAAAAATACGGTCAAAACATTGGACTGCAAAGGGGGAAAATTAAAGTAAAGTTACAGCATATATACGTCCCACAGCTGGGCAGATCCCTCCCTTCATTTCTGAGAAGGGTTTAGGGCAAGGAAGTGTCCGCCGCGCTGCCCCAATGCATGTTGGCGAACTTCACATGTCTTCGAAATATTTTTTTCTTATTCCTCAGACATGCAGGTTTCCTCACGATGTTTTCCTTCACCGCCGAGCACGTGGTAAATCAGCAATTAAAATTGAAATTAACAATTTGATTGGTGCTGGCGGGGATCGAACCCGGGTTACTCGCGTTCTGTTATATTTACAGCGAGCGTTAACCATCTGAGCTACCACGGTTCGGGCCACATGGCAAAGGGGGAACCGACTCCAAAAAAAGCAAAAACGGACGGGAAAGTGATGGCGGCTGTTTTTTGGGATAGTTATGGAGTTATTTTAATCGATTATCTTCAAAAATGAAAAACCGTTACAGGAGCATAGTACTACTACAGACTAATACAAATACAGGAAAAATGAAGGCAGAAATTGCGGAAAACGGCCAAATTTGCAGAAAAAGAAAATCCTGTTTCACTATGACAACGTGCCGTCTCACACCTCAGCGGTTGCCATGGTGAAAATACATACACGAATTACGGTTTAAACAGCTTAACCATCCACTTTTCTCACCAGATCTAGCCCCAACCGACTTCTTTTTGTTCTATTATCTAAAACTTGCGCTCGGAGGACAGAGATTTTCGTCAAACACCGAGTACTATTTGGATAGGTTAGAGAGATGGGAGCATCGCTGGGAGAAGTGTGTAGATGAAATGGATCTTTGTTAGGTCGAATACTTTTCAGACCACCAGCGTATGCCACTTCGATAATTGTGCATTTGGCGGCGCTGTCGTCGCGCCACAGGGCAAATACTTTAATGCTAAACAGAATTAAAGATTGCACTACTAGACACTTTGCAACTTCATCTTAGCAGTTTCTTTCGTTAGCTACAATACAATATACAGATATAGAACTTAAAGTACGTAAATCGATTAGTTTGATTTTTTTAAATCATAAGTCATTTCCAAAAAGGCCGTTACTCAACCTAGAGTTGGGGAAAACCGTAATGTTGAATTTCGGTAATGACCAAAGCCTTGCAGAATACAGTCCAATGACCAATGAAGTAAAGTGATAAATTTACGAATACCCCCTACAACCCTTCATAGGGGCAATCGCTGGGAACAGGAGTGCTGTTCAAGTTGGACTTCATAAGTCCTTAATATATTTCTCACATATACATAACTACGCGTAAATACCTAAGTCAGAATTTAAAATTTTATTTACAGTTTCATTAGTGTCGGTTATGATGTAACTTAATAGTAGTGAGTTTCCTTTCCATTTTTACCTAGGTGTCTGGGTGGCTATTACCTTCTTAACTACTTTTACCACCAAGCAGTAGTGCCTACGCAGTTGCGTTCCAGTCTGAAGGGATCTATACCCTTTATAGCCAGTATAGCTACAAGTAGGGTTGTCAGGTCTTAAAACCGAAAAGCCGGACAGACCAGCGATCTCAGCCAGACATTTTGGTAAAAAGGCCGGACACCCTTATTTTTTTGTCTTAGTAAAAGACATTTTTGTAAACTATTGTGAAACAATATTTTTTATCATTTACCGTTAAATCTAAAGTTCTCACAAAATAACAACAATGGAATAAATCCGCCTTCTTTATTATTAATTATTCAATATTCATTACAATATAAATTTCAATAACTGCAATAGTATGTTTTTATGTATGTTTAACAGTGGTAGAGCCATGCGGCAGCTTTGCTGTTGCACGTATGGGCCGGCTCAAAACGGGGTGGTACCACGACCTCACAGAATACCGGCGTGAAGTGGAAGCTTCCGCGTTTCGTCTGGTGAGTGCAGGTGGCCGGAGGCCCAAATCCCCCCCCCCCCCATCAACATGGTAGCGGAATTAAATAAAGATAGACTACCCCAGGAGGGTACCAGCACCCTTGGAGAATCCCTCGCTGAGCATCCACGACCATGTTTCTCCACTTCTGAGCGTGGGTGCTCAGGCTGCCCCGCGTATTCTGGGGGGGGGGGGGGGGGCGAAATTCCGCTCAAGACTACAACTGCTCGGGGCAAACGGAGCAACAAGACCAAGGCGACCCCTGCCACGCTGTCCGTGAATTTCTGCAATATCAGGGGACTTCACTCTAACCTAAACGCCGTCCACTACCATCTCGAGACGGCGAGGCCGGCTCTGCTCTTTCTGACCGAGACGCAGGTGTCCTCTCCGGCTGATGTTTCGTATCTCTCCTACCCTGGGTACAAACTGGAACACTCCTTTGTGCCTCGGGCTGGAGTTTGCGTTTACGTCAGAGAGGACATCTGTTCTCGACGCCTCGGCAGACTTGAAGGTTCGGACCTGTCCATCCTTTGGCTACGCGTAGACAGCGACGACCATCCGCGCGTCTACGGGTGCCTCTATAGGTCCCACAGCGGTAATGCCGAAACAGACCGACTCTTCGACCACGTCCAAATGGCTGCAGATTCGTTGCTACAGCAGATCCCCTCCGCAGAGATCGTGATCCTCGGCGACTTTAACGCCCATCACGCCGAATGGCTCGGTTCACGTTTAACCGATCATGCGGGGAGATCTGTTCATGATTTTGCCTTGGCATATGGTCTGACACAACTGGTTACTTCGCCTACGCGGATTCCAGATGTGGAGGATCATGCACCTTCCCTGTTGGACCTTCTGCTGACCTCTCACCCGGACGGATATCAGATTTCCGTCGACGCCCCTTTAGGCTCCTCGGACCATTGTCTGGTCCGGAGTGTTGTGCCACTCACGCTGAAATCGCGGTTGCATTCTGCAGGCTGCCACCGTGTTTGGCACTATAGGTCAGCCGATTGGGATGGGATGCGGTCTTTCTTTGCATCCTACCCTTGGGGGCGGGTTTGCTTCTCGCTGGATGATCCCAACGTTGTTGCGGATTCTGTTACTGATGTGGTACTTCAGGGTATGGAACTTTTTATTCCTTCCTCTGTGGTGCCCATTGGAGGCAAATCTCAGCCATGGTTTGGTCGCTCCTGTAAAATAGCATCATGCTATAAGCAGGAGTGCTACCAAGCCTGGGTTGATGCATCAGCGTCCCGGGATGTAAACACCAGCGCTCTAAAAAAGAAGTATAATTCCGCCTCTAGGTCCTTCAAAAGAGTCATTGCCAAGGCAAAGTCAGAGCACATAGGCAGAATTGGCGAGAAACTAGTTCGCCTTCCTTCTGGAACCCGTGCATTCTGGTCTCTCGCCAAGGCTGTCCAGGGGAATTTCTGTCAGCCATCTCTTCCATCTCTGCACAGGGAGGACGACTCACTGGCCCATACTGCAAAGGAGAAAGCCGATCTTCTAGGCTCCTTCTTAGCGTCTAACTCGACTCTCGATGACGGGGGGAGTACGCCGCCGACCATCCCGCGGTGTGAGTGCTCCATGCCGGAAGTGCAGTTCACACAGCGCTCGGTTCGCAAAGCACTCCTCTCCCTGGACATCCACAAGTCGAGTGGGCCTGACGGAATCCCCCAATTGTGCTGAGGACGTGTGCTCCAGAGTTGGCACCGGTTTTAACGCGTCTTTTCCGGTACTCCTACTCCCTAGGCGTAGTCTCAAAATCATGGAAGACGGCTTTCGTCCACCCGATCCCTAAAAAAGGCGACCGCTCAGATCCGTCCAACTACCGGCCAATCGCCATCACCTCCTTGTTCTCCAAAACAATGGAGTCCATTGTAAACTGCCAGCTCATGAGGTACCTTGAGGATCACCAGCTGATTAGTGACCGCCAATACGGTTTTCACCATGGTCGGTCAGCTGGTGATCTTCTGGTCTACCTCACTCACAGATGGGCGGAGGCAGTAGAGTTCAAGGGGGAGGCATTGGCCGTTAGTTTGGACATTGCGAAGGCCTTCGATCGGGTTTGGCACAAAGCGCTTCTTTCGAAGCTCCCTTCCTATGGGCTTCCCGAGAAATTGTGCGATTGGATCACCAGCTTTCTTGCAGATCGGAGCATCAAGGTCGTTGTAGACGGTGCAAGCCCCGATTGCAAGCCTATTAATGCTGGTGTTCCACAGGGCTGCGTGCTATCGCCAACGCTGTTTCTTCTGCATATCAATGATATGTTGCATACCCGTAACATTCATTGCTATGCAGATGACAGCACTGGTGATGCTCTTTACACCGGCCGAGCCAATATTTCTCGGGAAAACGTCTCCGAGTGCCGGGACAAACTTGTGTCTGAAGTCGAGTCTTTGCTGAACAGAGTCTCGGATTGGGGACGACTAAATCTAGTCCAGTTTAACCCCCAGAAGACACAAGTTTGCGCGTTAACCGCTAAAAAGAACCCCTTTGTCGTATCCCCTCAGTTTCAAGGCACTCCCCTTGTTGCCTCAGCCAGTATCGGAATCCTCGGCGTCGACATATCGAGTGACGTGCAGTTTCGTGGTCTCTTGGAAGGGAAGGCCAAATTGGCCTCTAAAAAGCTTGGCGTGCTCAGCAGAGCGGGACAGTATTTCATGCCGGCACACCGCCTGCAACTTTACAAGGCGTAGGTTCGACCGCACATGGAATACTGTTCCCATCTCTGGGCTGGGGCTCCCCAGTACCAGCTCCTTCCACTTGACCGCATCCAGCGCAGAGCGGCTCGAATCGTCGACGACCGAGTGCTTTCCGATCGGCTCGATTCACTGGCGTTGCGAAGAGATGTTGCATCTCTTTGCGTATTTTATCGCATCTATCACGGGGAGTGCTCTGAGGAATTGTTCGGATTAATCCCAGCCGCCAAATTTCGTGAACGCACGACACGGCAAACGTCTCGATACCATCCACACCATCTGGATGCTTGGCGGTCCACCACTGTACGTTTCACAAGGAGTTTTCTTCCACGTACAACCTCTCTGTGGAATAGTTTATCACCGGCGATTTTTCCGGACCGATACGACCTGGGGACCTTCAAGAAAAGAGCTTACTCCTTTCTAAAGGGCCGGCAACGCACCCGCAATTCTCCTGATGTTGCGGTTGATCATGGGCGGCGGTAGTCACTTAACATCAGGTGAGCCGCATGCTCGTTTGCCCCCTCTTCTATAAAAAAAAATGTGAAAAATGTAAAGAAATGGTCAAATTTAAAAAGCCTAACAAAAGCCGGACACCGTCTAATTTGGCCGGACACGCAACCAAAAAGTCTGACTTTGTCCGGGTTGATCCGGACGTCTGGCAATTATTTTTTTTTTTTATTTATTAATTTATTTCAGATAACATAAGATCCATATCATTAAAATTGGTTGATTTAAAAATATTAATTAATAGATAATAAATAATAATAATATGTCATGAAAATACAATAACTAACATAGGTACATAACATAACATAACATATAAACACAATAATAACTAACACATAATTATTATTTAGTATCTTCTCATTCCCACAATTACTGGGACATGTTTGTTACAGCAATGCCGGAGGATAGGACAGTCCAATCTGTCTCCTATCATTTTCAGAATAATATTGGAGCTGGCCCGTACTCTGCGCACCAGTGACGCGCACCGCTTACGCATGGTCGCGTGAAAACAGGCAGTGCGCGCCTCCGCAAACATGCCAGAGGCACTGCAGAAGCAGGGCAGCCCCAAAACCACCCTGAAAGCGTTATTGTACAGGACGCGGAGATCGATGTAACTTCGTTTATTATAGTCTGCCCACAGGCTCGATGAATAGAGTGACGTACAATAAGCTCTAAACAGTGTAATTTTTACCTCCTGTGAGCAACGCGTAAATCTGCGGGCTATCATGTTTGCTCTGATGGACAACGCTCTCCGCTCCCGCTCAATGTCCGCATTGTCCTTGAGGTCATTGGTTATTATGTGTCCCAGGTACTTAAATTGGTTGACAACTTCTAGCGGCACCCTATTCAGTAAGACTGGAGGCACTCTGGGGACTCTTGGTACCTGCCTTGAAGACCATGCATTGACTTTTCTTCACATTGTAATTTAGACCGTGTCCACTCGCATACTCGTCACAAATGCGTATCAGTTTTCTTAAGCCACAGATCGACGCGCTCAGCAAAACCATGTCGTCAGCGTAACTCAGATTATTAACACATACGCCGTCGACATGACAGCCCACGCGCTGGCTGCTGAGAGCGACGATCAAATCATTCAACAAATTAAAAAGTGTCGGAGATGTTAATCCGCCCTGCCTGACTCCACATTCGAGCGAATACGGATCCGACACTGCTCCCGCCCAACGTACGCTGTTAGATTGGTGTGAATACCAATACTGGAACATGCTGATGAGTTCCTCAGATAAGTTTATGCTTCTCAGCTTATCCCATAAACGGTCGTATCGGACTAAATCAAAAGCCCTTGATAAGTCGAGGAAGCAGGCATATACAGGTGTCTTGCGGTTTGTGTAGTATCTAACGGTATGCTTAAAACACAGTATTGCGCTTTCAGTCGACAGCTGCGGTCGAAACCCGAACTGGTTATCATTCAGCTTTACGTATTTATTTAACTGTGCATTAAGCAACCCGTCAAACACCTTTGCTATGACAGTGGCAAGGGAGATTGGCCTGTATTTACTTTTGTCGGTAAGATCACCAGTTTTATTTTTCACTACAGGCACCACAACTGTCTTCATAAAATCGGCTGGTAAGTAAGAATGGCCCACGCACAGCGAATAAAACATAGCCAATACCCTCGCGACATGTGGCCCGGCGTATTGCAGGTGCTCAATACTAAGACCGTCATGTCCCGGTGACTTACCTCTTGAAATACTTTTTATGGCTTTTGAAACATCTTTTGCCAAAAACGCGGTCGTTACCACGTGACTACTTACGTTACTATTGATCACATCCCCGGCGGGGCCCAGTGGCGATTTCACAGAGAAGTGGTCCCTAAAGACATTTGCAATGTCCTTGGGGTCGTTCACACCATCAACGCTCACAGGGAGGCCAGGCCGTACATTAATCTTACTAGTGTTTTTCCAGAAGCCCGTAAAGTTACCCTTTGAATGCTTTTCCGCAAGAGAGTCCATTTTTATTTGTTCTTGGTGGTCTTGGCACCATTTTAATCTGGACTTGAAAACTCGTCTGCTTACGCACATTTCTCGGTAAACAGGACCCGATTTTGGTTTTCCGCACATCACCCATTCATATAACTTGGACCTAGCCTCCTTATGAGCAGCGCTGACGTGCTTGTTCCAACCCACTATACGCGAGCCACTCCCCCCCACTTTCATGCTTCCCCGACTTACCACTGCTGCGTCACGAAGGGCGGTCACAATGTCGGCGTAAAGCTTATCTAGAGTACGCCAGTGGCCACGGTCATTACAAGCATAATCAGCACAGCTCACACAATCCGAAGGAAAGTCAATCAATCTTAGCCTCTTATGACACTCAATGGTATACATAGAGATTTCTTCAACACTTCTTTCACCCCATAATATATCTTTATTTGGATTCATAAATTTAGGTAATATTTTAGGGGTTAGTAATTTTAAATCTCAATTTATAATAAGTGGAAAGTGGTCCGACCATTGAGTATTATATATTACATCAACATTACTCACAGACTGCTTTGCCGACTGAGTAGTAATGCAGTGATCCAGCCAGCTGCTTGTCCCGAACACATCACTAATAAAAGTAAAAGTGCCCGAGTTTAACCCTAATATCTCTGTGTCTATACACGACCATAGTTGGTCATTACAAAAATTAATAAGTTCACCGTAAAACAACTCACCCGGGTCCGCATTAAAGTCTCCCAAAATAAATACGGCATCAATTCCGTATTCGTCAACAATCGCACTCACCGTACTCAAACAGTCTATAAATTCTGGTAAATTTTCTACCGAATTTGTTGGCATATAAACACTCATTATGATCACAGGTCTATCACACGTTATAATTTTTATACCACAAATACGGCTATTATCGCACTGTAATATTGACACCTGTTGAAACGCACTATATCGCCATAACACTGCAGTTCCCCCAAACGGACGTCCTCTAAGGATGCCCGCAGACATATCCATCGCCGATGTTGCTGTGTATCCGAAACCGCTGTCAATGGTGCCAATGTAGGGTATGTCGTGTGGCATTAGCCAAGTTTCCTGAAGACACACCACATCACATGATCGGCAGAGTTCTCGGACATCGTCTATTGATCGTTTTATATTTTTGCAATTAAATGTGGCAAGTCTAAATAGGGAACTATCCATTATTGGGTTTATTTTGACCGTCTACGCTGGTAGAAACTGCAACGTTCGTTTTCCTGTACTTAAAGTTTACAAAACGTCGGAATATGACACCTTCGGGCCATAGCGTTTCGTCCATGTATTTCGATAAATTAGCTTCAGATATTAAAAATTTGTATGCTTTGTGTCCTCTTTCCACTTTCATATTTATTTTCTCCAGATTAACTATTTCCTTTGTCTTATTATAGATATGGTTAGTTATATCTTTTTCTGTTGCAGAGACATGCACATTCGTAATGAACATAGGAATTTTCCTATCGGCAGCTCTGAAGGTGCATTCTAGGTCTCTTGCTATGCCCGACTTTCCTACGTAACGATATTTGTTTTGTTTTTTACGATATACCACTTTTTGCCAGTCTTCGCTGTTAATATTTTGCGAGCGCTCCGGTTCACACGTTTCTAACGCGCATCTATCGCTTGCCTTATCAGTAGTGGTCAGCTGCTCCGCTAGCTGTAGATTCGTGCTCGATGCGTGTAAGGTCACCGCCGGACCGGTTCGAGTGTTCGCCTCCTGATTCACTATTGGCCTTACTCCTCCCTCACTGCAGCCTGTAAGTGCGCTTGCCTGAGTCCGTTCCACCGACAGACGTTGTCGGTCGTTTAGTTTATTTTCTGTTTGCTTGTGTCGTTCTACCCTCAATTTTTCAAATTGTGTCGAAGGCGATTTTATGATCAATGATTCATTTATGTTTCTTGTACTTATCTCATTGGGCAACATATCATAATCATGTGAGAGTCCCATCGGTCCACTGTCTAGCCACGCACCTCGTTTCATGTTCATTTTGAAAGCTGACGCCGGCGGTGGGGAATTGGTTTTTAGCTGATACACTTCCGTTTTTAGTTCATTTACACAATCTAGTGTAGCATAAGTCGACTTTATGCCTTCGATTTCAGTCTTCATCGTTATCATGTCCTTCAACAGTTTAGAACAGTCCAAATGATCCCATAAGATTGGTGGCAGTTTATCTAACTGTCTTGCCACAAAAACTGGGATAAGGTCGGGCTCCGTAGTTTTAAATAAGTTTATAATATCTGCTACGTCACGCTCTTCTTTCCCTTTATTCTTTCGTAATATTTTTCTTTTGTCCGTTGGGATAGACTCAAACAAAAGTGTCTTGGAGTTCTTGATATCCTCACTTGTAAATGCCGACTTACAAATACGCACTAGAGTTTCCTCGTCTGCGATCGATATATTATTTTGTATATATGACAACATCTCGTCAATGACGATGTTACATTTATTGCACTTCACTACGTTCGTCATATTTATTAAAATTTGCTCGTTAACGCTCATTAAAAGTTGACACGCCCAACTCGTACGGGTGCGCGCTCGCGCTTGCTAGCTACAAGCATGCATTCCATCTGAGTCCTCAGAGGTGACAACAACACATCGATACGATATGTTTAAATAGGCCCAGCAAAGCGGGCAGGTAGTAGATGCTATGTGAATAAACTTTCTGATATACATAGTTTTTTGACCAACTTGAAATGTTCTTGCTAGACTAGTAGTAAAATAACACATCATACATTTACATTTAGCTGAAATAGATTATTTTGATTGACTTGTTGGTTGTTAAGTTGAACTTACCTAATTGGACACGTTATTCCAGTTATTACCTCAACAATTTCATTCTGAGCGTGCCTCCCAACAAACAATAGAACCAATGAATAGGTAAGACATGACATGTGTTAGACCCGCTCTTCGTCTCATCGTCGATATTATTAAAACATAGTATTTAAAGGACCTTCATTGATTTAATTTACTATCTATCAACATCGATACAGAAAAGCCTGCTGAACAAACCCGCAAGGATTGCCACCAAACCCGGTCTATCATTCATCATCATCATTACAGCCCTTCACAAGTCCACTGCTGAACATAGGCCTCCCCCAAGTAATGCCACAAAGCACGGTCCTGAGCCACCTGCATCCATCGACTTCCTGCATATCTTACCAGGTCGTCACTCCATCTAGTGGAGGGTCGCCCTACACTACGCCTACCGGTACGAGGCTGCCACTCGAGAACCTTTCTTCCCCATCGGTTATCGGTTCTTCGAGCTGTATGGCCGGCCCTTTTGCACTTCAGCTTACTAATCCGTTGGGCTATGTCGGTCACTCTGGTTTTACTGCGGATATCCTCATTTCTGAGTCTATCACGCAGAGAAACTCTGAGCATAGCCATCTCCATAGCTCGCAGAGCGACCTTGAGCGTCCTCATACGGCCAGCAGTGAAGGACCACGTCTTAGATCCGTAAGTCATCACTGGCAACACGCACTGGTTGTACAATCTAGTTTTTAGAGATTGAGGTATACCTGACGAGAAGATATGTCGTAATTTCCCGAACGCTGCCCAGCCGAGTTGAATCCGTCGATTGACCTCTCGGTCGAAGTTGAACTTACCTAGTCGGACTATTTGTCCCAGGTAAACGTACTGGTCAACAACTTCGAGCATAGTGCTCCCAACAACTACCGGCATAGGTGTGACATGGACATTAAACATGATCTTTGTTTTGTCCATGTTCATCTTAAGACCTATCCGTTGGGAGGCACTATTGAGGTCATTGAGCATAGTGCTTAAGTCCTCCAGCAATTCTACCATAAGGACTATATCGTCGGCAAATCCAAGGTGAGTGATGTACTCGCCATTGATGTTAATACCGTATCCTTTCCAGTCCAGTCTTCCAAACGTCTTCCAAAGCAGCGGTGAAGAGTTTCGGGGATATAACGTCACCCTGTCTTACACCTCTCTGCAGTTGGATAGGTTTCGAGATCAGGTTCTGTACTCGGATAGCCATCGTAGCCCTACTGTACAAACACTTCAGCACTTCGATATACCGACAGTCAACTTGGCACCGCTGAAGGGACTGCAGCACCGCCCAAATTTCGACGGAATCAAAGGCTTTCTCATAGTCCACATACGCCAGGCAAAGTGGCAAATTGTACTCTTCAGTCTTCTGTACAATCTGCCGCAGGGTATGTATGTGGTCTATGGTACTGAAGCCTTTTCGGAAACCGGCTTGTTCGGGAGGCTGGAAGTCGTCGAGTCTGCGTGTGAGACGATTCGTAATGACTCTCGAAAACAGCACGTAGACGGGGCTCAGAAGGTTGTCGCCTTTCTTAAAGAACAAGACCACCGCACTTCTGCTCCACGCCTCTGGAGTAGTGCCACCATGGAGGACAGAATTGAAGAGCTTCTGTAGGACTTCAAGTACCGGTGTTCCACTCGCTTTCAGAAGCTCCGCTGTAATTCCATCCTCGCCTGGGGCCCTGCCGTTTTTAAGGTGCTGGAGAGCCATTCTAATCTCGCTTAGACTGACGTCCGGGATATCATCGGAATAGTGTCGGATAAGACTTGCTGTTGGATCGTTACTCACACTTGCGTGTGGCTCCAACGATGATGTGTACAGCTGCCCATAGAACCTCTGAATCTCTTTCAAAATCTCGGGTGTCCCGGAAACGATGCTGCCACACTCAGTCTTCAGCTTTGACAGTTGGCTCTTACGGGCAAACATATCTCTGGCAAAGACTTTGGAGCCCTGGTTCCGCTCGATCGCTTCTTTAATACGAGCAGTATTAAAGTTGCGTAAGTCTCGCCGCATGCATTTGGAGATCTGTCTGTTCAGTTGCCTGTATGCTGTCAAATCTGTTGACGATTGCAGCCTCATCTCCCGTCTAACAGCCATGAGATTAAGAGTGTGATCGGAGAGTTTTTGTGTTCTTCTGCGGCGGGTCTTGCAGAACTTAGCTCCGACCGCATGGACAGTTTCCACGAGCTTGTCATTCATATCGTCCACCGCATTGCAATCTTGTAGGCACTGAAAGCGGTTGTGTCACTCGAGCTGAAAGTTTTCGGGATTCTGGATTAGAGCACGAGGGGGACAGAGCGTTGACTTCATTAGACGAGACCTCTCCAACTTAACGTTTAGGTTCAGTGTGCCTCTAACCATTCGGTGATCGCTGCCAGTTTTCACCCTTGCGATCACTGAGACATCACTGAATAGTTGGCGTCTGGTCGTCATAATGAAGTCAATCTCATTTTTTGTCGAACCGTCGGGGCTCGACTAGGTCCACTTCCTGTGGGGCCGCTTCTGGAAGAAAGAGTTCATCATAAAGAGTCCCTCCTTCTCCATAAAGTCGGCCAGCTGCTGGACCCTTCGGTTTCGTTGCCCTACTCCAAATTTCCCTAACTTCAGCTCACCGTTTTCTCTTGTGCCTAGTTTTGCGTTGAAGTCTCCCATCAACACCGTGTAGTGGGTTTTGGAGGAATGCATGGCTTAGGAAAGATCCTCATACATTTCCTCCACCTCCTCATCGGGATGTGCCGAGGTTGGTGCGTAAACCTGTATGACCTTCAGCGAATACCGTTTGGTGATTCTGTGTATCAGGTACGCGACCCTCGTCGATACACTCCCAATCTTTACAACGTTGTTGACGAGAGACTTGTGGACGATAAATCCGACACCTCCTTGGGACAGATGGTCGCCCTCCCGGTGATAGAACAAGTTGCCGGATTCGAGAATCACCGTGTCCTCCCCCTCTCTTCGGACCTCGGATAATCCTATAATACTCCAGCGCAACTTGTTTATCTCTTCTTCCAGCTCTTCTCAGGATCTTCTCGTCAGTCCTCAGTGTGCGTGCGTTAAATGTTGCCAGGACGAGTCGTCGTAGGTGGCAACCGAACCTCCACCGGGATTCTTAGCACCCCCTGCCCCGCCGTTACCGTGGTCGCCACCGTAGCCAGGAATAGCGGGGCCGCCGGGGACTGCGGGCCGTCTATTTGTGTAATTGTTCATGAGGGGTATATTGCCATTGTTGCCACGCTTGGCGAGCGGGTTGGCAACCGCTGTTTTTTTTGTCGTACAGTTGCTGTTATCAGGAAGATGCTGCTGCCAATCTCCTGCCTGTCTCCCTCTGTCGCCTTTTACGACACCCACGGGAAGATATGGGGTAGTGGATATTCTTAACCGCCACTACACGGCTGGTAATAATAACCCGGTCTAGGTCACCTTTAATTTCCTCATCTTTGATTCGTTGACTTCCTGCTTTTCTTAGCAGGTCGTCACTTCATGTAGTTGGGAACCGCGTTATACTTGACCTACCGGTGCGAGGCTGCCACTCGTGAACCTTTTTTCACCATCGGTTGTCGGTTCTTCGAGCTATATGGCCAGTACTTTGCCATTTCAGCTTACTAATCCATTAGGCTATGTCCGTTACTTTAGTTCTAACGTAGATGTCTTTATTTCTATATTTCTATTATCTTGAATTGCAGTCTCAGTCGGCATAATCTATTTAGTCAACTCAACCGGGAAAGACCCACGCTTTCACAAAATAAAGATACAGCCTGTATACGCCCCACTGCTGGGCACAGGCCTCATTTCTGAGAGGGATTTAGGGCAAGGAAATGTCCAGCGCGCTGCCCCAATGCGTGTTGGCGAACTTTATATGTCTTCGAAATATTTTTTTCTTATTTCTGAGACAAACCCATTTTATTGAAAGCGAGGTATGATAATTTAGTCCTCAGGGGTGACAACGCTTCTTCGCTTTATTTCTTATTTTAATTCGAGGAGAGATGTAAGTATCTACGGGCCACAGCATCCACTTACCATTGAATGGACTGGGTGATCGTTTGTCACTTTTACGCTGGTGGTACTGGTGGTGGTACATACTTGTTTTAAAAAATTTGAGGAATACGTGACAAATATTTGGTAAATTCACAGTTACATTAAAATATACAATATCTTTTCTATAATAAAAACAAAACTAAAACTAAGAACGTTAATTGTCATACAATTAGGTCTGTGTGACAATTTTCATTTTACGCCGCGGTACAGTCCCAAGAAGGCTAGCTGCATTCCATCGTTGAACGCATACACGTAACCTATGAGCAAGAAAAGACACAATCTTCTTATTACAGATAGACCTCTTTTAGGAACATTACCGCACGTAGACCCCATGAACCGATAGCCTCCTTAACAAATAGCACAAACGTGCAATCGGTTCTCAGATACTCACACTTGTCCCACAAACTCAGTACCTTAAAAAAATCTTCTAATACAATGTAGAAGCGTAAATTTCAGCAATATTATGTAACACTGTTTTACACCTTATTTTGATAGGATTAATACTCTAGCTTTGTACTAAGATAGACATTGCACCTTAAATTATAATTAATTCTGCACATCGAGTACCGAGAACTAAAATTCGTAGCAATAATTGAATTGAAGGTTTTTATATTTCATAAACTTCAGACATAATGGGTGAATGTTTTTTAAAAAAAAAGAATATTAACAATGCTATAAGCTTTACTAACATTCCCCTTAACCACTCGTGGTAAGCTTAAATTGCTTCTGTTACGAGTGGTTCACGCCAGTAGTCGAATGGCGGATTCGAACCGACGACTTTTTGAGTTCGCGGTCCGCGCCCTGTCATTAGGCTACTGTCGAATAAAATGTACTTCCTTAGTGTATATTCTGTGGTGTTAATAAGGTTTTTTTTTGGAAACTGGTTCATTCGGGAGGCTAGAAGATGTGAGCTTACGGAAAAATGTTATGAATTTTTGAAATAGTCCGTAAACGCAGCTCTGAAGTAAATCATCTCTTTTTTGAAAAACAAGTTATTTATGCTCAGCAAATTAGATATGAGACAGGTTTCCTTTTTTTGCACGTTTTGAAAATTTGCTACTAATGGAAGTAAATAACTTTTATCGGGCTTTACGTACGTACTCTATTCGCTTTCTAAATTTCTTCTATAATTTTATCATCATCCGTCGCCTGTTATAAGGAGCTACTCTCATCTCGCTCGGACTGCTCTGATTTGAATTACCTTCTCTTTTGGATTTTTACTCATACTTGAGTTTTAACAACAATGTAGCTGTGCATATTAACTTCTTAATCTCAAACAAATCTTCGGTACCTCGGCAAAGACGAAAGGCAGTAGTTTGATTTCGCTCAATTGCTTTACTTATTCTTCATAATCTGTGTGTTCATTACCTCTATGCTAACGTTTTTTTTTAAAGAATACTCGAAGTGCTTTTACTACTACTAATATTCACTAAACTCCAACTGAACTTAAAATTCTTGTGCTAAAAGTAGTAAAAAATAGTACCCGAATGGTGGATTCAAATCCACGACTTTTGAGTTACGGATCCGTTTTCATAAGCACACATAACATAAAAAAAGTTAGCAGATTTAACACTGTAATTTTAAATATTTAATAGCAGCTATTTGTTAAATTATCACGTCATGAATTAGATGTCAAATAACGACAGAGTACAAAAACATTAAACAAGAAACTTGAATATCGTCAAGGATTTAAATTTAAATTGCAGTCTCTATCTAACAAGTATCACAGCAATCTGAATCTTGATAGATTGCCGATTACGTCGCAGATATGCAGCACTCGGTGTTATTGTGTTTAGTATTTCATTCTTATCTACATTATACGTTTTTAGCTTATAATATTCAAATTTTTTTGAATAACTAAATTATTTACTTCTATAGCATATATATTTATGCTGTCGAAATGTACCACTATTATCATCCATATCAAAATAGTTATCAGAATTGTTTAGTATCCACATCAGTCCATAGGGATTCAATCCACATATTTACGTTAATGGCTATAACAACTTTTTTACTGTTTTATAACACAAAAATGAGATTAAAAGGTAATTACTCAAATACTAAGGTAGTTAGTTAAAAGTACCCTTAACCGACGAGCATGTATGCGTAGATATATGGATGTAAAGGAGGCTTTCGCCTCCTTTACATCCATATATCTAGGTATGTCAGGATCGTGTCAAATGGAAGTCCGTAGTCTCTTCCTACCGCTCTGGGTGACAGGCGTGAGTGTTTATGTTATGTTATGTTTTTTACTAAGTTAAACGGTAAGGTTATGAAAATAAGTTATAAGTTCATTATAACGTTACTTCAATATGTTAACATTAAGTTGATCGACGACATGACCGTGCACCAAATCATTCAGATAATTTAGCTCCTATGCGTCCTGTGTCCAAATTAGCCGAATACAGCAATTGAGCAAAGTACAAATTTTGTTGCGTTTCTGCTTTGGTTGTGTTTTTGCGCTTGTTTCTCTCATCTTAAATTTTCGAAAAAATTCTTACTTACTTACTTAACCGTATAAATTCAACGGTGTTTTATTTCAATATATTGTAACATATGCGTTAAACCAAACACTGGTAAAACTTTATTTATCCTAAACTGTATTTTCTTTCATGTTTAATTTTAACGAGAGATATTCTAGTGTCGCTTATAATAATTATTAGTAAGTAGCAGTTACAGTTAGATTTATATGCAAGTGCTTTATGTGATAAGTAGTACATAATACAGAACAAGTGAAAGGCAAACGCTTAGAGCATTTTCAAACCCTGGGATGAGCACGGGACATGAAAATTAAAATAATATATTGAAATAAAACACCGGTGAATTTTTACGGTAGTGATGTAGACATTAGAATTACAAATGAGGCCTGACTGTGCAAACCGCGGCGTGACGACGGAATATTGCGAGAGCGTTGCTAAAGAGATGATTCAAGGATAATACCGCCTTGAACATAATCGCACGTTCGATTCAGAGTAACCGCGAGACCAGCGTTCACTGGAAATATTTCGCATTCTGTGGTTGTGATGCTTGATTTTGTATATAAATAAGTTTTATGAATAAAACATTTTTGCAATACTAAATTATTAAGACGATTAGTATTATTTATTGCAAGTAAATTTTAATTTGACCTGTCTTGAGCTTCTCTTTAGTTCCATTTGATTGGATTTCTAACTGAATCTATACTATAATAAGATTTACTCTTATGTCATCGAGGCATTTCGTTTGCATTGCACATGTATAAGCCGTAAGCAATTACTTATAGACCGTACAAGCAACAGTTCCGTGCAGGATTTGAATTCAGGGCCCCGCGAGAATGCAGTCACTGCGTTGGAGAGCCATCGCATTTAAGTTTATTGTTTTGTTTTGTGTTATAGCTACCTATACGTCAAAGGCGATGCTCTAGAATTTTACTTGTACTTTATTCAATTTTAAACGATCCAAGGTCGCCTTCTTATCTTAAGGATAATTTTAATTTTTTTCACCCGATCGACGGTCGAACATCCCGACAGTCAAACAGTCTGAGGTTAAGGTTTCCACAGCATAAGTCAATTTTTTTTAGGTCGTCTTTTACGATACAAGCTATACAACTTTGGAACACCCTCCCCAACGATATAAGAATGCCACAAATAAAAAAGTTTTCAAAGTTCTTCTCCGAGAACATTACCTGAAGGAAACTACTAATTAACATTATTTTTCCTTAATTATTGTCTTTCTTTTCTTCTTTTTTACTTCAAATATTTATTTCATTATCTATAATTCAAATATTATATTATATATATCATTCATTTGGATATTTATTTACGAAGTTTATAAGCATGTATATATATTATATATATGTATGTATGTATTATTGTACGTATATTTATACTATATGTGTGTATATTTAAATGTAATGTGTATGTATGTACTTTGCATATATGTATATTTTAATGTATATGCACTTATTTACGTATAATGGTTGCACGTGCCAACAATTAACCTTGGCACCCAGGGTTGACTGGCAGAGATTTTTTTTTTTTTTTTTGCGCCCGAAGCAATTAAAGGGCTACCCTGTACGTAGGGAGGCGGAAAATGCATTACGCATACCACGATAGCCGGTCTATCGTGGTTATGGGGGACTCACTGTCCTACCGGGGACCCTAAGTGATACCCCCTAAAAACCGCCTTTGGGGACAGGCAGCTGGCTGATTAAGCTCTATTGTGCCTTATCATGAGCGACCCTCTTTTGGGAAAAGAGGGCGCAGGCGGCTAAGAGCCGCTGAGGGAGTGCCTACGAAGGCAAAATAATATTAGTTGATATAATAATAATTAATTTAATTAGAACTGGCCTGAGCCGCCAGGAGGCAGTTCAGGTCGTTTGACAGTTTATTTGGCGGGTCCGAGAGAGAGTTTCTCGGCCTGCGGACACGATAGCGAGAGGGGGGTGGGGCTGCATAAGAAGCCGCCTCACGAATTAAATTGTTTGGGTGCGACTCTGAGGCTTTGAAGAAGTTCTCAGAGAGTTTTTTAAGGAACTGTTGAATTGTTGGGAGCTCTAAGTCCCGATGAAGGTCGGCATTACGGACGTACCAAGGTGCGTTCGCAGCTCGACGACAGAAGAGGTTCTGAACTATTTGGAGTTCATTTAATATGTTAGGGTTTGCGTGGGCAAAGACGGGGCCCGCGTAGGTCATGACGGGTCGTATACAGACCTTATAAAGGGTTCGCTTGTTCCGAAGGGACATTTTACTGTGTCTGCCCAACATACTGTTGAGCCTACTCAGGTAAAACCGTGCGTGACGGGTGACTCGTTTGACGTGGGGCCTAAAAGTGAGCCCTGTGTCTAGAGTGACACCTAAATATTTGGCTGTCGTATGCCAGGGGACAGGGGTCCTTAGCATACGTATTGGAGGAGTGTTTTTAAGACGGCGTCGTTTATAATCGAAGTGAACGGCGGAGCTCTTCTCCGGGTTCACATCGATGCGCCATTTTTTGAACCAATCTCCTAGGTCATCAACTGACTTTTGGATCTTGTTCCGTATGAAGGGTAGTGAGACACCTTTGCAGTAGATGGCAGTGTCGTCTGCGAAGAGGGAGAGTTGAACACCTTTCGACGGGATGGGAATGTCGTTGGTGAACAGGATGTACAGCAAAGGAGCAAGTACTGAGCCCTGAGGGACACCAGCCTTGATAGTTCGCTGTGAGGATAGCGTGCCTTCGTGTCTAAAACGAAAGGTACGATGCTTCAAATAGGAGGCCACGAGACGAACTAGACGATCGGGGAGACCTATTTTGTAGAGCTTGTAGATGAGGCCTGTGTGCCAGACTCTATCAAAAGCTTTGGCTATATCGAAGAAGACCGCGATGGTTTTATGACGTCGAGGATAGAAACCGCTGAGGATATATTCCACAATGCGGTGAACTTGTTGGGGACATGAGTGTTTGGCTCGGAAGCCGAATTGGTGGGGAATGATGAGAGGGTCACCGTCTGTGGGAAACAGATAGCGCCTCATCCGTGTTTGGATGACTCTTTCGAAGAGCTTGCCCATTGCCTTGAGGAGGCTAATGGGGCGATGGCTGGAGGGGAGGTTGAGAGGCTTGCCTGGCTTGGGAATTCCAATCACAGTTGCCTCTTTCCACGTAGTGGGAAAATAACTAAGGTTGAAGCAGGCGTTGAAGATAATAGATAGAAAGGTTAACACCTGCTCGGGAAAGTGTTTAAGGGCTTGGTTGGAGATGCCATCCGCGCCCGGAGCCTTTTTAGGCTTAAGTCCTTTGATGAGGGATGAAATCTCATCATTGGACACAGAGATAGGTTCGGAGGCGGTAGGGGGTGAGTTCCGGCGGCGGACCTCATCCTCTACTGCCTGGACGTGTGAGGGGTCGACAGGTTGAGAACTAGGGGAGCATTGATCGGCAATGCTATCCGCAAAGCACTCAGCCTTCTCCTCGTCCTCGAAGGCAACCGTGCCGTCGGGACGGGAGAGAGGGGGAGTGTGGGTGATAGCGTCTATGCGGAGGGCTCTAGCCATCTGATAGTACGCTGTGTGAGATGGAGTGATATTCTCCATGAGCTTACTCTTTTCGAGATCTTGAAATTCAGAGAGGCGGAAGCGGAGTTTTCGTTGAAGACGATTGGCCGCGCGCCTATATTCGGGGGTGGGATATTTTGCTGCTCTCCGGAAAGCAGCTTTTTTGGCTTTTAATAGGTTGCTAATATGTAGGGGAAGCCCACTATTGTTAGCAACCGGGACGACCCTTTCGTTCTCCTTAAGGGAGGATTTAATAAGGGTGGAGAGTGAGTCGACCGCGGTGTCGATTTTTTCCGGACTGTCTAAGTCCGACGGAATGGAGATGGTAGAATCCTGTGAGTCCAGAGCTTTAGCTAGGGACTCCTTGAATCCCTTCCAATTAATGAAGGTTTTTGTGTGTATTGGGGGAGGTGGCTGATGGCCAAGAATGAGGGAGACCGGTCTGTGATCTGATCCTAGATCGTCTAGTGTCTCGATTGCTCTGAGGTTGAGAGAAACTCCTTGGAGTAACGCAAAATCTAACACATCGGGAGAGTGATCGGTGTTATCGGGAAAGTGAGTAACACCGAGAGGACTATGGACAGTGATATCAAGAGACTGCGTGATATCGAGCAGTATCTTGCCACTAGGGGACGTAGTGCGGCATGTCCATTCAGTATGCTTGGAGTTAAAATCTCCAAACATAATGACTGAATTGCCCAAGGATAAAATGGCTTCAAAATCTTTTTTGAGGGGATAGGTTCCTGAAGGGATGTAACAGGAGGCTATGAGGATGGACTGATGTCCAGTCATAGCTAGCTTGCATACCGTGGCTTCCATATTGGTAAGCTGCGGAGTAGAAATGGGCGAGCAATGAAGTGTCTTCTTGTAATAGATGGCCGTTCCGCCGCCTCGGCGGTCGGGTCTGTCATTACGAAGAAGAGAGAAGTTTCTAATAGAAAGGCCTCTAGTGTCCTTAGCTTTAAGATTAGTTTCCTGTAGGAGGAGGAAATCGACTTCGCGATTTCGAAGAAAGAGCTTTAGCTCTGGGAGATTATTTCGCAAGCCGCGAATATTGAATGATACAAGCGATAAACCCTTAGGTTTGATACGACCGTGGGATCTTGGTAGGTTAATATTATTATCAGCCATTGAAGTTAAGTTAATTAAGTTAACTTAACTTACAACAGAGCAAGCAGAAGATCATTATGTTCCGCAAGAGCGATGAGACGCTCTTGGGGGGACTTCGCCGCGCGCAGTTTGCGTGAGATTACTGTAATCTCCCTAACATCTATATTCCTAATCGCGGAATATAGTGTGTTGTAGTCATCAATTGTGGGCTCTGCCTCGTGTGCGTACGAGGTTGTCCGCGGAGGGTCTGCCTTTTTGGGCCCCCAGGGAAAGACTGGAGGCTGCATTGGCTTTGAGAAGCCCGGAGGGGGCCGAATTATGCCCTGAGGGGGCCTAGGGGGACCCTGAGGGGGCCTAGGGGGACCCTGAGGGGGCCTAGGGGGACCCTGAGGGGGCCTGGGGGGACCCTGAGAGGGTCGAGGGAAGCCCTGGATAGGCTGAGGAGGGCCCTGGCGGGGCCGTTGTTGGAGGGCCGGGAATGAGCGGTCATTCACCGGCGGTGGAGCTTTCCTACTGGGGCGAGGTTGAGGTGCGCGTGGGCAACCCTTGTAGTTCGCCGGGTGACCTGTCTGGTTGCACAGGACACAGGCGGGCGGGGATTCGGCGTCTTTGGGCCGGGGACACTCTTTGGTGTTATGAGGCTCCAGGCACTTCACGCACCTGGGTGGGGCGGAGCAGTTGGCCGCCGCGTGACCATAGAGCTGGCAGCGGTGGCACTGCGCCGGGAAACCGGGCCTGTGTGGGGGCTCAACCTTCACCCTTGACAGGCCGCACACTGTGCGCACCTGCCGGAAGATGGCTTTCGCCTCCGGCACGTTGGACAAGATTACTAGGGCAAGGTTGTACCTCTTGCCCGTACGATTGTGCATTTTGTGCACTGCTTCAACTGGGAAACCTTGGGACTTAAGGTCCTCAAGTATCTCCTCGTTGGAGAACTCAAATGGGACGCCTCGGATGACGGCCCTGACTTTACGCTCTTCGGGGAGAGCGTACGTGTGGTAGGATACCCTTTCGGCTGTGAATAGCCGGGTAATTGAGCGGAAGTCCTCGATGGAGCTAGGGATGATTTTAATTGCCTCCCCGAGGTTGACTGCATGGTCATACTTGATGCCTGCGTCGTAGCAGGTCTTGGACAGATGGGTGAATTTAGCCTTGTCTCTTAGGAAGACAGGGGGCGGGACTTGCTTCTTCGCCAGCACTGGGGCACAACGAGAGGCTGGTTTAGATGGAGTAGGGATGTCTAACGACATCAGTGGGACGGGGGCAGCGTCAGGAGCTGCGGAGGTTGAGGGAGCGGCAGGGGCCGCTGAAGTAGGGGGGGTGCGTTTCAACGAGGCGCGCTTTCCGTTGCGCTTAGAGGTGACCGTGGTGAAGTTTGACTCACCGGTTCCGTCGGAGTCAGAGGATTCCGATGAACCGGAGCCTGAGGTAGTGGCGGGCCTCTTCCGGGAGGTAGACGCCGAGGATTCGGAGCATGCGTACTCCATTTCTGAGGGGGCTGAATGTAGCGGGGCAAAGGAGTTCCTCGTTTCGAGGAATGCCGCTAGGACTGGCGGCGGAAGGTGTGCCTGAGGGGCAGGGGGGGGAGCCTGGGCGGCGATGGTGGCGATGGCGGCGCGGACCGTCTCATTGCCGTTTAACCCGTATTGGCTAATGAGGACTCAGTGAAACTGGAGTTGGCCATATTGGGTTAAGTGAGAAGATGAGGATGAGGACGGGTCCCTGCTCTCGGTAGAACAGGGACTAGAACGCGGGATGTACTACAACACACTATGCACGTAATAGTAAAAGTAAAATGCAAGAAAACACAAGAAAATAAGACTATGAAAAAAAAAAATATTGAAATTGAAAATGATAAATGAAAACTATAATGAAAAAATTATAATTAAAATGATAATGAAAATGAAAAGAGAATGAAAAATGAAAATGAAAATAAAAGCGGAGGTCAGTCAGACCTCCCTGCCCGAAGACAGGGGGGTAAGAGCTGTAGCAAAAAGTGACTCACCGGCAGCCTCGACGCTGTTCCGCGTGAGCAGGACAGCGGAGGCGCGTGAGAGCGAGACAGCACTACCGTACTGTACGGGAGCGCGGACCACCAGGAGGCGACCGTCCGAGAACGATGCCGCCGGCGGACTGAGCACTGCGTCGGCGCTGTACAGCGCGAGCGGGCCAGCGGAGGCGCGAGAGCGAGAGAGCACTACCGTACAGGAACGAAAGCGCGGACTACCTGGATGCGACCGCTCGGAAGCGGTGCCACAGGCGGAATGTGACTGGCAGAGAATGCCACATGGCATCAAGTACCCTTTAGCTTAAGGTATTATGTGTAAGTTTTTAAATAAATAAATAAATTTCTAACTTTATATTTCTAACATATTAAAAAAACATTGACACTGTTTTGAAAATAGAGTAGAAAAGCAAAATAAAAACATATTTAAAATGTTATATAATAGGACAACGGGCAAAACAAAAAATAGCTGGTAAAATAAAAATATTAAAAGCAACTTTGGTTACATTTTATAGGAAGTTTACTTTATCCTACGAATAAATCGAAGGTGGGTGGAAGAAGTTATCCGGCGGAAGTAGAAATCTGTTGTTTTATTCATGAAAAAATAAAGAAGGGAAAATAAAGCATGCCAAAACCGTGCGCGCTTTTAAAGTTGAAACATTCAACTAGCAAATCTTAAAGTTTTAGAGAATCGTTTAATGCGAGGTTTAAGCCAAGTTATTCAAAATATACGAGTCCATGCTCAAAGTTTTGCGAGTTATTCAAAGTAACCGTTCGTTGTAAAACAAACGATCAATCAAAATCAAGAGAACAGAATGGCGACGAACTGAACAAGTGAACTTCGTGACAAATCCTCACGCGCGGTATCCATTAAATAATGCAAATTTGTTGTAATCCCCACTCGGTGGAACATCTCGAAGCCGCTCCGAGTGAAATATTTAATTTTCATAAAGTATACATTAGAGGAACAAGTCGTCTCGAGTGGGGAGCGAACTCGGAGTTAAGCTACTATACAAACGTTTTTCGAAACGTCTATGTTGCGGCAGCCCCTCACAACTATTAATATGGAACTCAAATTTAATTTTAAGATTAATGAACGCAATAGAGATTCGACGAGTTCATCCTTTAATGATACACGTCAATACGTATAAGTGCAACGTTTCAAAATGTTAATGTCAATGATATTAACATTTCATGTAAAACAGTGATTATTTACTGTGATTGCTAGTTTAATTTTGACTTTGTCTGCACAAATTTTTGGGACTACTTATATTGAGTCCTTACATATGAAATTAGCGTTTTGTTGTACTGACCATTTTGATCTGAAATATCTCCTCTTTGGTTAAGAATGCCAAATTCAAATTTATAAATTCATTTAGCAGGTACATTTGAATTTCGAAAACAGTCATTCATTTGTTTTTTCTCGTTATTTTTTTCTTTGGCGTCGCTTATTACCGCACAATGGAAAACATGAAATAGCGGTATATTTACGAGTATACGAGTTCTGCCGTGGCATCAGTGCTGCAGAAACAGCTCGAAGGATTAAAGATGTGTACGGCGCTGGTGTCGCAAAAGAAAGCACGGTACTTTTATGGTTTTCGTTCTGGAATTTTCGACCTTCAGAACAAACCCGTTGACGGCCGGAGAATAAATTGGAAAATGAAGAATTAAAGGCTAATGTGGAAGGGGATTCACCACAAAGCATTTCAGAGATAGCTACAGGCTTTGTGGTAAGAGATAAAACTATATTAATCCACTTGAAGCAAATCGGGATAGTAAAAAAAAATGAACGATGTGTACCTCATGAATTGAGTGAATCGAACTTGCAAACACGCGTCGGCTGGTGTGTTACTTTGCGCAACCGACACAAAAATGAAGGGATTTTAAATCGAATCATTACTTGTAATGAAAAGTGGATACTGTACGATAATCGTCAGCGCTTGTCACAATGGCTGAAATCCTGCCCTAAATGAAAATTCGCTCAAAAAAGTTACTTGTTAGTGTTTGGTGGACTAGCGCCGGTGTCGTTCACTACAGCTTTCTAAAATCTGGCCAAACGATTACGGTAGATACCCATCGTCCGCAACTGCAAACAATGAAGGAAGCACTAGCTGCTAAACAACCGAGATTGTGGTCAATGGGTCTAGGCCACTGCTGCTTCACGACAACGCAAGACCTCACACTGCACAACAAACAACCACTAAGTTAGATGAAATACACTTGGAATGTCTGCGACATCCACCGTACCGTCCGGATCTTGCTCCAACAGATTACCATTTTTTTCAGAATTTGGACAACTTCTTACAAGGAAAAAAATTCAACTCCGATGCGGCATTCTCGCCCCCATGTTTTTTTTTAGTAAAGGGATCAATGAACTACCTATGAGATTGCAAAAGTTCTTAGATAACAACGGTGCATACTATACTACTTATTATATATTATATATACTATTTTACAAAGAAAATTGACTTTATATTCATCCCGTACAAAACGCCAATTTGATATGTAAGGACCTATTATACTATAATGGGTCATTTAAAATCTTTAAGCTGTAAAAGGTGACACTGTTAATATGCAACCAAAACAGTTAAGTCGCAAATCCATTAAACACTGCATATTTACTTTAAAAGAAATTAAAAATAATCTGTATATCGAAACGCTATTTTACAGGTATCCAACACAAACCATGTTATATTTTGTGCAAACACTATTTTAACAGTTTTTTAAGCGCGTTCTTTATAGCCACTTGGAGAGTTGATGGTAGGTAATAACGTAGTCCCTGGATGGTGAAACGCACTAGTATTTTACTTAGTAAAAATCTACGTTTAAAGTTTTATTTTAAATATCATATATAAGTAGAATCAATCTAAAACTGTTATTTTATTATTGTGTGACGTTTTCTTTAATTAAAAGGATGCGTATTAGTAATAAACATGAAGTAGTTGTAATAATGTAAAATTTTTCAATATTATCAAAACATCTGATTAAATTCATCTTTATAACAATACGAGTAATGCTAGAGTAAAACGAAAATTAAACCATATGCATTGTTTGTGAGCTATATGATTATTTTAGCGAAAAAACTAGGTTATAGTTACGAAATTGTTGTATTATACATACGGTAAAACTAATAATAAAAGCGAGTAGAAATACGATTTTGCAATGACGATTTTACTGCTATTGATTTAAATTGGTCATTCGCAAATTGAATGATATAATGCGGCATCCAAAATAAAACTCCCTGTCGACTATTGTCTATAGACGCGCGTCAGATCGACACGAGCCCGACAGCAAATTTGCATATCACCGATATTATATCGTCGCGCGAAAAACGTATCCCTTACGCCTGTATTCACATGAATGACGCGTGATGCTGCCGACCTTCCCTGACGTCATCCATCATTCGACATGGCGCCTGCACCTAGACTCGTGACAGCCGCGTGGCCCGCGGGGGTGTGTGTACACAAGTATTCATTTTAATCCTTACGTGTTACATTATAGAGCACATTATAAACTGATAGGTAACACTCAAGGTGGCACTCCACCTCCCCGCGGGCTAGGGAGGATCCCTGTCAAACGCTGGCGAAGAGTTTGACAGACGCGGGGCGCGGAGTATTTGACATGAAGGGGCTTGTTTGATACGGGGGTGAGACAGCGGGAAGGGGGGCTTAAATTCTGCCCGGTCATGAATAGGCAATGGGCTTGCTTTATTTATAAAGATTGTTAGCCAAACATTGGCGCAGTAAACTGCTTAAATAAACTTTCATTGACTAACTGGCAAAAATGTTTCCTGATAAAATGTTAAAATTTACTTAATAATTATACATATTGTACCCCTTAAGATTATATTTTAACGAGAAGCGAAAATAAATAGATATCATTTGATATTATGAAAGTGAGAATGTACCCTTTTCACATTTGTTATCTACCAAGCTCAAACAGGAAATAACAGAACGCGGCGGAGGACTTTATCAACGACAATTTAATTCAAGCAACCGCGAGGAAACCCTCGAGCATCTTGTTAGGGGGAATAAAATCCATAAAAGACACGGCAGTGGCTGCATGAACTTGGAGCCACCGTGGAGTACAAAATTTGATTATTCCGCGAGGTTGGCCTATCGCCAGCGTGCGACCATTTATCACGAGCTCTCCTCGCCCGACGTTTTACAAGGATACTAATCATCAATACGAGAACTCTATAGAGATGTTACAACTTAATTCGCTTTGTTACAACTTTCACTAAATAACGTTTAAACCGTCTTATTCTCTCACCCGCATATTTTATTATGAAAATTAATTGCAACAAATGCAGCGTAGAGGAATGACAATAAAATTTTATAATTAAGAAACCGTAATTAGTGGTTAGTCTTTTTATTTTTCCGCTGTGTTGTGGCGGTGTATGAGGATCGACTACCCCATATGTTACCGTGGACATCGTAATAGGTGACTGAGAAAAACTAACTAAACTAAATAACAGAAAGGAAATGGGTAAAAAAATCTGTACTGGGTAGCAGTAGCTCCTGATCACTTTCGAAATAATAAAAATTGCGTTTGCCAACCCGCCTGCTTGGTGTGAGAGCCATGGGGGAGGGGGGTTGAGTAAATCTGTGGAGAGGCTCAGCAATGGCATTAAAAAAAGTCTAATGATGGTGATGATGATATTTATTTTTAATTAAGAAGCCCTGAACCTATTTTAGAGCCGCGGTAGTTCAGGGGCTTGCGATGGCCTTAAATTTCACAGTATGCGAGTAACTCAGGTTTGATCCCTGACAATACAAACGAAATTGTTGTTCAATCAACATTTAAATTGTAAAGGAAAACATCGTCAGATATCCTGTACGTCTGAGGAATTAAAACATAAAACGATTTTTGGTCTGGGCTAATTTCTCGACCATTGTGATTATGATTCCAGTATTCTATACGTGATAGAGCCACGCCGCATTTACATTATGGTTGTAAGCACGAATTGATCGGCTCGACTGAGGAAGGAACACGCCCTCACAGAATATCAGCGTACAATAGCAGCTTAATGTTGCTGTGTTTCGTATGGAGAGTTTAGAGAACCGGAGACCCTTGTTATTGGAATTTTGGCATTCTATCTTATTCCTCAGGGGTGCCATGCGTCTGCATTTTGATTCTTAATTGAGGATAGATGTTGTAGTGTTATGCTTATACATACTTACATATCATTTTACACTATTTTAAACTTATTTTTCCATTCTGTTTTTGATGTTCTGCATTCGCCTCAAAACTTGATATTTTGCATCACCTTTATTTCCATAGGATCCTGTAATATTTTTAATTCATAAGAACACAATAACAAATCATTTTCACTTCGTATTTTTCATGCTATCAGCACTTTTTAAATCGGTGTCAATGGAGTCTACCTTTTTCGGTCTTTTATTTAGTTCTCCGTAACTCTGCAATTTCGGGTTTCGTGCGCGCTGTTGCGCTACTTTTTTTTCCTATATAAATAATATCTCATTTTTCACTTAAATCTTGCCGTTTTTGTATTACGAGGCTAAAACCAAAATTTGACATGTTTTGACATCGTTGTTTATCAGGTTGTCATGGCAATTTTTATTCAAATATCGTTACCGGCCTGATGTTTTTACTTCAAAATACTCCTTTCTTCTTGGCCATTTACAAGAATTTGCTTTTAATTTAAATAATTTCAAATTTAATGAGAATAATTTTCCGTTCTTAGGCAGATCCGTCAAAAAGGAAAAATAAGCCGAACAATCGGCGAATGGGGGAGTCTGACTTGAGCTTTGATACTTGAAGCATCTCCTAAAGGCCTTTTCTGCACTGCCTCGGGATCCTGCAAGCCTCTGCCCGCTCCTTAAGTCGTCGCCTAGCCACGCCTACGCCTCCGCCTACTAGTGCGCTGTGTTTACTTACTTCAAACGCTGCGTGCCTTCTCCTGACGTTGCGTGGACCTACTTCAGACGCTGCGTGTTTATTCCGGACGCTGTGTGGGTCTACTCCGGAAGTTGTGTTTGCCTACTCCAAGCGCCGCGTGTACCTACTTTAAACGCTGCGTGCCTACTCCAGACGTTTCGTGGACCTACTCCCGACGCTGCGTACCGGCTCAAGACGCTGTGTGGGCCTACTCCAAGCGCTGCGTGTACCTTCTCCAGACGCTGCGTGTGTTTTCTCCAGATTCTACGTGTTCCTAGAGCAGGAGCTGTGCACCTATCATAGGCATAGCCTGTGCATACTTCGTTGCAGTATCTTTTGTTATTTTTTTTTTTTTAATAATATTGTAAATCACCATCTTCATTACAACCCATCATCACCTTCATACCTTTTTTTTATAAAAGATACTGTAAAACTTCAAATTTTTAAATAATTTATTTTATTTTGGTTGTTTTCGTTCTAGTTAAGTTAGGTTCTTAGTTTTTTTATTGTCGCTTCACGACATTTGGCGCCCGACGTAAAAGTTCTTCTTTTCTTCACCTTAGCTACGCCTTATCCATTTCCTTTTGATTGAATTGCTTTCTCTTTCGTTCTTAACTCTTTATTTACTCATCCTTATCATATCTTCCAAATTCTAAAACAAAACTTCATCTAGTTTTTCAACTTATCGGGATTATATTTAGGCCTACATATAACACTTCACTTACATTCATCACTTTAATATTTTTATTCTAGAAAGAGGTACTATCTTCCAAATTCTAAAACAAAACTTCATCTAGTTTTTCAACTTATCTGGATTATATTTAGACCTGCATATAACACTTCACTTACATTCATTCTAGATAACTTAAAGAGGTACAATTTTTAATTAAAATTTTATTTCTTAAACTTAACTTTGCACTTAATTATAAAAAGGGTTATTAAGTATGAATTCTTTAACAAGGCCGAACTCGATTACGAAGTGAAGATTAGATGTGAGGAACCAGCTAATACTGTTTTGCATGACACTACATTTGTATATATGTATATATATGTTTGTATATGTAAGTTTGTATATATGTATAAATATCAATTTCAGACACATCTCGTTAGTAATGTTGCTGATCTCTGGCCTTGAGCCCTACCGCTCTGGCCGTTCTTAATCTTTACTTAAGTCATAGCGACTAAAGCTTGCTTAAGATTAATTTCTTTAACTTTATCTTCACTCAGGAGCGGATGACAACTCCTTAAATAAGCCTGAACGTCCTTTCGAAATGTTTTTTTTTCCACGCAGGAGCGGATGACAACTCCTTAAATAAGCCTGAATGTCCTTTCGAAAACACACTTTTAGAGTGGTAGTCATTGAATGTGAACTCCACCCTTACCTGAATGCAGATGATGAATGTAAGAGATAGTATATCTGATTTTGCCTGGTGATGTCTGTTACTGCAAAGCTGTGTTTTTATGGTTTATTTTAGAATGTACATGTCAAAATTTTTGCCGAGTCAAAAATTTTCCAGGGTCGGGGGGAAAATGTAGTGTTATGCTTATACATACTTACATATCATTTTACACTATTTTAAACTTATTTTTCCATTCTGTTTTTGATGTTCTGCATTCGCCTCAAAACTTGATATTTTGCATCACCTTTATTTCCATAGGATCCTGTAATATTTTTAATTCATAAGAACACAATAACAAATCATTTTCACTTCGTATTTTTCATGCTATCAGCACTTTTTAAATCGGTGTCAATGGAGTCTACCTTTTTCGGTCTTTTATTTAGTTCTCCGTAACTCTGCAATTTCGGGTTTCGTGCGCGCTGTTGCGCTACTTTTTTTTCCTATATAAATAATATCTCATTTTTCACTTAAATCTTGCCGTTTTTGTATTACGAGGCTAAAACCAAAATTTGACATGTTTTGACATCGTTGTTTATCAGGTTGTCATGGCAATTTTTATTCAAATATCGTTACCGGCCTGATGTTTTTACTTCAAAATACTCCTTTCTTCTTGGCCATTTACAAGAATTTGCTTTTAATTTAAATAATTTCAAATTTAATGAGAATAATTTTCCGTTCTTAGGCAGATCCGTCAAAAAGGAAAAATAAGCCGAACAATCGGCGAATGGGGGAGTCTGACTTGAGCTTTGATACTTGAAGCATCTCCTAAAGGCCTTTTCTGCACTGCCTCGGGATCCTGCAAGCCTCTGCCCGCTCCTTAAGTCGTCGCCTAGCCACGCCTACGCCTCCGCCTACTAGTGCGCTGTGTTTACTTACTTCAAACGCTGCGTGCCTTCTCCTGACGTTGCGTGGACCTACTTCAGACGCTGCGTGTTTATTCCGGACGCTGTGTGGGTCTACTCCGGAAGTTGTGTTTGCCTACTCCAAGCGCCGCGTGTACCTACTTTAAACGCTGCGTGCCTACTCCAGACGTTTCGTGGACCTACTCCCGACGCTGCGTACCGGCTCAAGACGCTGTGTGGGCCTACTCCAAGCGCTGCGTGTACCTTCTCCAGACGCTGCGTGTGTTTTCTCCAGATTCTACGTGTTCCTAGAGCAGGAGCTGTGCACCTATCATAGGCATAGCCTGTGCATACTTCGTTGCAGTATCTTTTGTTATTTTTTTTTTTTTAATAATATTGTAAATCACCATCTTCATTACAACCCATCATCACCTTCATACCTTTTTTTTATAAAAGATACTGTAAAACTTCAAATTTTTAAATAATTTATTTTATTTTGGTTGTTTTCGTTCTAGTTAAGTTAGGTTCTTAGTTTTTTTATTGTCGCTTCACGACAATGTAGAACTCTATGTGACGCAGAATTCACTTACCATCAGGTGGACTGTGCGCTCGTTTTTCACCCTTATTCAATAAAAAAAATTAAATCTTTTTTAATTGAATAAGGGTGAAAAACGTTAAGGGTTAAAAAGTTTAGTTCTTTAAACAAGAAACGGTCCAATTATAACACACGAAACCGCTGTTGTGCGAAAGACGTAAGTAGGTCGACTAGATAAAAAAACATTTATCACATTATACTTATTAAAAGTAGTAGTATAGCGAATTTGGTTTTGTACGATGGTTTTGTACTAGAACTCAAAATCTACATTTAAACAATATATAATGTTTAAAATCTTAGTTATCTTCATTGCTCCCCACGTGTACCAAATACGTATGCGATAACACCTTGCTTCTGATGAAATAGACCAATATAGGTCAAATCTCGCTAATCACTCGCCGGAAAAAGTTCTTGTCTACTTGACTTTTGAACTTTTAAATTATTCTATGATAAGTGATTTTGGAACTCTATGTGATATACCCACGATAAAACTGTGCTTTGAAGTTAAAGTAATAACTTTATAGATTTACTGTTCGGGTCAATACAGATAATATTATGCTATTTTTAAAAGACATGATCAACTACTTTATTAGATGAAGAATTAAAATGCCCCACTAAATATGTAATACCATTTTCCTTCTTATATCTATCTACATATATAAAACACAAAAATATTTTCTTCCTATGTCCGTTATAAACTTTGAAACCATCCATCCGATTTTGTTAAAATTTTTCGTGTGTATTAGAATGGGTCCTCAGATGGTTTATATTCATATTTGAACCCGGTAGGTGGCGCTGGTCACCCGTGCGAAGCCGGGGCGGAACGCTCGTCAGATATATAAATACTGTTGACAGGAAGCAGCTTTAGAAGTGTCGTCTGGTACCGTAAAACGGGGTAAATAGGGACGATTTCAAGGTTTAGGGCAGATTTCTAATTTGTTATCATTGTGTTTGTTATTGAATACTACCTAAATATTCCTTCCGGTGGCTGAAACTTTTATTATTTAGAACTTTTCCCGCATAAAAATGTAGGTTTTACGAGAAAAAGAGAAAAATATGGCCGATCCCGACTCACCCCGTGGTTGGGGTGAAAAGGGACGAAAGAGGGGTGAATCGGGAATTCAGTTAGGGCTGCCACAGATTGTGACCCAACATGATAAAATGAGGTTTTCAATTCCACTTAATAATGTTAAATAAAACAAATATAACAGTGTAGAAAGTATTTATTTAACGAGATCAGTAATACTGTCAGCAAACAAAATAGCAGATTTATTTTTCAAAATTATGTTAATATCACGTTATTCTATTATACAATAGACTATTATCAACTACTTTTCTTCTTTTATCAACTAAATAAAATTGAAGAAAAAAAAAACATAATAAAAATATTAATTTCGACAAAACAAAACATTTTCGTAATAAGTAATAACTCAACATTGATAAAATAAAACCACTTATTAGGACTTAACAAATTAATAATATAAATCGTAGGCGAATTATGTTTTACGATTCAAGAAGCCTGAAACAAAAAGCATAATACATTATTCGTCATCTTCTAAAATAGTCAAAATTTCACTTTCATTTTTATAATAATTTATAGACACATGAATTCAATTCTTCAAGAGCTTTTCTAATTATTTCCTCATCATACTTTTTGTACTGCTTACACCCTGGTTTAGGTTTATAAATGCGAGGCATGATATCGTTCTGTAAACAGTGAAAATTATTTGTATAAATATAATGTACACAAAATATCTTTAAACTTCGTCATTTCATTAGATCATGATCTATGGAGCATGTAGATTTACTATCTAAATAAAATAAACATTACCTTTAACCGTTAATTATTGCTTATTTAACTTCAGTATTAGTTATTTACATATCTGTGACTTCCTATTGCTATTTCGTAAAGAAAGGTTGACCTTTTTAATATTGACATCGTCTTAGGTTCGAATATTTGTATGCAATAAAACACTTTTCTTAAGATTTCTATGACAACATATAAATAATTTTTTCTTAAACAACTGAATAAGAGACCAAAGTAATTTTTGACAACCCTATTAAGTAAGCCCTATTCACCCCTCACTCGTCCTGAATCACCTCTAATTCGTTCCAAATTACCCCTTTTCCGTCCTGAATCACCCCTTTAACTCTCTCTATTCTCCCCTCACACGTCCCTTCTCACCCCAAGATTATCAATTAATGCAGAACCTTTAAAAATTACCATTTCAATCGAAAATATATAGTGTTGAACTTACCTTTATAGTATATTAGGTCCTTGAATAATATCAAGATAAAATTAATCAATCAGCGTCACTCGAAATTGGTATTTATTATTTTAAAATTGAAATGTTTACGGAACAATATTTTGGCACTTCAATAGTGTTCAATTTAAATAACGTTTTTCTGTCTTATTTGACATTTTAGATACTAGATGTTGCCAGAATAAACAAGAAACAGTTCTCAATTTAAGAAAAAACATCTGTGTCATTTGATAATCCGGCTGTATGTAGGAGTATCAGTGAGTAGAAAAAAATCTTGAGTTTGTCCCTATTCACCCCTGCATCCCTATTCACCCCGTTTTACGGTACTACAAGTAATCTTGCTGCTAAGCATGGTAATTACGGCAAGTCTTCACTAGTGTGAGGCCCATATCTAGCTCCAGCAGTGCTACAGTACATTGGCTGTATATTAGCTTATATTTTATAGTTCAATAAATTTCACTTTTTTGAATAAATTAATTTTTGACCCTGATGAAATCATAAATATTTCAAGCTCAAGTATTGTCTGATAGTTACAAAAAAAAATTCACTCGCTATTTTTTGACCCTTAGGAGTGTAATTTTTTTTCTCTAGATTTTATGTGACCTTCCCTTAAATAAATGTACTTATAAGATTATTTATTGATATAAAACATAATTAAGATCACAATCAAACATTCTCAATTGACCTTTTTAAGTTGGAATTAAAATTTTATAGTTAAAAATTTTATATAAATTTTACACATTTTATATGTAATTTTAGACGGAGAGCAGGATTACTAGTGCAAAAATAAAGGCTATGTAACGTTCTTGTACTTAATAAATACAAGCTGGTATATATCGGAATCCCCCTTGCACCCAAGGGGGGTTGCGTCCGATACGGCTTAGAAGATCTCTCACCAGGTCAAAAAGCCAGTCTCACAGGTGGTGTTTAGTTAGTAAGGCACATCGGTGAATCCCACATAACCACGCAGCCGGCTGCGTGGTATGTGGGATTCACCTCCTTCCCCCGTTCCGGAGGGTAGACCTTATTTGCTTCTGGGCGCAAGAAAGCTGGTACATTATTGGACAGGCATAGACACTTCTGAGGATTTTAGAACAAAGAAGCGTCCACGCTGCTCCAATGCGTGTTAGTGGCGGAATTCACATGTCTTCGAATATATATATATATATATATATATATATATATATATATATATATATATATATATATATATATATATATATATATATATGCCGGCGGGAGTCGAACCAGGCTCGCTCGAGTACTCTGAAATTTACAGCGAGTGCTAAATCTCTGAGCTACCACGGACTCTGAGCTCAACCGAGGAAGTTACAAACATATATAAAACCAGGGTAAAATAGGTTTTTTTATTATTGTGGTTAGAAAAGTAAGTGTAGTAACCGGAGACCAATTTTCCTGGTGCCGAGGTATCTTAAGTCATTAAGTATGACAACGCATGTGCATTATGCATTTTAATCGATCATCGACATGTACCACAACATCCAATTATCAGGTGGATTGTGTGCTCATCTTTGGGCCCTTCTTCTTAAAAAAAGATTTCATATGTGGTAGAGCTCGCTGCAGCTAGATGATTGTAGCAAGAACACGTCGGCTCGACCGAGGTAGGACCACGCTCTCACAGAATTCCAGCGCAAAATAGCACATTAATGCTGCTGTGTTTCGTATGGTAATTGTAGACAACCGGAGACTACTTTCACTGAAAACAAGGCATTCCATTTTAGTCCACAGGGGTGGCAACGCATCTGCATTTTGATTCTTAATTTAGGATAAATATAGATATCTAAAGGCCACAGCATTCACTTACCATCAGGTGGACTGTATGCTCGTTTGTCACCCTATTCTTTAAAAGAAATACAACTGTAGAATTAATTAATCTATTCAAATGTTAATATGTTATGTGAAATTAATATTTCTGTTCGGGTGTGTGTCAGCGGCAGAAAGAGCCTGTAAACCATCCCGTTCCGTGAAGTCGTCGGAGACTACTAGGTAATGCTCTGATGAGTAGTGATATGTCTATTTCGTCTTTACACCAAATTGATACACCCAGGTAGGTCAGGGTAGCAACATAAAAATATGGTACCGCATCACATAGATCGTACTGCATCGTAAAGATGGTCATATTAAGTACCTATCTTAATATGACTGGTATTGAAATCACTAAAATTCTTATGAGAATAAATTTCTTTGATCCTAATCCACCTATCACGTATTACGCAATTAATAGATAGTTTTTGTGAAATTTATCCAATTTGTGTAAAATCTAAATATATGACTAATTAGTCATATATTTAGATTTTATAGGAAATCGTGCTCAATTATTAATTGGCTAATTAGCGAATTAATAATTGAGCACGATTTCCTATAGACCTATATTAAATTGCAATTTGGAAATGAGCGATAATTAAATAAATTCTTGATAAACGTTTAACTATATTTGTCGCATTTTTACGGTGCGATAGGGATGTCAAATAACTTGATTGCATTAATTTATATATAATAATAGCATTTAAACGAATTTAATTAAAAGAGTTTCTGACCTTGCTGAGGAACTTTTTGTAGTTCGCACCTCCGTTACATACGAGTATTCCAAGCGATCGATGACTCGTAGAACAATTAGTAATATTATTTTAATTTGTTTCGTCAATAATATATCGATTTTTATGCAATATAACAAATCAAGTCACAAAAGTTACTGGCAGTTAAATTAAATATTGTATGAAATTTTAAAAAAAATTATGTAATAGATTAGAGCGGGCATTAAAATGAACCCCTTGAGCAGAGTAGACTCGCGGGGTCGTTTCCGTCGCTCTATGATTTATAGCGCGTGAGATTTCGCCGCGGGCCCGCGTTTCCTTTTGTCGCGATTCGGTATTGTGGCACCAGTAACTTCGACAGCCGATGATTCGGTCTAATAATGAATTTATATTACGTAAATAGTTAGAGTTGTGAATCGATATACGGTTTTAATTATTTTTTTATATAATTATACGCGGTGTATCAGTTTTATCGGATAACTTGGCACTTCTTTAACTACTGTGTTTTCTTACTAGTAGTTTGAATTAACTAAGAGCATGTTAAGACGGTAAGGAAGCATATTAATATCTATTGATCATGGTCATCTGGTTGTTTAATCAATACAAAGCAATACGAGTTTATTGATTGATAAGTTACACATTACGAAACAAACAAGCACCGCTACAATGGGTGCGTTTGGCAGAAAAAGCGCTAGCAAGCGCTTGTAAGCAAAATGGCGATCGTAAGCGGTAAGCGCTGTCAAATCGTAAGCTGCTATTTTCCTCTAGGACACGATGTTAGTTTTAACCAGGGAACCTAACCTAATTTAAATATATGTTTGTAAAGTATTCATATTAAAAACTTACCAATCATGAATTTTTAATAACATGTATATGTTTATTCATGCCATTATATTACTTAAAACTAATATTGCACGAAACAACTTATAAACTCTACCTCAAAAAAACTTAAATAAGCAAAATGGCGGATTGTGTCAGCGCTACTGAAGTAGCAATTAAGCCAGACAATATGGGTTGATGTGGAAAATTCTAAAAGAAGTGATATGTGACTAGCATATCGCCTACACGATCAAAAACCTAAAATCCCATTAGTCGCCTTATACGACATCGCCTTATACCAATAAGTATAAAAACAAAATAAACTTTTTTAAATTAAAATATAATTTTGGCGATATAAAGAATATTACGGTGTTTATAGCGTTTGTTTATTTGTATTAATAATTTCAATTTTAAGTGCTTATGGACCGGTCATAATATTATCTAGAAACCTTGACAACGGTTGCGGAAGAAAATTGTGGGAGTGGCAGACTAATGCTGACGTAGTCCCTATATGGCGATCAACATGAGAGAGTTAAAAGTTAAAGTTAAAACCTATGTGCGTCCCACTGCTGGGCACAGGACTTCTATAAATTCTGAGAAGCTTTTAGGGCAAGGAATTATCTACCGCATTGTCCCAATACGTGTTGGAGAACTTCACATGTCTTCGAAATATTTGTTTTTTGTTAATTCTCAGACATCCAGGTTTCCTCACGATGTTTTCCTTCACCGCCAAGCACGTGGTAAATCAGCACTTAAAATTTCAGTTAACAATCAAAAATCAAAGTTTCATTGGTGACGGCAGGGAACGAACCCTGGTTGCGTACTAAATTTATAGCGAGCGCTTAGCCCCTGAGCTACCCGGCTCCGGCTCTTGGATGATGGAGAATAACCGCAGGGAAAAAATGGATGCAGGCGACCGACTAATAGGAGTATTATATGAGGATATTTTTGATAACAAAACCTTGTGGCTTTTGGACATGTTTTTGATCTGAATTACTATTTTTGAACGTGGTAGAGTCTTCCTACTATATTATGTTTATAACCAGCAATATTTAGGTTGCAACACGAATGGGTGGGACCGGGAAGGGACCGCACTCTCACAGAATATCGGCGTACAGAAATGGCTTGACACTGCTGTGTTTTGTAGGGTGAGTGTAGTGAGCTGTAGACCCTTTTTACTGATACCGAGGCATTCCAACTTGGTAAGCAGGGGTAATGGCGCATATATTCGTACATTTTGAATGTAGGTGTCCGTGGACCGCAGCATACACTTGCTGGACAGTACAGGGTGGACTGTATGCTCTTTTGTCACAATTATTGTATAAAAGATTCATTTTAAGATTTACCTTGTATTTAATATTATTAAGTTATGTGTTGTCATACTATTAAAATAGAAACATAGATACCACATAGTAAAACATAAAGTGTTGTCATCAGATCAACGTGGACATTAACAGTAATTCGCTTCAGCTTTAAATTGCTACAGCACGACTGCATTATTTCGACTGGGGAACACTGACGTTTCACAGAATACTAGCGTAAAATAGCAGCAATAATTGCTGCGTTTTGTGTGGTTAGTAATGATAATCGGAGATTCTTTTACTGATAATATTCCATATTGGTTCTCAGGGGTTATAAGTCATCTGAATTTTATTTTTCATCGAGGATATATGGTATATATATGGATACTTCAGAGGGGAAGGTCAAGAGTACTCGGATACCTAGACGTGCATGTATGAAGAAGATAATGAATCTGAAAGAAGCGAAAGAGGTATGTAAGGATCGTGACACTTGGCGATCTGTTCTCTCTGGCTACCCCGTTAGGGATTGTGTGTGAAGATAAGTAAGTAAGTAAGTAAGTAAGGATATATGAAGATGTCTGTGGGCCATAGTATCCACTTACTATCAGATGGACTGTGTGCACATTTTCACCCATTTTTGTATCAAAATTAAATTACTTATGACACATAAAGTAATTAGGAAGTTGCATTTTAATTGCCAATAATTATCAGTAAGTATAACGTAACGATACGAATTAGTACTAAGTATAATGCAATTAACGAAAACAGGTGTGATTTTGACTTGGATTCCTAACATTTGTTACTTACAATTATTTAATTACCTTTCATGTAATAATTATTGATTACATTTGATTAATTAGACGATAGAAGCATTATGATTGCTATTATTAGTGATAGATTCCAAAAATTCGGTAATTATAGTAGTAGTTAGAAAGTAGATATCGAAATATACTGCACAATTAACACCATAATAAAAAATTGGCTAAATAAAAATTAATTGCACAATATAGACTTACCTGCCACGCCTGCCTTACAAGCCTTGTTCTTTAGAACACTGAGGTTTTTTAAAAAGGTGGGAGGTGGCGGCGCACTAAAAGGGAGACGTTTAAGAGATATTATTTTTGCTTTAAACAGATATTTAATATAAATATAGAAATTGGGACATTATACAGAAAACATAGTGTTAGATACACATTCAATATCAGTAAACGAAGAGTACAGCGCCCCTACTTGGTAAGATATGGAGGAAGTGGATAATTGCAGATAGCTTAGGACTGTGTTTTATGGCAATCCCTGGGCCATGTTCAGGCAATTCCGCATCGTGGACTAGTGAAGATGACTTTATCTATGCATCCACATACAAACAAAATTAATGTGTCTGTGAATAATAATGATAGCTGGCTTCTATTAGCGTGGTATTAAGACAGGAATAACAATTTTTATAATCTTTGTTTGTCCATCTGTCCATTAGTTCGGGCTAATCTTTGAAATGGCTGAACCAATTGTAAACAAACAACACCAATAGAGCAATGCCAAGAGTTATCGATGCCATCTTTTAAGATTTACTTGTAAATTAAAGGAAATTTTGATGATTTTTTCATAATCTATGCGTTCCAAATTATGGATTGCAACTTTATATTAAAAGTTATAAACATTTTCTCTTCTATCTATTAAAGTTTTGATATAAAATCGATTTTTAACACATTTTTATTTTACTTCACTATAAAAAACTATGAATGCTATATGGATAAGGTAATAAGACCTTTTTTGACTCTTCAAATTTTATTTAATTTATCATATCGCACATGTGATTTTTCGACAATTAAACTCGGATGATTATTAAATACCTCTCATATGAGTAGTTAAACTATTTGTACAAAGACCACATTAGATCTACAAGTGTTATTCGCGGACAAACTCGCGGGTTAGAGTTATTAAAAATACTATTACTTATTAGTTTTTATAGTTGAAGTGATTGCATACGGTAATAGTATGCATGCGACAAATACAAGGGATAACTGCTCGCCTATAAATTTCATAGTGCATATACATAGAGAAGATAAAGAAGCCCTGTTTAGTTAACTGAATTACAAAACGTTGTACTATTGGTACACAGTATTTTTCAAGTAAGGCTTACAGTTGTATTTATCACTCGCCTTCTACATACACAGTAGTTAAGTCTGAATATATACTTATATTGAATATATACTACAGACGAGTGCAGTTAAAACTTCCGTATACTTTATTAAACTGTACATTGGGGTAGGATTTAATAATACAAACAACAACAGCATGTTGATTGTTGACACAACGCCCGCCTAACGGACGCAGATCGCGTCTGTCAAATAATGATACTCATTTGTCAAATCCAATCGCGGCACCGCACTGTACTAGTGAAATGGCACTTTGCTACCCGAATAAATATACTAAAATGGAGGAAAGCAGACATCTGATTTTCCTAAAATTAGTAAATTTGCTGTAGATACCACTAAAAAGTATTTTTAGTTCTTAGGTCCGAATCAGGTCTGAACCATTGATATACGTCGTGAAATAAAATAACGCTCACAAAATGTTGTATGCATGTATTTCTTACTTTTATGTGTGTAAAATACAATAATTTTTTTTATAGGCTGGGGTGACAAACGAGCATACCGTCCACCTGATAGTAAGTGGTTCCTATGGCCCATAGACATTTACATCTATCCTCGATTACGAATCAAAATGCAGATGTGTTGTCACCCGCGAGAACTTAGGTGGAATGCCTCGTTTCCAGTAAGAAGGGTTGAAGTAATTCTATGGTCTCTGGTTCTCTACACTCACCATACGAAACAAAGCAGCATTACTTTAAAATAGTAGCATTTTAAGCTACTATTTGACACTGGTATTCTCTGAGAGCGTGGTCCCACCCCGGTCGAGCCGACCCATTTGTGCTACAACTATACTACTAATATAACTGTAGCATGGCTCTACCACGTAAATTATTGTCATAAAATAGAACTGATATTTCAAATCTGTGATAAACCTGCAATTCCATTACGTCACGTAATCCACGTGTTCATAGGCGGGTGTTTACCGTCATATGAGCTGCATCCCTTTTACCTCCCCCCATAATAATTGCAGAATCTTTTCAATCCTAAAAACTGAATTTTAGTTAAAGGTTTTGCTGTTCATTATAAAGCTAATCGAATATTTGTGGCTTAGTTATTCTTTTTAAAGCACAAAAAGTAATTTTAATTTTGATCTTGCTACAAAAACGTATATGTCGAAGCTCTGTCGACTATGCTTGAATTTCTATTCTCATATAAATAGGGAGCAGGAAACACAAGTGTTTCGACCAAGTCCTCTCGTCTCTCGTCGATCTTGTCATTTCTTTTATATTTTTTCATCAATGTCACATGTGACGCCGGAATGTCATTTTCATGCGACGCCGAAAAAAATGTTTATTAAGACTCGGGGTGCCGCGATATTACAATTTTCCACTAGTGATATATGAAAAGCGATTTTTTACGAGAAAATAACAAGGTGGATACGAGGCCCGTCTCGAAACACGAAATATCGCGAATGAGTGAAATTAGGCGCTTTAATAAATTCGGTATCTTGCAAATGTAAGAAAGTACAATGAAAGCAGATGAATATAATTTACTGTTAAAGGAATTTTGATAATAGTCTATTCTTAAGTCAGTTAAAACAGATAAATGCGAAAATATTTTTTTAAAATAGAGAATAAAGTCGTAATAGGTTTAATTTAGCTTTGAACTTAAATAAAAATTGTACCGTAATTGTATTATGTATTTGTTGTATTGTGTTGTAAGTAGCTCAAAAACAAAATATTCTACACAGTACATGAACTAACTCTAAGTATATCCGAATAAAAAGCTCTACACATGAGGTAGAATAAGTTAGTAACAATATGGTTAATAAGAAGTATGCTACAGATAATATTGCATTTCGGCGGCGACGAGCGACGGGCGACGCGATGGAGGCGCGACGGCAGCAGCGTGGCAGATGTGCCACCGGTTGTGATTGTCTTGCCGCGATGATTGATGATCTCCTGCCGTCGCACAGGGTTGCCAACCACTACATATATACTTGACTACGTTGGTAAATTATTGTTGTAAACAAATATACACTATCCTGAATATTCTTTTTACCATTTCGAAAAATGGTTATTGTTACATTAATTATATTCAGTTAAATCTACTTGCATGTTGTTAAAGATTTTATTCATGTTACGTTTTTGCTGCCAGGTTTTTTTTAACAAACACACGTGACGTAAACGACTAGCAAAATTGTACAAAACATTTAATAATCTTCAAATAATAATTTAAATGTTAATATCCCTATATTATAAGTACTTGGATAGCACATTGAAAACTGTTCAAAGTGTATTCAAATAAATTTTGTTCATAACACGTAAACATGCTCATTAGAAAAGGACGTAAACACCACAAAAATAGCGGCGAATTATAAGATACTATTGTCAAATATGTACTTATTCTATAAACACAAGGCTTACTGAACAACGTAAGCAGATAAAAAATGTAAACATGGTGATTATGTTCCTGATTCTATTGTTACTGTAGATAAGAAGAACAAACTTGTTATTATTTGTATCTTCCTAAAATGGTTGAGCTAAATTGAGCATAAGAATGTAGGGATAATCCCCTTTGCAAATGTTGATTGACAGCTTCTAGCTGCATGCACCCTTCTGGGCAAATATTGGCTCCGCCCACAATCACGAAACTATGATGATGTATATTTAGTATTTTTATTTAAATATATGGTAAAATAATTTGTATTAATATTTCATAAATATAAAAATTTTTGTTTATAAGCGTTTTTATTGCCATATTTATGTAACCAATTTACTAAAAGAAACGTAAAATATTATTAGCATAAACATAATGTATAAATGAATATTTTTAATGAAGACGAATTTTGGTAAAAGCTTGTATGTTATCCATTGGTAATAAAATAAAATTTTCTTATTTAAATCAAGAATTGTGAGCGACAACCCTATATCACTATTCAACTCACGTTTATTCAATATAAGCAAACTCAAGCATAGGCTACGGTAAAAGTTCTTTGCCGAAATATTCTACATTCGTCAACAGTTGCTCTGCAATGATTTCTGTATATTTATGAGCTCTTTATATTACGAAAGGGAGTTACATTTTTGATGTCGAAAATAATGGTAGAAACTGAAACCTTCCTGTTTGTACTAATTACAACTGCACTATAGGTACTGCTAGCTAATGCATATAGTTAAAATAAAAACACTACACTATCTGATCGATATTTTTCTATACACTAGATAAAGTTATTAGCAAAGTAATGTAATTATTTTCGTAATTATACGAGGAAATAGAGTTTTATGATAACACTCACACAAATTATTACCTATGTGGTAAATCCACACTGCAGCAATATTGCACGAATTGGTCGGCTAAACCGGAGTATGTTCGTATTGTGAGTGACGGGAATCGAGGCCCCTTTTTAAATATTTATTAAAAATTGCTGTTTTGCAAATTTTTTTACTGGTCATGAGGCATTCCATCTTACTCCTCATGGATGACTTCGTCTCCGTATTTTCATTCTTAATCGACGATAGATGTAGATGTCTAGAGGTTACTGCATCTACATACCATTTCACTCTTACTTCTATTAAAAATAGTGACCTATCGAAGGCCTCTACGACACCCTCGAGATGAGACATTGTTTCTCTTATATCCAGTATACGGCGATTAGGCAAAATGATTTATACAATGAGATAATTATGAAGAGAAAACCTAATAATCTAAATAGGTTAAGAAACTTTCCTTGTCATTATTATAATTAATAAGCTCGTGTTTTTGAAACGTATATTTTTTGGCGTAGGCCATTCTCACATTAAACATAAACACTCACGCCTGTCACCCAGAGGGGTAGACAAAGACTACAGACTTTAATTTGGCACGTTCCTGACACACCTCTCTCGCCTCCTTCACATTCATATACCTACGCATACATGCTCGTCGGTTAAGGGTACTTCTAGGTTTAGTCTACTTACTTTTTTTTAAATATAATTTAGAAGAAAGACCTTATAGTTGACAATTACCTGTAATAGTCCCCTGCCTTGCGAACGGCCTCGCAAGTTGCCGATCAAAGAATCAATTACTTCTCAATATTCATACTGCTCCCCATTACCGTTCTAGATATTTTAGGCATCGTAAATGGGTTTTATAAAACATATTAACGATTTGACTGCTATAAATTATTCATTTAAAAGAGTGTATTAAATTGCAAAGCTTTTTATGCTAAGATATAAACGAAATTGCATTCGAACCACCCATTACAAGTACTTAACCATCCAGTTACTTATAATTTAAGTTATTTAATTATTTGAATATTTTGAAGACAGAGAATGCTACAGTCTACGGAATATTTAATCCTTAGTGGTGCCATCTATCATTAACTTCGATAACTACAACGTTAAGGCTCTCAGAGGAATTTGAAGCGTTGTAGCTCAGTGCTTACATACGTGCATTAATTTCGAGTATTTACGCTGGTATTTAATATAAATAAATAAAAAAGTAAAGCTACTTATTAAAAGTAGCTCCATAGTTGAAAATAGTACGGTATAATTTCTGATTTTATAAAAATAACTTAACAAAGAGGTAAGCATTTCGCCGTAAGCGTAAACTTTCTCGTCCCTCTCACTGTTTAAAGCCTCTTTGATAGTAAGACTTACTGACGCTAGATGGCGCAAATTAACAAACTGCGGTACAAAAAATCTGATACTTTTTTAATGTGTTGTTTTGTGTGTTAAAATATGTCATAAATAATGGCCTTATATTAATTTATTAAAGCTCATTAAAAGTCCACTGCTGAGTACAACCCTCTTTCATAGATGGTCCCGTAGAGATATTTGCCACAGTTGCCTAAGCTTATGGGGTTTGCTGCCCATCTCCCGTTTATTTTTTCCTCTATCGTCTCTTACGATACCTACGGGATGAAATGTGCTAGTAGGTATTCTTATACCACCACTGTATAATAATGACCTTAACACGATCTATATTAAATGTAATGGATTTTTTTTACTTATTTTATATAATGATATAGTAAGTACCAGTATTAGTAATACGAAATCTAAATCCTGACTCCTCCTCTAGTTCAAGAACGTTAAAGTTAATAATATGTTGTTTCGAATTCGAACACATAGTTAGTACTTTAGGTATAATGTATAATGATCTGTAAAATATGTTAGGTCAATTAAGTCTCATAAGCGAAGCGCGCTTTAGTTTAGGGTCTCATCAACTTATGATGTTTGAAGGTTCATTAAATTAGTGATTAGATGCACTATAAACTCAATGTTTGACGCAGTTCGCGGTTAGTTCAATAAAATATTGATGAGAGGAGAGGTGGGCTTAGTGTCGTTTTTAAATAAGTACTTAGTCTAAGCCGTAGCCTTAGGTAACGGTTATAAATAATTAAAACATCTATATATGTGAGGGCTGACAAATTTATGATATTCATATCGACCATGATAGAAAGTAAAAGGATTTATGGGTAAGAAATACAAAACGTAAATAATTTAGTTTTATAAGGCAAATTAAAACATTTTTACAGTGCGAATTTAGTAATTGCGAATTTCAATCATAATTACACATTCATTTCAATCATTCAATAATTATAAAACACGGAAAAATTTCATAACATAACTCAATATGAACATATTGACGATATCGATTAACTTTACAAGTAGCATAGCCAAAAACATTGTTTCAAAGTCATAGCTTATAATCGAAATATTGATCCCAGTTTAATAATTATTGCCATTCCTCTGAATACTCGTAAACAACCTAATTAAGTTATTTAGTCATCGAGCTTTCGTTTATTGTGTTTTGCTAATTAGCTGGGCATAGAAAAAAAAATGGGGAGTATAAAAATCACACCCCAATTAAGAATATAATTATTTACAATTTAGCTTTCGTGGTGGACGTGTCTTAAGTAGTAAATATATTGAGTTTTCTATTCGACCCTTACGATGTTCGTGTCAACAACAGTGCCGGGTCAGTCGTCGCCACTAACGTCACGGTTGTACGCCTCAACAACCACGAACTCCAGTAACAACCAGTGGTCCCAGGTTGCCAATAACAATGACGCAGTTCTTTCCTCAACGGTAAAGTCTATATTAATTATGCTTATTTTTTGGCTCCTAGGTTATATATACATTTTTAACATTTCAAAAAAATCTTTTTTTTCAAAAGGATTTTTTTTTCAAAAGGTTCAAAGATTTTAAATATCTATACAACCATGATTAAATTGAAATCTAAAGTATAGCATTTAAACATAAATCGCTTAGTAATTAATTTAAAAATATACATAAAAAATTCTAGGTAAACAAACGGAAGTGGGCTAGAATTGTAAAAACGTTTATTAGTTCTTATTAATTTAAGTAGACAGTAAACTCTTGGTCACCCATATGTAATATCATCTTGTATCTTTTACAGACTATGCCGTGGACCGAAATGCCGCCGTACAAAATCATTCCCGTCTCTAACTTCGTTGATTCAAATGGTGGTTATATTAATTCAAAGATGAACGTTGTCAGTACCACTACATCTAATTTTGACACCCAGATGTTCAATAATCCAACACATTTACTTCCAACGTGTGAAAGAGATGTTACAAACATTCCAAACGGTTTGTGCGGTCATAACGGAATAAGACCACCAGTACAGGATTTGGTTAATGCCCCCTACACTATGATACCATACCAGAGAAATGGATCTAATGATGTTCATAGCAGCAATAGCTCCTGGGCTGCTAATGGAGTTGCAGAAAGATACACAAGGCCTACTTGTAACCCTACGAAAACTACCAGTGGTGTTAAGAAACATAAACGTGTTCGAACAGCGTTTACGAGTCAACAGATGATGGAGCTTGAGCAAGAGTACGCACGCAATAGATACCTCGATCGCACTCGTCGCATAGAGCTTGCGAATATACTACATCTTAACGAACGCACTATTAAGATTTGGTTCCAGAACAGAAGAATGAAGGAGAAGAAAGACAGAGCGGAGAACTACGATAGTGTAGAAGAACCAAGCACGACTGATTCCTCTCCGGACATGGTCAATATAACCGTGCCAGTTCTTACTCAAAATCAATACACATTTCAAATATCCAATGGCGTTTTCAATCATGAAAGATGTTACATGGGGCCATATCCAGTAGCGTCTTCTCCTATGATGATGCCGCAAACAAATATGGCGCAGGAAATGAGGAGTTCAGTATTAAACAATTATCCTACGTTTGTCTTAGACAACAATATGCAACTGCAAGAAAAATTTGAACCAGTGCCCCAAACACAGTTAAAAATGGAGGATTTTGAACCGAAGTGTAAAAGTGACGTACCAGAATCGCTGCAAGCCTCACCGATGTATTCCGATATCTCTGCCGTCGATTCTGTTAAAAGTGAAGTCAATGATCAAAGTTGGGATCTATCTTGGGTCCGAAGCCTTCATCTTGATGATGAGGCTTAACTTATATTCAAATCAACGTATGTTACGTAGTATATTAATGTCTTATACTTTATAATTTATTTAAACACATATCCCATGTGGGTCGAAATAAATGCCATCTTAAAGTTTAAACTGACTGTTTATTAATCCTATTGTAGTTTTAAAAGCTTCGTAGTGGCGAGCGCAGTGATAGATGATCTTCAGCTAGATTTTTGCTTAGCTCTGAGTTGCGGCACAAAGTGCTGCGGGTTCGAATCCCGCACGGAACAAGTATTTATATAGCCTACAAATAATTGTTCCGGATATGGATGTTTATCCTTGTGAAGTTTATTATGTAAACTTCCCCCACGAAACAGGAGAAAATCCTAGTGTGGGGTAACCTTTTCAATAAGGAAAAAAGAGATGAGTGATTTAAATACCCAATAGGTATTTAAATTAAAATTAAAAGAAAGCATTTTTATATTACTAGAGTGAAAAACATGGAGCTCTTTTGTACTACGTACTAGAGGCGACACTGCATTTAGTTAAGCTGTTCCATTCATTTGCGGCGTTAGTGCCGTACTTTAATCAGTCATTCGCTAGCTCCCGATTGTACTAGCTTATCTATGTTCGCTAGGCGCTAGTGAGTTGACACGTATTGATTAAATTATAATTAAAAAAAAATCTAGACAAAATATGCCTGGGTGTGTCTTTAGGTATTACACAAAAATAATTCATGTAATGTTAGCAAATACCAAGGAATCACTTTATATCAAGTAATAACATACTTAATCAATAAAAAAAGGTATTATAGATTAATAATAAAACAAATTGTCCCTAAGGCGCCATCTCCTGTCATGGAATATAGATTATGAAATTAATTCGTTCAGATGCGACATTTCTGTGGGTACTGTTTAGGACGAATATATTATTATGCACATTATTTTTGTAGAAACATATATAAGTTATCATAATTAGGCAAAATTTTTATGCCTAAAACTATTTCACAAAATGGGACTAGACCTATTATTATTCGAGCGATCAAGTTGTTTTCTAAATAGAGTGATGATGATTATTATATTACATTTCAAATATTCCTTTCGCAAACTTTAAAAACTAATAATTTGGGAGGTATCAATACTGTCTTGATAGACACACGGTACATGCGCTAGTTGGATCCCATTTGCAATCCCAATTTTATATACTGACTAACGATCTGCCCTGGCTTTGCACTTGACTGTTTTCTAGATCTCGACAACAATGCCATTTACCGGGTACAATTGTAAGTGTGAATATTCATCGAAATCTGTCCAACCTTTCTTAAGAAATGATATTTCATACATGCGGTAATCGATTTTTATTTTATAGATTTACCACTTGCTTAGCGGAAAATTTAAACCATCGATTATATTCAACAAAGCTTTATCTGCTCGGATGAAAATATTTCTAAATCATGAAGGTAAGGCAGGAACTAAATAACTACTACTAAATGCTGTGTAGCGTCAGTGGAAAAGAATTCACTACCTCCTATCAAATAAAACCTACTCAGAAGCTCTAAGACCTCATACAATCACGTGTGTATCATAAAAGACGACAAAGAGAAATGAAACGTGAGATAGGCAACAGTATATTCGTTATAACAACTCGAAATAATAAAAAAATACGGTTGCCAAACAACTTGCTAAGAGTGGGAACTATGGCAAATATTCCCCCTACGTTCAGCAGTAGACTTTTGATTGATGAGTGAAAGAAGCAGAGGGAAAACGGGTCATATGTTCGTAATCGATTTATTGGTAGTTGTGATCTAGCAACAAAAGAGAAGGCAGACCGCGGTCGAGTCACTGTTATATATCACTGTACTACTTTACGTGGTAAAGTCACTCCGCAGCTATAACAGTCGTAGCACGAATGGGTTGGCTCGACCGGGGTAGGACCACGCTCTCAGAGAATACCAGTGTCAAATAGTAGCTTAATGCTGCTGTGTTTCGTATGGTGAGTGTAGAGAACCAGAGACCAGAGAATTACTAGATATTGTACAAATAATTCAAGAAATGTCAGTAAAAACCAAGGAATTACTTTTCATCGGATAATAAGATACTTAATCAATAAAAAAGTATTATCGATTAATAATAAAACAAATTATTCCTAAGACGCCATCTCGTGTCATGGAATATATAGATAATGAAATTAATATGTTCAGATGCGACATTTCTGTTCGTACTTAAGTATAGGACGAATATATTATTATACACATTTCTTTCAGAAATATATATATATATATATATATATTATATAAGTTATTATAATTAGACTAAATTTTTCTGCTTATTATTCTTTTATTTTATTTTTAGGTTTCCACGTCAAAGTCAAAGTGGAATAAATTTGTCCATTTTTAACTCTAACGACTCTTATTTTAATTTAAATAAATATAATTGTAATTTAAATTTTATATTAATAATTTTTGTTAAACATACATTTAGTATGTTTTTTTTTAAATATTTGACACAGATACCTTTTAAAATATTGAGATAAAATATCATTAAAATGTAATTGTGATATAATATTATGTAATTTTATATTAAATAAGCAAATATAATACACAAAATAAAAGACAAAATTTAAATATTGTTCTTGATATAATTTACCTATTTAACAATACAATCTACTATTACCTACGGGTCATTCTACTTATGTTTATTCTATGATAAAAAAACAAACCGCGCGAACACAGAGTAGTGCACATTTTTGTTTGAGATAGCTGTTCTAGTGAAGTACATATTACTTAAATGGGTTTGATTTGTTTATTTGTAATATAATTATTATAAAATATAACTAATATTACAGAAAGAAACATTAACCTTTACATTTTTCAAACAATTCAATTTTACCGTTATGAAATCTGTCAAATATTACACATCATTTTTAATTGGCGCCATCCTGGTGGCAGAAAGGATGAATGCCCCCATTGACAGCTATGACGTCACGATATGGCCCCTGGTTAGTTCTATTCACAGAGTACATTATGGGTATGTTCCGAATTACAACCCATTTCACTGGCGAATACGAATGATGTCATTAATTGTCGCCGTATTCCACCATATTCATAAAACGAATCACCAATATGGCGTCGATTTATGACGTCATTTGCTTTGGCCAGTGTACTGGGTTGTATTTCGAGTTTTACCCTATATATTCTTATTTGAATCGCATACTACCATCAGGTGAAATCTCGTTAGTCACACTTGTATAAAAAAGGCAAGAATACAATGTCATTACCGCAGGATACGCACATATTACAATACAAACAAAATCCAAAACTAAATAATTTACGCTTTTTCACAAACATTGCTTTATATAACATGTGGTCGGCACTGAGGAGAAATATCGTTAGGAAACTTGCGTGCCTGAAAAATTAAAAGGACAGCGTAGCAGACTGCTTGCATCTTCAGAACTCCATCAGAAATACGAGGAGTTTGTGTAGGCCGTCATTTTAGATTATTTAAATATATAAAACACAGATTCATCCCTGTTATCCCAAACCACTCCACGTTAAGCTAAAAATATATAGGTATGGAATATGTTAGTGTATATATGGAAAATTGTGAAAGAAAAGTGGTAGGATGCTAGTCCATCGTCTACTCTATCACATACTAAACATCCCTTTAGGGTGCCCTTTACGAAGCTCGGCAAGCAACACTGTTGACATTTTCTTTTTTTCGTCTCAAACAAACATGGGACCTAATCCCCGACCAAAATGGGTCTAAACAAACTTCGAATATAGTAGTTATTAATAAATACATTTTTTTATAAATAAATGTTTTTTTTTCACAATTTAGTACAATTTGTGTATGTAAAATAACTCCACAAACAATCCTAATGTAGTATATGTACAATAGTAATGTAAAGTTAGGGTAATGTTTGTAACAAAGCGTATAATATAGAACTAATAAATTTAAGTGACATTAAACTAGTCGTTTAACGTACGGTTTGAAAAACTTAACGATGCATGTAAGTGTTTGAATCTGTCATTCAGTTATTGTCGTAAAAATCCAATCACTTAGACATATTTTTGCTTGATTAATAATAGAAAAATAAACAATCAAATCTTAAGCAATCTTGCTCCAGGAGAATCGTTTGTCTACTAATGATAGTTAAATATTACGAGTAATGAAATAATAAATCATTTAAGTAATTAACTCAAATGATAACGATATAACGCTACGTCATTAACCACAAGCTAATTGGATCATTCTGAAACCATAAATGAAAACAAAATAAAAAATACTATAAATTTAAAAGTTTTGGAGTAAACAATTTTTAGGCTCTTTTGATGGCTTTTTTGATATGGCTAATATTTGTTCTGTTCTTGTTACCACACTAAAACGTTTTAAAAGTCCTTTAGAATAGTTATGTTCTGCACACTATTCATCAGTATTTATTATCTTACCGTATAGGTATTCGTAAAGGTGTTATATAAGTCGAATAAGTGAAAGATCTCGAAGGATCTTGTAGCCCTAGGTGTATATTTGTTTAAAATCATTTTGTTTACTATCTGATTTCAATTTTTTTATTACGCTAAGGTACCCAAGTGCACGTTTAATTGTTAACATAATATAGTTAATAGGTATTGGTCTTTCTACTTTTATAAATACGGGCAGAGCTATCATACAATTTTCTATCCCATAGTTATACTACACTATTGCGCATTCTTTTTCCTTTAACTTAATTAATTCAGGAAGAGTCGTTTAGCAAGTTGCGTCTATGTTATTAATGTAGGCTGTAAGCCTCAGCCTAATAAAAATGTCTAGTACAGCAGTCACCAATCCACCTATCGATTGCTTTTTGAAAAACCCTGTTTATGGAGAGACGTATCTCCAGCAGTTGACTTAAATATGCTGATAAATGGATGAACCGCTACTCAAATTGGCGCGGACAAAAAAACGGAGAACATAATATTTAAAAAAAAACAACCTCTAATACATGACTTAGTAAAAACCAACGTTTCGACTTTGTTCGCTGGAATGATTTTTTTGATATAGATTACAATTTTCTTCCGTATCTGTTAAGTACGAGCTGTTTCACATAAATAAATTGTAGTTAAATAAACTAAACATTTAGATTGTGACTATTTCTAGTCCATACAAATAGGTATTTTTTAGGTTTGATTGATTGCTTTGTGCGAGTTTTCTAACCCGCAGCCCACGGCGCTACAGTGAAACGCTTTTATACTGGGCTACAGCATTTTATAATTCATAATTATTTATTTGCATGGAATGTAGGTAGATATTACAAGAGTATTATTAAAAAATAATAGTTCCTATACATTCTGCCTTATCGAGGCGTGCAAATTTTGACTAATTAGATATAACAATTTTTTTTTTGATGAATTTAACTTATTTACAAAATATTGATACGTAAAAACAGTAAAATTAATTTTATAATTTCACAGCAAAAAATTCAAGCAATTTTAGGCACAGATTACAAATATGTAATTTGTTTTGACATATTTCTGTAAGTATGAATTCATTATGCCATTTTTTTATAGGAGAGGGGGCAAACGAGCATACGGTTCACCTGATGGTAAGTGATTACCGCCGCCCATGAGCAACTGAACACCAGGGGAACTGCAGATGCCTTGCCAGCCTTTTAAAAAGGAGTAGGCTCTATTCTTGAAGGTCCCTAAGTCGTATCATTGGCATATTAATTATCAATATTATTTATACTTACATACATATAGTGGGCGTTGTAAGAGGCGACTGAATGAAACAAATCAGGAAATGTGCAGCAGTGTTTTCCTTATAACTACTATAATTAAAAAAACTGCTGTTGACAACCGCTTGCAAAGCGTGGCAACTATAGAAAATATCCCCCCTATGAGGAAATTTTTGGTGGAGGCCTATGTTCAGCAGTGGACTTTAATAGGATTTCACCGTAATGGATAGCCCGCCTATTTTGTTGGAATTGGCATCGTGATGTTTAATAGCCCTTTAAGACGACACATCGAAAACGCTATCGCCGTACTGATCCAAGTGAATACATAATTTCTATAAAAACTAGAAGAAACGCCGTCATAAGTTCTAAAATTGCGTAGCGCCCGCGACGATTAAAAGCGCTTAGAAATTGTCAGAATCTTAAAATATTTTTTTAAAAATTATTGATTTAAGTTATCAAAATAATGAGCAAGTAAATTATGAATATTGATGTTATGAATATATTTGAGTGATTCCCAAGCATATAGATCAAATGATTTCGTTGTAATTTCAACTATAGTGAAAATTATACAATCGTGTTTTTAAGCAATCAAATTCAAGATAAAGACATGAATTTACCTATATCAAAATCCCACTTTCATTAGTGGTGTCATAGTCCTATACTATTCGATGAAAGGAGGTGCATTTTTTTACGGTGTCGCCTTAATATCAATAACCTATATTCGAACGGACTTACACCAACATTGTGTAATGACATCTATAAACAAATCAATATTTAATTAAGTTTTGATTGTATTTAACGATAGTGCCAAATTATAATAGTCTCCACAATGATTAGTTAATTATAGTGTTTGTGATGTCTTGTACGTAATTAATTAATGCTCTTAAAATGACTCGTATATATAAGACTTAATCATATTTAAATTCTTAGTTGTGATATGTATTCTTAACAAAGGATCACGTTTTGTTTTATTTAAAAAATATATATATATATTTGAAAACAGTGAATAATGCGAGATAGTTCAAATGTACAATTGAGATTTACAAAACAGAAATGTAAGTAATACAAACCATTAATGTCAATTTGACTAAATTTTGTATCTAATAATCGAGTCATTTATCTTTTAAATTTTATAAGGTTTTACCCAATATTGTTACTTATTATAAGAATAAAATTATGGTGACATTTCCTGCGTGAAGATTTTTAAAGAAACAAGAAAAAGATTTTGTAACAGTTATTCATAGTTTGTATCACGTATTATATTATTGTTTCATACTTATTAAATACTAGTACTAGTAATCACCTGTGATCAAAATTCGAATAATTACATAGCATACAACCAGAAAGTGATTAAAATATTTCCATTTCATTAGTGATCACGACTGTGCTGCGTGCATGTTGTATGAATCTACGTTAAAGGCAACATACATAGGTATATAACATTTAATTTGCTGACATTTTTGGCGTAATACCTTTCGAATGATAGCTTCTTTCCTCTTCATTTATAGTAAATACTAAAAGAAATACTTCTCGATGCTAACAATTAATGATATTATGATTATTTAAATTATATATTTAATGGTGTTAATGTACGTATTGAGTACTTTTTTTTAAAAAACTGCAGCTTAGCTGCTTAATGTTTTTGTCATGAGATTATTATATGATTTAAATTCGCTATAATTTTAGTATGTTTTTAGACTTGAAAGATATGTAACACATATGAAATATTTATAATGATAATTATTCATTATAGAAGTCAACAAATTCAATTTTCAAACTTCCTTTCACCACTGATTCACTGAGAAGTCACATAAAACAGCCACTGTTGTGTAGTTTTTGAATTTCCTGTAATTTTTAATGTAATAAATAAGCTTTTACATAAATATAAACACTCACGCCTGTCACCCAGAGGGGTAGGCAGAGACTACGGACTTCCATTTGGCACGATCCTGACATACCTCTTTCACCTCTTTTACATCCATATATCTACGCATACATGCTCGTCGGTTAAGGGTACTTCTAACGTGGCCCATTTTCAAAATATCGCCAATTTGGTCAATAAACTTTTTCCTAGGGCGTCCCTTTCCGACTCGGCCTTTCACATCTGCCATATAAATTTGCTTTGTCACTCTTTCCTCATTCATTCTTTCCACATGACCAAACCACCGAAGCATTCCTTTCTTAATCCTGGTCACAACATCATCTTGCATACCACATTTATCTCTTATCACGCAATTTCTCACCCTGTCATTCAGATTCAACCCTAGCATATTCCTTAAAGACCGCATTTCTACAGCATTTATTCTACTTTCGTGCTTCTTCTGCCACACCCAGCTTTCACTACCATACATTAAAGTAGGGACTAACACAGCATTATGAATTACCATACGTGCCTGTTTTGACACATTCTGGTTCTTCATAATAGAGTGTAGTGCCCCATTCACTCTATTCCCTGCATTTACTTGTCGTTCTATATCCCTATCATATCTACCATCCCTGCTAAATACACATCCCAAATACACAATCTCATCCACTTGCTCAATTAACTCTCCTTTTATTCATATTTCACATACCGTTTTGCTTTCTTCGCTTTCAAAAACCATCACTTTTGTCTTACATGCGTTCACTTTCATTCTCCTTTCTTTTAATTCCCAGTTCATTAATGTAACCATCATTTGCAACTCAGCCGCCGATGACGCAAATATGACTTGATCATCGCCATACAAAAGGCATTTGACGGTTAACTCGCCCATTCTTATCCCACATTCTTCATCTTTCAAAGTTTGCAAACACCGGTCCATAAATAGGTTGAACAGCCAAGGGGAAGCTACACAGCCCTGTCTGACACCTTTTTGGATGCCAAACCAGTCCGAGTAGACCCCATTGATCCTGACACAAGCACTAGAGTCCCTATAAAGAGACCTTAATGCCTGTATCAAACCATCGCTCAACCCATATGAGTTCAGTGTTTGCCATAACACATTCCTGTCCACTCTGTCATAAGCCTTTTCCAAGTCCATGAATGCACAAAAAACGTTCTGGTTTTTGGCCAAAAACTTCTCCGCAATCATGCGCATGGAAAAGACTTGATCTGTACACCCCATTCCCTTTCTAAAACCCGCTTGCACATCCCAAATTTTTCCATCAGTTTCTTTCATAACTCTTTCAATTAACACCTTAGCATACAGTTTACCCACAATACTAAGCAAGCTGATACCGCGGTAGTTTTTGCAGTCCTGCTGTGACCCTTTTCCTTTATATATTGGTACTATAACTGCTTTACACCAGTTATCCGGTACCCGTTTTAATTCCCCAACATAAATTAAACAAGGTGTACAGCAGGCCTGCCACCACTCCCTCTCCAGCCCTTAGCATCTCGAGTGATACTCTATCATATCCAGCTGCCTTACCTGCTTTCATGCTTTTCATTGCTTTCATTATTTCATCTACACTTATCTCCATACCCCTTTCCACTTCTTTCGGAATTTCTAGTTCATTTAATTCAGACGACTCTTCACTCATAAACACGCTTTCAAAGTATTCTTTCCATCTGTTTAAATTCGAAACTTCATCATTCAGAATACATCCATTCTCGTCTCTTATAGCATTTATTATAGGCTGTTTTGTATTTCCCCTGGCAGTTCTTACGAGTTTCCAGAACATTTTTATGTTAGCCTGGAAATTATCAGATATCCTTCTATCATTCTTATCCGTTCTTTCTTTCTTTTTCCTTTCAACAACTTCTTTTACTCTCTTATTTAGACGTCTAAATTCTGCCTTTTTTCTTTCAATCTCATCATTCATACCAGAAGAATTACCAGCTTTGGTTGCTAGTAAATCTAACCATGCTTTCTTCTTTGATTCAACTTCCACCCGTAGCTCATCAAACACCATAACTTATTATTTTTCCTTTCATTTCTTCTCTTACTTACACCACATACTTCGGTGGCGGTATCCACCAAACCTTTCTTAATATTATCTCACACAGTATTCAAGTCTAAATCATTCATACATAACTCATTCAAACATCTAATATTTTCTCTCAGTCTACATTTATACTTCTCTATCACATCTTCATCTTGTAACTTCTCTATTCTTATACGCTGTAACGCAGTGGTAGACACAGATGTCCGATGCCGCCAACGCTTGAAAAGACCATTAATTCGACATAAGACCAAGTAATGATCCGTCCCTACGTTGGACCCCCGGTAAACCCTTGTATCTACGACTGCGCTCCTCATTCTTTCATCCACAATTACGAAATCTATCATGCTTCTATCATCACCTCTTTCCCATGTATACATGTGAATCTTCTTATGATGAAAAAAGTATTCGTCAAAAAAGATTCTTTTCCGCACATACGGTGAGGAGGTCTTTACCATTCTCATTTATACTTTCATCACCAAACGTTCCCAATATCCTTTCATAACCAGACCTCTTCACCCCAACCCTTCCATTAAAGTCTCCTAACATAATAATATTTTCATTTTCCTTACATTTTGTCAACACCATCCTTACCATGTCCCAACTGCTCTCGGATGTAAGTGGGCTTAGACATGTCTGGGGCGTACACCCCTAGCAGGAACAGCTTCTTTAAGCCCACTTTCATTCGTAACCATAGCAGTCTCGGGCTTACACATTCATACTCTTTCACACATTGACCCACTCTTTCTGAAAGGATGAAACCGACTCCCTGGCATGCCCGTTCGGTCTCGCCTACACCAGACCAATACGCGGTATGCGTGCCGTGTGCAGTGGCATCCTTTCCCTTTCGTTTCGTCTCATTCACACATAACACATCTATTCCTCTGTCATTCATCATTTCGCATACTTCATCCATCTTATCGTTCATTCCTCCACATACATTCAGCGTAGCCAGACGGGTTTCCGCAATCCACTTTTCGCCCCTCCGGGAGACAGAACGTGACGGGTGGCGAACCTCGTCACCGGTTTTTCTCCCGGAGATTCTTCGCACCCCTGCCCCATTTAAGGGGCGCCGGGAACTCGGGGCCTTTTCTTTTATTTGCTGAGTCATGGTGCGAACAAGGGTTGGTGGTAGATTTTACGCCGCTACCATACGGCGAGGAGCCGAGTCTATTTTTTCGGCTTTGTCGCTCGTTTAGCACCACCCGGGGGACACGTGTCGGGTGGGCCTAAGGTTAGGTGGTCGAAGCCTACGGACGCGAGCGACTCATCCCCCTTAAGCTTTTACATAATATAGATATGAAGTACCTATAAGTCAATGTATTATTTATTGTTAAGATTTTCTATGTCGAGCAACTATGTTTTAAATTATTTAAAATATTCAAATTAAATTCATGGTAGAGCCATGTTGCAGCCATACTATAGTTGTAGCACAAATGGGTCAACTTGAGCGGGGGAGGATCACGCTCTCACAGAATACACTGCTCTTCAGTAGCAAAATTGGCTAGAGGTTGGTATCTATTCAGATGGACTCCCAGCAGTAAGGAAAGCCTGCCAACAGTGTAAATTGATCCCTTAAAATAACTCAAAATAATAAAAAGCCGCTTTTCTCAATTGCATATTAACTATGACAAAGATTGGCTTAGAAGCAAAACTATGAAAAACTCTCATCCCATATTCGGTAGTTCTTTTGATAGGCTGTGACACAAGAATAAATAAACATTAAATATTGTGTCTATGTATATATCTCTTTAATGTTAAAATAACTTGTTTTTATTTATTTCAGATGAATTGTCCACTTAACAACAGTCTCAAAAAAGCTAAGCGAGTGAGAAGCGCTTTCACAACGGATCAAATACACGGTTTGGAAAAAGAATTCAATAAGTTTCCATACATCGGTGTCGTCAATCGTAAAGAAATAGCAAAGTCTTTAAACATATCAGAAAGAGCTGTTAAAGTATGGTTTCAAAACCGTAGAATGAAAGAAAAGAAAGATGCTTTGCAAAAGGAATTTCATAATTACGACCAAATTCAACTTGATGCCAAAAAAATTGTTAACGATCAATTAAATAATGCGAATACTATGAAATTAAACGACGAACGAAGTTTGAATTTAACATTACCACAATGTCATTCAAAAACAAGTTTTAGCCAATTGTGCGTCTTGGATTTGATTGAAAATAATGGGAGAAATGAAAAAGAAAACAGAAGTAGAGATGATATAGTATCATCACACTTATTTCAAAACAATACAATTACAAGTAGCACCAACGAAGGTAATCCTACTGGAGAGTTCTCGATAGAGTTATTAAAGAAATATAAAAATAATTTACGACCCAACGCTACTAAAAAAAATTCCAGACATATTATTTCCGCACAAATAAAAAATAATGTCGCTGCTCGAATAAAAAATAACAAAATGCCCCAAAGAAATAATGTTATTCCACAAGTGAGAAATAATGTTGTCCCTCAAGTAAAAAATAATGTAGTTCCGCAATTAAAAAATGATGTTCCCCGAGTAAGATATAATGTTCCCCAATTAAGTAAAAATGTGGTACAAGAAGTAAGAAATAATATCATACCCAATTTAAGTAAAACAGCTGTTTCACAAGTCAGGAATATTGCGACAGAAAATTGGGCAACAAATGGAAAAAATAAAAAATGCCAAGAATCGTGCCGAAGTTCATCACACACTATGTCATCCAGTCAAGAACAGCGTCCGTTTACACAATTTCCTTCGGGATATGTTCAGTTATACCCTCAAAACTGTTATCAACCATCTTGTATGTCAGCCGGAATAATATGGAAACCTATTGATCCAGCAAATTTCTCTGCAATGTCTATGAATAACTTTTCTATACCCAATGCACAAAATGTGCCAATTCCAGTTTCGCAAGTTATGAATATACATAGAAATAAATGTTTATGTAATTGCTGCAATATGAACCATCAACAGAATACTGCCGCTTTTCCACGTGAAAGAATTTCCAAGCTGCAATATGTTATAGCAATACCTGTTCATGAAACACCTGCTCATTTTAGTGCACATAATTAGAAAATGTATAATATTATCTTTCCTCTATCTATTGTTAATTATTTATTTATTCTGTAAGTCGTTGAATATATCAAAATGTTGTATTATTTTAATGAAAATTGATATTTGTTAATAAAAGCCCGTATATATGAAATAATTTTTATTTATACCATTTTATAAATTAATTATAAATTTATTTTTAACTTAATATAGAAGTTTACAAAACTTTTTTCTTTTGTTTAAATTTATACAGGCTATAACATTGATAATTAATTTAAGAATATAATTAAACAATATAAATTAATTTTGATAAATAAACAAACAAAACAATTAAGTAAGTTGCTACAAGAAATAGCGTTTATAGAAGGAAATAAGAATAAGGATTTGAAATTTTATAATAGCTGAATCTTATAAACATAGGAAAGAAACATATTGGTCGAAATTATTTGCGTTGCTTAGTCCATTTTCTAAACTTAATACTATTTAAATATAATAAGCAATTGATTAGAAAAACATTGAAGTAAATTAATAAAAATAAATGTCACAATGATTCTTAGGCTGATTTTTCAACCATCAGATAATAAGTTATCCACCAACAATTTTTTTCACTTGACTGAATACAAAAGTAAAACAACATACATGTTTTATACATTACGCTGTAATTTATAATTTGCTTCTTATATTTTTCCTATAAATAACTTTTATCTCATGATTGAAAAAAAGTACAATTTAGTCGAATGGTACCTTCTTTTTTTAAGTCAGCTAAATATCAGTCCTAAGTGAAGTAAATTAATTATTTATTACGAATTGTACAAATCGTACTAAATATTTCCGCTATATTTATAAATAACTGGTTAATATTAAATAAATTTATTTAAAAACAAAAAATAAAAAATCCATACTTAAATTACTTACTTCGATGCATCTTTATTTAATATTATTTACATAGGTACTGAAAAGATTATAAACGAAAATTATCTTCTGAACACACTTGTGTCTCCGTATATTGATTATTGTAGCCGTAATATTGATTATATGGCGGTGAGATGAAATTACATTCATTTTGAATGTGAGGATAATATTGCGTTGGATAAACATTTGTATCGTTTTGAAAAGAATAATGTATATATTGGGAATTATTAAAATTTTGCCGATTCATTTGTTGAAAATGTAAAAACTGGTTTTGTTCCAAAATCTTTTGTTCATTATCTTTGCTAAAGTAATAAGATTTTATTGTATCCTCTTTATTAAAATAATTTGTAGGACACTGTGCTACCTGTGTTTTAAAATCTTCAGTTTGTGCTGAAGGGGATAGAGAATCAGCATGGCCTTCGCTGGACGAGTCGCAACTCGACTCAGAAGATTCTTTCTTCTCCTTCATCCTCCTATTCTGGAACCAAATTTTGACACACTTTTCTCCGAGGCCTAAAACTTCCGAAAGCTTCCGACGACGATCACGGTCAATGTATTTCGTGCGAGAAAATGTTCTTTCCAAAACTCTAAGCTGCTCCGTCGTATACGATGTGCGAATTCTTTTGTTTTTCTTCTTAATTGTTCTTGTAATATTAGTATCTAAAAACAATTATTTATTAAAATATTAACTTAATAAACTATAAATATTATTTCCTCGTGAGAAATCTTTATAAAATTATTTGCTAAACCTGAGTTTTCTTTACTTGAGACTAAAACTCAGGCTGAGTTCTAGTCTCAACTTCAGCGTATATTATATTCAGCGCATATACTTACAGTCGTCTCTTACAATATACTCAGAAGAAAATGGGGCGATAGTTTCTTCTTCATCGCCACCATGCAATTCTAATTATAGATAAGTTAGTAAAAATATTCTATTTGAAAATATAGGCAAATATAATTATTAAATTATATTTGCCTACGCTCGTTTTTCTCACAACACAAACGTCAATCCCTGAAATTAGTTTGAAGTGTCAATTGGTATAAAAGTAAAAGACAAAGAAATTTTACTGGTAGATAGAATTTCTACAAATAATTTAATGTCTTTGAATATACCTAATAAATAACCCGATTCAATATTCGCAATATGAATCTAGCGATCAGTTAACCTGATTGCTTCGTCGCAGATCCTGGGTTTGAATCCTAATAATTTAGGTAAGAGGATAAAGTTTTCTGATCTTGTTGTTTGATGTGATTGATCTGGACTGCTTCCCTAGTGATTTCTTCGTGCACTGTGATATCATAGATGCACTTCTTTTTTTTTTTAAATCGGTACCCTTACGCCAGGAGTTTCTACTGTATCGGTGGGGTGGCTAAACATTAAATAAATATAATAAACGAAATAAATATAATTAAAAGTAGTTTTAATATAAGTATAATTTTATGAAAATCGTATTAACCATATAATTTCCGCTCGTTTTTATCAGGCCAAACATTTGTAAATGGCCTGTTTTCCCAAAAATCGATCTGTAACAAAAAACTTTATTAAATTTAACTGTTAATGAAAAACAAAACAAAAAGCAATATATTGTAAGGAATTAATATTATACGAAAAAAATATTATAACGAAGAAATTATAAATATTTTTGTAAAGTTTTAATTGTTGTTCACGTGGTAGAACCATACTGCAGCTACATTATCATATCTATTTGACATGGTTTGACATTTGACATGGTTGTAGCATATCTAGTAGTAGATTGCAGACCGGGGAAGGACAACACTCTCACAGAATAGCAGCGCAAAATAGCAGCTCAACGCTGCTGCGTTACGTATGGTGAGTGTAGAGAACGGGAGACCCTTTTTACCGAAAACGAAGCATTGAATCTTTGTCCTCGGTTTTTGAAGCGACAGTAGCCTTTTTTTATAGATTAAGGGTGACAAACGAGCACACAGTCCATCCACCTGATGTTAAGTGGATGCTGTGCCCCATAGACATTTAAATTTATCCTCGATTACGAATCAAAACGCAGGTGCGTTGTCACCCCTGAGGAATTAGATGGAATGCCTAGAATCCAGTAAAACGTGTCTCCGGTTCTGTATACTCACCATACGAAACACAGCAGTATTAAGCTGCTATTTTACGCTAGTATTCTGTGAGAGCGTGGTCCTTCCCCGGTCGACCCATTCGTGCTACAACTATAATATAGCTGTAGCGTGGCAGGGTGCGGTCGTGGGCTCGAATCCATCATTCGACTACTGTGTCGTGAACCACTCCTTACACAAGCTCACCACGATTGGTTAAAAGGAATATTAGTAACGTTAATTAAAAATATTACTAGTATTCAAAAAAAAAAGAAAAGAAATTCATTACTACTTTTAATCTTAGTCCTCGTAGGTGACAACGCGTGCATTTTGATTCGTTATCAAGGATAAATGTAGATGTCTTTGGGCACAGCAACCACTTTCCATCAGGTTGACTGTGCGCTCGTTCGTCGTTTTATTGGAATCGAGACATTCCATCTTAGTCCTCAGTTGTGACAACGTATCTGCATTTTGATTCTTAAATGAAGTTAAATGTGGATGTCTATACGCCACAGCATCCACTTACTATCAGGTGGACTGTGTGCTCGTTTGTCACCCTTATTTTATATAAAAAATTAAATAAAACTCTTAATCATACCCTTGGTGAGAATAATACGGACGAGTAACAACAGCATACTGAAATCGGTGCTGTATACTCCTATCATGTGGCATTTTGTATGGAGGATGATCAACTAACGCTTCTTACTTAACTCATTCAATAAATAGACCAGAATATTGGTAATACAGTAAATTTTATCGTCCAAAAATAAATAATATTATCAATTAAGGTTTCCCATAGATAGGAAAAGGAGATTCGTCATTTTTCAAAAATTTGGTTGTGTAATGATATTTATAACCAAATAAACTAAACTCATACTATTCCGTTCTGTCCGGTTGAGAACACTTAGCCCGTGGTAGCTCAGGGGCTAAGTGCTAGCTGTAAATTTCAAGGTGAAGGAAAACATCCCGAGGAAACCCGCATGTCTGAGAAATAAGAAAAAAAGTGTGAAATTCGCCAACACGCATTGGGGCAGCGCGGCGGACATTTGCTTTCCCAAAAACTCTCTCAGAAATTAAGGAGACCTGTGCTCAGCAGTGGGACGTACCTATATAGGCAGTTCCCCCAGTTCCGCGCCAGCTTCATATTTTCACAAAATGTTTTATTTTTCAAACAAACAACATACTTTAAAAAATAAAACTATTAAAAGGTCAATCACAAAATATTTTTATAATCTCGAAAATTAAGGCTTTCTCATGACGTTTTCGGTACACCGAGCACGTGGGTAGTAAATCTGCAGCTAACACTTTCAATGATGTCGGTGATAAACAAACTAGCTTTGTTTGTGAATTATGAATCTTTAGGGTGACAACATACTAATATTGTACATAAAATTATACAAAGCAAAAATCTTTGATTAAAACTACTTTTACGGATTTTATCGCGTTTAATTTTACTTTTAATTATTTTTATTTTTAATTCCCGACGTTTCGGGCGCTTTCCAGCACCCATGGTCACGTTAAAAATAAAAATAATTAAAAGTAAAATTAAGCGCGATAAAATCCGTAAAAGTAGTTTTAATCAATGTGTAGTGTTCGCGTAAATATAAGAAATCATTAAGCAAAAAACTTATAACTTATAAAAAATAACGAAATCTCATTTATTACAGTCTATCAAAGTACACTGCTTAACTTCTCGCTTGGAAGGTGGGTTGACACTTGACAACCGCAGTTTATATAAGTATCATAAAACTCAGAGCATAGCTTGTTGGCCGACCTTGATCTTCCTCATATGGCCAGCGGTGAAAGCCAAAGTCTCAAATTTATATCATCACTGGCAACACTGGTTCTACCATGTTTTCAAGTTTTGAGGTTTAAACGACGAAAAGATGTCGTGTCGTAATCTACCGAATGTTGTCTAGCTGAGTTGGATCTGTCAATTGACGATTTCTAGGTCGAATTTGCCTAGTCGAACAATTTGTCCTAGGTAAACTTATCGTCAACAACTTCGAGCGTAGTTCTCGCAATAACTACCAGCATAAATACGACATGGACATTATAACGAAATGTGGGGAGGCCCTTCTAAAAGAAGTTACGAAATGGTAGCATATTATGCAGGAAGTCGATACATGTAAGTGGTTCAGGACCGTGCTTTGTGGCATTTCTTATGGCCTATGTTCAGCATTCTTCAGACTCCTGAATAATTAGTTGTTATCAGGAAGTCGTTAATGCCTATCTCATGTCACATTTGCTTCTATCGCCTTTTGCGACAATCACGTGATGATAGATATTATTATTATTTATTCGTTACTGCACACCCTACAAAACATGCATATAAACAAAAGATATATGGAATGTTCTTATTGCTGACAGAAATTTCTTCACGACAACCAATTTAATTTACTGTAATTCTATAGTTGTGTATTGAATTAAAGAATTATGTTTAACAAAAAAAAATTAAATACATCCTCACTGTATTGTTACTTTATATTCTATAACTATATTAATGTAATTAAGAAGATTGTATTTAATTTTAAATTTTAATCGATCTTAATTGCGAAAAATGTAGCGTTACTGCTTTAAATATCTATAAATAACTAAATTAGAACATTCGTATTATATAATGACTAAAGAGAAATTACAGAAAATAATTAATAAATTAAGTAATATTCTTACCTCATTTATGTTACTTAAAGGAGTCAGAGTAGTCATTAATACGTTGTGGAACATAATGAGCAATAATAATTATAATTAAATTAATTATTTCGATAAGTCACACTCTAACGACGAAGCGAGAACTACGATGCAATTACAATGATACAAAATGGATTCTACGCTAAGTTTGATTTGATATTACCCTCTTTTTTGTGTTATAAAAATACAAGATAGAAAAAAACAGTGTTTTTCAATTTCTTAAATAAGTATGTTATAGTTATTGCCGCCATCGGTTGTATGCTATGCTATATTTTGGAGAAATTTTGCTTATACTAACAATGAGGTGACGTCATATGTTATTCAATGTAATAAATAAAAGTCATTTAAGTTATTAGTGTACACAGAAAAACGTAAATTATGCTAAAAATCTATTTTCGCTTTCATTTTTCATTTGAAATAATAATATTTGCCTATGTCATTATTAAAACCCTTTACAAGTCCAGTGCTGAGCGTAGGCCTATGTTCAGCAGTGGACTTGTAAAGGACTGTAATGATGATGATGATGATGAATATTTAACTTATGGGGTATTTTAAAGTTTAATATTGAATAATTTTATTTATGAAAAGTAATTTCTTCTGTATAGTGAAGCCGTTTTACAAACACATATTGCATTTGGAACAAAATCGAGACTAGAAACAATTAGCGGCAGGCCTTACAAATATTTGTCCCAAGCGGGAATCAAATCCACGAACTCGCAGCGCCATAATCAAATGTTAGCTACCAAGCAATCACACAAGTGAACATATATAGTGTAAAATGTTACGTTGTAGTGTCATGCTGCAGTGTTATGCAATATCCTTAATCCTTACCCGGTCAAGTTAACTCGACCGGGTAAGGATCACACTTGCGCAGATACCAGCATGAATTAACAGAATAATGCTCCTATGTTTCGCATGGCAAGTCACGAGTACAAAAAACCCTTTTTACCCCAACGAGACATTTCGTCTTAGTACTCAGAGGTAAATCAAGGAGTAAGTGTTTTTCACCAGATCCGCCGCTGGGGTCAGGGAGGCTAGTGCTTCTGAGTGCTCGTTTTTCCTGGCCCCATGGACTTCGCGCATTGGACACGGGGGCGACCGTTGCGCAGGTGTAGTTGGAGGCCGTGGAGGAAGGCGCGCCATGTGTTTCCGTGCGCCTTACTTGAGAAGGAAAAAGGGGAAAGTAGTCCTGTTCCGAGGAGGCGTCGCCATGGTGCGGCCAGCGATGGTGGGGCCGCGGATGTGTGCGAAAGCGTTCCCGTGACGCTGCCAATATGCGACTAAGGTGGAACATCATGGGGTTTTAGTCGGTGCGAGTCCGATATAACGTGTCCTTGCCCCCGCGAGGCGGGTATGCGTAGGCATTTCCCCATGTAAAAAAAGGAGTAAGTATTTTTGGGTCACAGCATTCGCTTATCATCGGTTTGTTTGTTCGTTTGTCACCCCTTTCCATAAAAAATACATAGGTTAAATTTCGAAAACTCATAAAATATGCATAAAAATTAAAATTAAACATATTTTTTATATTAAATAGAAAAAATCTTCTGTAGTGTAAGAATATGTTAACGTTTATGTTGATAAATAAAATGTACAGCATATTATTATTATATTTTTCAGGATCACTGAAATTCATTACCCCATATCATCCAATGGGTGTCGTAAGAGGCGACAGAGGGAAACAAATCTGGAGATGGACAGCGTCTTAAACAAAAATAAAAAAACTACGGTTACGGTACACCTTGCTAAGCGTGGTAACTAACTATTCCGCCATATGAGGCTATCTATGGATATTTGTTCTTATTGCAACCATTTTTTAAACTGTCCTATAATAACCAAAATTAAAGGATTGTTTCTTAATTGCTTTGTTTACGTTTGTGAATATGTAATTTGGCAAAAACATATAGAATTATTTTGCCAGCAGCTTATATCACGCTTCTTAACTAAAAGATAAAACATAATTTACTTTCTAATATAATTTGGTTGCAGTATTTCATCAAACATCAAATGCATATACATTTTTACATACTTTTTACACGCTAAAGCTCTGCTAATAACTTTGTTCGACTATGTCCAACAGTGGACTTTTTTTTTCTTTATTTTCTTTAAAAACGTTACCCCACAGTTTACATACATAAATTGCACAAGAACAAACATACAGGTACGGAACAATTACTTGTAGGCCATACAAATACTTGTTCTGTGCGGGAATCGAACCCGCGGGGCTCAGCGCTATAACTCATTGCTAAGCTATGCGCCACAGAGCCGTAATGGTAACGGTATGGAAGACAATTGGGATCAACCATTAAGTTATTAGCAGATATTTAGCGCGTAAAACGTATGTAAAAATGTACATATGCATTTGATGTTTGATTTACAATAAAAAGTAAATAATATTTTAGTTTTTAGTGAGGAACATGATATAAGCTGCTGGCAAAATAATTCTATATATTTTTGCCAAAATACATATTTACAAACGTAAACAAACCAATTAAGCAACAATCCTTTAATTTTGGTAATTAAGGGACAGTTTTTAAATAGGTCGCAATAAGAACGAATAAATTGAATTTGGAAAGGGATGTTTGTTAATGAGTTAAAATCCAAACAGGTATATAAGGGTTAAGTACATTTTGACAGGCATCACTATCACCCAGTGTATTTTAGTGAGATGTTTCCAGTGTGTCAACACAGTACTTTAGGCATGTCGTTTGTAGGTGATAATTCTAGTAATTACGAAAGTTTCACCTTCAACGCTGAAATTATGAATACCTCGAACTTCGAAACGCAGATAGTAAGTCAATTTATTATTTTAATTACTATTATGTTCGACAAATATATACTTCAAAGGAGTAGGGATTTTAGGCAAACCGTGGTAGATCTGAGGATAAGTGATCGACATAAACTTTCAGTACGCTAGCTAACAGGGTGTATAGTGTTTTTCTAAACAAGAAGGTTTACTAACACACAGTCCACCTGATAGTAAGAGGATTTCTGTAGATACACCATTATATATAAAAATAGTGAAAGCTGAGTTAAAAAAGTATAAATAATAAGTTGCTGTGACTTAGTGTATTGAAGAATTAAGTGCCAACTTCAGAAGCTATAAATTGACTTTATTTTTATATATAACGTTACTTTTATTTTTTAAGTCGGTTTTAACTTTATTTAAAGTGTTTTTATTTCAACTGCTTGAGATAACTAATTCAACATTAAGGTAACAACTAGTATTAAGCTTACTTAGTAATAAACAAATATTAAAATCACTGTTCAGAAATATATCGAGTAACATGCACACAAAACCTAGTCCAAAGCAAAATCTTCTTTTTGAAGTGGGTTAGAAATCGAAAATTAAATGTTATCTTCAAGAACCATGATGCCTTGTTATCATCAAAAAGGTTCTGACTGTCATCACTCATCACAGACCATACAAAACAGCCTACAATTTTTGCTGCTATTTTATACCGGTATTCCGTGGGATCATGTACTTCCTCAGTGGATAGATTAGTGCTACAATCATAATACAGCTGCAGCATAGCTCTACTCTGCAAAGTGTACAAATATAATTTATTTATTTAATTATTTCAGGAGGAGAATCTCCCGTATCAACAGCTTTTATCGTATAGCGACTTTTCATTACAACACGGTCGAAATTTTGTACCTCAGAACGATCAGGTAAATTTATTAAATTTTTATAATCAAGAAACAAACATGTTTGGAAACATGTTTTAATGCTTATTTATATTTTCTAGCGCCAAGAGCTCGAGTCCTTCACGTATAATTGGGATGAATTCAGAGCGACGTCATCGTACGGAACCCATATCAAGCCTGAGAATAACCAAACACATTTTTACTGTTTCGCCAGTGATAATTCAGTATATAGCTATAAAGTGAGACAATACTTACACTTATTTTACTACATTTGAATCACTGTATTTAGTATCTTTAAAAATTCATAATTTTTTTTAGATACAAAACTCGGTGAGAAGAACTGAAGACCTGCCATTTACGAAACTTCACACTGGCAAAAAGTGTCGGCGCCATTTGATAAGTATGTACGACAAATATTAATAAATGGCCTTTCTCTCTGTTATGCTGTTTTGTTATTTTGTTCAATAAACTTATATCTTTATGTTATAGATCAAAGTTCACATTTTATTACGAAGCGCAAACAAAGGACTGTTTTTAATACGAAACAAATATTAATGTTAGAGAATATTTTTAAGAAGAATCCATACGTAAGCAGAGAAGAGAGAAAAATGTTAATGGATATGTTAAACGTAAGCGATCCAGTAATAAAGGTGTGGTTTCAGAACCGTCGTCGATTATCAAGCAAAAGAGATAAAGAACTATCAGATTATTATAACTCAGATTCATCTATTGAGGAAAATGATTCGAATTTGACTTTAGATTATGTTGAATCGAAAATAAATCAAGCTGATGAATTCGGGTATGTGACGTTGGATGACAGAGCAATGAGAGAATTAATAACTGTTATTGACTCTCGACTTACTATCGAAATTGATTTGGATGAGCCTTGCAAGGAATTTAAGGATGATACCTCTAGTACAAATATAATTTATGAGCCTATTTCACCAGTAAGCATGCAAGATGGTGAGGAAGATGAACATATTTGTGCATCTCGTTGGCAGCCTCACGAACCCGAAGAGTCCTTAAGACGTTTATTTGATGTACAAGCTTTTATAATCAAGTGATGTTTTTTCTCAATAAAATACCCTGATAATTTATTATTTTATTGTTTATTTGCTAAGCGCCTGCTGTAAGTTAAAAGTTAAGCTATGCTAACTTTTTGCTCTAATTATTAGCTCTCTTGTTTATGTATGCTCTCTTGTTTATGTAGACATATATCATCATCATTATAGCATATCACAAATCTACTGCAGAATAAAGGCCTCCCCAAATAGTGCTTCCTAGTAAGCCAACTGCATCCATCCACTTCCTCACAGTGACATCCAGTTCCTTCTTTCCAAGCCTGGTAACTATGCTAAACACTATGAGCTACGAAATAAAGGCAAGTATAAGGAGCATGGGGAAATCATTACATAATTTATGTTAAACATGTTAGCTCTAGCTGATATTCGAATCCAGAATTGGATTTTAAACGAAATTTTTTTAATTATTTCATTCTACGGACGATAATAATAAATATGAATATTCATGTATAAATAATTTCTGACAGTAATTATTCCTGCATGTTGAAATAAAGCTTGCGAAAGAAGTTGACAAAAGTTAAAAGCTTCGTACAGTCTTATCGTGTTTGTCTATGTTGTATTATTTGTATATATAAACAAGCTAAACCCGACAGACTTTTTTATATAAAATAGTGACAAACGAGCACACAGTCCACCTGATGGTAAGTGGTTGCTGCGGCCCATAGACATCTACATCTATCCACGATTACAAATCAAATTGCAGATGCGTTGTCAACCGTGAGGACTAAGATGTAATGCCTCGTTTCCAGTAAAAAGGGTTTCCGGTTCTCTATACTCACCATACAAAACACAGCACCATTAAGCTACCATTTCACGCTGGTATTTTGTGAGAGCGTGGTCCTTCCCCGGTCGAGCCGACCCATTCTTGCTACAACTATACTACTAATATAACTACAGCATGGCTCTACCACGTATAAAACCTGCCAGGTAATATCATAGGTTGTGTTCAGCAACGTTCTTTACTTTAGAGATTACTTATAATTTAATTTATTAACTGCCGCGTTTAATTGAAAAAAAAGCAAATAATATCAAAAAAAAATAATTTTGTTTGTTCCAAATTTCATTTTCAATGGTTTTTTTAATTTGTAAATATAAACTGTTCTATTTAAAAGTACATGTAAGTATATACAAATTTTTATGGTATTTGATTAAGTAGATTTTGGGTGAAACTATTCATATATGCATACATCCTCTTTTATATGTATAGATTTCAGTCAGTAGTCTTTAAGAATTTATAAATTTTTAATTAAAATTATAATTAAAGTTACAAAGATTAAGTTTTAGTCAAACGTAATCTATACAAATGTTTGACTGTATTAGTTAAATAAAATCAAAATCATATATACAATGAGCATTTATTCAATATAAAAATAACATAAAAAATTGTTAAAAAATAACAAATATTTTTAAATATATAAGTAGTATTTCCCAAAAGATAACTTACTTTGTGCTTTTACCTAATTAAGTATTTAATATGTACATCATAAAGATTGTTATAGTTAAAAGTCAATTGTTTTTACAAGGAAATGTAAGATGAAAATTTACTGTCAGCCGCAGTGCTAGGGTTTTGGTTTGTAGCATCTGGTGTTGCCAAATATGTAAAATACGGGTCCTGTGTGAATGGCAAATTTGCGGTTCTCGATTGTAGATTGTTATCCTCGTAGGTTGGCGTTACTGTCGTCGAAATAGGCGCATTGAATATATACGTATCTGTTGGAGGCGGATGCATAACAACCCCACTAGATAATGGATTATAATACGAACCGGTCGAGTACCGTGTTACATCCTCGTTTAGTTTCAAGTTTACTCCGTTAGGCACATAGCTGTCCGACTGTAGCGAAGATAGTGTATTAGAATTCGGCTGCAGTGAATCATCGGTTCCGTAACGATAAACCTCAGACATCGGTGAGTAAGCAGCTCTACTTGTTCCTGCACTATAGTACGACGAATATGACAAGTTGGGAGTATATGCTGGCAGCTCAATTTTTGAGGATCTTTCCATCAAGTTTTGTGAACCTTTGATCACTGTTTTTAAAGAGTTAATTGAAGAGTAATCTGAAGGTCTAGATAACATGTCGTTGGAACCAACATACATTTTATGATGACTTGCGTGACTGTCTGTGAGCAATCTTCGATGACGATCATGCCCGCCGCAACTTCTACCATGGCTCATCTTATGATCTTGAGTGGGTGACGTTTCTTTAGAACTCGACGGGCTGCTGTCATCCACTGATGAGGAGGGTTTGTTATGCTTATTGTCCTTCTTATATTTCATTCTTCTATTTTGAAACCATATTTTAATTTGGCGTTCTGAAAGCTGGAGATAATTTGCCAGTTCTATGCGTCTCGGTCGACATAGATAGCGGTTTTGATGAAACTCATTTTCCAACTCCACCAATTGTGAACTCGTGTACGCTGTACGGGCTCGCTTCGTAAATCCCTTCTGGTATGAAGCCGTGTCTGTAGGCATATCTGAAAAATAATAATAAATAATAAGTAAATTATATTTATCCTTTCTTTTATTTATATAGTTTTTTTACTATAGTTTTTTTACTTTAATTTTAATTCTTACCGTTTGATATAGAAGAAGCTGCACTTATGACAGGGTTGTTATTTGTCGAAGAAGTTTTGCTCCAGGAAGAACTCTGAAACACGATGTAATTTTATGTGAATCACTTATAAAAATGCGTCCGACTACTTCAATGTAATTAACACAATAATGCAATACTATATAGTATATTCCTTAATTGCTTCTATCTGAGACCAAATTAAATGGTCATTACTAATCCGGTTATTTTGTGGTAAATCACAGTTTTAACCAGAGTTTACAAGAAAGTTTTACTATGCGAATAGAACCGGTATATTGGAAACATTAAGGCGTATATTACTTTGAAATATTTACCTGGTTGGGAAAACTGGATTCACGTAAATCGTTTATGTCCCTTACAGTACCTTTTACAACATCGTTTTCGATACCGTTTCTATGGTGACATTGTACAGCTTCATTAGGTAAATAATTTCTATTGTAAGTCATTTGGTTGTCCATTTGAATATTAGAAGAAAATATATCACTTTTGTTCAAACAATCATGAGATGTCACTTCCTCAGTTCCCGAACCGTAGTCGTTATGGGAACCGTTACTTATATTTTCATAATTGCATATTTGATAATCATATTTTGACTGTAAATCCCCCTGTGCGTTGCTCGCAGCATACGACTGGTGAAGCCCAAGAATATCGTGAATACTAAAACCTGTCGAATCTCTTGAGTTATAATCTTGCGCGAAGTTATTCGAAACCACGCTTAATGCCTCTGTCTTGCAATCTGGAAACACATTTTCTTGCGTTCCATAGTTAACCCCTTCGGATAAAATATCTTCTACTCCATGTGACGTCAGTGTGGTCAACTTGTATATATGTTTTTGATTTTGTTCTAGCACTAAATTTGAATTATACTGCGATGTAATTGTAGAAGAGAACTCGGATGAAGATGAGTCCCTTGATTCTTGATCGGATTGCAAGCTTGGTGGCGATGGAGTCGATGAAGACATTTTTAACAACTTTTAACACTGATTTTCTAAAATATATACACAATGTCATTGATATACAAAAATTATACACTAGCGACCGTACCGTTAAAGATTTGTTTACTAAATGCTTTTTCTTCACCTGAATGTCGTTAATTTGGTAATGACTTTATTCGTTTGTGTGCTGTGTTCTGTTAGAGCCGATTTGTTTGTGTGCGACCGATAAGACGGACATACCGGGTCTCCGATAATAAACGAATACAAGATAATAGTTTAAAATATATCTCAGTAGCTAAAAGGCCTGTCAGAACTCCTTAAACTAAACTAGATAATTGGGTCTCGGTTACTGATATGTACAGGATTATTCGAATGCATTTTGTTTCCTTATTCAACCCGTGCCCTTAATTTTTATTTAGTAAAAAAATTTTAAATTAAATGTTTGTTATTTTATTTTAAAGCTTGATTTTAAACTTACATAAATAAGTAGCAATAAAATTGTATTACTAAAACATTTAAAATCGTAAACGTTACTTTAAAATGTTCTTTGTCTCAATATTTAGGTTGATACGTATGCCTTGAACTAGGTGGCGATATGACGAAACCACAGTTGCTTACGTCGCCAAGTCCAAGCGAAGGTAATGTATGTAGGCCCCTTACCTACACGCCGATATAAAACTCGTTAAGATAAAATTCAATCTTATATGAAAAATTTAATACCGAATGTATCTGTAGCGTTTCAAATTCGATTTTCCTTCTGAATGAAGAATTTTAAAACAAAGAGTTATTATCTAAAATATTATTTTTGTATACTTTTTTTATAAGATAGCGTGACAAACGAGCACACAGTCCACCTGATGGTAAGTGGTTGCTGTAGCCCATAGACATCTACATCTATCCTCGATTACGAATCAACCGCAAGGAATACTATGGAATGCCTCGTTTCCAGTAAAAAGGGTATTCGGTTCTCTAAACTCACCATACGAAACACATCAGTATTAAGTTACTATTTTACGCCGGTGTTCTGAGAGCGTGGTCCTTCCCCGGTCGAGCCTACACATTCGTGCTACAACTATACTACTAATATAACTGCAGCATGGCATTAGTTTAATACTAAGGTTTAAGCGTGATGGCATAATTCTACTTAGTTTCAATAATCTCATGATATAAGAATACAGTAACATTCGTTATTACGCAGCAGTATTATGGCTATAAATACAATTAGGTGTTTTTTAATAGAAGAGGGGGCAAAAAAGCATGCGGCTCACCTGATGGTAAGTGATTACCGCCGCCCATGAGCAACTGCAACACCAGGGGAATTACAGGTGCGTTACCGGCCTTAAAGAAAGGAGTAAGCTTTTTAGTTTTAGCTTTTTTAATCGGTTTGATTTGGGAAGAACCGCGCATTCACATAATCCCAGCGTAAAATAGCAGCATGGTACGGCTATGCTTCGTATGGCGAGTATAAAAACACACAAATCGTTTTCTTTGGTGACATGGTAATTCACCTGCTTCCTCAGGGTCCTTTGACTTTTCATAGATGATAGTAATTGATCCAAAGCATCCACTTACCATTACTTGGACTTTGTGTTACAAAACTTAACGTTCTATTACTGCGCTGGAACTATCTGCTCACGATGGAAAGCAATATATGTATGTATTTATTTAGAACAGGTTATTGTAAATAAATAAATAAAAAATATTACTATAACTATAAGAGCCGTGGTAGCTCAGATGGTTAACGCTCGCTGTAAATATAACAGAACGCGAGTAACCCGGGTTCGATCCCCGCCGGCACCAATGAAATTGTTAATTGCAATTTTCAGTGCTGATATACCACGTGCTCAGTGGTGAAGGAAAACATCGTGAGGAAACCTGCACGTCTGAGGAATAAGAAAAAAATTACTATAGAAGACATGTGAAGTTCGCCAACACGCATTGGGGCTGCGCGGCGGACACTTCCTTGCCCTAAAACCCTGTCAAAAATGAGGGGAGGCCTGTGCCCAGCAGTGGGACATATATATGCTGTAACTTTACTTTACTTTTTACTATAAATATTACAAACTATTGTCAATAAACAAAATCCAAGCATTGTGTGAGGATTCCGTTGTCATTCAATAAACATTTATAATGTCTGTCTGTGTCTAAAGTAGCTCACCAAAATTAAATAAAAAATAAGATGTATATTTTTTGGTATATATAAAGGTACAATAAAATCTATAAATAACAAAAACATTGGGAATATATTTTAATGAAGTAAATTAAAATATATTAGCAATATTGCTTTTTATCCTATCTTGCACTTAATTAGAGGAAGCAATATTTTATTCGCTTTTTTTAGTGGGATAGTTGACGTAACTTGCATTGAAACTAGGTTTATTGTGGGATTTCCCTGTTGAAAGTTATATTCTATATGTGTCTTACTGATGAACATAGGTCTTTTCTAATTTTTTGGAGCCGTAAATGTCCTGCTTCAATCATAAATTTTTCATTTTACCGGAAATGAAGGTTGAAACGATGTTTTTTTGCAATATTGAATACGTGAACGGGCTGAATCTGAATGACAGGGTGAGAAATTGTGTGATAAGAGAAGAGTGTGGTTTGCAAGATGATGTTGTGACCAGGATTAAGAAAGGAATGCTTCGGTGGTTTGGTCATGTGGAAAGAATGAATGAGGAAAGAGTGACAAAGAAAATTTATGTTGCAGAAGTAAATGGCAGAGTCGGAAAGGGACGTCCTAGGCGAAAATTTATGGACCAAATTGGCGATTTATTGAAAACGGGCCAAATTAGGAGTACCCTTAACCGACGAGCATGTGTGCGTAGGTGTATGGATGTGAAGGAGGCGAGATAGGTGTGTCAGGATCGTGCCAAATGGAAGTCTGTAGTCTCTGCCTACCCCTCTGGGTGACAGGCGTGAGTGTTTATGTATGTATGTATGTATTGAATACGTGGTAATTCAGCACATAAAATTATGATCGATAATTTTATTGGTGACGGCGGGGACTGAAGTCAGTTCACTGACGTACTCTGTAATTAGAAGCCGTGTGCCGAGCCTGAGCTAATACGGCCCACTCACAGCTTACGTTCTCACTATTTCACTACTGTACAAATAGTAAAGTGACAGCAGTGAAGCACGCCAAACTTATAACTTTATTAACTATTTATTTTATAGTTTTAGTATTATTGATTACGTCATACAAAGTAACGGAATAATTTTGTCGGTGTTCAATATTATTAGGGATGTAACGATACATAATTGTTCCGAAACGATATCGATACCGATTATTGTAATAAATAATCGGCGATATCGATAACGATACTTTTATCGGCGACTGAGTAAAAATAGAAAAAAAAAGAATAATGAAAAATTTTCTTTATTATGCATATAAGCTACCTACATTTATCAGAGACTGAACCTTGAGAAGGTTGAAAACCAAAGTTTCAAATAAAAACTTCAATTCAAAAATTCAAATTTCAAAGAAAATATTTATTTATATGAAATAATCAAGAATATTACCTGGCAATCAAAGCGCTAATTAAGAAAGTAATTTTCATTATACAGAGTGGTAAAGTAAACCGATATAAAAGATAAAGTCAGTAATTAAATTTAACTTTTGGTAGATTTTAGTGAAGAAAATAAAGTTTGTTTAAATTATTAGCAGATAATCTGTTAACCAAATCATTTTGAAAGATACAACATATACTCTGAGACAACTGAGCTGAGCAAGAATTTTTTTTATTTTATTTATAGGATAGGATGACAAACGAGCACACAGTCCACCTGATGGTAAGTGGTTGCTGTGGTCCTTAGACATCTATATCTTTCCTCGAATACGAATCAAAATGCAGATGCGTTGTCACCCCTGAGGACTAAGATGGAATGCCTCGTTTCCAGTAAAAAGGGTCTCCGGTTCTCTACACTCACCATACGAAATTCAGTAGCATTAAGCTACTATTTTACGCTGGTATTCTGTGAGAGCGTGGTCCTTTCCCGGTCGAGCCGACCCATTCCTGCTACAACTATACTACTAATATAACTACAGCATGGCTCTGCCACGTATAAAACGTTGCGCGCGCGTTGCTCGTTTCGTGCGCTTTTCAAACTTTTGATACCGGTTGTATAATCGGCGATGCCGATATATCGGTCAGCCGATTATATCGACCGATATATCGGTAGCACTATCGGAATCGTTACATCCTTATCTTTATTATTATTTAAATTTAAAATGTTTTGTACTTATTATCTCATACCTATTTAAAAATTAAGTTTACAAAATTGTATTGGTTTATTAACTGCATTATTTATTGATTAAAACTACTTTTACGGATTTTATCGCGTTTAATTTTACTTTTAATTATTTTTATTTTTAATTCCCGACTTTCTGTATATATTACTCTACTCTATGTTTCCGACGTTTCGGGTGCTTTCCAGCACCCATGGTCACGGGGGACTGAGGTGACTGACATCCCGATATCATTTTTAAACCCGGAGTACCTTCAGCTTTTTTAATTATTGTTTATGGTCCGATCTATGCAAAATGAACTGATTATGTCCCGAGGTCTTACAGTGGTTTGCTTGGGTTTAGTTTTAATTTTATTGATTATAGGATTCGAAGCAGGTGGTAGTACCCAGCCTCCTTTATTGAAATTAGGACGTTTTTTTATTTCAATAGTCTCACGTATCATCCTTGGTAGGAATTTGTGTTCTTTGGTGGTGTGTAGGGCGATTCCCCACTAGATGGAGTGAAGTCCTGGTAAGACATGCAGGAAGTCGATTGATGCAAATAGCTCAGGACCGTGTCTTGTGGCAATCCTCGGGGCGAGGCCTATGTTCAGTAGTGGATTTGTGTAATATTGATGATTAATTTTGTAGATTTAATGGCAGCTTGTACTAATTGTTAAAAATACTAATATTTCTTTTATTTATAATATTCTTTTAGGCCAGTATGGTAAAGCAAGCGCAAATTTTTTTTAATAAAATTGAAGCGGCAAGCGAATTCCTAGTTCACCTGATGGCTGCTGCTAGACGGCAGAAATAGATAAGGACGTGATATCTACACAGACGGGCTTCTAACCAGAAACGAGTTCTAACACCTAGAAGACAGAGTTCCTTTCAAATTTTACACTACTGAGCTATGTTGAGCTAATACTATTTACGCTAATATTTAATAATATTTTAGCCGTGGTAGCTCAGATGGTTCGCGCTCGCTGTAAATTTCACAGTAGGTACGTGAGTAAGCCGTGTTCGATACCCACCGACGCTAATAAAATCTGCATGTCTGAGAAATAAGAAAAAAAAATATTTCGAAGACATGTGAATTTCGCCAACACGCATGGGGGCAGAGTGGCGGACGATTCCTTGTCCCTAAAACCCTCTCAGAAATGAAAGGAGACCTGTCCCTTGAAGTGGGACGTATATAGGCTGTAACTTTACCTTTTAATAATATTTACGATGGTCAAGTGTATATTTTTAATAACACTTTCAAAAAAGGAATACTAGAGATGCTTTAAACACTATTAATATTCCCGTTAACTATTTTTGCAGTTCAGTTTTTTTTTTGCTTTTTTCATCTTAGTTGTACATTTTTAATAGTGTTACGTACATTTTATAAAATTATGTATTTGCATGCCATTGGTGAAATATACTTGTACTATTTTTAATTATGGTGTCTGTAACCACCATATTTCTTGCAAATAAATTTTTATTACTCGTATTATCATAGTTACAGAAAAGTTTAACCATAACCCAAGTCAATGAGAGTTTCACTCTTAACTTCCGTAATATTGTGTTTTTGTGAATTGCGCTGCCCTTCGATTCGATATCGTCTAACGGATAGCGTAAATTCGTCAGCTGCACAACTGATGCATCCTGAAGCTATTGTCCTGATTTGATTAATGCGTTTGGCCCGTGAGAGCTATAGGATTTTGCGGCTTACTTTTATTGCCAGTGTTGATGTCGAATAAAAAGGCGCCTTAACCGTAGAAATGTGGCTTAATGCTTGTTTGGTGTAGATTTCTGGAATTCGTCTATAATATAAGGATAAAGGATAAAATATACCATGCCTGCGAATAAAATTTTAAATATTAGGTTAAAAAACATTAATTATTTACATGATAAATATATTTTATTGCGAGCGTGCGATTGCTGCTCACGAGGTTCTAGGTTCGAATCTCGTGTCAGGCCAAAGTCAATCATTGAGTTTTCCTGTTCGGAAATTCTCAGTAGCAGCCGGGAGTTAGGAAGAGAGGAGTTAGGAAGTTGGCGGTGTTTCACACCTATGCCTTGGAAAACACGTGAAGCCGTTGGTCTCACGCCTGATCTCACTCCGGTCGTGTCGAGTTACCATCCCATCGAACTATGACAGTGAGGGAGTGCACCTGTGCTTGCTCATACACTTGACCACTATAATCTTGTGCTGCGCAGATGGCTAGTCTCCGTCGAGACTGGCCGCCGTGATTGAAATTCGGTCTGGAGGACATTATTATTTTATTATTCCCACCATCTGGGTGACAGGCGTGATAATTTTCGTAGTTATGTTATACACAGTGAAACCTGGTTAAGTGGGAGCTGGATAAGTGAGAAACCTCTATTATTGAGAACTACAATGAGGTCCCGGCACTTTTTCATCGAATTATCTCTGTTTATGGGACTTTTCGAACCTGGTTAAATGAGATTTGATTTCTAGGATTCTTTAAATGTTTACCTCTACGATTGGGACTCTGGAGCTCAATTCCCTTTATAAGTGAGACAATTCATCAGGTTGGGACAGGTTTTGACACGACTGTTTACAAAAAATTGAATTTCTAACAATCAAATACAAACAAATATAACCGATTACTTTAAGTTATAAACTTTACTGTATTGTATTGTTTTTTTTTAATAATAAATACAAACCTACACTTAATTTATAACACCAAAAATAGGCATTTTCATTAACATTTTCATCTTTATAAGGAATAACGGTACATTTCGACCTCTATAAGCGGGGGCCTCTGTAAATGAGACGACTAAATTTTAAACCTGTCTAATTGGAAAACTGGATAAATGAAAACCTCTTCAAATGGTATAAAATCTTTGGTCCCTTGAAATCCCAATTAATCAGGTTTCACTATAATATATACGAGTGTGTAATTTCGTTTTGTTGTGTACAGATGTGTCAAATAGTAATTAAAATAATTAATAAGTATGTGCTTAGTCGTGACCCCCTTATAACAATACCGGTAGTAACTATGACATACTTTTGTTATATATGTGTTAGTGATTTTCTGGAAGTGTTTAGCTTTATCTATTAAAAGTACCAGAATAAGTACTAAAACGCGGAACAGCCCCTTCAACCTGAGTACCAGGAACACTCGAACCCCGCCTCCATCAACCCCATCCCTGCAGGCACCTACTTCAAGCGACCAATCGACGCTATTCAAATTCCTGGATGACAACTATTGAACAGTGCCTTAACGAGGTGTACGAGGTTGAAAAAAGTATTCCATCTGTAGCGATAGAGCACATTTCACGCACTCCGACCAGAAAATGCGCATCAACTCGCTTTGTCGAAAGGTATGCCATGGTAAATCACAGTAGGTAGTCCAGTACCTGTCCATCAAAAACTCGCAGATAGGGAAGTGTTCGAGTGCATCTTCGAACAAAATATTGCTCATAAATTTCCCGATGCCACGCGTGAGTCCTTTCTGACAACAGTAAAAAAACCGGCCAAGAGCGTGTCGGGCCACGCTCAGTGTAGGGTTCCGTAGTTTCCCGTCCGTCACAATAAGTGTTCCCACTTATGAGTTTAAAGGTGGGTATCCATTATCGTCGCGCTCCGCGCTCCTGCAACTGCTCCCGGTAGTGGGTACTGTTGTTTCCATCCAAGTTCAAAATGATTTTCCTAGAAAGTCCTTATAAAGTTCTACTTTTCAGATTTTTTTTTTATATTTTCTAAACTTATGGTTCAAAAGTTAGAGGGGGGGACACATTGTTTTTTACTTTTGGAGCGATTATTTCCGAAATTATTGACATTATCAAAAAATGATTTTAGTAAACCCCTATTCATTTTTAAATACCTTTCCAACAATATATCACACGTTAGGGTTGACATTAAAAAAAAATCACTTCCCACTTTACACATAGGGGGGCTACCCTAATAAAACATTTTTTTCCACTTTGTCGGCGTGATTGATACACATATTGGTACCAAACTGGTTCAGCTTTCTAGTGCTAACGGTCACAGAGATTAAGCGAGGACGGACAGACGGACAGACAGACATGGCGAAACTATAAGGGTTCCTAGTTGACTACGGAACCCTAAAAATGAACCATAAATCAGGTAAGAAAAACCTTCCTACTTGCAATTGTCGAAGTGTCACCTAGCATCAGGAAGGCCCTTATCAATCAAGGACGAATATATATTATGCCTCATGCCCAGTTAGACTTTACAACAGTAAAAAGATGCTTCAACTACCAGCTATGAATATCTGAATAAATTAAATTACGAAGGCACAGTTGTTAAAAATTCTAAAATACCTAGTTTGTATTAATTGTAGGTAACAAATAATTGTTATTTAGTTATTTTATTTATTATATAATATAGTTTAATTATTTAAATTATGTAGCGTCCTGCATATAACCCACATTGTAAGTGATGATCTGAAACATAGGTACTCAACCTAGTTCAGTCAGCTAGCTAATATAATAAAATTGAATTTTCAATTTTTCTTTTGTAGATTCTACATTATTAAGCTAGGTACATATATTTTTAATTTTATTATAGCAAGTTATTTTTGTTAGACTTATTGTTATTTTATTTAACTGTAATCACATTTGTTCTCGTATGTAAACATGAAACTGTAAATGGAAATGTAATTGGAAATGAAAAAAAAATAAAAAAAATATTTACGTACATTCATGTAGATAATTGAATGTCCGTTACGCTCGAATTATTAATAAATCTGATAGTAATGATAACTTGTCATTATCGACTTAAAAAATTAAAATTTTACTTTATTTTAATGCATGACGCACTTTTTTTTTCTAGGTTACTCAGTTTATTCAGTGTTTTTTTTACAGTAATCACATACAAATTTTAACCTATACACATCATAGCTGAAAAGCGGCTTATGTATTTTGGACCATGATGACTTAGGAGATAAGGGCACGTTTATAAATTTACGTACTATGAAAAGAGTGACCCGCATTCAATCACCACCACAAATCAATTTGTTAATAACGATTTAAAATACTGATGAAAGGTAGCCTAATATCTGAGAAATTTAAATATTTTTAGGAATGTGATGTTGGCAAAAACCTACAAGCATTGATCCCTAGGGTTAAAGTGCTCGTAGGCAAAAACTCACTGAGACAGGGCGGCAGGCTCACGAAAATGATGTGGCTTTTTGAGCAGGCGCTTTTATTTCAACTATTTTTAAATAGTCCAACTATACTTTATATTGCCATCATCATAATATCCTTCATCTCAAATATAACTTACTTCTAACCACGTTTTTCTCAAATAAGAACAGAATTTCTGGTCTATGAATGACTAATGATTCTGTAAATATTATTATAAATGCAAAAACTAACAAAAATACTTAAAATTTTGTTAGTTCTGTGGCTGATTACAACTTTAAGTGCTGATTTAAAACGTTCTCAGTCGCGGAGGAGCAGTGTGGTCTGTAGCTGTAGTGTAATTGTGTAATCTTGTGGAAATCGTGATTGGCTTCGCATACACATTAGACGTTTTGTTTCGTTGTATAGCGTAAAATGTATCAGACTGGATTAAAATTAAACGCCTATGAATTTTTACATGCTTTATATTCGCTGTAATTATGTATGTATGTATACATTTAATGGAATTTTATAATTCAGTGTTTACAATTGGAAGTGCCAGACGTCTTAATAATCAGAATTTTTTGCTAACGTAGGTATTAAGTACTGATGACAATACAACAAATTCATAGTGCTAAATTAGTATTTTTGATGAATGACTTAGTATTTTACTAGGATTTATATAGCTCATGATCAATGCAAGTTAAGTTTTATTTACACATTAATATTATTTATATCGTATTTTAATTTATTAAACATTATCACAGTGCAAAAACGCAGTTGCAAAGTGATTTCCACCGGCTAACGAATCCTACCAGAGTTACATAAATGCACTAGAGTTTTGAAAAGCATACTATCGAAAATATACGGTATTTAAATTAAATTATTTAAATAAAAATATTGCGACCGTTATACTATTAAATTTCGCTTCTTTTGGACAAAAGCAAACCAGTCGGTCTGAAGTCCCTAAGCTTATAACGTCAAAGCGATGATATATTACGATTTGTTCAAAGGGGACCTTTTTTTGTTCTCAACGTAATGGTTTCACTTTAATCGACTGCTGTGAGACGGCGTCATACGACAATGCTAATGCATGAGTGGATAGGAAAGTAAAATGCATCTGTTCCCGCCAACAGGGAAAAGTGGTTCAGATATTAGTACTGGAGATGGTAAGTCACTGTCAACAGTGTACTGTGAGCTGTGTTTCGTGATGTTTGGTGCTGACTATACCTTTTATTTTTAGAATTTTCCCCAAATATATGGAAATAGTGAAAGCAGGATAGTAAGATAAAAAATAACAGTTGTTAAACTACACATTGTGTTTTTAAATCACTTGAGATATTTTTGTTTTAGTACACACAACGAATGTTTAATTTTTTGTAATGCATAATAACACAATAATTATATTAAAGTGCGTTTTTCGTCAACAATTATGCGTGAATATCACTTGGGAAATTGCGCCATCTTTGTGCTCTGTGTAGAATATACGAGAGAAAGTGTTTCCAAACGAAATATAAATGCTGAAATTTAAAAGCCTATAAAGGAAGGTTTCCATGTTGGACGTGCTAAATGTTGCCTAGAGATGGCGCCAGTTTGATGATCTTGAGAATTTTTTAAATATCAAGAATGTCGCGGCCAGCTCGGTGAAGATACGAGTAATGTAAGTTATATTTTATGTTGATACAATTTCATTTTATGGTGCAATAATTTTAGAGGCGAATAACGCCATCTATATAAAGAACAGTAGAGCATGTCTAAGTGTAAGTTGGATATCTAAGTACATATAAAGTTCTTAGTTCTTACCAACTAAATCTTTCAAACAAAAACAAACATCGCATTTTTCAGTAGTTATATGTATTACATCACTTACACTATATTATGGTCACTGTTAAGGCAAGTAATGATGTTTTTAACATTTATAAAATCTAATATGAAAAGATATATAAAGCTTCAATAACACATACTTAACTAAATCACGTCATGTATCATCGATGTTATTACCGTTTTTACCGATTCTAAGTGATTATCTTAGGAGGTAAAAGACGTAAATAGGAAATGGGCAGTAGCATCTTCTTGAAAAAAAAAACTCACAAAATAATTTAAAAAAATGCGGTTGTCAATTCGACTGCTAACATCCATTGAGGCAAGGGGAAGACCTAAGATCAGCAGTGGTCTTTTGTAATGCAATAAAACCAATCACTTTATTTTTATGTAATAAATGTGACAAAGGAGCCCACAGTCCACCTGTGTAATAGTAACAAGTGGACGCTGTAACCCATAGACATTTATCCTCGACTAAGAATACCAAAACGCAGATGCGTTGTCCCCCATGAGGACTAAGATAAAATGTCTCGTTTCCAGTAAAAAAGGATCTCTACACTCACCATACGAAACACAGCAGTACAGCAGCAGCAGGCGAACAGACGATCGTACTACCAGATGTTAAACATCATTCTAAACAGTGTTTTATATCTGGCATATCATCATCATCATTATCATTACAGACCTTCACAAGTCCACTACTAAACATAGGCCTCCCCCAAGGTATGCAACAAAGCACGCCACCTGCATCCATCGACTTCCTGCATGTCTTACCAGGTCGTGACTCCATCTGTAATATTTAAAGCAAAAAATAGGTTTCGGCAGGAAGAAATCAAGAAATGTAATGGAGACCCAAAAAAAATCTGGGACAAAATTAATAGCTGGACAGGTAGGAAGAAAGCAAATATAGATGATATAGTTAAAAGATATTTTGGAGATAAAAACACAATGTACAATATATGTAGTCAATTTGCAGATACATTTACGAACGAAATTATTGCTATTAAACATAATTGTAGTATTAAATTATTAGATAGAAGTAAATATGTTAAAGAAAGTGATGTAACGTTTCGCTTTAAACCAGCTACCAGTGACACAGTGAGTAAAATTATCGATCAGCTGAGCTGTAGTAAGGCACTGACTGCATTCGAGTTATGGACCTAAAAATAATCAAGGATAGAATCTCGCCGGTCTTATCACACTTTGTCAACCTGTGTTTATCGAAAGGGGAATATCCTAGCACACTCAAAAAAGCTTTAATCAGGCCCATCTACAAGCAGGGAGCGCACTCAGAGTATGCTAACTATAGACCGATTGCTATCTTATCGGTCATTAATAAAATAGTTGAGAAGATGGTAGTCGGCCAGGTCAGCGAATTCCTGGAGCAAAATAGCATATTAGCGGATGCACAGCACGGTTTTAGGCATGGTCGTAGCACCACAACAGCACTATCACAGTTTTCCGAAGATATAAACAGTAGTCTGCACCAGGGCCATCAGGTCCTGGCGCTGTTCATAGACTTTAAAAAAGCCTTCGATACCTTGGATCATGAGATGCTGTTACAGGCCATGGATGAGTGTGGAATCAGGGGTCCAACAAATAGGTGGTTTCGGAGTTATCTGAGTGACAGAACATTACAAACCTGCATTTCTGGTGTTGCTGGTAAAGAAGCAGCGGTACAGCTTGGTGTTCCAACTGGTTCAGTCTATGGTCCCGTTGGCTACGTTATGCATGTCAACAGCGTCAGTAATGTGGTTAAAAAATCTCGAGTATATATGTACGCGGATGACATATGCCTTATATATTCCTCTAAGAATATACAAGAGGTCAGGGCTGTGCTGCAGGGTGATAATGTTACTCGTTGGGCTCATGACAATGGTATCGTACTTAACCTTAATAAGACGAAAGTGATGCATCTGTACTCACCGTACAACTTAGTGGCAAAAAATGTCAAGAGCGTGGATATAGGTATTGTGGGCCACACATATGAATGTATGCACGATAAAAATTTAAATTGTATTTGTCAAAAGCTGGAGTATGTAAGTAGATTTAAGTATCTAGGTCTGTGGGTGGACTATAATATGAATTGGAAAACACAGGTTGACGCAGTGTGTACAAAGCTCAGGGCAGTGTTAAGTAAGTTTCATATCCTGAATGCAGCGTTGAATAAGAAATCGTTGCGTGTCATTTATTTTGCTCTCGCCGAGTCAGTACTAACTTATGAATTAAATACGTATGGCCGTACATTTAAAACCTATCTTAACAGTATAAAATCGTTGCAAATCCGTTTTTTAAAATACCTTGTCAAACCACAAACAAAAATTGCATGTAAAGACAATTATGAAAAACTTTTTGTTGCATGTAAAATGCTTCCTGTACATGAGAAGGTCAAGTACCTGCTGGTTCTTGAACAGTTCTATAACGACCAATTTAAAGAACAAGTGCAAAATAGGTATAATACTAGAAGCGTTAGAGAGCGTAAACTCGTGCGACCACCAGTAAAAACTACTATGGGAAAAGAACCAACAAATATTTGACCCCCACACTTTTTAATGACCTCGATTGGCTGAGAGAGGATAATACTAGAATAAGTAAACAAACATTAAAAAATAAATTGAAATCTGTTTTCCTTAACGAAGTTGTTGAGAGATGTGAAAAAGTTAGTAAATCCTAATATTAGTAGTAGTTTCTATAGGCCAAATGTTAGTAATTAGTAATTCTTAATAAAAGCAGTTGTTTTTCTTTTTTTTTATATATTAGGCTAAATTTTAGTAAATATTTCTTAATAATAGTTTAATACCGGTTTAAAAAAAAATTAAAACTTGCTTTATTTACACTTTTATTTTTATTAGTTTATAGTTACGTATTTGAACCAAACAAGCGCTAATCCCGCCGACAAACTGTTACGCAGTTTGGTGGGTGTGAACAATGTATAAAAGTTTTGGTCCACAATAAATGATTTATTATTATTATTATTATTATCTAGTGGGGGGTTGCCCTACACTCCGCCTACCGGTACGAGGCTGCCGAGGTTATCGGCTTTTCGAGCTATATGGCCGGCCTATTGCCACTTCAGCTTACTAATCCGTTGGGCTATGTCGGTCACTCTGGTTCTTCTGCAGATATCCTTATTTCTAAGTTTATTATGCAGAGAAACCCCGATCATAGCCATCTCCACAGCTCGCTGAGCGACTTTGAGCGTCCTCATACGGCCAGCAGTGAAGGACCACGTCTCAGTTTCATAGCTCGTCACTGGCAACACGCACTGGTTGTTTTCAGGTTTTGAGGTATACCTGACGAGAAAATTTCATTCATATCGTCCACTGTATTGCAGTCTTCTAGGCACTGAAAACGGTTTTGTAATTCGAGCTTGAAGTTTTCGTGACCTTGGATTAGCGCACGAGTGGGACGGAGCGTTGATTTCATTAGACGAGACCTCTCCAACTTAACGTTTAAGTTCAGTGTGCCTCCAACCATTCAGTGATCGCTGCCAGTTCTCACCCTCGAGATCCACCACATCCTGTGGGGCCGCTTCTGGAAGAAAGAGTTTATCATAAAGAGTCCCTCTTTCTCCATAAAGTCAGCCAGCTGCTGGCCTCTAGGGTTCCGTTGCCCTATTCCAAAATTTCCTAGCTTCAGCTCACCGCTTCTTCTCTTGTGCATAGTTTTGCGTTTAAGCTTATAGTGGGTTTTGGAGGAACGCATTGCTCGAGGTTGGTGTGTAAACCTGTATTACCTTCAGCGAATACCCTTTGGTGATACTGAGTATCAAGTACGCGACCTTCGTCGACGCACCGTCAATATTTACAACGTTGTTGACAAGAGACTTATGGACGATAAATCCAACACCACGAGGGGACAGGTGGTCGCCCTCCAGGTGATAGAACAAGTTGTCGGACTCGAGGATTACGGTGTCCTCCCCCTCTCTTCGGACCTCGGATAATCCTATAATGTGCCAGTGTGCAGTGGTGCTGGGACTAGTGGTGAAGGAGTTAGTGCATGCAATTGAGGGAGGACGGGAGGTGCTCTTCAATCCAGGTAAGACTTATCATAGTAATTAGTTAGCGGAAGGTTGCAAAGTAATAAATTATTTATTAGACACTATTGAGGTCATTTAGCATAGTGCTTAGGTCCTCCAGCGATTCCGCTGTAAGGACTATATTTTCGGCAAATCGAAGGTGGGTGATGTACTCGCCATTGATGTTAATACTGTATCCTATCTAGTCCGGTAGCTTGAAAACATCTTCCAATGCAGCGGTGAAGAGTTTCGGGGATTTAACGTCACCCTGTCTTACACATCTGTGCATAGGTTGGATTGGACAGGTTTTGTACTCTGGTTCTGTACTCGGATAGCCATCGTAGCCCTTTTAGGCGTAGTTGCCAAGCTTGGTGAGTGGCTCGGCAACCGCGGTTTTTATTGTATAATTTCTGTTATCAGGAAGATGCTACTGTCCATCTCCTACGCTGCCTCCCTCTGTCGCCTCTTACGACACCCACGGGAAGATATGTAGTAGTGAATATTGTCAACCGCCACTACACTACACTAGGATCGCTTTAGGCTATTTTATCCAGAAATTGCCATCTTGTGTTTACATCATACTGTTAAGATATAGACCGACAAACTTTTTTTTATGCCTGTTTCCTCGATTTGTCGAGAGCATTTGACCTGAAGGCGTAGTAGCTAACTTGTTGCCAAAAATGCCTTTTTGAAATTGATAGGTCTTCGCGCGCTCAAACTAGATACCCCCGGCACTCTTGTAAAATGTGGCAACTAATACTACGCCGAAATCGGCGTACCCGAGCCAGTCTCGTTGCAGGCAATGTGTGAGCCGGGCTCACTGAGTATTTTATTAAATTTTGATCATAATCCAAAGTAATTTGCCAGTTTGCGTAGTGAAATTGTATAAAATGATACTACAAGAAATAAGAAAGCAAATGCGAACATATATCATCAATAAGAATCATAAAATTTCGAAATATCAACATAAAATTACACGAAACATAAACAAGTAACAAAATATAAATGACATCATTCAGTGTTCCGATTATTAATATACCATTTTTCTAAAGAAAAACCTATACATTATGTACAAAAATATATACATATTACATTCGCTATGAATAAATCGTTCAGCTTAAAGTATTTTTGGGCTACATTCATAAATAGTAACTAAACTACTAGACCATAGCATAAAATAATTTTTCCCAAATATCGGGTAATAGTTAAGCTGCTGGCACCACAATTTTTCACGCACACTAGCGTCCTTGCAAATTGTCTTATAAAGACTACAATAATGAGATGCCGCATTCATATAGCCGTTGTTTTCAGGAAGTGCGGTATCTAGTCTGGGCGCGCAAAGACCTATCAATATCTATGTGAATAAGCTTGCCGAATAAAGCTACCGTATATAATGTCAGCAGTGCTTGTGAGTTACCTTTATTTGTAATCGGAGAAAATTGTTAGGCATCTTTGAGGAATGCCGCCATTCAAGGACTAACTATACAATCAAGTGGACACAAATGTCCATAATTGTATGGAATCCCTTTTTGAATTTAGGTTTTTTGACAATTTGGTAACCTATAACCATTAGAAACACAGGCCAATTCAGACGATTAAAGAATGCGCAGGTCTACGGGAGGCAACATGATAACCCGCAGGTGAGTTCAATTGTGCAACGAGGAACGTTGCACAATAGAAGTTCACTCTGCTTAAAGTCGAAGCTAATTGCACATGCTTCTACAGAAGTGTGTTAATTACTTTTAACAAAAATAAATCGCCCTGCGCGGGCAATGTATTTTAGACGTTGTAGAGCCATGTTGCAGCTACATAGTTGTGGCACGATTGGCTCCACTTGAAAAATACCACGATCTCACAGAATACCAGTGTAACCATAAAATAGCAGCTTAATGCCGCTGTGTTTCATATGGTGAGTGTAAAGAAATTTTTAATGGAAGAGATGCATTTCATCTTAGTGTCATCAGGGTGATAACGCATCCGTATTTTTATTCTTAATCGGGGGTAGATGTAGATGTCTGTGGGCCATAGCTCCACTTGCCATCAGTTGGTCAATGCCAATGTGCTCGTTATTCACCTTTATTCTTTTAAAAGTTCTTATGCCGATATTCCAAGCTAGTGTCACAAATTCTCGGTCCAATAGATTGTTCGTGCTGTAGCAATTATACAGCTGCAGAGTAGCTGTACTACGTAAAATATTAATATAACGGTTAACTTTACCGTTGCAACCTAAAAAATGTGCACTGATGAACATATATCTCCCCAATAGATTGTCTTATAGTCTCTTTTGCCATAATTGGCACGCTTGGCAAGTGTCTTGGCAACCGTAGTTTTTTTATTTCTAGCCGCTATTAGGAGGACGCTGCTACCAACCTCCTGGTTTGTTTTCTTCGGTCGCATTTTACAACACTAACAGGATGATTTGAGGCAGTGGATAGTTCTACACCTGTAGCCCAGATAGTTTATGAATGGTTTGTTTGTGTTATGTTGTGTTAATGTTTAACTGAAAAATTAAGAAAATCTTAGCCTTGAATACATTTCACTTCAGACGTGAATCACTCATATCATGATCATTTTAAGCTTACCTGAAGTAGTTAACTTAAATATTGGTAAGGATAATGTCATTATTAGCATTCTTTAAAAAATAATGGTGGTGTTAACTATCAAGTTACGCAATTAGTAAAAACTGTAGAACACAAACTGTTTAATGAATTAATTTATAAATTACACCATCAAGTGGAATGGTTGCTATTTTATCAATTATGTTCGAACGAAAAGTTACTACAAATTCTTTTTTTTTTTCATTGCAGTATTTACGAAAACTTTTATCAGAAAAATTGATCTACTCGCTCCGTACGTTCAAAAGTACAAAATATACATTTTTATTTTATTTTGTTGAAACCTAATTTTCCGAACGACGAAATCTTCGAAAAGCTTCTTTCTTCAATAGCTGTGTGTTGACAATGCAGGTAAATATCGAGCCTTTAAAATTGCCGTCTTGTATCATCATCATCGTCATTATTTGAGCCTATCAAAGTTCACTGACAAAGCCTTGCCATAAATTGTCTCATACTCGTAGTATATTTACCATTGTTGCAGCAGGCGGGTCAATAAACGCAGTTTTTAATAAATTCGAGGTGTTATCAGAAAGATGTTTCTGCTCATTTCCTGTGTTTTCTCTCTGTCGCCCCTAACGAATATATCGGAGTGGTGTAGAGGAATTTGACTTAATGGCGCCTTAAGAGGAACTTAGCGCAGAGGTTAGTTAGAGAGAGGCTAGTTTACTTAACCGTCTTGTGTGAAAAAACCTACAAACATGTAAATTTTGATAAAAAGTAAAAGTCGACTTCAAAGAACTTTAATGGTTTCGTGGCGCAGTTGCTTAGCAATGAGTTGCGGCGCTGTAGACCACGGGTTTGAATCCCACACGGAAGAAGTATTTGTAGGGATGAAAAACAATTGTCCAGGGTCTGGATGTTTGTTCTAGTGCAGTTTATGTACGTAAACTGTTTCCACGATACTGGAGAAAATCTTAGTGGTAGAGGTAACAACATTATCTTAATAAAAAAGAACGAACAGAATTTTTCTATACTTACACTATATCTTAACACCAACTTCAGAATGTATAACTATTTTATTGCTTTTTTTGAAGTCGGCTTTCATTTTTAATAAAAGTTTTTTTTAACCTTTGGTGTAAACTAAGGAATATCACAATCTCAATGTCACCCAAATAGTTACATTAAAAACATCCCCTATTTTGACACACTTGGCGTGGAATTTTTTCTCCAAATTTAGATGAATCCATTACCTATTTAAGAAAAGTAAAGTAAAAGTAAAGTTACAGTCTATATACGTCCCACTGCTGGGCATAGGCCTTCCCTCATTTCTGAGAGGGTTTCAGGGCAAGAAAGTGTCCGCCGCGCTGCCCCAATACGTGTTGGCGTACTCACATATCTTCGAAATATTTTTTTCCTTATTCCTCAGACATGCAGGCTTCCTCACGATGTTTTCCTTCGCCGCCGAACGCGTGGTAAATCAACACATAAAATTGCAATTAACAATTTCATTGGTGCCGGTGGGGACGAACCCGGGTTACTCGCGTTCCGTTATATTTACAGCGAGCGTTAACCATCTGACCTACCACGGCTCTATTTTATTTATTTTCTTTAATTAAAAAAAATATATTTATTTAAAAAAAAGAATCATTAAAAAAGCCAACGCTAAGTTCAACGGCAATTCTTTTTCCAATTTATTAGTCCCCTGAAAAGCTAAAAAAACCATGTTAAATTCAATGATCATAACGAGATGTTAAAAACCTCTTTCATACAAATAAATATGTAACACTGTTTATAAGGACTACTTCATCATATTAAGTGGAAGCAGCTAAGTGCTCACGGTTTGAGTGGATACAGCTCGTTGGTTTTTTACGACCTTACTTATGATGTTCCTATTAAAGTGTTAAAATTATACTTTGCATTTTCAATTCAGTATAGCAAATTGCTATTGAAGTTTCACTCCATTACTATTTAATCTTACATGAACAGAGAAAGAGATCAAACGTAGCACCAATGGTTTTACGTGCTTTCCAAGGTAAAACACCGCCAAATTGCTGACTCATGGCTGATGTTTAGAGTTTATTTACAAAAAAAAAACACCTTACATATTTGGCACGACCTAGAATTCGAAGTCCTGACTACGTGTAAACCAATGAAGCAGTTACGTATATACATTTTGTAATAATTATAAATATTGGTAGTGAATCCACGCCAATATCGTACGATGGTCAAGTGCTATTTCTAAGCCCGTATGGCTTAAAGTGTGGGGTGAGACATAGGGATCTGACGGCACCCAAACTCTTCAACCGTTGAACTTAGCGTTGGCTTTTTTAATGATTCTTTTTTTTTAAATAAATATATTTTTTTTAATTAAAGAAAATAAATAAAATAGAGCCGTGGTAGGTCAGATGGTTAACGCTCGCTGTAAATATAACGGAACGCGAGTAACCCGGGTTCGTCCCCACCGGCACCAATGAAATTGTTAATTGCAATTTTATGTGTTGATTTACCACGCGTTCGGCGGCGAAGGAAAACATCGTGAGGAAGCCTGCATGTCTGAGGAATAAGGAAAAAAATATTTCGAAGATATGTGAGTACGCCAACACGTATTGGGGCAGCGCGGCGGACACTTCCTTGCCCTAAAACCCTCTCAGAAATGAAGGGAGGCCTGTGCCCAGCAGTGGGACGTATATAGGCTGGCCTATACCTAAATGTCCTCAAATCTCATCATAGGTGTTGCGCCGGTTTTCTTCAATTAGTTGCCTGAAAGTAGCCATATTTTCCTCAGTGACCGCATTTGAGAGTCGACCTTCACGAATTTTATCATGAAAAGGAATACAGCAACAAGGAATTTCTACGAACCAACGTCTTATGTTGCTCAAATGTGGTGCTCTCTCCCACAGAGCACGAGCAGGGCAATCTTGCAGAGAAGAGAGAGTGAACGTTAAAAAGTATAAAAAATATATTTTACGTTAATTCCAGTTTTTGCTTAGGATGACGAATTTCAACTTGTGATACATACACACAAGATAAAATTTGACAAGACACTTCCCGCCAAAAATATGTTAATCACTCAGAAGGGCTAGAACCCAGAGCCGTAAAGCCAGTTAATAAAAAATATTATAATCAATATAATATTAGTTTTTAAGGTTTCAAAAAATATACCTTCAAACATTTATAAACGGTCAGGTGCACAGAACATACAATGTGCCCTACGTCCATTCGTTTGACCTGTATGTATTTATAAATAACTAAAAGTAAATTAATTGGAGTTTTTTTTTAATTCAGTTTTTACGCACTATCGAACCTCTGAATTAAATATTTGAAATTTTGTAGACATATGAAGATCCGAGAAGACGCAGCAAGTCGATGGATGCAGGTGGCTCAGAATCGTACCTATGTCCAGCCGTAGACTTGTAATGGATTAAAATGATGATGCATACGAACTGATAAAGAAAATGACTATACGGACTTCATAATGATCAATGTGTGTTGTTTTTAAACCCTAATCTAATTATATTAACTTTATTATTTAAGACAATAAATCATCACCAAATTTTCACCTATCACAAACGTAATTTCACCTATTATAAAATTTACTTTATTCTAAATCCAATAGACTGGTGACGAGCAGCAACATAACTAGTGCGAGAGTATCGCCCCTGTGCTGACCAACCCGCTTGTGCAGTGTGGTAAGTATAAGCATTTTTTTAGAAATATTATGTAGAATAAATAATTACCTTAAATACCTTATTCACTCTTAGGATATAATATCAAACAAAATATTTAAAGCGAATATTTTTAATTTAAACGAAAACCTGGCCAAACGAGATGTTTGTTAACGGATAAGGTTTTGGCGACGATTAATGGCGAAAAAGAGATACAAAAAAATAAAACCATAGGTCATGTATTGTGAAGCAACTTCTGCTAAAGTATATACAGCAAAAGAATTAAAAAGGTCGATGATATTAGTTTAATCTTTGAATTAAAACAATGTTACAAACTTAATACGAGTTTCCTAATCTTTTAAAAATATACCGAAAATCTGGGTAACTCTGTTTAAGGAATTGTTATTTCAAAAAACATTTGTTGGTATGAGTACAGACTGTACATAAAGCAAGCTTTTCTTAACATAAAATTTAATAAAACCGACTTCTTCACTTCAGAAAGTAGAACGGCTTTCTAAGCTTACTTTGAAAGCAACTTCGCGTTATGATAAAATAGGATACATTTTTTACTCGAGTAAAGCGTCTACAACCAAGCAAAAAGTGTGAATAATAACCGAAAGCTTCGTACGTCCCAAATCGTAAAAGGAATTAATTTTCAAGTTACAAATTTGACGTGAATGTTAAATTGTTTGCGAGTAGTCGGGTGCCAAATTCTGCGGCGTGGAACTTGAATATGGGCAAAACTTGGTCTCACGCTTACACACATTCACAGTAATAGCAGGCTGATGTTTTATGCATGGAGCTATGTGAAACTTAATTTGCTTTTTTTAAATTTATTCTTATAAAAAGTGTACATTATTTATATTTTAAATTTTGCCAAACTGTAAGCCAGTTTGTCGGCAACGCAACATTTTATCATTTCACACTTCTTAATAACAATATCTGGTACTTATAAATACTTAAATTAACACAAAAATAATTAAAGAAACAGTACCCGGTTGACCGAGCTTTGCTCGGTAATTTTCGCTCGGTTTTTTTTTTGATTCGTGTCTTTTGGAAATAATATTTAGATACAAATTACATACTGATGAAATACGAATAATATTTTTTTGATCGTAGCGACATAATAGAAAAAACTGAACTGGTTATTTGATTAAAAAATCATGAGTGCTTAAAAAATCATGAGTGCAATTAGTTTAATTTAAATTTTCGTGTGTTTAAAAAATACTAAAAAAAGGGCTCGAAAAAATAGATTTTCTCAAAAAAGAACTTGAAAAAAAATTTAAAAAAAGCCGGTCGGTCGGTCTGGGCTCGAACCATGGTATTACGATTTTGCGACCGCCCAATATACCATTAAGCTATTTGTAATCATTAATAAGCCGTCAAAATTTACCTTCTTATTCTAACGATATTATAGCAGTTTTTCATTGCCTAAAAACACGGACAAAAAGACATTTTCTAAAAATAAATCCTAGCTAGATCGATTTATTGCCCCCGAAACTCCCTGCACACAAAATTTTATGAAAATCGTTGGAGCCGTTTCCGAGATCCCGATTATATATATATATATACATATATACAAGAATTGCTCGTTTAATAGTATAGGATTCACCACTATGGACACAACGACAGATAATGTTTCCTCAAGATGGATTTGAGCTGCGACTTAGTTACGTTTTCGTCATGTCTCATTACACAAAGTTGGAGTTATCCATTGCCTTGTACGCTGTCCAAAGTAATTTTCAGACCTAGGTATGAGATATTTCCTCCATTGAGTTTGGCGCTTCAGCATTATATATGTCCTAGGTTTCTTAAATGTTACCATACCATGCTGTTCTAATACGATGATGGATTTTACTTTCATGTCTATGGGAATAATTTTGCAAATTTTAAATAACATATTATTTTTATATATAATTTGTATTTTATTATTTGGACCACTGTTTTAAGTCTTTAATTGATTCACTATCAAACGTCTCCTGCTGAAGAAAGGCCTTCTCTAGGCAGACTGGGGACTTTGATTGCTTCAAAAGGACAGTATTTGCCCCGCTTGGCAACCTTAGTTTCATTATTATATTTAGCTGTTATTAGAAAGATACTGCGTTTTTTCTTGCTTCAATTTCCATCTGTCCTCTTACAACATCCACGAGATTATTGGGCTTAGTGAATTCTCTTACGCCGACTCTTCACAAGTATTTTTTTTTTCAAGTTTATGACTCGTAGCAAATCATACCGTTTTCATCTGAATATTAGCACCACGTAAGAATTTAATAGCAAACTAAAATTTGAAATGGCATTTTTTTTCTTTTTGTATATTCTTGGTGCTAAGTCACAGAGGTGTAAGACGACACATCGAAAACGCTATCGCCGTACTGATCCGAGTGAATACATAATTTCTATAAAGACTTGAAGAAACGCCGTCATAAGGTCTAAAATAGCGTAGCGGCCGCGACGATTAAAAGCGCTTAGAAATTGTCAGAATCTTAAAATATTTTTTTTAAAAATTATTGATTTAAGTTATCAAAATTTCATTATTTTTCTTCTCTTCTTCTTCTCATTATTATCAAGTAAATTATGAATATTGATGTTATGAATATATTTGAGTGATTCCCAAGCATATAGATCAAATGATTTCGTTGTAATTTCAACTATAGTGATTTTTTAGAGGTGTTTTTGCAAATAATTATGATCGAGTCAAAACTATATAATCGTGTTTTTGAGCAATCAAATTCAAGATAAAGACATGAATTTACCTATATCAAAATCCCACTTTCGTTAGTGGTGTCATAGTCCTATACTATTCGATGAAAGGAGGTGCATTTTTTCACGGCAAACATACATCATGAAATAATAACTAAAAAGAACAGAGTTATTGCGCGCAGGGCCCGCGCTCGATTCCGTACGAATATATTATGTGTGTGGGTACTATGTTCATCGCTACCGGGAGTTATAGTACCTAGTACTATTATTTATTCTGTGGTTATAGTTATGGTAAGAATCAAACAGAGCTCCAACGAAAAGGTCGGATTAAAGGACAAACTTAACTTTGCAGTATAACGATATACGTTATTTATTACACATATGGCACAACTATACATAACAAAACGTTTTCATATACGTTTGCAAATGTAAGTAAACATGTAACTGCGTAAGTTTTTATGTGACAACTACAAAGCAAGGATTTTCGGTTTTATCCCCTTTCTTGTGGTGTAAGATCTTGTTTTTATTGTTTTTAAACTGAAAATTCTATTAACGTTACTAGCATCCCCTTTAACTACCCTTGGTAAGGTTAAAATGCTTGTCCTAGGAGTGCTTCCCGGCAGTAGTTGAATGGCGGATTGCGAACCCAGGACCTTTGAGTTCGCAATATCATCAAAACATGTGACATTACTGTATATGGCCTATATTTTGATTGCTTTGAAGCTTGATTTTTTATAACATAAAACTACAGTAGATTCCCGGTAATCCGGCCCCTGACTAATCCCCCCCCTGTAATCCGACATGTCCTTAACTTGTAGATAGATTCGAGTCGCGCTATGAATCCGCCACGGGGGGAGGTGTTCGCGAATACGTGGACAAACAGGTTGCAATTAGTTCGCGCCTCCACGGATCTATTGTCTATTGCTTCGATTAACAATACCAACTGTTGATCGTTCTATCTATCGTCTATTGTCTGTTGAAGGTCTAATGTAACTGGTAGCGGCCTAGCGGGTATTTATTATTTACCGTTTAGGTATTCTTGTGTATCACATGACATTTTTATTTTTTATTATTTTTATGTTTGATATGTAATCTGTCGGATTACAAGATACTCTTTTTCAATAAGTTCCAGACTACGCAGGAGGCTGTGGCAGTACTCTACAGTCCGACAAATTCGATATTCCGACACCGCCCTGCAAAACGTTTGTCGGAATACCGCGGGTCAACTGTATTTCCATAAAAAATTATTATTATTTAGTAATATAACTATTTATATTATAAAGACTTGGCTATTTATATAATAATAATAATAATAATAATAAGTGGAGTACGATCCTTTGTCATCTGGGCGAGCGGATGATGGCTGCGGTGAACCACATAAAGATAAGAAGGGGTATCTTCCAGGGCGATTGTCTGAGTCCAATCTGGTTCTGCCTCTCCCTGAACCCTCTCAGTACTTTACTGGAGGGCTCCGGGAGGGGATTTCAGCTTCGGAAAGGAGGTACAAAAGTGACCCACCTTTTCTATATGGATGACCTCAAGTTATTCGCCTCCAGTCGCTCCCATCTTATGGAATTGCTAAACATCACTTGTGAATTTAGCAATTCTATTGGAATGGAGCTGGGAACGGATAAATGTGCGGTCCTCCATGTTGAGAGGGGAAGGGTTGCTAACTCTGAGGGCATAGACTTATCTATGCCCTTCAACTTAAGGACCCTTTCCGAGGCTGAAACATACCGATACCTGGGTATGTCACAGAACATCGGTATCGATGAGGCTGGTATGAAACAGTCAGTTTGCGACGTGTTTTATGCACGCTTGACCAAAGTGCTTAACAGCCTTTTGTCCGGTGTGAATAAGACACACGCATATAACGGCTGGGTCATGCCTGTCCTCATGTATACCTTTGGCATACTCAGGTGGACTCAGACTGAACTTAACGCCCTGGATAGAAAAGTCCGCACTACCATGACGTCCCACAGGATGCATCATCCGAGATCGTCGGTAATGAGGCTATACTTGCCGCGAAAGCATGGTGGGCGTGGCTTCTTGAGCGCGCTCACCATGCATAATCGCGAAGTGTGCAGCCTCCGTAATTACTTCCTGGCGAGATCGGATGATCCATTCTACAAGGACGTCATTTCTTGTGATAAAGGACTTACCCCTCTATCCTTAGCCAACGAGCAATGGCAAGACCCGGCAGTGCAGACAATTTCCGACCGGGAGACCGTGTGGAAGGAGAAGGAGCTCCACGGGAGGTTCTACAAGGCTCTACATGAGCCTTTCGTAGACACAGTAGCCTCCCTCCACTGGCTACGCTTTGGTGATCTCTTCGGGGAAACCGAGGGTTTTGTCTGTGCAATACAGGATCAGGTTATTAAGACCAACAACTATCGGAGATACATCCTAAAGGATGGCACCGTGGACATCTGCCGAGCTTGTCGCCATCCCGGTGAGTCACTTAGGCATGTCATCTCCGGTTGTTCGGCGCTTTCTAACTCTGAGTACTTGCACAGGCACAACCTAGTAGCCAGAATTCTTCACCAGGAGCTCGCTCTGAAATACGGTCTCGTTGATCGGAAATTGCCGTATTACAAGTACTTGCCGGAAGCCGTGCTCGAAAATGATCGCGCCAGGCTCTACTGGGACCGAGCCATCATCACAGACAGGACTATTCTTGCGAATAAGCCTGATATTGTGCTGATGGACCGGGCACAGTCAAGGATATTTTTGGTCGACATTACCATTCCGTATGACGAGAACCTCGTGAAAGCCGAAACAGACAAGCAAACAAAATATCTGGACCTGGCTCACGAGGTGACCGACATGTGGGGTGGTCTGCCGACTGAAATTATTCCTGTAGTCGTCTCTGCAAACGGGCTAATCCCAGTCAGCCTCTCGGGTCATCTGAGGCGACTGGGACTACGTGGCGGACCGCTCCGGGCTCAAATGCAAAAGGCGGTGCTCATCGATACCGCCCGCATCGTCCGCCGGTTTCTTTCCCTTTCCCCCTAACCCTCGGCCGTTTGGTCTCCCCTGCCGAGGGCCTCCATCTGGTTGGGCTTTTATTTATTTATGTATTTTTGTATTTATTTTATGTTATTAATATTTATGTATATTTATCGTTTCATTTTAATTTATAAACATATATTTATATAGCCCAACCAGATGAGAAAACTATATAGATACCCCAAATAATAATAATAATAATAATGCCCGCTGACGTAACAGTTATGTGACAAAACTGCGACGTCGGCGCAGTCAGTCAGCATCCTGCCAAGAGGTGTGAGCGCCGTGCCTAGGCAAAATTGTAGATGCAAAGGTCCGTTTGTGCATATGACCCAACCACGAAACGGTGCCGGGCTTGGGCGTCTCCCGTTATTTGGCGCCCATAAAATGGATGATGGAAGAAACAAAAAAAGGAACGCGCATAGGGCCGCTGCCTGGGTGTCGCCGGGGCGCGTCTGGAGCTGGCGCTGGACGCGGCAGCATGCGGGCCGCCAGCCGAGCGCGAGGATCTGCACGATCACCTAGCAGCCCCTCGCATCCATCATCCCCACCAGAAGGCTTGGTGTCGGCTGGGTCTTCTCGGACCCAGCAAGCGGCACCCGCCGCTGGTGGAGCACGTCGCATGCGTTGGACAAAATCCATGAACGAAAACGCATTGCGGGCGTACTATAGGGCGAAAGGGGAAGAAACTGTGGGAATAGCGTATAGGTCTCGGATGCATTGCTATTTTGCTGAGCTGGAGCCGTCTATCCCCGTCACGGAACAAAACCTGGCAGACCGAGTTCGGTACATCATGCGCTCGAAAATATTTGATGATGCCGAACTCGAACGACTACGACGTGAGGCTATTCCGTCGTCGAATGAATCGGCTATGGCTGGAGATGCAGCTCCACATTCGACAGACCAGCATCTACACGTGGAAGCCGCCATGGATCTTCCAGTTGTGGTTGATTCGAACGACGATGAAATAGTCTCCCATGAACTAGAGCAAATGAGGAGTATATTGGAAGAGGTGATTTTGGAAACGCGCAGCACCCCTCTTGAAAATCGACCGCGACTTCCCCGCATACCCCTAAGCAAGCGAAATCGGGCTGTCGTGAGGGCTCTTAACCCAATGCTGGTGACCTATTTGGAAGCCAGCCGGGACCTTTGCGAGACGGATTCGATTCTCTTTGGCGCCGCAGTGGCAGTTTTCCGTATTATTGGCGCCAAACTTCCCATGGCTGGACGCGCTACTACACAAAGTAGTGCCATCCCAGCCTGGAGGAAAAGAATCGAGGACCGTATCGCAAAGGCAAGGGCCCTTATCGGCAGACTGACAAGCTTCAGGTCGGGTAATAATAGACCGAGGATTATGCGCACCGTTAGGATGGCGTTTGCTGGGACAAATATCAGTTTGTCCCAGCCGGATATCACGCAGAAACTAACGGAGCGCATAGACGACCTGAAGCAAAAGATCGCTGCTTGGGGGAAGCGGATTCGACGATTTTCCGAGGGGTCAAGGCGGTTCAACCAGAATCGTCTCTTCCAGAGTGATCAGAAGAGGCTCTATAAATCATTGGAGCGACCAAAGGTATGTGGAGCGGGCCAAGGACCGGATCAGGCTCACATTATCGCATTCTGGCGTGGCCTGTGGTCAGAGCCCGTAAACCACAGCGAGGGCCCTTGGATGGAAGTTGTGGCGAGCCGGGGTGCGAGTGTTACGCCTATGGACCCCATCACCATAACGCCAGAAGACGTGGCTGAGGCGGTCCGTAGGGCCCCGAACTGGAAAAGTCCGGGGCTCGACGGGCTGCATCATTACTGGCTGAAGGGGTTCATAGTGTGTCACGCTGTGCTCGCCCGACAATTTCAAGAGGCTCTCGACCAGAAGTCACTCCCGAGCCTCTTCACTACTGGGATCACTCACTTGGTTCCTAAAGATCAGGATACCACAGACCCGAGCAAATACCGCCCCATCACGTGTCTACCCACCATATATAAGACACTGACATCCATTTTGAGCGCGAGAATCACTCGTCACCTGGAGCTAAACCAGGTGATGTCACGCGCTCAAAATGGATGTCGGGGCGGTGGTCGTGGAACTAAGGAACCACTCCTCATTGACGCGGTCATAGGCAAAGTGGTGAAACGCAACCGTCGGAACTTCTCTGCCGCCTGGATAGACTACAGAAAGGCGTTCGACTCGGTGCCCCATACATGGCTAAAGAGGGTCCTCGAGCTGTACAAGATTGACTGTACAGTTAGAGACTTCCTCGAGCAGTGTACGGAAAGGAGGGACAAAAGTGACCCACCTTTTCTATATGGATGACCTCAAGTTATTCGCCTCCAGTCGCTCCCATCTTATGGAACTGCTAAACATCACTTGTGAATTTAGCAGTTCCATTGAAATGGAGCTGGGGACGGATAAGTGTACGGTCCTCCATGTTGAAAGGGGAAGGGTTGCTAACTCTGAGGGCATAGACTTGTCTATGCCCGTCAACTTAAGGACCCTTTCCGAGGCTGAAACATACCGATACCTGGGTATGTCACAGAACATCGGTATCGATGAGGCTGGTATGAAACAGTCAGTTTGCGACGTGTTTTATGCACGCTTGACCAAAGTGCTTAACAGCCTTTTGTCCGGTGTGAATAAATCACGCGCATATAACTGCTGGGTCATGCCTGTCCTCATGTATACCTTTGGCATACTCAGGTGGACTCAGACTGAGCTTAACGCCCTGGATAGAAAAGTCCGCACTACCATGACGTCCCATAGGATGCATCATCCGAGATCGTCGGTAATGAGGCTGTACTTGCCGCGAAAGTATGGTGGGCGTGGCTTTCTGAGCGCGCTCACCATGCATAATCGCGAAGTGTGCAGTCTCCGTCAATACTTCTTGGCGAGATCGGATGATCCATTCTATGATGGCGGCATTTCTAGTGATAAAGGGCTTACCCCTCTATCCTTAGCCAACGAGCAATGGCAGGACCCAGCAGTGCTTAGCATTTTCGACCGGGAGACCGTATGGAAGGAGAAGGAGCTCCACGGAAGGTACTACAAGGCTCTACATGAGCCCTTCGTAGATACAGTCGCCTCCCTCAACTGGCTACGTTTCGGTGACCTCTTCGGGGAAACCGAGGGTTTTGTCTGTGCAATACAGGATCAGGTTATTAAAACCAACAACTATCGGAGATACATCCTAAAGGATGGCACCGTCGACGTCTGTCGAGCATGTCGCCATCCCGGGGAGTCACTCAGGCATGTCATCTCCGGTTGTTCGGCGCTTTCTAACTCTGAGTACTTGCACAGGCACAACCTAGTAGCCAGAATTCTACACCAGGAGCTCGCTCTTAAATACGGTCTCGTGGACCGGAAATTGCCGTATTACAAGTACTTGCCGGAAGCCGTGCTCGAAAATGACCGCGCCAGGATCTACTGGGACCGGGCCATCATCACAGACAGGACTATTCTTGCGAATAAGCCTGATATTGTGCTGATGGACCGGGCACAGTCAAGGAAGTCAAGTCAAGGAAGGAAGGAAGTCAAAAGATAAATAATAAAATTATATACAGTAATACAAAAAATAAACTTCAAAATTCAATTTATTTAACACCGGTCGATGAATATGATATAAGTAAAATTATAATGACATTAAATAATACAAATTCAGAAGGTTATGATGGCATATGTACAAATGTTATCAAAGCGTGCAAAAATCAAATTAGTAAAGTATTAGCCTATTTAGTTAATTTATCAATGGAATCTGGCACCTTTCCAGAAAAATTAAAAACGTCTATTGTAAAACCATTATATAAAAAAGAAGAAAAAACACTAATGGAAAATTACCGTCCAGTGACATTGGTACCTATATTATCAAAAATTTTTGAAAAGGTCATGCACAAGAAGGTCATGACTTTCCTAAATAAATTTAATAGAATAAATCCAACTCAGTATGGATTTCAAAAATCAAAATCCACGACACTGGCCGCTTTTAATTTAATAAAAAATATTTTACAAAATACTAATGACGGACTATTTACTACGGCCATCTTCTTTGACATGTCAAAAGCTTTTGACTTCGTATCACACGATCAGCTTTTGTTCAAATTAGATCAAAACGGAATTAGAGGCCAAGCATATCACTGGATTAAGTCATTCATACAAAACAGGCATCAATGTGTTGAGGTGCTAAAACTTGACAATAGACATGCAAGTCAAAGTTATAGATCCAAATTTAGAAAAAATGCGTTTGGGGTACCTCAGGGTAGTGTACTAGGTCCACTTTTATTTTTGATATATTTAAACGACTTACCTGAAATTACTAAATATAGAAGTATTTTATTCGCAGATGACGTCGCAGTAATAGTCACAACAAATAAAAATATGTCACTAACAAAACATAATTTTGACATTAATCAAACAATATCTGACGTAACTAAATGGCTAAGTAATAATAATTTAACAATAAACTTAAGTAAAACTCAATATATAAATTTCAATAATATAAATAATAATTTAATAAATATTAATTGTAATGGACAAACTCTTTGTAGTGCAACTAATATGACATTCCTAGGTATAATTATTGACAAAGAATTAAAGTGGAAAGAACAAGTTTGTAAAATATGTAATAAAATAAACAGGTTCACGTATGCGCTTTATAGACTAACAAAAGTGGCAACAAAACAAACTGCAATTATGACTTATTTTGCATATATTGAGTCGATTATCCGCTACGGAATTATAATTTGGGGCAACAGTGCAGAGATTAATAAAGTTTTTATTGCACAAAAAAAATGTGTTCGTGCCATTCATGGTGTGGGCCCAGATGTTTCATGTCGACCTCTATTTAAGACACTGGGAATCTTACCCGTGCCTTGTTTGTATATATTAGAAGTTGCTAAATTTGTAAAACAACACGGGAAAAGTTTTTATAAACTTAACAAAGAAGTGGTATCCATGAACACGAGATACCCAGATCGGATAGTAATTAGCGAAATACCGAAAAGTAAATGCTTTAGCAAAAATTGTTACTGGATGGGTAAAACAATATATAATAAAATACCAAACATAATCAAAGATCTTCCTATAAAAACATTTCAAAAAAAATTATACCAGTGGCTTCTTCAAAAAACATTTTACTCCGTAAACGAGCTTTTAAATTACTGATGAAAACTTTTATAGGACTATAGCTCATAATTGACATTTTTTTGTTATTAACTGACATGGTATATAATATTGTTTAATTTAATTTACTTTATTTGTTAATTATAATTTTTTTATTTTTTTATTTTAGTTGTACTTTTGATATCTTTAGAATATAATTGGATGGATTGTTTGTTGTTGCTAATTTAATGATTTAATAATGATTGACTTCGATGTGTTAATTTTGTATAAATATAATTTCTAAGAATAAATAAATTTGCATGTCTCCATTAGAGACTTAGTGTGTATGCATAGTATTTAACAGTATATCATGTAACATACATACTAAGAAGCAAATAAATAAATAAATAAATAAATAAAAAGGATATTTTTGATCGACATTACCATTCCGTATGACGAGAACCTCGTGAAAGCCGAAACGGATAAACGAACAAAATATCTGGACCTGGCTCACGAGGTGACCGACATGTGGGGTGGTCTGCCGGCCGAAATTATTCCTGTAGTCGTCTCTGCGAATGGGCTAATCCCAGTTAGCCTCTCTGGTCATCTGAGGCGACTGGGACTCCGTGACGGACCGCTCCGGGCTCAAATGCAGAAGGCGGTGCTCCTTGATACTGCCCGCATCGTCCGCCGGTTTCTTTCCCTTTCTCCCTAACCCTTGGCCGTTTGGTCTCCCCTGCCGAGGGCTTCCATCTGGTTGGGCTTTTATTTATTTATGTATTTTTGTATTTATTTTATTTTATTGATATTTATGTATATTTATCCTTTCATTTTCGTTTATAATTATATATTTATAGCACCCAACCAAGTGAGAAAATTATATAGATACCACATAATAATAATGTCCTCCAGACCGAATTTCGGTGACGGCGGCCTGCCTCAACGGAGGCTAGACAACGGCGCAGGACAGGATTAGAGTGCCCAAGTGTATGCGCAAACGCATATGCGTAAGTGTATGTGCACTCTCTATTCCCTCACTCTCATAATCCGATGGAACGGTAAACCGACACGACCGGGAGAGAGGTCAGGCGCAGGACCACTGGTTTTACGTGCTTTCCGAGGCACGGGGGTGAGTCACCGCCAACTTTCTGACTACGGGCAGCTACTGATTCAGTAGTATTTGCCAAGAGTTGGTAGATCTTGAGATGATCGTTGACGAACATAGCTTGTGCTACTACACTAAAAAAAGAAATACATTTTCTTTATACCTTTAAAAAAAAAAGGAATTTTTGTGAATGTTTTTTTTATAAAGTGCCTAACGCGTTGTTTTAGTGGTCTAAAACCATCATCGCAATATTGCCTTCTTAATGAAACTGGTTTGGGGCATATCGGTTGGATAATTTAAAAGTCTGTAATGGACATAAATAGATTTTTTGTATTATATACAATATGTAACGTAATTAACGCACACCCTCAGATACCCCAATTATTATATGTTATAATCATAATACATACACTGAATTTTTAGTTAAACATTTTTAATATTTTATGCACTGATTATTTATCAAATTAGGTATACTAATTCCGGAAGAATGTTGTGGTCACAGTACAAATCCACGAACGCAAAGACCTTAACGTGCTTGAAATAAAGTTCATTTTTCTTTATTTTTATTGAATGAGAGAATTAGTAATAATACAAATAAAACTGCACTCTTAAAAGTCTTATTGCCTTAAGTTAACGTCCATTTCAGTTTGTTTTGACTGTACAGATTTAGTGTGACTGTAATTTACGTAGTTTTAATTATTTTTGGGATAAAAAATTACCTATATTAAAAATGATAGGAATCGATTCAGTAAACGATTCTGATCAAACTACTTTCTCAAAGTGCGTTAATTATGTTACATGTTTCTTTTCTTTTTTTTGCGCCCGAAGCAAATATGGGCAACCCTCCGGAAAGCGGGGGAGGGAGGTTGGGAATGCTCATAGCATACCACGCAGCCGGCTGCGTGTTTATGTGGTGACTTTTACCCACTAAACCCCACCTTTTAGGAACTGGCTTAACGATCTAACTAGAGATCTCTAAGCCGTATACGAACGCGACCCTCCTTGTCAGAAAGGAGGGCGTAGCTGTTACATGTATATATATACACCCTTTCCAGACAGAAACAGTGTGTCGAGACGAACGGACAACAAAAGAAGGTATCCTATAAGAGTTCAGTTTTATTCCTTTTATGCATGTAACCCTAAAAATAGTTTATTTATTTTTATCTTATGAATAGGTACTTGGTTACATCTTATTGCTTATTATAAAATACAAGATTACTACAGTCTTTACCTGGAAATTTTTCTCTAATTACTCTAAAAATAACCGCAAAATGTAAATTAAATTTGCGATTGATGACGATGTCATAAAAAATATAAACGAATCTTGAAGGTGGTTCTCATAATCCTAGTACTTAATTAGTCAATCTAAGGTCGATTGACAATGACGCGGTTTAGAAGTTAATTTAACTGTTTAGTTCATATAAGGACTGACACCCCATTGAGGGAACACTTTCATATTATTCTTATAAACTGTTTAAATTAAACTTTTAATAAAAAGCAAAGGAACTAAAAATAAAAAATAATTCCTCAAAAGTCAATATTCGGGAATTTATTTCATACCTTTCAGTAATTTGGAGTCGGTTTCTACTATTATTGAAAGTTCAATTTTTCGACCTTTTGAGTGGATTCAGGAAATAGCTTAAGATAACAATTAGAATATTGTCTAAAAAGTTAAAAACTTTATTCTACATTTTTCCACTCTTAGTGACGGATTTATTTAAAAAAAATAACAACGACCAGTCCTGGGCATAACCTATTAAAAAAGGATGAATAAAATCAGTTCACAATAATTGACGAAGATACCGTGTAGCATAGATAAAAACACGTAGAGTCGAATTGAGTACTTTTTTTTGGATTATGTTAGAAAACTTTACATATATTCAAAATATATTAAAATTTGTAAATTTATCTCTTAGTTTCTTTTCCGTTACTTTTATTTCTTACATCATTCACAAAAGGCATCGCGTCTAACTCTATAATAGTCATCGGTTTGACGTTAAACCGTTTACGTATTCAGTCTTCATTCTCGTTTAAATCCGCTTCACACGTTACGGCACTTGTACGCTGCTTTCATAACAAGAAAGTGTTATATTAAAAACGTTACCAACGCCAACTTGCAGACAGATGCTGCAAATGTTCCTGTTAACGCTACAGTTCTGAACTCATGCCAGAAGTTGATACGAAGCGAGCGGCCGTATCGACTTTTATTACTGTATCGTGATATAGTCCCCCGCCATTCCTATAAATCAGCAAATTCAGTATTGAATTTTAGAATGTCGATTTAAAGGCTTGCAGTGTTCCGAGTTAATTTAACAGCAGCCGTAAAACCTACTTGTCAAATTATAGGATAGATTATATGTATTTTATATGGTCAGCCTGGTGTAGTCAATTATTTTTACCTTTAACGACCATTGAAGTGTTATTTAGTTCTTTTTTTTAAACCTCACCTCCACACTAGGATTTTCTCCTGTATCGTGGGGGCAGTTTACAAACATACATTTCACAAGGACAAATATCCAGACCAGGAACAATTACTTGTAGGCCATACACATACTTGCCACTACGCCACGGAACTGTCGATCGTTATGTGGTGCATAATCACAAAACGCTCCAATGGTCTACAAAAATATATTCATCGATATCAATATAAAATGCGTAAAATTGTAATTTTTTTCTACCCTTTTACTATCCTTTCAAAAAATAGATAGGTATGTAAAAACATGTATTCGAATAAACATTACGTCATTAATAACTATCGGAGATAAAAGATTAAGGACAAACTAACGTTACAATTTTTATTTTATTATACATAGTAGAGTCACGCTGCAGCTATATTATGGCTGTAGTACGAATGAGTCGACCCGACCGGGAAAGACTACGCTCTCACAGAATACCAGTGTAAAATAGCAGCTTAATACTGCTGTGTTTCGTATGGTGAGTGTACAAATCCGGAGACCCTTTCTTACTAGAAACGAGGCATTCCATCTTAGTCCTAGTGTAGTGACAACGCATCTGTGTTATGATTCTTAATCGAGGATAAATGTAGATGTCTATGGACCACAGAATCCACTTACCATCAGGTGGACTGTGTGCTCGTTTGTCTCCCTTATTCTAACAAAAAAATTAAATAGAGAATATGAGCCGCTGCTGCAGACCACGGACACCTGCAACGTAATACTCACAAAAAAGGTTACAGATGTGTTGTTACCTCTGTTGACCATTACGAAATGTCTCATGATATATATATATATATATATATATATATATATATATATATATATATATATACATGTTATGGACGTTTCTCGCCTCATTCCTTATTTGTGTTATGTAGTATGACATCATTTTTCACATACGTCATGGAGTATGAATTTTTTGTTTTATTGTGGCACAGCTGATATGACCAATAACATTTTTACTAAATGGATTTCCATTAAACATTAATTTGAAGTACTAGGGATGAGCAAAGGAAAAAATCGACATATATATATATATATATATATATATATATATATATATATATATATATATATATATATATATATATATCGTATCGATATATATTGTGTGACAAATATCGATATGTCGTCATGTTATGTATGATGTATATATACATTATATATATATATATATATATATATATATATATATATATATATATATATATATATATATATATATATATATATGATACTGGTTATTTTACTATTCAAACCGAAACACATCGGTAGGTGAACTATAGCTTCGTGGCAACGTTGTCTGTAAGTTGATCCATGTGCAATAATATATTATACTCGTAAATATATTAATGTAAAACGAACCCACGATAAGAGAAATCCCAGTGTAGGTAATCCCGTGTGATTAAAAAATCATCAGAAATGAATGACGCTGAGTTAGAAATAATACTATTTTGAACAAAATAAACAAACTTCCATAGAGCACGCGACAAATCATAAATATGTAACCATATTGTGATAAAATTCATTCGCAGTTAATAAGTTATAAAATTTAAACATCTCTCTATTTATAAAGTTCCTAGCTTCACAGATTATATTTCAACCTTAATAATCTGTTTACATTCGACAACAACCAGGCAGCTATAAACATAAGGTGTTGCCTACCCCAAACGTAATGATCCAGTTCATTGCCCCCGGCTAGTGACAATTATCAGAGGGGCTCGTCCCTTTGTTCCCGCAATCTACCTCATAAGCTTGTATGTAGTCTAGCTTTTATAAAATGACCGCTTATAATAACATTTCAGCCTTGTTATAAACGTATCAATAAAGGTCCGTAATAACTGGGCATGATTTTGGGAGGTGTTAATTGCGTGTGTTGATACCACTACAGTTTCTGTGCCTTAGTCATTCACGTACATGAGCTTTAAAACTAGCCGTAGTTAATTGCTATGAATATATGACATATATCAACAGTTTTATTTATATTTGCATTCGGTGAAATAAATAAATATCAAATTTCTTTAAAATGTACAATTCAGCGAGTTTTTCCTGTCTATATTGATAACCATATTGTTTTACTTTTAAACTATGTACTAGCTAGCTATTTTATTTTTTATTTCTATCACAATCACTACCACTACTTCACAAGTCTTTGCCACAAGCACGATGCTGAGCCACCTGTATCACTCTGTCTAGTGCCACTTCAGCTTAGTGTATCGTTTTATTGGATTGGATTTTATCCCGCTTTGAGCTGCCTCACGCGAACAGCAGTGAAGGACCACGTTTCGTTTCCGTAAGTACGTTCTGTTATACGGGACCTCGTAATTTAGGTTTAAAAAAAACACTTTTATTTCACAATGAGAAATAGTAATATTTAAAAATATAAAATTAAGAAATAGTAAAAGTTACAATATTTAATTGGCCCGGAGTCGAAACTGGCGGACACGCGAGGATACAGAGAGAGATGTTAGGGATTCAGCGGCCGGGCAGAGACTAACTGCTCACCGGGAGCGGGAAGCAGAGCTGCCCTTAGATGATGTCATGACTAATTAGTGGAAATCTATATAATCAATAATTATCCAAGACTAAGGGTTTTCCCTAGCATTGGGGAATCGTAACAGTTCGTACCTATGAAAACGAAACGTTCGAGTAACGTACGTTCCGTAATTTACACGCACTGGTCGTACACTTTATTTAGGTTTCTCACTCTCTCTTCGCTGTCTTTAGGTTTCTATAAATATCGGAAAAGAAGATCGGAAGAGAAGGAGAATTTTTTGCAGTTCCTGGAGGCAGTCGGTGGACCTCTGTGTCGAATGAGAACTTATCTAATCGGAAATTTTATCCTAGGTACTTACCCATAATCTTCATTAATTCCCAGCGTGTTTTTTCCAACAATTACCGGTATATAACGATTTATTATGTTTATGCAAACACGCGAACATTTGAATGAAACTAATGTTCACGGATTTTATTGCGTATATTAACTTATTTTAAATTCCCGGCGTTCTAGTTTCGAGTACTTTATAGCAGCCATGGTCACGGGGGGATTGACGTGTTCGACTTCCTAATATTAGATACTACGGAGATTAGACTGCGTAGATCGGAACAAAATAATTTTGAACTGAAGATAGCCGTGGTTAACTATGAAATTGGGACGTAGAACACCTCAGTCACCCGTGGCCATTGGTGCTGTAAAGCACTTGAGACGTTGGGAATTTAAGGTAAGTTAATAAATGCAATAAAATCTGTAAAAAATAGTTTCATTTAAACCACCGGTGAACTTTATCTTGTACACGATCATCTCAAGATCCACCCCTAGGAAAATACTACTGAAGTCCGTAAGCATAGTGCTAAAGTCCTCTAGTGATTCTACAACAATAATATGATAAATTGCCTCGTTGCGACTGCCTAGTTGATCTAGTGGTTGTAGTGGTACAACTGCTGATCATGAAGTCCTTGGTTCAAATCCCGGGTCGGGCCAAAATCAATTATTGAGTTTTTCCATCAAAAAATTCTCAGTAGCTGCTCGGAGTCGGGAAGTTAGCGATGTCTCACCCCCGTGCCTCGGAAAGCACGTAAAGCCGTTGGTCCTGCGGCTGATCTCTTTCTGGTCGTGTTGGCTTAACGTCCCATCGGATTATGAGAGAGAAAGTATACCTGCTTGCGCATACACTTGGGCACCATAATCCTATCCTGCGTCGATGGCCAGTCTTCGTTTAGGCTAGCCGCCGTGATCGAAATTCGGCCTGGAGGACATTATTAATAGAATAAATTATAAAATATAAACAATAAATATAATGTATTGAAAACAAGAAATGCACCCTATACTGCTTTTAAATTTAAAGGATAAGAGAACGAGTAACATTACTGGCTTTGCGATATTTCATCTTACACCTCATTAGAGAAAGAGCACCTGTGACCACTTTTGGGTAAATTGTTTAAAAAGCGTCTTCTATACTGCTTCTCATTAACAATATTGATATTTTAGGTATAATATGCCTTTAAATGCTTTTTTTTTTCCACAATTTTTGGAGGTTATGAGATTTCATGGCGAGTACTAAGCATTTTCCACATTTGACAATATTAGACATTGTAAAATCAAACTTAAATATTTCAATTTCATTCACATTCAATTGCAGCTCTATATTGTATTCGACGTATAACCCTCATGGTTGTAGTCACGGATTTTCCAGAATGCAGTAAGCTGCATACACCGCTTTTGATAGCGTTGAATCGTCGAACCAATATTTCTTTGAAATCCGTTGTCAGAGATACGATACTTTGCAACTGCATACTTTATTTTACTTTGTTGCTTTGATTTTATGATGTCAGTATTCATAAATCTACATTTATTCTTCTATTTGAGTACATATTTTCTATTCAAGTCTACTTAAGAATTTATTTGATGGCTAGCTTACCGTTTAGCGTACTTTAAAAGTGAGCTACACGCTATATAGCACGTGAGAGTATTATGGTCATATTGTTAATATTGTCACTTTCTTGTAACTCAAAAACTACAGCTTTATTTGCATAGATGGCTTTGTGATACGATAGCTCTTCATCGGTCAATAAAATAATAAAGTGTCAAAAGGGCGATGTTTTATCGACGCCATTATGATAGTTGACACTATAGTAAAAATATTTTAGTCAGTTTTAGTATGGTGTAGTGCAGTTAGTTTTTATAAAGTCGATTTTTCGAAGTGTTCATAGTTATTGCCAAAGCTTGTTTGTTTTTTTCTTTCTAAATATATTAGTTCTAGTAATGACTTAGTGTTTTTGCCTATGTCCTCCTCCTAGTTTCGGTTATATAGGACGGAAAAGTTTAAGGTGATTATATTACCCTCACGTACCTTATTGGAAGCCCACACTTATTTTGAACACCACATAAATATTTATTTTCTACTTAATCATTCTTTTCTCATCAGCTCATACGCCTTTTACAGTCCACTAGTAGATGTGGTCCTCCCATAAAGTAAGGTAGGTTGTACAAAATACGCCACCCATGGTCGCAGTATCAGACGTTTCACAATTATGACATTTGTTTCCTACATAGGTCTGTGTATTATATATCTAGGTATAAATACATGATAATAATTCCATCCACGCATTTCATGGCTGCAACTTCTTACGGGTACTTATCTAAATCTCCTCTTAATGACATCTTATATTGACATGTGATGATAGATGTTCTCACGACCGTAATATATATTGACGATTCAACAGTGCAGTGGTTAAGAGTTCAGTTGTGTCGATTAAAACGCGCTAAAAATCCGGAAAAAAACAACAACTAATCCCTAGTAAATTATTTAGGATAAAGAACTTGTCTAGCTTATAACAGATTACATTTTGTCTATGATATTGTGTGTGAAAAGTGAGAAAATTAGTTAGGTAAGATAAATCACCTTGCAAAAATAAAATACTGTGTATTATCTGTTTCGGAAAGCATATAACTCCCTTCCAAAATTACGTGTACTATTGATACCACTATTACTCTACTAAATACCCAACGCCATTTTTAAATCTACGCAAGAAAAAATACATCATCATTAATTATAAAAAAAACTTAATATTTTTCAGAAAACAACTATGTCGTGTAATAAACTTGGAGGATGCACGAGGATGATCAATTTACTTTTCACATAAATTTTGAGCAGTGGAAGCTAACTAAACACAACAATAATCACATGTAGAATATAAACGTTACTGTCACAATACTGTAATACAATCGTACCTCCCTCCTTTCCGTAGTATAGTATAGTTTTGCATAAAATTGGCAGGCTTTGGAGATCTTGGTTACGAGCGTCTCACACCTTTGACGATTTTTCCGCCGCCGGTATGGAAATTTTATATCTGGTATAAATGTCAGATGGTAATAAAGACTCTCGCTACCTCTTGTGACATGCACAGGACGGGATGAGGTTCAAATAGCTTTTATTTAGTCGCCATCATGATACGGCAAAGTATAGTATTAAATATTTATAGTGTTTAGTAATAAGTTAATAGTTACTCAATAGAATCATTTAAGATGGTAAAATCAATTAGCTAAGTTCTGCCAATAAATAAAGATGTGTCTATCCTAGCTTGCATGAAATTGAGGGGGGTGGGGGTGGAAAGTGCTTTTCAAACTAGTTAACTATAATAAATAAAGAAAAATGGGGTTATCTGGCATTTTCCAGTCTCCTCTTACGACTCGTACGAGAAAAATTTGGTGGATAGATTTTCCTACGTTGTCACCATACGGTAGATACGCTATGTCGCTATAAACATGAAAAAATGTTCCCGGTATTATTAAAAAATCTATCGAAAAGTTTTTGAAAAGGGTTTGAGTAGAAGGCTTATTGCTCGGCAGAGAACCTCACCATCACGGTAACTCAAACGACCACTAACCCGGAAGCTTTTAAACAAAGTTTGTGCTAGTCACCACAACGCCCCAGTTTGCCTGGGCAAAGAATTTGGTTGAAAGAGCTGGATGAAATAACTCTTAGATTTCAGCTCAAAATCGTAAGCGCTGACAGGTTTTCGAAAGTTTTCAGCACGGCCAAGTTACCCTTGACTCAGGCGACATCGTGATGCTTTATTGTTTCCACAAAACGAAAAATATCAAATTAAACTTTATAACAATTAAAAGCAAAACAAGACACATTAATTCCACACACAATAAAAGTCGGTAGTAAGACAAAATGTATTGAAGAAGTAAGGCCCCAACTTTCGAAGCTGTTATGTGGAAACTATTTTTTGTTTTGGTTTTTGATTTCCGTTTTACTTTTATTAAAAGTTTAATTATTATTATATTTTACACTGTTGAGTGGATTAGCTAATATCACAAGTTTTAAATAACCCATAGAATACTATATTATAGTAGTGTATTATTAATACACAATAGAATGGCTGTCAACCTTATTTTGTACGAGGATCGGCGTCGCCGGGAGCACACATACAAGCAATTACGTCGTATTATCAGTTATCACTACTACAAACACATTTTAGACTTTTGATTAATGTTTTTGACACATAAATATTTCTTTATTTTTGATTCTAATATTCACAAAATATATAAGTAGTTTCGACTTACTGGTTGTAGAATATGTCTCCTTTATTTAAATTCCATTTCCCACTGTTCTTTCGACACGTAATTATTGCACAATTTGCCATTTTTCAAACAATTTACATGCAGCAACGCTTGACACGAAAATTAGAAACGTTTGACTGTGTTGACATTTATAGGTGTGAATTGACATGTAAGTGACATTTATTGGCTACACGAGCTCCGCCCACTCCCCCGTTCTATTATGTACGTATTATAGAATTCCCCGTATCGTGATATAGTCCCCCGCCATTCCTATAAATCAGCAAATTCAGTATTGAATTTTAGAATGTCGATTTAAAGGCTTGCAGTGTTCCGAGTTAATTTAACAGCAGCCGTAAAACCTACTTGTCAAATTATAGGATAGATTATATGTATTTTATATGGTCAGCCTGGTGTAGTCAATTATTTTTACCTTTAACGACCATTGAAGTGTTATTTAGTTCTTTTTTTTAAACCTCACCTCCACACTAGGATTTTCTCCTGTATCGTGGGGGCAGTTTACAAACATACATTTCACAAGGACAAATATCCAGACCAGGAACAATTACTTGTAGGCCATACACATACTTGCCACTACGCCACGGAACTGTCGATCGTTATGTGGTGCATAATCACAAAACGCTCCAATGGTCTACAAAAATATATTCATCGATATCAATATAAAATGCGTAAAATTGTAATTTTTTTCTACCCTTTTACTATCCTTTCAAAAAATAGATAGGTATGTAAAAACATGTATTCGAATAAACATTACGTCATTAATAACTATCGGAGATAAAAGATTAAGGACAAACTAACGTTAAAATTTTTATTTTATTATACATAGTAGAGTCACGCTGCAGCTATATTATGGCTGTAGTACGAATGAGTCGACCCGACCGGGAAAGACTACGCTCTCACAGAATACCAGTGTAAAATAGCAGCTTAATACTGCTGTGTTTCGTATGGTGAGTGTACAAATCCGGAGACCCTTTCTTACTAGAAACGAGGCATTCCATCTTAGTACTAGTGTAGTGACAACGCATCTGTGTTATGATTCTTAATCGAGGATAAATGTAGATGTCTATGGACCACAGAATCCACTTACCATCAGGTGGACTGTGTGCTCGTTTGTCTCCCTTATTCTAACAAAAAAATTAAATAGAGAATATGAGCCGCTGCTGCAGACCACGGACACCTGCAACGTAATACTCACAAAAAAGGTTACAGATGTGTTGTTACCTCTGTTGACCATTACGAAATGTCTCATGATATATATATATATATATATATATATATATATATATATATATATATATATATATATACATGTTATGGACGTTTCTCGCCTCATTCCTTATTTGTGTTATGTAGTATGACATCATTTTTCACATACGTCATGGAGTATGAATTTTTTGTTTTATTGTGGCACAGCTGATATGACCAATAACATTTTTACTAAATGGATTTCCATTAAACATTAATTTGAAGTACTAGGGATGAGCAAAGGAAAAAATCGATATATATATATATATATATATATATATATATATATATATATATATATATATATATATATATATATATATATATATCGTATCGATATATATTGTGTGACAAATATCGATATGTCGTCATGTTATGTATGATGTATATATACATTATATAGTACCTGGTTGACCGAGCTTTGCTCGGTATTTTTCGCTCGATTTTTTTTAATTCGTGTGTTTTGGAAATTATATTTAGATACAAATTACATACTGATGAAACATAAATAATATTTTTTGATCTTATCGACATAACAGAAAAAACGGAACTGGTTATTTGAATAAAAATCATGAGTGCAATTATTTTCATTTAAATTTTCGTGTTTTTAAAAAATACTAAAAAAAGGGCTCGAAAAAATAGATTTTCTCAAAAAAGAAAGGAACATAAAAAAAAGTTAAAAAAAGTCGGTCGGTCGGCTGGGCTCGAACCGGGGTTTTACGATTCTTTGACCGACTATTATACCAATTAAGCTATTTATAATCACTAACAGTCTGTCAAAATTTACCTTCTTATTCTAACGATATTTTAGCAGTTTTTCATTGCCTAAAATCACGGACAAAAAGACATTTTCTAAAAATAAATCCTAGCTAGATCGATTTATTATCCCCGAAACTCCCTGGACACTAAATTTTATGAAAATCGTTGGAGCCGTTTCCGAGATCCCGATTATATAGATATATATATATATACAAGAATTGCTCGTTTAATAGTATAGGATATATATATATATATATATATATATATATATATATATATATATAGATATATATATATATGATACTGGTTATTTTACTATTCAAACCGAAACACATCGGTAGGTGAACTATAGCTTCGTGGCAACGTTGTCTGTAAGTTGATCATTATCACGATCACGAACATTTGAATGAAACTAATGTTTACGGATTTTATTGCGTAAGACTCGCGCGGACCGCCGTAGCGAACAGACGCGCGCAGCGGAAAGCTCCCGAGAGCCGATCCGCGCACGACCCACGCACTGCGTGTGGTATCTTGAAATTTTGTGCGGTTCTTAAAACAATCCACATTGGAACGAGACTTGAAGTGAATAGAAAGTGAAAAATCATGAACTGTGAGGACCCCGGGGGGAGTACCCCCTGGGATTCACCAGAAGAAGTGAGACAGGCAACACTCAACAGAATTAGTGAATCAAGAGTAATAGGAAACATGCTCTCGAAAAACAACAGTGAAAGTTCACACAAATCTAATGATATGGACACGGATCTTCTTAGTCTAGACAAGGACAGTAAACAAGTGAAAGACAAAGTGAAAAAAGTGAAAATGGACCTCAATGAGTTCAATAAAAATATAATACAGTGCTGGGAATGCGAACAATACTTCCAAACGGACGCCCCCCTGTGGGGTACCAATCAAATGAACACGAGAAAAATCCAATGTAAGGTATGCATGGAAAGCTTTCTCATAAAGGCGGCCACTACTATAGTGCCCAAATTCGAAAAAGAAACACTAAAAATCGAAACTACCATAACATTATACACAGCCACGCTAAAAACCGGAGTAAGCAACTTTCGTGCGTGCGTGGACTGTAAAACAAAGAGAGAATTGATCACCCTCCCGATAGACGCATTTACATCGGAGGAATGGTTCATCTGTAAGTGCGGCAAAAATCAAATTGCACTTATAAAAACCACGGCAGAGGATTCAAGCCCGTCTCTAACCACCCAAAGAGGCAAGAAAAAAAGAAATCGTAAAGTCAGAACGACAAATAATACCGTCGAACTTTGCGCGCTAAATACATACCAGGGCGTTGGCTTGCAAGAGCCAGTGCACGTGCAACGAACGAGGTTAGAGCCGACGAACGGCACATGCAAGCCGCTCGCCGCCCGGACCGCCCCCCGCCTCACCTCAGGGGAATGACACAGCGTGCGAGCGTCTACGCTAGTGAACAAAAGAAATGACACCATCGCCCAAAGCCACACGACCACGGCGCGTACCTGCGCGACCGAAACAACCCAAAGTTTGGCCGCCACATGTAACACCCAGCGCGCGGACAGGCAAGCCGAGGCCAACTCGGAAACAATATATAATATACCGTTAGCAAACAGATTTGAAACGCTACAAAACGAAAATAGAGGAATAAAAAGACAACGCACCGGAACAGATAAGTTCGTGACGCCCACACAGAAAAACACACATATCCCTGATATAATAATTAGGGATGAAAAAATAATGAAAGACCAACGCGCCCTCAGATTTATAAGAGAGGCGACATCAACAAATAATTCAACGCTTAGAGTGACGAACGGACAAATAAAAATCAACCCGGGGAGCTCAGCAGCCCGGGAAGACATTCTCACGAAAATCCAAGTGTGCGAACCATCAAGAATAATAGCACCAAAACCAAAAGCTGACAGACAACCGGCGACAAAAGTGGTGCTGAAAAATGAAACATACGGTGAGGACACTGACATAATCGCAGAAGAGATAGCGGAATGCATTGGCATTAAACCGATATCAATAAAATCGCTAGGAAAAGCAGGTAAAATACACCTCTTGATTTTTGAAAATAAATATAAACAAAAAAGCGTCCTGGAAGCATGCAAAACCGCTGACAGGAAGTTCTTCTGCGCCCCTTGCATAAAGGTAGAGCCATTCAGAGAAAACCCGAGACACATAGTGCAATGCAAGAAATGCTATGCATTTGACCACTCGAAACAGTCTTGCTACGGCAGACAAGAAGAATCACAGATCAAAATCAATACACCCGAGGGCACTACGACGATGGTCTGCAAAAACTGTAAGAAAGAAGGACACAGCGCGAACAACGCTACCTGCCCGATATTTCAAAAAATGATATCCAAACAAATGGAACAAGCGAAAGTCAAACAGACTAAACAAGAAGAGAGAATCAGACGTGCAACAGTCAGACCTGGAGTCAGATATGCGGACGTCTCAAGCAAAAGACAATTCCCCGCCTTGCCACAGAAGGAGCCGACACTATCACAGGGGGAGCAGGCAATGTTACCACCGATGAACGAAACAACCATAGAAAGCCTCCACCTAAGACTGGAGCGAACGGAAAAACTACTAATGAAGCTCATAGAAACCATGAATAACACACAACGACAGACCAATGGCTAATTACGACCAAAAAAGAATACAGAACCTCAAAATCCTACACCTAAATGCACAAGGACTGAGAAAGAAATTCATTGAAGTAAAAAAGCTGGCAGAAAAATACAGGCCAGCCATAATAGTGATAAACGAATGCAAAATTGACTTCGACAAGGAGAAGTTTAACATGAAAGGATACGATAAAATCACACACTCGCTTAAAACCCACTTAACCACGGCCATGTACATACAAAGGGGACTAAGATGGACCGAAACAGAGGTCACACCGGGGTGGGGAGAAGAGAGAAGAAAAATTGAAGGCGTGGGCATCAAACTGTTCACAGACCACGCGACCGGACAATACATAAAAATAAAAGGGACCTACTTTCAAATCCCAAATCAACACCAAGCCAGAGAAGAGCTTGAAGAAACCTTGGCTGACGAACCAACGATCATAATAGGAGATCTGAATCTACAGATGCGCGCCCTGAACCAAAGAAGAGACGCAGGCCTAGGCATTGTAATCAGGAAAGCAATAAACGACGGAATCTGCTCGTTAAAAAGCGCCGGCGCACCGTCGAGGCCGGCCAACCAAGGCAACGCAATCCTGGACATAGCCGTAATAACACACCAACAGATCGAGGCACAAGCCAAGCAGTTAGAAAGCGTCGGGTCAGACCATCTACCATGGCTACTCACTGTAAAAATCGAACACAACATAGAGGAAAACAAATCTCGCAACACAAGGAGGATACGCGAGGACGAGGGGGCGATGGAATCATACCAACAAACCATGTGGGAAGGCTTCCGCTATCTACACGGGGAAATAATCACGGAGGAAAACTGCGAAAGATACGTCGAAACCATGGAGAAATCCATTACAGCAGCCCTCGACGAACACGCACCTTTCAGAACAACAACGAGACGAGAACATCTACCACCGGAAATTAATGAAAAGATAGACTTCAGAAACAAGCTAAAACAAATTAAATGGCAGGCAAGGCACGGCAGCCTCAACCTACAACGAGAGGCACGTGCCCTCTACAACAAAGCCAAAAAAGAAGCAGACCAAGCACTGAGAGAATATACCGAGAAGGGCTGGCTGGATAAGATCCAGGATCCGAATGACAATAGGTCGCGAATGTGGCGCATCCAACGCAACATGAAGAAACCAATCATGAGACTACCAAACATAACGGGCTGCAAAACGGAAAACGATCGACTCACTGACTGAGGCAGCAATAGTAAAAGAGGCAGTAATTATGACGGAAGACGAGGGCACAGAGAAAACGACCCCGTTCCAGCCACTCGACCCAACATCAAAACACGAAGTCAAATTAGCACTGAGCAGGTTCAAAAACAAAAGGGCTCCCGGGCCAGATGGAATCAAGGCAGATGCCCTCAAACTCGGGGGAGAAGTCTTCACCGAGGCATTTGTGCCTCTCGCTAACTTTATATTGTCCACAGGCTACTTCCCTAAGAGATGGAAAACCGGCGTGTGCATCTTCCTGCACAAAGCTGGCAAAGATCATCGCCAGGCACTATCGTACCGCCCGATTACACTGCTCAACATAATGGGCAAACTTTGCGAGCGACTGATCCTGAGACGACTTACCGCCACGGTGGACCGGCTGCAACCACCGTTCCAACACGGCTTCACAAGGGCCAGAGGCACAGCGACCCAGATCCTTCGCACCGGTAAAATAATCACAGATGCCTTGGCCAACGGCGACAGCGTCTCCATGATATCAACAGATCTCTCGAAAGCCTTTGACTCGATTAACCACAAAGGCTTGATCAAAAAGCTACAAGACAAAGACGTACCCACTAACATCACAAAAATTATAGAAAACTACCTTGCAGGCAGACAACTGAAAGGCAGGTTTAGAACAACTGAAACAGAGGAGAAACCTATATTCCATGGCGTGCCTCAAGGATCGATCCTGGGACCGGTGATTTTCAACCTGTATGTCCATGACATCTGGGACATACATGACAGAATTAAGGGGCTCAAACTCTCACAGTACGCGGATGACCTCTGCATTCTCAACAGAGCCACAAACCCAGACCATGCAACCATGCGATCGGAATGGGCAGCAGAAACTATTATTAACTACTATACGAGATGGGGGCTCAAATGCAACATAGAGAAAACCGAGTGCATTATGTTCTCAAAGAAAAGTAAATACTGCCCAGCGGTAAAATTAAAACAACAGATGCTACCATACCAAAACCAAATCAAATACCTCGGCGTGGTCTTCGATAAACGCATGAGAATGAATCAACACACCGAAAAGGTAGTGAAGAAACTGAAACGGGTCAGAGGAGCCCTTGGCCCGATAATTGGATACTACGCAAAAACAGATCTAGAAACCAAACTGGCCATAATACAGGCCTGCATTCTGCCACTGCTGGACTACGGAGTGGTCCAACTGCTATCGAGGTACAGCGCGACGAACCTGAGTAAAATCGAAAGACAATACAGAATGGCACTCAAGAGTGCTGCCCAACTACCGAAAAGAATATCCACAGAGACGCTATGGGAGATGGCTGACATAGAAGCCTGGCACCTACGTGCCGAGGACATAAATCAGAAGATGTTGGACAACATTGCCCAACTGGAAATAGAAGACCTGGAATCCCCCGGTGACGCCTACCTGGTGCACGGAGAATTCAATCCCCTCAGGACCAACTATAGAATAGGTGAAATTGTATATAATCCCAAAAAGAAAAATTACAAGCGATGGCCCACCGATAACACGGGAGCCCCGCGCCCTCTTAGGATAAGGTAATTAAGGCTAGCAAATAAGTACACAAAAACAAATGAAATACATAATAATTTTATTGTATAAACTTTATTATGAATAAGCAAAACACAGCAAACACAGATCCACCTAGGACATAAGTTAGCTGACTCACCCTCGCACGGTTCACCGGCCGTGAGGATGCAAATGTAAATACACAAGTAGGCAAATAAATATTTTCTGATTCTGATTCTGATTCTGATTTATTGCGTATATTAACTTATTTTAAATTCCCGGCGTTCTAGTTTCGAGTACTTTATAGCAGCCATGGTCACGGGGGGATTGACGTGTTCGACTTCCTAATATTAGATACTACGGAGATTAGACTGCGTAGATCGGAACAAAATAATTTTGAACTGAAGATAGCCGTGGTTAACTATGAAATTGGGACGTAGAACACCTCAGTCACCCGTGGCCATTGGTGCTGTAAAGCACTTGAGACGTTGGGAATTTAAGGTAAGTTAATAAATGCAATAAAATCTGTAAAAAATAGTTTCATTTAAACCACCGGTGAACTTTATCTTGTACACGATCATCTCAAGATCCACCCCTAGGAAAATACTACTGAAGTCCGTAAGCATAGTGCTAAAGTCCTCTAGTGATTCTACAACAATAATATGATAAATTGCCTCGTTGCGACTGCCTAGTTGATCTAGTGGTTGTAGTGGTACAACTGCTGATCATGAAGTCCTTGGTTCAAATCCCGGGTCGGGCCAAAATCAATTATTGAGTTTTTCCATCAAAAAATTCTCAGTAGCTGCTCGGAGTCGGGAAGTTAGCGATGTCTCACCCCCGTGCCTCGGAAAGCACGTAAAGCCGTTGGTCCTGCGGCTGATCTCTTTCTGGTCGTGTTGGCTTACCGTCCCATCGGATTATGAGAGAGAAAGTATACCTGCTTGCGCATACACTTGGGCACCATAATCCTATCCTGCGTCGATGGCCAGTCTTCGTTTAGGCTAGCCGCCGTGATCGAAATTCGGCCTGGAGGACATTATTAATAGAATAAATTATAAAATATAAACAATAAATATAATGTATTGAAAACAAGAAATGCACCCTATACTGCTTTTAAATTTAAAGGATAAGAGAACGAGTAACATTACTGGCTTTGCGATATTTCATCTTACACCTCATTAGAGAAAGAGCACCTGTGACCACTTTTGGGTAAATTGTTTAAAAAGCGTCTTCTATACTGCTTCTCATTAACAATATTGATATTTTAGGTATAATATGCCTTTAAATGCTTTTTTTTTCCACAATTTTTGGAGGTTATGAGATTTCATGGCGAGTACTAAGCATTTTCCACATTTGACAATATTAGACATTGTAAAATCAAACTTAAATATTTCAATTTCATTCACATTCAATTGCAGCTCTATATTGTATTCGACGTATAACCCTCATGGTTGTAGTCACGGATTTTCCAGAATGCAGTAATGCTGCATACACCGCTTTTGATAGCGTTGAATCGTCGAACCAATATTTCTTTGAAATCCGTTGTCAGAGATACGATACTTTGCAACTGCATACTTTATTTTACTTTGTTGCTTTGATAACGTATTTTATGATGTCAGTATTCATAAATCTACATTTATTCTTCTATTTGAGTACATATTTTCTATTCAAGTCTACTTAAGAATTTATTTGATGGCTAGCTTACCGTTTAGCGTACTTTAAAAGTGAGCTACACGCTATATAGCACGGAGAGTATTATGGTCATATTGTTAATATTGTCACTTTCTTGTAGCTCAAAAACTACAGCTTTATTTGCATAGATGGCTTTGTGATACGATAGCTCTTCATCGGTCAATAAAATAATAAAGTGTCAAAAGGGCGATGTTTTATCGACGCCATTATGATAGTTGACACTATAGTAAAAATATTTTAGTCAGTTTTAGTATGGTGTAGTGCAGTTAGTTTTTATAAAGTCGATTTTTCGAAGTGTTCATAGTTATTGCCAAAGCTTGTTTGTTTTTTTCTTTCTAAATATATTAGTTCTAGTAATGACTTAGTGTTTTTGCCTATGTCCTCCTCCTAGTTTCGGTTATATAGGACGGAAAAGTTTAAGGTGATTATATTACCCTCACGTACCTTATTGGAAGCCCACACTTATTTTGAACACCACATAAATATTTATTTTCTACTTAATCATTCTTTTCTCATCAGCTCATACGCCTTTTACAGTCCACTAGTAGATGTGGTCCTCCCATAAAGTAAGGTAGGTTGTACAAAATACGCCACCCATGGTCGCAGTATCAGACGTTTCACAATTATGACATTTGTTTCCTACATAGGTCTGTGTATTATATATCTAGGTATAAATACATGATAATAATTCCATCCACGCATTTCATGGCTGCAACTTCTTACGGGTACTTATCTAAATCTCCTCTTAATGACATCTTATATTGACATGTGATGATAGATGTTCTCACGACCGTAATATATATTGACGATTCAACAGTGCAGTGGTTAAGAGTTCAGTTGTGTCGATTAAAACGCGCTAAAAATCCGGAAAAAAACAACAACTAATCCCTAGTAAATTATTTAGGATAAAGAACTTGTCTAGCTTATAACAGATTACATTTTGTCTATGATATTGTGTGTGAAAAGTGAGAAAATTAGTTAGATAAGATAAATCACCTTGCAAAAATAAAATACTGTGTATTATCTGTTTCGGAAAGCATATAACTCCCTTCCAAAATTACGTGTACTATTGATACCACTATTACTCTACTAAATACCCAACGCCATTTTTAAATCTACGCAAGAAAAAATACATCATCATTAATTATAAAAAAAACTTAATATTTTTCAGAAAACAACTATGTCGTGTAATAAACTTGGAGGATGCACGAGGATGATCAATTTACTTTTCACATAAATTTTGAGCAGTGGAAGCTAACTAAACACAACAATAATCACATGTAGAATATAAACGTTACTGTCACAATACTGTAATACAATCGTACCTCCCTCCTTTCCGTAGTATAGTATAGTTTTGCATAAAATTGGCAGGCTTTGGAGATCTTGGTTACGAGCGTCTCACACCTTTGACGATTTTTTCGCCGCCGGTATTGAAATTTTATATCTGGTATAAATGTCAGATGGTAATAAAGACTCTCGCTACCTCTTGTGACATGCACAGGACGGGATGAGGTTCAAATAGCTTTTATTTAGTCGCCATCATGATACGGCAAAGTATAGTATTAAATATTTATAGTGTTTAGTAATAAGTTAATAGTTACTCAATAGAATCATTTAAGATGGTAAAATAAATTAGCTAAGTTCTGCCAATAAATAAAGATGTGTCTATCCTAGCTTGCATGAAATTGAGGGGGGTGGGGGTGGAAAGTGCTTTTCAAACTAGTTAACTATAATAAATAAAGAAAAATGGGGTTATCTGGCATTTTCCAGTCTCCTCTTACGACTCGTACGAGAAAAATTTGGTGGATAGATTTTCCTACGTTGTCACCATACGGTAGATACGCTATGTCGCTATAAACATGAAAAAATGTTCCCGGTATTATTAAAAAATCTATCGAAAAGTTTTTGAAAAGGGTTTGAGTAGAAGGCTTATTGCTCGGCAGAGAACCTCACCATCACGGTAACTCAAACGACCACTAACCCGGAAGCTTTTAAACAAAGTTTGTGCTAGTCACCACAACGCCCCAGTTTGCCTGGGCAAAGAATTTGGTTGAAAGAGCTGGATGAAATAACTCTTAGATTTCAGCTCAAAATCGTAAGCGCTGACAGGTTTTCGAAAGTTTTCAGCACGGCCAAGTTACCCTTGACTCAGGCGACATCGTGATGCTTTATTGTTTCCACAAAACGAAAAATATCAAATTAAACTTTATAACAATTAAAAGCAAAACAAGACACATTAATTCCACATACAATAAAAGTCGGTAGTAAGACAAAATGTATTGAAGAAGTAAGGCCCCAACTTTCGAAGCTGTTATGTGGAAACTATTTTTTGTTTTGGTTTTTGATTTCCGTTTTACTTTTATTAAAAGTTTAATTATTATTATATTTTACACTGTTGAGTGGATTAGCTAATATCACAAGTTTTAAATAACCCATAGAATACTATATTATAGTAGTGTATTATTAATACACAATAGAATGGCTGTCAACCTTATTTTGTACGAGGATCGGCGTCGCCGGGAGCACACATACAAGCAATTACGTCGTATTATCAGTTATCACTACTACAAACACATTTTATACTTTTGATTAATGTTTTTGACACATAAATATTTCTTTATTTTTGATTCTAATATTCACAAAATATATAAGTAGTTTCGACTTACTGGTTGTAGAATATGTCTCCTTTATTTAAATTCCATTTCCCACTGTTCTTTCGACACGTAATTATTGCACAATTTGCCATTAATCAAACAATTTACATGCAGCAACGCTTGACACGAAAATTAGAAACGTTTGACTGTGTTGACATTTATAGGTGTGAATTGACATGTAAGTGACATTTATTGGCTACACGAGCTCCGCCCACTCCCCCGTTCTATTATGTACGTATTATAGAATTCTATGAAATAACCAATATAACAAATAATCACATTAACGCATAATCTCCTATTTTCCCACCCTTAGGGGTAAACGTTTTAAGAAACGATTAAAAATATAATCTTACCATATCTATATCTGGATATAAATGAACGGACGTCGCAAAAATGCCTCGCATCCTAAATACACAAACGTGGGTCATAGCGGAAGTTTTTTTTTATAAGCGGCAAAATTTAATTGAAATTTCATATTCCGAAATATATATTTATTCAATGTATTCGAGAAATATAAGTAATTTGTTCGATGTGTTTGCATAATCGCTTATATCCATGTAAAAAGCGAAAGAATCCTGTGGGAATACAGTATTGCTGCCAGTTTTACATTGACATTTTTTCGTTTTTATAGCTGCGTATATTTTAGATTGTTCCGATATACTGTAAAGTAAAAAAGTGCTCGTGTATATTATGTTCTTTTGTTGTCACAAACATTGAGATTTATTTTATAAAATGGAATAGTTACCTGCTATTATTACTTAAAAAGTGTTTCGTTCTTTTAATAAGAAAAAAGCGTGTTTGCGTTGCACATAATTATATATAAAGATATCTAAAGGATAAATTCCAGTAACTCTTGATAAGTTTCTTCGCTTAGGCAACAATAATCTAAAACTCCTTGCCCGAAAATGTAAGATTGCCAAGAAAGGACTGTTTTAAAATGTTAGTACATGACTTAATTTTGAAACGGCTTAAGCCAATTACTCATATTATCATCGTGTGGATGTCATAAGAGGCGACAGAGTGAAGCTGAAGCGGCAGACGGGCAGCAGCGTGTTTTTGATAACAACTCGATAATAATAGGAGAAACTGTCCATAAAGTATATAATTATACGTTTTGCATTGGCATTTGATAGACTGTAATGAAATTATATGTGAATATAATTATAAGTAATTATAAATGACATCGAGAAAAATATAACAATATTTAGTTTGAAAGTGTATACAATATACCTATACTTTTAAGAGTTACACAAAATGTAAAAACAGTTATCATTTTTTAAATAAAAAAGACTAAATAAGAAAGAAGAAATAAGAAAGCTTACTAATGCAAAGATATGCCAAATTCAAAAATATTAGGGAATGAAAGTCAAAGGTATCCCCACAGTCGGGCAACAGGCCTCCTGTCATTTCATAAAGGGTTTTAGTTTTAGGGTAATGAAGTTTTCGCGCGTGGTCCCAATGCGTGTTAGCGAACTTCGCATGTGTTTGAAATATTTATTATTTTTCTTTCTTTTATTTTTTTCTTTACGATTTATTTGTTTCTTTACGATGTATCCTTCACCACCAAGTAAGTGGTAAATCAATACTTAAAATTGCAATAAACAAAATACATTGGCACCGGTGGGGTTCCAACCCGGATTGCTCGCGTGAAATTTACTAGTGCTTAGCCCAAAGCTACCACGGCTCTAGCAAGTTAAAATTATATACATCTCTATTATAAAATTAAATAAGCAAGTTTAAAGCTACAAAAGTTTATATCCGTATTCATAATATTCGTAATCTTGTAAAGTGCGAAACATCGTCCTCGCAACATCCTAAATGTTAATTTACATTAAACTCGGCCTACATACTCTTGTTGTAGAAATAATTTCATTAAAACGTAAAATGACAGGCGAATAAAAGCCTTTTTCAGTCGCCAAGCACTGGTATACATGTGACGCCCAAAGCGAAAATGGCACGGTCCAAAATGGCGGGTGAAAGATCAATATGACCTACCGAAAGGTAGATGCTATCCTTTTCTAACATAAGAAATTTATTCTTGTGTCTCTTTCTGGCGTTATAACCCGTCACAGTTACGATACGTCGTAAGGCAGGACAGATTTTCGTTGCAAATTTTCTCTGAATCTCTGGAATTATTAAATCTTTTAGAGTTGGGTATTACGACGTGCTTGTAAAGTGATTAGCGATTTGCGGTGAATGAGATTACCTTGAGTTTAAAAGATAACGTTTTAACATTTAAATTTAAACATTAAAAATAATTTTACAGACTGCGAAGTTTGTCTGCGAAGATAATACTCGACTATTTTATTTCGTAAAATGGTTTTACCACCAGTTAATTTCTTAAAAGGAATATATATATATATATATATATATATATATATATATATATATATATATATATATATATATATATATATATATATATATATCTAAAGGGTTATTATTTATTTTCAGAATCAGAAACGACGGAATCTTAATGTATCTGAACTACAAAGAAATAAAGAAGATAATAAAAATAATATATAATACAGGTAAGCTATAGGCCATAAGATATTCAGATATAAGTGATAAGAAATGAAGCTATGCGTACTTAGTACTTATACATATAATGCCAAAGATTTTATTTAAAAGGATCTTCTGATAAGATGTAACAAATGGATAGTAGTAAGAAAATATATCGGCAGTCTGCTAGCACTTGTTTAAGCAGTCATTTAATAAATATTCTTTTAAAAATATGTGAAATTTTCCGATATAGATGTACGTAAATTCTTTTTATATAAGTAGCCGAAGGAAAAATGATTTATATCATCAATCATTTCAATACCTATATGATCCACCAATTGATGAACTCTTTCAATCTTTAATCGTTTACTTCATAACAATTAAAAATTGACTTGAAAAACTAAGCAATTTATAGCCTCTGAAGTTGGTGCTAAGATATTATAAAGTGTCGAAAATTTAAGTGCCAACTTCAGGCGCTATTAAATTGTGGAGAACACGTTTTTTATTTTTTTGAAGTCCTTTTTTATTTTGTTAAAAGCTTAATTATTTTAATGGAGTAAACAATAAAACAAATTTAATATGACAACTGGATCGTCGTCTTCATATCATAGTTGAATTTAAACTTTCCCCTATTTTACACCATTAGGGGTTAAATTTTGTAGAATAAAATATGTAATAAATAATTAAAATTTGTCCACAATCGACGAAGATATTGAGTAACATACATACATACATACAAAATATATGCACATTATAAATGATTCATAAAAATTAAGAACCTGTTCTTTTTTGAAGTTCAAAATATTGACTGTAATGATGATAATGATGAATGTCCAAAAATCTCGGAAAGAGTGCTATTTTCTATTTTATGCTGTGCTATATTAAATTAAAACTGTTGATATTTTTTTAAATATTGAATTTTCAATATATCGATAATTATAAATATATCAATATCGGAGTTTTTTTATATAGGTTTATTTATCGATGTGTAGAAAATCCGACATTTTAAAAATATCAATAGTTTTAGTTTGGAATGATCAGTTGAACTGACCGTGTGTGGCGACCGTTACAGCTCTTTATCGATTTTGTCGAAATCATAGAACGCAATAGTGAGGAGAAGATAATCACTATTATAATTTCCGACTACAGTTTTGTTTGTCATGCTTAATTAGATAAAAAAATCTAGCAAATACTTTTAATATTACCTCATTAGTCAATTTTTGACAAATAGATGTTCCGAGAAATAAACATGTTTTTGGAGTTTTGGCGGGAATTTGACCGCCATTTCAAAAGATTGAATAATGATTTTAAGTGGGTTTTGATGCGTAGAAGTGATGCGGTTTTGCGCATTAAATGTTAACGCATGTGATCCATTAGAGGGAACAATAAAACATGCGACTATGATGTGAAAGGTCAAGTTACTGTGTTATCCACTATGTGTTGGCTCGTAATATTTACAAAAAACTTTGAAATGTGATGCATCAACATATTGTGAGAACATTTTGAAACAAATTGTAATAAATGGTAATTTTTTATTACTTGACACTGGCAACTATACAATAGTACGAGCCATTATCAAAGAAAAACAAAAGAGAGGTATTACAACTCAATACTGCTTGTAGCTCGTAAATAGGTCGGTAGAGTTTTCTATCACATATTACCAGAACACATCTTTTTTTTGTTGGTTTAGGAGCGATGTATTTAATATTAGTCATAATGATTTCTTATATTTACGCGAATACTACACATTGATTAAAACTACTTTACGGATTTTATCGCGTTTAATTTTACTTTTAATTGTTTTTATTTTTAATTCCCGACGTTTCAGGCGCTTTCCGGCACCCATGGTCACGGGGGACTGAGGTGACTGACGTCCTCATGTCATTGTTAAACCCGGAGTACCCTCAGCTTTATCAATTATTGTTTATGGTCCGATTAACGCAAAACCATAAACAATAAATAAAAAAGCTGAAGGTACTCCTGTTAGTCAAGAGGCTTTAGAGTGTAATTGGACTCAGTCGGTTTAAAAGACTGCGAGCCCAGAATCCATTGATATACTTAATATAGGAGAAAAGGAATTTTGTAATAAGTGGAATGTTGATGAAGATGTTTCAGTTCGCCTCTAAACTTTAGGTCTTAGGTACAGAAGATCTTACTCATACGTGAGTGTACTGATATTCTTACCGCCGTCCAGGTAGGTGTAGTCGCACTGTGACTACGACGACCTAGCTTTTGTCTGTAAATCTGGGCGGTGAGAACCGTCCACGTACGGTTCCATGTGATAAAATCCTTAATAGTGATTTTGTCACCAGCTGTGCGTAGTCTCAGTATGTGATTGACCGGCGTTATTTGAATCTACGGGATTGAGCGAAACTTCCAGTACGATGAGGATGTTGTTAATATTTGACGTTTTTTTAACGTGTTGCAGTTGTTCATTGGAGGCGGTCGATACATACTATCAGGTAAGCTAAATGCTCGTTTGCTTCCTCTTCTATGAAAAAAAATATATAAAGGGGTCTGCAAAGACCGTAACCTTAGGTATCTGAGCGCATGGGCTAAGTTTACCGTGACGATTTCGAGGGGACTGTGATGTGTCCGAAGTAGTTCTACGACATTTTCTATGAAACATTCAAAGGCTTGGGAGCTTCCAAAGGACATGTTATCCAAAATCCATCCTAAGTATATACTTAACGACAAACGTGCTTGTTACATTTAATGGAATGAAAAAATAAGTAAATACATATAGAGTATGTCATAAAGAACATTTTATTGATATGGGTCGAGTTTCATATCTCCAGATAAAATTTATTTATTGAATAAAATACTACATAAACAATATAGCCATAGGCTATACGTGGTAGAGCCATGCTACCGATTTATTGTGGCAGTAGCACGAATTGGTCGGCTCGACCGGGGAATAACCACGCTCTCACAGAATGCCAGCGTTTTCAACGTTCAACGTAATTCGTATGGTGAGTGTAGAGAACCGGAAACTCTTTTTACTAGAAAGCAAGCATTCCATCTTAGTCGTCAAGTGTGACAACACATCCGAATTTTGATTCTTGATGATTTAGATGTCTACGAGTCACAGTATCCACTTACCATCAGGTGGACTGTGTGAAACAAATTAAAACTTATAGTTGTGTAAACTTCTTTAGTTCAATAATAAAATAAATTAGGTTACATTCTTTATCGTCAAATGTGATAACTTTAACGGATGATTGAAAATCATCACTTAATAATAACTGAAGATTTTAGTAATAATAATTTTATTAGTTTATTAAAGCTTTACAATAGTCCACGGGTCGCCGGTGATCGGCGAGTTAGAGCGAGCGCTTTGGTGTCCAATTTATTGCCGGTTCCCGACGATTCCGACGTACGATTTTTATATCCAAGCAGATTAAATTGATGTCGAGCTTTTGAACCGAAATTGATCGGTTTTTACACTTAAACTACAATTTTGTCAGTATTGAAGTTTAAAATTTATTGAAATTGAGCGATGAAATATGCTCAGTTTTTTATTTGATATACTTACTACTACTTACAAGATAGTGCTTGACTTAAATCCTGTCTATACAGAAGCCTTCGAGACATTAAGAGAAATATAATGCAAACAATTAGAGATATTTCAAATTAAAAGAAAAAATGAACGCATCTAACAGTGGAAACCACAGTTCATTTCTTTTAGGTTTTATTATTTCAAGAGACCGGGAACTTTTTTTGAAAAACTTTACGATTCTGATGTTCGTTTGTTTTTTGTTTGGAAATTCCAATATTGTATTCGTGGCAGGTTGGTTAAAAAGTATCGTAGTGAAATATATAAGAAGAAACAGACTGATCCCACGCACGCAACGTTTGCTATGCGACGCTCCCTCGTTGATGTACACGCTTGGCCTACCCATGCAACGTACGTTTGGCGTTAGACACTTGCACTTGTCATTTCTTAGCGGACGCAGGAGTACAAATTTATACCATATTTTCTGATTCTGGGAGTGAGTTTGAGAATGATTTTCTTAGTCTGATGTTCATAAACGAATATATCCACGCCACAAAGAAAACGTTTTGGTAGTAATTCTGTCAAAATTTATGATTTATAATGTAAACCAATACATAAATATGTAGAATACAATGTATTAATTCGGCAATATTTATAAAATTGTGTAACATAACTAGGATAGAATTTGAAATGCAAAAAAATTACTGTTATTAATTTCACGCATAATCACAGTCACACTCACTAGGTATACAATGTATCTTTTCCCATAATGTATATCGTAATTTAGCATCGCGATATTCTACACATTTAGTATTATAAATATATTCACATTGCCTTACTTAATCTATGAGCTGTTCATCTCAAATTTTGATAACAAAACGCGTGCACGATGCAAAGGTCTGTCTGTCTACTCTTGTCACTTCTTAGCGGACGCACGAGTACAAATTTATACCATGTATTCTGATTCTGAGAGTGAGTTTAAGCCTGGATTTATTTAGTCTGATGTTCATAAACGAATATATCCACGCCGCAAAGAAAAATAAGTTAAGGAGTGAAGATATTGGCACAGAATAAATAATACCTAGTACGTAATATTGGGTTCATTAAATAAATAAAAAGTGAGGGGTTTAGAGAATAACTAGTTAAGGAACTGGAAACTGATGACAAATTATTTTTCTGTACTTTAATATGTCAGTAAGGCAGTTTGAGGAGATTCATAAAATTATTGAAGGTGATATAAAAGAAAAAAATACACATCTTCAGAAGTCTATTGGTACCAGAGAATGACTCGCAATATGTCTTCTGTATGTAATGTATGTTAGTTCAATTAAATTACAGTTTATTTAAGTATAGTTTATCTCCCATTTTGACAACAAAACGTTATTTGTTTATGATTTGTTATGACGTCCTCCTACACGTAAGTTCTAGGAACACACTTATTTCATCTAGTTTCTGTGATGTTAGTACTGTTACAGCTTCATCTGAGTCATGTCGTACACTTGGGATTGCATACGAACATCCCCTCCACCCTCTTACGCCGATCTGAATATCGCAGGTCGACTTGCATCGGAAATGTGTGATTGCGTTGCATATGGTAGGTGTGTTTCTAATATATAATTTTTCGTACAAAATTAAGAGTCCAGATGTCATACCGGCACACGTTCTGTATATGGGACCAGTCCGTCTCTAGTTTAAGTAAATTAATAACATCAGTCGTTTTGAGAGTTCCGTAGTTTAATAAAAAAAAAGGAACCCTTTTACTATACCTTTTGACCGTCTGTCTGTCTGCCCTTCAAGATCATTTGTTTTCAGGAATCGGTAGAGATATCAATTTTATATCAAAAATTTAGTTACTGTTCCTTGAACGTGTCAAAACAACAAATTTCTAATTCAACACAAACAAAAGGAACATCCATTTATATCACGTTTTGATACTAGCAAAGTCATACACAAAAGGGTACTCCCCATTGACCTTGAATCATTTAATTTAGCATAAAGCAAGTTTTCTGATCAAAAATGAAGGCAAAAATTGGAAAACCGTTACTTTGGATTTACATTTCATTTAAAAAAAAAACATTTTATCGCTATTATAAACTTCCACCTACAGTTGAAGCTTCGACCATGATGTTAGCCGAAGAGATATTTTTTTTTTATACAGCAAAGTTAACTTTGTCCCTCAATCCAATTAAATTTTCGTAGGAGCAATTTTTGAAGCTCACCTATAATTTATGAATTTTACAGGGTTAATTATTTTGGTGAGAGTTATTTCTTACCTTAACTCGAAATCTTATTCTGTTACCCGTGCTTATTGTATATAAATTAACAAAGATAATGTTGGTATCGAACACAGAAGAATATCGTCAAGACTCTTGGTACTGAATTAACTTTATTCGTAAACCGTACAATCTCATATTCACTCTTGTCTGGTTTTTTTGGATTGATTCATAAAGGTTAAAAGTAAACGCATAAATAAATAAAAAACAATGAAGTGGTTAATTCAAACTTAAAATTCGGACGTTCTAGAACGCGTTTCTTATTAAAACTCTGATGTTTTCTTAATAACACATTATTTAACTTAATTATCTCGTTTCGTTATTGTAATACACAGCTTACAATTATGCTGCAGGAGAAATACAAGGATTTTATCAAACCCACCATCGAACTATCATAAGCGTCATTTCGACTTTAATGTATTCTAATTAAGTTTAATATCCCTTAACAAAGAATTGAATTTAATGTAATTTGCAAGTAAACAAAAGATTTTTCTGGGAGGAGATAAAAACTGAATAATACGCTTACACATCTCGCGGCATGGCAGTCGTCTTGGGACCGTCAACCATTTGCTATTTGAACCAAAATGACAAGCACCGCCATAAAAATACGCCATTCGACGAAACGAATAATATGCGGTTTCGTGATTTTGAAACATGGCGATATGTTGCGAACAGCTTAGCGCTTTAGTACTGTAGAAATGAGAATAACGTAAATGGAAGTTATACCTTTTTACGATTCCATTTGCCATCTCTCCCGAAATAATATTTAAATTAAAGAATAATTACTGCGTAATCATACAAAATAGGTTATTAATCACATTCGTAACAAATAACAAAATCTATTTATCGAACATACTATATAGATTGTATTTTTTGAAGTTCAAGATTGGGACATTATTTTTGGCCGACATGAATGTGTACATTTTTTTTATAGCATAAGGGTGACAAACGAGCACACAGTCCACCTGATGTTCAGTGGATGCTGTGGCCCATAGACATTTATCCTCGATCAGAAGTTAAAATGTAGATGCGTTGCAACCCCTTCCCCGGTCGAGTGAGACCCATTCGTGCTACAACCATAATATAGTTGCAGCGTTGCTCTACCACATAAAAACTAAGCTAGCTAAACTTGTCGTCGGATTTTGAAAGATGATATCTAAAGAGGTTGGATATAATTACGCGAGTAACTTGTAATATTACGAAAACTTGCAAATGTTTTGTGTATCACAAGAAAGGTATTAATTAGCACACATTGTATTGTTAAACTTTTTATTACAAAAGTAAATGTAGTAAACAAGCACGCTATCAGTAAAGGGGTTATAGTAAAAGGAATAGTAAATTAGTAAGCATTTGTGGCGCTGCGATAGGGATGATTCGAATCCCGCACTTAAGAAGTGCTTGCTGTGCCTACAAATAATTGTTTCGGGTTGTGGATGTTTGCCTTTGTACCCATAAACTTTGCCATGTTTAGTGCTTTCACTATACATGAGACTTAATTTATTATTAAAAAAAAAAACCATGATTATAAACAAAACTATTAATTATACTCCAAGTCATGTTTCAATTTATTGTGTAAAACGGTGTTCTACAGCAGTAGACAGCCTATTTTTTTAGTTATATTAGAAAACTGTTTTTTCTAAGTTCCAAATGGATCTTGGATGATTCTTAGAATATAATGTAACAATATTAAAGAACGGGATTGCGGCGACGCTTCCCTTAAAGGATCGCGAGGGTTTGTAGACAGATAAAAAGGGTGCGACTAAAGTAGGACAATATCGCCATACGTAGCGACAGCTCCTTCATCCGGGCTGGCATTTCCAATATCATTCGAAAATGGACAGAAGCCGCGATACGTTTTATACAAAATTATTTGATTTTAAACCCTATGTGTTTTAATCTCATTAACTCCAATGTTGCACAAGTTTTCACATACGCTAAATATGAGATAGAAAAGTCGTGAACTTGTAAGTTATTTACACTATAATAACGTGTATTAGAGTGTTGTGTGCTTGTGTGGCCGAGTTTTGTCCCGCGGCATTGTAGTGATCCCTGAAAGGGTTGACGTTGTTATCTCCCGATTTTACAGCCTTCTTTTCAGTACTTTTGATTATTCGTCGCCAGACTATCCATTCTTAGGGAAAACGTAATTTTCGATTTTGGGGAAGTAGCACTTTTTATGTGATAAGTTGAAATAAAAAAAATCATAAGTACACAATATATTCTTACTATATTGTATATTATATCACAACTATTTTGTAACTATTTTAAAATTTTAGTTATTTCGTTTTCGTATTACGCAGGTACTTCTTATATATAATATCCATTTGATATAATATTAGTTTTAAGTAATGATTTATAATTTTAGTATAAGAAATGAAATGAATGTAATATTACCATGTTGGTTGAAATAAATAAAAATAAATGAAAAAAAATATTAAATTACTAAGACACAACTTTAAAAACTTATGCAGAGAACAATTTTCTGGCATTTAAAGTAAACTTTATGGATATGTCAACTAAAATTGATTTATATAAACTTTGTAATTCTTTTAAACTTTTATACCTTACGTAATACACAAGTCGCAATAATTTTGTCTATCAATGGTTATTGATTGCGATCAAAAATCAACCCTACGAGGGAATTGTTGCGACGATGGCCAGCAACGGGGACTATAGTACCTATAGCTTGCCTTTTATCAAATACCTCTGTTTGTTCGCCCTTATGGCTACAAATGGCTGCCGTATAATTATTATCGCGTTGATTTATAGGGCAGGTACTGTTAGCAGAATATAAACGTGATCATAACACGCTTGTCGTGTAATAGTGGTCGTTTCTTAAGTGTTGCTAAATTATAAGTACCAAAATACGCCAATATAGTTTATTTTTTACTTTAGTACGTTTTGCACCTTTTAAAATTTCTTATATTTGTCCTTACACTTTTGGTATTTAATATTACCAGTCTAAAACATTTTATTTTGTCACTACATGCGCTCGTTGTAAGTTTTACACTCTGCGTTAATTTGCGGATAACAAAATAATTACGTTAGGTAGTAAGTAAATTATATATCGCTGTACAAACCATTTTTTTTTGTTCCATTTTCATTAGTTGCGCATATCTAGGTTTTATATAATACTATTTTACTTAACTATTTAGTATGATTTATCCGAATGTCTGATCAGCTAATAGACACTTCTTTAATTGTTCAAATAATATTTTTATCTTTTCTCTTTCTGTAATCTATGTTTTGAATAGGACTAAAGTTTTTCGCATAATTTTATTAAGAAAAACTGGCCAAGGACGTGTCGGGCCACGCACAATATAGAGATAGAGAGTTCCGTAGTTGTCCGTCCAAATACGTGGACTTTCTTGATAAGGAGCGTATTGATAGACCTAAATAGGACAATGGTAACTGAAGGACTTATTTTCCAATCAGACTTATAGGAAGTGATATTCAAAAAAGATTTAAAAAAATCGATTTTGAAAATAATACAATCTACATCAATTCATTCACATACCAAGTCCGTACAAAGATGGTCATAGTTGAGCTATCGATCTATATATATATATATATATATATATATATATATATATATATATATATATATATATATATATATATATATATATATATATATATATATATTCCCTTCAGGGCAGGGGGTGCTAAGAATCTCCGGTGGAGGTTCGGTTGCACCTACGACGACTTGACCTGGCAACATGCGCTGGAGTATTATAGGATTATCCGAGGTCCGAAGAGAGGGGGAGGACACGGTGATTCTCGAATCCGGCAACTTGTTCTATCACCGGGAGGGCGACCATCTGTCCCAAGGAGGTGTCGGATTTATCGTCCACAAGTCGCTCGTCAACAACATTGTAAAGATTGGGAGTGTGTCGACGAGGGTCGCGTACCTGATACTCAGAATCACCAAACGGTATTCGCTGAAGGTCATACAGGCTTACGCACCAACCTCGGCACATCCCGATGAGGAGGTGGAGGAAATGTATGAGGATATTTCCGAAGCCATGCATTCCTCCAAAACCCACTACAAGGTGTTGATGGGAGACTTCAACGCAAAACTAGGCACAAAAGAAAGCGGTGAGCTGAAGTTAGGGAAATTTGGAGTAGGGAAACGGAACCGAAGGGGCAAGCAGCTGGCCGACTTTATGGAGAAAGAAGGACTCTTTATGATGAACTCTTTCTTCCAGAAGCGGCCCCACAGGAAGTGGACCTGGTCGAGCCCCGACGGTTCGACAAAAAATGAGATTGACTTCATTATGACGACCAGACGCCAACTGTTCAGTGATGTCTCAGTGATCGCAAGGGTGAAAACTGGCAGCGATCACCGAATGGTTAGAGGCACACTGAACCTAAACGTTAAGTTGGAGAGGTCTCGTCTAATGAGGTCAACGCTCCGTCCCCCTCGTGCTCTAATCCAGAATCCCGAAAACTTTCAGCTCGAATTACACAACCACTTTCAGTGCCTACAAGATTGCAATGCAGTGGACGATATGAATGACAAGCTCGTGGGAACTGTCCATGCGGTCGGAGCTAAGTTCTGCAAGACCCGCCGCAGAAGAACACAAAAACTCTCCGATCACACTCTTAATCTCATGGCTGTTAGACGGGAGATGAGGCTGCAATCGTCAACAGATTTGACAGCATACAGGCAACTGAACAGACAGATCTCCAAATGCATGCGGCGAGACTTACGCAACTTTAATACTGCTCGTATTAAAGAAGCGATCGAGCGGAACCAGGGCTCCAAAGTCTTTGCCAGAGATCTGTCTGCCCGTAAGAGCCAACTGTCAAAGCTGAAGACTGAGTGTGGCAGCATCGTTTCCGGGACACCTGAGATTTTGAGTGAGATTGAGGGGTTCTATGGGCAGCTGTACACATCATCGTTGGAGCCACACGCAAGTGTGAGTAACAATCCAAGAGCAAGTCTTATCCGACACTATTCCGATGATATCCCGGACGTCAGTCTAAGCGAGATAAGAATGGCTCTCCAGCACCTTAAAAACGGCAAGGCCCCGGGCGAGGATGGTATTACAGCGGAGCTTCTGTTTACGTGCTGTTTTCGAGAGTCATTGCGAATCGTCTCGCACGCAGACTCGACGACTTCCAGCCTCCCGAACAAGCCGGTTTCCGAAAAGGCTTCAGTACCATAGACCACATACATACCCTGCACCAGATTGTACAGAAGACTAAAGAGTACAATTTGCCACTTTACCTGGCGTATGTGGACTATGAGAAAGCCTTTGATTCCGTCGAAATTTGGGCGATGCTGCAGTCCCTTCAGCGGTGCCAAGTTGACTGTCGGTATATCGAAGTGCTGAAGTGTTTGTACAGTAGGGCTACGATGGCTGTCCGAGTACAGAACCAGAGCTCGAAACCTATCCAACTGCAGAGAGGTGTAAGACAGGGTGACGTTATATCCCCGAAACTCTTCACCGCTGCTTTGGAAGACGTTTTCAAGCTACTGGACTGGAATGGATACGGTATTAACATCAATGGCGAGTACATCACTCACCTTCGATTTGCCGACGATATAGTCCTTATGGCAGAATCGCTGGCGGACTTAAGCACTATGCTCAATGACCTCAATAGTGCCTCCCAACGGATAGGTCTTAAGATGAACATGGACAAAACAAAGATCATGTTTAATGTCCATGTCACACCTATGCCGGTAGTTGTTGAGAGCACTATGCTCGAAGTTGTTGACGAGTACGTTTACCTGGGACAAATAGTCCGACTAGGTAAGTCCAACTTCGACCGAGAGGTCAATCGACGGATTCAACTCGGCTGGGCAGCGTTCGGGAAATTACGACATATCTTCTCGTCAGGTATACCTCAATCTCTAAAAACTAGATTGTACAACCAGTGCGTGTTGCCAGTGATGACTTACGGATCTGAGACGTGGTCCTTCACTGCTGGCCGTATGAGGACGCTCAAGGTCGCTCAGCGAGCTATGGAGAGGGCTATGCTCGGAGTTTCCCTGCGTGATAGACTCAGAAATGAGGATATCCGAAGTAAAACCAGAGTGACCGACATAGCCCAACGGATTAGTAAGCTGAAGTGGCAATGGGCCGGCCATATAGCTCGAAGAACCGATAACCGATGGGGAAGAAAGGTTCTCGAGTGGCAGCCCCGAGTACCGGAAGGCGTAGTGTAGGGCGACCCCCCACTAGATGGAGTGACAAACTGGTAAGATATGCAGGAAGTCGATGGATGCAACTGGCTCAGAACCGGGCTTTGTGGCATTACTTGGGGGAGGCCTATGTTCAGCAGTGGACTTGTGAAGGGCTGTAATGATGATGATATTCCCTTCAGTGTAACCCTAAGATATGTATGACCGTAACGAAGCTTCCCGGAAACCGTCACTGCCCTAAATTATCCTGAAGGTCGCCGGCGTAAACCAAGAGTACGACCAATTGTACTGTATGAGGCTTTAAGAGAATGATTTAATTCTTCTTTAAGTGAATCAACTTAGAATTAGTCCTACTATAACTACTAACTAACAAATAAGCGAAAGTAGTAAGTAAGTGAGAAAGATATACCCTGCCTATCCCGCGTTGGAAAAATTAAGCTATAGTAGTAATTCATGAACAAGGACAAAACAATGATCATGTTTAATGTCAATGTACTGTATGTATGCCTGTAGTTGTTGAGAGCACTAAGCACGAAGTTGTTGACGAGTATGGTGAACATACCTATGCATATACATAGCATATACATTTACATATACATATACATATACATAGGTATGGGGGCAAATAGTCCAACTAGGTAAGTTAAACTTCAACCGAGAAGTTAATCGATGAATTCAATTCGACTGGGCAGAGTTCGCAAAATTACGACACATCTTCTCGTCAGGTACACCTCAAACTTGAAAACCAGTACACCACCAGGACAGTACAACCAGTGCGTGTGACTGTGGGTTTGAGACGTGGTCCTTCACTGCTGGTCTTATGACGACGCTCAAGGTCGCTCAGCGAGATATGGAGAGGGCTATGCTCGTGGTTTCTCTGCGTGATGATCCTAGAAACGAAGATATCCGTAGTAGAACCAGAGTAACCGACATAGCCCAACGGATTAGTAAGCTGAAGTAGCAATGGGCCGGCCATATCGCTCGAAGAACCGACAACCGGGAAAAAAGATTCTCGAGTGGCAGCCTCGTACCTGTAGGCGTAGTGTAGGGTGACCCCCCACTAGATGCAATGACAACTTGGTAAGACAGGCAGGAAGTCAATTGATGTAGGTGGCTCAGGACCGTGCTTTGTGGCACTCGTTGGGGAAGCCTGTCTTCAGGAGTGGACTTGTGTAGCTGTAATGATTATGATAAGTGGTAATGCATGTAAGTAATTTTCTCCAAGTAATGTTTTTTCTTAAAGTTTACAATTTTTTTAACTTTGTATTGCAAAGTTATAATCCGGGTAGTTACTATTACTCGTTACCTTGTTTATTTTACTTAGCTGTGATAGTTTTCCTTTTATCTTCATTATATATACTTTTCACATTTCCTTACACAGGAGTTTAGGTAGTAGAGGGGGAAGGGGACACATGACTCTAATGAAAAATATCACTTTAAAGTTAAGTATTTCGCAAAGGGACCCCTTAATCGAAAAGATGTTCTTCCATACTGCCAGTGTTTTTTTAAAGAACTGTCCAACGATACCCCACGTGATGAAATAGACAGGTAAAAAATAAATCATCAGTTAACAGATTACCTGTATTGGAGGAGGAAATGCCCAAAATAAAAAATGTTTTTAAAAATTTTATTTCACTATATTATGGGCGTAAAGAATATCTATAAAGCGTTTGAACCTTGGTGTAGAATATGTTTTTGGAGTCTACCCACTTACTTGAGTTGGCTTATCCTGTAGAATAATAGGGGGCAGCAGCTTTCCTTTGCGCTCAGGGGCCTGATTTGGGTTCGCGGTTTTATTCGTGATTTTGGCCGTTTTGGCATGCTGAAGACGCGGCCTTTTTGATCGAAGTGAGGGGGATGTAGGGCCCGAGTGAGGCTCGTCTCTATTTGTCGCGGCGGGGTGCTTGCGTTGCTTGCCCGAGACGAGGGTGAATCCGTCATCTGCAGACTTGGCGGGGTTGGTTACATATAATTCCATCTTGGAGCCCGACTCGGCGTCCGAGTCTGTCTCTAAGCACTATGCTCATTAACTTCAATAGTGTCTCCCGACGCAGAGTTCGTAAGATAAACATGGACAATACAAACATCTTGTCTAACGTCTATGCCACACCTATGCCGGTAGTCGTTGGGACAAATAAACTGCTAGTTTTTGACGAGTATGTTTACCTGGGACAAATAGTCCAAGTAGGAAAATTCAACTCGACTCAGAGGTCAATCGACGGATTCAACTCGGCTGGGCAGTGTTCGAGAAATTAAGACACGTCTTCTCGTCAGGTATACCTCAAAACCTTAAAAGGAGTTCGTACAACCAGTGAGATGATGATCCGTGGTCATTCACTGTTGGCCATATGAGGATGTTCAAGGTCGCTCAGCGAGATATGGAGAGGGCTATGCTCGTGGTTTCTCTGCGTGATATACTTAAAAACGAGGATATCCGCAGTAGAACCAGAGTGACTGACATAGCCCAAGGGTAAGCTGAAGTTGCAATAGGCCGGCTATATAGCTCGACGAACCGACAACCGATGAGGAAAAAAGATTCTCGAGTGGCAGCCTCATACCAGTAAGTGAAGTGTATGGCAAACACCTACTGAATAATTAATGAAGACCTGGTAAGACATACAGGAAGTCGATGGATGCAGGTGGCTTAGGACCGTGCTTTGTGACATACCTTGGGAGAGACCTATGTTCAGCTGTGGACTTGTAAAGGGACATAATGATGATGATGATGAATTATTCATTATAACGCACTTATTTACTTTTTTTATTAATGATCTGCACTTATTTCAGACACTTATTATCAACAGTAAATATATTTATTTATTTATTAAATTAATTAATATAGCAGCTTACTTTACTACCGGCGCGCACGCACATTGGTCAAATTAAATAGTTCGCGATTCCCCGGCTTCCCGTTTCCTGTTACAGGCATTCGTCCCTTTCCACGAAATCACTCCCACAGATTGCGGGAAAGCGAAAGGAACTATTGATGTTACTCATCAACAATCTGTTGGCAATGTCTGTCTGTTGGCGATCTGTCATTGACGATTTTTAAATCTTTAAAATTATAAATTGGCCATTTATTTAACAGCTACAATTTTTTTTGCGAACGGTTTCTGCTGTTTGCCACTGCGCTATTTCTGCATCAATTTAATGACGTTATAAATTCTCAGTTAAATTCAGTCTGCATGGGCTTTACGAGGCGCGTGGTCTATAACTACCGGAGTTTTTATTTATTAAACAATCCTAATTAACAAATGGCTATTGGCAGTTACGGTCGAAATTTATTTAAATTTATTTGAAATTGTGTTACCGGTGTAAAACCGATATTAATTCTTAAAAAATTTACATGTTCGTAAAAATTTAAACTGAAATTGAAAATTGAATGATATATAACTTTGAAAGTTATATATCATTCAGTTTTCAATGAATGTATATTATTCCTATAAGCCTAACAAATTTAAAGCGATATTTCCACATTTATTTTTCTGCAGTAGCAACCCGCCGACTAGTAATATAAAATAAATTGACTTTGATTACGAAAGTGTTTTGCCTTTTCTATTAGATTCGAAACTTTAGCAACTTTTGCCTATCAGCACTCACAGGAATTGCTCGTGCAAATAATTTTCGCACATATTCTATGTTCATTGTTGCCGGGAACATCCAATTCCAAATTGAATGTTACCAATTGGAACATTTATCTTGAATGTTGCTTAACTTTGTTACGGTACATGTTACTAAACTAATGGGTAGGCCGATGAAATATGTATAATGGAGTTTTGCGGTCTTGCTATGTGATTACAAAAGAAAATTAATACGATATACTTCGAAATATTATTTGAATTTAGAAGTTGCAAAAATAATATAAGATTATTTTTGTATTATCTGGAGCTGAAAGTGCCAATTTCACATGTCTCAAATCATCCTTAGAAGAAATAAAAGTATAGTATAATTCCATTAAAATTTGGAAATAAATATATGCAATGTACAGAAATCGTCCTGTTAAAATTTTATTATGGTAATAGAAGATAGAAGATGGAATCTAACTTCATTTGTATGAATTACACTCGGGGAAGCTGCTCTTAAATTAACATCCGCACTAAATATCAGTTGCCTGTGGCATTATACACACTCGCAGTTACCGCTCTTTATGCAAAATTAAAGCAAGACCGGGTGCGATGCCAACTTCGATAGAGGCAACCTCTATTTGCGCTTACAGCGGCTTCGTTATTCGGTTAGCATTTAATATATTAAAAATAGTGTCATCATCATCATTACAACATAATAAAGTTTATTGCTGAACATACTCCTGTCACATATATTGTCTTATAGTACGGATATTTGCATTAGTTGACACGCTTGGCGCGCTAGATAGCAACCTGCGCTAGTATATATATACACTATATAGATTTAAGCGCAAGGCGGTACTGGCCATTTCAAATCAAAGTACTTAATTTTTTTGGCTAAGAATTCTAATTTCAAATTAATTTTATTTTAAAAACATGGAATTCTTTTTTTTTCAAAATTGGTAATTGTCTATTGATTAGCGTCATGGATACGATAACAGTACGTGTGATTGTGGAATATGAGCACCGTCGTGGCAGCAACATTAACGACGTTTACGATGCGAATACTACAAACGAGCGCACCGCCTGTTGTTGGTTTGCCCACTTCTGGGAATTTCGACCTAAAAATGAACTATTTTCGAGATGTTTGTGCTGTGAGCCTTTGTGGCCCTTACAGCTACATACGACTCAGAGCCGTGGTCGTCCGCAAACTTAGGTCGGCAATGACGAATTAAAGGCGATAGTGGAAGCTGATGATACTCAGGCTACGACTGAATTAGCATCAGCTTTCGAGCTTTCCATTAAAACAATATTGGTCTATTTGCGATAACTTGGCAAAGGTAAAAACCTTGACAAATGGGTGCCCCACAAACTCAATGATCGCCAGCGCGAAGTACGGTACGAGACGTACCTTGCACTACTCAACAGGCAGATAAACAAAGGAATTTTGAACTGCATTATTACCTGTCATGAAAAATTTATTCGGTTTAACAATCACAAGTGCTCAGCAAGTTGTTTAGATCTTGTTTCAGTATCTAAACAATGCCCTAAACGAAAACTTACCCCAACAAAAATAATAGTCACTAATTATTGGTCTAGCGCCGATGTGATTCTTTACGGTTTCTTATCAAACGGGATGAACATTACTGCAGACGTGTACTGTGAAGAATTGAACACAATGATGCAGAAGCTCACACTTCTCCAACAGCTTTGATCAATCGGCCGTCTCCGCTGTTCCTGCACGATAACGCGCGACCTCTTACTGCACAACAGACGGTCTCCATGTTACAAGAAGAAAGAAAAAAGAAAGATTTACTGCAGCATGCCAAAAACATCAGTAGGCACTTAAATTTTAACATTTGTTGACACATCAATTATAAACAATTATAATAACAATTTATACTATAACAACAATTTGACGGATAAAACAATTTAAAAGTATGTATACTTATAGATTATAATTAAAAAAAAATAGAAAGACAAAAAAATCATTTCTCATATTGTATGAGTATGTTGCGGCGCGTCATACAAACGGACCTCACTCAGCTTGTGCTGTCGCCGGAGCAACAGCGCTGGTTTTCAGTGGGAACAAGAGCTGGAGTTGGAAGCTCTCTGTCATCCGCCGTACTCAGCAGACTTTGCGCCTACAGATTTCTACTTTAAAAAAAATTCAATTTCCGAGAGGCAGCCCTCCCGTTCAGCTGATTTATTCAAAATGGACATCAATAAACTGCCACTGCGTTGGCAAAAATTCATTAATTGCATTGGTTAATAAAAATAAAAAATAAAGAAAAAAATTACGTTAACTTATTTCTTAAAAACAGCAATTTTATATTAAGAGACCCAATATTATATGAAATTGAATGAATGAACATTATCGTAATGAATCGTTTCCATGACAAAAATACATATTAAACTCATGCGATCTTCTTTATCTTCAAATCCGAGACTATCAATAAACCACATTAGTAATAAAGCCGGTCGACAGCAAGCACGGTTCAATCGAACGCGGGTTGTTTGTGGAATTCTCTAAACATTTACGGATTTATTGAAAGATTATACTGGTAAGTCCACTTGCAATAGTGCTTTTATACCGTTACATAAAAGTAAATAACCTATAAAATGTTCCACTTCAGGGTTCAGGCTACTGGTTTTCGCATACTATGAGTTAATCTTTATTTATTTATTTTGACATTGACTACAAGAATTACACTCTTGAAGAATACATTAAACATATACATTTTATGCTCTTCTTCTTCGCATTTGTACAATTATTTGTTATTACCTAATGAAGTTCAGTTTCGGTTTTCAGTTTATTTTTACTCATTACGGGTACAAGGTAAATAATTTTTTTTATTGCATAGTTTTAGTGATACTGTTTACACATGGTATCTTACTCAAATTGATCGTGTATAATGAAATATTTTGCTTGCATCACATCCTCGTTGGTCTAGTGGTTGTAGTAGTGCGACTGCTGATCATAAGGTCCTGGGTCCGAATCCCGGGTTGTGACAAAAAAATTATAATTAAAGTTTTCCGTCAAGAAATTCTCAGTAGCTGCCCGGAGTCAGGAAGTTGGCGGTGTCTCAACCTGTGCCTCGGAAAGCACGTTAAGCTGTTGGTCCCGCGCCTGATCTCTCTCCGGTCGTGTCGGTTTACCGTCCTATCGGATTACGAGAGTGAGGGAACAGAGAGTGCACCTGTGCTTGCGCATACACTTGGGCACTATAATCCTGTCCTGCGCCGATGGCTAGCCTCCGTTGAGGCAGGCCGCCGAGGCCGGAATTCGGTCTGTAGGACATTATTATTATTTTGCTTGCATCCCATACATTGGCTCTTCGGCCTATGATACGTATGTGCGTAACACATTTTTAATTTTTCTCACTATACTCACAGCTGGGCACAGACTCACAGCTTATTTTTAATTATTGTTTAATAACATGGACCGTGTAGTGGCGGTGTAAGGATATCCACTATCCCATATCATCCCGTGGGTGTCGTAAGAGGCACAGAGGGAAACAAATCAGGATATGGGCAGCAGCGTCTTCCAAATAATGATGCATTTGCCAAGCCGCTTGCCAAGCGCGGCAACTATGTCAAATATTGACATAGTTGCCGCCTATGAGGTAATCTGTGAGGGAGATCTACGTTCAACAGTAGAATTTAATAGGCTGTAACGAAACGGTATTTGACACAGAATACTATTATACACAATAGAATGGGTGTCAACCTTATTTTGTACGAAGATAGGCGTCGCCGGAAGCACACATACGAGTAATTACGTCGTATTATCAGTTAATCACTACTACAAACCCGATTCGCTGTGTTGACAGACGGATTTTAATATAAATAGCGTGCAATTTGGCATTTTCTAAATAATTTGCATGCGAAATTTCAGAACTATTTTAATGTCAAAACACATCCCGTGTTGACATTTATACGTATGAATTGACGTTTAGTGGCATTTTAGTAGCTACATGGGCTCCGCCCACTCCCCCGTTCTATTATGTATGTATTATAGTATTCTATGGCATTTAATAACAATTTAAAGGAGACCATAACCCCGTCTAAGGTCATCAATCATCTAGTGGCGAAACATCTATTTGTTAATGCTTAAACTTATATAAACTAAAGCGTCACACTGAGGCAAAGCCTGTACTGGTTCTTGCTAAATGGAATATCTTTATAGAATAGTAGCACACGACATTTGGATCGCTACCAAGAGAGCGCCTCTGGGTATAATTAACAAGGAATAAAACTAACTGCTGAAGCTTAATTGTACATGACTACTAGTATATTTTATAATAATAACAGTTATATAATATATAAATGAACACTACAATAAATACTTTGTTAGATTGCTGTGTCAATAACATTGTGTTAATATTAAAAAGTATATTCAAAATTCAAAAATGTTTATTCTTTAACAATAAATTTACAATCATAGTAGTAAATTAGAGTTCTCCTTTTAAGTATTTTTAAATACTTGTGACAGTAAATACTCGCTCTTCAGTATATGGAATTTAGGTTTCAGTAAAAGTACAAAGCTTATTTATTTACGATATATTCATATTGTATAATATAATAACGATAATTGCATTTAAGAAATTAATGATGAAAAACTATCTGCGTGCAGCACAATAACTAAAATTGAAATAATGTTTTTAAGATTATTTTGTGTTAGTCTTTTTATGACTATATAATAATATATTAACGATAGGTTTATTTGAAATCAGTATAAATCATGATAAGTCTTCCTGTATTATATACCAGCTATTTTAATTAAAATCGATAACGTAACTTATTTGGAAACCTTGCTATCCGTACATAACAGATGCCTTTGTCCTGTGGTTCGCTGAATATAATAATATCTATTCAGCTCTAGATTAGACTACGTGCGTTGCGGAGCCAAGCAATACATTAGATTAGCCGGATCTGAGCAAGCTTCGCGTTTGTGTCCAATTAATGGAATTTAACGATTTCGGTCTACGCATGAAATTCATCGTATTTGCTCGGTTCCGGTCACTGTTTCGGTTCTTGCTTATATCACTCATAGATTATCTCTGCTAAACAATTTTCCTGTAAAGATATTCGCTTTTTACTTCTTTTAAGTAATTTGTTTTCTTTGTGAGATGCTCTGATGGTTTTTTAGGGTTCCGTAGTCAAATAGGAACCCTTATAGTTTCGCCATGTCTGTCTGTCCGTCTGTCCGTCCTCGCTTAAATCTCTGTGACCGTTAGCACTAGAAAGCTGAAATTTGGTACCAATATGTGTATCAATCACGCCGACAAAGTGGTAAAATAAAAATTGGAAAAAAAATGTTTTATTAGGGTAGCCCCCCTATATGTAAAGTGGGAAGTGATTTTTTTTTATTTCAACCCTAATGTGTGATATATTGTTGGAAAGGTATTTAAAAATGAATAGGGGTTTACTAAAATCATTTTTTGATAATGTCAATAATTTCGGAAATAATCGCTCCAAAAGTAAAAAACAATGTGTCCCCCCCCCTCTAACTTTTGAACCATAAGTTTAGCAAATATGAAAAAAATCTGAAAAGTAGAACTTTATAAGGACTTTCTAGGAAAATCATTTTGAACTTGGATGGAAACAACAGTACCCACTACCGGGAGCAGTTACAGGAGCGCGGAGCGCTGCTGGAGCGCAAACATAATGGATACCCACCTTTAAACTCATAAGTGGGAACACTTATTTTGACGGACGGGAAACTACGGAACCCTACACTGAGCGTGGCCCGACACGCTCTTGGCCGGTTTTATTTACCTATTGTTTTTTTCCAAGCATAGAAAAATACTTTTCTTTTGCTATTATGTTATTAACTCTCGTCGACAGATTTGATGGAATGATGTTTGCTCAATCATTTTATTAGATACAAGTAAAATCTGTGGCAACTTATCTTCTATGATCTATAACTTACTGTTTTATTGAACAGGCCAATGTATCAACTATTTTTTTGCAGTAAAAAAAAATTATAGAAATAAAGTATGGCACAAGTATTCTCCTATGTTATTTCAGATAAATTTTTAAAATCCAAAATTACATTTTTATGAATTTGTTATGTACGATGATAAGTGTAAACACATTCCACCTGATGGTAATTGTTCTTTGATAAGAATTATTTTTACTTCAGTCATGTTATTATATTTTACATGTCTTTTATATGTGTGTAAAGTTGTGTATATGTCAGGGTGTTACCAGGCCGATTGATAGATTGGTTTAGCTAATCTACGGGTACTGGTAGATAAAACGTTATTCAATCATCGATCAGCGTCGATCGACAATCAATCGATGTGATTGTGGGCTCATCATCAGTATCTTTCAAAATGCCGGCCTTGCAAAACGCAGTAGGTGGATTGGGGCAGGTTCACGAATAATTAAGCCACTCGGTCGACGTCGACCTATCCATTCTACCATTGATTGGTGTGTTAGCACCCTTATGTTCGTATATATAACAGATACTCATTTATTTGACAGCTCTCATAGCAAGTTAACGCCTGCCACATTAGTTCACCTCGATCATCTCGTGAGATTTAGTTAAATAAAAAATACCGAATTTAATGAGGGTGGGCAGCGTGACCTTGAAAAGTTGACAATAATGGCCAATCTCTCCTCTTTGCGTTAGAAGTGTCTATACAAACAATTTATATGCAATGCGTCTGTACAGTCCACACCTGAAGACTTAGATGGAATGCCTCACTAACAGTAAAAAGGGTATCCGGTTCTCGCCACTCACCATACGAAACACAAGAGCATTATACCTTATCCTTCCCCCATTGTGTTGACCCACACGTGCTGCAGCCTATAATACGCCATTGGCGTAAATATCTCTATATATAAAAATCAATTACCGTCCGTTAGTCTAGCTAAAACTCGAAAATGGCTCGACGGAGTGTGATAAAAAATTTTGTGTGGGTTTGAGTGTGTTCCTAAATAGTTTAGATTAACAAATGGACCCGGTAGGTGGCGCTGTTGCTGAGATCCAGAAATCACCCGTACAAAGCCGGGTCGAATCGCTGGTACCCAATAAATAAACAATTACCATAATATGCTACCTATGTAACATTTTTCATTTAAAGCAGTAGGGCAAGTGACACTCACACGGCAAAGGAAATATACTGTAGTAAATACCACGCATAATGGCGGAAACTAGTCATTTGAACTAAATACTCTTATTTTATAGAAGCGTAATTTAGTAACGAGACTAATTCTAATAAAAATTTTAGAAAATTTGATATATACCTAATTCTCGTAAATAACATTTTAAAAAGAATTGTTCTGAGAGGTCAAGGTGACATTTTGAGAATCCAATTGCATTCGTTGAGCTTTTACAGGTTAAGACTATAAAAATGGAGGCCAATAAAAATATTTATTGTTGAATGTAAGCCATTGTGCGAAAGAAAATCGCCGCATTTATTGGCATTCACCCTGTATTACTCGTATATTGGATAGATGAGGCTATTGGCTCGGTAAGGTGTTTCCCAGTTATCTCTGGATTCCGCTCGAACGGCAGCCTGACAACACTGCGGGATTTATCGAGCTGGCTTTAACACGCGTGACCGTCAGTAATCCTGACAATCTGTTGTTATGAGTGACTGCTGCATAATGAATATACGCCCGCTAGACGTGCACCTTAAGTATGATGCTAGAACGTATATATTAATTCTGAGCGATATCGCTAGGGGCTTCGTTTATGCTATTACTATGTATGTTGCTTAGGAAATTTGATGAATATTTTTACACTTATTTGGTTTGGGATATTATATTAAGTGAAATACGTGTCACATTCATCCATTAGCCTATCAAAAGCTCACATTAATCATTGATTATTTCCTATTATTATTGTGACTTTAACATTTAAAATTTATTAGGTTAACGATTAGGGACAACTGTTTTAAGTCCAATGCCGAGACTTCATCGCATAGTTTCAATATCGAACTATATTGGAAACAATGAAACGTTTCTACTTAGGGTTAAGACGTTTCTAAGGAAATTGAATACAATTTCCTTAGAAACGCTACGCTATTGCTACGCTGATAATTTAATGAGGGTAAATTCAATTATCTAGCGCTGTTTTGTTTTTTACTACAAGAGTGAAGCCTGCTAGTGGTTCCCTTGAAAAAAGCCGTGATGGAGACTGCATATTCGTAGCGCACTGTACATTGCTGATTTGTACTTTGGAGCTTAGTTCCGACGTAACACCCCACCCTTTCACCCCTCATCCCCGATGGTAGCGGGAAAGAGCCGGCGAGGTCTATTCAAATATCCCCTGTCTGTTCACACCCCTCCCCATCCGCCAGCGCCTCGCAGTCTCGTTCATATTTCGTGTTCCTATTTTGCGCAGCATCCCCGGGTACCGAATTGCACTCGACAGACTTCGTAATGGCTTATATCGTGCACCGACTGTTCGATTTTGAACCATATCATATCAGCTTAAGCTATAGTTCTGTTCGTCAGAGGGGTTCACAGTTAAGTTTTAAAGGAAAGAATCGATGTTGCCTCCCGAAGCTTGGTATAGGGGTAGAGATTCAGTACAAGTAGCATGTAGGGGCGCGGCTCGCCGCAAAGTTAGACGCGACTGAGCTGTAGCCGATAACGACACATTGTGTCAATTGAGCACAGAATTTTTAATATTTAATTTAAATATTTAAAATAAAATAGAAAAATAAAGGAATTGCGTACACAGAAGGTATGTATTTGTTATTTTAGCAAAGCGCTTATTTAAGAGAAACAGGAAACTTTCTGTTACAATTCGATTGCGTCAAATGGTCCCTCTGGTGATTTCACCCTCGGCTATCAGCCGCGTGACGGGCGCAAGTGTTGTTGACTTGTTGTTTCAATTTTGTTTTGATTCGTCTTCAACTGCCCTCCGTTTTAGATTTCTTTATAAATACTGAACATCATACGTGTACAATAGATACTATATATTGTTATTTATGTATATTGTATTGTTCCAGATCGCTTGTGGGTGTTGGTTGTCTTTAGTGATCCAGGAGCAGAAAGGTAATGTATAGTTTTATAAATTATTTTTAGTATTTTCCCATTATTCATTTATTATTTTGCGATTTTAAATAATAACACTACCATCTAAGGTATAATTTTTATATTAAAACAATATTTAATTATTGATTATTGTTTAGTTTTCTTGTGCGAATTCTATGTACATATTATTTTTATTTATCTTTTTTTTAATTTGTTATGCCAGTTTTGTTTCTTTCATTTGTTAGGTTTTAAAATAATGTTAAGCCGCACTAAATTAGTGATCCAATTTTTCTCATTACAATCTAGGAAACTTATTTCATAAACGCAAAAAGTTAGCCCTTATATGATTTTTAATTTAATAAAGGATGAGTATAAAAAATACTCCAATATGTATTTTATTAGTTTTTATAATAAAATTGTTGGTAGCAACAGTAAATATGCACGGTTATATTTTAATAATGAAAAAAAGTTAAATAATTGACAAAATTATGATTTTTTTAAAATAACTCGATATATCGATGTTTAATTACTTCGAATTCTTTTTCCAAAGTGGTGGAAATGTATCGGAAGTTCATTACGGAAGTAAAAAAAAATAATATTGAAATTAATAAACCCCGTTCCGCCAGTCATTTTTAGTTCACTACGAAGAAATGTCGATAAGCAAGAAATTTGGTCTCTGGTTAAAAGATAGGGATCTACAAATTTCAAATATTATTTATAGGCCCCACTAATATTGGATATTTATATAAACAATTCAATTACTGCCAACAATAACGCCTATTATTACTATTATACATGGTAGAGCTACGCTGCAGCTATATTATGGATGTCGAACGAGTGGATCGGCTCGAGCGCGGCAAGACCACGGTCTCACAGAATACCAGCGTGAAACAGCAGCTTAATACTGCTGTTTCACGCTGGTATTCTGTGAGACCTGTCTGTCTGTATTCTATGTGACTGTCTGAGTGTGGAGAACCGGAGACCCTTTTTACTGGAAACGAGGCATTCCATCTCACGGGTGACAATGGATATTCTTTTTGATTATTAATCGAGGATAAATGTACATGTCTATGGGCCACAGTATCCATTTACCATCAGGTGAACTGTGTGCTCGTTTGTCACCCTATTCTATTAAAAAAAACCGAGAGAGCTAGCAAGTTTTAAATGTCTATGATTTTTCCTGACCTACTCGTAAAAACACTCCTCACCGTCAGTATCACATCGTCATTAGCAAGTGACAGTAACCTTATGGTTAAGAATACAGACTACGAAACTAAAGTCATAGGTTTAAATCCGTCTTTCAACTAATGTTGTTAACCGCTCTGTAGTTTGAGTGGTTAATAGGATTATTCGCATTTATAATCTTATATGTATATATCTCATAATAATGGCATTTCATGTACAGCATTTCAAGTATTGATTAATTAATAATTTAGAAGAACTTATGAAAATAATATTGATTATTTGTATGGGACTTTATTTAAAATTATACTTGTGAATTTAATAGAGTATTCTACTCCTATTTTTTTTCTAAAACAGTCGCAAATCATTTAATTAATGGGCGATAATAGGAATCAATAAAAGGAGGATTTATAAGATTTAAAATGAAATACCATAAAATCCTGTGATAAAAATATTCTAAAGTAAGTATATAACAAGTGCGGTTGACTGCTAAGGCCATAAATATTAGCCGATGTTCCTCTTTCGATAACAGAATCTTTAAATTCTTCTCCTACTGTCGCCAAACCATTGCTTAAACACAATGTAAAGCCTTGCCCAATAATTTTAAAGTTCCATAGGGTATTGCCAAAATATATTGTTTTATATTTAAGAAATACTTCAGTAATAGATTGCAGAAAGTTATTATCAACGGAAAAAATTCTTCCGCGTCACGTGTACTAGGTACTGAGTGTTCCTCAGGCAATTCTCGACCCGTTCCTGTTTCTAGTCTATATTAATGACTTACCTTACCCTTGTAGTATTATTTGATGATGATACTTCCTTAATTTTTAAACTTAAACTGTGGGTAATCACATAATAAGACAGAATAATACCGTCTATCAAAACGTTAATTTTATATAATTAGTTTTATTTCCGTTTAAATGTTAAAAATTTCCGTTTAATATATATAAATAAAAGGTGTTAATAACACTTTCACTAAAATGCAATCCAAAGTAATGTTTAAATTTACAAAGTTTTCAAATTATCTACTATTATTAAAAATAAAATACGTTTGTTAGAAGTTAATATATTTTAACATCAAGATAACCACCTTGGGGATTGCTCCGGTTATCTTCAATAATTTACGATACGGACTAAATCGGGGGTTAAAACAAAATTAAACACAAACTTGCCAAAGTCGTATTTATATTCAAATTAGCTTATTATTTTGCTACAAATAAATAAGAAATTTATATATAAATATACGTATCTAAACTCGGCTCAAGCAATTAAATACCCCTAGTAAGAGTTATTCCGAACATTTATTATTCATTCATTTTCATAGGCAGGCTACGGTATTACTCTTCTAAAATTTTACGATCGCTAGTTAGTAATCGAAACTTAAACGCAATTTTGTCTAGTAATAAAGTAAGGTATTATAATATTTTGGCAATCATTTGTTCTTTTAAAACCTGAATTACACAACGAAAATTTGTGCTGAACTTAAATAAAGATCGGGTTGAAGAGCAAATTACGCGATGCAACATGTAAGAAGTTTTGAAGATCGATTTATGGTAGAAAAGTTCTAAAAATACGCCGAACGCAAACGGATCACCCTGATGATAGGGGAGCAGTTTAAACAGTGTTAACGTATAACTCTTCGCTCTCCAGCCCGGCCGTTTGCGTATTTTAAATGGCCCATATCTAGTACTGGACCCGAACGATTAATGGACGGTTTACATTATCTGAGTTTAAGAAATTATATGATGAGAAACGTTTAGTCGATAATTTTTATTGATTAGTACAACTACAGTTCTCGCCTTTCTACTGAAAGCAAATAGAATAAGAATAATAAACTAATTAAATGATGAATATTATAAGAATATGTCTGTAAACAAGAGCCGTGGTAGCTCAGATGGTTAACGCTCGCTTTAAATATAACAGAACGCGAGTAACCCGGGTTCGATCCCCGCCGGCACCAATGAAATTGTTATTTGCAATTTTAAGTGCTGATTTACCACGTGCTCGGCGGTGAAGGAAAACATCGTGAGGAAACCTGCATGTATGAGGATTAAGAAAAAAATATTTCGAAGACATGTGAAGTTCGCCAACATATATTGGGGCAGTGCGGTGAACATTTCCTTGCCTTAAAACCCTCTCAGATATGAGGGGAGGCCTGTGCCCAGCTGTGGGACGCATTTAGGTTGTAACTTTACTTTTTTTACTTTTTATGTTTGTAAAGTAAAATAAGTGTAGGCCTATTTAGTTGTAAATATACTTAATTTTACCAAATTTGTGATAGTAGTTATTAAAAATAAAATGTTTATACATATAGACGTCAGCCAGCACCAATACAAACCGTTTTGCGTTTTAATGGTGCCGTATAGTAACTATGTACTCTTGTAATGTTTTATGTATCATTAAATTTAAAAAAAATTGCTATACCTACCTATATTTTTATTTTAAATAACACTGAAGCACTTGCTTTCCAGTACTAATACTAAAGAACTCTCCTAAAACAATAGATATTTCACTCATCGATAGTATATATTATGATACAAACAGTTAAGTATAAGTTATTGAAGTCGCTTTATAAAACTGTTATATAAATTTTCACTAGGTCCTTATTATTTTAACATTTCTTACTTTTGTTAATGTGGCATTATATAAAATAATACAAATAAATATACTATTCCAATTTTTTATTACTATTCATAAATTACGATTCCGGTACTTATTACAGGAGCTGTTTGATACATGTTAACCCTTCATCAACTTCATTACTACGTTTTCCATATAAAATAACAACAATTTCATCAAACTCGTAGCCTCTATTGCCCACAATAAACAATGGAATTCTGCGAGGCTTATTAACGCTCGTATAGTAAATTGCTGCAACTACATCAGTGGCCACTGGAGAATTAAGTGTCTGGTTATGTTTAAAGAACGGGAGGGACGGCTGCGTCGGTATGAAGGATTAATAGTGTCTTCCGACGTCTGTTTAATTAATAGCTTAATTAACAGCCGCTTCTAAATTCCGCTATAAATATATATATATATATATATATATATATATATATATATATATATATATATATATATATATATATATATATATATAGTACATATATAATATTAGTGTAATTAAAGTTTTCTATATGTTGACTACCACGAAAATTAGAGTTAAATTATATGAGAACCGAAGTAATTAAAGGGAAAATTGAATTTACTACCTATACAATCCTATATAATCTCGGAAACGGCTCCAACGATTTTCATAAAAGTTTGTGTCCAGGGGGTTTCAGAGGTAATAAATCGATTTATAGCTAGGATTTATATTTATAAAATGTCGTTTTGTCCGTGTTTTCAGGCAATAAAAAACTGCTACAATATAAGAAGTTAATTTTTCACACTGTATTCATGATCGTAATAGCTCAAATGGATAACGGGCCGTCGCAAAATCGTTGTGCCCTAGTTCGCGTCCTGTCTTCGGTCCGACTTTTTTCCCTTTTTCTTCAAGTTCCCTTCTTTTGTGATAAAATCTATTATTTCGAGCCTTTTTTAGTATTTTTTTTAAAAATACTAAAATTTAAATTAAACTAATTGCACTCATGATTTTTTATTCAAATAACCAGTTCAGTTTTTTCTATTATGTCACTAAGATCAAAAAATATTAATTAATTTGTATCTAAATATAATTTTCAAAACACTTGAATGAAAAAAAATACCGAGCAAAGCTCGGTCAACCAGGTACTTATATTCAAAAATCAAGTCGCAATCATTGTCAGTTCGTAAAAGTTCTACTGCAAGCATCTTGCCTAGTATTAATTTTTTTCCATCATGGGAGGCGTGGCCCCGTGTACCTTGCTAACGTTACATTTTCCTCGAACTGCTGCTATGCCCAGCCGGAAAAGATTTTTCTGTATGATATAGACATATTATATTTTTATATATGACACGTGTTTCGCCTCTACACGAGTTATCCTCAGGTAAAGTAGACTCTGCGTTCTCCGACTTAGCGATCAGCGTAGCGTCGATGGAGTGTCTTTCCTAGTGTAGTGGTGTTGGGAGTAGTGGTGCTGGGATTAGTGGTGACGGGATTGGTGCACGGCAATTGAGGGAGGGCGGGAAGTGCTCTTAAAACTAGGTAAGACATCATTTTATTTCATAAGATTTTACCAATTGTAATATAATGGATTACCGCAAAATAACGCCTGATTTTTTATAATATTGTGTGATAAACAAGCACACAATCCACCTGATAGTATGTATAATGTAGTAATTGGATGCTATTACCCATAGACATCCACATTTATCCTCAATTAAGAAAGATCAAAATGCGACTGCGTTGTAACCCCTGATAACTAAGATGGAATGACTCGATTCTAGTAAAAAGGGTCTCCGGTTCTCTATACTCACCATAGGAAACACAGCAGCATTACACCGTTATTTTACGCTAGTATTCGGTGAGAGCATGGTCCATCCCCGGACGAGCCGACCTATTCATGCAAATACTATAATATAGCTGCAGCGTGACTCTACCATGTTTATCTTATATTAATTATCTTAAAAAACTTATTTAAAAAGAACTTTGAAATGAACTTCATTGATTATTATCAAAAATCTTTTAATTTATTTTATAATAACCCTTTTTATACAGTTTTTGTTTAGTAAAATATTTGAACTTGGTAATAGGTACAGTGAACTTGTACATTTTCTAGGACTTTTTTGCTGAGGCAATCCCATGAATGAATTACTGTCTCTAGGGAGTCTAAAAATCGGTATCACCGGATTGTGTTTTTGGTGGTGTTTACAGGGTATACATTGCTTTTTTAAACTAACTTTGTTTTTTTTTTTTAAGTTTTGAAACTTTAAATTTCCTGAACATACGGAGCGTTAATAAATTTATTTCATCAAATTTTTCTCTAAGGCTCTCTTGGTTTTAGACTGTAAATAGCTCTTATGGACCTCTTCGACAAAACAAAAATGGTTTCCAAATCAGCCACATTTCCTATATCAAAATCCCATAAGACATTATACTATGGAAATAGCTGAAATAAACTTAACTTACTGTTTCGACACTAGTAAGACTTCTTATTTTTTTTACAACATATTAGTCTGCTTGCTAATTTTAATATATAGGAGTCTCACTTAAGTTTTGTGCTGAGAGTGCAAGAAAAACAGGGGAATCGATAGGGCTCTAGTCCTTCCCCATTTTAAAAACACATTGGTATTTCGATTTTTAACATTTGGTGCTGTAAATTTTATACATTCACTAGATTGTCAGACAGACTTTGTTCTGCTCTCTCCGACGACTCTCTGTCCTTTAAATTCGCAAAAAATATTGAGGGTCACTTATCGGGATATAAATTATCCTATCTCTAAAAATCGGTTGAGTGGTTTCGGAGTTCATCGCGGACAAAAAATTTGAGACGTAATTTATGTAAGTATATAAAGATGTACTGCACAAGAAGCTAATAATTACAAGAAATTGTAAATTAAAACTTTTGCGAAACTTTCAAAACTCGAAACATTGTTAATATTATACTTTTGTACCCATGCGATGCATGCCAAAGAGATTCTGTAATTCCTTTTCATTCCGTCGGTGTCGTGTAAGTTTACGATAGAATCTGCGACGAAGATCTCATGAAAAGGGTATCCGATAGTTAAGGGTATAACCATCACGCTTATATCCAGAATGGTTGCCGTTATAATTTTTTTAAATAATATTCACGTCACAAATTACAAACCATAATTTCAAGTAGAAACCCTGTTTGTAAAATAATACCGTTATTTTATTATTAGATACTACTATAAATCAATAAATATTATAGATGCTTTTATTTACATTGATACCTATATTTTCAACAAATAGTTCCAAATTTATAAGAAAATGTAATAGCTAAGATCGTAAAAAATTCACGCAGCCTCTTTTCTTGGGACTTATTTTATTGCCACGTACCTATTTGAATACCGACGACAAATGTGATGTTAATGTTTTACGATCTGCCTATAAATATAGTGCCTGGATAGAGTTACTAATCGGAAGGCGCTTTAGTACTATGGTTCTTTGATAGACATCATTGGAAATAAGGCAAAAATGTCAATGATTACACTAGTAATCGCTTTTATAAATAAACAAATATATCTTTCGTTAAATCATTTTAGTTTGAAAGAAAAAATCGAGCTGTTAATTTAAAGTAATGACGCCGAAACCTGACTCCCTAAGGGATGTTGCTTTTCGCCTTTGCTGCAAAAGTTTAATAATAGTCGTTTTGTGTTAAATAAGTTTCTTAGCCAAATGTTTCTTAAAGGTACCCGAAGCTGAAGTTTAAAGAGTAAAAGTTAGAAAACCAATACTTGTATTCCAAGATGTTTAATAATTTAAATTTGCTGCTTGTTCTAATCTATCCTTTAATAAGATTGATATCTTGTTTTACTTGCAAGACATTTTTTAAGAAATTTAGGAATAGGCATTTTTTGTTAGAAATAGTTAGTGGTTTATAATCTTTAAGAGAATAGGTATACGGACTTTTTAACACATAGGTCAAAGTTTGTTTTACTGACATAGATTAATCGAATGTTTCCATATCAAAGGTTTGGTCCTTTCTCGATCGAGCCAACAGTTTCGAGTTATATAGCTGCATTATGGCTCTGCCACCTATAAAATATGTAAATAGTGTGAGATTGCGGCAAAAGTATTTCTTTTCATAGAGCCTAGAACCAATTTCTATGCACGAAAGTTAAGAGAGAATTTTCATGAGAAGAAGGTATCATAAAACGAACCCTTGATAAATACCCTAGTATATGTTGGAAAAGTTATTCTCTTTCTAGTATAGAAACAACAGACCAAATGCAATCCAAATTTTATTCTTCGCTGCCCACAAAGCTTGCAAAACTTTTTTAAATTCACTTTTTAGAACAAAAATGTTTAATTAAATTTCTTCTAGTTAAGTAAAAATTAGAGACTAAATCTCTCTTTCTATGCAATTCAGACACGAAACCTAACTATCTAAGACCTAAGATTGCGCTATTGCTTGAGTATCGTAAAAGTAAATGAACTCTGCCAACTGAGGGTCGTTTCTATTCCCTGCTAATGACATTAATAATGTATTCATTTAGAATTTACGTGCAGTCTGAATTGTAAATGAAGATTTTGTTCTTTTATGAAGATTGAGCTAATTAATACAAGGTATAATTATTTTTATTTGATTACCTTTCCAGTCAAAGTCAGTCAAAACTACAAGTTGACGAGTGACGAACTTTTTATATTTAACCCGGGAGAATATACAATTTATAAGAGCTGTGCAATCGTGGCGCTAAATTGGTAATATTAATACATCATTTAGTGGGGTATTCCACCATTTGTTACTCACCAGGGCCACATTCGTGTGTTCCAGTAGTTGGAATGATTTCATATGCAGTAGTGGTTGAGTAATATGGAGAAAAAATTAAGTAAATTGTCGTATTTTCCCTTATTTCTTAAATATGCGAAATAAAATTTTAGTATAAATATGTCACACCTAAATGACTTCTAATGCGCAGTAGGCACCAATGTCAATTGAAATATGAGCTGTCAGGACTTATCTATTATACTTAACTCTTTTTGTATAGGTAGTTGTTAGATTCGTAACTTTTATTTTTCTAGTTAAACGATTTAATGTGTAGATTAAATTAATCTACAGCAATGGCGTCTTTTTAAAAATGAGCACTAATCCACGGGATCAACATGACCAGAGCTCGTGTATAATCGTGTACAGAATTTGTCATTGCCCTGCGGTTTGAGTAATCTAATACGTATGCTAATTTGTGTTAGCTCTCTGGAATTATAGATGTCGCTCTCCGTGCGAAATTACGACCTGCGTTCCATCCCCATCCCGTCGCTCCGACCCCGTGCCGCCATTTTGGATCTTGGCGTTTGATTCAATGCACGAACGCATATTAAATTGTAATAAACTAGACAAGTTACAGCTCTTGTAATTATTGGTTTTGTAATAAAGAGCATTTGGATTTAGTATGAATTATACTAAATAAGAACTCTATTAAATATTGCGCCCAAGTGTAGCTGAAGGGTTTTTAACATAAATCATAATAGAAAAGTTAAACTGTGAAATAATATAAAAACCATATCCTTCCTGTCCTTGTCTTCTACATCACAAAAGTTTACACTTAAATACCACAGACGACCTATCCTCTGTTGCATGAAGAATTTGCCATAGTTGCCACTATTAGCAAGCTGATTGCCGTCTTGTAAAGCATTGTCGACCCTACTCACCATTACTTCAACTGCAATTTTACGTAATGTAGACAATAATTTTCGAAAACTACTCGACGAAATTTGGTAATTTTTGACGTACCGACGGTTGGTAATTTTTCTTACAACGCTTGAATAGGGCAAACGGCACAGGACAATTATTTGCCACGTGGTGAATGTGTAACAAAATTTATGTAATATACATATAAATATCTGATAAATGACTGGATTTTCTATAGGATCGGAAGCTTGTGTTTGGTTGGTTGAATGTTTGTTACTCAATCAGGAAAAACTACTGAACGGATTTTGATGAAACTTAACGGAGTAAGGTACAGTGACTAGGCGGTCATTGTAGAAGCGTGCTCGTCGCGATCCCTTTTTTTTTTTACTTGGGGAAATGCCTACGCATACCCGCCTCGCGGGGGAAGGACGGGTTATGTCGGACTCGCACCGACTAAAACCCCATGGTGTTCCACCTTTGTCGCATATTGGCAGGGCTACGGGAACGCTTTCGCACACATCCGCGGCCCTACTAGCGCCTGCCGCCTCATGGCAGCACCTCCTCGGGAGAGGAAAATTCCTCCCCGTTCTCCTTCCCAGGTAAGGCGCACCAGAACACATGGCGCGCCTTCCTCCACGGCCTCCAATTACGTCTGTGCAACAGACGCCCCCGCGTCCGATGCACAAAGGCCATGGGGCCAGGAAAAACGAGCACTTAGAAGCACTAGCCTTCCCGACCCCAGCGGCGGATCTGGTCTATGGCTCCGCCACCAACCAAGATTCGGCTGCGGAGGGTACGGAGAGCGGCGCCTCGCAATACCGACAATCCTCTCCCCCCGCAGCCCCACCACCACCGCATCAACGGTGCGGCTCCGTTTGAGTCGCGAAGGATAGGGCGAGTGGCGCATCGCCATACCAACACTCCTCTTCCTCCGCGACTCCACCTCGGCTGCAGCGGTAGAGGGTGCGCGAGTCCCCACTCGCTGCAGTCCACCAGCACACATCCAAAGTGGGCTCCCCAAGCCCACTCGGAGTGGCCACCTCAGGCCGGCCCTTCACCTCGGGCCAGCCACGTGGGTTCCTCTTTGTTCACCGTGGGAGACCAAGCCACTGCTACTAAGCCCCCCCCGCCACGACAAGGCGGGAACCCGTTCGGGGGGGATCGTCGCGACCCCTGCCAGCCCTTTTCAGGGTTGCAATTCTACACAGCTGCGCACCCATGCAAACGAGAGTTAGGGCGTCCCCCCAAGGCGACGTACACCAGCTCGTCCCCGTTGGTGTGGAATGCAGCGCGCAAAGCGGCGATGAGGACCGCCACCCGTCACGCACAGCACGACACGGCGGAAGGTGGAGGACAGAGTGCAGAGTTGGCACGTGGAATGTTAGAGGGGGCATGAGAGATAAGACGAATGAGTTGATCGAAATAATGAAAGAAAGAGAATTAGATGTCGTGTGTATGTCGGAGACCATACGGAAAGGCAGTGGTACTGAAGAGCTCCCTGGCGGGACGTTAGCTATATGGTCCGGAGTCCCGGAAAGCGAGAACGCCTGCCAGGGAGTGGGGGTGCTGTTGTCGTCCCGGTTGGTCGATCTTATGACTGAATACAAGGTTGTGAACTCAAGACTTCTCTGGGTTCGCTTTAAACTGGGACTGACGAAGTTATTCCTTTTGGCTGTTTATGCGCCGGTACCTTCGTCGTCCAGGGCTGAGCTGGAGGAGTTTTGGAAGAATGTAAGAGAAGTTCTAGATTTGGTTAAGGGAAACGAAAGAACTGTTGTATGTGGTGATTTGAATGGATGGGTAGGTATCGCTTGACCAGCATACGAGTCGGTGCTTGGAAAGTTTGGCGATAAAAGGGTCAATGATGCTGGCAAGCTTATACTGGCTGTATGCAAGGAAAAGGGTCTTCTTGTGACAAACACTATGTTTAATCACAGGAAAATCCATATGTACACTAGAGAAAGAAAGAATGAGAGAAGTATGATTGATTTGTTCCTGGTGGATGACCGACTGCGAAAACAGGTGATGGAAACACGAGTGTTCAGGGGTGCTGACCTAGGAACGGATCATTATCTAGTAATTACTAGATTTAGGGGTTTGTTCGCGGGTTGGCGCTACCGGACGGCAGTAACAGAACCACAGTCGGTCTGTCGCATCCGAAGCTGAAAACTTCTCGAAGCGGATACTGGGAACAAATATCACACGAGGGTAGCCGAAAAGCTTGACACCATGGATGGCAGGAAAGAATGTGTGGAGAGAACATGGCAGAACCTTAGGGATGAAATGGTAAGTGCAGTGGAAGAAGTATGAGGAACGACAAAAAGAGGTAGTAGTTGGTGGAATGATGAAGTGAGAGAAGCTGTAAAAAAGAAGAAAAAAACATGGTTAGACTACTTGGCCTCTAGTAACGATAAGCATATGAGAGAGAAGATGAAAGAAAGATATAAGCTGCAGAAAGTTCATGCGAAAACATTGATTGAGGAAGTACGTGAAAGGTGTAGAATAGAAGCGGACGAGAGGTTGTTCCTTAAAGTTATGCACTTTAAGGAAAACTCCAAACTCTTCTGGAAAGAGGTTGAAAGGTCCCGGAGTGGTGCGACAGCCTTAAGAATGAACAAAGTGCTTTCGAGAACCAATGACGTCCTCTCAGAAAAATCGGACGTCATGCAGCGATGGAGTGAATTTTATACGCCGTGACTGGCACGCCAGACACGGGCCTCGATGACACTGAGGTCATCAGCATGAAAGAGATTGAACGTGCGATTCGAAGTTTGAAATATGGTAAGACTGCGGGACTAGACAGATTTACTGCTGAAATGGTCAAGTACGGTGGGCCGCGCGTCTGGGACAGCTTTCGTCTGCTGTGCAATTTGTGTTGGCGGACGGGAGATGTCCCGGATGGTTGGCGATCCGCGGTCATTGTGCCTTTATATAAAGGTAAAGGTTCACATTTTGCACTGCGGGTGCTATCGGGCGATCAGCTTGACCAGTTTAGCAAGTAAAGTTAACTCGAAGGTTTTGACACGTAGGATGCAAGAGAAATCGGAGAGATTCTTATGGGAGGCACAATGCGGATTTAGACCTGGAAGAGGATGCACGGATCAAATGTTTTCTCTCCGCATGAGCACGGAAAAGCTTCTGAGTGTTAACCAGAGGATTTTCTGTGCTTTTGTGGATCTGGAGAAAGCATTTGGTAAGGTTATAAGGAAGAAAATGTGGAAACTGTTGCCGAAATATGGTGTGGATGGTCGATTGTTAAGGGCTGTGCAGTCACTTAACTATGACTGTAAAGCCTGTGTGCGGGTAGGGCATGACCTGTCACCCATGTTTAGGGTCCAAGCGGACGTAAAACAGGGTTGTGTCATGTCATCCTGGCTGTTCATACTGTATCTCGACAGCTGTTTACAGAAGCTGAAAAATAGCTGTTTGGGTGTGAAATTGGGTGACATTAAAGTTAATTGTCTGCTGTATGCTGATGATGCAGTGCTTATTGCACCATCAGAAGCAGAACTGCAGGCATTAGTCACGTGTATGAAAGAGGAATGTGAAATTGAAGAATGCTAATAAAACTATGGTTTTGGTATTTGAAAAGGACGAAGAGAGAACGAAATGTGAAATATGGGTAAATCAGGAATGTCTAGAACAGGTAAATGAAATTGTATACTTGGGGAGTGCTTTCAGCCGGGATGGAAGATGTGATTTAGATGTGAATAGGTGTGTCGCTGCCGGAAACAAAGTCAATGGTGCCCTGAATGCATTAGTCAAAAGGCAAGGCGTAGTGAAGAGTGCACGCCTTGCAATACATAACGCAGTGTTGGTACCGACTTTATTATATGGCAGCGAAACCTGGGTATGCCAGAAGAAGCATAAAAGCAAGCATGCAAGAATGCAGTGGAGATCTCTTCGTAAAATGTGTGTGTGTCTCTTCATAAAATGCTACCACGAAGTATTAAAAATACTTCATGGTAGCATTTTGTAATGTCACTGGCACCACCTGGCAGTAGGAACACAAAAAAGGAAAAAATAGACGCTTTTTGTCGTCTCTGGAACTTCTCAAAGTTGTATTTTTTTGTGAAAAAAGTGTTTCGGTAGTGGATATTTCACAAGTAATTATAACAGTTGTGTTAACACATATCTTATGTCTGGTAATGGCTTTGTTTCAAATTTAACTCGATTTTGAAATTTTTGACTATTCAAAACCTTGAAATTTTGAAAATCATTTATAAGATATAATGTTTAAATCCATCAAGGATTCCGCAGATACCGTGAAGTTCGTAGTCCAAAGGAAAATTTACATCGGTAGTGACCACTATTTCGATTGTCAAAAGTGTAAATTCGGTTCAAAGGAAGGAAGTCTCTGAAGAACCTGAATAACAATTTCGATATTTTATTTTTCTTAAATCGTGTTAGAAATATTTTGTTATCGTACTGACCAAAGTTTTTTAGAATCTTGCAATTTTACAAAACAATTACTTATATATGAAGTAAGAAAGACCTAAGAACCATTTATTTATATATTTTTTGTTCAACAGTTTCTAAGAAAAAACCTTTATTAATATCCTTTATTCATTATTAAGAACGTGCATGGTATATTTTTAAATATTTTTAGAAAAAGATTAAAAGATTTAAAAATACGAAAAGCATCGAGGACAGGATCCAAGCGGTCAGAGAAAACTCTGAGAAATCGCATCGGCAAACTTTGTAAATGTCGGTCACTTTTCAGCTGACAGTAAACATATAGCTGATGTGAAGCATCAACGTTCTGGGAAGTCTGCGGTTTGCGATCATATCCTAGACGGCCCCAACCATTACATCAGATTTGATAGAAGTAATTAAAAGTAAAATAAACGCGATAAAATCCGTAAAAGTAGTTTTAATCAATATAACAGTAAAATTGACCTTTACACTATTGCAACAAGTAGTAAAATTAACTAATTTTTAATATATATATATATATATATATATATATATATATATATATATATATATATATATATATATATATATATATATATAACTAAATAATAAGGTACATCGACGTATCTCGTTAGTTGTGTCATACCTTACTGTTTTGAATCTTAATGGAGGATAGATTTTTTTATAGAATAAGGGTGACAGACGAGCACATAGTCCACCTAATTGTAAGTGGATGCTGTGGCCCATAAAGATCTACATTTATCCTCGATTAAGAATCAAAACGCAGATGCGTTGTCACCCCTGAGAACTAAGATGGAATGCCATGTTTCCTGTAAAAAAGGGTCTCCGGATCTCCATACTCGCCACACGAAACACAGTAGTATTAATCTGATATTTTACGCTGGTATTCTGTGAGAGCGTGGTGCTGCCCCGGTTGAGCCGACTCATTCTTGCCACAACCATAATATAGCTGCAGCGTGACTACCACGTACGGAATGTTCTTCTATGGGCTACAGTATGTTGGTTTTAAGTATGTATTATTATTTTAATTTTATAGCAAAATTAAATTCTATGAATGTTATTGAATTGGTGTCGTTTTGCTTAAAAAATGTTGCGAAAATCCATCATTGATAATATTTTTCTGCAATTGAACTGAACTTAACACAATTGGCGAACTGTATTTACTATACATTTCGACTAAAGTTTGTGGTCCAAATACAGCCCATAACTTAAAATTTCATGCTAAAATAGGGCATTATGAAATCAACCTTAAAATATTATTTGTTACTTTAGCGTTACTTCTACGTAACCGTAAGATAGAAGTGTCTATGTTGCTATATGTTACAGAGTGGCAAAATCTACGGTCTTACCCAGCAAAATTATGGCTTACAAACTAGAATAGGATACATAGCCTATATTGTTTGTAAAAAGTTTGAGTCTATCTCAAATTACACTTGAACCCGAAGTGTCAAAAATTCATCAACTAAATTTCATTTCTTGGCGTGCGCTACGTTTTTCATATTAGATAGAACTATAAAATGTACTAATGAATTGAAGTTCTTTCCAACATCTTCAAACGGTCCGCTATGTACTATCTCTATATGTAATTAATATATCTTTATTTCATCATTATTACTATATTTTTGTTTATCATGGATCAGTCACAACAGTTGCTTCTTTGCTTTGAAAAAAATAAAAATGTTGCTAGTAATTTGGACGAATTTTATGATAATGAAATATAACTCTGTATTATGACGAATATTTCACTAAGTAAGTATCTGGTCTTGAAATCATTAAAATTAAACACTTCGTTTATGTTCTCAATATCGTGAAATTATAATAAGTTACTTAGTTAATCGTAATAATATTGAAGTATACTCCGTTGACTATATAATATATAGATAGTTATAATATGAATAGATAGCTCGACAACTCGAAATTAGGTCCAATCCAAAAAAATGCCACCATTTTATTGAGGGTCTACTGATAGCACGCATTCATATTATACCAACCAATCTACTTTTTAATTATTAGTGATAACAGTTCTTATTAAAATGAGCATTTTTAACGACCATAAACATATCCTAGCACCAATAGCATATTTTCCCATGGTCTGGTCACGTGTTTTAAGGGTCCAATATTTTGCTCGAATTCACTGAGCAAAGCAAATCGTTTAATGTATATATATTATGTGTATTGTGGTAGATCGTTCAGCAAATTTTTATTAAAAGCAAGCGGAGAGCCGCGTAATTTGAAAAATCTGAAAATCATTTGAAACATGACTTGGGAGGATGATAATTTGGATTCATACATAGAGCCGTAGAGCCATGCTGCAGATATATTACTAGTATAGTTGCTGCACGAATGGGTCGGATCGATCAGAGTAGGACCACGATCTCACAGAACAGCGTAAAATAGCAACAACGCTGCTGTATTTCGTATGGTGAGGGGAGAGAACTAGAGACCCTTTTTAACATTCCACCTTAGTCCTCACCGGTGACAACCCATCTGCATTTTGATACGTAATCCTGGATAGATGTAGATGTCTAAGGGCCACAGCACCCACTTACCATCAGGTGGACTGTGTGCTCGTTTGACATCATTATCCTATAAAAATAGTGTATTTTAGCTGTGAGATGTAAACTCTAAATTATTTGTAATATTATTTTTGAACCACTGTAGCTATGATATGTGTTGTTACATTCTTGGGTAGTGAAACGCATTAACTTAGTGAAAAAAACTTCTCATTCGTCTGTATAAACATAATATCTTGATCTACATCGATTTTAATCGAAGATTTGTAATAATTGACACGTTTGCCAGACAGAGTATATAATCACAGAAACAAAATATCCATGCATCTTTGACATTGTTTCCAGTCATCGTTCTGGTATGAACTAGATGTTAATTTTGCACTATATGGTGAAACTAAGACTTTTCTAGCCTTACCCATAGAACAAAAATGCATATAATAGGTATATCAGAGTAGAATGTAATATTTTTTCATTCAATATAAAATATAGCCGTAATAAGAGCCGTGGTAGCTCAGATGGTTAGCACTCGTGTTAATTTCACAGTACGCGAGTAACCCAGGTTCGATCCCATGATGTCAGCAATGAAATTGTTAATTGCGATTTTAAATGCTGATTTACCACGTGCTCCGCAGTGATGGTGCTCGGAGTTAAACATCGTGAGGAAACCTGCAAGTCTGAGAAATAAGAAAAAAATATTTCGAAGACATTTGAAGTTCGCCAGCACGCATTGGGGCAGCGCGGCAGACACTTCCTTGTCCTAAAACCCTCTCAGAAATGAGCGGAGGCCTGTACCTAGCAGAGTTGGACGAATATAGGCTGCAACTTTAATTCAATAAAAATCAAAAATAATTCTTATTGTCTTTTATGTTCTTGTTTTGAATAAAATAATCTTTTTAACTTTTTTATGAGAAATTCTCAGTAGTAACCCGAAGTCAGGGAGTTGGTGGTCAGCCCCATACCTCGGAACGCACATAATAAAACAGTTAGTTCTTCGCCTGATCTTTCTCCGGCCGTGTCGAATTACTGTCCAATCAGATTTTGAGTCTCCGTTGTGACTGTGTAGCGGCGCTGTCGTCGCGCCGCAAGCGGAACACACCGAAGCTTAAATCACGCTATCAACATTCCGAATCATAAACAGCATATATAGAACATCTCCGAACTATCACATGGAGTGTTGGCCACTCCCCGGGCAGAACACCTTGCCCGGCGGGAGATCTCCCCTTTTCCTACTACGACCACAACTGGCCGCCGTGACTGAAATTTAGTGTGGACATTATTTATTATTTCTATTAAGTGTGTACTATTACTTTAAGTTCATTAGTTCAAAACCGAGTAAATTTGCAACGTTCATCAAACTGATAGAAAAGATTTGAAGCGGACTAGACCCGTTTTGCGTTTTACTTTTTTATTTTACCGTTTTTTAGCTGCATATGCGAGCGGGATTGCATGTTCTTACCTTAACTACGTCTTTCTTTTTTCGTCGTTTATTACTGGAATTATTAGTACAAAATACGTTAGCTTATCTTTAAAGACAGACCAATATAATGCAAGCGTCAAAACTTACCGTATGAATGACTGGAGGTCCACCACTGTGCGATTTAAAAGAAGTTTTCTTCCTCGCACAACTTCCTAGTGGAATCTACTACCACCAGAGATTTTACCGGGCCGATACGACTTAGGAATCTTCGAGAAAAGGATCTACTCCTTTGTAGAAGGTTGACAACGCATCTGCAGTTCCCTTGGTGTTGCAGCTGTTCATGGGCGGCGATAATCACTTACCAATTACCATCTGGTGAGCTGTATGCTCGTTTGCCCGCTCTCCTATAAAGAGAAACATGGTAGAGTGACTCACGGGTGACAACGCATCTTCATCTTGATTCGTAGTCAAGGATAGATGTAGATGTCAATGGGTCACTGCAACCACCTACCATCAGGTGGACTGTGAACTCGTTTGTCACTATATTCTATAAAAAATACAGATATTTTCGTCTTAGAGTTATATGCAATAGTCGCTTTGCCTTGTCTCGATTCTGTAAATTACACTTTTCTCGCCCTCCACTTTCAAAACGGTTAATATTTGATATGCAAATGCAATTTCATCTAACAGTTTCGCCAGCTTTAACTTAAGCCAGCGTCTGAGAGTTGGCGTTCAATTCAATTTTTTACAAATTGCAACATTACATTCAAATGCAGTACTGCGCAACAATTTTTATTCATTTGTGAGTAGAAAATTAGATTTTTAAAAATAAACACACTAATATTTTTTTAGGATCGTTATTTAAATAACTATATTTTAAATATCGATCAGAAAACGGTTTTTCGTACAGGTAAACTCAAATATTTGGTTCATTTATTAATAGTCGTTGTTGTTGTTGTTTAAAAAATGCTTGAGTACACGGAGTTAAATAAAGGTTTAAGCATATTTAATTCTATATAATAATTTTAACTATCATTGAGCTCATTATTGTATTTAATTTTTCTAATCTGATTTAGATAAAAATGTGGATAAATAAGTGCACAGTCCATCTAATGGTAAGGGATGCCGTAGCCTATAGTCACCTACATTTATAATCCATTAGAAACATACATACATTCATACATAACTACGGAAACACCATAATATGGTACAAGATATATTATATCTTGTTGTTAAGTTCTTTACAACAAATTTGCATAGCTTAATTTGGTTAACTTCATTCTGCAGATACAAACAGCAAGTTAGTGCCAAATTAACTTGGAATAATTGTCTGGACTATGTTTGTTATTTACGCCGGGATTACAGTTGTACAGCCGCTTGCATAACTGCAGTTAAGTCGAAAGTTTGCTTAATTTGTTGCTTTTGTTGTTTGAATTACGTAGTTTATGAAACGATACGGATAATACACATTTTATACAAGAAATATTTTATTATTTTTTGTACTATACTTATAATTGTATTGTATACTTTTTAATAAAAAACGAACATATTACGCGCATGTAAATAATATTGATTGGTTGACAGCAAAAGGTGAACAAATATATTTTTATTATTTTACTTTCAATAATTACTTAAAGTTAGTTTTTTTAAACACTAAGAAACATTATGGAAATTAATAGATATTTGACAGTTCTGTGGTTTGACTGAATATTTACACGGTTATCCTTTTTTTGTCGAACGTATTTTTTGAACTTTTTGCCGAATATGATTTCTATGCTATTATTTATTTTTAATCACTTTTGGCCACAGATTACCTCCTAAGGTAATCTGTGCTTTTGGCTATAGTATTATTTAAGTTTGATGAGGGTTTTTGTGTTTTATCAGTAATTAAATAAGTTCTATTATTTTAAGCATCCATATTCTAAAATGTGTGACCTTATATAGTAAAAACAGTTGCATTTTATATTAAAATAGCAATTTAAGCAAAATAGAGTTTGATATTAAATGAAAAGTGAAATTGTGTGTAAAAAAATTAAAATCAATAAAGCAAGCAGCTATTTTAGTAACATTAACGTAAACTCTGTGTTTACTATTGAGAGTAACGTTCGCCATAGGCATTAAGGAACTAACCAAACATTTTACATACACACTAAAAGGTTCGATTGTAGAGATATAAGCATCAATATTGCGTCACGCTCACTCATTTGATACTGCCTTATTGATCGAAAGTAATATGCAAAATGTGTTGCCGTATAAATCTCATGTGGTCGTACTGGAGCGGTGCCAAGTGCCTATCGCGAGGTCTAGCTTCAGGCATTTAGCGCAGAGTATTACTTTGCATAATATTATATTCTAGTACTTCGCATATACGACCACATTAATTAAGAGATCGTGTCCGGATAAAATCGTAAAGTGCATTATTCTTTTACTAATGCTAAGTTGACATTTGTATGTATGTCGTTAAAAATTTTTATTTAAGAGATAAGATTTTTTATGAAAGTAAATAACAAAATATTTAGTTATAATTTAATATTATACTTACCAAAACTTTTTACTAACTATTATCTGTACTATTATCCACACCACGAACTGATAGGCTTTAGGAATGAGAAAATTTTAATACGTTGCCGTAGGTTTCATTAGTAACAAAAGAAACATTAGGATTTTTACGAGAGAATATTGCGTATTTTCTCGTATAAGCCTTAGTTGATAATTTAATTTAGTCGTTTATTTAATGAATAAAATTTGCTTTAAACTTAATTACAAGGTTATTTTTTTAAACTTATCATTAGTGTTTTTAAAATTGTTTGCACACGAAGAAAGAATAATGAACAGAGCAATTTATTCTGAAATGAGGGGCAGAGTCGACAAGAGACGTCTTAGACGGAAATTTATCAACCAAATTTGAGATATATTGAAGAATAGTTAAGACTAAAAAAGCTATGTTAAGATTTCTCTTAATCGATATGCCTGATGTATGCGTATTTATGAATGAAAAAAAAGGGGAACGATGTGTGTCAGGATCGTGCCAAATGGGAGTCTCTCTGGGTTACAGGCATGAGAGCTTATCTTTTTATGTCATGATCTCATGATTTCAGTATCTACTGAAATAGTTATTATCATAGTATCAGGTGACCAGTTCAAAATGTAAGAAACTTGACACAATTTTGTAAATAATATATATACAAAATTGTGTATAGGTAAATAATCAGGTAACTGATTACTAAATATCGAAATCAGAATAACTCAGCTTTAAACTTAGAGGAGGCCTGTGCCCAGCAGTAATGTGTAATGTAAGCTGTACTTTATTTCATAGTATTATCGTAAGATGACTCCTTTGATTAAAAAATAGGAATATTTTTAAATACCATTAAAAATAAAAGACGACCAAAAATTGTATAGCTTGTACGTACTACTATGTCAAATATATTAGAATTAGGTATATTGTATTAATAATCACAACGTGACTTACTCTAGACGCAAATAATAATAATTTATATTAATCTTTTTCTTTTTCTTGTTGATAAAAGTTAAGATTAGCCCTGTGAGGGTGAATTGCATTCAAGCTTTTTTAGCTTAAATAAGCTAGATTAAAGATGCAATGCATCGAGTTTCCTTTGTCTTATTTTTTAGTTAGGTATGTCTGTCAGCTGCCTAGTCCGAATTTTTGCACTATGTTACTTCGTACTCTTATTTTCAAAGTAATAGTGTAAAATTTTGATGGTTTTATATGTTGAATTTGTAGAGCTTACAACACAGCAAAGCTATCACTATTATTGTTTTATAAATTACACACATTTGATAGTATTGCATGTTTATACTCTTTTGTCAGCCTCTTTTTTTTTCATAAAATACTACACATTTTAATGTATTTTATTTTAAAGGTTTTTGTTAGGCTCTTTTTTATCTAGTGCTAGATATGCAGTGAACTCCAAGAAACACTACTGGTCTACTTAACAGGCAACTTAGCTTACTTTATGACATACATACATATAGAAACACTGAGGGGTAGGCAGAGACTATGGACTTCCTCTTGGTATTACTATCTCGTCTCTCTATACTATAAAACACACTATAAAAAAAGATTGTTGACTAGCCTCATGTGGATGGAACCTGTAAAAAGATTGAACTTCGAAGAATCGTCCGCCATATTACGAAATTGCGTGAACGTAGTACTGATACACTGCTTCCGTAGTTTACCGGCAAGCTTGTAGGATTTGCACCGTTGACGCTGGCTTACCTTTGGTCTGGGTATATTAGGTATTGTGTTAATGAGATAATAAAAAAGCATTCTGTCGGAAGTCTGAAACTTTTCATAGTGGCCTCGCTTTCTTGATGATAACATGATGATAGGTTGGAGGGTATTGGTGCTCGAACACCTATTGGCAACTTTAAGCACAGAAGCAAATACGCATGGTCTGATATTTCTCTAATTTTATGTAGAAAAATAATTCTATAGCGTACAAAAGGTTTTTTTACTAAAAAGCTTCGGTGTCGTAGAACGGCACCAATGTTCCTTTTTTACGACCGTAAGGAAATATATATATATATATATATATATATATATATATATATATATATACATATACTATAGTAAATATATATATTTACATGCACTTACGTACTGTTTGTCGAAAGATTATTATTATTAATGACTCATACTAAGAAGCAAGGCTGTTAAACACGTAGGTAGCTGAAACCAACACAAAACAAAATTTAACTACTACACTAGAAGTAGGTAGTCTCTGAAGAGCATATGTCCGAAGTTAGCTCATTACCTGAATTATTTAGTGAAAAGTTCTTGTAAATGGGCACAAGTTTAATGTAGGCAGAATTTGGGAAACACACTAGTGGCGAGTGGGTGCTCAAATTATATTTTACCTTGTTTCAACTATATTTTTGCAACAAGATTTTTGGAGAAGACATAAAACAGCGCGACATGGTGTAGTAATTAAAATACTTGGTTGCTCAGTCACTTGTTTCGAATTTGATTTCTACCCGAAACAATTGCTTTTGAAAGAAATAGCATAAATTATTGGTTAAATAGACCCTTTATTACGTTTGCCACCTATTGTCTAGATCGGACTTAAGGATGATAACTAAAGCTGTCTTAGATTAACTACGAAATCAGGATCGTCTAGCCCTTTTATGACTACTGCTGATGCAAAGCACGCCAAACGTCGTGAATAAAAGGTTATGATTAAACTTGATATATTTCGGGAAATTGCATTTTATGAAGCAGAATTTCAAAAAGTCTTTATTAAGTTCAAAGTATTCTCTATCATCGGCACGTTTTGTCATTTCACCAAAATTGGCGATCAGTGTAATCTGCGCACCCCTAAAAGACGTGAAGATGCAGATATTTAACTATATCGTAAGTATATTTGACAATATGAAAAAGCTGATTCGATCACTTGGCTTTGAGTCTCAGCTGAAATCACTATACAAAAACACAATGGTTTTCGGTTGCTTTAGCTTGTCTACTACTCACTTGGTTCATTTAAACAAAGCATGTGATTTCGCTTTACGTCTTTGGTCTTCGTATTTTAGACTTAAAATATATAATAATAATAATAATAATAATAATAATAATATTCCACAACTATCACACAACGCCATCTAGTCCCAAGCTAAGCAGATTTTGTGTTATGGGTACTAGACAACTGATAAACATACTTATATATTTCTAAATACATAAATATTATAGATAAATTACACCCAGACACAGAACAAATGATCGTGCTCATCACACAAACATTTATCATGGGTGGGAATCGAACCCACGACCTCCGGCATAGACTTATTTAAGCAGGTCGCTCTCAGTATTAACTGATGGCCTTGAAGTCAGTGGAAACTGGAAAGACTAGTGCCTGCATCCCCATTTCGCTATCGAACAACTCGACCTCATCTTACTTTTACTTTGTTGATGACATACGCATACAGAGCGTATTGTCAGTAGTTTCTGGTGGTTGAAACATAGTGATTATATTCTCTTTGAACTCGTATCGCATCTAAATTAAGATGAGAAAATGTGGTGATGCACTGTTGCATAAATTTTTGTACGCCGTCAAAAGTAATTTTTAATGTTAAGTACTCATAAACCGTTTTTTGTGTACTTAAAATCAAACATTTCTGTTTCATCTGTTTGTCAGAAATAATTATGGAACCTCCTTAGTGTTTCACTATCTTCCACTTACTTAAGTCTCACAAGACTTTACGTAGGTGATTCAAATTCCTACAGTTAACTCAAATTTACCATCTTTACCGAAATTTAGAACATTACCATTTAGATCTAAAATTTAAAATTTGTTTCTTTAAATGTGAAATTAAAAAAAAAGATGGAAATTGTTGAGCTGTTTTTCATCGATAATTTTTGAACATGATTTCAAATATTTGTAACTAATTTGTTTTAAAATTTTCCAATTTTTCAAAAAAAGGAACTTAAAATTGCTCTTCTTTACTCTAGCTCTATAGCTATGGTAACATTTAAAGTAAAAAAGAAATAAGCCAATTTTATAAGAATTTATAACTTAGTATTTATAAGCATTTGATTTTTCAACGTGGTAGAGCCATGCTGGAGCTATATTAGTAGTGCAGTTGTAACACGAATGGGTCGGCTCGACTCGGGAAGGACCACGTTCTCACAGAATACCAGCGTAAAATAGCAGTTCAACGCTGCTGTGTTTCGTATGGTGAGTGTAGAGAACCGAAGACCGATTTTACTGGAAACGAGTATTCCATCTTAGTCCTCACGGGTGATAACGCAACGAGGATAGATGTAAATATCTATGGGCCACCATCCACTTACCATCAGGTGGAATGTGTGCTCGTTTGTCACCCTTATTCTATAAAAAATTGAGTAAGCTGAGTGTAAGAAACCTTGTATAACTGAATTAGTTTATCTTACCATTATTACTAATATTAAGTTTATTAAAAATTTCAACTTTATTACAATCTTTCCATGTACATTTCAAGTAAGCGCCTCTAGACATAAATTCAAATTTAATTTATGAATTGTAAAAAGTTTCATATATTTATTATTCACCCTAACATTTTTAATTTTACTCGACGCTGTATTCCGTTTCGAATGTTATTAAACTTTTTATGCTTTATAAAATATAACGTGCTCGGGCGAAATTGAAGACATATTGCTTTCACGTAAAATATGGGACGGCGTAAAGTAAAAGTTGCATTTGTTCAAGTCAGCATATTGAAAAGTAACATTTAGGATTGAATGTTTCAGATGCGAGTCCCCGCGGGAACAAGCTCATATCAGCCTACGGACCGGTGAGGAAAACATTTCAACATAGGTAAGATTTATTTCATTCTTGTTTGTTGTTTTGATAAGAAGTGGTATGTGTGACTTACTTAGATTGTGCATAGTGACAAATATTTCAAATTATATATAAGATATAGATATAGTATTTAAGATATCTAATAGATAATGGCCACGCGTGGTAGGCGAAATTAACCATCGCACGTGCACAATTCTCGCACTTTAGACGCTACTTCCCGTGCTCGGGTTCTATAGATCTGGCAAATACTTTACAATATTAAATAAATAATTATTTAACGTCAACTGCGCTCACGGCAAGTACTTCTCTATTTACGTAGTGTCGCAAGTTTCAATTATAAAAACCAGATAAGAAAGTAGTACCAAACTACATAAAACTTGTAGCTTCCTACAAATAACAAGAAAATATCATCTGTTTACTTTACGCATATACGAGATAAACAAGATGGTTTTTTTTAATATTAGTAATCCTACTAACTAACATTACTAATATTCCCTTTAACCACTCCTGGTAAGCTGAAAATGCTTGTGTTAGGAGTGGTTCACGACAGTAGTCGAATGGTGGATTCGAACCCGCGACCTTTTGAGTTCGCGGTCTGCGCCTTGCCACTAGGCTACTGTCGCTTAATGAACCATTTATGATGAGTGAATCTCATAAAAGGCGATGATGTTAACAGGTGGCAGTTTATGTGAATACGAGGGTTATGTTTAATTAGTTATGCTAATTTTATTATAAAAATTATACCTTGTTTTTATACTGGCACTGAATATTTGAAACCACTTTCTACATTTTCCTGCTACCTTTTTATGCAGTAGATATGTAATAATTCAAAAGATAACTGCTGTAAGTGGCACTAAACTAAAATAAATAGTGCTACTTCTTCTTTTAAGAATATTGAAGATAGTAAATTAACCGAATTGTTTTATGTCGGAAAAACATCGTGAAATTTATCGACACTAGTAATCCCTAGCTGTCAGTGATGGATTTGAACGATCAGGATGTAAGAAGATTTTGCCGTAATTTTTTGAGAAGATAAGGAAATCTTTGAGGTTATTTGAAAAATAGCATAAAATATGGATATATATATATATATATATATATATATATATATATATATATATATATATATATATATATATATATATATATTTTTCCCTAAAACTGAGCATTAAAAAAGAAAGAATATGGCAAGGACTCTTTATGTAGGCCGTTGTAAAAGGTGTAATTTTTTTGTTGTATAACCCGAACCACAACTATACGTGGTGCAGTCTCGCTTATTGACTTATAAAGTTCTCGTTACTAAAAACTGTTAACTAGTATTAATATTTGAAGAAGTACCAGTACCAGTGTAACAGCCATGCTCAAAACCAGCCTACGTGATTCCATCATTTTTAATTTGCCACATTTTGAAAGGCCTTTAAAAATGAGTTTGAATTCTAACTGCAAATAAGGGGACATTTTATGTTAAGTAATAAAATATTATTATTTTAAACTTTAGTTGTGTGTGTGGTAGCGTTAGAAAATTCATCACTCCATTTTATTCTATGTGTGTCGTAACGGGAAATACTTGAAAGATTTCAGGGCTTCTGTTGGAAAGCGATATAACCTAAATAAATAAACCATTTATTATGTTAAAACATTCTTAATAATGTTATATGTATAATGATACGAGTACGTCGTTAAGAACATCGATATTGAACAACGCTTTAATCGTTCTTGTACGAGTAGAGACGACGTTGTTTGTTCAACGGCGTGCAAGATTAATGATGGCAGAAGGACACTACACAGAGCCCAGGGAGGCAAGGGGGAGAGGGGGGGGACCGAGGATTGTAGTTCAATCCCCAGCAGCATTAATACACCGTTTCTATTTGGACTAATTTCCTGTAGATATTTACGTGAATGCTGCCTATAGGGGCTTTGTAAATACGATTCAATTTAAGAGTACTTAATTCGCATACGTGTTTGTATACCCGTACGTAAATTAATTATCCTAGTGATCTCACGTATATCGTGGTTGGCTGTTAAGTTATTAAGTAATTAAGGTTTAAGTGAACTTTGTTTTGAGGAAATTTTATTATTTCCCATTAGAGTTCGTATCATTAGAATAATGAATAAGTAAAATGTTCCATGTTGATACACCTGTTTCGGTAGTTGTTAAGAGCGTTATGATTGAAGATTTTGACAATTGAAGAAGATCTTTACGTGTTAGAGCCATGCTGCAGCTATATTCTGGTTGAAGCGCGAATGCGTCGGCTCGACCGGGGTAGGACCACGCTTTCACAGAATACCAGCGTAAAATAGCAGCTTATTGCAGCTGTGTTGCATATGGTGAGTGTAGAGAACTGAAGACCCTTTTTACTGAAAACGAGGCACTCGATCTTAGTCCCTGAGGACTGAGATCGAGTGACGTCATTGTGGGGGTGGTGGATCTCAGTCTCTCAGGACTGGTGACAACGCATCTGCGTTTCGATTCTTAATTGAAGATAAATTTGTTTTTTAGCCTTATTATATAAAAAGTTGACTAGTATATTTACTAGGTATTAGGACAAATTATCAGACTAGGTAAAGGCAACTTCGGCTGAGAGGATAATTGACGGACCCAACGCAGCCGAGCAGCGTTCGGAAGTTTACGATATATCTTTATGTCACTTTTATTTCAAAACTTGAAAACAGGAGTGCACAACCAGCGTGTGTTGACATAATTTGATACATAATGACAAGAAGTAAGGATAGTGATATGCTCTGAGTTTCTCTGATGGTAATGGTAACAAGGACATCCGCATTAGAACCAAAGTAAGAGACATAACCAAATAGATTATTAAGCTAAGTAATAGGCCGAACATATGACTTGATTAACCAACAATAAATGGGGAAAAAAGTTTCTCGAATAGCAGTCTCATACCGTTAAGCGTGTACCAATAAACATCAGGTCCTGGTAAGCGATGCAGCAAGTCGATGGATGCAGGGCTGTGCTTTGTGGTATTTGTTGAAAATTCCTTGGGAATCTCGGGGCCTATGTTCAGCATGGAACTTGTGACGGGCTGTATTCTATACTGTATTGGCTATATGCTAAATTAAAAGTGGTGCTATTATCGCATATAGTTGACGTAGAAATTATATGAATTGAGACAGCAAGTTTCATGAAATTAGATCGTGGGCGTTGAAACTAAATCTCAATCGCTTCAACTACGTCAATCCAAGGAAATTGATGAGTCAGGCGATCGAGCGAACTCGCACAAAGGCCTCGCGGGAAACAATGCCCGCTCGTCTTTCAGCGCCCTACCCTCATGCAATTAAGTGAACCTTTTTGTTAGACCGCGCTTTCCTCTACTACATTATCGGAACACAATGGTGGAATGATTTGCGAGAAAAGACTGAGATTAATTTTTGTGCGAATTCGCAGTTGTCTTCGTATGATTATTATCTGTCATTGAAGATTGAGATCGGGAATAATATTTATGAGTATGAGTGTTTTATTTAATACTAGCATTTTACCCAAGACTTCTCTCGCGTTGGCTTCAATTTAAAAACATCATCAAAATTTGCAAAATTGGATCACTTGTATAGTCACTTGTTATATATGTCTATAGTATAATATGCTACAGAAACATATGATATACGTGAGTTTATCAGAATGGCATAATAGCATAAGTCTAGCAATACCGTTTTTATATCGGGCATGTCTTCGTATGATTATCCGATGTGTCATTTGAAGGGTAAATTGTCCTGGAATCAGCAATACGTTATTTACATTTTTTATTAATTATTAAAGTTAATATAGTTTTGACAAAATAATGTAAAATTTCATGGTATTTTATTAATACACAGCATGGTGTTTATTTGCGATATTCGATTAAATATTCATTTATTATTGATTGGCACAGATACAGAAGATATTCAGCAACGTTTTCCTGATTACACAAAGTATGGAGTGTAGAAGTAAGGAGTACCAACTCCCACAGTGGAATAGTTGAAAAGTGGCCATCCATAAGCAGTAAATAACAGTTCAAATTGTCGTCTATCCCATTAATATTTTTCGGAGCCTTCTTTAAAATTTACCCCGTAGTTATAGTGGCGCCACCCTTATTGAACGGTTTTCTATGGACAATTTTTAATACACAGTCTGTACTCCTTACTTCTACACTCCATAGCTCAAAGTAGTAAAAAGATGCAGTTGGCAATCCGCCTGCCACGCGTGGCATCTACGGCAAATATACAAACTATTTTGAGTGGTATCGGTGAGGATCGAATTTTGGTTGCTTACGTACACACAATAATTAGATTTCTGTGCTTACGTACTATGAAATTTACGTTTGAATCGGTTGAATTACCGGCTTTGACAGATGACTTTCAAGATTCTACAAAAAAAACCTGTGTTTAAAATTTGCTGTCGTGATATTAATAGTACTTTTTACAAGAGCCTGTTCATTTACTCATGGGAGTTGTGAAATTGGGACTATCACAAGAATCTTGATACAAAAATAAATTGGTGAAATATTGCTATGCCAATAGACACTTAACATGTTCAACTAAAATACCTCTTTTAATCACGTTTTGTGTAAATGGTTTTGTTAGTCATTTTGCAAAAAGTAACAATTACGATAAATCATCCCGACAATGGCCACCGGTCCCGATATTTTAAGTCTGACAGTTTTTGAAGCTGCAAGAATAATTATTAAATATAATTTTCTTTCATTGAATCAGTTACTTATTACTAGTTTATTTAGCAGTAAGTAGATAGCGCTATTATATTAGATTAAAACTAGATTAGATTAAAACTCTCTAGTACTCAGCGGCAATAAGATGAGTTGCGACTGACCAACCGCACAACAAAGCCGCAAAAGTTTATATGATATATATATTAGGCATAAAGTGATGTAGATTCAAAAAAAAATCTGCTTCTATCAAAAATACACTATTAACGCTGCTAGCGGTATGAATATAGTAATGAAATTATTGTACGACGTAAAAATAAAGTACCTAATGTTGTGTTAAGTTTTTAACATCATTGAACAATCTTCATTCATTGCAAACCTTCATTCAAGGTAAAGCTTTGTCGTGATATAGTCAACAAACAGTATTGAATTTTATGAAATGCACTTTATGATGTTATTAATTCTAAGATCTGGCTAATACTTACATATTTAAAATATCTCCATGTAAACTATAGGAATAATGAGAATTTTGCAGTAATTTCAGTTTTTATCAGATTATTTATAGATAAAAAAACTAATACGTAAGTACATACTAAAACTTTTTTATAGATTAGAAATTAAACTTAGAAACATCTCAGATTTTATATTTCTTCATTCTTATAATATTTAAGTAGTGGGTCATTTTAAAAATAACTGCAATTTTTAACGTCCAACACAGTTATTTTAATATCAAGGCATAACTATTTATGAATACTCTCATAAACAGATTGTACATACTTGTTTAAATAAAATAAAACAACAACAAAATCCTCCATAAATCTTAATTATTCTATTTTACGTAACGTAATACATAATTCTAATAAAATCTACCAAGGATAGGTTATGTTCCATAGAAGAAACCTGTGTCTACCTTTATGGCGGTACTTTTAAGTATATTTTATAATAGTGTTACAATTCATAATTCTTAAAAATATGTAATGAATTCTACAAAACGTGTAATTTATAATTAATTAATGAACGCGTGTTCCGATTTAACTAATCTGTTATTCCTTACTGTTACGTAATATTTTTATTGTCTTTATGGTAGTTATCAAAATTATTTTACTGGCGACGCTGAACTGTCATACTAAATGACGAATCAAAAATTTTCGGCCAATTCGCTAATGACACGGTGTCGAGATTTGTGTTGCAGTCATTATTCGACAATTAAAAGTTACATTTTATTACTGTGAGACTTTTAAAGCATTAGTAAGTACTTTTATTGTTCTATAATCCAGCTTAGAGTAGATGGGTATTGATACAATTGCTATAAAATAAAAGATTCCTAAGAAAGTAAGAACTGGTTTTGCAAAAGAGATATTTTTAGATTAGACATGAGCATTATATATATTCGTTCATATATATTATCATATCGGTTACTTTTTTCCTATGACTTAATGGATTATGAACTGGATTATGAAATGGATTATGAGCTGGATTATGAACGGTTAAGGTTTGTACAGATTGTACACAAATAAAAATATTTTTATTAAGTAATATTTTTCTTTTTGATATTCGTATTATATAATAAACGTTTATCCAACTAGACCAAAAAGAAATAACTTTTATAGATGTTATTCAACTTTACTTGAGATCAGCGGTAAACAAAAACTTAAAAAATGTTTTGTTTCTTTCTTTTTAATAGCTAAATAGGAACTACAACATTTATAGCATATTTTTTATATATGTTTATAGATATAATGTAATAAATAATAAGAATTTATTAAAAAACCTTTCCTTTCAGGGTTTATTTACATTTTATTTCAAGCTGTTTTCAATAGAGTAGAAAAAATAATTTTTTACTTATTATCATTACTTTTAATTTTATTTAAAAATTGTGTGGTTATAAACTGGCTCTAATAACTCCTCTCTGTTACTTTTCTGTTACAACCAAAATCGTTTTCCTATCTGTAATTTACCATTATTTTTAAAATGACCCTAGTAATTATCTAGGTTCTACAAAATTTAACTATTCATACTAAGATGAAGTAAAAGAACTAAAAAATAAACGTTAGTATTTTATATACACATATTATTTAACTAATTAGTAACCGGAGACGGAAACGTAGACTATCGGTGCCGTAAAAAATATTACGCAACATTTAAAACTAATTTAAGGCTTAATTTATAAATATTTTATTTATAAAAAACACATCAATTAACATCTTAAGTAAGAAAAATACTTAACTCTCCTTTTCTGAAGATCCGTAATTGGATATAAAGTAGCCTATAAGTTGCCCCGGGTCCTTATACTTTCATGGTAGATAGAAAGACAAAATGACAGACAGACAGACGGACGGAAATTTTTTAAACACCACTAATAATTTGGCTTTAGTGACCTCTATTTAGTCTACTGGACTGGTTTTTATTTAAAAGTATTAAAATTACAGACACGACTTTTCTACAGATTTTTTATATGTACAGATTAGAGGGATGAAATAACGAATAAATATATCACATTATTATGATTTTGCCCAGTATATTTCGTAAATTATTGAACATAATGTTGCCAAAATCTTATTTAGTATTTATTTGGAACTGGACATTTACCAAAGTTTAAAATAGCCATAACACCAAAAGTCATTTGACGATATCCCATCGTGATTAATAAAAATAATCTTGATTATTCTAAAATAGCGAAATTCAGATTCTAGCATGTTTATAAAAACCTATTCAAGTCATTCATCAATACAGTCTAAAAAAGCCCACTGTTGAACATAGACCTCTGCCATAGATGGCCTGATATTACGTAGTTCCCATAGTTCCTCCGCTTGGCAGGCGGGATGGTGGCAGGTTTTATAATTTAGATTTGTCATCAGAATTCCTTGATTTAGTTTCTCTCTATCATCTAGGGTTGCCAGATGGTCGGGATTTGTCTGGATTCTCTCGACAATTCAAATGATACCATACTTCCGACAAAACTCAAAATCTCCGGACAAACAGCTTTTCGGAAAGTTAACGTATGGTCTTTAATTTAATAAAAGCTGAGTTTATAATTAGACTGAATGTTGAAATAAAGTTTAATGCTAAATACATGTGGCAACCTAAAAACTAAGTGTACCTTAAATTAGTTTTGTTTAATGTAGGTACTTTTTGCAAACTCCTCTCAAAAAAAATTTTATATTTGTTTCTCCCGACAACGACCCAAAAATCCCGACATTTTCCAAATTACTGTACAAAGGGGGATGCCCATATTAGGCCATGGAACGCCCAACAATGTGCATTTGTTAAAAAAATATATCTTTATTTATGGTTATTAATCGCGGTATTCATTTATCCTAAAACAATGGGAATATTTTTGCACAAATTAAAAGTACCGAAAAGATAAAAATAAAATTAGGTAAATACGTAATTCATTAGTCTGTGAATAAAATAAAAAATGTTGCCAATCACAAAAATCATTAAAAAATCGATTCCCCTTTTCGATCGATTACTTATGGTGTCATTATTACAATGCTTATATGATCTTTCGATAATTATTACGATGTTATGATATAGGTTTAAAATAACCGTTGACAATGGATATTTATCCAAAGCAGTCGATACGCAACCGTTATTAACCAAATGTTTACCGACTACAGACGAAAAAGGATGGTTATGTTTTTACTGTGTGTGCGGATTAGGCTATGTTGAATCGTTTTTTGCTATGGTGCTTAAAACGTAGGATGCATTTTATTATTGAGGGAGCTACTATCAAAGAATATTTTATTCGCTTAACTCGTAAAGTACTTGACCAACTTTAAGAATTCTTTCACCACTAGATTGTTATGTATAATTTTAGATATCTAATATAGGGTTAATTTTATTATAGAGGGCGCTACTTTCAATGAATACGTTTTTTGGCTAATCTCAAAAATTACTAGACCGATTTTGAAAATTCTTTCACCATTACATTGCTAATGAGGGCGTTAGCTGTGTGATAAATTATATTATTACAATAAATAATTGTGAGATTAATATTTTCTAAATAAATAAAACTAAATACCTACCTAAGATGTTCAAATCCAATTATTATTTTTACAATTTAAGAATCGTATTTACACACTTTACTTACTCAGATTGATTATTGTAGATAAAGAGGTAATAAACCTAAAGTAAAAGAGCTCCGCTTAAACGAAAAAACTATTTATTAGAATAAAACTAAATGTTGAAAAAAAGTGGTTCAGTGCGAGTCGGACTCGCAGGCCCATGAAGAGTTCAGTAGTAACAAGCATATATTTTAAATCGAGTCAAAATACCACTATCGTTATCGCCAGCAACAAATTATTTTGTTTTTCATAGTGTTTGTATAAATAACAAAGTTGTTTTTGCGGTTCCTTAAAATGTGCTACTTGTATCAAAAAAAGGACTATTATACATTAAAGGGGTTTCTGTGGTTTATTCATTACCAAAGAGAAAAAACTTATTGCGCAAAATAGGTTTTTATTAATTTCAAGTCATCAAAAGCGGCAGTCAACCATTAAAAACTAAAACAACCGTTGTTATAGGCTCGGTTGAATTCATTGACAACCTTCACATTTATAGTTATGATAATTAAACAAGCGAATTACTAGCTGATTTACCAAGAATTCTTTAGAGTATAACAAAACGCTACTGCACAAGTTAACTGTTATTCTTATCTGTTTTTAACATAACATTTAAAATGGAATCGTGTTATGATAATTCAAGAAGTTAATTTCCAGCTGATTTACCACGAATTCTCTAAAGCATAACAAAACAATACAGCACAAGCTAACTGTTCTTAAAAATACATTTGAAATAGAGTTTCAATAAATAAAGGAAATTATATTTTAAAAAGCGTGCAGAACTTAAAACGCGTCAAAGATTATTCTTTTTATGATATTATTAATCGAATAAAAATCGATATCATTCCATAGATTTTATGACCGTTAAGTGGCAACATCGTATCCGACAGGTAGGCCGATGTCACTGTTATTAGTGTTGCCAATTTAGCATATTATATGCTAAATTTGACATATTTTCTTCATATCAGCATATTTTTTTTGCTTTTAGCATATAGCATATTATTTCAGCATATTCTTATAAAACATGAAAAGAATGTAAATTACAATCTTTCTTGAAATAAAATTTGATATCGATACCTACCTCAATCAATTTCCCACTTCACTACTAGTGCTAGTGATTCACTAGCATGGCAACCCTTTTTTGAAGCGAATATAATATTCTCTGTGCTACGGGATTCCCCTTAGACATAGAGAATGGACTGAGCCCTTATTCAGGTATAAAGTAAATATGGACGAAGTACAAGAGAGACAAAGCGAATGTGCCGCCAGTTATTGTCTCTTTCTACGCCTTACCTGCGCCTTGCAGAAAATACACATGTATTGGCCGCGTATTCACTTTGTCTCTTTCTAGAGAGTGGTCAGTTTTGTGAGGGTGATGTCTATGGGATAGAATTCCCTTACTATTATCCATTCCCCAGCGCCTACGTCGCTTTCTGTCAAAAACATTGTTTATTGTTGTGGATGTGGACTCACTCATATCGTCGTCTCGTCTTATCCGTGTTTTCGTGTTCCTTTTTTATAATTTGATATTTTTATTATGGTGCCTAAGTATAGTCAACATTACCGGGCAGACTGGGAGAAAATGGCAGACTTTAAAGAGTGGTTGCAGCCCGTTGAAAACGATACTTCGAAAGCGTACTGTAAGTATTGTAAATGCGAAATGATTGCAAAATTGTCTGTTTTGAGGCTACATATTTCATCAGCAAAGCACAGAAAAGCAATAGAGCCAATGAAGAGTCAAAAAAAAATTAACTTCCCTAAAGTAAAAAAAGATTTGAATACCCAGAAAGCAGAATCTTCGCTGGCTTTGTTTGTTTGCGAGCACTGTGCAATTATGGCTGTAGATCATTTATCGGAACTATGCAAATACCGATTTGTCGACAGCAAATACAGCGACATCAAGTTACATCGAACCAAATGCACGAATATTATTAAAAATGTTTTGGCACCACACTTCATTCAAGAAATTGTGACAGATTTAGGAGATCAGGAGTACAGTCTCTTAATCGATGAATCGACAGATATATTGGTACTTAAAATGCTTGGTGTTTCGATAAGATATTTCATGATCATCATGTCATGACAGGAACTAACAGTGGAGTGCACGCATTGTTGAAAAATGCAACTGGTAATGACAATTTAGTGTTAGTCCGCTGCGTGTGTCATTCGTTACAGTTGGCTATGTCTCATGCTTCAGCAGAAACCCTACCAAGAAATGTTGAATTTCTTATAAGAGAAACCTATAACTGGTTTAGCCATTCATCAAACCGAAGACTCTTTTACAAAAACATGTTTCAAACGATCAACGGTGGCTCCGTTCCATTGACAATTCCACAGATGTGCAATACCCGATGGATATCAATTGAACCAGCGGTCTGCCGTATTCTTGATCAATGGATAGAATTAAAAACCCTGTTTGAAATTGCCAGGCGAGATGAACACTGCTATACGGCAGAAATACTATATAACATGTATAATGATCCACAGAATCATTTGTACTTATTATACATAAGACCTATCTTACAGGAAGTTCAAGTGGTAAACAAGTTGTTTGAAAGTAACGATGTTGACCCAACAAGATTGTACAATGATTTGATTGGCTTAGTGGAATCGATAGGTCGGCGTATTCTGAACCCAACGGCAAGGGTAGATATTTTAACAGAAGACATAGAAAGCTATTTAGATCCGAAACCATACATGGGATATGCTTTTGAGACCAAATTACTTGAATACAATCTTCAGCCTAATGCAGCAAACTATTTACGCCAACGTTGTAATAATTTCACACTGAAACTTGTGACAGAACTACGTTCGAGATTACCGGTTAATTTTAAAATACTTCAGAAGATATCCATGTTTTCAGTTCAAGAGACTTTAAAAGTAGTTAAGCCATCCATTGTCGAAATAGCCCAAGAGTTCCGAGTTAATGCACCTATGATTGAAAAACTGGTATCTCAGTGGAGAAATATAGTTCACATTAAATGGGAATCCTTGACTTCCACAGTAAAGTTCTGGAATGAAGTCATGCAATATAAAGATGCAGCTGATAATAACCCCTTTGCAGAGTTATGTGAGTTTGCAATGTCTCTTATATCATTGCCACATTCAAATGCGGACGTTGAACGTGTATTCAGCCAAATGAGTCTGGTAAAAACAAAACTCCGAAACCGTTTGGCGGTGAGAACCCTGAATGCCATTTTGTACGTTAGGTTCGGCCTAAAAAGAGCAGGAAAGTGCTGTTACTCTTACACTGTTCCAGACAATGTACTACGCAGTATCGGAACCAAAGAGTATTACGACTCCGGCTCTCAGCCTTCCACATCAGCTGATGTTGATGAAGATGAAGACCTTAATATTCTATTCCCTTGATTTAATTTCTCAATAAATACTGATACTTCTTAATTATGTTGGCATTTTTTTTGGCATTTTTTAGAGAAGGTAAGCATATTTTTGGCATATTTTTTACACCAGTCTAGCATATTTTGAAGTAGTTGAGTTGGCAACGCTGACTGTTATGTCACAAGAATTAAATTACGTGTTGTTATTGTGTTATTGTTTTGTTGTAAAAGTAAAATGCAATTGTTGATCTCTCAACAATTGGTTCGAACACAGCAGGTAAATAGTTGGTACATATCACGATGTGGTATGTCTTCCTCTAAGAAATGCTTTATAACTGAGTTTACTTGAATAATATCAATATAATAATTGTAGCTTCTTTATTAGGTACAAGTTTCGAGTACAGTGAACGTGTAGTGTGGCACTCGCAAAATGCACCAATAGTTCGTCTTGAACATCTATACATCAGCTGTGGCACTGACACTTATGAGAATAAGATCACACACATTGTTTGTCTTCGATTTTCCACGTGAGGAATTATTTGCGCTACGTGAGGTAAGTGTTTAACATGTTTAACATTTCAATTTATTAAATGTGATCCATATATCTGATAATTATACATGTTTTTACACTGATTGTATATCAACTCAAGAACTTGTTTTATTTTTTCACATCTGCCCTAGCTATATCTGACAAACATACTAGCTTATTTATGAGATTAACCAGTTTTATCAACTACCAAGAAAGGAGACAGTTGATTTTTCATTGTTTTTGGACTGCTGGTAGTCTGTCAGTCCTTAATTATTAAATAATATAGGGCATTAAATCCGTCCTTGTGCAGTAACATTTAACTTGATAAATATTTTATTTATATTTGAGTTTGAAATATATCTATTTTATTTTTATTTTTTCACTTTGACTTCATTTTTTGTATTTTACATTGTTTCAGTTGTCATGCCGTGTATATCATAATTGCTGGCAATGAACTGATAGAACAGCATCATGTTCAACTGCAGAACGGGAACCATCTGAATCATCTAGTCCGTCCTCGTTGCAATCTGAAGTGAGTAATGTATTGCACCCAAAACAACAAAGCTTAGATCATACATCACACAGTGTACTGCTAACTAATTATGTAAAAGCACAATGTTTTTTACCAGGTTGTAACAGTTCCATCAGCATTGCAAGTATGTCTCTTTTGTGATTAACTACATTTTGCGATAACAACATACATAGTGACAAGTACTATGTATGTGTGTTATACTTGGTAGAGCCATGCTGCAGTTATATTAGAAGTATAGTTGTAGCATGAATGCGTCGGCTCGACCGGGGAAGGAGCACCCTCTCACAGAATACCAGCGTGAAATAGCAGCTTAATGCTGCTGTGTTTTGTATGGTGAGTGTAGAGAACCGGAGACCCTTTTTACTGGAAACGAGAAAATGATCTTAGTCCTCACGGGTGACAACGCATCTGCATTTTGATTTGTAATCGAGGATAGATGTGGATGTCTAAGGGTCGCAGAAATGTCTCCAGCAGATGGTGAATCTCAGTTAATGACAAGATATGCTAATAAATCCAGAGCCGTGACTATGTGTCGATATGGGTAGTAGAGGTGGTGAATGGCATTTTTAAAACTGAATTTAAAATATTTCATCAAAATTACTTTAACAGGGCTTCTACACATTTGATGATAGACTGCTGTGGCTTCTGCTATAGTTAATAAATTCCACACAAAAATAAGGGACAGGGATGATGCGGCTCAGATACTTGAAATAGTTCATCAAAATATGGAGACAAATAATGATTTTTCTGAGTATGCTAGGGAAAACAATCTAAATAGAGCTAGGGCAGGCAGACTTTAGAAATATAAATGTAGACTTTAAAATGTTAGGGAATTTCCTGTTTTAACTTACAGCGACTTAATATTAATTGCTTGTGTCACATACCAATTAAAGCAAGCTCGCTACTATTATGGTGAGCATATAAGATTTAATGGTTGCTACCGGATAGAACTCTGTAATAACCAGAGGAGCAGCATTATGGAAGGAATAAAGTTAAGCCCTAGCTGATCTTTACTTAGGGCTAGAATTGCAAGTCATCACTATTAGTCGTAAAGTGTATTTTATTATATAAATTCTATATAATATCTAATATATAAATTCTTTTTTAGGAAGGATGCTTGGTACTACCACCTGCTTAGGACCCTGTAATTAATGAAATTAAAAACCCAAGCATACCACTGCAAGGCTTCTAGACACAGTAAGTTCATTCTGTAGATCGGACAATAAATAAAAATTAAAAATCTGAAGGTACTCCGGGTTAACACTGACATTGGGACGTCGGTCACCTCAGTCTGCCGTAACCATGGGTGCTGGAAAGCACCCGAAATGTCTGGAATTAAAAATCAAAGAAATAAAACGCGATAAAATCGATAAAAATAGTTGTTAAAAAAACTGCATTTGTGAAAATAAAAACTTCAAATATTTTCAAAACCCCGACTTTTTTTAAAGCAATTCCTTTACCATTTCATTGTTTTAATTGCATATTATCATATCTATATGCTTTTATATGTGGGCACTCATGGCCGAAGTGTCTATGAAGACTGGGCATTCCCCTTTATATTTTGGTATATAAATTTGTTCAGTAATTTGGAAAATGTGTTTTGGTCTTCCGATCGGACAAACCTATTGTCATTTCGGGACAATATGGTGTAGTGAATTCATACACCGACACTACACGATAATTCAAATAATATAGATGTCTTATTATTCTCGTTTCTCTCTCAATACAAACGGTAAACTCTGGGTAAATGCGAGTATGACGCAACGTAGGTTAGTAGGTACAACAGGTCACAATAAAATAATAGCTTTCTAGCATAGCCAATATTGTAAAGATTGTATAATATTTAATAATTAAAGCGATCCCTTCGTAAGTTTCAGGTTGGATCCAATGCATCTGCAGCCAACGGGAGATATAATGAATAAAGAAGAAAGAAGTACTTTATGGCACATTCGTGATCTACCCTGTAGATCCGGGCTTTTGTAGTTTTATTCCTCATCAGAAGCTCGTCTCTACAGGTATCTCACGGCTGGAAGACCTCGCTACTTAATGAAAACCTCAAGAAAGAAAAACTAAATAAAGATTCACTCGTACGGTATATATTTGTATGCTTTTATGTCAACAGTCGTCTTCAGATCAAGTAGCAACTCTTCTTGAGAATAGGTAAGATAAACCTGAATATTTGATATTTGTGGCTCGGGTGAAGAAGTAAGCAGCAGCCTCTTTTCATTTTGCACTTGAGAACAGGCCTCCTTTCATTTATGAGAGTAGCAGAAGCATTTTTGAAGCAGAGAGTGGTCTCGCTTCAAAAATGCTTCTGCATTCATCATTCATTTTCTACGTTATCATTTCCTTACAGTATTTTCCCTCATTATCGAGCACGATATAAATCTGTGTTTTAAATAATGAGTACCAAGATTTGGGACCCTTTTTATACATAACTAAGCATTCCATCTTAGTCCTCACAGGTTACAATGCATCTGCATTTTTATTCATAATCTAGGATAAATGGATGTTAACAGCATGAGTATGATTGTGTACTATGAGCAACAGTATTCACTTACCAACAAATCAGTTATGCCCACGTTTGTCACTCGTACTTCTTTGAATCAGTAATAACATTATAATACATGATAAAAATATGCAGTCACTCCGCTCTTTGCAGCATTTTAATGGTTTAGGATTCTGTAAAAATAAAAAGCAGATAAAAGTCAGTTCAGCATAATTATTAATAAAAAGAAATACTTATACATTTTGCTGGCTATATGTATTTTGCCAAATGCTGGACTTGAAGCACCCATTTAAATGACTTTAAATTACAGTTTAGGTTGTCTTAACGTATGGCTATTTTATTATACTGTTCATTCCAGAAGAGAATTGGACGATGTTACAGTTCTCATAATCTTTTTTTTTATGGAGTAAGGGTGACAAACGAGCACACAGTCCACCTGATGGTAAGGGGATGCTGTGGCCCATAGATATTTACATTAATCCTTGATTAACAATTTGGAATGCCTCGTTTCCAGTAAAAAAGGATCTCCTGATCTCTACACTCACCGTACGAAACACAGCAGTATTAAGCTGCTACGTGTGTCGTCTTTATAAAATTGATAAATATTCGGTTCTAAAACAAAAATTAAAAGTTGTGTTTCGCTTAAACTTCATTGTTACTTTGTGACCATAATTTATAATAAATAATTTTGAAGCCGACATTAGCAAAATGCAGAAAAGAACTCCGCTCTTCGGCATTTTTTGGAAGATGCCTATGTTGAGCTGTGTGTTAATGGCTTGCTCGTTGGGTTAGTGAAAAGTTCTCAGTAGCAGCCCTGAGTGAGAAAGTTAAAGTTAAGTTAAAAGTTTTGTTAAGTCCGTGTCTCGAAAAGCACGTAATGCCTGTGCCGATATCTCTCCGGTCGTGTCGGTTTGCCGTTCTATTGGACTATAGGAGTGAGGGAATAGAGAGTGTACCTTTGCTTACGCATAAACTCGGGCGCTATAATCCTGTCCATCGCAGATAGCTAGTCTTCGTTAAAACGCCGCCACGACCGAAATCTATTATGAAGATGAGTTATAATAATGATAATCATAACAACAAAATTTAGCTACAGTAATATTATAAACATAAGTGAGAGCAGTGGTAGCTCAAGAGCTAAGCACCCTCTACAAATTTCATAGTACTCGAGCAAATCGGTTTCGATCCCTGCTGGTACCAGTGAAATTGTTAATTGTAAATTTAAGTGCTGATTTACCATGTGCTCGGCGGTGAATAAGAACATCGTCAGGAAACCTACTTGTCTAAGAAAAAAAATTCCTTGCCCTAAAACCCTCTTAGAAATAAAAGGCGGTCTGTATCCAGCAGTGGTACGTATATAGGTTGTAATTGACAATATTGTTTGTTGGTTTGTCTTCCTTCCAACAGACAAACGGACCTACATGATTTTTGCACAGAGATAGTTTATAGATTGAAAAGTGACATAGGCTACTCTTTATGACTTATTAAGCATTTAGTTTCGATGAAATTTGGTATAGAGATTTCCTAGATCCTTAAATAACATATTATAAAATACTTTTTGTTCAGGGAAAATACACAGTTAATGTAAGGTACGGAAAAAACATTTATGGTAAACTTACTGCGGGCCAAACTTTGCAATGACTGTAATATAGTCTTGGGTTCAGCTACCACGGACGTCGGTGCACACACGGCGCACAGTTTTTAACGGTGAAAAGACAGCAGATTCGAGAAATAAAACATTTGCCACTTAATTATGCTAAGAATTTGATGGCTATTCATCATTTAAACAAGCATTGTCAGTTATTTAGCCGATTAAGAAAGACGGATGAAAGGAACGCATGTCTCGAGGTGATTACTCGTAGGACATCAAAGAAGACGTAACTACATCTAAATCTTGAAACATGCATGTTTTAATGATCAAGAATCACGTGTCTATGCAAATAAGCTGCTACAATCGGCGAGGATTACGACGGAACGGATGCATCCGGTGGCAGCAGAAGACGGAATATTATAGTTCTTTAGATATATTTGGAAGTTTACCAAATTTGATGAATTATATCCTGAGCCCAGGCGAACAATGCATACCGATGTATCTATGGTCGAAAACAAAGATATTTTGTTCGAGATGATGAGCGACAACTCGAGAACAAATTTATCCGTACAGAAACAGAGTTAATTAAAGTGCATAGTATAATGAAGGTAGTTCAAGAAAAGGCGAGTAAAGTAGATTCGTTAGAAAATAAAATTAAAATATTGATAGAAAAAAAAACGAAAGGCTGGAACCTCGTCAATCAGGGGCTAATATTAAGAATACCAGAGAAGCAACTCAATTATCACCAGTACTACCAAAGTTATTCGCAAGTATTGTCAAACAAAATCGGAATACAAAGGAATTTGTGGCCACGAAACAGGGAAAATCTACTACCACAGATGTACAAGCCAAGAAAATAAGCGGTAAAAAACCCAATACTGAAGAAGAAATTAAAAAGAAAAGATGGAGAAGAAAAAAGAGAGTGAAGAATGGACAGTCATTCATATGAAAAAAAAGTACCCGAACAGTGAAGTCAAAAGAGAACATAACACAACCTCTCAAGAAATTCAAGGCACAGAGGGGAAGAAATATTTACATGTCTGGAGACTCAAGAAAGAAACAACCATAGAATGCGTAGAAACGCATGTAAGAAACATATGTGGATAAGATATAGCTGTCAAGGTGGAAAAAATTAAGCATAAAACTGAAAAAGATTATGCATTCTTCATAATAGGTGTGCCAGAGAGCAAATATAACTTACTATGTCAACCAGAAAATTGGGCGGTAAATATAGAGTTTTGTGAATGGGTGTGGTTTCGCAAGTCAGTCAATAAGTCAAATAACAAATAAATGTATCGAGATATTCTACCAAAATGTAAGAGGCCTTAGGACAAAATTGGATGAATTTTTTAAAGGTTTATTTATAAACGAAGCGGACTTATTCACTTACTCACTACAGCCTTTCACAAAGCACGATTCTGAGCCACCTGCATCCATCGACTTCTTACTTGTCTTACCAGGTCGTCACTCCATCTAGTTAGGGGTCGCCCTACACTACGCCTACCGGTACGAGGCTGACACTCGAGAAACTTTTTTCCCCATCGGTTATCGGTACTTGGAGCTATACTTCAGGTTACTAATCCGTTGGGCTATGTCGGTTACTCTGGTTCGACTGCGGATATCCTCATTTCTGAGCTTATCACGCAGAGAAACCCCGAGCATAGCCCTCTTCATAGCTTGCTGAGTGACCTTGAGCGTCCTCATACGGCCAGCAGTGAAGGACCACGTCCCAGATCCGTAAGTCATCATTGGCAAAACAACATTATCATGGTCGCCACCGTAGCCAGGGGTAGCGGGGCTGCCGGGGACTGGGGGCCGTCTATTTGTGTAATTGTTCATGAGGGGTATATTGCCATAGCTGCCACGCTTGGCGAGTGGGTTGGCAACCGCAGTTTTTTGTTATACAGTTGCTGTTATCATGAAGATGCTGCTGCCCATCTCCTGCCTGATTCCCTCTGTCGCCTTTTAGGACACCCACGGGAAGATACGGGATAGTGGATATTCTTAGCCGCCACTATACGGCAACTTGCGGCGGACTTGTTCGCTATTACCGAAACTGGTTGTAATAATTCAATTAAGGACGCTGAATTAATTCCATACAATAGTTAGAAGTGACCGAGCAGACGGACGTAAGCAAGGCGGCGCATGTTTAGTAGGCACACCGCGTTTCGAGTTGCGACCAGCGGCGATTTCCGGTGACGTCATCGTAGACAACTATATAATATACGAATGCGCAACTGTTTATTTACATCAGAGATTTTTATTTTTATGTTGTGTTATTTATATACTGCAAAAAAGTAGTAAGCCTGATTATATGATATTATTTAGGATGATAGAAAAATATTGTGATTTGTACAGCGCTGTGGTAGTATTAGGAGATTTTAATTTATATTCTTGTCCGTCATCTGTCAATGATTATTATGAATATTTTCAGGTTTATTGCGGATTCACTCACACACATAGAGAACTGTAATGGTCGTTGCTTTAGATTTAGTGCTAAGTACATGGGACGGTGTGTGCGTGAGTGTGGCGCCTCCGATTGTCTCTCGACCCTTACCATCCCGCGCTCGCGGTATCAGTCCGGTGTCCCGCACCGACGCCCTCATCCTCGCTGACACCAGACATGGCCGACGCTGGTGATACTTTTCTGAAAAACAACAAATATTACGTACCGGTGCGACGGAATTGTAAGAAAGCGGATCTGTTAACACTGTATTCGTCCATAGCAGCTGTAGATTGGGGTCCTATGTGGGGTCTTAACTTAGAAATGATCTTAAATTTTTTATGACGTTATTTATTCAATTATACTGCTGCGTTTCAAAGAAAAAGCGAAACGCTGTGAGCTCGAGGTATCATTACCCCGATTCGTTCATACCTGGAATAATTCGCAACATAAAATTAAAAGCGATTGTACACAAAAGGTATAAATCAAGTGGGTTAGCGGAAGATTACGGTGAATACTGGCAGTGTAGAGCGAGAGTCAAAGAAATGATAGGTATTGAGAAGACACTTTATCAGCAATGCGTCCAAAATCATCTACATAAAGAACCAAAGGCATTTTGAAACTACATAAAATGTGCGACGGAATTGTAAGAAAGCGGATCTGTTAACACTGTATTCGTCCATAGCAGCTGTAGATTGGGGTCCTATGTGGGGTCTTAACTTAGAAATGATCTTAATTTTTTTATGACATTATTTATTCAATTATACTGCTGCGTTTCAAAGAAAAAGCGAAACGCTTTGAGCTCGAGGTATATATACTATTATAATACATACATAATAGAATTACCCCGATTGGTTCATACCTGGAATAATTCGCAACATAAAATTAAAAGCGATTGTACACAAAAAGTATAAACCAAGTGGGTTAGCGGAAGATTACGGTGAATGCTGGCAGTGTAGAGCGAGAGTCAAAGAAATGATAGGTATTGAGAAGACATTTTATCAGCAATGCGTCCAAAATCATCTACATAAAGAACCAAAGGCATTTTGGAACTACATAAAATCTCAAAGGGGTAGTAGACACTCACAGTTAATATTACATGGTGGAGAGGCGTTAATGAATCAACAAAGTGTTGAAGAATTCGCGCGGTATTTCCACTCGGTGTATAGTACGAAACAGGCAGACTTACAAGTGAACGAGAGTATCATTAATGCTGGTGTAGGTGATGGTGGTGTGCGCGTGCATATAGACCGCTTAAAACTAGAAGAAGTTAAAAGTGCGCTAAAACGTTTAAAGCCTAAATCTGCAGTAGGACCAGATGGTATACCTCCCTACGTATTTAGGGACTGTAGGGAAGTGTTACCTGAACCTCTACTTCACATATATAACCTTTGCAAGAGTCGTCGGTGTTTCCAGAGAGGTGAAAAATAACACAATTCGTGCCGGTGCCTAAGAAAGGTTTATCAAGGAAAGTAGAGGGATATAGACCTGTAGCTGTCCTGTCAAAACCGGCGAAGGTGTTAGAGTGTGTTATACACATAGACTATTATAATACATACATAATAGAAAAGGGAAGTGGGCGGAGCCCGCGTAGCCACTAAAATGTCAACTTGAGACGTGTTTTGACGTTACAATCGTTTCCAAATTTCGCATGCAAATTATTTAGAAAATGCCAAATTGTACCCTATTTACAATTAAAATGTATTAAAATTTAAACACATTGAACATTAATCAAAAGTCTAAAATGTGTTAATTTATTCAGTCTGTCAACACATCGAATCAGGTTTGGCGACGCCAAGCCTCGTACAAAATAAAGTTGACAGCCATTTTATTGTGTATTATAGTATTCTATGACATAAGAATGTACTACCACAGGTAAGCGCCCAGTTGACAGATGCTCAGTATGGCTTTCGACCAGCACGCAGTACCGCAAGCAACCTTCTGAACTACATGGTTGATATCGTGCCGGTAGTGGATAGTGGAGTGCAGGTGGACGTCGCGTCACTTATTTTGATTGACTTAAAAAGTTAGCAAGCATTGGTTTTACTTCGTACTTACTACAATTGTTTACCAGTTCCATGACGAAACAGGCAACAATATGTGGAATACGCTGGTTTCATATCGAAGCCATATTAAACTCGTTCTGGTGTGAGTCAGGGCAGCAATTTCGGTCCTCTAGAGTTTACGTTAGTAATAAATAATCTGCCAAATGTTGTAATTGACGCTAAATGTTTGTTGTTCGCTGACGACCTCAAGCAGTATCTACTGATCAGGGAACGGGAAAACTGTGAGAGGTTACAATGCGATATTGACAGGTGGTAGCGTGGTGTGAGGATAATAAGTTGTAGTTTAATTCATCTAAGTGTGTAACGCTAAATTTTACTCGCGCACGCAACTTTACTGTGCTCTATATGTGGATAAAGTAGCTATGGCGCGAGTGAACGATGTTAAGGATTTGGGTGTTCGCTTTACCTCAAAACTTAATGTTCAAAACCATATAGTGGACATCTGCAAGAAAGCGTATCGCAACTTAGGTTTTATACTGCGCAGGGCTCGTTGTTTCACTAACATTAAAGCCATTGTAGCACTGTACAACGCCTTAGTTAGGAGCCAGCTTGAGTGCAACGCGGTTATCTGGGCTCCACATGAAACGAAATATAGTCTCATGTTAGAGAGAATTTGGGTTTCTATATCTCAAACAGTATGGGGTATATCTTATTACCCTCTTAAATATCCAATCTTATTCGTTTTAGGTAAGGTGGGATACAATTGACTCCGCGTTAGACGGGACCTCGCACTGGTATCATATATTCTCGAAGTAATAAGAGGAAAGATAGACAATTCTTATTTATTGGAGGATATATATTTGAATGTCCCGGAGCAATACGTGTGGCGAAGGCGGCTGCGGCTGCTGGCGGTACCACGCGCCCGCACCAACTTGCTGAGGAAGGTGCCGTGCACTCGCGCAACCAGACTACTTAACCACGAGGAGGTTGACATATTCGTATGTTCTGTGAGTGAATTCACTGAATTCACAAGGGCTGCATTATATATCATATGTTATAATAATTAAAATGTTTACTGTTTTCACTAGCGGATTAGGTCATAACATCCTGTAATGTTAATGATAAGTTTGGCTGAATAAATAAATAAATAAATATTGAAGATCGGTTATGTGAGAGGGCGTTGCTGTCGTTGCAAATGAGTATGTTAACAAAATAAATAAGAAAAAATACAAGATGTGGTAGACGGACAAGTCGAAGGTTTAATCATTAATAGATACTGTAAAGGCCAGGGGTAGCGGTACTGCCTATCCACTCGATTTTCTCTACTTCTTGGATTCAACGGACGTATCTTAGCATGAGCTGAAGCTAAGGATTTGCGTACAAGTTCTACTGTATCCTTGATGAGTTGAGATTGAGAACGTCACCATGTTGAGCATCGAAGAGCTAGAGAAAATATAGCAAAATCTGTTTTGACTGGTGCAGCTAAAGGAAAAGCATTGTAGGTTTGTTATTTAATGTTTTAATTACTATTTCAATTTAAAAGGCTAAAGCTTGCACTTATTAATATCATGGCCATTTATAAAACCTATGGTTAGACTTTATAAAGTTCTGGGTATTCCGTGCCTTTTGCATGGCCAGCTGTATGTTGATTGCTTGAGAGTGTCGAGCTTTCGTGGCGCTGTATTGGTAACTGATTAATTTCAATTTAAATTCTCCCATTTACTGCAGAAAGGTAATTTCAAATTACGTCTCTAAATTTCAATACGGTACAACAATATATACTTTAATTATAATATACTTTTTATTGTACACCAAGAAAAGATAAAAATAACAACATATAAACAAATATTAGGTGAAAACAAAAGGCGGTCTTACCTTACCTGACGTCATTATTATCGATATGTACAGAATGGGTCCCACATATATGCAATAAATGAAACCACAAGTAATACTACTTAGTCCGTAGAAGTGTAGAAAAATTAAATATTAAATTAAAACCCGTAAAATATTTTCAATTTTCAAACAAAATAAATATTAAAATAAATTCAGTAAAAGTGAACACTCTGTTTAGACAACGTACCTTGACCACTTGGAAGAGTGACAACGTTGCACGCGGGTGGCACGCCGACAAAAGACACCGCTGTCGATATGTCGTAATAGCAATAGTTTGCACTGCACACTGCACGTGGCAACGTCGCTTTTTAATGTTCAAGGATTCATTCAAGTTCATTGAATCATTGACTTAGTGACCCAATTCTATAGAGAGTTCAAATTTGCTTAAAATTAAAACTCTACTTTTTGACCTAATTACTGGACCGATTACGTTCATTTTTTGTATATCGTCAGCAAAGGCGATAACAAGTATATGGTTTCATTTATTGCATATATGTGGGACCCATTCTGTATATATATATATATATATATATATATATATATATATATATATATATATATATATAGGTCTTACATACCAGTCTCTCCCAGACAACCCAGAAGAAGAATTACATTAAAAAAAAAACTAAAAAAAGATTACCTGGTAGGGTGCATTAAAATAAAAAAGACCCGACCGATACCGACTAATGCACTAAAAGGACAACATTATTTAGATAGATAAATGACCATAAATAAAAGAAGGAATACAGAGGGTTTCAAGAGCGAATAACGTTCCTTAACCTGTTTCTTGAATACCTTCCAGGATTGAGCACTTTGATTGACTGGTAAGAAATTTCAAAATTTTACTCCAAGAACAGAAAATGATTTATCATTAAATCTTTTCCCTTTTATAATGAAATGTGGATTAGTACACAGTAGGGAAATATTTTCGTTGGAAATTGGCTAGTTATTATAATATTTTTCTAGAAGTAACGCGCTTTATTGATTAGTGAGTAATGAATACGCATCCTACTTGTGTTGTTAACGATATGTATATAAGAGTCATATCATAAGCAATTTAAACACTAACAGCCCTATTAATAAACACAGATTTGAGCAAGATTAACTTTACTCCTAGTTTAAAGCTTAAAATATCTAATTTCAGTATTAATAAACATAGAGTAAGGACGGAGTAAACTAATCCGAATCTACTCTCGGAATAAAAGTTATTCCTTGGCCTACCTACCTAGTACCTAGTTTAACGACTGAGTAAGCATAGACTAGTCGCGTATTTTGACATTTTGTAAATCTTTACGTTGTTAAATTCATAAGTTGTAAGCACTAGTAACAAAAACAGCACAGTGGTTTAAAATGCCAAGAAGTGTTGTCATGTGTGTGTGATGACGAACAAAGTGATTGCAGGTTTTTATTCATTATGTGGATTTAGACAAGTAATTGGGGCTATTGATAGCCACGTATTAGAATCCCGAAAGTCGCTGGAAACATCAGACAATACTACATAAACAGGAAAGGATACAGTTAAATAAATGTATAAGTAAGTTTTACATCACCTAGCTAGCCCACTTTTGCCATATAGGTACTTAGTAATTTTCTTAGATTCAATACAATCACCTCAATCTATTATTTCGTATTAAAGAAGTTGTGAGTGCTTTGTTCCAGGTTGTGTCAAATGCAAATTTAGAGATCATGGATATAGTGGCACATTGGCAAGGCAGCACAAATGACTCAACAATATTTAATAAAAGTCTCATTAAAACAAATGTTTGAGCAGTCAGAATTTAAAGGCAGACTTCTCGGAGATTATAGTTATGCTTGTATTTTTTCACTCCTATCCTGCGTCCTAGTAAACAAAAGAAAGAAATGTACAACCGATCGCACATCTGGGTTCGTAACACTGTAGAACAATGCTTTGGAGGGAAGCAAATGTTTCGGTGTTTACTGCGAGAACTAAATACTAAATAAGAGCATACAAAACTATATACATTGCAATGCAAAAGCAAGATCTGCTTGAGGATGTAGTATAAGGAGATTATGAAAATGTACGGCCACACAATTAGTAAATAACTCCGTTAGAGGAAATTCTGTTCGGGCAGCATTTATTAACGATTTTTTTAAAATAAATATACAATAATTACATGTACAAAAGATTTTATTTATCCCCAAAAAACAAAACAAAAATGGTTATTTAATTAATTTTTCCCTTCACGCTCTTTTCTGAATTCTAAAATTTCATTACGAATAATATTAAAAATTATTATATTTAGAACTTAGTTTTTCCACAATGTCCGAAAACAACACGAGCAACAAGAAACAACACGTAACACGTATCTCTTGTCAAACTCAAAATATTGCCTGTCACTGTCATTAATGTCATCATCAAGCATTGAGTTCATTCACCAATCATTCACTGACTCACTCTTTTTACTTTTAAAATAAGTGGGTTGCCATAGCACTAACGTTAATCCTGGAGTAAGGAATGTATAGTTAGTCCGAGGTTACTCCATATTTATTAATAACATTGTAATAACGAAGTAAATAGTCAGTTACTCTGAGATTAGCTAGTCCAAGTGTAACTTCGAATTAAGCTTGGAATAAGCAATTTTTATTAATAAGGCAGTTAGGCAGTTAGGCAGTTACTGCCTTATTAATAAAAATTGCTTATTCCAAGCTTAATTCGAAGTTACACTTGGACTAGCTAATCTCAGAGTAACTGACTATTTACTTCGTTATTACAATGTTATTAATAAGCATGGAGTAACTCGGACTAACTATACATTCCTTACGCCGGGATTAAGGCTTGCGCTATGGCAACCCACTTATTTTAAAAGTAAAAAGAGTGAGTCAGTGAATGATTAGTGAATGAATTCAATGCTTGATGATGACATTAATGACAGTGACAGGCAATATTTTGAGTTTGACAAGAGATAAATGTTACGGGTTGTTCCTTGTTCCTCGTGTTGTTTTCGGAATCGGTGGAAAAACTAAGTTCTAAATATAATCATTTTTAATATTATTTGTAACGAAATTTTAGAATTAAGAAAAGAGCGTGAAGGGAAAAATTAATTAAATAACCATTTTTGTTTTGTTTTTTGGGGATAAATAAAATCTTTTGTACGTGTAATTATTGTATATTTATTTAAAAAAATCGTTAATAAATGCTGCCCGAACAGAATTTCCTCTAACGGAGTTATTTACGAATTGTGTGACCGGTTGTACATTCTTCCTTTTGTTTATTAGGACGCAGGATCGGAGTGTATAAATAAGAAGTACAAGCATAACCAGAATCTCGGAGAAGTCTGCCTTTAAATTCTGACTGCTCAAACATGTGTTTTAATGCGACGATAATTAAATATTCTTGAGTCATGTGTGCTGCTTTGCCAATGTGCCACTGTATCCATGAACTCTAAACACAACCTGGAACAAAGCACTCATAACTTCTTTAATATGAAGTAATAGATTGAGGTGATTGTATTGAATCTGAGAAAATAACTAAGTACCTATACGGCAGAGATGGGCTAGCTAGGTGCTATAAAACTTACTTGTACATTTATTGAACTGTATCCTTTCCTGTTTATGTAGTATTGTCCGATGTTTCCAGCGACATTCGGGGTTAGAATATGTAGCAATCAATAGTCTAAACCCAGTCACTTGTCTAAAGCCACATAATGAATAAAAACCTGCAATCACTTTGTTCTGCTCCACATCACTTCTTGGCATTTTAATCCATTATGCTGTTTTTGTTACTAGTGCTCACAACTTATGAATTTAACAACGTAAAGTTTTACAAAATGTCAAATTACGCGACTAGTCAATGCTTACTCAGTCGTTAAACTAGGTACCGCCAAGGATTAACTTTTATTCCGAGAGTAGATTCGGATTAGCTTACTCCCTCCTTACTCTATGTTTATTAATACTGAAATTAGATATTTTAAGCTTTAAACTAGGAGTAAAGTTAATCTTACTCAAGTCTGTGTTTATTAATAGGGCTGTACGTGAAAAAAATTCGTTGGCAGAAATTTCAGGGTTTCAGCAAAAATAAAATCGAAAGAAATGGCGGAGAAGCTAGCATGTAATACAAGCGAATAGGCTATGATTTTTTGAAGTAATGTGATTTTATGACATTTTAAAAAGTACAATATGTTATTTGTTACCTGACGTCATTATTATCGATCTTATAAAAACATTAATTACAGCCCATCATAAGTCTACTGCTGAACATAGACCTCCCCAAGGAACGTAACAAAGTACGGTGCAGAAATATTGTGTCCATTGACTTCCTGTATCTCTTGTACCAGTAGTTACCTGACATAGAATTTATTAATTATTGACGCAGATAATATTACGCCAAGCTCACTGGTTCCTAGCGCCTTACAAATACGTTTAGTAATAACTATAACTCTTAAAGAGAAGTGGTTTTTGTCATGTAATATGCAATATCTATTATCATTATAAAACTAATATAGTATAATCAGTTTTAAGTATTTTATTGTACATTCATATGACATGAGTAATACGTGGTCTTTTACGTGGTAGAGTCATGCTGCAGCTATATTAGCACTATAGTTGTAGCACGAATGTGTCGGCTCGACTGGTGAAGGACCACGCTCTCACAGAATACCAGCGTAAAATAGCAGCTTAATGTTGCTGAGTATCGTATGGTGGGTGTAGAGAACCGGAGACCCTATTTACTGGAGACGAGACATTCCATCTTAGTCCTTACGGGTGACAACGCCTTTGCATAATAATTCGTAATCAAAGATAAATGTAGATATCTACGGGGCACAGTAACCACTTACCATCAGGTGGACTGTATTCATTTGTCACCCTTATCCTATAAAAAATATATTTAATAAACAATCCAAAAAGAGGAGTGGTACATTAAGTGGTCATATCGTTCTACAAGTATTTATCGTATTTTTTTTAGTATGTATTTATCGTTGTACAAGTGATTAACCTTGTTCATCATCCCGTAAATGTCTAGTGCTGATTATAGATCTATTTCGCTGTAGAGAAGATTTGTCCTGTATGTCACGTTTGGCAGGCGAATTAACGATCGCAGTGCCAGACGTCTCGCTGCTCCCCGTCGAAAGTTTGGACATATTAGAAAGTTCATACCGCCCTCTATCTGAAGACAAAATATCTTCTTTATTCCTATAGTTGCTTTTTACAACACCAACGGGGCGAAACTGGGTGACGTATTTATTTTCTTAGGTCGCCAAACTGCTGCAATTGAATTATACGACTTGTTATTTTTTAACTTTTGTAGTAAATATATATCACAGAATACTAGAGCAAAATAGCAGCTTAATACTCCTGTGATTTGTATGGTAAGTTTAGAGAACCGGACATTATTTTTACTGGAAACGAGGCATTCCATCTTAGTCCATAAGTGTCATCCCTGCATTCTTTCCATACGTGGTACTGCCACACTGCAGCTATATTATGGTTGTAGCAAATGGGTTGGCTCGACCGAAGAGGAACCACGCTCTCACAGAACACCAGCGTAAAATAGCAGCATTATTAATGCTGTGTTTCGAATGATGAGTGTAGAGATCCGAAGAGCCTTTTTTTAGGAAATGAAGTATTCCATCTTACTCGTCGGTGACAACGCATCTGCGTTTTGATTCTTATTCGTGGATAAGTTTAAATGTCTATGGGCCACAGTTTATCATACTTTTTCTATAAAAGAAAATTCTACATTTTGATTCTTAATCGAGGATAGATGAAGATGTCTAAGGGCAACAGAACTCATGATTAGTTATCTATACAAAGATTTCTGTAAGAAGAAACACTTTCAGATTGATAAGACCGCTTGTAGTTGCATTTGTCTTTATATTATGTATTAGTGTGTTATTAAGCTTTGCGACGAAGCGTGCTAAACCATGCTTGTGTAAAAATTTTTACGTTTGGAGGGGAATAATGTGATGCTCCCAAGTAAGTTCTGTTGCTACTTACTAGACTGGTCGCTATAGTTGAAACTTGAGACACTATGAATTCCTGCCGTGAGCAAAATTGACGAAAAATGGTTATTAAATGAATATTATAAAGTATTTGCCAAATGTAAACTACAGTGGGCAGCCTCAAAAATATGAGATACCTGGTATAGTATCGCCAAACTACCTGCTAGGTATTACAATTATGGTATCCTTCCTATAATGAGTAGGAAGCCCACGTCTAGCAGTGGACTACAAGGTGATAAAGTAGAAGAAGAAGTACAGTTTTCGAATTCTATTAAATGTATTGATCAAAACATAAAATCTGGGATATTGTTTAAAACTAGTAAGATGTAAGTCATTACAAAAGCATGATTGTTTATTGTATTGCTTTAGCATCTTTCTTTCAGAAGTGGCAAAGGTGAGTAATGAAACGACTTGGTTAATAATAAAATATATTTATAGTAAGTATGTGTTTTATTTTTTTACCACACTTTTCGGTTGCCATGTGATCAATGTGATGTGATCAGCACTTCATAATAGTTTTTAAGAAGAAAATAAGCCATATTGTTGAATTGAGGTTTTTCTATCCAGAAAATTTGTAGGTCACCATGCTCATATTAGACAGATGGACGATTCGCATCATAACGCTAAATTCCGTTACCGGCTTGGATATTGTAATGTGGTCATTCCGCCATTTTGCTACATGCAGGCATGAACTATATATACTACTGTTTGAAGACGAAGGTCAAGTTTCAAGCACAGTGTTCTGATATTACCTCTAATTGATTCCAATAATTATATGAGACTAGCTGATAGCCGCTCGTTTCGCTGGGCGCACGACGACAGACGATACTGATGAACATATAAAATATCAAGAATTTTTTATGAGATTTTTAATGTGAGCGGGTGTTTAGTTCTAGAGATATCATTATAAGTCAGTCAGCCAGTGGTATTTTGCTGGGTGATTTTTATACTGTCTGCAAAACATAGCACCTGTACAGCGACGGATACGGGTATAGTAGGTGAACGGAATAGAAGCGTATGGCACTGATATTTTGCAATTTCTTTTATTTTACTTTAACATATTACGAAATTGATCTATCAATAAATACCAATAATTTAGTACGTATTATTTTAATTTCGATAATTTTTAATTGATTATTTTCTTGTTATATTTTTAGTATCGAATATTTATTTCAAATTAGTAGTATTTATTGATATATCAACTTCATGATATGCAAATGTAAAATAAAATAAAAAATTGTAAAATATCATCCAATATATGTAGATATAAAGAATTTACCTTATTTACAGTCAGCTATAACTGAAAAACTATTGTTGTTACAATAATAACAAACTATTAAAAAAAACATTATATTTATTTTTTAAATTGTTTTATAAAGTTGCATACAGGTACAAATATTTTATATAATACACAGGTTTGAAGTCACAGGTAAACGCTTGTCTTAACTTTTAACGGTAAGTGGGCAATCTTGTTGCATCTGCGCCGGTATTATTAAAATTGTTAACTGCAATTTCAAACAACATGGTAACAGCAAAGGAAACTATCGTGACAAAATACTAACTTTAATTTCCATACACTCCCCTATTACAGTCTAAAAGTCCACTGCTAAACACGGGCATACCTCCCGTAGGGGGATATTTTTATAGTAGCTGCGCTTGGCAAGCGAATTGTCAAGTTGGTATTAAGAAGTCGCTACTGTCCACCCAAAATATAAAAGCAAAATACGTCCCACTGCTGGGAGCGAACCTTATCTCAATACAGAAAGAGTTTCGGAAAGAGAAATATACTACCGCGGATGTAACTCTTTCAATTTTCCCTTAGTTATGAGGTAAATGAGCCGTGATAGCTCAGAAAGCCGTAGTGGCTCAGATGGTTAACGCTCGCTCTAAATATAACAAAACGCGAGTAACCCGGGTTCGATCCCCGCTCGCACCAATGAAATTGTTAATTGCAATTTTAATTGCTGATTTACAAGCCCCTAAGCCCTAATAGCCCTAATAAAGATTGCCCCCATATCTGTACTACTTGTTAAACCTACTTCTTTTATCTTTGCACGACTCTAAGGTAGACTGGTAGATAATGCCTCAGGCATTAAGTCCGCCTATATACATTTAATGTGTATATGAAGTTAAATAAAGACATTGATATACTAAACATTATCAATGCATAAATAAGACGATTTTGCAGCGGTTTGCAGAGGAGCGTTCACGTTTAAATACTGTATTGGTTTACACCTAAAATTGTTAGTAATTTGATATAACAAAATATTAATAATTAAAATATAATATTATACTTGTATCAACTGTTCCTTTTGTGTTTATTTTGGGCAACACTACAACTTCTATTGGATGGTAAGGGAATACTGTCAAGTCTTCAAATTGTCTCCTTTGTGCTGCAGAATTATACAATATATATATAGTCATTTTTAGCGTGGCTCTATCACGTAAAAAATGACTATTATTACAACTTTACCTATTAAAGGTAAAAAATGACCACAGTTCACCTAATATTAAGTGGCACACTTCCACTATAGCCCATAGAAATTTAATGCAATGTAAATGCGTTTTACCCCTGAGGACGGAATGGCTCTTCACTAGTATGTAATACTTACGCATTTCCTGAAATTAATTATTCTATATTTTACGATCAAAACCGTATTAACTACTATAATACAACAAAGCTACTTTATAGTAACGAAACTGCAAAACTTAACAATAAATTTATCAGAATAAGGCAGCAGAGCAGACAGTATTTAAAAAGAAATTTACTAATACTGAAATATTAACAAAATAAATATCTTGTTCTAAAATTGTTTTAAAGTTTAATTAGAGTTTGGTGACGCCGTGTCTTATTTCTAAAGCCGATTTCGTCGCGTGGCTATCTTAAGAAGCAATTCTTAAATGTGAAAAGGGCCTATGGCTTCCGTTAGATGGCGCTAACCATCCTATTTACGCCAGACGTAAAATATCCAGACCAGAGTAGCGTTAAAGGCGCTATCTTATGTAGGTACTACGGTTTCCATGGCACAGTCCTTCTGCCAGGCGTGGCGATTATGGCAAATCGTCGAGTATGGCAAATCGTTCTTATAAACGGGAGAATGTATGCTTACTCCAATGGGTAGCATTGGAATTTTGTGCTAATCAACTTTATTACTATCATAATACTGACGTTACAAGTAAAATACAAGAATGTAAAATTACGTTCATCATTTTTGGATTGCTATTCGATACTAGATGGCGCTTAATCTAATACTTTACTTTTTAATCGTAAAGTTATCCTTGAAAAGACGCTAGAGAGAGCGAAGGTAGAGCACGGTCTGGGGTGGAGTAATGGAGTTAATGAAATATTTTTGACGAGCATGCTACTATATTTCAAGTAACCTATGGCTTACAAGCGCTGGCTATACTCACATAAAAATCTCATTATTTTATGATAATTATTGAATAACATAATTATCAAAGTTTTTGATGACGATGATACATAGTGTAGAAACAAAGGGTTATCGAAAGATAGGTTCTATCAAAAATTAAAAAAAAAATCCTTAAAACCAGTTAACGAGAGCTTCCAGATTCACGTTGATCAAGAAGAAACAAAAACAATAAAGACTTTAAAGGGGCTCTTAATAAATCGTTCACCCTAACTTTACACTTATAAAATAAATCACCTGGCGAACATGGACCGCCCATTTTGAGTTCGCTTATCGAACATTGATTAATAACTTATGACTGAGATATTTTTGATACTTACCTAAAACCGTTTCTAATATTAACATACACCAGTATAACTTCGTGAATGAAATGTAATGATTTGATAGAGGCTCGATAGTAGCCTTTTAGAAATAGCTAGATCGATCTGATTACCTTAATAGATTTTAATGTAATAATAACGGAGGTATATGTTATTCATAGAGAGGCGCAAACTTCAATTGTTTTATTTTTTAGTTAATCGACTTTTTGAAATCTCGGTCTCAACCCCTACAATTAGGCTACTGTTGCATACGTAAATTAATTGCGTAGAATCTAAAGATTGGAAAATAAAACCAAACTTTCTTTTATAGTGATAACATTTTTTTCTATCAACCATTTAACAGTGGTAGCGCCACGTGGCAGCTTCTGCTGTGGCACGGATGGGCCGGCACGAACCAGGGAAGTACCACGACCTCATAGAATACCAGCGTGAAATAGAAGGTTTGCTTTCTGCACTTCGCAAACACTCACTTGTGCCCCGGGCTGAAGTTTGCGTATACGTCAGAGAGAATTTTTGTAACCATAGACAGTCTTGAAAGTATGGACCTGTCTACATATTATCCTTTAGCTGCGCTTAGACAACGACGACCATTCTCGCATTAACGGGTGCCATATATATCCCATAATGCCGAATCAGGCCGATTCGTCAACCTCCTTCAAATAACTGCAGTGGTACCCATATATACATCTTGGTTTAATCGCTCCTGTAAGACTGCATTACGCAGTAAGCAGAAGTGCTGCACATTGGCAGTATTGGCGAAAATATAGTTCACCCCCTTCGGGAACCCGTGCTTACTGGTCTCTCGCTAAGGCTGTCAAAGGGAACTTCTGCAAGCTATCACCTACATCTCTGCTCAGGGAGGATAAATCATTGGTCCATGCGAAAAAGAAAAAGCCGACCTTTTAGGTTCCCTTTTTGCGTCACCGTTTTTGCGAGTACTCACACCGCCGACCATTCTACGATGTGAGTGCTTTATATCTGACGTGCGCTTTACACAGTACTCAGTACACAAAGCACTCCTCTCCCTGGGCATCCACAAGTCCAGTGGGTCGGAAGGGATTCCTCAATTGCGCTCAGGTCGTGTGCTCCAGAGTTGGCACCGTTTCTAACGGGTCTTATCCGGTACAACTACTCCTTAAGCGTAGTCCCAAATTCGTTGAAGTCAGCTTTCTTGCACCCGATTCCTAAAAGGGTGACCACTCTGTAACTTCACCACAAAACAACCTCACAAAATCACCTACTAGTTTTCCATTATGTTCGAGAAACATAATGTACGTCAATTATTAACTGCCAGCTCATACGCTATCTTGAGGAGCACTAGCTGATTAGTGACCGCCAGTCAGTTTTCCACCGGGGTCGCTCAGCTGGTGATCTTCTTGCTTACCTAACACTCTGATGGGCAGAGGCGATTGAATCCAAGAGGGATTTGTCAGTTAGTTTGGGCATAGCGAAGGTCTCGTGTTTGGCACAAAACACTTCTTTCGAAGCTTTCATCTTATGGGCTTTCCGACAAAATATGAAATTTGATCACCAGTTTCCACTCAGTTTGGAGCATTAAGGTAGTAGTTGATGGTGCATGCTCTTACTCCAAGCTTTTGAAAAAAGTTTCGGATTGGAGGCGTCTAAATCTAGTCCATTTCAATTTCCGAAGACACAAGTTTGCGCTTTTACTGCTAAAAAGAACCCCTTTGTCGTGTCTTCTACGTTTCAAGGCACTCCCCTTGTTGCCTCAGCTAGCATTGGAATCTTCGGCGTTGACATATTGAATGACGTTCAGTTCCGCGGTCACTTGGAAGGGAAGGAAAAATTGGCTTGTAAAAAGCTTGGCGTGCTCTGTAGAGCGGGACAGTATTTTATGCTGGCACACCGCTGGGCCGGAGCCAGCCAGCTAGTGCCAACTCCTTCCACTTGATCGCATCCAGCGCTAAGCGGTTCGAATCGTTGGCGAGCGAGCTTTTTCTGATCGGCTTGACTCACAGACGCTGCGAAGAGGTGTAGCATCTCTGCGTATTTTATCGCATCTACCACGGGGAGTGCTCAGAGGAATTGTTCGGACCTATTCCAGACGCTGAATTTTACCATCAAACATCGCGACAAAACTCGCGATGTCATTCATACCATCTGGATGATAGGCGGTTCACCGTTGTGCAATTTACAAGAAGTTTTCTGTCTCGCACAACTTCCTTGGAATCAAATATCATCAACGATTTTATCGGACCAATACGATTTATAGACCTCCAAGAAAAGAGCCTACTCTTTTTTAAAAGGCTGTCGACGCATTTGCAATACCCCTGGTGTTGCAGTTGTTCATAGGCGGTGCTGAGCTGCATGCTCGTTTATCTCATACAAAAAAATTATATGTATGAAAGCACTGTTACTTATTAGTTGAGTAATGATTAAGTTGTATTGCGTTGTATTGCGAATTTTATGACAATATTATAAGGTAAGAATTTACAACGAATAATGCAGCTTTGTTAGTTGTTTTATTAACATAATTCCGCCCATCGAAAAGTGAAGTGCGTCTAAGTTGGTCTAGCTGCTTCATACAACATGCAACGATGATGGTGATAATTTTATCAGCATCATCATCACTACAGCCTAAAAAAGTCCACTGCTTGACGGACTTTAGTCACCTGAATTCATTGATTTATTGCATTTCCTACCAGGTCTGCACTACATCTAATATGGGGCAGCCCTCCATTTCACCGGTACGAGAGAGACATTTCACTGGAACTCGAGATTCTTTCTTTCCTATCGGTTGTCGGTTCTTTGAACTATATTGCCGACATTTATCGGCATTATCACCATCACGACAAAGTACTTTAAAAGTAACTGTCACCTATACTTTTTTATTTAGAAATATTTTAAATTATTACTTAGTAACAACTCTATATGATATTATTAAGTTGCGAGCTAACTTACATTAAAAGTGTCTCCACGGTAGCCGATAGGCAGTCGTCAACGCTGATAAGGTATAATTAATGTCACACTACGCATTTTCTTGTTTACAACGATCTTAACACAGCCCGTATGAAATACATTAATTGATTAAAAGTAAACATCAAATTTAGTTAATTATGTAAATGAAAGGCTTATTATGATAAGGCTTATTGAGTAATAATAGATAATAGAAAATGAAATCAAGAACGCTAATATCAGCTCGAAAAAGTTCATCACTGACAGTGGTTCCCCTCCATTTTAGGAAGGGTTTGCCATAATTATAGATCTGTATACTAAGGATAGGAGGCGTGGTAGGTAGGTCAGATGGTTAGCACTCGCTGTAAATTTCACAAGACGCGAGCAAACCGGGTTCGACCCCCGCCAGCACAAATGAAATTGTTGATTGCAATTATAAGTGCTGATTTATCACGTACTAGGCGGTGAAGGAAAACATCGTGAGGAAACCTGCATGTCTGAGAAATAAGAAAAGAAATTTTTCGAAGACATGTGAAGTTCGCCAACACGCACTGGGGCAGCGCGGCGGACACTTCCTTGCCCTAAAACCCTCTCAGAAATGAGAAGAGACCTGTGCCCAGCAGTGGGACGTATATAGGCTGTAACTTTACTTTACTTTACTTTTATACTAGGGATAATACCTTGTATTGGCGTTGTGAGAATATCCACTACCCCGTATCATCCCGTGGGTATCGTAACAAGCGACAGAGGGAAGCAAATCAGGAGAAGGGCATCAGCGTCTTCCTAATAACGACTATAAATTAAAAAAGACTGCGGTTGACAACCCAAGCGTGGTAACTATGGCAAATATCAAAGGCAATCTGCTGTAATCGTAACGGTAGATCTGTGTGGTGGATTGTCATACCTAGTACTTACTAGATGTTTCTCACTTTGGACGCTGTTGTCCGTTGCTGGCTTGAGTAACTCTATCAGATGCCATGCTATTTTTTTGTATTTCCCACCAGTCAACTTTGCCAAACCAACAACAAGTGATTGTTCTTATGATGATGATTGCATTTGTTGCAAAAGCTACTAGGTACTTAAAAATAACAAATGTGTTATTTAAAACGATTAGGTAGGCAGCCTTAAGCCTTTACTATGGTATTTAAGTTCTTGCTGCTCTCAGATATATTAGTAAACTGGTCATACAGGCCTAGCAATAGTAGTGGATCCTGATAATGCTTATTCCTGACTTAAAGAAAGAGGGAAGATCTCAGGCCAGTTAAGGACTTTATTCTGGATGGCGGGGATGAAGATGATGAAGATGAACTTTTTTATGTAGCTACCTAGACGATATTCTAATTGTGCATAACCTTGTGGATATTCCTTATCTAAAGTCTTTTTAATGATAACTTTTATTAAAAGATAAGACAATAAACTTTCAATAAAATGTAAAAACTGAATCTCCGGGCTGGAGCTCCCCAGTACCAGCTCCTTACACTTGACCGCATCTAGCGCAGAGTGGCTCGAATCGTCGACAACCGAGTGCTTTCCGATCGGCTCGATTCACTGGCGCTGCGAAGAGATGTTGCATCTCCCATTTTCTTTCGCATATACCACAGGGAGTGGTCTGAGGAATTGTTCGGATTAATCCCAGCTGCCAAATTTCGTGAACGCACTACGCAAACGTCCCGATACCATCCACACCATCTGGATGCTTGACGGTCCACCACTGTACGTTTTACAAGGAGTTTTCTTTCGCGTGCGACCTCTCTGTGGAATAGTTTGCCACCGGCGATTTTTCCGGACCGATATGACCTGGGGACCTTCAAAAAAAGAGTTTACTCCCTTCTAAAGGGCCGGCAACGCACCTGCAATTCCCCTGGTGTTGCGGTTGATCATGATCGGCGGTAGTCACTTAACATCAGGTGAGCCGCATGCTCGTTTGCAGGGCTTTTATAAAAAAACTGACTGCTAAAACATAAAAGACTAAATTATTCCCTAACAATGACTTCTAAGTTGGGTTTTAATTCCATGATAAATTATTTCTTAGCACCGGTTTTTACTAATAGTAATAATTTTTTAATATCTTAAATTATTTTAAACTAACAAAAGTTTGTAAGTTAAAGCTTTTTAAATTAAAGTTTCCTGATAAATATAAATGAATTATCATCACTATTTAATTCGAATAACTTTTGTATATTTGAAATTACAGAATCTTGAATCCAGTTCCCATCTTACATTTACAATTCATCCAGTCAACGAGCCAGACTTATCATTCAAAACAAACGGGTCTCTTAATAACGATAACTCCGCGATGCGGGTGAAAATTTGCAACTCTTAAATTCGTCTGATTGATGTTGTTCATTTATCACTCCCCTCGTTTGCGCCTACCGATCGCGCGTATATATAAAACTTTTAAATGGGTCACAAGGTCCCGCTTTGATTACTTCCAGCCACTTTATGTTTGAGTAATTAAAATTCCTCAATCGATATTTGAAAAGCAACCGATACTTACTCATCAATATGTATAGTAAGCGAAATGAAAGTAAAAGTACGCATCAAAATGTATAAAACATACTCTTAAGTGGCTGTTGTTTTAAAAGGGGTAATTTTTGTGACACTAGAAATAAACTTGATGGTTGTCGGTAAGATAACAAAGGGTGGTCTTAGTGGCTGACGGAATTAATACCTTGTCTTAAGACCTGCGTAAATGGAAATCGTATAAAGTATTTATCGGTTCACTAACTAAAGTTACTTTTCCGTCTAGGAGCCCGAATTGGTATAATTCTCTTAATTATTTCTTCGGTCAAGTAGCATTGCACCCTCTGCTGTACTCGTACTCCGTCTTGAAGTATATGATAACCAGTATAATTAAAAAAAAATAAATAAATAAAGTAAGCCTTTACTTCTGTTCTTTATTTGTAAAGTAAGCTTATTATAACTTATTTTTTACGTGGTAGAGCCATGCTGCAGTTATATTAGTATTATAGTTGTAGCACGAATGGATTGGCTCAGCCGGGGAAGGACCACGCTCTCGCAGAATACCAGCGTAAAATAGTAGCTTAATGCTGCCGTGTTTTGTATGGTGAGTGTAGAGAACCAGAGGCCCTTTTTAATGGAAACTAGGCATTCCATCTTAGCCCTAATGGGTGACAACGCATCTGCATTTTGATTCGTAATCGAGGATGGATGTAGATGTCTATGGGCCACAGCAACCGCTTACCATCAGGTGGACTGTGTGATTGTTTGTCACCCTATCCTTTAAAGAAAAACTTATTTGACAAAACAATTTTTAAAAGTTGAAAATAGAGGTAAACAAAAAAAATAACTTAACTAACTAAATAATGTTCTCGGCATTTTGTTGGTCTCCCTCGTAACAGCTTGTCTTTAGACAAAAGCCTCCTCTAAGGTTTTCCACTTGTTTCTGTCCTTTGCTGTAAGTAACCATTCTTGGCCTGCTTCTTTCTTTAAATCACCTTCCCATAGCTTTGGATTTGGCGCTTCTGTTTTCTCTAGGGTAACATTCAGTTATTTTTCTGGTATATTTCGCTTCTCTTTCTCTCAACATATATCACCAGCGAAATTTCAATTTTCTGCATACTGTCAAATAAAATTGTTGATTGTAATTTTAAGTGCTGAATTACTACGTGCTCGGCGTTGAAGAAAAACATCTTTTGTAAATCTTCACATTTTATGAATTTAAAATATTTTAAAAACATGTAAGTCTGCTAACATATAGTGGCGCAACGCCGTGGACTATTTTTTTAAATAAGGTGACAAATAAGCATACATTCTACATGGGTAAGTGGATTCTGTGGCATATAGGCATCTGATTCTATTTTCAGTTAAGACTGACCCCTGAGGACTATGATAGAATGCCTCATTTCCACTAAAAGAAGTTACAGTTCTCTACACTCACCATACGAAACACGGATGCGGATGCTGACACGTGATTGAATCGAGAATAGATGTAGGTGTCTATAGGCTACAGATTCCACTTACCATCAGTTGCACTATATGCTTGTTTGTCACCATTATTCCATAAAAATAAGTCAAATCAAGCCGTTCCTTTAAATTTTAATTTGTTTTCGTTTCCTGGAGCCCTCGTCAAAATATTGACGGTAGATCGCTTTACGGCATTAAGATCCAGTGCGGCAGAAGATGCTATCGGACGATGATTGGAGGCGAGCGTGCGACGTAATCTTAGAGGAACTGATCTCTGTGATAAATTCAATACACGTGGTACCTATATTGTATAATCTGGTATATTCTTTTTATAAATGACCATAAAATATTTAAAAAAACCTGATTTATAAGTCTCCCTTATGTACATAAATGCTATAATATTTAAATATTAAATGCTGTTGGTTTTTTATATTGAGGAAAGGCTAACTTGATAGTAAGTGACAAAGAATTGCAGGGAATCGTTATCTTCTTATTATTGTTAGTTTGTGACACTGTTGTTAGAATTGAGTTGAGAGAATTTACCATTACTGTAAGGTTTGGAAGGCTTTTACCAGAATTCTGTAACCTAAAATGTTGCCGTCGTAACCAGACCAGTAATTGATGGTGATAACGATATAATATCCTCCTGGCAGATTCATTTTTACTTTATATGTAGCTATCATCTACGCAGGAGGTACTACAGAGGATGTAACAGTAGTACTTATCCCGTTTTTTTATGTAAGTTTACGTGATAAGTAGGAAAAACTTTGGATAGAGACGATCTGGTAATTTTATTATTCTATTACAATTTTTCGGATGCTCGGTTGAAAAAACGCTTTTGTTGCATTTTTGTGACTTTCGTCTTAAAGGATGCTGCGGCCGTCTCCTACCTACTTATATTCATCGCCGATTAATAATCAAAATGTAGATGTGTTTCTACATACCTCTGAGGACGAAGAGAGAGAGAGAGAGAGAGAGAGAGAGAGAATTACAAGACAACTGCTGAACATGGTTCAAGGAATGCCATAAAATAAGTCTTTTTACCGGTAAATAAATCTCTACTTCTCTATCGTCGTGTTCTTACACCGTTCGAGCCGTTCTATTCCTTCTGCAGTCATAATATAGCAGCAACTTGACACTATCTATCAACTATGATATATATTTATATGTGGTAGAGTCACGCTACCGCTATATTATGGTTGAGGCACAAATGGATCGGCTCGACCGGGGAAGGACAACGCTCTTACAGAATACCAGCGTAAAATAGCAGCTTAATACTGCTGTGTTTCGTATGGTTAGGGTAGAGATCCGGAGACCCTTTTTTACCGGAAACGATACATTCCATCTTAGTCCTCAAGGGTGACAACGCATCTACGTTTTATACGAGGATAAATCTAGATGTCTATGGGCCACAGCATCCATTCACCATCAGGTGGACTGTGTGTTCGTTTGTAAACCTTATTCTATATAAAAAAATATGCTACGACATTCTGACAGAAGCCTCAGTGTAACACTAATCGTTCCATAACCCAGTGGCAGTTCATTGTGTTTTTCCAGGTGAGCCACTTAGTTTGATGATCAGTCTTATCAAATATACCAGATTTTTGTTTAACACTGTAATGTAGCATAATATCAGCTTTGCCAGGTACCACACTTAAACGCAGGTAACTTTAAAATAGGACACAAAATTCTAGCTTAAGGAAAATAATGCCATAACGTGCGGAAGGACTGCTAAGGATGTTCCGTCATATGCACTGCTGTCTGCCGTCTATATCATTAATTTTGATTTTTTTCTACTTTAAGCGAGTCTTTACAAGCCTGCGTCTGTTGACGTACTTGGTATGGTTCGCAAAAATATTATTTACTAATGTAGAAATATTTAATGGATTATTTATGTCATTTTTTAATAATTATTTACAAGTTTTCTTAGGTAAACATTGTCATTAATATTTGATATTTTTTAGAAATTTTTACTAATGTAGAAATATTTAATGGATTATTTATGTCATTTTTTAATAATTATTTACAAGTTTCCTTAGGTAAACATTGTCATTAATATTTGATATTTTTTAGAAATTTTTACTAAATTGTCATGTTAAATGAAATATTCGTAGCACCAGTTTTAGTTCTGATCGAATTTTATTGTTAAACCCACACGCAAGAAATTTTAACAAAGAACAATACTTCTGCAATCGATAATAATAGCATCATCAAAACTTGAAATAATACTAGTTTTAACGGAATTTATCGCGTATATTTAACCATTTTACCCGACGTTTCGAGAGCTTTACAGCACCCATGGTCACGGGAAGGACTGAGATGTTCAACGTCCAGCTGTCATAGTTAACCGCGGTTACCATAGATTAAAATTTTAACTTTTGTTCCGATCTACACAGTATGAGCTTATGGTATCATGGAGTCTTGCAGTTGTATGCTTGGGTTGGGATTTAATTTTATTTATTATAGGATCTCAAGCAGATGGTAGCACCCAGCCATCTTCTCTATTGAAATTAGGATGTTTTTTGATTTCAATAGCCTCGCGAATCATCCTTGGAAGGAATCGGTGTTCTCTAGCGAGGATTTGTGGTCTATCAAATCTGATGTAGTGACGGGGGCGATCTTGTACATGTTCACAGACTGCAGACTTCCCGGAGCGTCGATTCTTCACATCAGCTATATGTTCTTTGACGCGGGTTTTAATTGATCTTTTAGTTTGTCCTATGTAGGAGACACCACATTCACAATCAAGCTTGTACACTCCTGCATCTTGCAGAGGGACGTTACACTTAACTGATGGTAAAAACTGACCAATCTTCTTCGGCGGCTTGAAGTATGTTTTGATGGAAGCGCGCTTCAAGATGTAGCCAATCTTGTCAGTGACTCCTCTAACATATGGCAGTACAGCAGGTACACGCTCGACTGTGGCCGGCTTCACTCGTTCTCTGTGACGTAGGCGTGGGACCCGAAGCTTGTTGTCATGCAAAACTTGCTTGACATGTTGGAGCTCGGCAGCCAGGTGTTTACTGTCACAGATCCCTCGTGCTCTCTGAAACAAAGATTTACCCACGGTAGCTAACTGTGAAGGATGGTGGTGAGAATCACCGTTTAAATATCTATCTGTATGGGTCTTTTTTCTATACACAGTATGGCTCAAGGTGTTATCAGGATTCCGAATTACTAACACATCTAGAAAAGCTAAGGAATTGTTTGCCTCTAACTCTATTGTGAACTGAATTTTAGAATTTATAGAGTTAAGATGGTCTAAAAATGCAGTTACTTTATCTAAAGGTAGAATTGTGAAAGTGTCGTCTACGTACCGCTTGTAGAATCTTGGATTTATGGGAGAAGTAAGCAGGGCTTTCTCCTCAAAGTCTTCCATGAATATGTCGGCGACAATGGGAGATACAGGTGAGCCCATCGCCACACCATCTACTTGCTTGTAGAACTCCTCCTTCCACAATAGGTAGCCAGATGTAAGGCAGTGTCTGAGTAATACTGCATATTCTGCGGGCATGTTGTTTTCTTCCAGCCTTCTAGTTACAATTGAGATGCAGTCTTCAACAGGTAAGCATGTAAACAATGACTGCACATCAAAACTGACCATAGTTTCATTGTCTGCCAAACGTAGGTCTTTAATCTCGCTGACAAAATGGTAGGAATCCTTTATGTGTGCTCTTGTATGTCCCCTGAGCGGTGAGAGTATTTTCGCTAAGTGTTGAGCCAATCTGTAAGTTGGTGAATCGATTTGGCTCACTATGGGGCGTAATGGAGCATTGGGCTTGTGTATTTTTGGTAACCCATACAACTTTGGTGATTTGGCGCACGTAGGTATTATCCATTTTACGTCCAGATTTAATTTTTCGGAGTGTTTCTTTATGAGGTCACTAGTTGTTTTTAGTGTGCTATTTGTTGGGTCGTTTTTAACCTTTTTATAAGTACTTACATCCGACAAAAGTTCTTGTATTTTAGAATTATAATCTGACGTATCCATGACCACCGTGGCGTTTCCCTTATCTGCGCGGAGAATCGTAAGTTCACCTTGAGCCATACTGTGTATAGAAAAAAGACCCATACAGATAGATATTTAAACGGTGATTCTCACCACCATCCTTCACAGTTAGCTACCGTGGGTAAATCTTTGTTTCAGAGAGCACGAGGGATCTGTGACAGTAAACACCTGGCTGCCGAGCTCCAACATGTCAAGCAAGTTTTGCATGACAACAAGCTTCGGGTCCCACGCCTACGTCACAGAGAACGAGTGAAGCCGGCCACAGTCGAGCGTGTACCTGCTGTACTGCCATATGTTAGAGGAGTCACTGACAAGATTGGCTACATCTTGAAGCGCGCTTCCATCAAAACATACTTCAAGCCGCCGAAGAAGATTGGTCAGTTTTTACCATCAGTTAAGGGTAACGTCCCTCTGCAAGATGCAGGAGTGTACTAGCTTGATTGTGAATGTGGTCTCTCCTACATAGGACAAACTAAAAGATCAATTAAAACCCGCGTCAAAGAACATATAGCTGATGTGAAGAATCGACGCTCCGGGAAGTCTGCAGTCTGTGAACATGTACAAGATCGCCCCCGTCACTACATCAGATTTGATAGACCATAAATCCTCACTAGAGAACACCGATTCCTTCCAAGGATGATTCGCGAGGCTATTGAAATCAAAAAACATCCTAATTTCAATAGAGAAGATGGCTGGGTGCTACCATCTGCTTGGGATCCTATAATAAATAAAATTAAATCCCAACCCAAGCATACAACTGCAAGACTCCATGATACCATAAGCTCATACTGTGTAGATCGGAACAAAAGTTAAAATTTTAATCTATGGTAACCGCGGTTAACTATGACAGCTGGACGTTGAACATCTCAGTCCTTCCCGTGACCATGGGTGCTGTAAAGCTCTCGAAACGTCGGGTAAAAAAGTTAAATATACGCGATAAATTCCGTTAAAACTAGTATTATTTCAATGTGTAGTGTTCGCGTAAATATAAGAAATCATTATCATCAAAACTGTTCAACTACAAGCATCCTATGCTGCCAACTGTATTCGTAGCATACAATAATTATCCGTCCTCTAGTTCCATGCAATGTCGCGTCCGCGGCTGTATCGAAAAAGTTTTAATTTAGCAAGTCTCCTTTGTAAGTCTTTTAAAAAGCTTCAAGTATTGTATGCATTTAACAAGGAGCCGCGGTGACAGTTATTAATGGATTTCTTACTATTTTTCTCGGATGGCGCAAAGGATCGGCTTAGGTACCTACCGGTCTTTGTTCGTCAGGGTAACATGGAACGAACTTCTTCCGAAATACTTGGACGTTCACGAAAGTTAAATTGAATATAAATATAAATTTATTCTTATATTTCATTGAGATCTACATACTACATTGATCCGTGAGTGAGTTAAAAATATTAGTAGGTAATATAGAAATTGTTTTTCATATATCTAAATACTGTGTTGTCAGTTAAAAGTAAAAATTAAGAAGAAACTGACATATCGAGGGAATTACAAAACATTTCGAGGACATCTGAAGTTCGCTAGTTCACACTATAATCCCGAAGTAATACCTGCTGCGAATTTGTACACATTATGACTTTTTTTATTTATTTTTTAAAAGAATATTAGTAATCCTATTAATTAACATTACTAATATTCCCTTTAACCACTCCTGGTAAGCTGAAAATGCTTGTGTTAGGAGTGGTTCACGGCAGTAGTTAAATGGTGGCTTCGAACCCACGAACTTTTGAGTTAGCGGTCCGCGCCCTGCCATTGGCTACTGTCGACTAAACTTTGACTATGACTTAAAACTTTGCAACATGAGTTACAATTAAACGAGAGACAAAATATCCATCTATATACTCGTTCATACAAACCGTAACATATGCCGTGTAGAGGCGGTGTTAGAATATCCTCTACCCCATACCGCCTCGTGGGTGTCATCAGAGGCGGCAGAGGGAAATAGAAAAAGGAGATGGGTAGCAGGATATTCCTGATAACGATTCGAAACTATAAAAGACTGCGGTCGACAACTCGCTCGCCAAGCATATCAACTGTGGAAAAATCCCCCATATCAGATTATCTATGGGGGAGGCCAATGTTTAGCAGTGGACTTTTAAAGGTTGTAATGGCAGCTATTATTGGTAGGCTTAGTGTAGGTGGCCCCCCACTAGATGGAGTGACGACCTGGTAATACATATAGGAAGTCGCGATGGATGCAGGTGGCACAGGAACATACCTTGTGACATCCCTTTTGGGAGGCCTATGTTCAACAGTGGACTTGTGAGGGGTTGTAATGATAATGATGATGATGAATAGAATAGATGGGCAGATACATAAATGGGAAAGCAGAGACAACGGACTTCTACTTTGCATGATTCTAAAACACCTTCATATAGATCGTCGTTATATATATTTATAGAGTAAGGGTGACAAACAAACACACAGTCCAACTGATGGTAAGTGGGCACTGTCGATCAAGAATCAAAATCAGATGCGTTGTCAGCCCTAACTACAAAGATGGAACGCCTCAACGTCTCAAGTGAATAGTGTCTTGGGTTCTCTACATTTACCGAACGAACCACAGCAGCATTAAGTTGCTATTTTACGCTGGTATTCTGTGAATGCATGGTAGGTCCAAGAAGCCGACCTATTTCTGCTACAACTATAATATAGCTGCAACGTTGCTCTACCACATATACATACAATATGCTGCGTAGCTAACTACTACTATGTAGCTACGTGTACATATCTACAAATGCGTACCCTTGGGTTAAGGATTCATTTAATTTTTTTATAGAATATTGGCGTCAAACGAGCACACAGTTCACCTGATTGTAAGTGGGTGCTGTGACCTATACACCTGCCCACTGTATACACATGTCCACTGCTGAACATAGGCCTCACCCAAGTAATGCCACAAAGCACGGTCCTGAGCCCCCTGCACCATCGACTTCCTGCATGTCTTACAACGTCGTCACTCCATCTAGTGGTGGGTCGCCCTACATTACGCCTACCGGTACGAGGCTGCCACTCGAGAACCTTTTTCCCCAACGGTTGTCGGTTCTTCGAGCTATATGGCCGGCCCATTGCCACTTCAGCTTACTAATCCGTTTGGCTATGTCGGTCACTCTGGTTCTACTGCGGATATCCTCATTTCTAAGTTTATCACCCGGAGAAGTTTGTCACTCATATTCTATTAAAAATATTATTTTTATAATACCTATTAGCTATAAAGATGTTCTTTATTCCTTAAGCGGTTAAATCAAAAAAGTGCAAAGTATTGATTACAAAAATTCTTTACATATCACGCGGCACCTTTGAACCTGCCCTTGCTCAATCCTCAATTATCAACCGAATTTCAATCATTGTCTACGGTTGCGAGAGAGCGTTATTTTTCCAAATACTCAGCCGCTTTCGCCACATCATTATTCATTTTGATCCCCGAACAGAGTATCGCTTTTTGCGACTGCACTCCTCCGATGCAGTTTTGAGACTGATTTCGTTATGCGTTTAGAAAAAAATGTTTTTATATTTAAATTAAATAAGTGCACCGTCACTATATTAGTTCATTTAGCATTTGTTTTTAAACTATTACGATTTTGGTTACAAAATTGTTATTCATAAAACTAAAAATGTAAGGAACTAGAAAGTACATCTGTATACCTTGATCTCTCATCCTCTAGATATTCGCAAAAATCACGTAAAGGGAATGCCAGAAAATAATTACTTATTATTTCAAATATTTGCCTAACGTTTAAGAACCGTTGACGGCCCCATTTCTTTACCTAGTAGGAATTTTGTTTATACAAATATTGTCTACTTACAGATTACCTTAATAACAAAACTATTTAATAGTTGTCTGTATTTTTTTAAATCTCTAGGGTCCATCTAATAACACACTGAAAGATTGTGGGGAAGAGAAATCTTCTAAATCCTTTCTTGCATCTTTATTTTGATCTATCTAGTACAAGAAGTTCAGGATACCTTGCAAATAGAAGAAATACTGAGTTTTTGAAATATTTTTTAGTATATATTAAACACAAAAAAAGATTTCAAATAAATAACAACTATGCGACAATCTTACACTTTTTGTTGATAATTTGAGCGCGATGGATATCTTACGTATTTAAATTAACCTTTGACTACTGAATCAGTAGCTATAAAGCGTCATTCAGTTGTCTCCAAAACGGTCGATTGTTAGAGTAGCTTGATGTACAAGTACGCCGCTCACCGAACACCCCCGGGACCGATCTATCAAAACGTCCGAGTCCAATGTTCCAAACGATCCCCTTAGAAACTTCCGCGTTCTCTCTTATTTGAAAAGCGATTGTTTCGTAATAAGAATATCAGAACGCGTCAAAATATTTACGGTGATTCGGTGCAATTTTCCGGGCGATCGATCAGTATGTTTGTCAGTTGATGGTTAGAAAGTTGTTACATATGGAAGACGCGTGAAATTGAAGTCGAATTATGAATGATGCTATAATCTCTATTATATGGTTTAAGCAAATATCTTTGTACTGGGATCGTTGCAACTAACATATAATCGATTTACCGATGAATTTACATTCCCTTTCGATCCTTTAAAATATGAAAAGACTTAAGATCTTAAAGCAATCTAACATTATTTGCTAAATTTAACTTTACATTTCTTTTGGCCTTTGTAAAAAAATAGCTACTGCTAATAAGTGTTTTGTTAAGATCATGCCGGAATATTTTCTTTACGTTTGACACTTAATTTTTAATTTTTTAGTAAGTAGAAAAGTGTAGTAGTATTCCTAAAAGATGTAGTGAACGATATCTCGTGCAATGTACACATAATTATGTATGGATTTGGTCTTTAAGGCTGTGAGAGCTAACTAACTAATACTGAAGAATGCTCAACTTTTTATGAAAACAGAACAGAAAATTTGATCCTTGCCTAATATAACATTACTGTCCACGCGTGCCTTGACAAACATACGTGATGAGCTGCAAAAGCTTAACAGCCCCAAAAAGGTCCTGAATCCATAATTGTACTGAATACGTAGTGCATTGAGAGATCAGCGAATAAACTTCGTCAACAGGCTGCTAGTTTAGAATATCTTACAGTAAGCTTTAAATAATTTTATCTTAATTTCATTCGTAAAAAGCAAAAATGAGGAAAAACATATTACCACCTCACTGCGAACGTTCTATGTTCCCGTTCAACGTCTTAATCATCAATAAGATTCTCGGCGACCCAGTATCTCAGATATCTAAATTTGGTGACTCTATTAAAAGTACTCTTCCAAGTCTAACGTGACGAACAGGTTTTTTATTTCCAGCTTTATAAATGAGTAGTTCACTCTTCACAGAATTATATCCGAGACCATGACTACTACTAGCGTTACGAAGGGCCCGGACCATTGGGCTCAGCAAAACCATATAATCCGCATAGCTTATATTTTTAAGGAATTTACCGTCAACTGAGCAGCTGACTCTGGCACTGAGCTCAACGATCAGATAGGTTGAAGAGATGAGAGGAGCTATGTCACTCTGCCTCACCCTTCACACCAACCTGTACTCCGACGAGCACGAGCCAGCGCACTTCACACAGTTTGTCTGGTTGTGATATCAATATTTACAGAGGCTTATCACTTCTTTGGATGTGCCAGTTTCCTGAACTCATTTCATAAAACATTGTATAAAATCGTGTCAAATGCTTTCCACAGGTCCAAAAACACGCATAAACCCGCGTTTTTTGCGTAATGTAATAGTCAGTTCAGTTGAAAGCCCTGGCCTGAAAACAAACTGAGTCTGACAACTACAGTAGCTAAAGATTTCGGGCGATACGAACCCAACGAATTCGTAAGAAGTTTTATTTTTTACGTTTGGTACAACTATGATTTTCACAAGCTCTCCAGATAATCACGTATGTCCTAGACATTGGCAGATGAACACCCGCATGCTTTAATTGCTCAATGCTGAGATTATCATGACCAGCAGACTTACGTCTAGTCATCTCACGTATTACGCATTGTTTAGTGGTAGCTATGATGGTACTCAATGCTGTGATCATGACCAGGATACTTACTCCTGATCATTCCAATTAATATTAAGCATTGTTTAGTGATGGCTGTGATAGTGCTTAATGCTGTGATAATGACCAGGATACTTACTCCTGATCATTCCATATATTACGCATTGTTTAGTGATGGCTGTGATAGTGCTTAATGCTGTGATAATGACCAGGATACTTACTCCTGATCATTCCATATATTACGCATTGTTTAGTGATGGCTGTGATAGTGCTTAATGCTGTGATAATGACCAGGATACTTACTCCTGATCATTCCATATATTACGTATTGTTTAGTGATGGCTGTGATAGTGCTTAATGCTGTGATAATGACCAGGATACTTACTCCTGATCATTCCATATAATATTAAGCATTGTTTAGTGATGGCTGTGATAGTGCTTAATGCTGTGATAATGACCAGGATACTTACTCCTGATCATTCCATATATTACGTATTGTTTAGTGATGGCTGTGATAGTGCTTAATGCTGTGATAATGACCAGGATACTTACTCCTGATCATTCCATATAATATTAAGCATTGTTTAGTGATGGCTGTGATAGTGCTTAATGCTGTGATAATGACCAGGATACTTACTCCTGATCATTCCATATATTACGCATTGTTTAGTGATGGCTGTGATAGTGCTTAATGCTGTGATAATGACCAGGATACTTACTCCTGATCATTCCATATAATATTAAGCATTGTTTAGTGATGGCTGTGATAGTGCTTAATGCTGTGATAATGACCAGGATACTTACTCCTGATCATTCCATATAATATTAAGCATTGTTTAGTGATGGCTGTGATAGTGCTTAATGCTGTGATAATGACCAGGATACTTACTCCTAATCATTCCATATATTACGCATTGTCTAGTGGTAGCTGCGATAGTGCTCAATGTTGTGATCATCATGACCAGGAGCCTTACTCCTAGTCATACCAAATATTACGCGTTGTTTAGTGAAAGGTAGTGCAACTAATTGTGAGAGGAAGATAAGAGACATAACATTCTATTTCTCACAAGAATCTTAGTTACTTGTTATTAATTTTCAAATATTTCATGAACCGTAGCATCCAATTACCACCAAGTAAATTGTATGCTTGAAATTTTGCCTTCTTGTCCCAAAATGTATTAATTTATTTTTATTTTAGGTCTTTCATTTATATACACTACATAGATTCCCAAGCTTTCAAATGTACGTTCATCGACCAGTTCAGAAAAAAATGCGTTTGTCGTTCTCAGTCCCAGAGGGATTATTCGCGGGATGGAGTGTAAAGAGTGACTGAGGGGTGCAGATAAAGGGGAATGTTTATTCGAACTCAGAGATGTCTCCCGTTAACTCCTGTATATAACATAAATTATGCATTGGAATGTAAATGCGTTGAAACCCCTGTCGTTTCGTTTGGTCCCTCTTTTATTGAAGATTTAGTAAGCTTAGTTTTCTACATAGTTTGCTTATAGATAGAAAAGCAATTATCTGTGTGAAAAAGCTTTAAATAAAATTACAAAATAAAAATATTTTTTTTGCTTTATATACTTTTATTTAAATAAATACTTTCAATATTTTCTTCTTAACTTGTGTGATAGAGTTTAATCCTCTTTACTAAACACGTAGAAGGTGTAGGTACGTATTATCTATCCACTTTAGATTTTTTTAATACGAGGTGAGACCGCGACTTCGTTCGCTTATAATCTTTTTCTTTTATTGTTTTACAGCCAGATGAACTTGTAATTTGCTCTTTTATTTTAATTTGATTACTCTGTTTTAACTTTAATTAGTATAGACGTTTACACTCATAGGGTGAAATTTTATCGTGAATACCGATCCGTGCGTGGATAACTCCAACACTGAGGGCTCCGTACAATAAATATATTTAAAAAAATCTTAATAACCTCGATATGGTCCTGAAAGAGGTGCTAAGGCAGCAGCTAACAATAGCTCCAATTTATAAGAGCATAAAGTTTCTTATTCCGTGTAGTGACATATCATTCCACGAGTAGCGCAAGAGACGACAGGGGGAAATTAACCAGGAGTTTATTTCCCCCAGTCTTCTTCTTCTTCTTCCTGATAGTAACTAAAATTAATAAGCTCACCTACCAAGCGCAACAACTATGGCTAATGACCCCTTTGTGGCAATATAGGGTGGCAGAAGTGGCAATTGTAAAGCTGTAGGTAATGAAGGAGTAGAGATTCTTGGATTGCAAGCTTCAATGACAAGGTGGAAACAGTTATATTTTGTGTTCAAGGGACGATCGCGCTTTTCGTTTTTAAAAGTTTAAATCAAAATTTTCGACCCTATTGATACTTATCACCTTTAAAAAATTTGGATAATGACTGAAGAAAATTAATAACGAAAGAAGGAGAACCGAGTTAGCTAAGTGGTAGTATCAATTCCCGCATATTACACGAACAAACCGAGAGCGATATCAGTGTGTACAAAATAGTTAATAGCAATGTTATATATTGATTTCCATTTTAAAATCATAAGTAAATGAAATAAAATATGTCTGTCAAAACACAGGACAGGTCGATGACGTAGCGCTGCTTTTCTGCGCTAAAAATATGCCCTCTCAGACGTGAATATGACTGTATCCAGCAGCGTAACGTATGTAGCTGTTTTATTATAAAAGAAAAATACCTCGATTTTTTTACTTTGACGTACAGGCACTACATCTAAAAGTTTTTACAAAACATATTTTCAGTAATAAATAAAAAGGCTCAGATTGTGACTTCATGTCCATGTTAATATTTGTAAAGACATATCTACACAAAATAAAAAACAGAAACCCCCATTTTGCGTTGCCGCATTAGGATAAAAGTAAGGAATAATCTCTCATCAATAGAACTACCAAAGTAAAACTGTGCTGAAAGCTCCATCTTAATTTGTCCAGAAGTTTATACATTATATGTAGCGTTCTTTTAATGGTTCGATGTCTATGTATCACCTAAGAAGTCCGTTCTGGGGTTTTATGTGATGCATGTTCAAACAGACAGAATTAATTTTTGGAATCTTTATAAATAGTATAATATTAAAACCCAATTAAGCTTTTAAAAATTGTCAATGTACAGAATTTGCCATCTTAAATTTTATTTAAGTAGATATTATATACATCACATAGATATTAATGTCATCGTAGCTATAAAACGTGAGCAATATAAAAGAAAAGTTGATTTAAGTTAAAAGATGAGAACAAAAATTGCTAGTATGTAATATTTTTGTATATTGAGACCCAGCCGTGTTCGTACTTTATAAACAAGATGTAATGAAAAATAAAATTAAATTAAAACATTTTTTTAATTTAATTTTATTATTTAAATCAAAACATATCAGAGCCGTGGTAGCTCAGATGGTTAGCGCTCGCTGTAAATTTCACAATACGCAAGCAAACCGGGTTCGATCCCCGCCGGCACCATTGAAATTGTTAATTGCAATTTTAGGTGCTGATTTACCACGTGCTCGGCGGTTAAGGAAAACATCGTGAGGAAACCTGCATGTCTGAGAAATAAGAAAAAAAAAAATCGAAGACATGTGAAGTTCGCCAACACGCATTGGGGCAGCACGGCGGAATATTTCTTACCCTAAAACCCTCTCAGAAATGAGAAGAGGCCTGTGCCCAGCAGTGGGACGTATATAGGCCGTAACTTTACTTTACTTTACTTTTAAAACATATTTATTTCTTCGATGTGGGAAAATAAATTTCCTTTGTCAAATGTTATTTCTCAAATCCTACAAAATCTATTAACGTTTTGAAATTATGTTAAGTGTAGTGTAATCTACGACTATATATTTTTTTGATTTAATAAAATAATGAAAACAAACAAGCACACAGTCCATCTAATGGAATGTGGTTGCTGTGGCCCATACACATCTACATCTAACTTCGATTACGAATCAAAATACAGATGCGTTATGATTTCTTATATTTACGCGAACACTACACATTGAAATAATACTAGTTTTAACGGAATTTATCGCGTATATTTAACTTTTTTACCCGACGTTTCGAGAGCTTTACAGCACCCATGGTCACGGGAAGGACTGAGATGTTCAACGTCCAGCTGTCATAGTTAACCGCGGTTACCATAGATTAAAATTTTAACTTTTGTTCCGATCTACACAGTATGAGCTTATGGTATCATGGAGTCTTGCAGTTGTATGCTTGGGTTGGGATTTAATTTTATTTATTATAGGATCCCAAGCAGATGGTAGCACCCAGCCATCTTCTCTATTGAAATTAGGATGTTTTTTGATTTCAATAGCCTCGCGAATCATCCTTGGAAGGAATCGGTGTTCTTTAGCGAGGATTTGTGGTCTATCAAATCTGATGTAGTGACGGGGGCGATCTTGTACATGTTCACAGACTGCAGACTTCCCGGAGCGTCGATTCTTCACATCAGCTATATGTTCTTTGACGCGGGTTTTAATTGATCTTTTAGTTTGTCCTATGTAGGAGAGACCACATTCACAATCAAGCTTGTACACTCCTGCATCTTGCAGAGGGACGTTACACTTGACTGATGGTAAAAACTGACCAATCTTCTTCGGCGGCTTGAAGTATGTTTTGATGGAAGCGCGCTTCAAGATGTAGCCAATCTTGTCAGTGACTCCTCTAACATATGGTAGTACAGCAGGTACACGCTCGACTGTGGCCGGCTTCACTCGTTCTCTGTGACGTAGGCGTGGGACCCGAAGCTTGTTGTCATGCAAAACTTGCTTGACATGTTGGAGCTCGGCAGCCAGGTGTTTACTGTCACAGATCCCTCGTGCTCTCTGAAACAAAGATTTACCCACGGTAGCTAACTGTGAAGGATGGTGGTGAGAATCACCGTTTAAATATCTATCTGTATAGGTCTTTTTTCTATACACAGTATGGCTCAAGGTGTTATCAGGATTCCGAATTACTAACACATCTAGAAAAGCTAAGGAATTGTTTGCCTCTAACTCCATTGTGAACTGAATTTTAGAATTTATAGAGTTAAGATGGTCTAAAAATGCAGTTACTTTATCTAAAGGTAGAATTGTGAAAGTGTCGTCTACGTACCGCTTGTAGAATCTTGGATTTATGGGAGAAGTAAGCAGGGCTTTCTCCTCAAAGTCTTCCATGAATATGTCGGCGACAATGGGAGATGAATTAAAGAAAGTTTTAACGACGTTTGATTATAATTTTTGCATGGAAACATTAAATAAACGCGAAATTAGTAAATATAACGAATGCAAAAACAAACATATAGAAAAATATCAAAAATTAACGGCCAAATCAAATGTCAAACATCCGAATCAATGCCAGAACCAAAAACAACCATTGACAAACACAGATCATGGATTAATCGCGTTCTATAATCTGTCAAAACAAACACTGGATGATGCAACAATAAAGGTTTTATCCAAAGGACTAAACTACGCTATAACTCCTAGCAGATTACCGTACGAAGAAATTATCTGTAGTGTCGAGGACTGTTTATTTAAAAACAATATGCGGAAAGAAGATTTGGAGGTGATACGTCAAGACATTTCGTCTATGTTACGTCGATGTTCAGTGCCTAAACCGAATCTTCCCAGAGACGAATTTATAGCGTTAAAGAACCTACGCAATAAACCAGAACTTACGATTCTCCGCGCAGATAAGGGAAACGCCACGGTGGTCATGGATACGTCAGATTATAATTCTAAAATACAAGAACTTTTGTCGGATGTAAGTACTTATAAAAAGGTTAAAAACGACCCAACAAATAGCACACTAAAAACAACTAGTGAACTCATAAAGAAACACTCCGAAAAATTAAATCTGGACGTAAAATGGATAATACCTACGTGCGCCAAATCACCAAAGTTGTATGGGTTACCAAAAATACACAAGCCCAATGCTCCATTACGCCCCATAATGAGCCAAATCGATTCACCAACTTACAGATTGGCTCAACACTTAGCGAAAATACTCTCACCGCTCAGGGGACATACAAGAGCACACATAAAGGATTCCTACCATTTTGTCAGCGAGATTAAAGACCTACGTCTGGCAGACAATGAAACTATGATCAGTTTTGATGTGCAGTCATTGTTTACATGCTTACCTGTTGAAGACTGCATCTCAATTGTAACTAGAAGGCTGGAAGAAAACAACATGCCCGCAGAATATGCAGTATTACTCAGACACTGCCTTACATCTGGCTACCTATTGTGGAAGGAGGAGTTCTACAAGCAAGTAGATGGTGTGGCGATGGGCTCACCTGTATCTCCCATTGTCGCCGACATATTCATGGAAGACTTTGAGGAGAAAGCCCTGCTTACTTCTCCCATAAATCCAAGATTCTACAAGCGGTACGTAGACGACACTTTCACAATTCTACCTTTAGATAAAGTAACTGCATTTTTAGACCATATTAACTCTATAAATTCTAAAATTCAGTTCACAATGGAGTTAGAGGCAAACAATTCCTTAGTTTTTCTAGATGTGTTAGTAATTCGGAATCCTGATAACACCTTGAGCCATACTGTGTATAGAAAAAAGACCCATACAGATAGATATTTAAACGGTGATTCTCACCACCATCCTTCACAGTTAGCTACCGTGGGTAAATCTTTGTTTCAGAGAGCACGAGGGATCTGTGACAGTAAACACCTGGCTGCCGAGCTCCAACATGTCAAGCAAGTTTTGCATGACAACAAGCTTCGGGTCCCACGCCTACGTCACAGAGAACGAGTGAAGCCGGCCACAGTCGAGCGTGTACCTGCTGTACTGCCATATGTTAGAGGAGTCACTGACAAGATTGGCTACATCTTGAAGCGCGCTTCCATCAAAACATACTTCAAGCCGCCGAAGAAGATTGGTCAGTTTTTACCATCAGTCAAGTGTAACGTCCCTCTGCAAGATGCAGGAGTGTACAAGCTTGATTGTGAATGTGGTCTCTCCTACATAGGACAAACTAAAAGATCAATTAAAACCCGCGTCAAAGAACATATAGCTGATGTGAAGAATCGACGCTCCGGGAAGTCTGCAGTCTGTGAACATGTACAAGATCGCCCCCGTCACTACATCAGATTTGATAGACCACAAATCCTCGCTAAAGAACACCGATTCCTTCCAAGGATGATTCGCGAGGCTATTGAAATCAAAAAACATCCTAATTTCAATAGAGAAGATGGCTGGGTGCTACCATCTGCTTGGGATCCTATAATAAATAAAATTAAATCCCAACCCAAGCATACAACTGCAAGACTCCATGATACCATAAGCTCATACTGTGTAGATCGGAACAAAAGTTAAAATTTTAATCTATGGTAACCGCGGTTAACTATGACAGCTGGACGTTGAACATCTCAGTCCTTCCCGTGACCATGGGTGCTGTAAAGCTCTCGAAACGTCGGGTAAAAAAGTTAAATATACGCGATAAATTCCGTTAAAACTAGTATTATTTCAATGTACAGATGCGTTGTCACCCGTGAGAACTCAGATGGAATGCCTCGTTTCCAATAAAAAGGGTCACCGGTTTCCTACACTCACCATACGAAACACGGCAGCATTAAGCTGCTATTTTACAGTGGTATTCTATGAGAGAGTGGTCCTTCCCGGACGAGCCGACCCATTCGTGCTACAACTATACTATTAATATAGCTGCAGCATGGCCCTACCAAGTAAATTTATTTTATATAAATTAACTCCGTAACTTTCTAATACATTATAATATAATTTTTATTTTAATAAGCACTTTAAAAACTAACTCGGAAAGTAACAGCATATGCACGTCTCACATTTCTGTGAGGGCTGCAGACCAAGGAAATGTCAGTCTATTTGAAAAATGCACATTTTAGCAATTACTTTCAAATTAAAAAAATTGTTTTGTCAGTCAGAAATGTTTGAAATCTGTTTTGGTTTCTTTTATATATTTCAAGAGAGTTATAATAATCTCATAATTATATCAGACGTAAATTTCGTATCCAGTGAGGAGAGAGGCTAATAAGAACTAAAGTTGCATATATTTTTTTTAAATTAAATAATAATAATAACTTATTGACACATACATAAGGAAAAGTTACACAAAAGCACAATTTTACAATTTGTTTACTTTGGTACAGCATACGAAATGTGCAAACAGTGATCTTTGACTCCTGTGCTAGGACAGCCCGTGTTACAGGAGTCAATGCTCTTCATATCCCTTGTCTATTTTGTACATAATATATTACACTGTACTATAATTGTGTGTGTGCTCCTATGTTGTGTGTACTCTTACGTTGTACTTGTGTGCGTTTCACTTTAAATTTTCCGTCATGTGTTATGTATCTTTGTAATTTAATTTATTCATGAAATCGTATAATAGGTATTAAATTTAAAGTGTTGAATATCATCTAATTTATTATATACCCGTGAGGTCAACGCAATAGTTTTATACGTGACAGAGCCATGCTGCATTTATATTAGTAGTATAGTTGTAGCACGAATGGGTCGACTCGACCGGGGAATGCCCACGCTCTCACAGAATACCAACGTAAAATAGTAGCTGAATGCTGCTGTGTTTCGTATGGTGAGTGTAGAGAAACGGAGACCCTTTTTACTGGGAACTAGGCATTCCATCTTAGTCCTCACGGGTGACAACGCATCTGCATTTTGATTCGTAAACGAGGATAGATGTAGATGTCTTTGCCACAGCATCCACTTACAATCAGGTAGACTGTGAGCTCATTTGTCACCCTATCCTATAAAGAAACGTGTAATATTGGCGCTTGGCAAACTCCGTACGAGTCCGTAGCGTGGGACATGTCTCCCCCCCTTCGCTGAGACGTTGGCAAAGACGTTACAACTTCTATAAGGTACCTGAGATCTATAGATTTGTAGTATAATCGTCTTAAAGTTAGAATCCTACAGTGTTGATACAAAACGTGTGAGGGATATTTAAAAACGAGAAGACATAGCACTTTTAGAATGGCTCATTGAGCCCTTTCCAGTCCCAACATATGAGTTTCCCAACAAATGAAAATGTTTTGATGAGCCATATATATTGTTAAACATGTTGTATATGCCCTATATACCATATTGTGTGGGTGTCGTAAGACTGAACAGAGGAAAGCTGAGACAGCTCAATAAATATCAAAAACTGCGGTTGGCAACCCCATTGGCCAAGTGTCGTAACGATAACAAATATATCTCCACGAGGCGAATTGTGGGAAAGACCTAAGTTCAGCAGTGGCCTTGTGAGGGAATGTAATGGTGATGACGATGATGACGAAAATGTCATATTAGAACTTCTCTGTTCTTCGGAATGCTTCATAACTGAAATATTTGTTATATGTAGAATATTAAGTTATTTTAGTAAACGTAACATAATATTTTACATAACGAATAAAACCTTCCTTCAATACTTTCAAGCGACCACCCAGTTTCTCCCGAGATTCTCAGGAAATCGCGTCCAGTATCCAACGTAAGGGCGCAAGAGGAAAAAAATTGTACCGCGACGCCAGCGCCGTTGCACTGTCGAGACTTCGCTGATTAATGAAAGCTCTGCTTAGTCATCCGGAAATAGCCAAAGCACCTGATATAAGCGAAAATGACATCAAGGCTTATGTCACTACCAATAAAGTTCAAATTCCTTTACAAGTAGGAGGATGATAAGACAATTTTATTATTTCAAGTTTGAGAATACCAAACGTTTCCCCTCAACGCTGTAACATTTGACGTTTTTGTGCGACATACGTATGTATAAAATGGCGAAATATGGATTTATTTGCCTTTGTTAAATATTATGGCATTAGTTGTTAGTTTCACGATTGTTTCGCCAGTTTAACACGCTAATAAAATAGTAAGAATATGTTTTATTTTCTTATTATTACTTTTACAATAAAAGTAAATTATCGTTATCATTAATACAGCCCTTCACAAGTCCATAATTAAATATCGGCCACTAAGGAAAGCCAAAAAATACGATCCTGAGTCACCTGCTCCCATTGGCTTCCTGCAAGTCCTATCAGGTCATCACTGCATTTATTGGGAGGCCATCTACACTTCGCTTACATTGTCATCATATTATGAATCCTTTTCTATTTGCTCTAAATATGTTTAAATTTAACATTTTGTGTAAAAGTGGTTTAATCAGGTAAACAAGATTGAAAACGTAGGCTAGGATTTTAAATTTTAATTCTATCAAAAATTAACCTTTGATAATTCCTTTAAATAAAGCTCTAGTGTTGTAAATTTGAGAAAGCGCCAAGAGGCATGAACTCTGAACAAAAACCTCCAACTGGTACCAGCCTCGGTTTAAGTCATTTGGAAGGGGAAAGGGGTGGTAAGATGGAAATAGAGGTGGGAGCGGTGGCAGCTGTGTAAAGTCTGACATACGATGACGTTTCATGTCAGAAGCTTGCGCGTGGCTTGGAAAAGCTTCCTTCAATATTGGTGATGTATTTTGGTTTGTTAATCTTCAAGTCTACAGTATCTATATTTCAATGAATAAAATTTAATTATTTAAAATATACTTAGGAATATATGATATTAATGCGAACACTTTATATATTACTAATAACTACTTAATTAAGGTAGTGTAGAATTATATTAATGTTCCTATATACAGAATTATTTTAATGTTCCTGTCACTTCTTTTCATACGATTATTCGTCAAATTTTACGTTTAATTAAAGATAAGATAATAATTTATTGTTACAACTGTGTACATACACAAATACAGTTCGTCCATTTCGGGTGTACATTATAAAAGAAAAATAAGACACAATAATAAATCAATAGTTAATTCTAAAATATTCATGTAAATTACAAAAACATTTTGATAATAATTGTTTCAGTTATTTTTTTTTTGAGATATACATGACGAGAATATGTGTTATATTCTCTCGAACGTTGCCCAACCGAGTAGGATAAGTCGATTGATTTTCGAAGTTGGACTTACCTAGTTGGACAGTTTGTCTTAGGTAAACAATACTCGTCAACAACCTTAGGTCTCTGGGAAATAACGATCCCACAATCGGTCTTTAACTCTACAAGTTGTCTTTCTCCTACAGGTCAACTTAAAAACATCGTACCTATATACCTACCTATAAATTTCAAACTAGTTATAAACGCAAATAATGGTTATAATACAATAAAAAAGGCTATTGATAATGATTGCATGATGATAAAGGTAGGTATTGAAATGAAAGAAATGTATTACATTTATGTATTTATATATATTAAATCTTTTAACCACTAACATTTACAAAACACACAGTATAAATTTAATATAACCAAAGTATTAATGTCGAATACGGATTTAAAATATGTTAAGAAATTTCACTATATTTCAATCTTGTAATATAGTGAAATCTTCTTCTTGTAGTATAGTGTAAAAATACATATTCAATCACATAAATTTAACATGAGACCCAGCCCTCAATAGGGTGGGGCAAAGCATTGCAAAAAACGTCGGCACTCGGCCCTACAAAGATAGAAAATGCACCAAACCCGCCATTACAGAAAATTGGCTACACGATCCCCTTCACGTTGAATTGGGGATACTTTGGAATTTGAAATACTTTTTTAGTCATTTAACTGGCAGGTAGAAAAGAGAAAATAATTAAATAATTTTGTTAATATAATAAAAATTTGCATTATGTAATGGTAAGGAATTGTGATTTTAAATAAAATTTCTAAATTAACCACGTAGGTATACTTTATAACGGCTTTAAAAATGTAAAGTTCTTTCCAAATTTCATAAACTCAATTAAATGGCACAAATATACAAATATTTGAAAGAAGTTATATATGAATCCAGTTAATCGAAAATTGTGATCATAGCAAAATAAGAAACAAATATTACGAGTATGATCATGGCAGTTAAATAGGTTTTTCTGTAACCTTGCTAAATGTAAAACGTATTACTTACAGAGAAATGGACATTGCAATTTAATCCTGTAGCAGTGATTTTAAGGCATAAATTTATTCAAACTGTAAAACACGAAGTTTGATAAAGGGCCTGTCGTATTGTTCATTAAACTTGGATTAAGTTTGCGCAGGATGGAACGAGCTGGCAGGCAGTTAGCGTCACGGGGAAAGCAGCAGGATGAGGGTACAAGAAACTTTATCAAAGAAACTTCGTCCGTCTAAGAATGTCTTCATTGAATGACTTTGATTTAAATAGCTTGAGACATTGTAGAAAAATTGGTTTTCGACTTGCCATAGCTTTAAATTGCGCTCATTATTTTACAGGAATAAAGGTGACAAATGTGCACAAAGTTCACCTGATGATAAATAGAGGCTGTGATCCATATACACCAAAATCCATCCTCGATTCAAAAATTATGAACCGTTGTCAATTCGGTGGGGTTCCCTATACACACCATACAAAACACAGCAGCTTTATGCTGCTATTGCACGCTGATAGTTTGTGCAAGCGTAGTCCTTCCTCCGTTAAGCCGTTTTGTAGCCACAATATCCTCTAGTAAAGCTCTAACATGTAAAGGTGATAATGATCAGTGAAACCAGTACGTAGGTGTCGGCTCCACCCATCTGCCGAGCGTGACTCACCACGAAATTTGAACAAGACATAAATACCCAAATTAGCATTTCAAGTATTGCATGTCGTCTGCCGCATTTTTAAACAATATTGTGGACTTGGAAAGACTATAGATAATGATAACTATTTTACTCTTTATCTCTATCTTTCAGGTCTGAGTGCATGTCGTATTATTTAACCGAATTTCTAAGTTATTTTCGAATCTTCGACGTGGAATCTGTTTAAATTAAGGCTCTTGATAGTGCACAACTGACAACTCGTTGACATAACTAAAAGATGTGGCCGAGTCATAGTAGTATCCATTACTTCGAAAAATCATGTCCATATACATTTTAGAACACATATCTAGTTACAAATATATTAATTTAATATAATAGGTTGCATACCGCTAGTACTTGACTTAAACACATGACATCATATTTCATATTCGGAATGTAATTTTCAAACTCGAATTGCTTCGGTATACTCTAAGATCCACGTCTGTTTACCTATTGATCGGACACCCATTGATCGAATGTTCCCACCTTTTGTACGTGCAGCCGGTTGGAAGCCAATGCCGTGATTCAGCACAAAGTACGGATGACCGTGATAGTAGCATTGTGATCGTCTAATTCAATAAAATCACCGGACATTTTTGTTTATTTGTCGGTACCCTTGTCGGGGCTCCTTAGTGTTGTATTAGCGGCTTAAGTCTCATGATAGGTAAGACCGTGACTGTGCTTTGTTCTTGTTGCTTAGTCGGATGATTCTTCACTGAAGATTCTTTACTTATCACGAAGCTTATTTGCCATGACATGTTTAAGTACCTACCATTGTTGAACTTGTTTATAGCTAACTAGTAATAAATATACGATATTAAAAAAAAACACAAGTAACAAAGATAATTAAATTAATATTAAAAAAAGTGAAAAACTGCTGAGCCTCAGTAGTGGTCTTCCCCCGGATAGATTACCTTGTAGGAGAAATATTTGCTATAGTTGCATCATTAATATTATATCAGGAGTATGCCGCTGGCCATCTTTTGTTTCCATTTCCCTCTGCCACCTACCTCTGACACAAATGGAATGACTTAACATCGTATAATATTTCTTTGAAAATAGCACATTTTAATATAAAATTTTGTCATAAATGATTATATATACATACATAAATAGACCTTGTCAGAATTTAATGAAAGTAGTGTATTATAAAATACCTACTATCTTATCGTATTGTGACAGAAAACAATGTTATTTATTATATTACAAAGAAAAACTAAAAACATTGGTTATTAAATATTTATCACTAAGCCACGACAAACACAGACCTTGTTTATTCGAAATTATTATTGAAACAGCTCTTTAATCTTCTACGCAATAAGTTTGCGTCGAATTTTATTCTCTTCTCCGTGAAAGGAAAAGCTCTCATGAGAAAAAAAGACAAATATAGTAGAAGTGGATCTACTGCTACCCTATAATCGATATCCCTGTCTATATCATGCAAATGAGGCGAGGTCTAAGTGGAAAAGAGATAAAATATTTCAAACGTAACTGCTTTGAAGAACTAGTAAATGGGAATATATACTTTATATTTCAATGATAAGGTTGATATTGTATAAAAATTGTTTATAACAGCGGTTGTAGAGCAGCTCCGCCTTAAAAATGGAAGGTGGTATGTAAAAATTGATGAACACGTATAGCCAGTCGTTAAAGTGACAGACTGCGCTGGCGTGTTGGGCAGTGTATATTGTCTCAAAATGTTGGGTCTTTGCGCGCCTTTGCTTCCATTGTTTATTATCAAAAAGTGATAAATCAAATGACTCTGCAATAACTCTGATAAATGCAAAAATTTGTGAACTGTTTACGTAAAGCTATACTTTAACGCTATGTGACAGTGATTGCGTACATTGTGGACGTTGAGACTTGTAAGTGAAATTAAATAGTGTATTTTAGCGGAATAGAGATTAACAAAATAGTAATAATTGCACATGGCATCTTTGTACTATACGAACATATTAAGTCATTTAATATTCCACGATTAATAATTAAATTAATTTAAATGTTTGTATACACTGCAAAACATTTATTTTATCAATTTAACGGTAAGAAACAAGAAGCTAACTTTTTATATTTTCGAGGCAATTAAGTTCTAGCAAAAATCGCCTGTCATAATTTTAAAAACATTTTACAATTTTTACCTTAAAAAAATTCTGCGTAGTTAAAAGATACCAGACAGAGTTTTACGCGGATTATTCTCCTAAAAGTAAAAAAATTATACATACTCATTTAGTGTTGCAATTATTACTAAATAACAGGAAAAGTATAAACTGGCAATAAAAGTAAAAAATGCGCAGTCTAACTGACGTTTGAATGTCGGCCATATTAGCGGGCGTGTTAGTAACACGGTGATGCGGCGAGGCTTTGACCACGCCCACGATGAGTTCCTTCCTCATGAACGGTGGATACCAGCCCCAGCCAGACCCGAAGTTTCCACCCTCGGAAGAATACAGTCAAGCGGACTATATCCCACCAGGCGAATACTACCAGCACCAACATTTGCAATACGGCTACCAACATCAATATGCTCCTGTGCAAATTGGTACAGGATATGGGTATGGGGGTTACTATCATCCACTACCGCAGCATCCACCTGTCGCACCACCTCCACGACCTCCTGAGCCTTCACATCCGTCTGATGCTGACCATGGCTACGTTCCTCATGGTGCTGAAGTCGCACCGGGGCTTGCGGAACTTGGGCTGCGTTTAGAAAGGCATATTGAAGAAGCAGCACCGGCAGGTCGTAAATTGCATGCACTGGGCCGTGAAGGCTCACCAGCTTCAGAAATGGATGACGAAAGACTACTCCTAGACAGTCCACCAGTGGAAGACGATGACTCTTCTATATGCTCGGATAACACAGATAGAGTCATTTATCCGTGGATGAAAAAGATTCATGTCGCTGGTGCATGTAAGTATAAAATCTGGTATTGTCTTTATAAGGTAGTACCTAAATGAAAGTTCTGGAAACACGTGTGTAAAAAAAGTAGTATAAAACGATAGATACTGTTTTACAATTATCGGTGTAAGACAATATGATAATTTTACCATTAAAGTGAGCTTATGAGCTTAATTGAATGAGGGACCATTTTTAATATCGGCAGAAATTCCAAATGACAGATATATCTAGAGAGATAACTATTTCAGTAGGTGTCATGATAAAGTTAATTTTACGATACGACTAAAACAAAATATATTTAGGCCTGAAACTTAACATCATGGAAAAATCAAAACATAGGAAAACGAATGTTATTAGATAAAAAAAAACTATAATATCAATGCTATTAACGTCACATTTATTATTATTATAATTAATTTTAATATTTTAAGCCAGTGTTTCATGTCAAATATTTTATCCCACCTGAAGCAGCCTGAGATGGTCAAGCTTACTGACTTAGCTTTGCAAAAACCTATTCACTCTTGCCTTGAAGACACACACAATGTAATCGGATTTAAAGAGAGATACTACAAACATAATCCACTCCCTTGCTGATTCATGACGAACGATGAAGATATTCGTTTGGTTTGATTGTCTAGTAAGTCAACTGCCTCGGTGATCTAGTGGTTATAGTAGTGCGACTGCTGATCATGAGGTCCTGGGTTCGAATCCCGGGTCGAGCCAAAAATGGTGTCTCACGCCCGTGCCTCGAAAAGACGTAAAGCCGTTGGTCCTGCGCTTGATCTCTTTCTGGTCATGTCGGTTTACCTAACCGTACCATCGGACGATGAGAGTAATAGATTGAACGTGGTAGAGCCATGCTGCAGCAATATTATTTATTTAATCTTTATTGTTTTACACCTTAACCTAAGGGTTACAATGGGCGGACTTAATGCCTTATGGCATTCTCTACCAGTCCACCCTGGGAGAATTTTACTTTTTTTTTATAGGATAGGGTGACAAACGAGCACACAGTCCACCTGATGGTAAGTGGTTGCTGTGGCCCATAGACATCTACATCTATCCTCGATTACGAATCAAAATGCAGATGCGTTTTCACCCGTGAGGACTAAGATCCTCGTTTCCAGTAAAAAGGGTCTCCGGTTCTCTACACTCACCATACGAAATACAGCAGCATCAAGCTACTATTTCACGCTGGTATTCTGTGAGAGCGTGGTCCCTCCCCGGTCGAGCCGACCCATTCGTGCTACAACTATACTACTAATATAACTGCAGCATGGCTCTACCACGTATAAAAACATGTACCTAATAGTTGGTAGGTGCTAAAAATATTAAAATGAATAGACATATATTGTAAATAAATATACATGCATATCATCTTAGTCCTCAAGGCTGACAATGCATCTGCATTATGATTCGCAAACGAGGATAGATGTAAATGTTTATGTGCCACAGTAACCACTTACCATCAGGTGGACTCTGTGCTCGCTTGTCACCTTTTCATATAAAAAAAAACCTGTGCTCGCGCGTACACTTGGGCACTATAATTCCGTCCTACGCCGATAACTAGACTCCGTTGAGGCTAGTCGCTGTGACTGAAATTCCATCTGGAGGACATTATTGGTCGAAAACGAAGCGGTGGACACTAACCGAGCGTTTGGTTGTCTGATGGTGGAGGGAAGAGGAAGGAATAATGTTATGAAATTCCTGCGCGCTCTCTCCGATATCCTCTGTAGAAAACTAAAAGGCTGGCTTCTTTACGCCTGTGCTCGAGACTGGTAGGATTGGTTTTAACCAGATTTGGGTTACCAATAAGCCTCTAACCATGTCTTTTTATTGAGTTCAAAGGTACTAAGTGGCATTTTGTAGTATCAGCCCGTATATGGCTGCAATACTCCATATGTACGATCAAATATTACTGCTCTTCCTTGGACTTAAAGAAACTAAAGTTCAGGATCGAAATTTCAACACATTCCAGTGATACATTTATACAGAAAGAAGGAGCTATGGTGAGCTGTCTCTTATTTGTAGTGAAGAAAAGCGTGTTTCTTCTTCTTGTTCTTGTTTTTAGTCTTGAGGCGTTGAATTTCTCAATATTGGCATAGCACTATTCTAAAACTGCCTATTGTGAGAGATTCATACGTTCAGCTGTTCAGCTAAATAAATCGAAACACTATTAAATAGAAATAATAATACTCGTAGACGGTTCATAACAGTACTCAGTTTGATCGAATAATTTAATATTTCGAAGTCCATTCATCACCATCGTAAAAAGTACAGTGCGTGTGATAGTAGTATTGCTTTTAAATATGTTAAAATTGATGATTTCTAACAACTATGAAAAAAACTTACATTTATATTTAAAATCGTCACCGGCCTTGTAACTACTATGTAAGGTAAAAATAAGTTATTAATATTTTGAAAAATAGGCCTATTACCGTACCTTAAATATATTATGAATTGAAAGGCTTTTTATGTGGAAGACCGATACGATACACGACCAATGCAAATAGTACACATTGATTAAAACTAATTTTACAACCTTTATCGCATATTTAGTTAACTTATTTTAACTTATTTAGAATCTCGATACTTCGGATGCTTCACTGTCTCCATTATTACATCAGATTTGTTCAACTACTAACTTCCGCAAGAGAACATCGATTCGCGAGACAATTAAAATTAAAAAAAAATAATAAAAAGTTCAATAGAGAAGATTCAAAAGCTTAAGTTAGTCTGGGTTACCTATGACATCGGGACGTCAAACACCTCAATAAAATAATCAAGTTAACTCAGTACGATAAAATACATAAATTTAGTTTTATTCAATTATTCAAAAAACTATTAGGACTATAATAACAAAATGGTTTATATTAGTACTTATATTTTATTTAAAAAAAAACTTTATATTATAAATAGCATATTTGATTTTGTATAATTATTAATTGGCATATGAGGAAACTTATAGTCAACCAAATCTAAGAAATACCTTTTGACGTTTTGCATTAATCGTTTCGCAATAACTTTGCAGGAGCGTACTCACATGGTTTAAAATAACCTTTTACGTAAATCCGAAGAATTATGAAGTTATCTATATTTCATTACAGCGTGTATAGTTTTTATCACTAATTTAAATTCGAATCTTTCAAACAAAGCAAAATATTAAAAAAATAACCAGTATCAACTTTTTTTACTTGACGTCGCTTCAATGATATGTCGCTATGTACCTTACCGTAGTGTTTGGATGGTTAAAATTCATTGTTATGCGAATAATCGTCAAAAATATTCAATTAATCGGCAAAATATTCAAATAATCGAATCCTTTTTTTAATGTATTATTTGTTTAATAAATTTTTATTTTTGAAATTCCTTAAATTGCATAAATCATGAATAAAACAAGTTTATTTTTTTTTCTTTGTACCAACGTAAATTTGGGTAGGCAAAAAAAACTCATATACAAGGTCGCGCTGAAAAAACCACTACGTAATTACAATCTCCCGCCATTTCGGGAGCTTACTGTGCGTAATTTTGTGATTTTGCGTTTGTCTTCTTATTTTGTGACTCGGATTTAACTTTTCGGACTATTTTTTCTATATTCACAAATGATGATTGGGCAAAAGTGGTAGAAAAAACAAACAAATTGATTACGGATGACTTTGAGACATTAATTTTGACTGCAATATTGAAAATCGAATAATAGTTAATCTAAACAATGTCAGCTCAACTAGTTGTACGTAAATTGATGGAATAAATTTATTTTTAATCTAGTTTCAATCTTAAATTTTTATAACTATGCCCCTCTAGAAATAAGTAACAACAAATACGAAGAAACTAATAAATCTTGTGTTTTAAATTATCCGGTTTTAATTTATTCTAGTATTATTCAAACCAAGCTGTAAATGATTTTCTACTCAAAAAATCGATATCGATTTTTTTAAGAATCGTATATTGTACATTTCCAGTTTTTGGTTGGCATGGTTGGTGCAATAAATCTGACAGCTGTTGAAATATATTTCTTAGATTTGGTTGACTATAAAATCGCTCAACGAACTATTAAGAGAGCTGTGCTTGGCGTTTCTCTGCATGATAGACTTAAACCAAAGCAACCGACATGGCTTAACAGATTAGTAAGCTGAAGTAGTAATGGGCCGGCCATATAGCCTTTTTGGAAACTACCTTGTTCGGGAGGCTGAAAGTCGTCGAGTCTGCGTGCGAGACGATTCGTAACGACTCTCGAAAACAATACGTAGACGCGGCTCAGAAGGGAAATTGGTCTGTAGTTCTTGAAGAACAAGACCACCGCACTTCTAATCTACGCCTCCGGAATAGTGCCACCATAAAGGTCAGAATTGAAGAGCTGCTGAAGGACTTCAAGTACCGGTGTTCCACCCGCTTTCAGAAGCTCCGATGAGTGTAAATGCAGTGTTAAAAATACAATAAGGACAGTTAAATTAATTTGCTTGGGCTCAGATAATATAAATATAAATGTAATTCCATTCGACACAATTCTTCACACATCTCTCACAACCATATAATATACCACTATCCTATATTTTAAATTAGGGCAATAAACAAGTATGACGATAAAAACATGTAATAAAATAAAATATCTTATGCAGTCCTAAGGCTTAAAATACCTGAAATAAATGTATTTTCTTATATCATATAGAGCGCATAATTGTGTTTTATGTTGGTATTAGCATACCCAAAAAAATGCAAGAAGGAAAAAGGTCGTTGTGATTAATATGGCTACATTACCTTGTCCCTTGACGCGTGATCATCTTATTGTATTGCAAATGAATATAAGTGCATAGTATCCCTTAAAGAGGCCCAAAGTTCGCGGCTTTTAAAAATGAAAGAATTAACAAATTGCCACCAATCAATAACACAATGTTTACGGATACTCAAGATCCTTTAAGAATGTCTTTTGATGTGTTTTGACATTTTACTAATGGATGCTATTAGAAAGATCATGTGGCGACGCCATAACTTTTGTTGTGCTACAATAGAACCCAACACTCATGTTAATGAGCGTCATTTATTTTAATGGACTTTAAATACAGATTTGCGGTTGAAAATTCACCGCGGAGATTATAGATTTCAAATGAGTTTTTAGTCAGGCCCTTCAGTTGCATGTACTTTTTTTCTGCTACTAAAATCTCTTACCTATTAGCTTTTGAATATTTTTTCTATGTTTGATTTTAATATTATTTCGGTTTAGGAAGAAACAAATAACGAATTTGAACCTGAATATAAAGTTTAATATTTTTATAATGTTTCCTATAGCTAATTTGTTGTGGTTGGTAATACTGTGCATTCAACTTTAAACTGTATCCAAATGAATATGTTCATCTATTAATAGCCATGCGAAATATTTTTTCTCTAATTACCCATCAGATCCGCTGCACACTTTTTCCCTAATATAATATTATAATAAAGTGTCATCCACGGAAAATTTTTAATTAATTTCGTTTTCCCATTTCACCATCGAAATACGAGACGTTTGGCAGGTCTCCATCTATTTGGGGTCTATTATAGTATTAACAATATGGTTGCTAAGTCATATCAGTTCGGAAAAACCGCTGGCGAGAGTATATTCCACAGTGCACGACCAATGCATGGCAAGAAATTGCACGTAAATCGCATGTTAGTGGACCGTATAGCAAAGGAGTGAAGTTATTTGCTACTGCCAGCATCTATGTTCTCGTCCGATTACAATCAGGATGTCTTTAAAGCAAGTGCGGATATACTTTCGTTTTGCAAAGACTGTGGTAATTATCTTCTAGGACCTTAGCACAACTTAACAACGGATAGGATTGTAGCTAAGCACCGGTTAATAAGTAAACAAAATATAGTCTACGTGGGTGGTCCATAAAATTTCTGACCTTGCAAAGATACAAAACATTTTTTTCTAACATTTATTATTTTCTTCTACTTAGTCTGTAAACCGTCCAAACAGTACTCGGTGTTTTCCTCTGCAAAATAATTGTTCACGGAGGTGATTGTCTCCTTTTTGGAGGAAAATCCCTGTCCTCCGAGAGCAATTTTTAGATGAGGGAAGGAAAAGTTGTTTGGGGCTAGATCTTATGAGTAAAGCGGATGGTCATGGTTCAAACCGTAATTCATTTTCGCCATGGCAACCACCGAGTTGTGAAACGGCGCGTTGTCTTGGTGAAAAAGTATTTTCTTTTTCTACAAATGTGGCCGTTTTTGCACAATATCTGCCTTCAGTTTGCCAAGTAATGAAGCATGGTCTTGTAATAGTTTTTCCTTTTCGAAGATAATTGATTAATATAACTCCATGACCATCTCAAAAAACTGTCGCCCTCACTTTCCCAGCAAAAAAATAACAGTTTTTGCTTTTTTGGAGCCGTTTCCAAAATGTTTTCACTGTATTTTTGTTTCGGGCGTATAGTAGTGTATCCAAGTTTCATCTATGTTAATTAATCGGCGCTAAGACTCGGATTTATTACGCCTAAACTGCGCAACAGAGTGCTGAAAATATTCACCAAAAATGTACTCGACATTTTTGGTCTAAGGTGAGCAAACTGGGCATCCAATGCGCTGACAGCTTTCTCATGCCTAAATCTTGGTTTAATATGTAACAAACACGTTCTTTGGACATTTCCATAGCCTCTGCTATCTATCTCACCTTAAAGCGGCGGTTGTCTAGCACCATTCGGTGAAATTTAGCGATGTTATCGTCAGTAGTTAAAAATGAAATTGGAGTGAATGAAACAAATATAAGTGAACTTTTTGCAAAAAAATTCTCATCGATTTATAGCAAAAGTCTGAATCCACAAGTTCGTAACTTTAGACGCAATGATGTGAACTCTTTTTCATCTTCTCTTAGTTCTATTATGTTGTCGGATAATTTAATTTTCACGAAGTTAAAGGGACTTTGACTTAGATAAAGATCTGGTTCCAGATTGCTCACCGCCGTTATTTATATATCTATGTTCTGAGCAACTATCATTGCCACTTACTTGTACCTTTTTAACGAATCTCTTAAAACCGGAATGTTTGCTACCTACTGGAAAACAGCAAAAATTATTGCCATATACAAAGATGCTGCTAAGAATAACATCAGAAATTACAGACCATTTTATTCCATTTTATTTTATTTATTTATTTATTTATTTAATCTTCATTATACACCTTATATGCTAAGGGATATAAAGGGCGGACTTAATGCCTTATGGCATTCTCTGCCAGTCAACCCTGGATGATTTGAGAGACTGTGGCAGGTGTAATAAATCACTTCATAAATAAATAATAATGATATAAAACAAAATAAAATGCAAATGAATAGAATAAATATATAGTTAGTTAAATATACATACTTACTTAATATATAATATAGGATAAATAATAAATATATAAACGGGTACTTCCATACAAAACTATAAGTAAATAAAATATTATGAGACAAAAAATAAAATAACACAATACATATTAAAATACATTATACAAAATATTACTTATAAAGTCAAAGAGGAAAAAAAAACACAAAAACAATAGTCGGATAGTCAGGTGGTATTATTCTTACGACAGAATTCTCGAACTAGTCTTTTAAAATAATTCTTGTTACTAGTTTTCTTGATATCAAGAGACAAGGCACTCCAGAGCAGTATAGACTGCACAGTAAAAGAGGAATTATAGAAACCACTCCTATGTGGTGGAATACGAATTTTAAGACAATTTTGGGAACGGGGAACTCTATCGTTAGTGGAATACAAATATTGAAAGTTATCCTTAAGATAAGAGGGAGAATTGGGGTCATTTAAAATTGAATGTAGTACTTGCAAAGTTCGGGAGCTACGCCTTTGACGAATAGATAGCCATTTAAGCTTAGATCGGTACTGGGAAATATGGTCATACTTACGTAAGCCAAAAATGAATCTAATGCAATTGTTGAGAAGGCGCTCCAATTTATCGAGAAGATATTGAGATAGATCTGGGTAACACACATCTGCATAATCAATAATGGGTAATATCAAAGTCTGGATTAGCAGAAGTTTAGATTTAAAAGGCAGAAAGTTTTTGAGACGACAAAGAGAACGTAAGGTGGCAGTTACTTTACGGCTTGTTTCGGCAACTTGAACTTCCCAGCTTAAAGTATGGTCTATATGTAAGCCAAGATTTTTGACAGACTTACAAAATGGCAACAACGTGCCATTGTAAAATACGGGAGCAAGGTTATCGTTATTAATCTTAGCTAACATTCTGCTACTACCTATAACCATTGCTTTGCATTTGGTTGGGTTAACTAAAACACCATGTCTGTACGACCAATCTCTAATAGCGTCGAGGTTGTGGTTGAGTTTATGAATATTATCATTAAGGTCGTTAACACTAGATTGCACATAGAGCTGAAGATCATCTGCATACAGATGGTACGAACAGTTGAGAACTGAAGTGATAGAATTTATGAATAAAGAAAACATTAAAGGAGAAAGTATTCCGCCTTGCGGCACGCCTGTTTCAATGTCAGCCCATCTTGAGAACTCTTGTCCTAATCGTACTGATTGCTGGCGGCCGCGAAGATAGGATGAAAACCATTCCAAAGCTGGGATTGAGAATCTAAGATTAGTTAGGAAGGCTATAAGGATATCGTGGTCGACTGTGTTAAAAGCATTTGAAAAGTCAACAAGCACTACCACCGTAAGCTTTTGCTCATCCATTCCCATTCTAATATCATCTGTAACTTTTATCAATGCAGTGGTAGTACTGTGACCTGCACGAAAGCCTGACTGATATTTATTCAGCAGATTGTGTTTGGTTATGAACATAGAGACTTGCTTGTGAACACAGGCTTCCAGAACTTTAGATAGGTATGGTAATATTGAAATTGGTCGGAAATGGGTAGGTAATGAGGGATTAGGTATTTTAGGAAGTGGTCGCACAAATGCTTTTTTCCACTGAGTAGGATATTGACCTGAGTCAAGGGAATAGTTTATGATATGTGTGATTGCAGGCAATAGGCACTCAAGAATCATGGATACCATAACCTTACTAACCTCATCGCAACCCACGGCCTTGGATTTAATAGCAATACAGACTTCTGTATTTCATCCTCAGTCACAGGTAAGAAGTGAAAAAAAGGAATAGGAGGAGATGGCATGGATTTAATGGAAGCTATTGTCGTAGAACGAACTGTGGGATCCAAAGGAGAAGTAGAAATAAAGTGATGATTTATTTCATCCAGAGTGATTGATGGTCCACGGTCAGATGTAACGGCCTTACTAATACCTAGTGTTTTAAGAAATTTCCACATATCAGCGGTTGAAGAGTTTGCAATATTACTATGGATATAACGGCGTTTAGCATTTCGTACCATCTGATTGCATCTGTTTCTTAGCACTCTGTAGCGATCCCAGCTGTCCTGTGTACGATGCTTCTTAAATTTCACAAATGCTCGATCTCGCCTAGTCATTGCCAACCTTACGGTCTCAGTCATCCACGGGGCTGGTGAACGCTTCACTCTTACTTGATGTTTGGGAGCGTGTTTGTTGTACAGACCAAGAACTATATTATTAAGGATTGAGACTTTATCGTCAATACAAGTTGATTTAAATAAAGAGGTTAAGTCAATACGATGGGCGTCACTTTTAAGTTTATCAAAATCCATTCTGGAGAAATTACGAATGTATAGTACGACGGGATTGAGTTTAAGAGAAATCAGCTTATATGAAATATAAATAAGATCATGTCGTGAAAAAGCAGGAGCCGATAGTTGTCCGTGCTTAATGACATAATCGGGAGAAGCCGTGATAATATGATCAATCCATGAGTCATCAGTGTCAATATTGTGGTGAGTTGCCGCTAAGGGGAGAATTTGGAGATCGACTGACTCTATGATTGACCGAAATTTTTGAGAACGAGAAGAATTTCTCAACAAATCGGTATTGAAATCACCCATTATTATGCAGTGCATATACTCAGATGAAGTGGAAGTGAGGGCGCTTTCAAGAGCGTCGAAAAAATTAACAGTAGGTGGACAGTATACTACCCCAAGAATTGCCTTTACACCTTTGATATCAATTTCCAGAAACAGAAACTCCGGTGAGGCAGAATACGCAGATGGAGAAGCTAAAATTATTTTATAAGGGATGTTTCCTCTAAGGTATATGGCAACACCACCTCCTCCTTTTTCAATTCGGTCGTTACGCACAAGAACAAAATTATTTAGAGGATATAAGCTGGACATTAATGATGGTTTTAGCCAACTTTCTGATACTATAATTGCATGAACACAATCTATAGAAAAACTTCTTCAAAATAAAAATAGTGACTTGGAATGCTTTGAGCATTGACATGATATATATTAAGCAAGTTTTTACAAGGAGTAAATAAATTGATTAGCTCATCGCGAAGGGAGGGCATACTATCACTACCATCACAAGACTCGAACGAGATATCTGAATCATGGGCAGAATAAAAAGATTTATCATCCGACATATCTAACATTAATAATAGAGATATAAGAATAATAAATTTTAAATAAAAAAATAATATAATAATGTGTTATTAAATAATAAAATAATATGTTATTATTGTTAGACTAACTACAAAATACGACTCAATACATATTATACATCACCCAACAGTTGACTGATTGCAAAGGAATATCTAAAGCTTACAATGATAATAAGAATTAAAAAAAAGCAATTAACACTAACCTACTTGATCAAAGCATAATAAGACAAAAATTTACTGTTAGTTAATCACTAAGTTAGTCACTTAATTAACAAGATAACTTAATAGATACTATTTGACAACAAGATTCACCAAAACAAACAGTAATGCAAAAAGAACATATTTTTAACGGTGTGATACAAAAGAACTTAAATTTTGCTAACATAGCAGCAAGAAGGTACCACACAAAAACAACAACAAAAAAAAAACAAAGGAATACGATTAAGTTTCGAAATACAAGATCAATAATGTACAATTAGTTTTCAGACACAGCTTATTCTATTCTTTATACAAAAGCTTACTCCATAAACATAGTAATTATACATATACTCTTTGTGTCGAATTGTCACTATTAGATTATCCGCTGTATGTTTGTTTTATAATCAAGCAAATAATGTAAATAATATAATTACCGTCAACAAATGATAACAAACAATGTCAACAAACAAATGGAAAACCAAACAAACAAAAAAAAATACAAAAAAAGGACTTAAGAACTAAAGATAGAATACAAACTGCCGATTTTATCTATTTTTCCAAAAAAAATTGTAATTTTAGTCTGATCTTATGTTTACAATTTGATAAAATTTCAAATTACTGATCCTCAACATGGCTTCCTTAAAAATAGGTCCACCGCTACTTTTAAATTACCTTCACGAATTATATTATTCAACATGTAGATCAGGGTTCTCAAGTTGATGATACCTATATTAATTTTAGCAAGGCATTTGATATAGTTGACCATGAGATACTTTTGACGAAATTAAGAAGTTGTGGTGTTGGTGGTTCTATTTTGGATTGGTTTAGATCTTATTTAACTCTTCGTCTTATGTAGTTATTAATGAAAGCTAGTCTAAAGTCATTTAAGGTAACCTCGAGCGTTCCTCAAGAGTCTCATTTAGGGCCCCTTTTGTTTCTAATTTTGATTAACTCAGTGACATAATGTCACTGAGTTAATCAAAATTAGAAACAAAAGGTTTACCTGTATGCTAATGATTTGAAATTAGCAAGACCCGTTAGATCGTCCGAACTGGAAAAATTATTTAGATAGCAAACAATCTGGCTTAGTTTAAAAACCTATTGGCTCTTATCACCAGTTATACGGTGTGATAGTTGCCACTTCCACATCAGTAACTGTCATTACTGGACGCAGATCTCTCTCCCTCCCTCAAGGAATAGCACTTAATTCGATTCTAATTATATTATTTAAAATGAAATTTCTATTCTTAAATTATTATGTAAGTATTTTAAGCCACCAAAACTTCGCTGAGTAACCTACAAGGCTAAGCACATATGCGTGAATATTATATGAGAAAATTTATACTAGATATAAAATGTGTATGTGTTTTACTCGGTGTAGTTTTGATGGTCTAAAAGATTCATTTTCCAATATCTGCGTATCACCCGTGTCATTATCATTACAGCCGTCCACAAGTTTCCCTTTGCATTTTCTATCGCATCTACCATTGATTAATTCCAGCCAACAAATTTAGATACGTGGCGGTCCACCACTGTGCGTTTCACTAGGAGTTTTCTTCCTCGCATAAACTCCGAACCGAAAAAAAGTTCATTACTGAATATAGACCTCAACCAAGAGATGCCACAAAACACGGTCCTAACTACCTTTACTGCGTTCATCGACTTTCTGCAGGTCTTACCAGGTCGTCACTCCACATAGGGAGGGCGGGTTTGCCCTAAACTCTAGGTTGCTACTTAAGAACCTTTCTTCTTCATCAGTCATCAGTTCTTCTAGCTATGGCTGGCTACTATATCTGATTATAAAGCATCATATCTTACGCTCAGATCGTTATTGTAATCGTCTTCTTCTCTTAATATAATCCATACCATCTGGATGCTTGGCGGTCCACCACTGTATGTTTCACTAGGAGGTTTTTCCTCGTACGACTGCTCTGTGGAATCGTTTATCACCTGCGATTTTTCTGGACCGATACCACTCAGGGACCTTCAAGAAAAGAGCTTACTCCGTTCTAAAAGGTCTTCAACGCACCTGCAATTCCCATGGTGTTGCAGATGTTCATGGGCGGCGGTAGTTACTTACCATGAGGTGAGCCGCTCGTTTGTCCTCTATACTATAAAAAATATTAATGGTTTTTAAGTTGACGGTTAAACGTCGACTGGTAGTTATTATTTGAAAGACTATCCTTTAATTGTGAGGCTGTGCAGGGGTGTGCATCTTGCAATGAATCTAATGTTGTTTCACATTATCAATCTGTGAGATTTAGACTTGACATATTTGTATCTCAGGGATTGGTGACATCTTTCTAGATACATAAACTTGGAAAGTAAAGCATTATCTAAATGCCCAACATTTACATTTTTAGTCACTTACTAGAAATCTGTACTTAACATATATACATACAAGAACTACACACTTTAAGTGTACGATATGTTATTATTAATTTTCTTAGTCAAAATAGACTTTAATATAACGTGAATATAATAATGTTGAGTGCAACGTGTATTTATATATTTATATATACATACACGGTTTTAATTCGGTAAAAAGCCCGTATATGGTTAAAAGCTATTAGGTACGCCGTCGTAGAGTCTTTTTGAAGAGGCCGCATTAAAGTTATTGTGTCGTTTAATAAGCGACATTAGTCTTATGCTGTTGACAGCGTTTTCAATAGAGGCCTTGGTAAGTTATGTACATTGTATTCGATTTATTATAAGCATGACCTGTGAGGTCGCGTCACTTAGAATCCAGTTAAATCGGCTTGTACGCATAATTTTGAAATTCTCTTGGTCAATTTTGACAACTTACTAGCACGTAAATCATCTGTAGTTGTTTTTTTTATAGGATAGGGTGACAAACGAGCACACAGTCCACCTGATGATTGGCTGCTTTGGCTCATAGGTATCATCATCTATCCTCGATTACGAATCAAAATGCAGATGCATTGTCATCCGTAAAGACTAAGATAGAATGCCTCGTTTCAAGAAAAATGGTGTTCGGTTCTCTACACTCACCATACGAAACACAGCAGCGTTAAGCTGCTATTTTATGTTGATATTCTGTGAGAGCGTGGTCCCTCCACGTTCGAACCGACCCATTTGTGCTACAACTACACTCCTAATATAGCTGCAGCATGGCTCTACCACGTGTTTACTCTGCAGGACATCTTACATGTGTGATGGCGGCGCAAGAGAATCTATCATCTCCTTTCATCCCATGGGATTCGTAAGAGACAACTATGAAAAATTCCAACAAGATCTCATGGCTTCGGTTAAATGGCGGTGTAACTGTCTTGTTTATGCCAGACCTAGTTTAGTTTTCTTCCACGTACAACCTCTCTGTGGAATAGTTTACCACCGGCAATTTTTCCGGACCGATACGACCTGGGGACCTTCAATAAAAGAGCTTACTCCTTTCTAAAGGGCCGGCAACGCATCTGCAATTCCCCTGGTGTTGCAGTTGATCATGGGCGGCGGTAGTCACTTAATATCAGGTGAGCCACATGCTCGTTTGCCCCCTCTTCTATAAAAAAAAACCTAAATGCCCAGACCGGCAACGTTAGTAACGTAAAAGTTAAAAGAGGATATTATTGTTCTTTGTTGCAGTTGGTTGCGTCCATGGTCTGTAGTAGCCCTTTACCACCAGGTGGACTGTAAGTTGGTCTGTCTTTTAAATTTTATATAAGAGGCATTCCATCTTAGTCTTATGGGGTAACAACGCATCTGCATTAGATTCTTAACCGAATAGATCTTAATCGATGATAAAATGGCTATTTGCTCGTTTGTCACCCTTCCAGTTACAGTTTATCAAAAGGTTCGGTAAGTAGTTATATGTGGTACAACCACTCTGCATATATTAGTTGTAGCACGAATTGGTCGGCTTGACCGGGGAAGGACCACGCTCTCACAGAATACCAGCATAAAATAGTAGTTTAATACTGCTGTGTTTTGTATGGTGAGTGTAGAGATCTGGAGAGCCTCTTTTAGTTGAAACGAGGCATTCGATCTTAATTCTTAGGGCTGACAACGCATCTGCGTTTTGATTGTTAATCGAGGATAAATGTAGATGTCTATGGGCCACAGCATCCACTTACCATCAGGTGGATTGTGTGCTCGTTTGTCACCCTTATTCCATAAAAAAAGACAGTTGCTACTCCTATAGATTGCCCCTACGCGCCAATCTATAGGAGTAGCAACTGTCTTTTTATAAGTAGGCGGGAGTTTTTTTTAAGTTCTTATTAGGAAGACGCTCCTGCCCATCTCATTTTGGCATGTTGGTCTTACTATAATAATAATAATAATATTCCACAACTATCACACAACGCCATCTAGTCCCAAGCTAAGCAGAGCTTGTGTTATGGGTACTAGACAACTGATAAACATACTTATATATTTCTAAATACATAAATATTATAGATAAACTACACCCTGACACAGAAGAAATGATCGTGATCACACAAACATTTGTCCTGGGTGGGAATCGAACCCACGACCTCCGGCATAGCAGTCAGGGTCACTAACCACTAGACCAACAGGCCTGTCCGAACTATATTTTATAATGTTTTTTATTAATATTATTATTTTATGTGTGAAATTCAAAATTGTAAATTTACATTTACAATGTCGTGCCGGGGTAAGATTATCCACTATCCCATATCATCCCGTTGACATCCCGTCTACCAAGCAATGCTATCACAAAGTGCCTCTTACGAAGCAATCTACTGGGAGCCTTATGTTCAACAGTGGGCATTGATAGTCTGTATTGAATGAATGACGTTTATAAAAGTTACCTCTTTTTACTCACTTTAATAAAAAAACGTTCTTTGAAAAGTAATTGGAATAATATTTTAAGTAGATAACAAAATCGCAGCACTACTTAGGTATTCATACATTTAATATATTGCTGCAATTTGGTATCGAAGCACGGTAACCGACGTCTGTTTTATCGATACGTGTCACTGAGCGAGTATTTTTCAATCCCATATAATAGTGGAACAGGGAGGAGATATGTACATCGACAGGCCGACGTAATGAGGCGGGACCACCACGCGGGGCAGATAGCGCATGCGTCGCCAGATGGGCCCGAGATTAGCAGATCTGTTGCGAGACCACACGTTGGTCGCAGGTAGCCCGTAATTCAATTCAGATTGTCATCGTCCCGATGACACGATAGCCCGCTAACGAAGCGAAGATGGAACGTCACACCAGTAGCGGAGTAACGGATATTTTGCGCGCATAAGCAAAATTATTGAGTAGACTTTTAAATTGGGAAATTAATATTCCGGATGATTTACATCAGCTGTTAGGATAACATTAATGATCTTTAAGTAATTTTCAGTATTTTTCTAATCTTATTCATATTTATTGTAGGTATTGATTTTATTCGAAATTTTTATTATTTTATTTGCCTTACTTACCTTTTGTTACAATGTTGTTATTGAAAAAATAATAATTAAGGTAGGTGTTCTTTATCTATTCTCATATATCACAGGGAGGATATAAGCCATAGGTGCCATGCTTGTAGCGTGGTAACCCGCCTGGGTTTAGCAAATACAGTTCTTATTATTATTGTCGAGTTATCAGGAAGATAGTGCTGCCATCTCCGGTTTCTATTTTGTTCTGTCACACATATAATACATGAAATATAATGATATGATGTGGATATTCTTAAGCGGCCACAGCATGGCCATGAATAGTGTATTTATCCTATACTATTAAACGAGCAATTCTTGTATATATATATATATATATATATATATATATATATATATATATATATATATATATATATATATGATCGGGATCTCGGAAACGGCTCCAACGATTTTCGTAAAATTTAGTGTCCAGAGAGTTTCGGGGATAATAAATCGATCTAGCTATGATTTATTTTTAGAAAATGTCTTTTTGTCCGTGTTTTTAGGCAATGAAAAACTGCTACAATATCGTTAGAATAAGAAGGTAAATTTTGACGGATTGTTAGTGATTATAAATAGCTTAATTGGTATAATGGTCGGTCACAGAATCGCAAAACCCCGGTTCGAGCCCAGACCGACCGACCGACTTTTTTTAACTTTTTTTTCACGTTCCTTTCTTTTTTGAGAAAATCTATTTTTTCGAGCCCTTTTTTAATATTTAAAAAAAACACGAAAATTTAAATTAAACAAATTGCACTCACGATTTTTTTATTCAAATAATCAGTTCAGTTTTTTCTGTTATGTCGCTAAGATCAAAAAATATTATTCGTATTTCATCAGTATGTAATTTGTATCTAAATGTAATTTCCGAAACACACGAATTAAAAAAAAACCGAGCGAAAAATACCGCGCAAAGCTCGGTCAACCGGGTACTAGTATATTATACTCTGCTATCAGTTTTTACGTTTATTCATGTTTGAAATAATCAATCAATAAAATAGTAGAGATTTGAAATTACATATATAAATTTCTAAAATTATTCGTTACTTACTGTTAAAACATAGTTATCCGTGATTCTTATGTAACAGATTTATGTAGAATTTCAGGATAGTTTCTCATTTAATGATTTCTTATATTCAAACGCGATAACACTATAAAATCCGCAAAAGTAATTTGAATCAAAGTTTCTTATTTATTTCAGTTTTAATGGTGGTCATATTAGTTTTTATAATATATTTTATTTTAAAGCATGATAAAAATCTACATGGTAGTTCCATCATTTTTCACATTACGCAAAGAAAATTCGTTAAAATTAATTAAACATGTGTAAATTTTTAGTAGGCAATAACTAAAGATGTTATTATGCAGCGCTCCAATTGTATCGTGTTCTACGTTCAGTAAATTAGGTTAAATTTTGATTATCTAAATTTCTATCGTGTTAGAGGCACACTGCAACTACAGTATGGTTGCAGCATAAATGAGTTGTTTTTGCTAAGGATGGAACTTAGACTTAGTCTTTAGGGGTGACAACACTTCTACATCTCGACTATTCACCAAGGATATATGTTGGTGTCCATGGCCAATAGCACATATACCTACCATCGGTTGGACTGTGTGCTAAATTGTCATCCTTAGTTTTTTTTTAAACGTATCATTATTACGTGTCACGTTGTTTTTCCGCGATGCACTCCTAAACTACTTAACCGATTTTAATCAAATTTGCACACCGTGTGCAGTTTGGCCCAACTTGAGAGATAGGATAGTTTTTTGCCCATGAGTGACCCACAATTTGGTTTTGCGAATTTAAGGATTTTTAACTGGACATGACAAAGGACAGAACAACGTCTGCCTGGCAAGCTAGTATGTTTAGATACATAATGTAGGTATCTTAATTCTTCGATGTGATAATTTCTACATATTGTATGCTTAATTTTCAAGTCACATGCAAAGACATGGTAGATAGCTATTCTTGAAAACCTTGTTATCCTTGAATACTTATAATATACGATAAGTTGAATGAGATGGTGAAGTATTGTTATGTGTTCTAATTATGATTTCTTACTAACGTTTTTTTTTTAAATTTGTGACTAAAGTTTTGTAGCATTACACAGAGAAAAGAACAATTTGTGCCAAATTACTGAGTTTGTCCTGAATGTCATTTGGCAGACCTCTATAGAGTACTTGAGCTTTTCTAGCGATTAAATGAAAACAAATGATTAAAACGTTAGTTGCTGACGTAAAAAAAAGGCTTTTAGGCAATACCTAGCTAATTTTCATGAATTTATTAAGTTTTATTTTAATTTTGTTTGAGGATTATTTAAAAAATGGATTAATTGACATAGTATATTAGGTGCATATTTATAACAATAAAAACGTAAAAACTAAAGCTATCGTACTCGTAATATGGTCGTTTTTTACGTTTCAACTAGCGATGGCAGAATAAAAGTAATGGCGGATTTCTACTAATCTTGGCGATTTCTCTGTGCTTTAACCATATACCCCTATATAACCTCTGGGCTAGAAAAGAGCCAGCCTTTCTGTCGTCTGCGGTATCGATCGATCTCGTATAATTAGCCTTAAGAAAATAACAGTGTAGTCCGCACTGACCACCATTTTAAAAATCTGTATTCATATCATGGTCTCCCTCACAACTCAGTGTCAAACTTATAATTCAAATTAACGCCTGAATGGTCAGCATATAAATAGAACAGTACCCGCATCAATGTGACGGCTGAGTCTGTGCGACCACTAGAAATCTCGGCAAGCCGACCGCACATACCAGCCTCGCTCCAACCGCGGACATTCTCGAAGAAATTCCTAGTCGGACCCAATAGATTATATCTATCTCTTTCCTTTAAACGCTTCCGAGCATGATCTAAATCGGAGTAATGAGTAGTGTTTGATACTTATACGTTTATCACTTTTTACTTTTATTCATATCCACGTTTCTAACTCACTTATTCGATGAAATTTTCACCACTTCAAAAGTGAGTTAAACTAAGTTACATTTTTCTATAAGTATATCATCATCACCGTTGTATTTCTTGCTGACTTCGAAAACATGAAGAAGTTTTACAATTCGACTGAGTGTTTTATTTTTTAGGTATGTTGCGCTAAATTTTCGACAATTGTGAAGTGATTTTAATTCAATAAGTCATGAGAAGTATCCCGTATTAATTTGTAGAAAAACTTCATAAAAATATGGGATGACGTTTGCAATGTAATTATTTCGTCGATATTTATATTGTGATATTTCTAAATCATGAACCGACGGTGAAAAAATATTCACTATCCCACATCATCCCGTGAGTGTCGTAAGAGTCTGAAAACGGACAGTAGCATCTCCCTAACACCAACTCAAAATAATAAACTGCGGTTGCCAACCCGCCCCCCAAGCGTGGCAACTATGGCAAACTCCTAACTACGAAGCAATCTATGTAAAAGTTGCCATTGCAGCCTATGGAAGTCTTTATAGGCTGTATAGAAAATTTCTTTGCCCACTTAAAATGGTAAAAGTAACAAAATATAATAAAATGTAAAAGCCAACTTTAAATAAATAAAAGAAATTTAGAAGGTCAAATTCTGAAGTCGTGCCTTAAGTCTTCATTTCTATGTGTTATGTTTTGGCAACGACTTCAAGTCGAGAAATAATTTTATTATAAATTACATTTATTTACTAAAAATATTTTACGCCCTGTCCTTTAAGAATGTTCTGTTTTTTTTCTTTAGGCAATAACAGTTAACCGCATATTAGGAAATTCTTTCATACACACATTTATTTCATCTTAAGCTTTGATATTTTATACAGATGTATGTATTCGTATTTGTATTCCATAACATAAATACTTATTCTGTGCGGAATACGAACATGCAACCCATGCATGGTCTGTGCTGAGGAAACAAAATTTTTTTTTATCCAACGTTTAAATTATTTTTGGATGAAATCTTTCAAACTTTTAATTAAAATCATCTGGGTCTATAGTACAATATATAGCTTGTACCTAATAAATATAGGTTCAAGTAGACGCTTTCGGCGTTGAATCCATCACTACTTTTCATACGTGACTATGATGCCAAAACGATCTTATGTCTTTCGATTGGTGGCGGCATACATATCTTGTTTACGTCAGGCGTAAAATGACCAGTAACAGCAAAGAGGCGTTGTTGGAATATCCACTATCCCATATCGTCCCGTAGGTGTCGTAAAAGACGACAGAGGGAAAGTTAAACAGGATATGGCCAGTAGCATTTTCCTAATAACAACTTAAAATACTAAAAAACTGCTGTTGCCCAACAACATCCCAAGCGTGGCAACTTTGTATCCCCCCTTATGAGGCAATCTGTGAGGGAGGCCTATGTTCAGCAGTGGGCTTTTATAGGCTGTATTGGAATCATGGAATGGGAAGAAACGTGAATGGTGCGAGGCATCTGGTAGTGCGATGGTAGTGGTGGTTCTTGGAGTAAGACTCTGGAACTCCTTACCCCAGTCCATTAAAAGTGCTCAATCTTTAAATGTGTTCAAGAAAAAAATTAAGGAACACTATTGGTCTCTTTAACTCCTCTCTCTTCCTCCTCTTAGTTATGGTCACTAATATACCTTGAGTATGTTGTCATTTTATAGTATATAAGTTGTATTTTTTTTGTCTAATTTAGTGCACCCTACCCAATAATCTTATTTTATTTTTATTAATTTCCTCTTCTGGGTTTTCTGGAAGAGATTGCTATGTAGCAATAAGACCGCCTTTTGTTTATACCTCATTATTTGTTAATTATTATTTGTTATATTTATGTTTTATTGGTGTACAATAAAGAGTATTGTATTGTATTGTATTGTACGATCACCGTTCCTGCCAAGCCTGTGACGATTGGGGCAAGTTCGCTTCACAATGGTAGTGGCCCATGTGTAACGGTGGAATTTTATTGGCTGATGATAAAGAAAAACTACCTTGTAAAAAAATACCAAAAAACTCAAAGTTGTACAAGAATTTTAAATTCTGAAGTCGGTGTTACGATCGGTATAGAACCAAAGCTCCGACTTCATATTATAAAATTATTTCATTCTTATCAATTCTTTGATATCGCATTTTACACTTTATTATAAGTTATTTTTCGAGTGGATTATGAAAGGACAAAGTTAATGTCAATTTCAATTCAAAAAATTACATACCTTTTTGGCATCCTCAGTGTTGGAATTTTGTCTCCAAGTTTGTATGGGACTATCCTAGAAGTATAAACAATTACTTAAAAAATAATTATCTAAATCGTTTTACAATTCATGGAGTTATCGTTTAACATACATATAAAAAGACGTAAAGTGCAGTGGCGGTGTAAGAATATCCATTATTATTCCATATCATCCCGTGGGTGTCGTAAGCGGCGACAGAGGAAAACAAATCAAGACATGGGCAGCAGCACCTTTTTAATAACGATTAAAAATAAAAGTAAACTGCGGATACCAACCCGTTTGCCAAGAGTGCAACTATAGCAAATATCCCCACTATAAGACAATCTATGTGGGAGGAATATGGGCCACGTTCAGCAGTGGACTTTAATAAACTGTAACGGTAACGGTACACTAAATAAAAAAATAAAAAGAAACATAAAATCGAATTATTAACCTCCTCTTTTTTTAAGTTAGTTGAAAAAATGTTATTTAACATAACAATTTTGGAATCGGTTTGGTTTGGTTATTCGTGTACCATAAAAACTGAGAATTATGAAGAGCATTCTCAGTCATGGTAATTTTATAAAATTTTTAATAGCCTTGGACTCATTTATGTACACCGAAAGCAATTTCCTCTGAAGAAAATTAAGAAATACATTTTGGAATTACTTTAGGACGCTACAATGGCACTAGTTTTATTATAGGTTTTTGTTGAAAACCGTTGATTTCAAAGCTTCAATTTATCATTTGAAGGTCGCTAAGAGACATTCGTGTTCTTTAAGTTAAGAAAATGGCAACCGAAAAGAAAAAGCTTTTCTGTACATAGCTAAAACCATTAAATGGATATTCATTAGACATAAACTAGCGACACGCTCTGACTTTGCCTTGATAGAATCTATTTACGTGGCGACGTTTAGATTACGTGATAGATTATGGTTGTATCACAAATTAGTCGGCTCGACTGGGAAGGAATAAAATAAAAACGGAGTATAATAGCAGCTCCATGCCGCTGTGTCTCGTATGGTGAGTGTAGAGGGCAGGTCCTCAGGGGTTGCAACGCATCTTCATTTTCATTCTTAATCGAAGATAGATGTCAATGTCTATTGGCCACAGCATCCACTTACCATTAGGTGGACTGTGTGATTGTTTGTGACTCTTATTCTATATAAAAAAAAAGATTTACGATACTCAAAGACCATTTATTTAACAAATTAACCGGTTTTTTTCTTCAAAAAAATTTCTTCAGGCTTCTCAGGTGAAATATAGTGTGGACTTCTGACATTACTCCTTACCTGTTCATAATAATCGGTTAAGCCATCTCAATGATTAGCCTAGTCAGACAGACAGACAGAAAGACAAAAAAATGTAGAAATGGCTGTTATTTATAGCATTGGATGACAAATGAGCACACAGTTCACCTAAAGGTAAATAGATGCTGTGGCCCATGGACATCCACATTTATCCTTAACTAAGGATCAAAATGCAAATGCGTAGTCATTTCTGAGGACTAAGATGGAATGCCTCGATTCCATCAAAAAGGGTCTCCGGTTCTCTACACTCACCATACGAAACACAGCAGCATTACGCTGCTATTTTACGCTGGTATTCTGTGAGAGCATGGTCCTGCCCCAGTCGAGGCGACCCATTCGTGCTACAACTACAATATGACTGCAGCGTGGCTCTACCACGTGAAAATGTATTCATGTTTGATGGACCACAAATCCTCGCTAAATAACACCGATTTATTACAAAGATAATCCGCGGGGATATTGAAGTCAAGAAATATCATAATTTAAATAGACAACATTGCTTGGTGCTAGCATTTTCTTGGTACTCTATAACTTTAATTTACTATACGTTCATACTGCGTAGAACGGAGCAAACATAAATAATTCCAATCTTAAGATAGCCGTGGTTAACTCCGTGACCATGGGCGTTGTAAATTACTCGAAACGTCGGGAATATAAAATAAGTTAATATACGCGAAATTCGTAAAAGATAGTTTAATTTAAATGTGTTCGCGTAAACGTTAATACAAAAATTACAAATAAATAACAGAAATTATTACAAAAAAGAAACATGCAGTCGAAACGAAACATTCTCCTCTTTCTGAAGTCGGTTTAAAAAGCAACCTATTGTTTTTGCATCAAACTGAAGTCTACTTACTAATAGAAATCATATTATATAAAAAGAAAAATATGTATTGTTGGCAAGGAACGCTCTAGATTCTCTTATTGCTTAGGCGATATATTGAATACTAGAACAAAACAGGCAGGCATAGAAATTTTAAAAACGCTTATTCATGACTTAACGGTATGCAATTAACCACCTGAGCTCAATAGTAGGAAATTATTTTGTTATTACTGGACACTTCAATTTCATTTATTATGTACAGATGGGCCAAACAGTATACTTAACCGACGAGCATTTATGCTTAGGTTAGGTACCTACCTATGGACGTGAAGGAGGCGAGAAAGGTGTGTCCGGAGCGTGCCAAATGAAAGTCTGTAGTCTCTGCCTACCCCTTTAGGTGACAGGCGTAAGCGTTAATGTTATGTTCAAATAATTTATATAGTTTTTGCTTTCCCTAAAATCAATAAAGATATATTTTTAATAAATTCTAGGGTAGAAGTTTTTTTTTAACACTGCCCGCTCTGTGTAATAAATGCAGTAAAATTACTTTTGAATTGAGTGATCATGCCCATAAAATTCTTAAGAAACTGATAATCATATTCAGGGACAACCTAGCAAATATATGGGACTACTCAGGTGGAAATACCTTTTTAGAAGTGTCTATGTCATCTTATGCATTTAATAACGTTATTTAAAAAGTTTAAATGTTTTAATATCATAAATCACAAATATAAATCGGATACAATCATCACTGCTACCTTATTAACTTGAAAACGTCTTCCAATGCTGGTGGAGAGTTTCGAAGATAATATAAGGTTACCCCATGTTACACCTCTCAGCAGTTAGATAGATTTTGTACTTTGGTTTTGTAATCGTAATTTAAAAGTACGCCATCGCAGCCCTATTACACAAACGCTTCAGGACTTCGGTACAGTGACCATTCAAATTGGCACCACTGAAGGTACTGGAGCACCGCCCAAATTTCGAATTAATTAAAGGCTTATAGTCAACATAAACAAGACGAAGTGGGAATTTGTACTTTTAGTTCTTCTGTACGATTTCCGTAGAATATGTCTCTAATACTAAAGTGATTTCGGAAACTACGTTTTTCGGGAGGCTGGATCTCGTGAAGTCTGCATGCGAGACTATTCGTTATGACTCTCTAAACAATTAGAAGACGCGGCTAAGAAGGGAAATCGGTATGTGGTATGGTATCGTATATATGTGATATCGTATAGTGTAGTTCTCCAATAGTGTGTTGTCTCCCTTCTTGACGAACAAGACTACCTACTCCTGCTCCACCGGGCCAGCCATTCTATTCTCACTCAGACTGAAGTCCAGGATCTCATCGAAATAGTACATAAAATATAGGTTTTCATCACCACTGAACTAATATATGCAAAAAACATACCATACACTATAGGTATATTAATAATTCATGATATAATAAAATAAATAAAAAATAATATAGTTACTGGAAAAGAAAGCCCAATTCCTTTGAAAAAGTTTCCTTTTTAGAAATTGCTTTTACGCTACGTTTTGTAATTTTTCTTTAGATTGATGTCTAGTTCCATTGCTAAATAAGGATTATCTTAATAAATTAAAATATATTATAATTAATATTTTTTTTCCAAATTGTATATTTTTTACTATTTAATTTACATTGTACCATGTTATCTCTATCTACAGCCTTAATAAATAGATTTATACAATTTCCAAAACCGGAAAAAGAAAAGAAGATTTCATAAATTCTTACGTAAATACTTATATATATATATATAACCTTAAATTTTATATATGATAAAAATTATTTAAATTCTATATTTTTACAACTAATGTTCAGTGATCTAAGCCTGATTCAAATAAGTTATAAGAATTCATCGCGCTGGAAATACATTAATCCTGAATCTTGAAATTTGAAGAATTATTAATGGTTAATAATTCAATTTAATTGAAAAATTCATGAAAGACATGAAGTGTTTGGATTTATTTTTGGCAAACTTAATATTTTATTACGCCACATTGCTTTAAAATAAAATTAAACATTTAATAAAAAGTGAAAAACGACTTTAAAAACCAACAATAAAACCATATTTACTTAATAGCTTTTGAAGTCGGGGTTTTAATTGGGTTTTAATTATTTGATGTTCTAGCGCCGATTTTAGAAGCTATAAGGTGGAAATTAATAAGAAAAAAGAGAAACCTCTTAGTTTTTTATAAATGGTTTTTACTTTTTATTTTTCTACGTGGTTGAGCCATGTCGCAGCTATATTACTGCTGTAGCACGAATATGTCGGCGCAACCGGGGTAGGACCACGCTCTCACAAAACCAGCGTAAAATAGCAGTCCAATACTGTTGTGTTTCGTATCGTGAGTGTAGAAAACAGGAGACATTTTTTACTGGATACGAGGCATTCTATCTTAGTCTTCAGAATTGACAACGCATCTGCATTTTGATTCCTAATCGAAGATAGATGTAGATGTCTATGGGCCACAGTAATCACCATCAGGTGGGCTGTGTGGTTGTTAGTCACTCTTATTCTATTTTTAAAAACTAACGTTTTTTTTTTAGTTTTATTGGGCTAAGGAACATTAACCACATTAACCTATTTTCCCATTCTAAGGGTTGAATTTTTTCTTAATAAATATATAGGACTGCACTTGAAGTAACTTGTATAATAAAAAATATAAATTTGTTTAGCCATTTCTGAGAAATTAGTCAATATAGTTACACAAAAAAACATACATTTTTTTATGGGAGAGAGGGCAAACGAGCATACGGTTCACCTGATGGTAAGTGATTACCGCCGCCCATGAGCAACTGCAACACCAGGGAAATTGCAGGTGCGTTGCCGGCCTTTTAAAAAGGATTTTTTTTGCGCCCGAAGCAAATATGGGCAACCCTCCGGAAAGCGGGGGAGGGAGGCGGTGAATGCTCATAGCATACCACGCAGCCGGCTGCGTGGTTATGTGGAGACTTTTACCCACTAAACACCGCCTTTTAGGAAATGGCTTAACGATCTGACTAGAGATCTCTAAGCCGTATACGAACGCGACCCTCCTTGGCAGAAAGGAGGGCGCAGTTTAAAAAGGAGTAGACTCTTTTCTTGAAGGTCCCTAAGTCGCATCGATCCGGAAAAATCTCTGGTGGTAGTCGATTCCACAAGGAAGTTGTGCGAGGAAGGAAACTTCTTACATAAATAAGTTTACGAGTGTTTTATAGAGAAAGTATAATCTTAAAAATATATTGTGCCTATTTCATCAGCCAATATACATTACTTCTAAGTATAACAATAAAGAGGACATAACACAAAAACCATTATATAACCAACGTTTTGTGCATGGTTACTGACTGAAACGTAAAATTGTGTCTTTTATCTAAATTCTCATACCAGCGATATTGTTATAAAATAAACAGCTAATTTGCTAGCCGTAATTAATCACAACAAAAAAGGAAGCTCAGGCTCGTACACGTGTAATTATTATGCACATTAATTAACACACCGTGCGCTGCGAGGTTGTTACTACATGAATTATTCAAGTAGGTACGGTCCTCTGGCACGCAACATGCTACCTATTCAAAATGTTATATTAAAGTTAATAATTACTATTATATAGTTCGCCTAGTTATGTTTATTTAAAGGCTCACTTTTACCGACTTCAAAAAAGAGGAAGTATTCAATCAATCGTCTGTATGTTATTTTAGTTCTCTTAGAGTCTTTTTCGTCTTTTTTTTATTTGAAATCTGGTGCTTCTCGTATGGTTCCATATAAATTTAATAAAGATTTGACTAATAATTTTTGAGATATCCTTAAATAATGCGTATATAATTGATTCGAATGCATTGATTCGGTCGTATTGAAGTCTGTTGTACAACATTTTTAATTTTACCACTTGTTAAAGATAATGTTTCTAGAACTTTCATTTTTTTAAATTATTATGTATATAAGTAAATTTAGGTAATCGCTCATCTACCCTCAATCCCTGCTGAACTTTGGTCTCCGCTATAGTTAAGGATTTAACTTGGTGGGTTATGGCTAAATTGCTATGCATAGCAAAAAAATAAGACGTCCGATACTAAGATCGCTGAACCATCTTATTATCAGACGTCTTCAATCTTCGATTTTATTGCCTGTCGATAGTTTAAGAATTTATGTCATATAAATGTAAAATACCAATACGCTATATCTGAGAAAACAAAAAGTCGAGAAGTCGAACCAAAAAGATGAGATGGGGTTAGTGTACTAACTGAAACAAAATTCTCTAATGCTTTCATTATAGTGTGCATTATAAATTTTTATTTTATTTATTAAATTATTAATTACCATAATTTTAATCTATTATATATGAATGATGAATAATGGTCTCTTTAATTTTTAGACATAATTGTTATTTGTGCTTTACTTTAAAAGCTAGTAAAGGAACTAGAATACTCTTAATATATATAAATTACGTGTCACGTTGTTTGTCCGCGATGGACTCCTAAACTACTCAACCGATTTTAATCAAATTTGCACACCGTGTGCAGTTTGGTGCAACTTGAGAGATAGGATAATTTTTTGCCCAGAATGTTTTTTGCGAATTTAAGAATTTTTAATAGGACATGACAAAGGGTCGTCGAAACGGGCAGAACAACGTCTGCCTGGCAAGCTAGTATATTATGTAAACTAAAATATTATTTATTCCTAATCTCTTTTTTATTTTACAGCTAACGGCACGTTTCAACCTGGAATGGAGCCGAAACGTCAAAGAACGGCGTATACTAGACACCAAATATTAGAACTGGAGAAAGAATTCCATTACAATCGTTACTTGACACGAAGAAGAAGAATAGAAATAGCCCACACTCTAGTCTTGTCGGAAAGACAAATCAAAATATGGTTTCAAAACCGACGGATGAAGTGGAAAAAGGATAACAAATTACCCAATACCAAAAATGTTAGAAGAAAAACAAATCCAGCCGGCATCACGACGACAACGACGAAAGGAGCCACACCAAAGAGTAGATCAAATAAGAATACAAATAACAACGATAAGAAGAAGTCAAATAGCAATGGACGGCCAGATAGCATAGAAAATGTTACTGATAATATTATGAATGACTTACACTGCGTCGGACCGCAGAACTTATCGCACGATTCTGCGATGAGTCCCATGACTCATGCGAGTAATCAAATGACTCCGGGACATCCCATGACAGCTCATCATTTGCATATGATGGGTATGCATTCAGGCATGGATGCAAGCATGGTTGCTAATCTATCAACTCATGGATCTCCAGTTGGGAATTCTGGTTGTGGCACAGGTATCAGTTCTGTCAATCCGCCTGTAATCAAATCTGACTATGGACTCACTGCCTTATAATCCGTGTAAATGTGTAGAAACTGATTATATTTTCATTAATGAACTTTCCTCGATTCTTACCATTCCCTTGTATCGATAAGGTGTAATAAAGTGATTTAAATTTGTATAACTTAAGATCTGTTTTAAGTTGTGTAACTAAGTATAGAATAACCAGTCATTAATGGATGTTTGCATAGCTAAGTGGAAACCTTTACAATGTCAAAAGTGTGATTATTTAGCGTAGGCTTAGAATTTTTGGATTTGTGCGTTTCCTTTAAGTCATTGTCCTTCCTCACATACCTGTTCCTTTTTGGCTCAGTAAAAATTATTTACATACTTCGTGTACATTACTAATCGTGTATATTTATGTTAGTTACCAATATACTAGATAAAGGTTAATGATTATGACTGTAAAATAAAGGAGAAAATTATTACGTGAATTCCATACATTGATTGGATTATTATGGTAGAACATAATTATATGTTATAAAGGTTACGGTTTCATAACGGCTTTTACCAGTAATTGTTTATAAATTTTATTGATCAAATTGTATTCTATTCTTTGGCTTAATTTTGGTAAAGAATTATTTAAAACCTAGGTTAGTTAATATTGTTTCATTAATCAATCAAGCAATAATATTGTTTAAATTATCAATTGACCATGCTTTCAAAACTGTACACGGTTATTAATTAACTTAAAATACAATATAGGCAATGACTTAGGTTTAGGTACAAATTGTGAAGTTTAATTTTAATGCAAACATGTTTGTTTTTAACTACAATAGAAAAAAATGTGAATATACAACCATTAAATATAATATTGTAATGAAAGCTTGTTGTAAATTGATTTATAACCCGATAAATAATCCATTTAAAATGTGTCCCAGGGTATAGAGAATCAATATAATTCCAGACTGTGATGCATTCCCACTTTATCCTTAGAAGTGACAACGCTAGGTTACAAACGAACGATTAAGTTTCTTTGTTTGAAGTTAGCTGTAGGTGTCCATGGACTGCAGCCACCAAGCATCAGGTAGACTATATGTTCGTTTGTTACTTCAGGTTAATTAAAAAAAATACAAGTACCTATCTGGAATGCCACGTAATCGATATTTGAATGATTTGGAATGCCAATACACGAGAGAACAATGAACTTAACGTCGCCTTCGAGCATTTACCGATCATCCGTAACCATAGCGTCGATATCATAACCTTGTGCGATTCGTATCGAGTGAAATGAAAGCAAAAATAGTAATGTATTCGTTCAATGTGAAGTCATCAATCAATGTCGTCGGCTCATTGTGTGGCCGCACGCAACGTGAATCTCCTACTTATTCCTTACACGAGCTCTGACGAATATCACAGCAGAGTGTTATCATTTCAATACAAAGCCAGCGACGTTACTTCGTGTTGTGTTGTGCCTTTTTACTTTATAAAAATCTAAATGCATTAGTGTGATAAATTGATTAAAAGAGATTTCTATAAATTTTTAAGAATATTTACTTATCACATTATTTCCAAAGGATTGTAAAAACTCTAAAATTCAATATTTAATTAATCTGTTCAAATTTATGGTCACGTGTCCCGATGGCCGAGTGACGTGCTTCAACATCATCATCATTACAGTTCTTCACAAGTTCACTGCTGGACATAGGCCTCTTCCAAGAAATGCCACAGAGCACCGTCCTAAGCCACCTGAATCCAACGAATTCCTGTATATTTTACCAGGTCGTCACTCCATCTAGTAGGGGGTCACCTTACACTTCGCCTAACGGTACGAGGCTGCCACTTGGGAACCTTTTTCCCCATCGGTTGTCGGTTCTTCGAGCTATATAGCCGGCCCATTGACACTTCAGCTCTATAATCCGTTGGGCTATGTCGGTCACTCTGGCTCTACTACAGATATCCACATTTATAAGTTTATCACGCAGAGAAACCCCGAGCATAGCCCTCTTCATAGCTCGCTGAGTGACTTTGAGCATCCTCATACGGCCAGCAGTGAAGGACCACGTTTCAGTTCCATAAGTCATCACTAGCAACACGTACTAGTTGTACAGTCTCTTTTTCAAGTTCTGAGGTATAGTTGACGAGAAGATGTGTTGTAATTTCACGAACGCTGTCCAGCCGAGTTGAATTCGTCGATTGACCTCTCGGCCGAAGTTGGACTTACTTAGTCGAACTATTTGTCCCAGGTAAACATACTCATCAACATCTTCGAGCTTAGTACTCCCAACAACTACCGGCATAGGTGTGACATGGATGTCACACATGATCTTTGTTTAGTCCAAGTTCATCTTAAGACCTTTTGGAGGCCCTATTGAGGTCATTGTGCATAGTGCTTAGGTCCTCCAGCGATTTTGCGATAAGGAATATATCGTCGGCAAATCGAAGGTGAGTGATGTACTGGCCATTGATGTTAATACCGTATCCTTTACAGTCCAGTAGCTCGACAACGTCTTCCAATGCAGCAGTGAAGAGTTTCGGAGATATTACATCACCCTGTCTTACACCTATCTGCAGTTGGATAGTTTTCATACTGTGTTTTTGAACTCGGGTAGCCATCGTAGCCCTGTACAAACACGTGCTTGTAGAATATTAATATAAAATCCTCAGACTATAATTAATGCAAATGGTAAAACCACACAAATTGATTAATAGCAGGTTTGATACAGGTTATTATGGTGTTATATTTATTTGCTGGTATTACGTTTATTATGACTAAGTGTATTCTTTCCACCTGGGAGTTCATCTGGTTAGGTACCAAACTCTTACCTATATCTGCCACTAAGTAGCAGTGATTGCATTAGTGTATTCCAATCAGAAGGGTGTACAAAGCCGGTGTAATCACAGGCTATGAGGTATTCTTAGTCGTCGAGATTTATACGTGGTAGAGTCACGCTGCAGCTATATTAAAAGTTGTACCACGAATGGGTCGGCTTGACCGGGGAAGGACCACGCTCTCACAGAATACTGTTATTTCAGAATATTGGTTTTTTGCATGTAGAGTGTATAGATCCGCAGACCCTTTTTTCTTTTATCTTAGTCCTCAGAGGTGACAACGCATCTGCGTTTTGATTCTTAATCGAGGATAAATGTAGATTTCTATGAGCCACAGCATCCACTTACCATCAGTTGCACTAATGTTCTCGTTTGTTACCTTGTTCTATAAAAAAGGGTAAATTCGGTTGCAGGTGTACACGGACTACAGTTGTCACTTACCAGCAGGTCGGCTGTAATTTTATGAAAAGGTTATAACTTTAGCTGCCAGGAGTTGAAAAATGTAGTAAGTTCCAACGCATTGTGGTCGCGGTATGGAGTATCCGTTAAAAAATTTCGTCCCGCGGGTATTGTGAGAAACGAATATGAGAAATTTCAAAAAGATCTTATAACTTCCATAGAGTACGGTAACGGTATAACCACACTGTTTACGCCAAATTTAAAATGCCAACAATGGCGACAGGGTACTGGAATAACCAATTCGTCTGCTGACGATGGCGATCCTGCCTGAAACGGAAGAGGCGTAATGTCCTGGATTTTACAGGCTTAGGATGGCAACATCATAATATTAATTATTTTTACAAGCTTAGGATGACAACATAAAATATTAGTTATTTTATACAGGCTTTTAAGATGGCAACATAAAAATATTAATTATTTTTATAGGCTTAGGATGGCAACATAAAAATATTAATTATTTTTACAGGCTTATGGTGGCAACATAAAAATATTAATTATTTTTACGGGCTTACGATGGCAACATCAAAATATTAATTATTTTTACAGGTTTACGAGGGCAAAATCAAAACATTAATTATTTTACAGGCTTAGGATGGCAACATAAAAATATTATTTATTTTTACAGGCCAAGGAAAAATATCATTGTGAAGTAGGAAATTGATATGAAGCTAAAATACGGAAAATACTTGTTCGTTAAACACTAAGATTAATTACGTCAACTTGTAAACATTTTTTACCAAATTATTTTTTTTTTTCATTCTACAAAAGACATTAATAAATAAATCTAGTGAGAAGTCCACCCATTCTTTCGGACTACGTTTGTTAGTAAAAGAAATTTTAGAACAAAGGACATAATCCTTTTTGCAACGGCGCGGCGAAAGAAAGGGTTAAAATTTCTTACAAATTTTGTTAAACGACAAAGAGCGTTATTGTTATGAAATTTGTATGCAAATAACAAGATTTTGCTACCGTCTACGTTTGATGGATTTATTGGGGATATTTTTGCCGAATGTTTGTTATTTCAACTATCCTTTGGGAGCTAATGGCTTTGGCTGTCGTTCCCCGGTAGCGGTTAAATTACAGTTAGTAGTCATATTTAGCTTTTTCTTTCGGCTTCTGTAAAATATCACCAGTTATTTTTTTAATAATGTTTATTTGTGTATCTCTATAAGCAGTCCACTGACGATCATAGTCGTCCCTCATATGCATATACCTTTTAACAGTCCACTGATGATCATAGTCGTCCCTCATATGCATATACCTCCCTCCTCCTCCCTCATATGCATGGACATAGTTGCACCGCTTGGCAAGCGCGTTGGCAACCGCAGTTCTTATTATTTAGAGTTGTTATCAGGAAGATGCTGCTGCCCTTCTCCTGTTTCACTTTCCCACTGTCGCCTCTTACTATACCCTCGGAACAATATGGGTTTGTGAATGTTCTTACACCGCCACTTCACAGTCAATTTGCGCATCTAAGTCACTTGTATTAATAGCGTGAATAATTTTTTAACATTATATTTACATTTTTAACATTTAATGATATGTAATAGGTAAAATAAATGAAACTCAATGTATTTTGTTTGATCATTTTTGCGTGTAAAATATATTCTGTACTTTTATCCTGGTAAAGAAAAAATGTAGTGTTTTAAAAAAAAAATATGAACCTACACTAGATGAATTAGGTGTAAAAATAACTTTATTGAAAAACTTAAATAATAAGTTGAACTTATAATATCGATTTATATTTAACAATAATTCCGTCGGTGTTTTTACTATAAGGTATAAGGAAAAAATTTCAAAAATATTGCAAAAAGATTGCGACTCTAAAATGAGTTTTTAAGGGCATTGAAAAACCGGCATTTTAATTGTCATCCCGTATTTACAATTTTGAAATAATTAAAGAAAACTTTCATCCGATTCTTTCAGAAAAAGATAAGAAAGAGAGAAAAAGCCTTATAGTACATAGTCTTATAGCACAAAGACTTATAATGCATAGTTACATACATAAAACTTAGGATAGTCAGTATTCATTGTGTATATTATGAGTAATCTAAACCAGCAGTGCGATTGTTCTTTGTTCTGAAAAGTTAGTGCTGTTAGCGTTTTGGCTTTTACATATTCGTCTGACTCAGTTTTATAAAAGCACGTCCATTCCGTGGTTCTGATCGTACAAGTCTGGAGAAACGGGGTTGGCTTAGTTTTGACGTTTGAAAACTTGGTTTCGTTGTCTAGCATATATTAGTAGCGATTATAAGCCGATTTCTTTTTAAAATACATTAATATCCAATTTTAATATTTAACATCTAATTTCTAAATACCCCGTTAGTCAAGTAGACATAAGCATGACTGCTGATTCTGTGTGTCGGTATGTGTCGGAAAAAAGCAGTTATTGGGTATTTCCGTCTAGAAATTCATGAAGGAGTTAAGTAGTCAGAAAGTTGGTGGTATTTTATCCTTGTGCCTCGAAACCAATTAAAGCCGTACTTAATCAGAGTTATACAATCGCATTGCAGATTTATATGGTAATAATAATTCAAATAAAGTAATCGTAAATTTGCAACATTACATCCTGTAGTGTCGTAAATTTCTTTCATGGGATGTTTTACGGTATAAGGAAGCTCAAAGTTGATCAGCAATATGTACTATGTTTAAAACTACTACGTGAAATTAATCTTTACATGAATATATTTGCTAAAGAACAAGATTAACTGGTATATTAAGCAATTAAAGAAAACTTGAAGTGTCCTTGGGCCAGTCAGATAGTGCACAGGTAATTAGGATGGTTATCAAATAACGGTTTTGTGTTTGCAAATGAAGAATATATGTATATAGTAATATGAAGTTGTAATTGCAATTTTAAGTGCTGAATTATCACATGCTCGGCGACGAAGAAAAATATTGTAAAGAAACCTGCATGTCTGAGAAATTTCAAACAACAATCGACAACATCATTTTCTTGTCTTAAAACCCTCTCAGTGATGAAAGAAAGCCTGTGCCCGGCAGGAGGATGTATATAGGCTGTAAATATAACACCCACCAGATGGAGGGACGACCTTAAGATAAAGAAGACATATTATCATGCATCCTTCTTCCGGTTCCTACTATTCAATTCCATCCATAAACAAATTTTATTTTTGAATCTAAGCTACACAGGGGTTTATAAAAAATTATCATCATCACTATAGCCTTTCACAAGTCCTCTGCTGAACATTGGCCTCTCCTAAGGAATACCTAGGAAAACGGTCCTGAGCCATTCATCTTTCTGCATCTCTTACCAGGTGGTCACTCTATATAGTGGGGGGCCGCCCTACACTTCGCTTACCGGTACGAGGCTGCTACTTGAGAACCTTTCTTTTAAAAATCCGACACCTCCTTGGAACGGGTAGTACCTCCCGGTAATAGAACAAGTTGCTGAAAATAAAAAAGAATTTGTTTCTTTCTATTCTTCAAATCGTTAATCCTACAGTAGGTACCGTGGAGGTGCTTTCAATACATGCAAACGGACTAACATCATGATCCAGAACAATTACTTGAGGGGCGATTGAATAGATAATACATTTTGTACTGAGTGTATTCTTCACTGGTAATTAAATATATAAATAGAATTACTTGTTTTAAGTTATACCGTATTTGTTTTTGTAAATAATTTTAAAATAAATTTTTTTGAAGAGAGCTTTTTACTTAAAAGCGAAATCTATTGAATTCTCAAAAATAAAAACCTTTACATTCATAATCTACTAACTGTTCGTAACAAAAAAAATAAAAGGAGTAACATCGATAAATTAATATCTATCGTTACATTTCTTTTGTTGTTATCTAAATTAAAACACAAATCCCAAAGGAATTACTCACAAAACTGGGAAAACAACGAAGTAGCGGTAAAGTAAAAAGTTTTTCGAACTGCAATTGGCAGGTGATTCCCAGGTGATCCCCATGCATCCCGAAAGCGTCCCTTAGGACTGTTTAAAGGATACTACCGCGATGGATTCGATGACTTGCCGATGAAGATGGATAAAAGAGATGAATTTGCTATTTTAATATGTTTAAAACGTTATTTCTATAAAACGTTAAACTAAATGTTTAAGTATCTCATTTTTATAAAACGAATGTTCGGGAGGTTTCGAAATGTCCCAGAATTCGCTTGGATTAGTGTTCAATAATCAGGGACGATGGTTTTAGGTTTACATTTCAGCTGAGCCAAAAGAACACAAGCTACATGTTATCGAACCTGGTTATATTTCAATTTTCCCTGTGTGTCCTATATACTATATATTATTCCTCCAGTCATGTCGTATAAGAGTTACATATGAATAAGTTAAGAATAATAAGTAAAAAAAAAAGTTATGTTTGCTTGTAATTACATTTTTGATACTGTAATATTGTATCTAGCACGGTTGATAACTTTCGATTGTAAAAACTTGTCGAAATCGGTGATGGGAATATCATCGTTAAAACCAGATTTATATCTTAAGCTTTATTATTTTATCGATCGTAGATAATAATAACAAAATAATGAAATTTAATTTCACGCGCAAATCCCAAAAGAAGTAAATACAAAATATCACTATTCTACAGCAGTCAGCAGTTTCACTGTATAAAGAAAATCACATAAAGAGCTGAATACTGAAGCCGGCTTCGGACGACAAATTTCAATATATCGTCTGAGACGCGCCGTTGCGTAGGGTCTCTGAACGCCCTTCGTATATTACAATGTACTCGTATGTATTATAGACATTGTTTAAGTAACAACAGGAAGGCGTTTTTAGGTTTAACTTTTTTTATAGGATAAGGGTGGCAAACGAGCACACAGTCCACCTGATGGTAAGTGGATGCTGCGGCCCATAGACATCTACATCTATCCTCGATTACGAATCAAAATGCAAATGCGTTGTTTTCCGTAAGGACTAATATGGAATGCCCCATTTCCAGTAAGAAGGGCCTCCTTCTCTATACTCACCATAGGAAACACAACAGCGTTCAGCTGGTATTTTTTGAAAGCGTGGTTCTTCCCCGGTTGAGCTCAGCATAGCTCTACCACGTAAAATTTTTAACATCATTTTTATTAAGCTTATTCTTTGAGGCATTGTAGAATTCCTTTGAGGTAGTTCTATGTTCTGCAGTGGACTTATGAAGGGAAAATCCATACGCAATATGATAATTGTAATTATATTATATGATGACGATTATATTATGCTTTTTAAGTAACGTAAATATATTGTTAGCTCTGTGTAAATATAAACCGTTACAATATTTTTATTTGTCTACTTATATTGTGGCATTCTATGGTGGATTGCGCTGGAATAGTGGTAATAACGACGATGATTTTATAAAGAATTCGTACAAATCTAAATAATGAAACACTTGCAAGATGGAAAAGAAGTACGAAACAACACATTTAACTTCAGGAAGTATATTCCTTACATTAAATGTGTTATTCTATTTCAAAAATTAGTTTTAAGCAAGGAAACACAATTTTAAACATAATTAATTTAATTTTATAGACGCTCGCTCCTTTAACTTGTGGTATAGATTAATATTTGCTAGGGCGGCTGATGTCGTCAGGCGGGTGTAATCCATACTAGAGTCGATTTGAGAGCTGCAGAAAACGTGCGTAAGATGACGGAGTGAGGGAGAGAATGTGTATTAGCAGTGGATTTCTTTATATGAATTGATTCTTCTTTGGATTACGGCATCTATCCAACTGCTCTTGTCGATTTATTATTTATGTATTGTATATTTAACAAAAGCAAGAGCTTTAACAAAAGTCTTAAATCTTTAAATAATAAATATTTTGCCTGTTCTGACGAAGCAAGTTGCGGATGCTATAATTTCAAATGTTTTGGTGAACTTCTTGCGGATTAACAATTTCATTCTACACGCTGAAGCTATAAACATGGTTGGTTCGTCAAGTGTAAAACCACGCTCTCACAGAACGCTAGCGTAAAAAAGCTGCTGCTGTTTTTCGTATGGTGGGTTTAGAGAAACCGAGATATTTTTAACTGGAAACGAGATATTCCATCATAGTCTTCAGGGATGACAACGTTCATTTTGATTCTTAATCGAAGATAAATGTAGAGGGCTTCAACATCCACTTACCATCAGGTGTGAGCTGGTTCACCCTCATTCAATAAAAAAAGTTGACAATATTATTAAAAAGTTAACTTTGAGATCAAAAATAAAACAGAGTAACATTTTCTTAATCAACAGCCCCTAGAGGAGTACTGCTTGACGTCGCCCTCTCCCGTTATAGCCATAATCGCCCCACTTGTCGGGTAGATTCATGATCGAAGCATCAGGCGCCTCGCAACTTGAAAGCTGCTGCTCATCGTCGGTCTGGAAATTTTTCGTCTGGAGTAAACAAAATAGTACCCGCCATCTATCAGAAGCCATCAGATTCCTTTGCATTTTGTGTAGTCACTTCTCACAAACCCCTGGGACCAAATGAGGTAATGGATTCCATACGCAGTATCAAGCAGTAAACATAATTTTACTACTATAATGAATCATCTTTATATTTATATATATCGTGAATTTGTAACATCTGAATGACTTGACCGATTGAAGTGTGAATTCACATAATTATAATATTTGTTTTATTCAGACTGTGGTTCATAGTTATGCTAGGTCCAATAGGTGACATGGAAGTTACTTTCAAAGTCTATATTTGTGAACTACAATTATTTATATTCACAATTTGTGTTGGTATATTGCCAAAAAGAATAATTTATTTTTTATTTATTTATTCTTTATTGCATTCTTTAATATAAAAGAATACAAACGGCGGACTTAATGCCTTCAGGCATTCTCTACTAGTCAACACATGGAGTGGTGAGAATTTGTCGTAGATGTAGCATTATATAATAAAAAGTAAAATAAAAATTATAGTTAACTGAGTAATATTTACATTTTACTAATATTTAAAATAAATAAACTTTTTTTATAAGGTAAGATGACATGCGGGCACACTATCTATTTTATGGTAAGTGGATGATACTGCTGGCGTCACAGGAAAAGCAGCAGAAGAAGAAACAGCCTGTCAGTGTCCACTGATGATCATAGGCCTCTCAATAGATCGCTCTATAGGAGGAATATTTGTCATAGTTGCCACCGCTACCGTTACAAGCTACTAAAGTCCACTGGTGAACATAGGCCTCCCCATAGATCGTCACATAGGGCGCGTATTTACCATAGTTACCACACTAGGTAAGCGGGTTGGCAACCCAATTTTTTATTTTTTAGTAATTATTGGGACCTCGCTACTGACTATTTCCTGGTTTGTTTCCTCTGTCGCCTCTTACGACGCTCACGTCACAATATGTGGTAGTGGATATTTTTACACCGCCACTACAAGGTCATCCTTACTAATATAACAATAAATACAATTTTTTTAATAAGTATGTAATTGGGTGTAAAGTGTAATGTAACACTAAACATGCGTTATAACTTATAACGAATATGCAATAAAACATCGTTGTATTAAATTTCACAAATAAATATTATGGTATAGCCATATTTGTCCTGAAATAGGTTAAGCAAAAATTATTAAAAAAGCAAAAGGAATCTTTTAAAAATTTCCCTTTGTGTCCGTTTGATATTTACGAGGACAATACAATCATATATTATATAGTTAGTTCAAAACACACATCTACTCGTCGGTAGTCAGTCGGCTAAGCTTTTGTGCCCTTCATTGGGGCGCGGCCCTGTTTGTAGTGATGCGTACGTACATATTATATTTATTCATGTGTGCGTTGATTTCCCGACGCCGCCTGGTGCGGTTCTATACGTTATAGGTCGACGAAAGTACGTGGCATATTTTTTAATCAAAGGTTTTTTAACCTTCATAATTTTCCAAGGATAGTTATTACGTATAAATATAATAACTTTGCGATCATCACCACGTCAAAAGCATACAGTTAAAAACACAGACCATAAAATGAACTTTCTGTTATTTTACTTACTCGTCTCCTACCATACCGCCGGCGATATCTTTTTAATTAGTGGTCATACCTACTCAGATACGCCACACGATATTATTTTAATGTTCCAATGGTTGCATTCAAATAATTAACTAAATATAGAATTGGGATAACTAGTTTTACATTAACATATTCATATCTGAGATATATCGTTTTCGTTAGAGCCACACTGCGCTATACTCGTACAGTAGCTAAAGAAATGATGGGTCGCTTCGACTGGAAAAAGCCATGTTCACACAAAAATGTGTTAGTAACGTGAAATAGCAGCTTGATTAAATGTGTTTCACGAAGTGAGTGACACGAGAGGTCTCCATTTCTTTATTATACGTTTTTGGAATGGTAACTCGTCTGCATTTTGATTTTTCATCGGGTATAGATGTAGGTGTCTATAGGTTTGAGAGTTTGGTTTATAAATGCAACAGTTTATAAATCAAAAAAGACGAATAATTTTTATCGTACAAATTTGAACACTATCCTTTCCGTAAGGGATTGTTTTGAAAAATCGCAAAATCCTTATTCATTTATTTTATTAACAGAGGACTTTCAGTAAATCTCGTGTCAACTGCCCCGTAAAATAAAAGGTTACAAAAAACTGTAACATGCCATTTACCCCTCTTAACGGTTGAATTTTCCAAAACGCTTTCATAAAGGATGCCTACGTTATGAAAGGTACTATATAAATTTTAGATTTCTGCGTCTAGCTTTTTGGACTGTGCGTCTTACAACAATATTTTTCATACAAATTATCACATCATCCAGTCATCATCAGGTAGACCGAAATCACTCTTACTTACCAAAAAAAAAAACTTAATATCAAGATAATAAGTTACACTTTCAGCAAACAATCTAACGAATCGCTAAAAAAGTCACAAAGTTAAAATACGTGACACATCCTAAAATGTAGTCCCGCACTTTCGTTAACCTATACTCACCGTCAGTTGCTTCGTTCAGAGGGCACTCACACAAACGAACCAATCTCCGATTCATGTAACACACACGAATATTAGGGGTGCGCCTAAGGGAGGCATGGTGGGGACTGTATTAAGTTCGTTTCTTTTCACTGAAATAATTTTAGGGGATGGTATTACTTCGATTTTTTCTGAGGGTCCTCAGCCGCGCTTTCGTTGAATGCGTTCGCCTGTTTAATTTGAGAAATGGCCGCTTTCGTGGGGTGCATTTGATAGTGGCTGCGCTGTTTACGACTGAAATAGTTATACCTAGGTAGTATTAAATATTACTTATATGTTATATGAAGTGTATGCGCAAATGCATTATATATGAATATATTTTATGAATAAACTCTAATAGTTCAAAAAATGTAACAATTATATTAAATGCCATTTCTGTTATTGATTTATTTTTTACTTAGTTTTACCGAGTCCAGTCCATCGTACCAGTAAGTAGTAACAGTGTTGAAAAACGTAAAAAAATATAATAATTGTTATAGGTAATGTAAAATTAAATTTCTCAATCTGTCCTAAATATCTAGTAAGATACATATTATATTAAGTAAGTTGGTATATTAGTTATTAAATCAAGTATGCTTCCGTGAAATATCTTAAACTACTGTGGAAATACTTTATGGAAGCTTACTCCATCCGTCCATATATCGCCTTTATTATGCAGCTGTCCATCGATTGTGATAGTTATACCTACAAACATTAATTAAGACTTTCTACTCTACACTATTCTTTAGATAACTCCTAATTCGAAAAGAATATCGACATCGACACCCTTCCTCTATCTGTGAGTAGTTTTTTTAATTATGTGCGAGCAGCTACGCAAATCTAGGGAAGAGACCAATATCACTGCGACCTAGAAGATCTATTGTGATCGCTGTTATGGCTATAGTTCACGGTTAAGCCCTTGTGAGTAGTTGGTATGAGTCCCAAATTTCATACCAGAAAATCACACCGTAAGCTAACATATCATACTGGACATAAATATAAATAAAATAGGAAAAAAAAAAACAGAATAACCACGTCTAATAATATCACGGCGAAGCAGCAAGCTTTCGCTGAAATATTCTTAATCAAAGTTTTTATCTGATAGCAGCCTGCGGCGCGGCGGCCCAACCGACCTGTCAATCTCTCAAAATGTTAGATTAAAAACATCGTCTTTACTTTTTTAGCATTAGTAGGATCAAGGAATTATATTTTGGAAGAAAAAAAAGGACGCGGCAAAGGAATATGATTATAAGGCTGCTTTAGATAAACTTTTGACGAAGGTTGAAGTTTGGGTGGGAAATTTCTGGCTATGTATTACTAAGTTATTGTTTGTGGCTTACCTGGTTATATACATAGACCTTAATGTACCTACGTCTTTGATCGCGTATTTTGTTTTAAATAAAAAAACGTTAGTATAGTTTTAATGTAATTATATACTTATAATTTAAATTTCGAAAACATTTATAGCTATTGAATAAAAATATTTTTATGATTTTTTTCTATGTTTAGTGTCAATATAAGAAATAATTACAATAATAGCAAATTGTTATTTAAACAAGCATTTTCTCATAGATCAAATTTCTGATTCATGTTAGGTATATGCTTTTCTCTATGGCTAATAAACATTTTGTCCAGTAAATACTGAACTAATTAATACCTTGTTGCCTTTAAAAAAAATAACTGATTTCTGGCGAACGAGCAGCTGTAAGGAGACATCATATTTTGTGACGCAATTATCATTTAAACACGATTTTAAACTCAGACGTGATAACTAGAACAACTCCTAGTTTTGTTAATATTTACGATATAATACAATTTTAATTCGAATACAGTTACAGTTTTTTCTAAGCTTCAAACATGGGTAGTCCAATAGGCGGCAGGTGTTGGTTAGAATGCTGAGTCAGTGCGGTGGCACCGGTAGTCCGTAGTAGCGGGTACGAGCCCCGGTCGATCACGATTTACATGTCAGACGCGCCGCTTGATATCCGATTGTGACTAGTAATATGGGTGCCAGTCATTGTAAACTATCGATGGTTCTATGAAAATAAGATTATGTAAATAAAGTCTTAGGCCGTATTAACCACATTGTCAAATATAAACGTAGAAGAGTTTGATGGTTGGATTGATAGAAATTAAAATATTAAACATGAAACTTCGATTCTTAATGTCTGAGTAATTGTGTGAAAATGTTTAAAAATATTTGCGTTTTCTTAAATTAGGTATAAGAACATATTCTAGAGCTAAAACTTGGTTTCAAGATTTAGCACAATGACAAATATATTTATTTTTCACGTCTTTGTTTAGGTGCATAACACCATATTTTATAATGCTCTATTGTTGATGCTATACAAATATTTTTGTGCGCGAATTAAAGGCTCTAAAAGGTGCGAAATTAGTCAGTCAAACGCATAGTCGCAATCTAAATGGATTGGAATCCAGCACAATAACGAGGTTTACAAATTATTATAACATTTTAAACGAAAAATATCGTTGGTGTATCAAAACAAGTAAAATAAGAAATTTTCTAAATTACTTTCGACAAAATTCGTTAAAATATTCTTAATACATAAGAGAAGCTATCTGAAAGCTGTGTTATAGTGTTAGCTGTCTGGTCCGTTATAATTCGGCCGCTTCCGTTATGAAGACCGACAAGTCAATTTGAACCAATAACTACGTATACCGACTCGTCATTGCCCATAGTAGGATACGCGTAACTATCTGAATTGTGATTCTAATTGAATTCGTTTTAAGTTTTAAAATATAAAATATATATATTGAATTTTAGGTTATAAAGTTATAGTATATATATACAGGTAGATATCGCTTACAGCGATATGACCACCGTTAGTAGTTTATAAGTTTTGCGTTATCGTAATAGCTTTGTTCAAATGAAATAAAGAGTTGTCTATCCATCTATCTATATGACAATAACATTTGATCGCGGCGTCTGTACAATGTTTTTATAATTGAGTTGTATCATCAGAAAATGCATCACGTTATCTCACTCGTTTAGTATCATAAGAGGCGACTCCTTTTTCGCCTGGAAGTCGGTCTGGTTAGTTAATTCCTCTCTCTACTAAGAAAAAGCATTGTCAACACTGCTATGTTGCGGTCTAATAGAGAACTAATATATATTACAAGATGTGAGTTATTAAGAGAGGTGAAAACGAATCTATGCCTTCCTTGTTATAAGTTAGCTGCAGGTGTCTATGGAGTGGCCCTGACTTCCGGTGGGCTGTAAGTCCGTGTGTCACTTAAGTTTTTTTTAATATAAAAGCATTTTCTCATTCGACGGACGGCGGTATACTTTCTGCGTTTATACATAACATAAACATAAACACTCACGCCTGTCACCCAGAGGGGTAGGCAGAGACTACGGACTTCCATTTGGCACGATCCTGACATACCTCTTTCGCCTCCTTTACATCCATATATCTACGCATACATGCTCGTCGGTTAAGGGTACTTCTAACGTGGCCCATTTTCAAAATATCGCCAATTTGGTCGATAAACTTTTTTCTAGGGCGTCCCTTTCCGACTCGGCCATTCACATCTGCCATATAAATTTGCTTTGTCACTCTTTCCTCATTCATTCTTTCTACGTGACCAAACCACCGAAGCATTCCTTTCTTAATCCTGGTCACAACATCATCTTGCATACCACATTTATCTCTTATCACGCAATTTCTCACCCTGTCATTCAGATTAAACCCTAGCATATTCCTTAAAGACCGCATTTCTACAGCATTTATTCTACTTTCGTGCTTCTTCTGCCACACCCAGCTTTCACTACCATACATTAAAGTAGGGACTAACACAGCATTATGAATTACCATACGTGCCTGTTTTGACACATTCTGGTTCTTCATAATAGAGTGTAGTGCCCCATTCACTCTATTCCCTGCATTTACTCGTCGTTCTATTTCCCTATCATATCTACCATCCCTGCTAAATACACATCCCAAATACACAAACTCATCCACTTGCTCAATTAACTCTCCTTCTATTCTTATTTCACATACCGTTTTGCTTTCTTCTCTTTCAAAAACCATCACTTTCGTCTTACTTGCGTTCACTTTCATTCCCCTTTCTTTCAATTCCCAGTTCATTAATGTAACCATCATCTGCAACTCTGCCGCCGATGACGCAAGTATGACTTGATCATCGGCATACAAAAGGCATTTGACGGTTAACTCGCCCATTCTTAACCCACATTCTTCATCTTTCAAAGTTGTTTGTTTCTGCGTTTATATAAAATTAAATACCTAGACAAGCAGCGAGCAGTAACGTTAAATTCGCGGAACGACCAGTACTGTAACCATCAATCCGATTACCAACGGGTCATATGTGTCCGGCAGTAAGGGCTGGATACAAGCTGATGGAGACAAGGGTGTGAAAATTGCCATAATCTCAATTCCATTTTAAATATCAAATAAATTTTTCACATTTTATTTGATTGCTCAGAAATTAAAAAATAAGGTAGGAATTTCTCTAAATATCAAAACCGTATATCATGGAATTGCCTTACACTCCTTGCCATGTTTAAAACATAATCGTATTATTCGAAAATTAATATTTAGTACAGTTGATCGTATTCCAAGATAGTTTATTCAATTTATGGAGCAACACTTTCTTTTTGAAAGTCATGCTATAAACTATATTAGTCTTCATTTATTTGACGTCTCAATGTTAGGCTATGGGCGCCGAGACGGAAATCGGATCTTAGCGGACTTCACGCAGTCAATAAAATGTGATGATCATATAAATTGAGAGAATTTTATGTTAGCGTATTCTCTTTTGCATTTTGTGTCAAATTTTTACAATCACCATTAACCCTGCGACAGTCGCCATTTTCACTATTATTTATATCGCCCATTAAAAGGAATATTTTTTTATTTAGATATCGCATGCCAAGAATAATATTAAACCAAAATAAAAAATTTTAACACGGTAAAACTAAAATTATCACTGTCGCGTCCTTACTATGACATGTCAAAAATTAAATAAAACTTTTTAAGCTTTGCACCGGTCCTTTACAAGCTTTTCTAATTTTATTTTTAACATAGCATCTGTTCCATTCCACATTGTCAAAAAGGAGGTAAGATTACCGATAGGCAAGGCACGTGCTGTATTACATGCAACGTCATCGGGTAGTCATTATCAGGGGTCAATGGCCCGTTGATTACCTCTGAGCACGCCCTGTCGTTCATCATTAGCCTAGGTTAGGATATTTGTAAACATAAGCCTCCATTCACTTATTTTGACATTCGTGCTATTTAACGTCATAATATTATCATGTAATTATAAAAATCCACGTGTAACTTTTAAAAAAAAGTTAATTTAAACATTAACATAGATTCAAAAAATATTCCACTTTATCAGAGAAACTTGATTTCAATCAATTGGATTATTAAAAACTTATTTGAGTGATTTATTGTGAAACACCCATACCATACTATCTTGAGAAAAACCTGTTTATTTGGTTTGTATCAAACGTCTTATTTCATTATTTCTAAGAGGGTTTTGGAAAAGGGAATCGTCCATCGCGCGGTTCTAAATTCGAATTGGTGTTCTGCATCCTTACAATGTTTAATCTCAACGTCGAGCACTAGGTAAAGATCACCTAAAATTGCAAATAATAATTTCGTTGGTAATGGTGCGGTGCAAGAATGATTCTTCCCTGGCCGAGCTGATCCAATCGTGCTTCAACGTATACGCTGAAACGTCGCTTTAACATGCAATAGTTTCTTCCCTTAGAACAAGTCGCAGAAATTTTCACATGTTACAAGTTAGTGGAGAAAAGGACAAAAATATCATAACAAATTTTTTTCACCTGAGCAAATGTATAATTTTTTATAGAATAAAGGTGACGAACGCGTATATAGCCCACTAGATGAAAAGGGGAGTACATAACTAAGATATAATGGGTCTCCGTTTCTCTATACTCACCTTACGAAACACGCTGGTACCTATTCCATAAAAGCGTAGTCCTGCCTCGGTCGAGCCGATACATTCGTAATACAACTATAATATAGCTTCAGTTTGGCTCTACCAAGTATAATTGTAGAAAAACATTGTAAAGCGACGTTACATGTTGAGATATAAAATAAAATATTTTTGAGGCAAATGTTTCTTAAAAAGTGGGCCAAGATAATTAAAGTAGATACGAGTTTACGCCACACTGGCGTAGACCGCTTTGCTACGTCACTATCTTAAAAAATTCATGCTATGTAAAGGGAAAAAGTAGAATAACTCTTGATTATTTGTATAATGTTTATACAAACAATAAAGACGTATAATAAATCATATAAGAATGCAGACGCGTGGAAATAAATATTCATTGGCTGTCATTGCAGCAATTACACTAATCAATTTAACACTCGTATTTAAAATTATTTTCGTAAAACTGTTGTAAATATCACTTATACGAAAAGTACGTTTTACAACAACACGGCTGCATCGACAGATAATAAATCAATGTATACACTCACGCGCACGATTTACAGCTCAGAATATATCAAATCAGCTTGGTGCCTCACGATTCGTTCATGTAGCTTTTGTTTCTTGTATATCTCATACAACATACAACGGATTTATATCCGTTAACCTCAATTGTCGATTATTTTATAAAATGAAATTTAACAAGACCACTTCAGTGTCTATAGGGGTATAGGGTAGTATTGCTACATGAAATAAACAATCAAAAATGTTTTACGTAATATGTATAATGTTTTATGGAAAGTCATTATTTTAAAATACTTGTTAATATTTCCATAGCTCTATAAGCTATGTGCAACGTAAATTTAAAAAAAATAATTATTAAAATTATATGACTAGATCTTGTAATTAAATATGGTATATTAAACTTCAGCATTACCTATTGATGATAATTGCATCCAATCATAGGTCCTTTGCTGAAAACAGGCCCGGCCCAAAGACTACTAAAAGCAACAGCGGCCGACGGACCAAGAAACTGGCTTTCTCTCAGTCGGGGCTCGACGCTATACTTACTGATATATTGAGCCATGTCAGTTACATTGGTCTACTGTAGATATTTTATTATATTAAAAAATTATGTCAAACGACAAGATCGCAAATAACTTATATAACGTTATCGATGTTTGAATATATTTTCCATTAATAATTAATCTTCGAAGGATCCGTTAACTGATCAGTAGGTTCCGCGATAATTTTAATTTAGCCTCCTTTAGAAACCTCTACATAATTTATTAGATAATTTTTAAAAAGTTTTCAATCCTGATTGATGTTGACTGTGATACAAGATTGTTGATCCTATCTTGATGTCTCAAAATTGTAAATTCTTTTTACACAAGATAGATGCAAACTTACAGTCCACCTGATACGTGTACCTGGTAAGTGGTGACTGTAGTGCAGGCACTGATTTTGGCGACAGAAATACGTAAGTGGGTGGTCCTCCAACTCAGAAATCTTTTCAGAAAGACTTAAGGCAGGAAAGGTGTCCTAATACCTAAAAAAAGTTGGGAAAATTTGCCATTATGCGCAAATTATAAATAAAAAAACAGTTGAGAAAAAAGTCGCGTAGTTCGTATTGGGGGACTTCAGATTACCTCGGAATATGTTATTCTTCACACGTGTAGGTTTCTAAACGATATTTTCCAATGCCACCACGTACGTAAGGAAATATTACTTAAAATTGCAATCACCTATTGCATTGGTCCCAGCGAGGATCGGGCCGGTACTCAAAGTACGATTTGGTTAAAGTAAGTGCTTAACTATCACCTTGAATTTTCAATAAGGGTAACATAACATTATTATTTTTTTAATTACTGTAGTGGTGGAGTAAGATAATCCCCTATATGTTTATTATCCAGTGGGTGTCGTCAGAGGTGACAGCAGTAAAACATATGGACAGCCGCATCTTTCTGATAATATCGAAATAACATAAACATCACAGAAGAGAGGTAGGAAGAAACTACAGACTTCAATTTGGTACGAACCTGACACACCTCGCTCCTCACCATGCTCGTAGGTTAAGTTTACTTTTAATTGGCCCATTTTCAATATATCGCCAATTTGATATTATATTATATATATATATTTTTATTAGATTTGATATTTCATAAAATTTAGTGTCCAGGGAGTTTCGGGGGTAATAAATCAATCTAGCCAGGATTTCATCATCATCATCATCATTACAGCCTTTCACAAGTCCACTGCTGAACATAGGCCTCCCCCAAGTAATGCCACAAAGCACGGTCCTGAGCCACCTGCATCCATCGACTTCCTGCATGTCTTACCAGGTCGTCACTCCATCTAGTGGGGGGTCGCCCTACACTACGCCTACCGGTACGAGGCTGCCACTCGAGAACCTTTCTTCCCCATCGGTTATCGGTTCTTCGAGCTATATGGCCGGCCCATTGCCACTTCAGCTTACTAATCCGTTGGGCTATGTCGGTCACTCTGGTTTTACTGCGGATATCCTCATTTCTGAGTCTATCACGCAGAGAAACTCCGAGCATAGCCCTCTCCATAGCTCGCTGAGCGACCTTAAGCGTCCTCATACGGCCAGCAGTGAAGGACCACGTCTCAGATCCATAAGTCATCACTGGCAACACGCACTGGTTGTACAATCTAGTTTTTAGAAATTGAGGTATACCTGACGAAAAGATATGTCGTAATTTCCCGAACGCTGCCCAGCCGAGTTGAATCCGTCGATTGACCTCTCGGTCGAAGTTGGACTTACCTAGTCCAACTTCGATTTAGCCAGGATTTATTTTCAGAAAATGTATTTTTGTCTGTGTTTTCAGGCAATGAAAAACTGCTACAATATAAGAAGGTAAATTTTGATACTGTGTTAATGATCGTAGTAGCTCAAGTGGATATCGAGCGGTCGCGGAATCGTAATGCCTTGATTAGCGTCCGGTCTTCGGTCCGTCTTTTTTTTCAAGTTCCCTTCTTTTGTGAGAAAATCTATTATTTAGAGCCTTTTTTAGTATTTTTTTAAAAAAAATACGAAAATTTTAATTAAACTAATTGCACTCATGATTTTTTATTCAAATAACCAGTTCAGTTTTTTTCTATTATGTCAATAAGGTTAGAAAATATTATTAATGTTTCATTAGTATGTAATTTCAAGAAAAAATCATCCAGGTACTTCATCATTAAGTGTCAAAATATACTGACATTCGTGTATTCAATATAAACTGAGAAAAAGGTGACTACTCAAAGGTTAGCTTGAATGCCTCTAATGTGTAAGAGTACTTAGGTATATTTCATAATTTACGTCTAAGGCATAAGATTGCTCGGCCGCTTTGATCTCCGTTACAATCGCAGGTAATTGATGATTGCGAGCCAACTCAATACACGGCGAAACCAATCGAGAGCGCGCGCGTTCACTCGATTTGCGTTCTAGTTTGTGAAAGACTATGCAAAGTTTGAAATTGTAAAGTAAAATATTCCATTAGACAGAATGAAGTTCTACAGATTTTTTTACTAAACTTTAAAAGAGACAGAAAGAGATCAAGGTAAGAACAAAATCTATGTAATCGACGATGGTGCAGGAGTGGAGTTTTCATAGTGAATAGATAACAGATCCATGTTTTAGTCCCATCAATCGTAAAATCAATGGAGGGGGGAGGGGGTAAGGACAAGTTACCGCACCAACATGTCGGCATGTCGGCAGGGACTCGGGAAATCTTTCTAATCACAAACACAACTTCTTGGTCCCACTAGCACCGGTTGAATTACAAATTTTGATGTTATGAATATATTTGATTGGTTCCCAAGCATACATACAAGCATATATTGTAATTTCGACTATAGTGATTTTTAGAGGTTTTCGCAAATAATTATGTTCGAGTCAAAATTATGAAAGACATGAATTTATATTCAAAATTCCAGTTTCGTTAGTGGTGTCATAGTCCTATACTGTTCGATGAAAGGAGGTATATTTTTTGGGGGTGCCGCCTTAAACTAATGTTGTTTAACAAGAAAAAGGCGTTGCCGTATAGTGACAGAATACTTGGACTCTTCTTATGGCTTCGCAAAAATGGTGGCAGTAACGTCTAGGGTGCGAGAAATCTAGTACTACGATACATCAATTCGCCTGCCAGGAATCGCAATTAAGGTCAATTCTCGCTGCATTATGAAAGGTATTATACGTGGTAGAGCCATGCTGCAGTTATATTAGTAGTATATGGGTTGGCTCGACCGGGAAAGACCACGCTCTCACAGGTACCAGCATAAAATAGCAGCTTAAGGTTGCTGTGTTACATATGGGGAGTGTAGATAACCGGAGACCCCTGTTACTGGAAACGAGGCATTCCATCTTAGTCTTCACGGGTGACAACGCATCTGCATATTGATTTGTAATCGAGGATAGATGTGGATGTCTATGGGCCGCAGCATCCACTTACCATCAGATGGACTGTGTGCTCGTTTATCAACCTAGCCTATAAAAAAGGTAATGTTTAGGTCAAGCTGATAAAAAGATGACAAATAGTACAAGAGAAGAGAAAGAACGCCACATCGGGAACATCTAGAGAGTTAAGAATAAATAAAACTACTCAATGTTTTTAACAAGCAGAAATTAAGACGAGATGGCAAACCAAGGCGTTAGTCATGGAAACAATCTTCACACATCATCAAAACAATTGATGTGTAACCGTCATCAAGGATAAGTAGGTTTAAACATAACTTATCAACACTTATCTAAAGTCTTCGTATTGTCATCTAGTATGGAACTACTGTTCTTTATCCCATGCAGGTTTCGGGCCTCGGGGAGTTCAAAATTACCTGGGTAATCCTCACAGCCCATATCTATGGGCCGGTCTTGGGAGCCGTACATGTATGACATTGTCGGTAATCTTCATTGGCGTATTGCGCGCCACCAGGTAGGTGCTACCGGAGGGTCAGCCGTCTCGAAGCCCCGCGGAGTCCCGAGGTAAGGAGTCAACGCAGGGCCAATCTATGCCGACAGGAGTGCGCTCCGGACAGCAGCTACTCCGGGCCTCCAGTGCTCCTTCCTGGCTCTAGGTGATGGCCTGGTATCCCTAGGCAGAAGTTGGCGTATCTCGCGCCTCTGGGAAGGGATCTGCCGAAGGGTCAGCAACCTCCAGGTCCCGCGGAGACGCATCTCGACGCGGAGCCGAAGTCACCATTAGGCGCGCGCTCCCAGCAGCGCGCCGGGCCTTCGCAATTCGCTTCCCAGAGTGTAGATGAAACGCAGCGTTAGGTACTCAACATCCCGGGTGGGCTCAGGGGCGTCCTCGAGGCTCTACGCAAGCCGAGTTGGCCCCCACAGCACGTGCACCCACTGCGAAGCGATGCGCTGTACTTCTCCCACCCGGGCGGGAGTCGACGTCCGGACGAGACTCCGATGATCTAAAGTCTGCAGTAACTTGAAGTATAGCGTGGTTTTACTGTAGTCCGGTGTGGTAAAACAGTCTCAATCGTTCTAAAGAAATTGGATAAAAAAATAATTTTAACATTGTCTTCTGGAAAGAAATGGTAGCTAGAAATAGGTCAAATTTAAATGAAAGCGATAGACTTAATACCGGCGACTGGAGGTGGCGTCAAAGAACGAGACTCCTAATTCTGCGTTCCCTATTCCACTTTCCGAGCTTGGTGGTTGCAGAAAATCCTCCCTACTATGAAAGAGCGCCATGTCCAGCAGTGGGCTGTTTATGGGATAGCAAGGTAGAAGACATGATGGTTGAGTTCCGTAGGACAGGGAAAATACCGAAAGCCTTAAGTTGCTATTGAGAATTTCTTGACAGAAAAACCCAATAACAGATTTTGGCGCCACTCGAGATTCGGACCCGGGACATGATCTTACACTAGGCCAACGAGGCTCAGGCAAGAGAGTAGAGTTTTATTTTATATTTTCGGACCAGGTAGGTATGGGTCAACTGCATGTGTAAATAATACTCATGTCCAAACGGAGGTGGGTGCAATGTAAGAGTTACGTATAAGTCATAGCCTATATATACGTCCCACTGCTGGGCACATGTCTCTTTTCATATTTAAGAGGGTTTTTAGATGGCGATCGGAAAAATTCATAATCACCATCAATTATAAAAAGAACTGCATCATGAAATACTTCTGTCAAGAAGAGGATGTTTCAGGAAATATAATGATATTGACAACATGGAATGCTGATAATATGTGTAGTAAAAAAAAACATTAAAAAAGCTTTTGGTAAACATGATTATAGTTATAACGTTGTTATAATACCCTAGATGTTTTATCTAACGCAATGGAATATCGAAACAAACTTGAGTAAAAACATAGCTAATCTAAAACAAATATAGGGTTATTTTAACATGTAAATTATGAATGAAGACGTTTTAAGCGCAGTCTACAATTTAGTGGACATTAATAATGATTAATAAAGCAATTTTGGACATATATATGTGTGTAAGTGCAAATTAATATTTACTTGTAACACGTAGATGTTTTTATAGGAGGATAATGGTATAATTTTCAATACTCTGTACACTGCTATCATCATTACGTTACACAACCTTGCTAGTAATGAAGTCATGTTCACGCAAGAGTCATCAGCTTAATGGATAAATCTGTTTAAAAGTTAATCCATCTTTGTGTTTTAAAATGTCACCTTAAGCTTTGCTACCCTATAAACCCAAATCCAGGAAGAGAACAGAGACAAAAACACAAAGTCGTATTCTATAATTAATATATTAAGAAAAAAATAGCGAACAAGCTTTGGCAATATTAGGAACACTACGAAAAATTACCTTAAAATAATATCTACATTATATCGTACTGAAATCGACTAAAATATTTAGGTACTATAATGTCAACTATTAAAATGGCGCAGCATGACCCTTTTGATCCCTTTATTATTATATTGACTGATGAAGAGCTATCGTATCACAAAGCCATAAAGCCATGTATGCAAACAAGGCTGTAAGTCTTTGGGTTATGAGAAAGTTAAAACATTAACCGAATGACCATATAACCCTCACGTACTATGCTACTGTTATTACGGCTGCTGTGTAGATTAGTTAATAAGGTTTACAACACTTCCGTAAAAAATCAGCAAAATGATGCTTGTGCTTTGTACGAAGGCTCTTAAGGCGACACCGTGAAAAAATGCATCTGCTTTCATCGAATAGTATAGGACTATGACACCACTAACGAAAGTGAAATTTTGATATAGGTAAATTCATGTCTTTATCTTGAATTTGATTGTTCAAAAACACGATTGTATAATTTTGACTCGGTCATAATTATTTGCGAAAACACTTCTAAAAAATCACTATAGTTGAAATTATAACGAAATTACTTAATCTATATGCTTGGGAATCACTCAAATATATTCATAACATCAATATTCATAATTTACTTGCTCATTATTTTGATTACTTAAATCAATAATTTTTAAAAAATGTATTTTAAGATTCTGACAATTTCTAAGCGCTTTTAATCGTCGCGCTACGCTATTTTAGACCTTATGACGGCGTTTTTTCAAGTTTTTATAGAAATTATGCATTCACACGGATCAGTACGGCGATAGCGTTTTCGATGTGTCGTCTTAATACAGGTTCCGTGAAAATTAGTATTTATCCTAAGGTATAAACAACGACGCATTTTGATTCATAACCGAGTGTAGTTGTAGGTTTTCGTAGTAGGCTACAGCATCTGCTAGCTATCAGGTAGACTGTGTGCTCTTTTGTCGTGCTTGTTACTGGCAAGAAAAATACATAATATTTATTTAAAACTATGCGAGATGACAGAATTCCGCTCGAAAATGTTTTTTTTTAAGATAAAGGTGACAAACGAGCACACAATCCACCTCATGTTAAGTAGTTGCTTGACTCATCTGACATCTACATCTATCCTCGATTACGAATCAAGGTGCAGATACGTTGTCAACCCTGAGGACTAAGATGGAATGCTTCGTTTACAGTAATAAGTTACCATACGAAACACAGTAGGGTTAAGCTGCTATTTTATGCTGGTATTCTGTGAGAGCGTGGTCCTTCCCGGTCAAGCTAACCCACTCGTGCTACAACTATACCAGTAATATACCTAGCTACAGCATGGCTCTGCTCTACCATGTAAAACGTGTCCCTATTGTTTAACGTAAAAGTTTTGAGATTTTACTTATGGAAATACAAAAATTATCTGATGGCTTTGAAATATGATAGTGTAACCTAAATTATTCTAGAGTGAACTGGTTTTCTTAAAACTTAGCAAAATCAATACAAAATTTCGTAAAGAATACCCACAATATAATCTTTTCTTAAATAAAAATATTTGAATACCACAGACTTGTTGTTTTCTTTTTAATGATTCACGAATCTGAGACCTACTCCTTTACTGTTGGCGGCTTGGCGGTATAGGGAAGATCAAGGTCGCTCAGCGAGCTATGGAGAAAGCTATGTTCTCGGTGACTTTGAAATGATAATTTGTGTCTGACTAGTGGACTCCAGTGTGCAATCGAAAAAATATAGCTTAATTTTAACTCCCTATAATTTTGCAAGGGAAATAAAAGCCTTTAATACCTTAGGTTTATTAAAATTTATAGGTAAAGAAATAAGAATCATACAAATTAAAATAATTCAGCGATAACTGGAAGATGATATCGCTACTGAAACTAGACTGGAATTGAGCCCAAATCTTGGAAGTGACCAGCTATTATGCAAACTATGTTATGTTTAACATTCATTGCTATGCAGATGACAGCACTGGTGATGCTGTGTACACCGGCCGTGCCAATATTTCTCGGGAAAACGTCTCCGAGTACCAGAACAAACTTGTATCTGAAGTCGAGTCTTTGATGAACGAAGTCTCGGATTGGGAGCGACTAAATCTAGTCCAGCTTAACTCTCAGAAGACACAAGTTTGCGCGTTAACCGCTTAAAAGAACACCTTTGTCGTATCTCCTCAGTGTCAAGGTCCCCTTGTTGCCTCAGCCAGTATCGGAATCCTCGACGTCGCCATATCGAGTGACATGCAGGTTCGTGGTCACTTGGAAGAGAGGCCAAATTGGCCTCTATAAAGCTTGGCGTGCTCAGCAGAGCGGGACAGTATTTCTTGCCGACACACCGCCTTCAACTTTACAAGGCGCAGATTCGGCCGTACATGAAATACTGTTCCCATCTCTAGGCTAGGGCTCCTCAGTGCCATCTCCTTCCACTTGACGGCATCCAGCGCAGAGCGGCTCCAATCGTCGACGACCGAGTGCTTTCCGATCGGCTCGATTCACTGGCACTGCGAAGAGATGTTGCATCTCTTTGCATTTTCTTTCGCATCTACCATGGAGAGTGCTCTGAGGAATTGTTCGGATTAATCCCAGCCGCCAAATTTCGTGAACGCACTACGCGGCAAACGTCCCGATACCATCCACGCCATCTGGATGCTTGGCGGTCCACCACTGTACGTTTCAAAAGGAGTTTTTTTCCGCGTTCAACCTCTCTGTGGAATAGTTTACCACCGGCGATTTTTCCGGACCGATACAACCTGGGGCAAGTCCCCAGAGAAGTCAAGAAAAGAGCTTACTCCTTTCTAAGGGCCGGCAACGCACCTGCAATTCCCCTGGTGTTGCGGTTGATCATGGGCGGCGGTAGTCACTTAACATCAGATGAGCCGCATGCTCGTTTGCCCTCTTCTATAAAAAAACAGCAATTGATTTTTATATATGTATATAATAAGATAAGATAATCAAAATTAACTTTCAATTACCTACATAAAACATTGATTTAGATAAAAAGAGTATATTTAATGAACGGAGTTTGAGTACAAATTAATTTTCATAATTATATTACTAAACCGTTACGGGCTATGATGTGATCATCTCTGAGTGACACAATTCGTAGAAATAACATTTTACCTCAAACAATAGCTTAAATCCGACGAACTTTCTCCTTATTTCAAACATTACAGTAACTTCATTAAAAATATTCCGACTTACTTGTTACGAATGTATACATAACACTTACGTTACAATATCGAAGGCGAACTTGATGAATGTTCACGATATGCGGATGAATATAATCCACCCAAAATCGAAAACTAAGGATTCATATACTTCTGTACAAGCATTAACTATAAACAAGTTTAAAATCTAGAAATAAGGGGATCGTTTATTTCTGAGTTGACCACGTAGTGGTGGCGTAAGAAAGTCCTCTACCCTAAATCGTACCGTGGGTATCGTAAGAAGTGAAAAGAGCAAAAAAACCAGGGTATGAGCATCAGCATCTGGAGGAGTTTAATGTTAAGCAGTGGACTTTGATACGCTATCACGGTACCGGTAAGGGGATCACAATTACGAGCTTGTCAATTTTCTATAAAATATTTTATATACATACAAGTCGAAACAATTTGGTTCTGGATTAAAAGGAAATTTAATAAAACATTGCTATATTGTTTCAAATTTCGAATAGAGACTTGTCCGTCGTGTCTTGGGCTTGGAGCGACGCAACCAAAAGTCGAGCACCAAAAATGTAATAGCTGTCACTGTGCATGATTAATGCAATTAATCCTGCAATAGCTACAACTTCTCGATGTAAAGTGGAGGCCAAATTATTAGTCCATTCTACTGTATTTAATATTATAATATTTTGACAATATACAGAAATATGCATAAACGAACTCATTACCAATTTTATTAGTAATAAATTTATTTATTTTTTAATTAAAAGTTAAAACTTTTACCGTATTGAGTTGACTAAGGAATATCATAAGCTGCAATGTTGTTTAACTTTAAATAGTTTCACGCTTTCAAATTATAGGTAATATGAAAGTGTGAATTATAGGTAATACAATAGGATGAATTAAAGGATGAAGTTATTACTTCATCCTTTTATTCATCCAATTGTATCAACATGAGCTTCATGATTAAATAATTAACATCCCAAACGCTTAGCCAATGTGCTATCGAGCCGTCAAGATACGGACTGTCATATGGTTTCATCATATCTCTTAACGAGTTGTAGTCAAAAATTGGCTTATAATAAGTAAAAAAAATATTTGTTGAAATTAAAAATATATCAATTTTTTATTAAATCCTGATAAAACAAACTAATGGGAAAAAATATAATCATGCTCCATCAAGAAAATTATAACAGATTCACGTATCTTTTAAATTGTCCCCAAGTGTAATCGTATAGATCGAGTCCGCCCGGATAGATTTCATAAATAACGTGTAGAATTTTTGTACATAGATTTATTACGTTCGGCGAGCGAAAATGGTGGGAGATTGTTTTTCAATTTAACCGGCGAACACCCGCTGTTTGACGGGCCGCCCGGCGAGTACCGGACTCGGGATTGGTAAATGCATTGTGCAGCGCGCTTGAGCGTTAGGTATCACGTTAAGTTTAACTGAAACATATTTTTGTATTTCATACATATACCGTACTAGTTAAAATGCAAGCCACTCGCTTTATTTTATTCAGCAATCTGTTTTTATTTTTGTCTGACTAAACTATTAGCGGCTATATTTATCATAGTTGAATATTGTTTAGTTAAATTAAGAATTAATTACAAAAAATTAAGAATTTATAACAGGATATAGAGTAAATAGGGCTCTACACTATCGCAGAAAGTAGAGTTGGGCCGATTAGACGCCGACTAATCGGTGAAGCCGATTAATCGGCCTATTTGTAGTCACCGATTAGTCGGCGATTAATCGGTTAAAACGGCCGATTAATCGGCTTTTTATTTTACAAATGTCAGCAAAGGTTTTTCGTGATTTTTTGCGTGGTAACAGCGGCTAGAGCTGGCGGGGCGGCAAAGGAAAACTTTGGCTAAACGGGACATTTCTGAATATCCGGAAAAATTTTGTTCCACCATTTGAATTTATCATCGTCTGGGCCGATTAATCGGTTAAGAAATGGCCGATTAATCGGCCAATCGGCCAAAGCATTAATCGACCCAACTCTAGTAGAAAGTCAAAATGTGTCAAAAAAGGCACGTATAGCAATTTACAATGCTGTGTTAGTCCCTACTTTAACATACCTGTGGTAGTGAAAGTTGGGTATTCCAGAAGAAGCAGGAGAGTAGAATAAACGCAGTAGAAATGCGGCCGTTAACGAGTATGTTAGGGCTAAATCTGAGTGACAGGGTGAGAATATGTGTGATAAGAGAAGAGTGTAGTTTGCAAGATGATGTTGTGACGAGGATTAAGAAAGGAATGCGTCGGTGGCTTGGTCATGTAGAAAGAATGAATAAGGAATGAGTGATAAAGCAAATTTATGTTGCAGAAGTGAACGACAGAGTCGGTAAGGGACGCCCTAGGCGAAAGTTTGCCGACCAAATTGGCGATCCATTGAAAAGGGGCCAAATTAAGAGTACCCTTAACCGACGAGCATGTATGGGTATATGGACGTGGAAGAGGCGAGAGAGGTGTGTCAGGATCATGCCACATGAAAGTCTGTAGTCTCTGCCTACCCCTCTGGGTGACAGGCGTGAGAGCTTACGTATGTATATATGCAAGAATTAATTATATATATTGGAGAATTCACTATTCCATATTATCTCTTGTCAATCTAGAGGCAACAGAGGGACACTGAAATAAGACTTGAGCAGGAGCATCTTCCTGAACATAACTCAAAATATTAAAGAAACGGTGGTTGCTGAGCCGTTACTAAGCGTAGCACTACGTTAAACAGTGAGCCAATTTGATTTACCAACTTATAAACTGGCTCAACACTTAGCGAAAATACTGTCACTGCTGAGAGGACATACAAGAGCAAATACAAAGGATTCATCACATTTCGCCAGCGATAAAATTTCTTGTTGACAATGAGACTGTGGTCAGTTTTGATTTTCAGTCACTATTTACATGACTATCTATTAAAGACTGCATCTCAATTGTGACTCTGAATATGACAGAATCTGAATAGTCTGCTGCCACATTGTTTTCTTATTGTTCATAAATTGCCTTACAAATGTCTTTCTATTGTAGAAGAAAAAGCTCTACAAGCAAGGAGATGGTGCGGCGATGGGCTCACTGTATCTCCCGTTGTCGCCAATATATGCAGACATTCAGGCAGTCATCGAGGAGAAAAATCTCCTTACTGTATCTGTAAATACATGATTTAACAAGCGGTACACACACAAAAACTCCAAAATTCTATTGACAATGGAGTTAGAGGCAGATAATTCTTAACCTTTCCTAGATGCTATTGATATTCTAAATCCTAATAACACCATCAGTCATTCCTACTGTGTATTGAAAAAATACCCATACTATCTTCAAGCGGTGTATCTCTCTATAATCCTTCATAGTTAGCTGCTGTGGGATAACTTTTTTTTTTAAGGAACACAAATGATCTGCGACAGTTAACATCTGGTCGCTGAGCTCCAAACCTGCCAGGAGAGTATTTTATGATAAAAAGATTCTGATCCCGCGCTTACTTTCGAGTTAAATCTGAGTTAAATTTGCCACAGTTGAGCGTGCGTGCTTGCTGTATTACCATATGTCAGAGGAGTCACAGACAAGATTGGCTACATCTTAAAGCGAGCCGCCATAAGAAAATACTACAAGCCAGTGAAGAAGATAAGTCAGTTCTTACCATTCGTCAAGTTTAACCTGTCTCTTTCTACAAGATGTGGCAGTGCACAAGCTTGATTTTCAATGTAGTCCCTCTTACATAGGACAAACATCCATAAAAACCCGGCGAAAAGAACATATAGCTGCTGTGAACCAATGACGCTCCGAGAAGTCTGCAGTACATATATCAACATGCTCATCATAGTCGCAACCATATCAGATTTGATAGATCAAAAATGCTCCCAAAAATCACAGATCACTACCAAGGATGATTCGCGAGGCTATTAAAATAAAAAAACATCCTAATATTAATAGAGAAGATCAGGATGCTACCATCTGCTTGAGATCTCGTAATTATTAAAATTAAATCTAAATCCAACAATACTATGTACTTTAGGACTCCAAATTCTGTAAGTTTGTTCTGCGTGAAAAATTAATTACTAAAAGTTGAAGGTAGTATTCATAAGAAGGATGTCAAACTACTCAGTACTTTTTACGTGGTAGAGCCACACTAAAGCTATATTATGGTTGCAGAACGAATGAGTCACCTCGATCGGGAAAGGACCACGCTCTCATAGAATACCAGCGTAAAATAGCAGCCTAATGCTGCTGTGTTTCGTATGGTGAGTGTAGAGAACCGGAGACAATTTTTACTGAAAACGAGGCTTTCCATCATAGTTCTCAGGGGTAACAACGCACCTGTATTTTGATTCTTAATTGAGAATAGATATGACTGTTTATAGGCTATAGGCACTTACCATCACGTAGACTCTATACTCGTTTGTAGCTCTTACCTCTATACAAAAATATGTTTTAAATAAATAAACTATGGTCTCCCGTGCCGTTATACTTCAGATAGAAAGACCATGACCAACACCCTTTTAGGCGAAGGCTTCTCGATCTGGTGTTTCTTTCTTCAAGCCCTCTTAGGAATGAGAGAAGGCGTGTGCCTGGAAATGGGATGTGTATCCCATTTCCAGGTGATCAAAATACTATTTTTGTTTAATTACTTATTAATTTGTTAGCTAGTGCTTGCCTACAATCGCACTTAGTGATAATTGGTGATGAAGTTCTGGATGGATTGCACTAGTAAATTTTTCTTAGTGAAACAAAAGCCAAGCCTTTTCCCTCTTGCCTTGAAAACCCCCAGACTGTAATCGAACAGAAAGACGGACGCCGGGAGACTTTGGTGTACGCATTACCAAAAGATGAAGCAACCCGCTTAGTTCAATTGCCTAAAATATCGACAAAAAAGGGGCGACCCACCGATCGCATTGTTCTAAGTGAAAAGTGGAGGAGAAACTAAAGCTTTTTATTCCTGCGCACACTCTCCGAAATGTATCCTAAAATAAACCGAGAGGTTGGCTACTCTGCGTCTATGCTCGATAAAGAGAAGACTGTCAGCCAAATCAAGGTTACCAATAAGCCTCTTAGCATGTCTCTCCACTGAGTTCAACGTTTCTTTGTGATAAATTGTAGCATCAGTTCAAATGTGACAGCAGTACTCCATGCAAGACCGGACTTGCACTTTATATAAGATAAGTAGATACACCGGTGTGAAATACCGCACCTTGCTAGGACATCTAATCTGTTTTGGTCCTGGACTTAATGAATCGCTATTAGTTGAATTCCGGAGAAATCTCAACGCCTAACAACGGAAGACAGTCAGTGTACCTTGACAGATCCCAGATAGTGGACCAGGCTGAGAGTGCCCTTTTAGTGAAGATTCTTGTGCTTTGGAGGCCTGTAATCTCACAAGATTGGCATCATTTCATTCAAAAATTACCTGCAGGGAAAGCTGGACCATAGCTTCTGTTTCGTACTGGATTTGATCCTGACTTCGTTAAAGATTCAATTTTATTTTAATTTTTATTTAAACTTTAAAAAAATGAAAGCTAAAATGAGACCCGTGGTAGCTCAGGTGGTTAGCGCTCGCTGTAAATTTCACAGTAATTGAGCAAGCCGGATTCGATCCCCGCCAGCAGCAATGAAACTGTTAATTACAATTTTAAGTGCCGATTTACCACGTGCTCGGTGGTAAAGGAAAACATCAAGGAAACCTGCATGTCTGAGAATTAAACATTTTTTTAAAGACATGTGAAGTTCGCCTACACGCATTGAGGCAACGTCGCGGACACTACCTTGCTCTAAAAACTCTCTCAGTAATAAGGGGAGGCCTGTGCCCAGCTGTGGGACATATATAGACTGTAACATTTTCAAAAAATTACAAAAACAATAATCTTATCTAATACTCACAACATTAGGCATGCAAAATATTTTATCTTTATATTATTAGAACCAATCTCGAAATAATGAGACTGTAACAGGAAGACGGGAGTATCAAAGTAATCCACGTCTATAGATAAAAGTTAACAAAAGAAAACATTTATAATAACATAACATGATGCCTGAAATTATGTCAGTTGTATTCGCATCCGTTTTTTGTCCGATAAGATTTCGCTACAAAATTGATCTCGCTTAGTGAAAGGTCACACCTTTCACATCCAATGTAATCAGAACTGGTTAATGTACTCATTGGCATTGAAAAAACGCCCTAATCTTAATATTTCGGAAGCTGTGTTCTCACGTATCTATGACGAAATATAACCGCGCCTTGCTTGTAATTACTATGCAGTATATATCATTCCTTAGGGAGGCCTATGTTCAGCAGTGGACTTATGAAGGGCTGTAATGATGATGATGATATATGTATGTATCATAATGCTTCAGGGGTACGTGGAAACCTAAACACTTAATTGTCAATATCTACGCATCATAGTCCACTGCTGAACGAATCCCCATAGATTGTCTAATAGGGAATTATTTTCCATCACCACTACGGTTGGAATAAAAGTAATATATGGATTTTATCGCATTTAAAATGTCAGGAAATAAACTTTTTTAATTTCTGGTGTTTAGGGCACTTTACACCACCCATTATTATGGATTTTAGGAATTCGAACTAAACGGGTTGCTTCATCTTTTGGTAACAAAGGAGTATAATAATATGACAGCATCCATCTTTTTGTTCGATTACAGTCTGGGGGTTGTCAAGGCAAGAGTGAATAAGTTAGACTTTTGTTACACTAAGACAAGGTTTCTAGTGCAATTTTACATCCAGAACTTCATCACAAATTACCGCCAAGTGGGATTATAGGCAAGCACTAGCTAATAAATAAATAATTAGTTAATTGTCATTTTTTTCCTTCATACGTCACGTGTGTACAATCTAATTACACTATTTTCTTTACATTGCGCGCGTAGTGTTAGTGCAGCGTAATGTTATGTTGAACATATCTCGCGGGTTGCTATTGTGTATAAGTGTTTTATATGAAATTTAAATTATTTTTATATCCTCGGTTCCAGTTATGCAATGAAATTAACATTCATAAACATCCGGTATAGCACTACAAAGATAAGGCAAATAAATATAAAAAGAATATTAAAAACCTACCAATTGTGTATATACTTGTATTATTAATCCAAATAAGTATATATTATATGTGCCCGTGTGTGTATGTGTATGTGTGTTACCCGTATGTATATATTTATGTATGTATGTGTATGTATTTATATTATATGTGTTGTGTATCTATATAATGTACTTAAGGTAGCCATTGAAAATCGATGACACGTCTTAGCGTATCCTGAGTGGCAGTCCTATTTGGACCATTTCCCATTTTAAAAAAAATGTTGTTTTTTTTAAGTTAGCTGTTCACTTTTTTTAAGTTTGTGTAAGTGTATAATTAAGTCTACTTATAAGAATACCTAAACATAATGTATGTTTTGAGTATTTATTGCTAATGTTTAAGTAATGGCCAAATAAATATATCTTTCTTTCTTTCTTCTTTCTTTCAAGTAAATAAATAAAAATAGTATTTTGGTAGTCTATACACATCCCATTTTCAGGCACAAGCCTCCTCTCATTCCTGAGAGGGCTTGAAGAAGGAAAGACCTGATAGAGAAGCCTCTGTCCCAATGCGAGTGGGAAGACTTCACACGTTTTTGGAATTGTATTCATTTCTCAGGCATGGGCTTTCCCTCTAAGGTCACACGGCACGGGAGACATGGGTTTATTTATTAGAAATATATTTTTGTAAGATTATTTATTAGAACATATTTTGGTAAGAGTGACAAGCGAGTATAGAGTCTGAGTGATGGTAAGTGAATGCTGTGACCTAAAAACAGGTATATCTTTTCTTGATTAAGAATCAAAATGCAGATGCGTTGTTGCCCCTAAAGACTAAGTTAGAATGCCTCGTTATCCGTTTCCGGTCTTCGTCACTTAACATATGAAACATAATATGCTACAACATGGGTCCACCACGTGTCACTGATTGGATTAATTTAATAGGTGTCAAATCTATTACCTATTTTTGAATGTTTCGATCGTGGTTATTCCGTCATGTTATTTTGGAAACGAGATTTTCTTCAATTAATTTCTTGAATAGACTTGGAAACCAACACTGTGAGGTGTAAAGTTGGATGCCCTTATACATTTTACTGTACACAGTGTGACGCCACTGCAAGCAATTTTTTCATAAATAATTATTTCTGAATTAAACCAGGAGATATTCTTTAATAATCTTTATTAAACATGAAAAACAATAAATACGTCATTTCAAATACTCTTTTTCATTTATATTAAAAGCTCTTATCAACTACCATTAATCCAATTAACGGCTAGCTCCAACGTAGTGCAACCTTGCTGAATAATACAACAGTTTCCAACACGCTCTCCAACACCACAAGGTCCACATTTCCATATAAAATTATACCACAGAGGGTTCCTATGTAGTTGGTAGTTGACAACACGTGAGGGAGGGCTGTGGAAAGAACAACAGCTCTCAACTGCCTTTACAAAATCCTAGCTTAATGGCCTATATGGGTGTGGACTCTTAACTCCAACGATTAATTACTACCTTGACCGGAGGGTTGCACTATTTCATTCCATTAACATCGTAGATGGAAATTGAAAACCTGGATTATTTAGAAGTAGTGTATGATGTGTGTAAAATTTATAAGATCTTTAAACTACGGTTTCTATATTAGATATGAATAAAATAATACATTAATAGCACTGAAAATTATAAAGGCTAACTCAACAGTTGAAATTATATTATACTCCATCCAGTGGGGGTCGCTTTCTAGTACAGTCACTTTAGAATCTCTCTTTTCTATTGATTATTAGTGTTTCAAGCTCTATGGCCGTATGCCATTTTAGTTTACCTACTCATACGTTGCAATTAGTACACTGAAGCGGAAGAATTCCGAGCATATCCCGTATATAATATAATCCCGAGAATCTTTATTGTATGCTGAGCAATTTTGAATTTTCTAATACAGCCAGTCGTGAAGGTCCACAAATCGCTTTCATAACTGTTCACTAGCAAAACGAAATAATCGCAATACTTTTTGATGACAATATTTTCAATTCTATTCATAGTGACGAATTTATTCTCTCTCTCTCTCTCTCTCTCTCTCTCTCTCTTCGTAGTTATCAATAGTTAATTTATGAAAATATGTATTACTATATTTTTAAGCTAATTGTGTAATCAACATAAATTTATTATGTTATACAACTAGGTACTGGTTTCAATGATGTTAATGCTGCTAGCCCATGCGGCTCTCACAGCTTCATAGGATTATCTGAAATGAAAATCATACTGTATAGGCATTTATATATATATATATATATATATATATATATATATATATATATATATATATGTATTATATATATATATATATATATATATATATATATATATGTATTATATTTATATTTCAGTCTTATATTAGAAGTTTTCCGTTTCATCGCTACCCTCTTTGGTTGTCCCTCTATCTAGCTGTCCTTCAACTCAACGCTGTCCCCTTTCCCCTTTTCACGTATCCCCTCTTTGGAGGGGTGTTGATTAGATCAGCTTCACTGGATTACGTAGGGATAGCTGACCACTCGGCCGCTGGGAATTGGAAATTAACACGTTTGCTGTCGGACATTCATTGTAACCGTAAATAACATTTCGGCTACGTACAGTTTTTAAATGGATAGATACCTATATGGAATTGTATAATATATCAAAATGTCATAATAATATTTGAATTAGATAGATTTCCAAATTATCGAAAAATCCAAATTTTTGCTCTAATAGCATTTCGTTATCAGATGTTGTACAGTTATAAGTTTTACATTTAAGCTATTTATGATAAGATGATTAAAACTACTTTTACGGATTTTATCGCGTTTTATTTTTACTTTTAATTACTTTTATTTTTAATTCCCGACGTTTCGGGCGCTTTCCAGCACCCATGGTCACGGGGGACTGAGATGACTGACATCCCGATGTCTTTTTTAAACCCGGAGTACCTTCAGCTTTTTTAATTACTGTTTATGGTCCAATCTATGCAAAATGAACTGACTATGTCCTGAGGTCTTGCAGTGGTATGCTTGGGTTTTGTTTTAATTTTATTGATCATAGGATCCCAAGCAGGTGGTAATACCCAGCCTCCACCTCTATTGAAATTAGGATGTTTTTTAATTTCAATAGCCTCACGTATCATCCTTGGTAGGAATCGGTGTTCTTTCGCGAGGATTTATGGTCTATCAAATCTGATGTAATGGTTGGGGCCGTCTAGGATATGATCACAAACTGCAGACTTCCCGGAACGTTGATGCTTCACATCAGCTATATGTTCTTTTACGCGGGTCCTAATTGGTCTTTTTGTTTTTCCTATATAAGAGAGACCACATTCACAATCAAGCTTGTACACTCCTGCATCTTGTAGAGGAATATGACACTTGAAGGATGGTAGGAACTGACTAATCTTCTTCTTCCACAGACACGAATCATAGACAACGCGCTGTCTACAACTTATCTAAACAAACACTGGACGACGCCACAATAAAAGTTTTAGAAAAAGTTATTAATTTCGCAATAACACCGCGAAAAATATCGTATGAGGACATTATCTGTAGTGTTGAGGACTGTCTGTATAAAAATAATATTGGTAATGAAGATTTAGAGGCCATACGTCAAGACATCTCGTCTATGTTACGTCGAAGTTCAGCGCCGAAATTAAATCTTCCCAAAAATGAACTTAACGCGTTGAAAAACTTACGCAACAGACCAGAGCTTACGATTCTCCGCGCAGATAAAGGTAATTCTACGGTTATAATGGATACGTCAAATTACAATTTTAAAACACAACAACTTTTGTCGGATGAAACTACTTATCGAAAGGTCAAAACAGACCCTACAACTAATGCGCTTAAAACAACTAGATATCTAATTAAGAAATACTCCGAAAAATTGAATCTGGACGTTAATTCGATTATACCTTCATGTGCCAAACCACCGAAGTTGTATGAGTTACCAAAGATACACAAACCGAATGCTCCATTACGTCCAATAGTGAGTCAGATTGATTCGCCAACTTACAGATTGGCTCAATAATTAGCTAAAATATTATCACCACTCAGAGGGCACACAAGAGCACACACTAAGGATTCATACCATTTTGTCAGTGAGATAAAAGACCCACATCTTACTGACAATGAAACCATGGTCAGTTTTGATGTTCAGTCTCTATTTACATGCCTACCTGTTGAAGACTGCATCTCAATGATAACTAGGAAACTAGAGGAAAATAACACGCCAGCAGAATATGCAGTATTACTAAGACATTGCCTTACATCTGGCTATCTATTGTGGAAGGAAGAGTTTTACAAGCAATTAGATGGTGTTGCGATGGGCTCACCTGTATCTCCCATTGTCGCCGATATATTCATGGAAGACTTTGAGGAGAAAGCCCTCCTTACTGCACCTGTTACACCAAGGATCTACAAGCGGTACGTAGACGATACTTTCACAATTTTACCATCAAACAAAATAACTGCATTTTTAGAACATCTTAATTCCATAAACTCTAAAATTCAATTTACTATGGAGTTAGAGGCAAATAATTCCTTACCTTTCCTAGACGTGTTAGTCATCCGAAATCCTAATAACACCATTGGTCACACTGTGTATTGGAAAAAGACCCATACAAACCGATATTTAAACGGTGAATCTCACCACCATCCTTCACAGTTAGCTACCGTGAGCAAATCTTTGTTACAGAGAGCACGAGGGATCTGTGACAGCAAACACCTGGCCGCCGAGCTTCAGCACGTCAAGCAAGTTCTGCACGACAACAAGCTTCCGGTCCCGCGCCTACGCCACAGTGACCGAGTGAAGCCGGCCACAGTCGAGCGTGTGCCTGCTGTACTACCATATGTCAGAGGTGTCACGTGTCAAGGTTGGCTATATCTTGAAGCGAGCTTCTATTAGAACATTCTACAAGCCTCCGAAGAAGATTAGTCAGTTCCTACCATCCGTCAAGTGTCATATTCCTCTACAAGATGCAGGAGTGTACAAGCTTGATTGTGAATGTGGTCTCTCTTATATAGGACAAACAAAAAGATCAATTAGGACCCACGTAAAAGAACATATAGCTGATGTGAAGCATCAACGTTCCGGGAAGTCTGCAGTTTGTGATCATATCCTAGACGGCCCCAACCATTACATCAGATTTGATAGACCACAAATCCTCGCGAAAGAACACCGATTCCTACCAAGGATGATACGTGAGGCTATTGAAATTAAAAAAACATCCTAATTTCAATAGAGAAGCAGGCTGGGTACTACCACCTGCTTGGGATCCTATAATCAATAAAATTTAAACTAAACCCAAGCATACCACTGCAAGACCTCAGGACATATTCAGTTCGTTTTGCATAGATCGGACCATAAGCAATAATTAAAAAAGCTGAAGGTACTCCGGGTTTAACAAAGACATCGGGACGTCAGTCAACTCAGTCCCCCGTGACCATGGGTGCTGGAAAGCGCCCGAAACGTCGGGAATTAAAAATAAAAGTAATTAAAAGTAAAAATAAACGCGATAAGATCCGTAAAAGTAGTTTTAATCATGTGTAGTGTTCGCGTAAATATAAGAAATCATTACTTATGATAAGGATCAAAAAGCGTTTTAATAAAGCAAGAAAAAAAATCACAGCAAAATCCACTTAAATTTTGTACTATGGCCAACATGTTGATTATTTTATATATCACGGGTTCAATGATAATATCGGTTTGCAGGTACGTGTGGTGGCCCTAGTAATTATTTTAGTAGTGGATATCTCCCCACAGTATGAATTTGTGTAGGTACAAGTCTGAATAAATAAACCACTCTACGCGAAACATTCAAACATTTAAAATAACATTTTGTATATTATTTTTATTCATTAGCAGCGTAATGTTAGCACTAAGTTTGCCTTTTTTTCTTTATAGGTCTACTGTAAGATATTTCAGCAAATTACAGCACTATTTGACTGTTACTGAATATTGTTGTGTGTACATAAATAAATCAAAAAAGTAAATTATTTCGTAATATAATAAATAAAATAAATACAGAATCGACCATAACATATTTAAAGTTAGAAGACGGGAAATAATGTATTTTTTTTGTGTTCTTGTTTGTCACACTGTCAATACCCATCGGTCCTATATCGAAAATAATGATATCACTTTTGAAATCGATTAATTTCATTCGGCGCGCCCGCCATCGCCCTGATCCGTTTTTATCTCGAATGTCGAAAATTTTGAATTCAACTGCGATGTTTTATGACGCGTGAAATTGTTCCATTCAAAGTGTCAGACGTAGACGCTTGTAGACGTTACGATTTTTCTAATTTTTACATTAGGTATAACACAATACAATATAGATTAAGCACATGGTTATAATGATGCAAGTTCCCGCGAGAAAATGCCGGATAAATATTCGAATTATTTAATTTGTTTTTTTTTTCTAGTTTCTATTAGTGAAATCGTTTTTCATAATAATATTTTTCTAATAATTAGTTACTTTATGTGAGATATAGTTATAAGGTATGTATGTAACTAATCCGTTGCCAATTGTTCGTGAAAGCGTTTCGATTGTAATTAGATAAATATTAATATCATCATCATCATCATTGCCATCACCATTATCATCACAGTCCATCACAAGTCGCAGATAAACATACATTACATTGACATAAAAAGTATTTCTATATTTATATATAAAATGTTACTAAAGTTAGAGCATTTATTTTAGGCTTAAGTCATAAATACTGTTTAATGAAGGAAATGTTCGGTTTCGGTTATAAGTTTATATTTAGTCTGCGCTAAGTTCGGAACACAACATGGCTTGGATGTGTGATTAATAGTTGTGAATGTCACATACCTTTGGCACACATACAAACCAATAACAAGCAGTTTCAAGGCATTAGGTACAAAAATAAATATGCTGTCAATTTATTATTGTGTTTTAAAACAATGGCATTAGATACTTTAGATTGTAGTTGTAAGTAGCCTATTAAACAATATTTGTTAAATTAATATACGGAATTGAGAAGGCATTTAATACTTTGATTTAAAATAAACAAAAACCTGAAGAACGTTATATCGTTATTTCTTAAATTTTCTTTAAAATGCATGCACATATCGCATTAACTATATACGATATGTATGATAAATTGAGTTGTAGTAAAAAATTAAAATTTCATTAGCTATTGTTCTGTGTGATTGAATCGAGCATACATATTTAAAGTCAAAGTTACGGCCTATATACGACCCACTGCTGGGCACTGTCCTCTTCTCATTTCTGAGAGGGTTTTTAGCGCAAAGAAAAGTCCAATGGGTGTTGGCGAACCTTACATGTCTTCGAAATATATTTTTTTCTTATTTCTCAGACAAGCAGGTTTCCTCACGATGTTTTCCTTCACCGCCGAGCACGTGGTAAGTATACCTAACATAAAATAATAACATAAAATAACCTTATATAATCAATGTCTATCATACACTTACTACGAGTATAAATAACAATGCCTTCACTACTTTAGTCTACACAACGTTACAGCAAATAAATTGGCATTGAAAACCAAGCAAAAGCCGTAGTCCACGTATTGTAAAGCCGCTATTACACGGTTCAATTTCGGTTCAATCATCATCATCATCATTACAGCCCTTCACAAGTCCACTGCTGAACATAGGCCTCCCCCAAGTAATGCCACAAAGCACGGTCCTGAGCCACCTGCATCCATCGACTTCCTGCATGTCTTACCAGGTCGTCACTCCATCTAGTGGGGGGTCGCCCTACACTACGCTTACCGGTACGAGGCTGCCACTCGAGAACCTTTCTTCCCCATCGGTTATCGGTTCTTCGAGCTATATGGCCGGCCCATTGCCACTTCAGCTTACTAATCCGTTGGGCTATGTCGGTCACTCTGGTTTTACTGCGGATATCCTCATTTCTGAGTCTATCACGCAGAGAAACTCCGAGCATAGCCCTCTCCATAGCTCGCTGAGCGACCTTAAGCGTCCTCATACGGCCAGCAGTGAAGGACCACGTCTCAGATCCGTAAGTCATCACTGGCAACACGCACTGGTTGTACAATCTAGTTTTTAGAGATTGAGGTATACCTGACGAAAAGATATGTCGTAATTTCCCGAACGCTGCCCAGCCGAGTTGAATCCGTCGATTGACCTCTCGGTCGAAGTTGGACTTACCTAGTCGGACTATTTGTCCCAGGTAAACGTACTCGTCAACAACTTCGAGCATAGTGCTCCCAACAACTACCGGCACAGGTGTGACATGGACATTAAACATGATCTTTGTTTTGTCCATGTTCATCTTAAGCCCTATCCGTTGGGAGGCACTATTGAGGTCATTGAGCATAATGCTTAAGTCCTCCAGCGATTCTGCCATAAGGACTATATCGTCGGCAAATCGAAGGTGAGTGATGTACTCGCCATTGATGTTAATACCGTATCCTATCCAGTCCAGTAGCTTGAAAACGTCTTCCAACGCAGCGGTGAAGAGTTTCGGGGATATAACATCACCCTGTCTTACACCTCTCTGCAGTTGGATAGGTTTCGAACTCTGGTTCTGTACTCGGATAGCCATCGTAGCCCTACTGTACAAACACTTCAGCACTTCGATGTACCGACAGTCAACTTGGCACCGCTGAAGGGACTGTAGCACCGCCCAAATTTCGACGGAATCAAAGGCTTTCTCATAGTCCACATATGCCAGGCAAAGTGGCAGATTGTACTCTTCGGTCTTCTGTACAATCTGCCGCAGGGTATGTATGTGGTCTATGGTACTGAAGCCTTTTCGGAAACCGGCTTGTTCGGGAGGCTGGAAGTCGTCGAGTCTGCGTGCGAGACGATTCGTAATGACTCTCGAAAACAGCACGTAGACGCGGCTCAGAAGGGAAATCGGTCTGTAGTTCTTTAAGAGAGCGTTGTCGCCCTTCTTAAAGAACAAGACCACCGCACTTCTGCTCCACGCCTCTGGAGTAGTGCCACCATGGAGGACGGAATTGAAGAGCTTCTGAAGGACTTCAAGTACCGGTGTTCCACCCGCTTTCAGAAGCTCCGCTGTAATTCCATCCTCGCCCGGGGCCTTGCCGTTTTTAAGGTGGTGGAGAGCCATTCTAATCTCGCTCAGACTGACGTCCGGGATATCATCGGAATAGTGTCGGATAAGACTTGCTCTTGGATCGTTACTCACACTTGCGTGTGGCTCCAACGATGATGTGTACAGCTGCCCATAGAACCTCTCAATCTCACTCAGAATCTCAGGTGTCCCGGAAACGATGTTGCCACACTCAGTCTTCAGCTTTGACAGTTGGCTCTTTCTGGCAGACAGATCTCTGGCAAAGACTTTGGAGCCCTGGTTCCGCTCGATCGCTTCTTTAATACGAGAAGTATTAAAGTTGCGTAAGTCTCGCCGCATGCATTTGGAGATCTGTCTGTTCAGTTGCCTGTATGCTGTCAAATCTGTTGACGATTGCAGCCTCATCTCCCGTCTAACAGCCATGAGATTAAGAGTGTGATCGGAGAGTTTTTGTGTTCTTCTGCGGCGGGTCTTGCAGAACTTAGCTCCGACCGCATGAACAGTTTCCACGAGCTTGTCGTTCATATCGTCCACTGCATTGCAATCTTCTAGGCACTGGAAGCGGTTACGTAACTCGAGCTGAAAGGTTTCGGGATTCCGGATTAGAGCACGAGGGGGACGGAGCGTTGACTTCATTAGACGAGACCTCTCCAACTTAACGTTTAGGTTCAGTGTGCCTCTAACCATTCGGTGATCGCTGCCAGTTTTCACCCTTGCGATCACTGAGACATCACTGAACAGTTGGCGTCTGGTCGTCATAATGAAGTCAATCTCATTTTTTGTCGAACCGTCGGGGCTCGACCAGGTCCACTTCCTGTGGGGCCGCTTCTGGAAGAAAGAGTTCATCATAAAGAGTCCCTCTTTCTCCATAAAGTCGGCCAGCTGCTGGCCCCTTCGGTTCCGTTGCCCTACTCCAAATTTCCCTACCTTCAGCTCACCGCTTTATCTTGTGCCTAGTTTTGCATTGAAGTCTCCCATCAACACCGTGTAGTGGGTTTTGGAGGAATGTATGGCTCTGGAAATATCCTCATACATTTCCTCCACCTCCTCATCGGGATGTGCCGTGGTTGGTGCGTAAACCTGAATGACCTTCAGCGAATACCGTTTGGTGATTCTGAGTATCAGGTACGCGACCCTCGTCGACACACTCCCAATCTTTACAACGTTGTTGACGAGAGACTTGTGGACGATAAATCCGACACTTCCTTGGGACAGATGGTCGCCCTCCCGGTGATAGAACAAGTTGCCGGACTCGAGGATTACCGTGTCCTCCCCCTCTCTTCGGACCTCGGATAATCCAATAATATGCCAGCGCAACTTGTCTACCTCTTCTTCCAGCTCCAGTATCTTCTCGTCAGTCCTCAGGGTACGTGCGTTATATGTTGCCAGGTCGAGTCGTCGTAGGTGGCAACCGAACCTCCACCGGAGATTCTTAGCACCCCCTGCCCCGCCGTTACCATGGTCGCCACCGTAGCCAGGAATAGCGGGGCCGCCGGGGATTGGGGGCCGTCTGTTTGTGTATTTATTCATTGGGGGGTATTTGCCATAGTTGCCACGCTTGGCGAGCGGGTTGGCAACCGCAGTTTTTTATTAGGTTACAGTTGTTATCAGGAAGATGCTGCTGCCCATCTCCTGCCTGCCTCCCTCTGTCGCCTCTTACGACACCCACGGGAAGATATGGGGTAGTGGATATTCTCAACCGCCACTACACGGCCATTCGGTTCAATACTGCTTTCAATTTAATTGCTCCAATGACATTGAGATATCAAAATATATTTCAATGCAAATTGCGCAACTTCATTGAAAGCTTCGATTCACCAAACGCTTTCAATGCAATATTAGTCATTGTTCAATGCGGTTGAAACGTGTAAGTATACATGAAGATTGAACGATGACTCATTTCGCGCACCTCACGGCAGCGAAACGTACGCATGCGCACCTATTTCGCCTGCGCACATGAATGTTCGAGAATGGTTTTCAAATGGTGTGACAGTCATGTTGTCAAGAATTTCATTAAATTGACGTTCAATCATACGCAAATGGTTCAAATCGAAATCCACGGACGCACGCACCAACGCCGAGATTTTTATATATTTTTTATTTAACTCATTTATTAAATAGTTGTAGATTAACGAAATTCCCGCAAGTACACGTAGGCGCGACATCGCATTGCGCTGTGAACATTGAATGTCATTTAAATGATTTACGTAGTGTATATTGATAAAGTCGTTCAATGTGCAATTTTCAATGCTTTTCAGTGGAATTTTTTCAATTTGGTTGATACGCATCATATCGCTTAGAGCATATTTTTGTGCATAACCGTGCTTGGTTTCGGTGTGAAATGTACCTACATAGTGTTATTTGTCTATCTTTCTTTGTAGGTCTGAGGCATAATATAAGGCATATAGTAAATAGCTAATGGCACAACAATATCGCGCACCATACAAAGTCAATAATATATAGTCCAGTACAGAGTGAACGTGTCCATATCAATGTATGGTGCGCGATATTGTTGTGCTATGAGCTATATACTATATGTTATACTATACCAGTATAATAATGTAGTCTGAATCTACTTAAACGTTATACGATTATACAGTGTCACTAATAGTTTTGATACCATTATATTTAATAATTTCTTATATTTACGCGAACGCTACACATTGAATAAAGCTGTTTTTATGGGTTTTACCGCCTTTCATTTACTTATTTTTAATGGTCAATGTTTCGATTGACGTCCCGATTTCAAAGTTGTGTCTCTATTGAAATTAGTATGTTTTTGAATCTCTAAATAGTCTCACGTACATCATTGTTAGGAATCGATGTTCTTTCGTAATAATTTGTGGTCTATTAAATCTGATGTAATGGCGGAGGCCGTCCAGGATATGATCACTGACTGCAGATTTCCCGGAGCGTTGATGTTTGACATCAGCTTTATGTTCTTTTACGCGGGTTTTTATTGATCTTTTCGCTTGTCCTATATAATAGAGACCACATTCACAATCAAGCTGCAGGAGTGTACAAGCTTGAGGCTGGGTACAACCAATTACTTGGAATCTCGTAATTAATAAAATTAAAACCAAACCAACCACCAACGAGACCACTTTTCACCGACGAGACGAAATTTTCTTTAACCTTCGCTATCCATTCATTACATCAAAAAAAATTCACTGCTGAACTTAGATCTTCCCATTCTTTGCCTCATAGGCAATATCTAAGCATATCACAGCAAGAGTTCAAGATACAGTGGGCTCATTCTGCGTAGATCAGACCAAAAGTAATAATTAAAAAGCTGAAGGTTTTGCGACGTGTTAGAACCATGCTGGAACTATATTAGTAGTATAGTTATAACACGAATGGGTCAGCTCGACCGGGGAAGGACCACGCTCTCACTGAATACTAGCGTAAAATAGCAGCTGAACGCTGCTGTGTTTCGTATGCTGAGTGCAGAGAGAGGTATCCATTTTAGTCCTCACGGGTAACAACGCATCCGCATTTTGATTTGTAATCGAGGATAGATGTAGATGTCTATAGGCCTCAGCAACCACTTACCATCAGGTGGACTGTGTGCTCGTTTGTCACCCTATCCTATAAAAAATGTATTTAATTCTCATTAAAAACCAATATGTGTTCTCACTCCGGAGCATAAAGATCGAATGATTATGTGCCAGTAAGTTGATCTATGTTAAGTAGTTCTAGATTAAACATAACTTGGTTATGGCATAGTCACTAATGCAGGCTCAGGACCGTGCTTTGTGAACTTCTTTAGGGATGTCTGTGTTCAGCAGTGGACGTGTAACGATGATGAGCTGTAACAATGATGATGACGACGGTGTTGGTTGGCGCAACCGGGGAAGGATCACGCTCATAGAATATCAGCATTAAATATCAACATAATGCTATTTTTACGGATTTTAATTATTTTTGATTCCCGTTTTTCAGGTGTTTTGCAGCACTCATAGTCACGGGGGGACTGACACCGATAATTACGGGAGAAACTGAAACCCACGTTATTATGATATTAACAATAACCCAGGTATTAAAAATAATTCAATATAAACGTGATGAAGTCCGTAAAAATAGTTTTATTCAATGTGTAGTTCGCGTAATTATAAGAAAACTTTAGATAATGCCTTCTAAAATTAAATACGGAAGAGCAGCAATGCTTATTGCTTCTCTTCCGTATTTAATTTTAATCCTCAAAAGGAACAATCATCTCCACTTTGATGCTTGACCATGGACAGATGTAGATTACTATGGACCATAGCTTATTTCAGATGGACTCGTTTGTTTTCCTCCTCTTAAAATTAGCATGTTGTTTTAATATAATATTGCAGAACGACATTTCAACCCATCACAAGTCTCCTCAAGTCCTCACACCATCCTCTGCAACGTCATAGTACACTGAGCTTGTGAGTACGAGATTATACTAAACGAGTATAGCTATACTAATAGTAATTAAAAAGTGGTGGCAAAACAACGGCAAGTTATGCCCATGAACTATTCAACCTCCGTTTTTGTGAGCCAAAATTTGCTCAGTTGCAACATTCAGATATATACATGATAATTAAATACTTTGATTTTATCCATGCTATTTTGATTCTTAATCAAAAGCGATAAAGCTTGAAGTTGCCTAATAAAATTACATTCAGTATCTAACTAACCGTGTTGGTACTCATTGAAGTTAACCCGTTGACCCACATCCTTCAATCATTTCGAGTTTTGTATTTAGCCCGTTGTATCGTGCTGCTTGAAAAATAGCTTCGCGAATGAAAAACCCGAAGAACTTGGAGACAAAAGGAGTGCGTGGGCGAATTGAATGTTAAGACGATCATTAGCGTACCATTGTTGAAAATATCAGGGAGTTTTGCAAGGACCACAAGTGCTCAAACTGGTTTTAATGAACCCTATCTTTAATTGCGTTTATGTGGATAAAAATCGATGCAGTGTTTACCGTTACGCTATCCCGTGTTTTTTTTTTAACTTAAACGATGACAATTTTTCAAACCAGATAAATTCCAACTGCTTCGTTATTTAAAATGATATAAATTAAGTAAAGATAGGTATAAAAAATTAAACAAATCAAAGCTTAATTTTTTTAAGAGATATAAAAACTTATGAAGTACGTTTAAGTTTGTGTATTAGACTTGCAAAAATAAGTCTGCTTGGCCTTTTGTCATGTGATAGCTGATCATATATGTAACTTAAGGGGAAATATAACCTCAAATGGCTTAGTAAGATCCTCCGTTATGCTGAAAGTATTGCAGCATTAATTTTGAAATAAATATATGGTAAAGTTGAGGATTAATTTTAAGGACTATGTTAGACGAAAACACGATTCCGTAAAATTTTCTCGATAGAAAAAAAATCCAAATTTCCTCCAAACTGAACAATAAACCGCTGTTATTCATAAAATACTTTAAATAAGATAATAAAACTTTGCATACTAACTAAACTAACTATAAAGCAGTGCTTATGTTATTTACTTTTTTAAAATACCATTATTTTAACTGTAAAAAGAAATTACCTAAACTAACGGCGTCTTGAAGCTTGATTCCTGCCGCCCGGTCAGTTTCGCCTCGGCCTTTGAAGAGGGAAGTTGTGTCGCTTACGATCAGAATACACATTAGCCAACAGGACGACGTTTTTTTTTTTTATAGGATAGGGTGACAAACGAGCACACAGTCGACCTGATGGTAAGTGGTTGCTGTGGCCCATAGACATCTACATTTATCCTCGATTACGAATCAAAATGCAGATGCGTTGTCACCCGTGAGGACTAAGATGGAATGCCTCGTTTCCAGTAAAAAGGGTCTCCGGTTCTCTACACTCACCATACGAAATACAGCAGCATTAAGCTACTATTTCACGCTGGTATTCTGTGAGAGCGTGGTCCTTCCCCGGTCGTAAAATTAAAATGGGAAATAACCGTGATAAAAATAAGAAGCGACTGGGTTGGCGTCAAGAAACAGGCATAAATATGATAAACCTAATGAAATAAGTATCTAACGACCTATCTACTTACAGTATTAGTGATTACAAACATGTCGGTACATAGCATACGACGCGCGGGGAAGTGAGGGCGAAATTAGAATTTGAGCTGACTTACTATATCCCCTTAATCAATTCATCCGTAAGTAATCACAAAAGCGTTCTCTCACCCTAACAAGATATTCCTCTGTACCGCTTAATCGATAAGTTCGATGGTAAGTTCTTTTTGTAAACTTGGCTGCAGGTGTACATGGGTTACAATATTTTTTTTTATAAAATAGGGGTGACAAACGAACACACGGTCCACTTGATGGTAAATGGATGATTTGGTCCATAGACATAGTCTACAGTTATCCTCGATTAAGAATTAAAACACAGACGCGTTGTCACCCCTGAGGACTAAGATGGAATGCTTCGTTTCCAGTAAAAAAGGGTCTCCGGATCTCTACACTCACTATACTAAACACAAATTTTACGCTGGTATTCTGTGAGATTTAACTTGACTAAATTACTTCTAACTGGACTGTAATTTTGTTTATCATTTCAATTTTAAATTTAATGAAAAGTTTGAGGTACGCTGAAAATGTAACACTATTACAATATCGGTATAGGGTAGCAGCAAGTAACTGACCTACAAAGGCACGTGACTTGCAAAACTACGCCTATTGTCGCGTAGACCACCAAACAGTCGCCATAAATTACCCCTAGCTCGGCATAATTGTAGCAATGCGAAACAGTAGTTTCTAAAATTCGCCAAAGGGTTGTCATTGTCAGCTGACATTAACAATAAATCAATTGTTTATTATCTGTACTGTTACCTACTTTAGAACCCGGTAGTGTAATATTTTTAACAACAAACAATACATATTTTAAAAACATTTAATCTTATTAGCAAATTTTGCTGGCCAGTGTGTGAAAAAGCCGAAAAAATCACATTGTTGAATAAAATATTTTCATTGGATGAGATAAGAATGAAAATGTTAATATTATTTATATAGGTCCGCCAGAAATATTAAATAATGTTTTAAATAATACCTACAAAGGTAATTTTTACCACCGCGTCGTAACTTTTTCATTTACCCTATTACAGATTTAAGTTTAAACATGTTTTATAGCGTGCATATCGAAAAGTATGTTTTTTGTTATTATTATGATATTGAAAGGTTGAAGTTTTCATGTAAATATCTAGTGTGACTAAGTTTTTCTCAAACTCTATTAGACATTTCAGTAATAAAATTTTAGGTGCTCTAAAATACTACTACCAATTAAAATAGTATATTATTAATAATAAAACCTAAGGCTCAAGTTATGGCAACGACTTATGTCAATCCATACGGTTGTCTTGATTTTTTATGCAATATTGGTGCATCTGCTGGTTTCAGTGGTCGTTTACCGTCAGACGGCCACGTTTATCAAACTCAATAAAACAAAATCAAATTTTGAAATAATATTTATAAATCTAAGCGACAGTAGCCTAATAGCAGGACGCGGTCTGCGAACTCAAAAAGGTCGTGGGTTCGAATCCGCCATTCGACTTCTGGCGTGAACCACTCGTAACACAAGCAATTTAAGCTTACCACGAGTGGTTAAGGGGAATATTAGTAATGTTTATAGCATTGTTAATATTTCTTTAAAAAGACAAAAAATCTAAAACTAATTTTTGTACGTTCTATTATATTGTTTTACGTATAAAAAACTTAATCTTGATTTTTGCACGCCTTACAATGTGAGGGAGTGTTCTTCTCTCGATATGTGGCCATATTTCAATTTCGCTACATAAAATCGTTCTTATAGTTTTAGTTAGATATCATATCCATATATTATTATTATAACTTTACAATAACTACAGACATTAAATCATAAGATTAAATGATTTTCTAATTGAATCACTTTAGATTACATAACAAAAAATGTAATTGAAAAAATATATGGACTGCTGTCCGTTGGTCTATGCTTTGGTGGGTCTTCGCGCTTAGCTAGAAATGTAAGCAACAGATTGAGATATATAGCATTAAATAAGACTCCATATATTCTAAAGAGGATCACCATTACTTTTTGTTATCGAACTCAACACCGTTTAAAAGTAATTAATGAAAGTCGCTCGGATTGTGTTAATTTTTTCTTGTGGAAATTATCGTCACTATTTTCATCTATCATCATCATCATTATCATGAAATTAAACCTTTAATTTTTAACATAATAAGTGTATGAGGCGTGCACTTTTGAATTTTCCAAATTTATTATATTTAGTTTTTATTACGGTAGAAAGTAGGTATGCTTGATTGACGTTATGCAGCATATTATGACTCCGCATTTTAACCCTTGCTCAACTAGGTACACACAACCTTCTTCCAAATAACAGTAGAGCGGAAACAATTATACAGCTGTCAAAAATTCGGAAATGTTATACCCGGGCCCCTCAGAAACTTTTGCGAAACTTAAAAAAGGTTTATGGTTAAAGTTTTTATTATTATATACTTTCAAATAACTCTTCACCAGCATCTATATAAAGTTTCATGCGTTTAAACAAATTATCGTAACACTTTTTAACTTAATAAATATCTTTCAACTGTATTTTTTAGAGCAGGAAAAAAGACTAACGGTACCAAATCAGTAGAGTTGTAAAGAGGGTTGACTGACCCAAATACTAAACTGTTATACTATCCAGAAATTCCCTCGTTTTGAGCGCTGATGTGCGGACTCGTTATCATCCATCAGAAGCAGCATCAAAAATAAGTTAAAGTAGTAATTAAACGTGATAAAATCCGTAAATAATAGTTTTTTTCAAGAAGTCTCTTTGTTTGTCTTTATCTGTAAGAAAATTATGACATGTTTTGTTTATTATTCTTTAAAGATACAGCTTCTGTTTCGAGCCAAAAGTTTTTTCCCAAAAGCTTTTTTTCAGTTTGCTGTTAGGTTGGTGACAAGGAAACCAATGGTGAAAACCTTGATGATAAGCTATTTATGTCATAATAGAAACGTTGCAACGTAGACTTACTCACAAAATAGTAACTTGTAGAGAGTCGCTTGGCTTAAAATGTTACAGGATGCAACTATAGGTTATTTAAGGCATTTGATGTAAAAACACGGTTTTCGACAATTTGCGGGTTGCACCAGTTTCCGTAGAACGCATCGTTTTTGTCTCCAGAGGTGACAATACTTCTGCATTTTGATTAATATTGGTATAATTGATAGAATCAGGCGCTTTGCGGAATTTGCAACTTGCGCTCATTGCTTTGCGGAAATCCATTACAATAAAGACATTAATTAATTCGCAAACATCCGCTTAAAAATTGTATTGTAGTCGATGGTGTGTCTTTCCTGGAATAGTGGTGTTGGGAATAGTGGTACTGGGATTAGTAGTGACGGGATTAGTGCACGCAATTGAGGGAGGGCGGGAGGTGCTCTTCAATTAATGATATCCACTATTTATGTGAATAAAAATTTAAAAACACATATTTTTTTATGTATTCCGCGTCGCATTATAGGAGTGCGGGCCGGACTGAAAACCAGTGTCGGGATCAGAGCAATTCGTGTTTCTGTATCTCGATTTTTACTGAGTCCTGTCCATTTCACGGTCTTATGCTGCTACACAGACTCATTTTATATTATTTTTACATTTTTGTTAATTTAGGGAAATATTGTTTTATTTTCTGTTTAATTCCAATTTCTTGCTTTGTTTTGTATCTATTGTGATTAGAGCGTGAATAAATGTAAAAAAAAAATTAAGGTAAGACACATCATTGTATTTTTAAGCGGATGGTTGCGAATTAATTAGATAATGTCTTTATTTTATAATATTGGTATGTAATGCATATGTATATGGGTCACAGCATCCGCTTACTATCAGGTGAACTGTGCTCGTTTACCACTCTTATTGTATAAAGAATAAATAATAGGATACGCATACAGTCCAGAGTTTCTATGGGCAGCGCATTTTAGCGTGTTTATGTACTACGATAGTACTAGAATATCGAAGGTTTACATGCACCAGTCAGCGATGCGGTGTGGGTAGAGCGTGCAGCTAAAACTCGTGATTAATGATAGGTTACCCACGGCGGGCGCCGGCCGATGACTGCGGCTGTGCTGGGAACACAGACTAATAACGTAGACAGTTTATTAAAATACAATATAATACAAATAAAAACTCATTAACAATCCATCCAGCAATCAATGGTTACCTCTAGTCGATAGCAACCGAAGAACTGCGATGAAATTCTAAAGCCTGCAGTTACAGCCTATATATGTCCCACTGCTGGGAAACAGGCTTCCTCTCATTTCTGAGTGAGATTTTAGTGGTATGTATGTATGTGTATATATATATATATATATATAAGTTACGGGATATATATATATATATATATATATATATCCCGTAACTTATTGTACGTGCACTATGGGCAATTTTGCATATAATATGGCGTCAACCTGCTTACGACGTCCAATATACGGACGTCAAATAGGAAACTTAGCGCAATGTTCGCAAATTGTCATGCTGATCACAGAAATGTCAAAATCTAAAAAAAATTGGACGTCATTTTTATTCTAATCTTGCTGTACTGAATATTTACGTAGTTTCGCTAATTTTCGTTGCAAAAATCATAGCGCTGCTGTCGATTTGTGAATACTTTCATTTATGGCCGTATTTGACTTCCGCACAAAATTAGGAGATGCGACGGTGCCGTTCCGTCACCGTTGCCAACGTGTTACTTGTATTTGTTGATAAATGTTTATGACTGCCTCGTTGGTCTAGTGGTTGTAGTAGTGCGACTGCTGATCGTGAGGTCCTGCGCTCGAATTCCGGGTCGGGCCAAAAAATCAATAATTGAGTTTTTCTGTCAAGAAGTTCTCAATAGCTGCCCGGGGTCAGGAAGTTGGCGGTGTATCACCTCCGTGTCTCGGAAAGCACGTAAAGCCGTTGGTGCTGCGCCTGATCTCTCTCCGGTCGTGTTGGTTTACCGTCCCATCGGATTATGAGAGTGAGGGAATAGAGAGTGCACCTTTGCTTGCGCATACACTTGGGCACTATAATCCTGTCCTGCGCCGATGGCTAGTCTCCGTTAAGGCAGGCCACCGTGACCGTAATTCGGTCTGCAGGACATTACTATATGGTTTATACTGCGCTTGGTACTGGTAATTTTACTTTTAAACTTGTTTTCTTAACCTCACATTTACTTACACATAATATGGACGTCCGAATATCCTAAAACTTACATACTGAATGATATTTGACACCCGTATTTTTGAATTTAGTTATATTTTTATAAATGTAAATGCGAACGTCGGCTTATCGGTTTATTTCATGCTGCACTATATTTTAACATTTTACATTTGGTACTAATCTGCCTAAAAGAACTGTTGTTAGGTATTTCGTAAGCAACCCATAATTCTGTTTGAATATAAGTTACCTTCTAATTGTGTACAGGAAGATGGACTCAATTTTAGATATTGACAGGTTTCATCGAAGTTTGTTTTATTATATTGTGACTAATAACCTAATAAAGTCTGGCGAAAAAAAACCATTTTAATATAAGGTTTTACTGCATTCGGTTGGTAATTTCTACAATAGACCGTGGCATATTGTTGCTGACATAACTCCGAAAATATAATGTATTTACTTGATCGTGTTGAGTTTTGGTGCTCTCACTGTATCTTAAGGATGAGTGCGACTATTGTACCTAATCTGTACGAAATTACTCTCTACTTAACTAGATTCATTTTTGTGAAAGGCTATTTTTGTTAAATTATGATATTATGTTTGGTTTTGTAGTTAGTTGAAATTTTTTATTTAACTTTTCACACACGTTTTATTTTTAGAATGAAACATTTTATAAAACACCAAAGTGACTATTTCACTCCGCATGGCCTCCCTACACTAAAATACGAATAAAACAATAGCGAAAAAATGTCATTAAAGCAATGATCATTAATGTGTGTCTTATACACAAGGAATTAAAATATAAAAATATTCATGGTTATATGGCGGTATCGTGCGGTGTGAAACTTTACCGATAATCTGACGTCCACATATAGAAATATAACAAAATTCAAAAATATGGACGCCAAATATCACTCAGTATGAATGTTTTAGGATATTCGGACGTCCATATTATTATGTGTACACAGGTAGTAATTTAAAGTTAAAATTTTGGCGACAACAATGCCCCAAAAACCGCTACATACGGTAACATTTATCAAAAAATAAATAAGAAAGGTTTTCTAAGCGTTTTATCGTTTCTGGAATGGAGCATTTTATGAAACACCAAAGAGACTATTTCATACCGCATGGGCTCCCTACACTGAAATAAAAATAAAACAATAGCGAAAAATGTCATTAAAGTAATGATCATTAATGTGTGTCTTATACACAAGAAATTAAAATATAAATATATTCATGGTTATATGGACGTCAAATATCGTGCAGTATGAAAGTTTACCGATAATCTGACATCCAGATATAGAAATATAACAAAATTCAAAAATATGGACGTCAAATATCATTCAGTATGAATGTTTGAGGATATTCGGACGTCCATATAATATTATATGTAGCTAAATCTAAGGACACGAAAACAAATTGGAAAGTAAAATTATCTACTAGCACTGAGTACAGTATAAACCGACAAAAATACCTAAATATGCCTTGAGCACTAAATAATTAATCAACATAAATAAATAGTAAAATTCAATAATCAATAACAACTTTGGACATCGGATATCGAAGAAGTGGACGTCAAATAAAACTTAGTGTAAATATTTTAGGATATTCTTACGTACGTATATGGGTAAATACTCCGTTCAATGTCAAGTGCATTAATCAACTTACACAAGTTTATTAACCTAAGTTACTAAATAAACCAAAGAAATTTAAATGCAAGCAAGCATAAGCGTGGAAAGTTTTCAATGTGCGTAGGTCACAATACGGACGCCAATTAGAGCACGATATGCATGTTTTTAGTAATATAGCGTCCAATATTTATAAAAACAAACACAAACAAATTGTATTTCAACTAACTGCAAAACCAAACATAATATCATAATTTCACAAAAATGACTCTAGTTAAGTAGAGAGTAATTTTGTACAGATTAGGTAAATAGTTCGCACTCATCCTTAAGATGGTGATCATACAAAGTAAACTCGCAGTGAGAGCACCAAAACCCAATACTATCAAGTAAATAAATTATATTTTCGGATTTATTCATGTCAGCAACAATACGCCCGGTCTATTGTAGAAATTAACAACCCATTGGCAGTTAATGCAGTAAAACCTTATATTAAAATGAGTTTCTTACCAAGGTCATATTAGGTTATTAGTTACAATATAAGAAAACGAATTTCTATTGAACCTGTAGAAATCTACAATTAGTACTTATTTACAATAGTAAAATAAATAATAATATAGTCAATCTATAATGTATCACGGCTAGGCAATCCTAGATATTTTTCGTATTTCGTAACCGAATTACTAGTTGGTAAATTAATCATGATATCTATCTGTTTTTTTTCGCCGGAGACAAAAATGATATTGCGTATTTTTCGTAACTGCACACTCTGTGGATTTATTTCATTATTTTGAACAATATTAAGTGACCAGAATCATAAAAACTGTATTATTCGTGCTAAACGAATCTAATAAAGATCTGTTATTTTTGTCTCCTGCGAAAAAAACGGACTATAGGAATCTATCGAATACCTACGTCAACAAAATATCGCCTATAAATAAAATATTACAAAGCGGAATAACTAATAAGAGTGGCAACGTCGAACCATACAAAGGAATTGCAGGAGAATGAATTAAAAACTATGTATATTACGGGGATTCTGGATAATTTGTAATATGGAAGGGAGTCCTGATTGGTTTCCCTCCGTCTGGCAATATACGAATATTTGTATATCGACATATGGTAATGTTTCAAAGAAATGAGTTAAACACTATCTTTTTAGAATCAATATATATATATATATATATATATATATATATATATATATATATATATATATATATATATAGAAATATATATATATATATATATATATATATATATATATATATATATATATATATATATATATATATATATTTAACTAAACTAAGTTACAAATGATAAGAATATGTTAAGTGACCTCTCTGTCAGGAAATCAAAACATATTCTTTGGTAATAGTAGATCGTTTCTCCGAGACTTGATTAAAAGTTCACTGTGCAATGTTGCAATAGGATTTCGATATAGAAACTGCAATATTATAACTACAAGCTTCGAGATTCTTGTTTCTAAGAAACCTAACGCTTAAGAACTTAACAACTTCTATTCATGGGTATGGTCCGTTAGATGGCGGTATTACCAAGTAAAAATCTAGACTGGCGATTGGAATCAGCTTCAAAAGTGTGACGTTAGTGCTACAACGAAAATTCTCTATACAACGAGAGAGACTTATGTCTAGCCTTGGACGTTTACGCAATGATTATGAAGAAGAGAGAGGGTTAAGGTACGCATGATGTAAAAATAAAATGACAATATTTTTAGGTTATAGAGCAACGCTGCAGCTTATATATATATATATATATATATATATATATATATATATATATATATATATATATATATATATATATATATATATATATATATATATATATATATATATATATATATATATATATTATGGATGTAGCGGATGTAGCGCGAATGGGTCCAAAACCCTGAGTATATTTCACTTGAGTATAACCTCATGTGGTGGCGAAACACATGTCGTATTATTGATGGTGGTGTGTTTTTCCTAGTGTAATGGTGTTGGGAGTAGGGTTGCCGGGAAATGAGGGATGGCGAGAGGTGGTCTTCAAACTAGGTAAGACACATCATTTTATTTTATTACGCGGAATTTAAGAAATTAATTTTGAAGATTTTTAATATATAATGGATTTCTGTAAATTAACGCTGATTCTATTTACTGAGTCGGCTCAACCGGGGAAGGACACAGAATAACGGCGTACAATTGCGGTTTAATGCTGCTTTTTTTTGTGTGGCAAGTGTAGAAATCCGGAAATACCTTTTACTGGCAATAAGGTATTAAATCTTCGCCCCAGGGATTTGTATTTTGATTCTTAATTAGGGATAAATGTAGAGGTCTATAGGCACAGCATCCACTTATAAACATAAAGATTGTTTGTCACCCATATTCTGTAAAAAACATGGTCTAATTATTCAGCATTTACTTAATTTAATTGCTAATAACACACTTGTACATTTGTGTGGTTATTAACAAATACCTATAGTTTTATAATTTTCGTTACGTAACTTCCGTTCACCGTTGGAATGATAACCATTCGCAATGTCTGACAGGTAATTACCGACCTCTTGCTAATTTATCTAAGCAACGGGCAACGGATGTAACCCGACGCGGGGACATGAAAATCCGACATATCCAGTATCCAGAGGCTCACCTTTCTAAGTAATAATAACTATTAATCATGTGAGCCGACCCCAGAAGCGTCTTAAGTGTTGCTCTAACTCTTAAAAGTTCCTTAACACAGACCCAAGATCTTAAATCCTGCATCTGTGCCAAAACTAATGAGATATAATCTGTTTAAAAAAATGGTGTCAATTATGAAGTCATTCGATTAGAGAAAATTTAAAATGGTTAATATATATACAATACAAGTGTTGATGGATCATTTCAGTGGTTTAAGCATAATCTGAATTTTTTATTTTTTAATGTTACAGAAATATTTAAAAGCTTGATTAAAAATATTTATTAAATCTGCCTGTTCCAATTCTAATGTTTCGGAATTGCTGAATTTTAATGTTTGGAATGTCGTGGAAGGAAGCATTAATTATTCATTACTTAAGTCTATTATACTTATTTAAAAAATATTACTTAATTCTATGTAGAAACCCAAGACAGATGTGTAAGTTCGCAAGGATATACCTATACTCCTGCCAGAATAACCCCCGCATCGAAAATTGTGTAACAGAACCAACTGTATTGAAAGCAGGAAGGGTCCCGTCAAAAATTACTATTATACCCCGACACATAATTAATGAACTGCTTATTCAAATACTTTTAAAACTATTATTCATGCCGTTTATGTTTGAAATGTTCCGACCGATTTCTATAAAAGGGCTCCTTTTTTTTTCAAAATTAATTAAAATAAGTTACCTTGTGCGATTTTTTAACAAAAAGTTAAGCCAAGCGAATTAAAAATTACCCTTTTTTGAAGTCATTTAAAGGCCTTGTTAATATTATAAAGAAATAACGCTTATATAACGAGAATCACAACGTTTGAATAAAATTCTTATTTTTAAAATATTGTGGAACTTTATACTATTTATAAAGGGAAATTCAGACTATTGAATTGAAACTACATTTCTGTTATTCTTGTCATAATTCCCCTAAGAAATGCCACAAAAAACGGCGTTGAGTCACCTGCACCCATTGACTTCCTGCATGTCTTACCAAGTCCTCACTCCATATAGTGGGGGGCCGCTGTATTCCGCTTACCGGGATGTAATTACTTACCTTACTTGCTATCCTTATTGTAATAAATGAATGTTAAAAAACTTTTTTTCCAACGTTTTACAATTTAAGCCACAAATAAGTGATTTGTAATTATGATACGACGTTGTACAGTCTCAACGCATTAAGAGTAACAAAATGCCTCTTTTTAACCTCAGTTTAAGAAGTCAAAAAGATATGAATAGTACAATATTCATCTACGGACTACTTCAATATTTTTTACTTGTCCGTCCTATAGTTTCATTTCTCCGTGCCTCATATTTCGCTTCTTTATTTTATATCTGCAATCTAATATGTTACAATAAACTTTCTACTACTATCCTACAGAGGCGCGTCCTCTGTGCTATGAACAACATAATAGGAGTTAGTATATTAATACAATGTGGTGGTGGTATAAAAATATACACTATCTCAAATAGTCATAATATTACAAGCAGTCCGTATCGTTGTCCAGTTAAGTTAGGCTTAATTATTTTCAATGGTCTCCAAGAGTGACGTCTCTTAACATTTTTGATATCTATCTACCAGGGTATTTTCAGTAATGAGAGGTATTCACAGGACACACACACTTTAGTAACGAAACATTGGTATTGCCATCCTTACCGTAACACCTAAATTGCCATTAATATGTTTCTATTATTCGCCAAAGAGAAATAACGGATACCACGTTTTCGTATAGTAGAACGTTATAAATCTCATTCGATAATATTACAATTAAGTAAAGTACCTAAAGTAAAATAAAGCCACAGTCGTATTATATATACGTCCCATTGCTGGGCACAGGCCTCCTCTCACTTCTCAGAGGGTTTTTATGGCTGTGAAGTGTACGCGCTGTCCCAATGCGTGTTGGCGGACTTCACAATTCTTCGAAATTTTTTTTGTATTTCTCACATATGCATGTTTTCCTTCACCACTAAACACGTGGTAAATCAGCACTTAAAATTGCAATTAACAATTTCATTGCTATAATAAGCCCCTGTGCTACCACGGTGCCATTTACGGGTAACTCTTCACTAAATTAAAATTTAGTTTTCTTTATTGCTTTCTAAAATAGTGAATTTTATAGATTCATGACTGTATAAAGATAAACTTAAAGTGCACGCGAGACTGGTCACAAGACTTCCAAAAGCTGAAAGGCCACGTTGAGCAGTTCGGGCCAATTATGAAAATAGCGCACCTGCGCTTGTCAAACACGGCCGCGCTTGTCGGCCGGCCTACACTAATCATTAATCTTCTTCGCTCCTTATATATACATTTCTGGTACGATCGCATCGCACCGGTTTCGCGATACTAAAAATATTACGGATCTTGAAATATATGTTTTCAGAATCTATACTTACTGATGTTTCTTACTCTTCGATATCAAGCCGTTATCGCTCTACCATTGGACATGGACTTCGGCTTAGCAATGCAGGTAGCTTTAATCGCCAAGCTTGGCAAGTGAACTAACAATCGCAGTACCAGATATCTCGCACCCTTGAAGCTGCCTCCCGTTATATCCCATATTACGAGATACTTATATTGCCACCTATCGGAGCCTGGATTAGTCCATAGTAGTCTAATTTTTAGCCTTTACACAAATATGCTGTTAATAAATTAGAAACTAAACGAACCAGTAATATATTTTATATAGTTTTATACTATGTTAAAAGGATATCAGCATGAAATACAAAATATTAGTCTTTATGACGTGAGAGACATGCTGCAGGTAACATAGTTGTAGCACGAATGGCTCGGCTCAACCGCATGCGCTCTCACAGAATACCGGCGTAAAATTGCAGCTTACTGCTGTTGTGGTTCGTATGGCGAGTGTCGAGAATCTGAAACCTATTTTACAGGAAACGAGGTATTCCATCTTAGAAAATCGGCATTTTGATATGCATTTATCTAAATTAAAAATTAAAGTTATAATACAATCGTACTCTCCGTGATATGGTACAAAGAAAGCTGCTATTTTACGCTGGTATTCTGTGAGAGCGTGGTCCTTCCCTGGCCGAGCCGACCCATTCATGCTACAGCCATAATAGCTGCAGCGTGACTCAACCACGTTAGTTAGTTACTATTTTATATAGAAATAATAAACGGTCGTTGGCCTCTTTCTGCACTGGCTGCATTTTCATTTTCTCGCTGAATGGCTACACTTAGCTGGGCGTTGAAGGAAATTGGAAGCTGGAAGTCGAAGCTTTTGGACAAGAAAAGGGTTTACCTTCATGTCATCACTGACGACGACTAATCGCAAACACAGTTCCTATAGAAACTTCATCACCCACAGAAAATGGCACAAATATATTACAATCATCTCTCAGAAACTTATTCGATGATTATTCGGTTCAGCTGCCTGTGATGCGGCCCTGGCTATGGTATAACGAGGTACTCCTTTGATAAAAGTCTGCTATAGACCACGCACTTAACATAACCCATAACGGCTTTGCCTCTCTCCCAATGGATGAAAGTTACACCTACCATCGTGTCTCCTTCCATAGTCTCTGAATATTTCACAAGGCTCTAAAACTGAAGGAGTATATAGCGTCATTCAGAGTTTTGAATTAGTCTAGACTAGACTTTTAAATTAATTAAAACTTCAACCTCAACCTTTGTTCTTTTGCCACGATTTAAATACAATATTACAATGAAATACTGGGTGTTTACCTATGAAATTGCCGTTTTTTTATTTCTAGTACCCGGTCGACCGAGCTTTGCTCGGTATTTTTCGCTCGGTTTTTTTTTTAATTCGTGTGTTTTGGAAATTATATTTAGATACAAATTACATACTGATGAAATACGAATAATATTTTTTGATCTTAGCGACATAATAGAAAAAACTGAACTGGTTATAACTAATAAATGATTTTTTACTCAAAAAAATCATTTATTAGTTTAGGTAATTTAAATTTTCCTGTTTTTAAAAAATACTAAAAAAAGGGTTGGAAAAACAGATTTTCTCAAAAAAGAAAGGAACTTGAAAAAAAATTAAAAAAAAGTCGGTCGCTAGGTCTGGGCTCGAACCATGGTATTACGATTTCGTGACCGCCCAATACATCAACTAAGCTATTTGTAATCATTAATAAGCTGTCGAAATTTACCTTCTTATTCTAACGATGTTGTAGCAGTTTTTCATTGCCTAAAAACACGGACAAAAAGACATTTTCTAAAAATAAATCCTAGCTAGATCGATTTATTGCCCCCGAAACTCCCTGCACACAAAATTTAATGAAAATCGTTGGAGCCGTTTCCGAGATTATATATATATATATATATATATATATATATATATATATATATATATATATATATATATATATATATATACAAGAATTGCTCGTTTAAAGGTATAGGATTAATTCTATTAATCCTATACCTACACCCATGCAATCTATGCACCGTGCCAACACAGTTGAAATTTTATTGATGCCCTTCTTGAAGAAATCAGTTTGACGGGAGGCAACACATTGTTCAAATGCATTTTGTACTGCCTCTCGGGTATTAAATTATTTTCCCGCCAAAAAACCTATCCAAATTCTGAATAAAGTGGAAGTCTGTTGGCGCAAGGTCTGGTGAGTACCTATGGTCGATGCCGGAGAGCTCCCAACCCTAGCTATTGTAACTTGGAGACTGTACTGCTGTGCAGTATGAGGCCGCGCGTTATCGTGCATGTGCAGCGGGTACCAGCGGTTGACCAAAGCTGGTTGGAGATGTGCAAGCTTCTACATCATTGTGTTCATTTTTTTCATATTCTGTATCATGCTACCGTACATCTGTAGTAATGCTCATCCCGTTTGGTAAGAAGCTGTGATGAATCACAATGATTAAACTACTAAACAGTGGCCATCACTTTTCTGGAGATACTAAGTTTTCGTTTAGGGCATTGTTAAGATGCTGAACCAGAATCCCAACCAACTTGCTCAGCGCTTGCGATCGTCGAACAGAATAAATGTTTATCACAGTTATACAAATTCAGCGGCGGTTCCAAATTCCTTGATTTGTGTCCCTGTTGAGCAGTGCATGGCTTGTCTCTACGCGTACTTCGCGCTGGCGATCATTGAGTTCGTGGGGCACCCATTTGTCAAGTTTTTTGTTGGCACCAATGTAATTGTTAACTGCAATTTTAAGAGCTTGAAACTTAACAAAAACATCGTGAGGAAACTTGCATGTCTGAGAAATATATGTTATAAAAATAATATTTCAAATAATAGTCGACACGCATTTTGGCAGTGCGTGGAGAATCCACTTTTTGCCCTTAATAACTTTCAGAAATGTGAGAAGGCCGGTGCCCAGGAGTGTAAATTGTGTTTATATATTATACATACATAGACATTTTAACCGTGTAGGGAGATAAAAACTATGGATGTTTACCATATAAAGATGTTTTATATTTAATAGAAAATTTACACATTTAAATAAAATTAGTTTTTACGGTTTTGCTAGTTTCTGCCGTGTAGTGGTGGTTAAGAATATCCACTAGCCCATACCTTACCATGGGTGTCATAAAAGGCGACGGAGAGAAACAGGCAGGAGATGGGCAGCAGCATCTTCCTGATAACAGCAGTTGTACAACAAAAAAATTGCAATTGCCAAGCCACTCGCCAAGCGTGGTACCTATGGCAATATACCCCCCATGATGAGAGTTACAGAGAGACGGCCCTCGTTCACGGCGGCCCCACAATTCCTGGCTACGGTGGTGACCATGGCAATGGTAGAGGCAGGAGGTGCTAAGAATCTCCGTTGGAGGTTCGATTGCCACCTAAGACGACGTGACCTGGCAACATACAACGCACGCACGACGAGAAAATATTGATTATGTAAGAAGAGATAGACAAGTTTTACTGGAGTATTATAGGATTATCCGAGCTCCGAAAAGAGGGGGAAGACTCGCTGATCCTCGAATCTGGCAACTTGTTTTATCTGTCCAAATGAGGTGTTGGAAGTCTCTCGTTAACAACGTTGTAAAGTTTGGAAGTATGTCGACGAGGGCTGCGTACCTTATTTATACTCAGAATCACCAAACGGTATTCGCTGAAGGTCATACATTTTTACGCACCAACCTCAGTAAATCCCCATGAGGAGGTGGAGGAAATGTACGATGATCCTTAGAGCCATGCATTCCTCCAAAACCAACTATACGGTGTTTATTGGAAGACGTCAACGCAAAACTAGGCACAAGTGAGAACGGTTAGCCGAAGATAGGGAAATTTGGAATAGGGCAACGGAACCCAAGAGGCCAGCAGCTGGCTAACTTTATGGAGTAAGAGGGACTTTTTATGATGAACACTTTCTTCCAGAAGTGGAGTTTCGTCTAATGAAGTCAACGCTCCGTTCCACTCGTGCTCTAATCCAAAGTCCTGAAACCTTTCAGCTCGAGTTATAAAACCATTTTAGTGCGTAGAAGACTGCAATGCAGTGGACGTAATGAATGATCAGGTCATGAAAACTGCCCAGGCGATCGAAGCTAAGGTCTTGAAGATCCACCGGAGAAGAACACAAAAACTCTCCGATCTCACTATTAAACTCATGGCTGTTAGGCGGGAAATGAAGATGCAATCATTAACAGATTTGACAGCAAACAGACAACTGAACAGACAGATCTCCAAATGAATGCAGCAGGACTTACGCAACTTTAATACTGCTCGTATTGAAAAAGTGATCGAGCGGAACCAAGGCTCCAAAGTCTTTGCCAGAGATCTTTCTGCCAGAAGGAGCCAACTGTCAAAGATGAAGACCGAGTGTGGCAGCATTCGAGACACCTGAGTTTTGAGTGAGATTAAGAGCATTCTATAGGCAGCTGTACACATCATCGTTGGGGCCACACGCAAGTGTGAGTAACGATCTCAGAGCAAGTCTTATCCGGCACTATTTCGAAGATAGGTATCAAGGACGTCAGTTTAATCGAGATTAGACGGAGTGACTAGATGGAGTGACGATCTAGTAAAACATACAGGAAGTCGATGGATGCTGGGGGCTCAGGACCGTGCTTTGTGGCATTCCTTGCAGGAGGCCTATGTATGTTCAACAGTGGACTGGTGAAGGCTGTAATGATGAATGACGATGATGATAAGTTTTGACGGATTTTATCGCGTAATTAACTGATTTTATATTCCTCACGTTTCGAGCAAATTTCAGGTCATCAATTCCCATGGTCACGAAGGACTGTGTTCGACGTCCTAATGTCATAATTAACCGCGGTTACCAGATTAAAATTACATATTGATTTTTGTTCCGATTTGTGCTGTAAAGTAGGTACTCGAAACGTCGGAAATATAAAATAAGTTAATATACGCGATAAAATCTGTAAATACTAGGTTTACTAAATTATATTATTAATACTTTATTGTTTTAATCATATTATAAACTATATTAACAACTAGTGATTCGCCCCGGATTTGCACGGGTGATATCTGTATCTCGACAACAGCGCCACCTATCGTTTCAGAGTTTTAGCGAGACTGACGGACGGCAATTGATGTGTATATATAAGATTAATGAGTTGCGTCGCTGAGTTGGCCGCCGGTTCGAATCCCGCATGGAACAAGCATTGTATGGCCTACAAATAATTGTTCCGGGTCTGGATGATGGTCCTTGAGCAATTTATGTTTGTAAACTGCCTCCCAACACAGGAGAAAATCTAAATATGGGGGGTACCGTCTATTTAAAAAAATGTTTTCGAAACAAAACTTTTGTTAAGATCTCAGCTGAGTTTTTATTTTTTAACATAGTAAAAATAAATGCCTATGTATGTATAAATACTATATAAATATATATTTAACTCCTGTGCAAAGGCCTTCTCTCTTTTCCGAGATGGTTTTAGGGCAATAATATTTCGTATATAGGCTATAACTTTTATGATTGTGACGGAACAGATTTTAAATATTGTGATTATAGTAAGAAAAGAAATTACTTAAGTGTATACAATTATGAAATATTTTATCTTTTCGTAGACAATACTTGGCATCTTGTTTCGGCATCTATTTTACAAATATAATTCGACGTTGTTACGTAAAAAGGATCGAACCCTCATAAATCTTTTAGATATCGTAGTTTATTAGGATCAGAGTTCAGTACCTAAAACAATACATTATTTCAATTTATTTGTGTTTGTTGTTTATTTATTTCTTGTTACCAACCGTAATTATTTTAACTACCAACATGAAAGCACCAATGTAGATTATTTTGGCTCTAGTTTTGGTTGAATCTGTTTTTCATAACTATCTCTATTAATTTTTTTTGCGCCCGAAGCAAATATGGGCAACCCTCCGGAAAGCGGGGGAGGGAGGCGGTGAATGCTCATAGCATACCACGCAGCCGGCTGCTTAAGGAATTGGCTTAACGATCTGACTAGAGATCTCTAAGCCGTATACGAACGCGACCCTCCTTGGCAGAAAGGAGGGCGCAAGTCTCTATTAAAGAAGTGACATACATACATAGCTTTGAGGTAAAATAAAAAAATTACTTTTTCATTTTTATTCTAGCACTCTACTGCCATCTTTCGATGAGTAGCAAGAAATTGAAAAATGTATTTTAAACTAAAGACTACTAGCGCCATCTGCTGATAAGTAGGCCACATTATAATACATAATTTGAATGTAACTCCTCATAAGCTGTATTCATTTGAAATTGTTAATTCGAGTATCATCTAATTTATGCATCACCATTTCCATTCTATACAACGAGATTAGATATAAGTAGACAAATAGACAGGGCAAAGTTAGAAGCACATTTGCTAGAACATTTTACGAGTAAATCATATATAGGTAATTTTCTAATTTACGTACTAACAAATTGGACAACTAAATTACAAACTGATTGTGACATAAATGTACCTAAAATGATACTAAGATTTATATATAATTTACAAAAATTGTCAATCAAATTAGGAAAAACAATATTATAAATGTAACTCTACATAGCATCTAAGTAAAGAAATAAAACAACTGTCACATTGATTCATTTTATTTTACGATTTTCGTAAATTGTCACAAACTTTACTTCGGAATAAATGTACCTAAAAATATAACTTAGTTTTCATTTTTCAATCGTGTGATAAAAGTTATCCATTAAATAAATTATGGGCTGATCGAATATAAAAGTGAAATAATTGAACTATTTCCTTCAATGCAACTGTTATTACGAATTTGATAATGATGTGTTTTATTCTATGAAGAACTTTAGCTTATGGTTGAAATATCAGTCGGCCATGAATAAAAAATAATTAAATAAATGTAATGTATTTTTTAACTGGTCTGCATGTTATATTTATTCCAAACTTTATTTTTTATTAATACTTGCACGTAAGAATCATGGAAATAGTAACATTTACAATAATAAAATTATCTTTTTCTCAATAAAAATTTTGTTAAGACCTTATGACTTGTTATTTTTCAGCATACTTAAAATGCACATACAACATGTATGTTTGTTCAGAACATCAAACATTTATCACGAGGGTTTTCATTAATTTAAAATTTCCCAAAATAGTTACCAAATCGCACAGTAAGAAGATATACTTAATGTTAGAAAGTTATTTTAGGATGTTTAAAGTTAAATTTAAAATCTATAATTAAATTTAGCATAACGAACAACTACTGTTATTTTAAATACAATATTTAATTTAACTAAGCTTTGTAATTTGATAAAAATACTAGATGAGGAAATGATTAAGTCATCTAGTGTTTTATCTTATTAAAAGGTAAAGTTATATTAAATATTGTATCTCCGCTATCTTAGTATAATCCAACTATATACTCTATATGTAAACAAAGATCTTTTGAAAAATTAAACTTCTGTAAACCTAACAGCATTAATGATGAATAAGAACTTTCATATTTTCTTTTTTACTTATTTCCAATCGTTAATTTTGTATTGTCTCTCCGTCTGTCTAAAATTGTTTTTATAATTAGTAAACTGCTACAAAAATTTATATATTTTATCTACAATTTCTGTAATTCAATATATTCTACAATAGAATATCTAAAAAATGTTTGGTATGCTTTGTACTTAAATATTTTTTCCTTCTTCTTTCCTTCATGTATTGTTTTAGTGTACACTAAACAGCTATCTATCTACCTGTCTATGCTCACAAAATTTGACAATGATTACAATATTGAGTAATATTTATATACAATGTATGTCTTAAAGCATCATAAGTAATTAAACATAAAAATAATGTATTATGTATGTATATTTGCAGCAAATATTTTAGTGACGAAACATCTTAAATATACTTACTTTATTTTTATAGATATTACATCAAATTTATATTTCCTGGAAAACAAACTTTCTGTAATTTCTGGATTCTGGAGATCTGGACTATTTTCTAAAAAAAAGGTTGTACATTATACTTTAATACTTTAAAGAAAAGAAGCTATAAGTGAGATTACTTAGTTCTAATTTAGAATTTATTAAAACACACGCATTGCTTAAAACTGTAATAAAAAATATTAAATATAAAAACATAATTAAGTTATATTAATTATGTTTTTATATTTAATTATTGACAGACAAAATGAAGTCGCATAATTTTGAATCTAAGTACAAAACTTCTGGAATTTAAATTTAATCCAATATTATCAGAAACCTTTGTTTATATTTTTTAAATATTACACGTGTATTTTATGAGATTTTTAAAATTACGTTCAAAAATTCATTTTATACTTTTCTTTTACCAGCCGATGTAAAACAAACTGACAGTCCACTTGAACGTAAGCTACTGCAGGTCATGGTCATCTTGATGATGATGAACTGATGCGTTATCACCTCGCAGCCTGTATTATGCTGGCTTTTTGTACCCTTCAGAGCAAACACAGCAGTGCAAGTACTGCTGTTTGACATCATAAACAGGTAGATGGTGACTCAGACAGACTCTTAGTCAGAAAGGAGTCCTAACACCTACGAAACATTACTTTAATTTTATGGAAATCACATCAAAGTATAATTTTCCGGAGAATAAAATTTAATATTATTAAATATCATTTCCAGACCCTTGTTGTACATTATATTTTAATATTTTATATAAAATAAGTTATTATCAAAATCAAACAGTTCTGAATTAAAAATTATGAAAACGCTCTCAATGGTAAATTGTGTTTATTTAAAAATATAACATATAAAAGCATAATGCAATTAATTGCTCATACACAAAAGGAAATCATTTTTAATGAATCTAAGTGCAAAATTGTTTCCGTTATCATTTACAAAAGTTTTAAGATAATTAGTTTTTTTTTTTAAATTACTGCATATACTTATGAATTTATGTAGATTTACATTACTACAGAGATATTCATAAATTTTAAATTATAAATTTATGTAAGACTATATGACACATGGTAAGTAGCAAGTTATACTAAAATAGTTATTTATTATTAAAAATATTTAAATCTATATAATGAATAAAACACCCTAGTCCGTAGGGTATAAATAATTGCATAAATATACCACAATTTTCAACACAAAACTGTGTTTTAATATCAATAGGATTAAAATACAATTCCAAGCAAAAATACAATTCGTTAAACAATGTTATACAATTTAATAGGTTGAGTTTGCGATCTTATATGCGTAAGGTGCTAACTGCAGAATACGTGTTTCTAATTATTCATACGATGACATCAGTACAAAGATGAATGATAAGATCTACACTGATGCAAGCAACATCATTGGAAGACAAGAGTTGTAAAGCATGCGCAGTTACGCACAACGTAAGTATCGATTACATTTGTATATAAATATATGTTATTAGTTATTTTATATAACACATACTAGAATTATTCAAACAATTATTTTTGTTCTTAATTTATTTGTGCGTTTTCTGATCTATGATAGCTTTAAAAGTTATTAAGTGTGAAGACTACTACAACTTTTTTTATTTATTTTACACCGGACTGTTTAATGGCAGACATTAATGACTTAGGTTATATTCTATCAATATATACTGCGGATTTTATCATAAATAAATATTACAAGTGGTCTATAAGTAGTCTTATAGATAGAAAACATTCAACAATTTATTCATCACGTTCGGCAAATGTATTAGTGAAATAATCACCAAGTGATGAATACCTCTTTCATTCACCGGACTGAGTATTTTAGGTTTGACATACAGGGGCGAATTAACATAAGCGCCTATGAGTTTATTAATATATTGATGTTGGGAGTTGCAAAAAAGGGGAGGAGCCGGACCTTCGCATTTCCTAAGCTCTCAAAGCTCTAGTCTCTTATGTGCTTTAACCAGACTCCACGGACATATTTGCAATAAATACTACTTTTAAAAGATAATGAAAATACGAATTTTGTTAGAGAAATTCCTTAAGCCTTAATGCAGAAAAGAGACCAAGAAAAAACGTTAACAGTTTTAAAGCATATTTAATGTTATCACCAGACATGCAGATATTTGTAGAAGTAGCAACGCATCCAATAATCAATAACTAATGTTGGAGGCGGAGCAAGTAACTTCAAATTTCCATAGTCCACTTCTCTTCAAGGGATCGTAGCATTGCATGCACCACACAAACCTCTCTAGAACCGAATTTGTCGCCTCACTTCAAACAAATTCGGATCTACAGGGTAGATGTAGGGCACTAATATTGATGCCGTTGGCACCAACGTTATAAGGCCTCTTCTTTCTTGATAATACCTGAAAGTAAGTACAGTCAAAATTAACGTTACGATGTAAGAAACAATGCCTATACTTCGTTAAAAAGTAGCACATATCAAACAAAATATACCATGTACACGTTATTACTTTTGGATAATTTAACTGTTAAAACTGCGATATACTTGGGCCTAAAATTTTAAGCACCTAGATATAAAAGTACATCAACAGTTTGTAAATTATTTTTAAGTGTTATAATTTTTATCAACTGTAATGTTTTTATCGACTACTATGAATATATTATTTCATTTCAATATTGTCACTTATCAGTAAGCTATATACGAAAACCTAATGAGGCCTATCTATAAGCCTATAAACAGGTAAATAATTAATTTTATTGCATGATTAATAATTAAACGATTTAGAGTTGAAAAGATTTGGATGATAATTAATTCATTATTTATAAATTAAGGCCTTAAAATTAAAATAACTTCTTTTCAATATGAAGCAGCTTGACGTAGCCGAAGAATCACGACATCTGAAATTAAAGAAAACAATTCTTTAAAATTTGTCCAACCAGTTATGAATGTGTTCGCCTATTTCTAAAACGTATTGTCAAAATACGTATCCATCACAATTCATAGCAGTGATGTCAACGCGCAGAGGTATTTTTATCGATTACAGTAAAATTACCGCGCACTGACACGCTTGTTACGCACATAACGAATTCGTTTCAGTTTTTACCAGACACCAGTAGTTTTCTATCGTAATCAATCACCGTAATAACGGTATGCTATCAAATGTGCCTGTTAAAATAAACACCTGACACAAGTAAGGACGTTCATGTTTGAACAACAGTAACATGCCGTGTAATAGTGGAATCGTGAACAAATTAACGTGACGGGCCTAGAAAATGGCAGGTGCTCTTAAATATTTCGATGTTTTATTGCGTAAGCCAACAACGGAAGGAAGTGCCTTTAAGAAGTAGCCTGCTTATCAAAATTCAAACAGCGTCTAACAGACACGCATTAAATGTTGCGTTTCATCATCACATATCACTGTCGAGCTATTTATGACATCATAGATCAAGATTAAATTCTGAGATTTATATTTTATAATTTATACAAATTCACTTACACGTTTTAGTAAAGTATTGATCACGGATAATCACAAAGTCAGTTTATTGCATGTTGGTTGAGTTTTTGAGTACATGTCGCGTCACTAAGTCTGATCGGACTGCTACTTGGCTCTTTGATTCGCCAACCTTGGCGTAACGAGGCCGTCATCCGCTCGGCGGCGGAGCGTCGCGACGTCGCAACTGGGTCAGAGGACGCGCAGGCGCTCTCCGGACACGAGCAATGAGTGCCGCCCCTGCCCTGGGATCGAATGAATGGTAGACCCCCACTTTCATATCGACCGATTTAATCTGAGACCCCCTTCTCATGCCTGCCTACCCTAATACATATTATATACCCGAGAAAGCTCCAAAGCTCTTTTATACCTGGACTTGATTTAAGCAGATGTAAGGTAAATAGGTTTAACTTTCGATCCACCAGTTGCTAAACTGATTCTATAATATTAGGTTAGATCTATTGCCGTCAGCGTAGATACTTTCATTAGTTATAGTTAACAGCTACCAACCATTACAATGGCGCCGCCTACTGGAAGCAGATCTAGGAAATGTTCAATTTGTTTACCTCTATTAAACGTTGGTTTACTTGTTATGCAATTGAACTAAAAGTAGGGTTTTAAATAATATTGTAACGGATAAAAGTAAACACTTTGTGCAATCGTTGATAATCACAAATTTATCAGTATCATTTCAATATTTTGGTAATTAAAATGATTTTAAGTATAAAAATATTGAAAAAAGACTAATGAATGTACAGAAATATTTTTAAGAATATACAAAGTAGTGAAATCCTATTCATATAAGGATAAGTAACGTGCAATATGAAATTACTATCAGAGAATCTACTGACAGAGTAGATTTACGAATTATCATAACATTTTGTCCACAATATCAGTTTAGCGGCAGCAAAGGTTAGCGTAAAATAATAAATCTAATCTGTCTATAATTTATTTACATGAAATTGGGCAGTCAGGTTTATGTATATGGTAACATTACACATTGGTATAAAAAGATTGACATTTTTGTGTCAGTGATCACTTGTAAGGTCTTGACAAGAAGGACTGAATGTGAGAGTTACATTATTTAGCTTTAAGAAAAAAAATATAAGTGAACACTGATATTTATTATTACAAAAAAGTAATAGTTTAATGAACTATTGAGCAATAATGATAATACATTAAGCAAAACTAAGCAATGTAATCCGAATCAAGAACTGCCATTTAAATAAATCGAAGTTTAAAATAAATAAGTAATGCTAATATTAAGTACTAAACTTACCCAAAAAATCAGTAACCGTTTAGTTACAGGTACGTTTGAATAGCTCGTAATTAATAAAGTGACAGTAAAATTCAATACACAACGAATCTAAAACCATTATCCATTACAAAGTCAAAGAAGCTTCATAATAAAACTTAAGCAGGAATGTGATGTGTTCACAACGAGAGACGATCTTACTCTGATAGCTCCCGCACGGTGTATGGCCTGTAACTATTGATGATGAAAACTGTTAGCAGGCCACTAATTGTACGGCAGCCTACATAGGCGGCGGTAATTGCTCCATTTACACGTTTTGTTAGTTCGCTGAGCATAATTGTTGCCTGTTTATACGAGAGATATGAATGTACAAACCACGAGTTGAATATAATATTAGGAAATTACAATTCTGACAATATCAAACTGTATCAACTTTTAATTAATGTCTGTACAAAGCAGCTTATTAGTTTAGTGAATGTTAATGACATTTTTGTCTACCTGATAGGCTTTTGATGGACTCTCATTGAATGGAAAATAAATAGCTTCCTAAAATATTTTGAAGGGGAAAGTTCTACTAACATAACTTGAGACTAACTGATTAAAATATCAAAATGAAAAATAATTACCTTTTTTATTAAATCTTTAAGATATTAATATAACTGGAATCATTGCTAAACTTAATTCTTACGTTGTGCTAAAATATTGCGTTATTACAGTCGTTTATAATTCTGATATGGAATATGTGAGAATGGAAAATGTGATTACGTGATCAGCTATGAAATCCTAAGCTCTGACTGCTTGTTACTAAATGATAACATTAAATTTGTTATTCACAAAAATATGTAAAAAAATAAATGTCATCAGATGCGTAGGTATCAAAATGCTGGGTATATTTTAAAATCTAAGTATATCAGAGCATTTAAAAAAAGTAAAGTTACAACCTATATATGTCGCACTGCTGGGCACAGGCCTCCCCTCATTTCTGAGGGGGTTTTCCCACCTCTCACCCTCTCAGAGCATTTTAACTTAACAATAAATATAAAATTGTTATAAAGCTTGACTTCAGTAAGTTAAAGAATATGTTAAAGTAATGAAGGGAACGCTAATTGAAACCATAATGAAAATGCCTAAACATTTTAAAGCTTTTCAAAACAAAACGCTAACAAAACTGACCTAGAAAGTAGTTGTAGCAAACAATTATCATAACACCTTGTTAAGTAGACTAATTCTGAAAACATAGAATCTATTGTGCTTGTGTTTTTGTGTTTATTGGGGCTATTTAAAATTAAATTTTTACAAAGCAAGAACAAAATCTTCATTTTAAACAACGTAGGTATACTTAGTTTATAGGAATACAAATATTTATATAAGTTGCAAATTTATGAAAATAGTATTTTTTTAGAAAAATATTTTTTAATTACTTATTTTCATTTTTGTGGGAGAATTAAAATAACATTTTCAGCAGATATTATTTTAGAGTGCGTGTTAGAAGTAAGAAATCGTTTTTTACATTATATTCGTTTAAAATAATGTTTAAGTAATTTTGCAATTATTAACTGTCTGATTTCATCAAAATATACTTACATGAAATTGGCGAAGGTATAATCATTCCATGTAGCTGGATCAGGCAACACAACAGGCGGAGTCTGAAATGAATATAATACATACCCATTATATAAGAATATTTGATAATGTTTTAGCTCACCTAGAAGAAAACATGGATATTAAAAGCTCCTAGATACGAAAACCAACCTTCAAGCTTTCAACCTTGTTCATCCTGCTCGATACGCGCCAAACTGGCGTTGACATGACATGACAGTCCCGCCAAACATGGCGTCCATTCGTGCGGGAAGCGGAAATACACGAATTACAACGAGTCAAAAAAGGATGGATAGATGGATGAATGCATGTGCAAAAACGAGACCGCCGGCAGGTCCTTGTTATTCCACAGCTTAGAAAGAGATAACGATATGGAATTTGACAAGCGGGTGAAAGGATAGGAATCTCGTTTAAACGGTTTTTAGGGTGGAGTTGTCTGGACTTTCTGATCGGCGCGGCGCGCAGATGGCAACAAAAAGGGACCAGTCCCGACTAAATTTTGGGAATAAATTGAACGGCATTTTTGCCACATTGCTACGCTGCCCTCTTCACAGTGCAAGGACAGTGGACACGCATTTTTGTTTTTACTTTATCTGATATTCTTTACATGAATTACTCTCATTTTTCAAAATTACAAGTTTTAAGTTGAAAGAATTTAATATTTATTGTTTATGTAAATAATTAAATGATGCTATAAATAATGCGATGACAATTTTGTTCTAGCAAAACGTGTATTCATTACGAAATTACTCATATTCAAGTCACGAGGTCACTGACTCGGGATTTATTGTGCGCTTCCTGCGTTTTATTAAACTTCACATTTTAGACAAATGCGGGAATATTAGGTACCTATCACTGTTTCATACTCATTTTGTGTTTGAAATTTGAATTATGTTTTATTTTATTGTTATTAAATTTTAATTTTTGAGGCCACTCCCCATTTATAAAGTAAATTATTATAGTATTTATATAATATTTCAGTTTCGTCTCCTTTTTTGCATACATTTAGAGCTCGTTAAAAAGGTGTGTGTTTTTAACGTACTTTGTACCTTATAGACCAAAATAATTTTGAGTAGTCACCAATTTGATAAACACAAAAATTTTAAGAATATCGTGGAATCGCTTGATAATTCATCGATATAAGTAGGTATTTCGAATAACAAACAACCTACTAAATGATTTTTTTACCGCCTGGAAAAAATAAATGGAAATGAGGCATTCCATCTCAGTCCTCACGGGTGACAACGCATCTGCATTTTGATTTGTAATGGAAAATAGATGTAGATGTCTATGGGCCGCAGCAACCACTTACCATCAGGTGGACTGTGTGCTCGTTTGTCACCCTATTCTATAAAAAAAATAGGGTTTAACGGGTGAACGGAATTTTTTGAATAACAGCGTAAAATAGTAGTTGAATGCTGCTGTGTTTCCTATCATGAGATTAGAGAACCGGAGACCCTTTTTACTGGAAACGAGGCATCCCATCTTAGTCTTCACGTGTGACAACGCATCTGCATTTTGATTTGTAATCGCGGATCGATGTAGATGTCTATCGGCCGCAGCAACCACTTACCATCAGTTGGACTGTGTGCTGGTTCAATTTAGTAGTATTTATTGATAGATAAATTTCATGTTTTTGTAAAAGAAAAAAAAGGAAAATGTAAAATATTAGTGAAATAGGCTTCTATTCCGTTCACCTGTTACAATCTATATTTTTTCAGGCGGTAAAAATTTCACCAAGTATATGTATTTGTATGTTAGAGTACCTACTATTTTACATTTTCAAAAAAATCAAAAATGATCAACGTTCCAAGTTCCAAAGAAGACCCCGCCCAGAATACAGAGTCGAAAATGTCTGTATTTATATCTGTTCACGCGCTACAATATTTACAAAATTGTCGCATCCAAATCGTGGTGCATGACGATGGGTGACGAGAACCTACACCAGCTGGCTACCTACAAGAAATACATAACAGTTGGCGCATTTTTAAAAGGGCGTATATGTACTAAGACGAATATAATAATTATGAGAAAGATTGTAACAATCCGTTTTCCTTTTTTTATATCGGGTTGACACTAAATATGCCCATATAAAAAATCCAGCAAGCTGTGAATATTTGGTTAGTTAATCTTATGATGTTAACTAATAAAATATGATTGTTTTTGTGTGGTGTAGTGGTTCATCATCATCATCATCATTACAGTCCCTCACAAGTCCACTGCTGAACATAGACCTCCCCCAAGGTCACACAAAGCACGGTCCTGGGCCACCTGGATCCATCGACTTCCTACATGTATTACCAGGCCGTCACTCCATCTAGTGGGGAATATAGTGGTAAGGTATAGTAAATTAACATTATTTCAAATGAATATAAATGCAAAAAAACTTCTGATCTTTAAACTAAGTACATGCCTATTATTACAAACTCTGCCGATATTAAGGTGAATTCAAGATAAACGGTAATATATTTAACCTTATTAACGCATTAAATTTGTATTATAATAAGGTTTCTGCCAGATAAGAGATTAAGGCGGCGGAAGCCACGGTATCAGATGTTTGCATGCACCTTATAACTTCATATCAATGTAGATTAAAGCTGTATATTGTTTGTTGCGGTGAACAGGTAGCTGCTGATAAAACTTTGTTTAACTAAGATATCTGAGATTAGCGTCAGAAAGAATTATAACCAAGTTAACTTGGCTTAGAGCCGCGTACCCGGTCGAAATACAATAATAGAACCATAAGTAGCGCTCAAGTAGCTACAGGGTATGATAAATCGCGGTAAAATACGTTGAGACTAATTTTGAAAATAAAAATTTTGAAAGCAATAAAATAATTATTGTAAAAAGAATTATGTTCAAAGTCAGTGCAATAAACAAATTATAAAAAGTTCTTAAAAATTTAGACTGTAGCTACAGTGGCGCTACCCTTATTTAGCGCTTTCCTACGGACACTTTTTTATACAGAGTCTGTTCTCCTTACCTCTACACTCTATAGTTATAAGGTTGTTAAATTTACACATTATGCCAAATAATTAAACAGAAAGTTCTTTTAAAACAGCTCGATGAACATTATTTCCATCAAGGTAGAAATGACTTAACGACTACATTTAGTTCAATATTACTGAAATTGAAAGCATGTATAGGCGTTGTAAGAATGTTCACTACCCCATAGCATCTCATGCGTATCATAAGAGCGACTGAAAGAAAAAGATTAGGAGATGGCAGCAGCTACTTAATAATAAAAAATAAAAAAGTAAAACTGCTGTTAACTCGGCTGTCAAGCATGGCAACTATGGCGACCCCTGTATGAGACAGTTTATGAGAAAGCGGCTCGACCGATACGGCAGAATTTTTTGTGTGTGATTGATTGGGTTGCTGGATGGTATAGATTTACAATAGAACCCGGTAGATGGCGCTGTTGTCGAGATCATCCGTGCGAAGCCGGGGCGGATCGCTAGTAACACTAGTAAATACTACTAGTAAATACTACTAGTAAATACTACTAGTAAATACTACTAGTAAATACTACTAGTAAATACTACTAGTAAATACTACTAGTAAATACTACTTGTAAATAGTAGAATTTATTCTGCTTCATTTGATAACTTAAAAGTTAAGTTGTGTTCTGTTGAGCTAAACAACTCAAGAATTAAAATTAAGAGATTGTAACGAGTTTCATTCTTCATAGACCTAAAATTATTTATTAACTTAAGACAAAAAATCTTATTCACCGAAATTTGACCTTGAATGATTTATTTTTATGTAATACTTTATATTTAATCCCACAATAATCATTCAGATTATCTAATTTTAAGTTAATATTTACTAACTTTGGATAACATTGGTTTTAACTTTTTTAGTTAAAACCGAGACTACAACCGGTTTACGAAAACTTTACCGATCGATACCGCCTTATTGCAAAAAAATTTTGATTAGTTTTAGGTTTCAATCAGAATCTGTTTCATTAAAATCCTGTGGCAAATATTGCAAACTAAAATAGAGAATATTGAGTTTGGCAGCAATTGTCTTATTTTGCAAAGACAGTGGTGACGCCGCGGCTGAGGGACTTCTTTAGTTAGAAAACTTTAATTAAACCATAGTTTATACCCGAGATTGGCAATAAGCCAAGTTTTGTAATAATAAGGCTAATGTCTATGCGTACGAGCGTATGGAATACAGAACAAAGGAAATATAAGAAAAGGGGCGGAAACTTTCAATCCAGAATTTAGATTAGTTCTATGAAATTATACGCTAAATATTAATAACAAAATGCCGTGTAGTGGCGGCGTTAAATAATTTACTAATCTAATAACATTCCGAAAGTGTGATAAGAAGCCACAGAGAGAAACAGGAGACAGGCAGCAGCATCTTCCTGAGAGGCAATCTCTGGGGAAGATCCTCATGGTCCCATCGTTCACCGTACCACTTTGTTTCATGTATATTGAAGAAAGTGGCAAAAGAAATATAGAAATCAGCACGTCGCGCATTCTATTCTGTGTATGGCAACTGTCTTGCAGTTTTTGCCACTGTCGCTGGTTTCTCTTTGAGTAATCCCATAAGTCAAAAATGTTAAAATCGAATACAGTTTCCATGTAGTAAAAAATAATAAGATAAAATATAACTTTGAGGAATATTGTAGAGATAGATGTTTCACTCGATACTAAAATAAAGAAGTTAGATACGAGCCCTGCTCGATGTAATGTCAGGGAGTTTTCATATTCACATATACATTTTGGCTGTCGTAGTCAGGAGCACATCGATTGTTTGTCGATGTCTCGTAAATAAATTATATAAAATAGTTTTATTAGACAACCGTGTTGATATTCTTTTGCAATGCTCCGTTTTTATGAATTTATAATCGCAATATATTAGTCCACGAGAAGATGTATTCGACTAAGTCGTAAGTTATACATTGATTATATTTATGATTAAGTTTGTTTTTTGTCATGAATCGTTTCATTGAGTAGACCGGTTTAGTTTTTAACAAAAAATGGTATTAAAAGAGGTCTATTATTATAACAGTATCGGCTGCGTGGGATTATGAAAATAGAAACACGAAGAATGTATTTGCAATCTTGTCGCACAAAATCTAAATACAAGATGGCTTATCGGGAATTAAAATTAGTTTTTTATCTGATTAGTTCATGTTAGTCTCTCATGTTTGTTTTTATGTGTAGACGACAAATAAACTTAACTTTTTACTACGAACTAAATTAAAATAAACGTGACGGTTTAATGGGGTATAATTGTTTGTACAATTTTATTTTTTAATGCCCTAACTTCATAGCGTTACGAAAATTATGATTTGTCTTTGCTATCGCTGGACGCCATATTATGGCGTTTGACAGATGCGCATATTATTTGAGACGCCAGAATATGGCATTTGGACAGACGAGGGGTTTATTATAAGAATTCATAAATAAAAAATTGGTAAGAGATCTATAAATGTATCTTCTACGTGCTTGTTCTGTGCGCGTAAAACTAGCCAGAGTATCATTTAATGTAAGACAAATAAAAAAATCTATTCCGGCGAGTGGCAGTAAAAAAAATCATTAGTTTTAGAAAACTATTTACAGGTGATGGTGTTAAGTGTGACATGAAACGCTATCCTAGAAAAGACCCGAATATTTTTATCATACTTTTATTATTAATAATAACGGGATAAAGAAGCTCTGACTTGTTTGATAACTTGCATAAAAATGAGATATCAAAAATATTATTAAAGTACGCAGAGGCGTTTCGCACATGCGTAAAAGGAATACAGATATTGACGACTTTGAGCACAGACGCGACGCGCAGACTCCGTCCTACCCCCATAAAGTAAATAATACAATAAAAATAATATAATTCCACTCCATCTGAAGATGTATCTACTATTAGTATTGAGAATTCATTTGATGATGCTATGTGTGATCGTATTGACGCATGACTAATATGATAAGATATTTATAATGATAGTAAAATTCTGACTACTAGTTGGTATTGACGACTCAAGCGACGGAAGTTTTCCATTTCAAAATGGAAAGGAAAATTTTACTCTGTTATATACGTCCACATAGCTCCAGCGAATGAGTGTTCGTGTCTTCAGCTTGATTTTGATGGTTTTGTGATAAAAACCTGCTCAGAACACGTCATCCTTGGACCACTTCGTCCTTCGTCCGTCTATTTTTGAATTATTTACGCAAAGTTTTTGCGTATTTTTTGAGATTCTTAAATGAATACAAAAATCTTCATTCACAAAATACAATGTTATATCCACTAATTTATTAATTATGCACAATTTTTTTTAAAATATGGAAATATAATTATATTTTTTATACTAGAAATGCTATTAACATAACTAATATTCCCTTTAACCACTCCTGCTAAACTTAAAATGCTTGTTTTAGGAGTGGTTCACGACAGTGATCGCCGGATTCAAACCACGACTCCTCGAGTCCGCGGTCCGCACCCCGCCATTAGGCTACAGTTGCTTAAGATTTTTTAGATGTTAATATTAAGAAATAACCTAAAAATATTACTAAACATTTCGGTATGTTCGATTTAAGAATCACCGAAATTAAGACATCTATATTACTAAAGCTCATTAACATATATGTATATGTCGCAGACAACTAGGTTTAGTCGATTGTGTTGGGTTTTCGACTAGGAGAAACTAGGAATAGAGAGTTCTGTGTTTGCTCGTTTGTAAATTAGATTTTTTTTATAAAATTGAAGTGACAAACGAAGTTACAGTAAACCTGATGGTAAATGACCACTGCAGTCCATGGAAACCAGCAGTTACAAAAAGAAGAAAAAGAAAGGTACGTATCCATTGTCACCTCTGAGGATGAAGATAGAATAATTCACAACCGGTAATTATACTAGCTTTATCTGGGTTGAGATTGACCGCCATAACCGAAATTCAATCTGGAGGACATTATTATGTATCAGCTTAAAGATGTTAAAAAATAATTTGCTAAGATCTACGCAGTAAAATAAAATGATTTTAGCACTCAGCCCCAGAATCAACTGAGGATGCCTCGTGTGAAGTCAAAACTCGTGTCGTGTTATCAACAATTGTGTCTTTCCTTGACTTATGTCCAGCCTTGGACGTTTACGCAATGATTATGAAGAAGAGATAGGGTTAAGGCACGCATGATATGAAAATATAATAAGAACATTTTTAGGTTTTAGAGCAATGCTGCAGCTATATTATGGATGTAGCACGAATGGGTCGAAAACCCACCGCCACTGAGTATACTTCACCTGAGGATGCCTCATGCAGAGGCGAAATACGTATTGTATTATCTATGGTGGTGTGATTTTCCTAGTGTAGTGGTGTTTGTAGTACTGGTGCTGCGATTAGTTGTGACGGCGATAGTGCAAGTAATTGAGCGAGGAAGGCGGGTGCTCTTCAAACTAGGTAAAACATTTTATTTTATTACGCGGGTCTTAGCAAATTCATTTTTAACATTTTTAACATAATTGATTTATACGTGGTAGAGCCACGCTGCAGCTATATTATGATTGTAGCACGGTCGGCTCGACCGGGGAATGACCACGCTCTCACAGAATACCAGCGTAAAATAGCAGCCTAATACTGCTTTGTTTCGTATGGCGAGTGGAGATCCGGAGACCCTTTTTTAGTGGAAACAAGGCATTCCATCTTAGTTCTCGGGGGTGACAACGCACCTGCGTTTTGATTCTTAATCGAGGATAAATGTATGTCTATGGATCACAGCATCCATTTACCATCAGATGGACTGTGTGCTCGTTGGTCACCCTTATTCTATAAAAAAAATATTTCTGCAGAGTAACGCCTAACTCTATTAATTATTATTAAGTTCATACAGACTGGTTTAGCATCCAAAAAGGTACCAGACAGTTCTGCGTATCATGACAGCTTAAATTTTTTATGGACAGTTGTTTAGAACTTTTGAAGTTCGAAGAATGTGGGCTAAGAATGGAAAAGTTAGTTATCAAATGTCTCTTGTATGTCGACGATGAAGTGCTTTTTGCGTCATCGGCGGTCAAGTCGCTAATGATGGTTATATTAACAAACCTAATCAGTTAAAGAAAAGGCAACGAAATTAAACGCAAGTAAGACCCAAGTGTCAGTTTTTGAAAAAGAAAGAAGAAAGTAAAACACTATGTACAATAAGACTAGATGGAGAGTTGATTAAGCAAGTGGATAAGTTTGTGTATTTAGGCTGTATTAGGCTTTAGCGGGTTTAGTAAGCATGGGAAGGATATATATGTAGAATGAGTGCAGGACACAGAGTGAAAGGAGCTCTGGAGTCTGGACTCTACTGTCGGAAGTCAGAATATGTCAAAATACACCACGTATGGTAATTGTTAGTGTGATAAGTCTCTACGTTATCGTACGGTAGTGAAATTTGAGTTTGGTAGATGAAGCATCAGAGTAAAATTAATGCTGTAGAAATGTGGTTATTAAAAAGTGTGTGGGTGTGACTAATAATAAAGTGATAAGAGAAAAGTGTAGCTTGCAAGATGATGTTGTGATTAAGAGGCGTATTCATTTTTTTAAAAACATAAGATTGGCACTTTTGTCTCTAAGCCGAAATAACTGTACCTGTTCAGATCTACTAAGTTCAAAAAAATTACTGTAATAGCTCGAAACAAAAACAATAAATCTATACCTACAAATAAATAACTGATGCAATATTTATGCTAAGTCAAGACATTAGCGGTAACAAATATATCTGGCCAATATCTATATTGCATAACATTGTAAATGTATTCAAACGCTTCTTTTTGTAGTTTGTGGCCCAAATTATCTTTAATTTGTGGTAAAATTGGGCGGTAAGCAGTGTTGCAGACCAGTGCAAGGTAAACAGTTGTGAGAGCTACTTAATAGGAACACAAATAAGACAAACGTAGTAGGGACACGTCATGGTAGCTACATTATACAGACATTTTCTATCGAAATTTACTGCGGACAGATTGTTATTTTGGAACAGGCTACAGGAACTATTATTCTATGGGAACAGGAACACGAACAGGTGAAACAGGTTACAAATTTTACCTAGTATAGTTGTGACCAGGATTAAAATAGGAATGCTTCGATTCAATTAAATATATTCAATTAAAAAAAGAGTATTTATGACATGTAAAACTAAGTAATGAGGGATAAGAGTCAAAGCAAATTTATGCTGCAGAAAAGTAGAGTAGAGTAGAGTATATAGAGTGGTAGAGTCATTAAGAGACGCCGCCCTAGGAATTTCTCGACTGAATTGGCGACATATTACAGACGCCTAGTTAAGAGTACTCATCATCGACGAGTAGATATAAATTATATGGATGTGAAAGAAGTAAGAGAGGTGTGTCATGATCGTGCCACATAGAACTCTATAGTCTTTGTCAACTTCTCTGCATGAAAGGTGTGAGAGTGTATGTAACGGTGATACTTCGTAAGGCAATACACATAATATTTGAGACATTTGATTTGCTAGTCACAGAATGTATATAATTTACATTGTAAACAGTTTAAAAGTGTGAACTTGTAATACTTAGTGATTGCCTCATAATATAAAAAAAATTTGATTATTGAGAAAGATATAATCGTATTTACAAACATGTACTCGTAGAATAGGATTTTTTTACGAATAATGTTATTATCAAATTCCTAACAAGCAATAGAAATGTTTAGTTATTGAGAAAAACTTGCATCTTTATCAGCACGACTCTTATAATTTATTCGTTATCTTTGAAATATTAGGATTAATCAAAAAACAAGTTCTAGTATCTATGATCTGTCGATTTTTCATTTTAATAGTTTTTTTTTATTAACTGTTCAATATAACAGATTTTTAATAATATAGGAAGTTTTATAGTCTTTATTATACTTAGCAGTGGATTGCAATGATGATAAAAAAATGACAAAATGAATGTTTTTTTTTAATTTTACAATTATTTAAGGAACATTTACCGCTTAGCGTAGGTCAGTCCCATCATACCCTAACATACGTCACTAACTCATATAACGTTAACTATAATAGGTACCTACTACGTGGGCCATGGATTCGAACGGAAACGATGGTTATTAATGTCGGAAGTCTAATAATCTGTAAAAAGATCTGTTGATGACACCTAATTGCAAATTTGACGAAATGTAGGTAAACAATTAAATTAGTACATAAACAATTAAATTAAAGTAAAAAATTAAATTAATGAATAATATAATCATAAATTATTAACGTAAGGCAATTCGTAATGTTTTAATATGTAATTATAATTAAATAATAAAATGGCTCTAAAAATTGGCAACATTATCAATCAAGTAATGAATAAGATAACTGTGTGATCACTGCATAAAAATTTCTCTTTTAATAATAATTTATTGAATGTCATTATGTATACAAAATAAATGGACAAGTTTTTAGAATCATAGTTGAAATCAATTAAATGTTATTATTCGTTATCATAGTTATCTTCAGCATAACACTGTTCACAATTAAATATAAGCCACCTCGAGGCGTGCCCAATACCCGGTTTAATCTGTGACCCGGTTAAAATTTGTAAAATATGTTATCGCTAAATGTCATCGTAGTATCTAAGTTTGACAATAAAATTCAAAAAAGGAAAAAAGAATGACAACTGAACGTAAGATATATTATTGGAAATGAAAATACGAATCAATATACTTACAATTTTCATGGATCTAGCACCGGAGACGTCTCTGTCTGTAAGCAAATTAAGAATCGTTAATTACTTAAATCAGGTTGAAGTGCATATTTCTTAATTTTAATTAAATAAAAACAAAAGCAAAATAGGCATAAGAGTTCGCTTACCAGGCGCTGCTCGGAGCCATGTGGCATGTGGGGCGGCCGCGCGGAGCGGAGAGCGCCAAAAGACAGACCTTACCCAACCCCCGCACACCCCTCCCCTCCCCCTGCCTCCTTACCTCCACTAATTTGTTCGCCTCAGGGTTACCGGTTGCAAGGGTTTCCCTAACTTTATAACATTGGCCGGGGCGTATTCAGATAACCTAAATACATTTATAGAGACTGCAAAAGGTTGATTTTTAATAGAATTGCTGTTTTACTTTTTGGATTTATACTGCATTATCGCATTCTGTATTTACATTTCACCTGTCAACAATGAACAAGAACGTGAATAAATTATACATTAAACACGTAAATAATATCTGATAAAATAAATAAACTTTTGTTGACGTTTATATAATGTATTTTATACTTGTAATGTATTATTGCTTTGTAATTATCAATGCAAATATGCACTATTGCTGACTGCTGACGCTAAAATGATCTCATTTTTAATTTCAGCAGATCTGAGATAACTTTGCAACTTTATTTTGCTTGAGAATCAACCCAAAAGTATATATTTAAGTGTATATATATATATATATATATATATATATATATATACTTTTGGAGATGTAAGGGTGACAGACCAGCATACAGCACCTGATAGTATGTGAATACTGTGGCCAAGTGAACGCACGTAAAAATGCTGTTAAAATTAATTGCTATTTTACGCTAGTCTTCTTTGGTAGTGTGGTCCTTCATCGGTCTATCCGACCGATTCAGTGTAGTGTAGTATGAAACATGATATTGATAAAGCTGATGATACATTATTTTTGGGGATAAAAAAATGGGTGCAAAAAAACCAGTATAGTAATATTTTAAGAATACGGGTTCGACGGGACGAATCGCAAGAGAAATTTATATTGAGTCATCAAATTATTCTATATCAAATAAGAGAAAAGGTATATATATATATATATATATATATATATATATATATATATATATATATATATATATATATATATATATATATATATATATATATATATATATATATATATATATAGAAATATGATCCTAAATTGAGCAAAATACAGTCCTATGTGGTAGGCAATGATGTGTTTAATATAAAAATATTATGATATCAAAATGCATTCACGGTAAGTAGGTAAGTATGTAGTATATTTTTACGTAGTAGAGTCATTAGTGCAGCTATATTAGTACATAGTATAGTTGTAGCAGGAATATTTCGGATCGACCGGGAAAGGTTCACGCTCTCACAGAATACCAGCTCAACGTTGCTGTGTTTCGTATGGTGAGTGAAGAGAACCGGAGACCCATGGAAACAGGGCATTCCATCTTAGTACTACGGGTGACAACGCATCTGCATTTTGATTTATAATCGAGGATAGATGTAGATGTATATGGGCCACAGTAACCACTTACCATCAGTTGGACTGTGTCCTCGTTTGTCACGCTTATCCTATAAAAAAGGTAGGTATATAAAATCCAAAAACTATAATTACTAGCAATATCTACAAAACCTAATAAACTTTAATTTTTCTTTCTTAAAAAGCTCAAAATTACATGGTATTCAATTTAAGTGTTACCTACTCTTATGATAACAATAGTTCACTAACGTATTTGCAAAATGCACATTACTATGGTAATCGTAACTTGTATATATTACATAGAAGTAAATGAATAAAATAACCTAAGTAAACTTTCAAAGTTATCTTAAAACAATGGCGGAAATTGTCGTCTCAAATATGCTTAAGAAATCTAAGTTACTACAAATAACATACAAATTTGAAACAACAAAAGTGGCATTTGACAGTGAAACCGTTAGTATCCGGCCGCACAGAGTGACGTAATCCATACCTACTCCATAGAAGCCTCTACGTAAGGATGTGTCTACTATGTTTTCTTTTTGTTGGAGAAAACAAAATGAAGGATTGATTTTAAAAATCGACCTTTGACCTCGAAATAGTCGATAGAAAAAATAATAAAAATATTAGTGCAGATGACACTCCAAATCATTTTTATATGTTTTTAAAAAGAATATTTTTTGCTTTATGAAATATTATCATATTGCTTATTTGGCATCCACAGAACGAAATGGGGTAAAAGATTTTTTAATGGCATTCTCTGCAAGCGTGCTCCTATTTTGACATATAAATACAGCGGTATTATCACTTGTTAAACGGATCTCCGGGTGGAGTTTAGTCCAAAAGTATTCCTCTGATTTCTTCCTAGATAAGGATATTAGAGAAAATATCGTATGTGATACAATATATATTTGCAGCTGCTAAAACCAAAACAAAGGAAAATCTTTTGTTATGCTTTTTCCGTGAAATATAAAAAAAAACCTTTAAAATATTAAAATTGCCTTTACTAAGAAAACAAGTCTTGCGAACTATCAAAATGAAAGTAAAACGTACAGACCTATTCACAATCATTCTTATATTATTCTTGAAAAAAAATCTGGTTATTTTTTGTTGAAGGAAGCAGAGGATAAAGGGATGATGATTTTATCAACATTGCGTAGATATCAATCAACCCAAGCTGCAGTTGTCTGTCTGGGGCATTCAGGTCAGTGCAAAAGCAATAGATCGTGAAAAAACCTAATATTCAAATTTCTTGCAGCCTGGATGTCCTCTTAAACGTGATTCTACCCCACTATAAGAAATAAAGTGTTCTCGTGTGTATTTTAAAGGTTTCATACAGACAATTATTGGTGATTTTTATACCTATACGAAACCCATCCAACTGCAGTGTGGTGTAAGACAGGGTGACGTTATATCCCCGAAACTCATCACCGCTGCGTTGCAAGACGTTCAAGCTACTGTACTGGATAGGATAACGATATTAACATCAATGGCGAGTACATCACTCATTTTCGATTTGCCGACGATGTAGGTTCCCAACGGATAGTTCTTAAGATGAACATGGACAAAACAAAAATTATGTGTAACGTTCATGTCACACCTATACCGGTAGTTGTTGGAAGCACTAAGCTCGAAGTTTATCTGCGAGTTAAACTTGAGGATATCCGCAGTAAAACCAAAGTGACCGACATAGCCCAACTGATTAATAAGCTGAAGTGGCAATTCTGTGGCCAAATAGCTCGAAGAACTAACAAACGTTGGGGAAAAAAGGTTCTCGAGTGGCAGCCTAGTACCGGCAGGCGAAGTGTAGGGTGACCTCCCACTAGATGGAGTGACGATCTGGTAAGACATGCAGGAATTTGATGAATGCAGGTGGTGCAGGAGCGTGCTTTGTGGCATTCTTTGGGGGAGGCCTACTTTCAGCAGTGGACTTGCGAAAGGTTGTAATTATAATGATGATTTACACGTATAAGCAAATTTTAATTAGTAAAATCAGATATTTTTACTTATTTATCAAAAATGTTAAAAATTTAAATTACACATACCTACGCCAGTATTGGTAATGTACGAATATGTTTCAAGCACGACTATTAATTCTTCTATTGTATATGCTCAATATTTTCCTAATACGTCACCAAATTTATTTGCATGTTTATGGTTGCATAAAATTTAATACAGAATCTAGAGTTTGATAGAAATTTAGTAGCATTTGCCCTAATAAGTGGAAGAAGTTTTTTCGGTGATTACTTAGAATATACATAATAATAGCTTACTATGTTTACTCAAAGGTTTATTAAACACAACACCGAAAAGAAAACGATACAAAACGATCAAAAACTTTTCTATAAAAAACATCTTTCTTTTTTGCCAATTTATAAGAGTTTTGTTTTGTTTAAATCAGCGTTTAAATCGGCTTTTAAAAATCAAGACAAAATTTTTAAGGCTACACCAATATTGGAGTAAGCCCTTAAACTTCATTAGATAATTGGTACAACAAAAAGACCTAACGAAGCAGTAAAATTATAAATAAATTAAAAAAGAAATTTTCAATTGAAATCAATATCATGTTATATAAATTGTAACAAAATGAGTTTGAATGAATTTGCGAAATAAAAATTGCCAGTGTGAACTCAGTACGTCTTTACTCTTTAGCGACACGTCCGTCCGGTGTCTATGCATAACCAACAAGATGCCATATGGTGCCTTCGGTGACTCAGTACGTATACGCAATAATCACCGAATCCGACACAAGAAGAAAACATGTTTTTATTACTATTATCTAATAATTTTTTGTCAGAATACAAAACATTGAATTGTATAAACATGAACGAAAGGTATTGGTTTTTTAGAGTGGTTTTAAAAGATTTACTAAGTTAATAGTAAATCTTTTAAAACCACTACACCACCACCTAGTGCAATTTTAAAAGATGTCATTATAATGGAAGATATTAAATACTTATACAATATTATTTAAACATATTATACTATTCGCCTATTCGGCTATAATTATTCGATTTGACGTCTTAATTTTCTGCTGTACCAGGAGAAACTAAGATCGTTTTTAATTTAATAACGGATAAACCATCTAGAATATAATATATTTATCAAAATAAAAATGTTAATTTTCTCGTTTCTATTTATTATAAATCAATATCGTTTTTACTAAGATAAAATATTTAATACGGTAAAAAAATTCCGGGCGAAAATAATCTAATAAAAGCTCTACTAGTGCATTGAAGTGCATCGCCCCGTGTCAATCAACCCTAAATTATTTGCACGGACGCGTAGAGCCAATCCTGTAGCACCCTTTCCCCTATTGGTGAATTTTAAAAAGGAATTTCAATTTAATCTGCTCCCCTCTGCAGACAGCTGACGAGAGAACTTTTTATATTCAACCATGTTGTTGGTTAGACGACGATAGCCCGTTTTTCTTTTATCACGGCGCTTTTAGCGATGGCAAGTGGATTAAAACTTAGATAAGGATGTTAATAGTGAAAGAGTTATATTACGACTTGAATAATACATTAAAATATATTATTTGCGATGTCGTGGTGCTGCCTTAATTCTATTAGGACCTTGTGATAGCTTGTTAACATGTCAAATACCGCTGGAACTATTAATTGCTGTCTCATTTGTAGTATCGTTAGAACTGGAATACAGTTTTCTAAAATATTTCATATTGTGATATTTATCAATAATTATATAAAATACGATTTCTTCTTAATGAAAATATAAGATGATGTAAATAGCTGTATATATTATAACATAAATAGTTATAATTTTTTATCATTGAAGCTAAAACTAGTTACAAAATGAAGTTTTAGCTTCAATGACTTACAACTGAACAAATGAAAACACTTACAGTGCTCAATAATATTTTGCTGATTCGATAAATGATATTTTCACGACCACTCATCTGACAAGTTAGCCAAGTTGATTTTCCACAATCGCTAATGCTTATAGAAAACTTTGAAATAAATCGGAATGGTATATCTTGACGTGATGTTATGTGATAACCTTAATTTAATTATTTTACGAAAAATTAATACTTGTTAATGTCAATTATCGGGACAAAAGAAAGCTAGTTCTAGACATAGGGCTATGATTCCTCTATCAAAAGTTGTTTGTATAATTTATTAGTAGTTCTATAAAAGTTAATTCTTTCTACAAATAAAAAATTCCAATTATCTATATATATAGTTTGAGTAAACCACATAAAGTATAGACATTTGTATTAAAATATCGGAACATTTCAATAAAGTTTTGCGTTAAATATTTGTCCTGAGAATGTATTGAATTATGTATCAAACACAGAAATCTATAGCACGAACATAAGCTACCCCGATTTGGTTCAATCAAAATGCGCAAGTCCAAAGACGGCGCAGGCGCACCAGAGGTGCCTTTGTAGCGGCCATATTTTATTGCTTTTTTTTTTTTGGTCGGCTTTTAAACAAAAATATCGTCATTCATGGAAGTCAGGTATAAATTTCATGTTAACAGTTTTTGTGCCTGGGGCCTAATGCAACGAAGGGCTACACGTTGCTCGGAATTAAATGAAATTCTTTTAGTTTTGTTTAGTGGTACTTTGTTCTCAAAAACAGATATATGCTTTGTTAAATTGTTAACGAAATTGGATTATTGGATATTAGAGCGCACAATTTAGTTAAGACCGATGTTAAGTTAAAATATTAAACAATCCGTATCTGCTTTATTTTTAAAGCGGTAAAATGTATTGTTACAAATATGCGTTATGGCAAGAACACATAATTGTTATCGTCCAAAAAAACAACGAGCTTATTATGCACTTTAATTAAATAGTGCTATATATTAGACTCTAGACTCTAAAACCCTTATACCTATATATAGATACATATATATACCGTTGGTATCATAAAAGGCGAAAGAAAGAAACGGAACAGGAAATTAGCAGCATTTTCTTGATCAGAACTAAAAATGATCAGAAAAACTGCGGCTGCCAATACGCTCGCCAAGCGTGGCAACTATGCCAATTACCCGCCCCATGAGGCGGTTTATTGTGGAAGCCTACGTTCAATAGTGGACTTTCAGGCTGTAATGGATGGATGTATCAATATAAGTTAAATAGAGACAGTTGAAATAAACACTGTTCAAACAAAGCTATACATTAAGATTGTGATGATTGTGATGTACTAAAGTAATCAAAAAATCGCTTAAATTACAACCAACATATTTTTCTACAAAGAAAATGTTGTTATAATACATAAAAAAATATACATTTGTTATTAATTATTTAATACATACCTTTGAATATTTGTTTGGATTAAAAATAGTTGCAAGGGAGGGCCGAGAGAACTGACAGCACAGCTTCTACTGCAGCTAAAACTAAATTCGATACTGGGGGAGCTTTTTCTAAAGCTCGCCGCAAACACAACTGTCAGAGAGAAGCCTGGAAGACTGCTTTATCGTGGGTTTGAGTTGTAGTTTAACGCCATCTGTCGTTGAATAGAAATATTAATACCTTACTAAAAACCTTTTTATGCTTATCTCATTTGAGCTTGTAAAGAATTTCAATTTGTAATGTACATAAATAATGCGGTATTTAACTATAATTAAAAAATCAGAAATGAAAGTCTATATATCTTTGTACTGTGACAAAATTAATGACATACCTCTATTTTATTTAACTCCCATGATTTTCATTATTAAGCCCAATTACGAAAGCGACATCTGTAGTTACAAAGTTAAACTATTTGGCCACCGTTTTAATAATTTTAACAGAAATAAAATAACAATTTAAAGGAAGTTCCGGTATTACTTTGTTTAAGACAGATGTCGCAATTCACAACTACATCAATACCAATTTACTGTATAATGTAATCGAAGGGAAATTTGTAATCGAGTGGAAATATGTATATCTGCATTTACTGATAATATATCGTGAATTTATACGTGGCGGTAATTTTTATACGCCCTTTTCAATAATTACTCAAACTTTCTTATAACAGAATCCTTTAATCTTTATACATTTGATACTCGTATTCAAGCTCACCAAATATTTTATTACTTCACTTGTTTTCCAAAAGGTGGCAATAATACAAAACATTCGTCTAAAAATCTCTCCTTTTATTTTTAATAAAATTTATATTATTTTAACCATTTATGTAATAAGACAATTCATATAATACAGTCAGCAGCTTATACGGGACGCAGACTAAATAGGACTCTTAGCTCTGTTGTGGGAAGTCCATTGAGGTATTACTAATTAGTTCGATGGGGAAGTCAGAATTTGTTAAAAATGGCACGTATAGCCTTTCACAATGGCGTATGAGTCCCTACATTAGTATAAGGTAGTAAAAGTTGGGTGTGGTAGAAGAAGCATGAAAATAAAATAAATGACGTAGTAATAGGGTTCTCAAAAAGTATGTTAGGGTTGACTGTTAATGATCGGGTGGGAAATTGTGTGGTTACAGAAAAATATGGTTTGAAAAAGATGTTGTGGCTAAAATAAAGCAAGAAATGCATCTGTGGTTTTGAAAGAATTATTGAGCAGAGTGACAAAACAATTAATATGTGCTGCATTAGTGAATAAATGAATTAAATATATTTTACTGTTCACCGATAAATAAGAAAAAAAAAACAAATTAAAAAGAATAAAAACAATGGCGGCCTTATTAATTAAAAGTGATCTCTACCAGGCGACCACATAGAAGAGGATATAATGACCTGTGAAAAAGGTAGGGGTTTACGCAAGTTATTTGGAAATATAATATAATATAATATAATAAATACATACATTATATAATAAATAAATATGTATCAGTCATAAAACCAGAAGTACATATACAATAGTATATAGGCGTAAACAAGTAAGTAAATTAAAAGCCAAAAGCAGGAAAAAAAGTAGCAATTTTAATATAAATATTTTCTCTTATTTATGGAGGAAAGTAGTGCGCTTTCATAATTTTTTTTAAATGTTTAATTGATTGCGTACACCTAATGTGCAGCGATAAGAAGTTCCAGAGCCGAACAGCTTCAATAGAAAAGGGTGTATTATGGACGGAATTTTTACGGTGAGGTTTTTCTCAGAGTGAAGAGAGCAATGCCGGCAAGAGACGGCCTAGACGGAAGTTTCCTGAGCAAATTGGTAATCTGTTGAAGAAGAACCAAGTTGGCGATGTATTGTAGATGGACCAAATTAAAAGACCCTAACCTACGAGCATGTATATGTAGGTATATGGATTTTACATTCACTAAAGCGTGGGAGGTGTGTCGGGATCTTGCCAAATGGAAGTCCGTATTTTCTGCCTACCATTCACGCTAGTCTTCAGGGAGGCTAGCCATCAGCGCAGGACTATAGTAAACAAGTGTTTGCCCAAGCACAGGTGCATTATTTATTTCATCACTCTCATATTTGGATGGGACTTTAATCGGACACGACCGGAGAGAGATCAGACGAAGGATCGCTTCCAACTTTACAAGACGCAGGTTCAGCCGCACATGGAATGCTGTTTCAATCCCTGAGCTGGGGCCCCTCAGTGTTAGCTCCTTCCATTTGATCGCATCCAGCGCAGAGCCATTCGAATCGCTGGTGACCGAGCTCTTTCCGATCGACTTGACTCACTTGCACTGTGAAGAGATGTTGCATCTCTTTGCGTATTTTATCGAACTTACCACGGAGAGTGCTACAATTTCTCAATTGTTCGGAATAATTCCAGCCGCACAATTTGACCATTGCACATCGCGACCAAACTCGCGATACCAACCATACAATCTGGATGACTGGCGGTCCACCACTATTCGATTTAAAAGAAGTTTCCTTCCTCGCACAACTTCCTTGTGGAATCGACTACCACCAGAGATTTTTCCGGACTGATACGACTTAAGGACCTTCAAGAAAAGAGTCTACTCATTTTAAAGGGGGCGGGCAACGCGTCTGCAGTTCTTTTGGTGCTGTAGTTGTTCATGGGCGGCTGTAATCATTTACGATCAGGTGAGCCGTATGCTTGTTTGCCCCTTCCTCTATAAAAAAGTGGCTACCGCGTTTGGTATCTTTCAGTCTGTTCCGGCCATTATGCAGTAAGTATACTTACACTGTAATGTTCTTGCATTACGATTACGTTATATTCTCGTTTAGGGTCTTTTACAGATTCCACGCTGAAACTCACGGCGCAGATGTTCACCAGGTTGCTTCGTGGTTATCTATTTACTAGATGTCTACTTGATCTGATGATACTTGATCTGCCTAGAAGTTCGACCGGATAGGTAATACATTTTTTTTCTTTTTCTTACCATTCCTGTCTGTACTGTTGTATTCCGATTTGGAGGCTATGAAGAGCCAGTATAATTGCATAACAGTTAAAAATTACAGGCTACATACATATACGTCCCACTGCTGGGCACAGGCCTCCCCTCATTTCTGAGAGTGTTTTAGGGCAAGGAAGTTAGTGCCCGTCGCGCTGCCCCAATGCGTGTTGGCGAACTTCACGTGTCTTCGAAAATATTTTTTTTCTTATTCCTCAGAAATGCAGGTTTCCTCACGATGTTTTCCTTCACCGCCGAGCATGTGGTAAATCAGCACTTAAAATTGCAATTAACAATTTCATTGGTGCAGTAGGGGGATCGAACCCGGGTTACTCGCGTTCTGTTATATTTACAGCGAGCGTTAACCATCTGAGCTACCTAATTCTCTATCTATATTATCCGAGCTATATAATTGCATGCTGTGACGCATTCCAACTTGATCCTGAGGTGACAACGCAGAGACGCATAGACATAGATTTCTTTGTTCGAAGTTGGGTGCAGTGGCCAATGGGCTGCTGTAGCCAGTTACCTTTAGGTGTTCTGTAAGTCCGCTTGCCACTTCTTTTTTATTAAAAAAAAAACTCCACAAAGTACGGTCCTAAGACATCTGCTGCCATCGACTCACTGCAAGATTCACTATTTCGTACGCCATCTGGGAAGTTCTCTAGCACTACTTTTGCCAGTACCTACAAGTCCGCCGTTCGAGAGACTTCTTACATATTTATAGTTGGTTCTTCGAGCTATACGGCTGCTCCATTGCCACTTCAGCCTATTGACCCACCGGGCTATGTCAGGTAACCTTGTTTTTCTGCGAATATCCTCGTTACGGATTTATTTCCGCAGAGAAATTTCGAGAATTGGCCCTTCAAAGGCCAGTAAAAAATACCACGATTCCGTTACGTCACTGGTAACACGCACTCGATGCACCCTATTTTCGTTAGGTTCTTAGGTATATCGAACAAGAAGATTTGTCTTAATTTACCGAAGGTGGTCTAGCCGACTCGAATTCGTCGGTTGACATATTGGTCAAAGTTTGACTAACTTAATCGGATATTTTCTTCTTCCTACACACACCATACGTCAATAAATTTAAGGGTAGAGTGTCCAACAGCTACCGGTGTAGATGTAACAACTTCGTCAGACTGATGATCTTGTTTGGTCCATATTTCATCTTAAAGCGGTAGGTCTTAATATCGTGAGAAACTATTGAGCCTAATGAGCATAGTACCAAACTGTAAAAGTCCTCCAGCAATTTTGCCATAATGACAATCTTATCAGCAAATCAATGGTTTGTGACGTATTCGCCATTGAATTTAATACTGAGTTCTTTCCTTTTTTTATTTACAAATTTTTTTCATTGTATTACCGTCATTTTACACAACTTTACGTTTTTGGGATGAGGTTGAAATTAAATGATTCTTTATATTATACTAGCTTGCCAGGCAGACATTGTTTTGCTCTTTTCGACGACCCTTTGTCATGCCCTATTAAAAATCCTTAAATTCGCAACAAAAATTGTGGGTCACTCATGGGCAAAGAAAACTATCCTATCTCTCAAGTTGGACAAAAATACACACGGTAAATTTGCAAAAAAAATTGTGGGTCAATCATGGGCAAAAAAACTATCCTATCTCTCAAGTTGGACAAAACTGCACACGGTGTGCAAATTTGATCAAAATTCGTTTAGTAGTTTAGGAGTCCATCGCGGACAAACAACGTGGCACGTAATTTATATATATTAAGATTATTATATTTTAAATAACAGAATAATGTGTATTGCTTGCAATTTTGCCGATTAACGGATGACGCTTTGGTAACCAATTGAAGGCAGAAAATCCAACCAACCCCTTCGCAATGTTAATGTTGTTTTATTTTGTACTCACCTCACTCCTTTATTTATTTGAACAGAACCCAGTTTCCTCTTTTTACAAATATGTGTTCGAGCACACATTGATCAATGAGATAATGTTTAAAAAGGCTATCCGGTTGTTGACACTCACCACACTAAATTCAGCATCCTTATGGCGTTATTAAACGCTGGTATTCCAGGTAAGCATAAAACTTTCTCTGTTGAGCCTATCCATTCCTGCTGCATTCATAATATGCTTGCAGCGTGCCTCTATGACGTAAAATACTTTTAATTAAATAAAGCAAAGATTATTTAAAATTTTCTATTTAGCCTCCTGCGCTTTTAAAATTACAATAACGTTATCCAGATAGAATTTCAGTCATATCGGCTAATTTCAACGGAGATTAGACATTCACAGATAGGATTATAGTGCAAAAATGTGAGCGCAAGCATGGCACACGCCCATAGTCCGAAGATACGGAAATTTGATAGTTTAGATCTGAGGATAGATTAAAATGTCTAAAGGCCACAGTATCCACTTACCATCAGATGGACTCTGTACTCGTTTTTCACACTTATTCTATTTTAAAAAATCTGGATTTTGATTACAATAACTTCACAATATTAGCTTTTAATTGTTATCCTTTTAGTGTCAGAAGTTAGCGTGTGAACTCAGAAGCTTTCATTTATGCGAACGTACCCATAACCGACATAATGAAAACTATGATCAGGCTAATGTTTATATGCAGTGATAAACCCAAAAAGATATAATAAAACATGACCTAGAGACTAATTATTTGTATTTTTATACAAACATTACCACTGATTCGTATCTTATTATTCTGTGACTATAATGAGGATCAAAGTAGGTAACTATAAATTGAGAAGAAAAATTTTAATCTCTAACATTCATAAAAGATAACTATATTTTATCCTGTAAAACTATGAACAATGTATAAACGCTCACTCTTCAATAGTAATGAAGCAGTGATTGATGGACCTCTTGTCCACGATTGTACTCTCAGCCTTTATGTTCCTTCGTCCATCCTGGGGAATTTTTAGGATGCGCGGAGGTTTTTCACTTCAATAGTTTTCAATGAAGACACTTAGTGTGTATTATAATATATCATTCTTATGATATGAAAATATTTTACTTGAAGATTGATTTTAGTTTCATCATACGGTACAGATAAAGTTACTAAAAATAACTTATTTAAAAAAAAGTTTAATACATGTACTAATACACCAACCAAGCATAGCGGTGTATTGTGTGCCACACTTATGCTTGCGTGCTTGCGCATATTATTTGTAATTAATATAAAATATGGAGTACAACAGGAAAAGAGAGCCGTGGTAGCTCAGATGGTTAGCGCTCGCTATAAATTTCACAGTACGCGAGCAAACCGGGTTCGATCCCCGTCGGTACCAATGAAATTATTAATTGCAATTTTTAGTGCTGATGTACCGAGTGCTCGGTGGTGAAGGAAAACATCATGAGGAAACCTGCATGTCTGGAAAATAAGAAAGAAATATTTATAAGACATGTGAAGTTCGCCAACACACATTGAGGCAGCGCGGCGGACACTTCCTTGCCCTAAAACCCTCTCAAAAATGAGGGGAGGCCTGTGCCTAGCAGGGACGTATTTAGGCTGTAACTTTATCTATGTGTTATCCTGCGTTAATGTATAACATTATATGGTTTTGCCGATACCGACATGGTGAGAGAAATTTGAAACTATTATGCCTATTTATTTATTGCATAATTCTCATCATTACAAGTTTCACTTTATACATTAAAAGTACTACTTAATTTTTTTTATATGATAAGGGTGACACGCACACACAGTCCACCTGATGGTAACTGGATGTTGTGGCCCATAGACATTTACATTTAACCTCGATTAAGAATTAAAATGTAGATGCGTTGTCACCTTTGAGAACTAAGATGGAATGCCTCGATTCCAATATAACGGGTCTCCGGTTCTCTACATTCACCGTATGAAACACAGCAGCATTAAGCTGGTATTCTGTGACAGCGTGGTTCTTCCCCGTTCGAGCCGACCCATTCATGCTACAGCCATAATATTACTGCAGCGTGGCTCTACCACGTATGAATATTCATCCTTACATCTACATTCATCCTTCATTAAAAGTACTTACCTTTTCTATGTGGTAGAACCACGATGAAGCTATGGTTTTGTAGGCTCTACCAGGGAAAGGCAAGTTCTCACATAATATCAGCGTATAACTAGTAGTTTAATGCTATTGTTTTCGAACGGTGAGATTAGAAACTAGAGATTCCGTTTTCCAGGAACGAGTTGCTGGTACAACGCATCTGTATTTTTACTATTAATAAGGAAAAATGTAGATGTAGGTACAATATGTTGTACTCTATGGTCATTTGTTACCTTCATTCTATAAAAATCATTTCTCTTCCAAAGACAAGTCTCATTTACAGATTCACGTTAACCCAAACAACCACCTAAACAACCTAAAAGGTAAAATATTCTACAACTACGAGAGAGCACGACAAGCCTAGATCATGTATCTACACTACTAAAGATATATGTGCACAATCATTAACAGATGTCTGTTCCAGAGACATGTACTCGTATGCCGTAGCAATACAAAATACACAGGAGGAAAAAATAGTCGTCGCCTTGATCTACATGCCAGAGAAAGACACACCTCCCCCTCATGGCCTCGTAAGGCTAGTAAATTTCTGCGAGAGAACTGGATTAGAGGTTGTGATCGGGACGGACTCCAACGCGCATCATCCCCTCTGGGAAATGGGAAAACCCAACGAACGAGGTAAGATGTTAATTGAATATCTCTTTAGCGATAAATTAAATACAAGTTCCGAACCAACCTTAATGAACAAACGTTGTCGAACAAAAATCGACCGTACACTTGCAATAGAAGGAGCAGTTACATGTGTCGCGAGAGGTCTCATGCTCAGATCATAGATCTGTTTCGTATCAGGTCAATATCCCCGCTACACCACCATGGGGAAATCCCCGCAAGGCCATTAAAACAAAATTCCTTAATAGGCTGATGTCTTCGCTCGCGGGTTTTGAGGGTACAAGCTGATCAGTCGCTCCTAGAAGAACAGGCAGCAGCTATTACTAAAGCCATGATAGACAGCTACCATAAAACATGTGCTGAAATCACTCCATCTACGCTTGCTGAGGAAATGTGGTGGTAAAAAATAGATAGGAAACGTAAGAAAGTGACAAATGCCTTAAATAAGGCCATGACTACCTTAATGGATGAAGATTGGCAGCTTACAAGACAGCTAAGTCTGAGTACAAAAAATGTATCAGATATCGACGTTCGACGAAGATCAAACAAATCGGATAAGGAAAATCCTAGCTAAACAAAAAACGTCGGGATCCATCTCTTTAAAGAAACCCGACGGAAGCTACTCATCATCACGGGATTAAATCTAACGTATCCTAATTGAAACGCACTTCCCAGGTTGCTGCGTGACTCAGGGGATAAACTGGCATGAAGATATACTGACACCATTAGCAGAAGTCTGGAATTTAGCACAGAGATTGGTAACGATCGGTATAATCCAATGGGTCATTCACAATTTTCTCCCCTATAAGACGGTAGGACCTGACGGCATTGTCTCAGCACTCCTACAGCGGGGAGGTAAAGGCGCAATGGTCAGACTTGTTGACAATTTGAAAGTCAGACATGCTCTCAGCGTGTCTGACTTTCAAAATGTTTCCAGGGGATGGTGCGAAGTGTAAGTTACGTTTATACCCAAACCAGGTAAAAGCGACTACACGGACCCTAAATTCTATAGATCCATTAGCCTCACATCCTTTCTGCTAAAGACGATGGAGTGGATGTGAGAAAGGGAGTTAAGGGGGTCGGTGCTAATAAACTTACCGCTACAGGACAAGCAACATGTAAGCAAGCTTAGGCTAATCGACAGAATCGACACTTCACCAGGTTTGAAGACCAAGGGTTGAAGAGGCCGTCCAAGACAAAGAAATATGTCTAGTTTACTTCATAGATACAGATGGTGCTTTAGACAGAACGAACTTCTCCAACATAAAAGTAGCAATAAGTAGACACAAAGTTAAACCGGCAACGATTGACTAAATAGTAAACATGCTCAGTACATGAGCAATAAAGATTGCTGGTGATTCTCAAACAATCTAGATCAAGAAAGACTGCCCGCAAGGTGGGGTTCTTTAACCTCTCCTGTGGAATATCCTCATTAATGAACTCATTAGCAAATTAAATACCAATCACTTGTATACAGTAGGTTATGCAGATGACCTTACAATACTGGTCTCTGGAAAGACAACAAGCATGGTGTGTAATATGACCCAAGGGGATCCCCGTATTATAGTGGAGATATGGTGCAGGAGATATGACTTAACTGCTTACCCTAGTAAAACAGTATGCTGAATAACTATCACCTCCCAACTCTTTTCAGTACAAAACTCCAGCTATACTCTGAGGTAAAATATTTAAGTCTTAATTTGGACAGTAAACTGAACTAGAATAAACACATAGAAACATAATCAATAAGGCTAGTATAACTTTCGGGCAATGCAAAAACATGATTGGTAAACGATGAGTTCTGCTGACGCCAAAATTATACTGTATGATTCGGCCCATGATAAGTGATAACATACGGTGATCTGGTATTGTAAACCAAAACAAATGAAGCCACCACTATTAAAAAGATTCAGCGATATCAGATACTTGCATGTATGGCTGCCAGAGGCTGCATAAGAATTACACAAATAGCAGTCTTGAAGACAATGTTGGAGCTAACCTTGCTTCACCTTCACATACAACAAAAAGCGGCTTTAGTTGCCATTAGACACAAGACCTTGAATCTATGGAGTAAAAGAAGAGTTCCTCATATATGTATAATTGATGGAACTTACACCCAAATTCCTATCTTACAAGCCAAGTACGATAAGAACCCTAAAAAAATTGTGTTTGATAAGAAATATAAGATACAATTAAATGAAACGAACCATCTGGAGGGATAAAACCCAAAAGAACGAAAGAATTTCGGTTAATGAAGGTTCAGGATCTGGAATTTTCTCGGAAGACCTTACTTAGTATATCTACACACCGATGGTTACCAACAACACAGTCTTTCAGACGGATTGTATGGGTATCATCCAAGCGGTCATAGCAATAGATGCCAAGAAGGTAAAAGACTCCTCCATCAGAATACTGACCGAGAGTATGGCGGTATTAGAAGCTCTGAGTTGCAATGTGGTGAACTTGGAACTAATATATGAATGACATCAACGACTAAATGAGGTATGTAAACACAACAATGTGACGATGTGACTCTGTAATGTATCAAGGGATACAGTGTATCCAGGGGCTACGATGCAGTGACGAACGGCCAGAAGAGGATAGGCTCTGGTCACTATAGGGCCAGAATCAATCATACCAATCTCTTTTGGCAACTCTTCGTTCACAGTACATAGAAACTTTACAAATCAACACGCACAGATTTGGAAAAATCTAGTAGACTGTAGACAAGCAAGGGAGGCCCTGCCTGAAATAAACAGTCGTTTAACCAAGTTTTTAATGAGATTGAACAAGCCACAGATCAATTTAGTAACAAGTGCTATCATAGGACATGGCTTTTTTTTAACATTTATTTACTATATGTGTTACAGATAGTGATCTGTGCAGAGCATGTATGGGGGAGGATGAAACGGCGGCGCACGTGTTGTTGACATGTCTGGAGGCATCGCTACATCCAGGGCTAAACATCTCGGTACGCAGAATTTTTATCTATATTTGGTTATTAGCATACTATAATAAAGTTGTTTTTCTTGTCTGTGTGTACACGGAACACTATAAATGTAACCATAAAGGTATCGTATTAAATTCGTAACTACATACATTAAATCTGTTTTGTGCTTTATTTCTTGTCTTGTAATAATTCTTACGTACTTTTATTTTCGCACAACAGCACTTAAACCCTAAATAATTGTTATAAGTTCTCATAAAATCACAACCTTTCATCTCAGCCATTCATAACAATTTCTCAAAATAACTTAAATGGAATCTTATCAGGGTCGTCAAAACGGTGTCTTACAAGACCCGCACGACACCAAGCTCAATGAAAAATGATTCGCGACACAGCACACTTTAATGCGAGGTATCTCGTAATCGCCCAGTGGTCTCTACAGACGGACGGACAGGTCAACATTAATAATATTACTCATTGTTACGATACACTATCCGCGCTGGTATCTTTAAGGGCATGCCTTCGAAAGTATTTGTGCCTCTTTTGCTTCGGTTAAGCGATGTTAGAGATTTTGTTTGTTGAACTAGGAATGTATATAAAGATCACAAAGTGACTCATACAAGCAAAGTATCAAACATATAGCTCAAATTTATTTTGATGGTAATGTATGGTAGTAATTCATTTAAAAATAAGAAATTCTAGCTTGTAAATTGAAAATCTATAACCATGAGAATAATCTATAATTTAAATTTGAAAAATTAAACTGAATCTGTTTTTGAGTGCAGTTGAGTAAAAGTTTGAATAATAAATTTGATATTTACATATCACCTACGTTGGTGTTCGACAAGTTGGACATAATTTTAGAGTCGAAAACTCAATTAAATTTAAATCAAATTAGAATTTTCATTTGAAATGTTTCTCACTGGATCCGTGCAGTATTTAACTCACGTTAGTGTGATGGAATAATTTCCATAGCAGAAATACTTTGTAGTCACAGCACTGTATACAAACAATTTATTTCGACTGGAACCAGCCTCCGTTTCCGCCACTCACAATATTCAATCTTTCCCAACGAACAACTGTATCACAGTAAAGCGAACAAAACAAAATATTCGGACGGAATGATTTATAGGTTCAGCCTCCGATACGCAACCCGCGACCTACAAACTAAGGCAACCTTCACATTTTTCGACACTCTTTTGTTGCCGGCACGTGGTGTTGGCGCCCCAGGTTCGGCTGTCATGTCACTGGTACGCCGTTCATTTATCATCTCTCAATACTGCTATCAAACTGAGCGGCGTCTAACTGACGCTAGCTGCTACTCGATTGAAAGTTGAACCCGTAAAATACGTAAATGAAGGCGAAATACGAATATGCATTACTGGAAGAAGTTTAATGTGTATTATTGGTATGACAAATATAATTAGTACGAAATAAACAATCAACTATCTTCATAATTTATTTTATCATTTTCATCAATTTTTCAAATTTAATACACTTTATTCATACAATACAATAATTTAAATGATTGTGGAGCATACTTCCCTAAGTTCTCATTTAAATTGGAATGAACGATAAACATATTTATATTTTATTAGCTACAATGAAATAACACAACTAAATAAACAGTATATTACAAAAAGACGGAAGATCCGGAAACATTGAAAGTTAGATCGCATCCTATTGCACAGTAATTTGAACAAAATTCAATGATACAGTTGATAAAAATACACATGCGCATAGTTGTATTTGAACATTATTAACTTTAATTACGCTAATCAATACATCTAATATTTACAAACAATAAATAAAGAAACAAATGAATCAGTAGAGAAAACCAAACAGTTATGATTATACGGACAGGAAAAAATTCTACTATCAAAAAACAAAACTCTCTGTTTAACTTAAGTATAAAATTTAACAAAATATCACAGTTGACCACGACATTTTCTAATGTAACAAAACATTGAGATTTCTCTGTAAGTCCGCAATGGGTTAGAATTATTGAAAACAAATTTTTACTGTGTTAGTTGTTTAAGAAAGTAATATTTTTACTCGCTAGGCATAGTTAAGTACATTTTACAAATACGACATTAAATTTTTATAGTACGAAATAGTCACATGATATAATTGGTATCGTTCGTGAAAAAAATCAGAGAAAAATACACTATTTATCGCTATGATGAATGACAGAACGCTTTCTCTACATTATAAATTGTATTTAAGGTGAGATAAATGTTTTATTATTTACAACTAAGAACAGGAACATAAAACAGTTCTTTGAGAAGTACTAAGCTGAAAAATATATTAAATTTTCACCATTCCAACTACACGACATAATGTATATATACAATAGAAAGGGAATTTATACCTATACAGATTATTTATTAATTTACTGAGCTTATATTTTAAGTAATTTCGCAGCGCTTTTACAAGCTTTTCTCTGATCACATGATTCTATACGGAAGCTATGGAATAATTTGATCAATTACTAATTGTATTTAAATGAATTCAACTGACATTTCTTTCTATTTGAAACTGACTCCCAAATTTGCCAATATTTAAGTAATCCCTGTACATTTCCGAATTTGTTGCACGTTGTATCGGCTAGCGTAAAATATTAAGTGTCAGATTAAAATTCAGATTTTCAGCTCTGTACTGGATACCTTAAACACTAACTAGCCATCACAATTTACACTATTATTTTTTAATTTATGTTATATTACAGTATTAGGAATATTATGCAGATCAAATTACGACTTATGACTAGGTAAATTTTTTTTCTACACCAATGTTGGACATTGTTTTCAGCATTTACAATAAACGCTGAAACAATAACTGTGATCGAAAATTGATTCCGATTAAAACAAGATCCCGACTGAATCCTCGGACATCTAATAGACTCTAAGCATTGAATTTATATTAAGTATTATTTTTTACACATTTGGTCTTAAATAAACATTTCTTTCATTCACATGTATTTTTTCCTCTTCTTTATACACGTAGCACAAACACTAAAGTTTTTACTGTCACTGGTAATGTCACAACAAGTATATCAACAAATTAGTCTAGCACATTAGAAATTTTTCGAGCAGCGAATAACTGATCCAGTCTGGTTGTTGTAACATCTGAAGCCTTCGTGGATACAGACGGTACAAACAACCTCATCTCACAGATGATCGACTGTAAGCTTTAGTAAATCAGTTATCCACTATTCGAAAAATTCCACTGATCCTATGCGGAGAGGTGAGCAAATTGACTCGGGTGAAGGTCGAATTGGTAAGGATGTCCATATGGATTCATATGGTACGGCACAATATTCATCGACGCCATCTTGTGCTCCTTCTTCCATTTCATGCGCCGGTTCTGGAACCAGATCTTGATCTGACGCTCGGTAAGGCAAAGTGCGTGTGCGATCTCAATTCTTCTTCTCCGCGTCAGATATCGGTTAAAGTGAAATTCTTTCTCCAGCTCGAGAGTCTGGTACCGAGTGTAAGATGTCCTCTGGCGCTTAGTTTCCCCATTTGCGTTGACTGTACCTGAAAATTATATAATGAATAATTAGAAACATTAGCAGTCAAAATAGCATGTTCAAATACATTTAATGTGGTATTATTCTAGTCACAAACGTGAGGCACGTTACTATTTAGAACTGAATGCCCGTTCGAGCGCCAATGAATACTTGGCTCGATCGACTTCGTGCTTTGCTACGCTTGCTCGATTGTGATATACAGCTGGAGGCAATATGCACGATTTAATGGCGAGATTAAAAATAATAAAATAAAAATGATACAGTTGCTCAATTTATTATTTTACTTCCGAGCTTTTTTTTCGTAAAACGCATTGTAGCCGACATGTTGCAATAAATTGCTTGCTTTTTGACACGTGTTATTGCAATACAAATCGCGCCCAAAATAGAGTTTCATTGCAAAAAGTAATAATCTAGTAAATAAATAGTAATAATTTGTGAAAAGTTGACAGAGATGAGAGACACGCAGTGTATATCAAAGGAGGACTGTCGAACGACGGCGTGAGCGTCCGAGTCATCGGTTGCATGCCGCACCTGTCGCGCTATGTCGACGGTTCAGCCCACCACTTGGTGCGGCTTGGACGGCCGCCAGTGGCTCTGTGATCGATACGCGGTGAGTCTCGAGTATGTCTACCAAATTAAACCCTTCCATTTGTTATATTTCTTTAAGTATCCTCGCTCACTAATGAGTTACTTTTGCAATTTGATTTATATAATATATGACGTTGAAACGTAATTGTTTATTTATTACTCAAAATAGCTCGTTTTACAAAGATGGAATGATCTGAGTAAGTAAACAATGAATGAATAAAATAAAGTAATAATACAAGCCTATACTTTCCCTTATTCCGGCCTAAATGTCAAGTCCGTGTCAATAAAGATGTTAAAATGCTATAAATATTTGATGTCCAAAGTACAACAAGTGAAGCCGCGGCAAAAACCCTACTCAATTGAAATGTTAGTGACAGTCCGATGCACAAACAACTGACTGACAACATATTTTAACATAATCCTTGTACAGAAACGAAACGAATGGACGCAATACGAGGGCATATGAATTTCAATATGATCTCACGAATATGTTGATTATGATAAGAAGCTAACATGGAGTTTCTAATTTGAATTAAATATGATAAGGAAGTGCACATGCCTGGAAATAAAAATATTATAACAGGTATATAAGAATATGTTTCGTAATATTCCTTATTTATATTAACCTATACCTATAGGTAATATTGTAAAATATATTCTAAAATAAAATTATTTTGTTATTGTAACACAATCCCTATATATCCTGTAGGATATAGTAAGAGTCGGTAAATGTAAATAAAACAGGAGATGGGCAACAGCTTCTTCCAGATCACACGAAGTAATACAAAAATGATATGGGTGAAGCTTTAGTAAAGTAGTGGAATTTTGATAGTGCTGCTGATCACGATGATAATGATAATGATTATGATGACGATGACGATAACGGTGGTGGTGATGGTGGTGAGTTAAAATTATGATAGTCAGCCCGTTAACGTTGTTGGAATTGGGTCCTCTCCAAGGTAAGGAAGATTGGTAACGATGGGCACGCTTAACAGACGAATTATCGATCTCAGTACCAGACATCTTACACCTTTGACAATGCTTTCCAATAAAAAGTATTACAGATATTTAATCTAATGTAATTTGCTGAAGGTTTCATTGAAAAAAAAATTATATGTTTCGTTTACATATTTAATACTATTGACTACTACTACTAATTTCTCGTTTTAAAAAAATAAGACATTGAAAGGGTTTAGTACATACTCAAGAAGCTTCTCTTATTTAGTTTACATAATATTAAAAGAACATTTGCTAAATGACAGTAACTCTTACGAATGTTTTGCAGTGGGATAGGCAGAGATTACGGACTTTCATCTGGCACGATCCTGACGCATCTCTCTTGCTTCTTTCACATTCACCTGTTAAGTGAATGTACTCTTTGTTTGGCCCATCTTCAATGACATCATCAGTTTAGTAGATAAAATTCCTACTAGCCCTTTCTTCTACTCAATTCTGCAGCATAAATTTTTTGTCACTCTTTCCTAATTCTTTCTTTATACATGTTGAAGAAGCAAACCACACTTTTCTCTTATCATTTTAATTTTTCTCATATTCTTACAATTTCGAGCTAAATTGTAGTGTCTATGCTGGAGTTAGCCTAAATTAGTTTCTTGTGATACATTTGAGTTCGATTAAATTTAATTTAAACACTGTAAATACCATAATAAATTATAATGTAAGTGCATAACGCAACGGTTATTTAGGTCCGAACTGCATAGTTACTTAGTAATTTGACTTGTGTTAGGTAAATTGTTTGTTTCATTTATGTTGAACGACGCCGATCCTTTAAGATTTTTTTAATTTTTTGCGGCTTGAGATATTTTAGCAACGCATTTTTACACATTGATAAAAAAGTTAAGAAGCGGAAGAGGACTTCAATAAATTACTTTGTTTTAATAACACGGTAATGATGCAAGTATAAGTATGTAAAATGCACGACGTAAAGAGTAAAGTAACAACAGTAGGAACTGAACAAAGAATCTGCTGCTTCTTTGAACAGTGCCTAGTGTAATGCGTAGTGCACTATAGCTGGTCCACTGCGCTGCGCTTCGCCAGTCCTGCTGACGGATTAGTCCTTGTAATATTTTTGTCTTTATTTCTTAGATATATATTTACTTAAAATTTTAACGAGCATGCACTAAATTATAAATAGTATGCAAAAATGGAGGAAAATTAATTTAGAAAAGTAGAATAAAATATGTCTACAAATAAGAGACGACAAGTATTAGAAAATGCACATGAGATAATTCACCACATTATAGCGTCACAAGATTTGAAACATCGAGTATTGATTGCGGCTGCCAATAGTATTGCATCTAGGAGAGAGCCGTATCCAGCAGTAATGACAATTACAGACTGATAAGAAAAAGAAAGTCTACAAAATAATTTAAAGTACTTAAAAGTAACGGATAGTTGAATGAAATTACAGTATCAACATTATTAAAATAAATCTAAGCCTTTTAATATTTAGTACCAGGTTGACCGAGCTTTGCTCGGTATTTTTCGCTCGTTTTTTTTTAATTCGTGTGTTTTGGAAATTATATTTAGATACAAATTACATACTGATGAAATATGAATAATATTTTTTGATCGTAGCGACATAATAGAAAAATTCAACTGGTTATTTGAATAAAAAATCATGAGTGCAATTAGTTTAGTTTAAATTTTCGTGTTTTTAAAAATACTAAAAAAGGGGCACAAAAAATAGATTTTCTCAAAAAAGAAAGGAACTTGAAAAAAAAATTAAAAAAAGTCGGTCGGTCGGTCAGGGCTCGAACCCTGGTATTACGATTTTGTGACCGCCCAATATACCAATTAAGCTATTTGTAATCATTGATGAATTATCAAAATTTACCTTCTTATTCTAACGATATTCTAGCAGTTTTTCATTGCCTAAAAACACGGACAAAAAGACATTTTCTAAAAATAAATCCTAGCTAGATCGATTTATTGCCCCCGAAACTCCCTGGACACTAAATTTTATGAAAATCGTTGGAGCCGTTATATTCTTAAAATTTAGTATTATTCTTGTATATATATACAAGAATTGCTCGTTTAAAGGTATAGGATTTTATGTCAAATTGAATCAATTCGAATCGAAAAGCTTCTAATTTCAAATAATATTTATTCTGAACAGTGCGGTAACAAATTGTGTACAGTCCACAAATTTAATTAAAATATAAATTATGGAGAGGAGGTAATTTAGGAAAGATAAGTTATATAACCATGCCGAAGATGATTTGTGCAAATATAACTTCATGGAAAATCTATTGATCAATTTGTCAGCACTACAAATAGGTATTTGATTTCATACTACGCAGGTAATTCTAGGTCACAGACCATTGATATTCCGTCTGCCTGGATCTAGATATATTGCATGGTCGAATTTTAAGCGAATGACATCGCAATACCTATGGATGAGACTATTTGTTAACTAAAATAGCTTGTGTCTGGAGACGATTTCATGTATTTTTTATTGTATATTTCGAATTTGAGTTTTACAAAAATGCAGGTTTTTCTAAATGAAAGTATGTTTTATTAATTAAAGTAATTTGATCTTTGGACCATATCATCATCATTGTCGTTACAGCCCTTCACAAGTCCACTCTCGGAAATAGGCGTCGACCAAGTAATGCCACAAAGCACGGTCCTGAGCAAACTGCTTCCATCGACTTTCTACATCGCTTACCAATACCAGGTCATCACTTCATCTAGTGGGGGTTTGCCCTACACTTCTTACACAAGTATGCCATTCGAGGACATTACTTCCCCGTCAATTGTTGGTTTTACCAGCTAGCTATACGGCCCATCTGTTGCCATTTCAGCATTTTAATTCGTTTGACAATCACAAGTTCTTTTAATTTTGCAAAGAAAAAACAACTACGTAGGATATATCACAGTGTCGTATTTTTACACAACCATTTACTTATTACTCTCTTTATCGAAAAGTCAGCAGAGACAACGGAACATAGTTACATATAAACAAATAATATATGTGCTTTTTAACATCAAGGTGACAGGTCCACCTGATAAGTGATTACTGAAGCCCACGGACATCCGCAACGGCCTCTGTAATACAATAAAAATTCATTGTCACCCCTTAGGGGTCAAACCTATTTCATCCCTTAAACTAATACGATTTTCTATTTATTATTGAACAAGAGTGACAAACGAGCACACAATCCACCTGGTGGTAAGTGGATGCTGTGGCCCATAGACATCTACATTTATCCTCGATTAAGAATCAAAATGCAGATGCGTTGTCACACCTGAGGACTAAAATGAAATGCCTCGTTTCCAATAGAAAAGGGTCTCCGGATCTCTACACTCACCATACAAAACACAGCAGTAAAAGCTGCTAATTTACGCTGGTATTCTGTAAAAGCGTGGTCCTACACCAGTCGAGCCGACCCATTCGTGCTACAACTATACTATCAATATAACTGCAGCATGGCTCTACTACGTCTAAAGGTTCTTAATAATTTTTTATAATATTAGGGTGACAATTAAACTAGCAATGCTACCGATGGACGCTCGCCATCAACTTTAAACAAAATAGGCTACAAATGCGTTGTCACACTGGTGACTGTCTCACATCCCCCAATTACACTGACTTTTACCCTTCAAACTGAGACACAACAATGATGGCATTGCTGTTCGCTGGTAGAAATAGGGAATAGGTTGTTATCAACTAAGTCGAACTCCCAGGCTAAATAGAGGTTCTTTCAATTAGCAACCTAGTTTTTGTACAACCTGAATTGAGACCCACGATTGAGGAGGTATATTCTAAAGTGAAGCCACACGGTGATCAAGTCTTTAGTCTTATATATTGTAGTCTGTATAAACAGGAGTATTTTCATACTTTAATACTGCATATAAATTCATTGAATGATGAGATTTTATTCTGATGCTGACACGATAGGAATATAAAACTTGCTCAACCCTTCGATCAAAAATATAAAATAGCAATGGCGGAGAAATCTGTAATGAAATATTAAAAATATATTTTCTCGCTACCGATGTATTTTTAATACACTGTCAAAATTTTATTACTCATAATTTTATTAAACTTGTTTCTCTCTGTGCATACGTAACAGTTAACAAATTATAATTTACATTGCCTAATTAAACATAAAACATAAACACTCGGTCGGTTAAGGGTACTCTTAATTTGGCCCATTTTTAGTATATCGCCAATTTGGTCGACAAACTTCCGCCTAGGATGTCCCTTTCCGACTCTTCCATTCACTTCTGCAACATATATTTGCTTTGTCAGTCTTTCCGCATTCATTCTTTCCACATGACCAAACCGCCGAAGCATTCCTTCCTTAATCCTGGTCACTGCATCATCTTGCAAACCGCACTCTTCTTTTATCACACAGTTTCTCACCCTGTCACTCAGATTCAGCCTTAACATACTCCTTAGCGACCGCATTTCTACTGCATTTATTCTACTCTCGTGCTTCTTCTACCACACCCAACTTTCAGTACCATGTGTTAAAGTAGGGATTAATACAGCATTGTGAATTGCCATACGTGCCTTTTTGACACATTCTGACATTTCACAATAGAGTGTAGAGCCCCATTTACTTTATTTTCTGCATTCACTCGTCGTTCAATATCCTTATCATATCTCCCATCCCTGCTGAATACATATCCCAAATATACGAACTCATCCACTTGTTCAATTAACTCTCCTTCTAATCCTATTTCACATACCGTTTCTTTCAAAAACCATCACTTTCGTCTTACTTGCGTTCACTTTCATTCCCCTTTCTTTTAATGACCTGTTCATTAATTTAACGTCATTTGCAACTCGGCCGCCGACGACGCAAGTATGACTTGATCATCGGCGCACAAAAGGCATTTGATGGTTAACTCACCCATTCCTAACCCGCATTCTTCAACTTTCAAATTTTCCAAACAACTGTCCATAAATAGGTTGAACAGCCACGGAGAAGCTACACAGCCCTGTCTGACACCTTTATGGATGCCAAACCAGTCCGAGTAGACCCCGTTGATTCTAACACAAGCACTCGAGTCCTTATACAGAGACTTTAATCCCTGTATTAAACCAGCGCTCAACCTAAATGCGTTCAGCGTTTGCCATAACATATCCCTGTCCACTCTGTCATAAGCCTTTTCCAAGTCCATGAACAAACAAAAAACTTTTAGCTTTTTCGCCAAAAACTTCTCCGTGATCATGCGTATGGAAAAGACTTGATCTGTACACCCCATTCTCTTTCTAAATCCCGCTTGCACATCCCAAATTTTTTCATCAGTTTCGTTCATAACTGTTTCAATTAATGCCTTAGCATACAGTTTTGCCACGCTAAGAAGGCTGATACCACGGTAGTTTTTACAGTCCTGCTGTGACCCTTTTCCCTTATATATTGGGACTATCACGGCTTTGCACCAGTCTCCCGGTACCCGTTTTAGTTCCCAACATAAATTAAACAAGGTGTACAGCAGGCCTGCCACCACGTCCTCTCCAGCCCTTAGCATTTCGAGTGAAACTCTATCATATCCGGCTGCCTTACCTACTTTCATGCTTTTCATTGCTTTCATTACTTCATCTATACTTATCTCCCTATCTCTTTCATCTTCTTTCGGAATTTCTATTTCATTTAGTTCACACGTCTCCTCACTCATAAATACGCTTTTAAAATATTCCTTCCATCTCTTTAGACTCAACACTTCATCATTCAGAATACAGCCATTCTCGTCTCGTATCGCTTTGCTTAATTAAGCATGTGCAAATTAATATCGAACATTAACATCTCCCGTATTGTGGGTGCTGTAGCCCATAGACGCCTACATTCATCCTCGATGAAGAATCAAATGCAGATGCGTTGTCAAACCTAAGAAATAAGGTACAGCTCATGACGGCCGAGTCGCAGTGTTGCCAGATTACCGTTTCGCATTCACCTCCTGACTTTTACGTAATATCATCAAAATTCAGGTTTAAAAGATAAAAGCACCTAAAGTAGAAATATATGTTTATTATTACTATTAGTATGTTGTTGTTGTAATTTCCATTTTGATATTGCCCACATATTCTTTAAGTTTAATATTTGCATTCCAATGGCGCAAAAACCGTGTCATGTCAATGTAAATTGTCCGTCAAGTGAACTAACAAGACTAGTGTGAATTAAAGGCGAAAGGAAGATTTTCCAATAAAGTAGAAGTGTGATTAAAAGAATTATGTAGTGGTGTAAGAATATCCACTACCCCATATTATCTCGTTGTTGTTACAAGAGGCGATGTAGGTAAAATAAAACAGGAAATGGGCAACATCATCTTACTGATAACAATTAAAAATAACAAAAATATGCGGTTGCCAATTCTGGTCGCCTGATAAGTGTGAACTGTGGAAACCCCTCTCAAGACAATTTATATTAGGCCTATGTTTAGCAGTGGACTTTTATAGTCTGTAATGAAGAATAGATTATAATTAATTTTTTCATTATTATCACAGATTTTTCTGTTAGAAAACCCTCAAAGATCTTACTCTCATAAAATTACAACCAGCATTATGTTGACCACTACAACAGCAGTTTGGCTCTACCATGTAAGTACAAATTGCCTCAAAATTTAACGTTCTATCCAAAAGAAAAATGTATTATTACTAGACATTTATTGCTTTATTCAATGCATATTATATTTATTTCGTAAGTATTACCCAATCCGTTCGCACTCGATATTTTTAATCGTCGATGTCATTCTCCTCTTCCCTTTTAAAAATAAATCTGGACATGATAGATTAACATACACGCGTTTTGTAATATTTTTTTATCAGGCGTATATCTTTCCATCAACGATACTTAATAATCGTGAGTCTCATGATACGCCAACATAAAAATGTTTAGCGATAAAACATCAAAGAGAGCATGACTAATGATATCTAGATGAAAACAGAATACATGCAATAAAGTGTCGCGTGTTTTTTTTATAGTTCAGGTTAGTATACTATAACCATTGAGCATTTGATTCTTACACGTGATTCTGCACAAATTTATGGTATGTACCTATGTAACCTTGTAACTAAGAGCTAGTGTAATGTACATATAGTCCGCGTAGGGAGAAAAAACGATGTTTTATTGGCATCATGGTCTTTTACGAACGAATATTTTTATTCGTGATTTATAGAACTAGAGTGAAACTTTAAAATATTCTAAATCTGATATATGTATCTTCTGTAAGCAATAGTAAATATTATATAATATTAATATTATATTGTTATAAAATAAAAATAAAACCCCAATTAAAATCATATTTAAATTTTGTAAAATAGTTGCAACGACTGAAAATAGCAGCAGTGTTGTAAACACGTTCTAAAAGATATTATTTTCTACTTGATACTATTTTATACTCACAAGGTACATAATAATTTAATTGACGAATAAACCTTTTTTAAACTAACTAATCTAATACGTAGTTTTACATTAATATCTCTTCACATCGATATTGAAAACACGTTCCATAAGATTATTTTTTTTACTTGATATACTATTTTAATACTCATAAGGTACATAATAATCTAATTTACGAATAAACCTTTTTTAAACTCACTTATCTAAGTAGTTTTACATTGTTTACTAATTCGAGAATTCATTTAATTTTTGCAGGAATCGGACATTAATAGGACTCGGTGCGCGAAATGCATCTAATATTTTCCCGTTTTTCGTAAAAAAAATAAAAGATCTTAAGCAAACTTTATAAATCTATCTTTGCTTATAGATGACATAAATGTAATAAATTTAAATATCCAAACAATAAAGTTAAAAAAACCAAGTTACTACACGAGCACCCTAAGTGACAACCGGAAATCTAAACAACCGCTATATTTTCCATGCCATCAGGTGTATCACAGACACTTTTTCAAAGCAAATTATTCTTTCAAGGAAAAAAAATCATAATAAATGGGACTTAGCATGAAACTCATAGAGTATTAAAGCAGTTGCTAAGGTGCCTACGTGATCGTATGTATAACATCTGCCTATTATTGGAAGTCGGTGCATCGTCAAGCAGGTCATCCCGCAATATTCAATATATACAAACAGACACATTAATCATGAATAGCGGGGGAATTTTTAAATTTCGAACGAGACTAGTAATTTAAATTTTCAAACTAGAAATCTACTCGTATCATTGATAAGTTTTGCACGTCTCGGGTCGGCATTGAACAGATTTTGCAACAAAGCAAATTTTTTTTTGTATTCTTTAATTATTAATGAGACATTCGTTTACACACACGAAGAATCTTTCAACCTTCTCCGTTACGCCATGTGACAAATTACACCGAACAATAATTATAAAACTGCTATTTTATTTTCGATTTTAAGTTAGATTAGCAAAATTGTTTAGGGTAAGGTTATTATTGTTGCAGCACTAAGGTTTGCACGACCGGGGAAGGACCACGCTCTAACAGAATACCAGCGCAAAATAATGCTACTTTGCTTCGTAGGATGGAAGCGAATACCCTTTTTACGAGCAGTCATAGTCTATCTTAGCAGGTCTTAGTCCCCGGGGTCCCAAACGCCTTCCTTAATTCCTAATCGAGGAGAGATGTAGGTGTTTATAGGCCACAACATTCACTTACTTTCAGCTAGGCAGTGTATTTTTTTCAACCTTATTCAATAAAAAAGAGTTACAAAGATATGAATTACAAAACCGCCATTTAACTACTGCCGTGAACTACTCCTAATACAAGTATTTAAAGCTTACCAGGAGTGGTTAAAGGGAATATTAGTAATGGTTATAGCATTGCTAGTATTTTTATTAAGAAAAAAAAAACGTCAGTTGTTAAAATTTTCTATAATAATAATAATGTAACTCCAGATCGATTTTCGATTATGGCAGCCAGTCTCAATGCAGACTAGTCATCTGCGCACGCAGACCACACAGGTCTGCGTCTGCGCAGGACAGGAATTAGTGCCCGAGTGTATGCGCAAGCACAGAGGTGCTTTCTCTATTTATTTTTTCTCCTGTTATTGTCCGATGAGACGACACGGCCTGACGAACGGTTTAACATGATTTTCACCCCTAAATTCCTTAGTTTTGGCTGCTATTGAAAATTGAAAGAAAAGCTCAAAAACTGATTTTGATTCTACCCGGGCTTTGTACCCGGGACTTCAATATCAGTCGCGCTGACGATTACTAGACTAAACGAGACATTCAAAAGTCGACACCACACATCACTAACAATTTATTGTTGGCAACTATAAGTTGTAAGTATACTAAGTTTGAACAAACTGTATGTACATGCCTTTACAGAGTCAGTTCACCTGCGTTTATTGCGTAGCATTTCGCAAGAAGACTTGTTTTTGAGTGGTGACTGACGGGCACAAGGTGGACCGCCATGTGCGGAAATCCCACGTAAGCCCACCTATTTCTCATTTTTAAATTGATCTTTCATTTTTATTTCAATGTCTTTTTATAAGTCTGTTATAATTTATCTAAAAAAAAAAATAATTTCTATTTTTTGATCATCTAAAGATTGTAATGAAAAACGCGTGCGTGTTTAATGAAAACTATAACTTTGAACAATTTTCATAACAGTATATAATATTAAACAAATTTAAGCTAACTTTGTATTGATCGCTTTTTATTTTTAATTGATGAAGAAAGATATAAAAATGTATTACCGTGTAGTGGCTATGTAGGAATACCCACTATCCCGTATCATCCCGTGTGTCGTAAGAAGCGACAAAGGTAAACTAATAAGGAGATGGCCAGCGTCGTCTTCCTTATAACGACCAACAATTAAAATCTTCGGTTGCGAACCCACTTTCCAAGCGTGGCAGCTATGGCAAATATCCATATAAATAGCTACATTTTTCTTCTTAGCAGACTAAGAAGAATTACATCTCATGAAACTTTACTAACGGCGTACTATGCATACATTTATTCTGCACTCGATTATGGTCTTTTGCTTTGGGGTAACAGTACAGATGCTATTTAAGCCTTAACAGCCCAAAAGAAATGTATTCGAGCTATGAATGGTTCGGCACCAGATTCATCGTGTAAACCGTATTTCAAAAAATTACACATTTTGACGCTGCCATGTATGTACATACTAAATTTGGTATGTTTTGTTAAAAATAATATACTTTTATTCACAAAGCTAAGAAATACTGCACAGAGAAACTTGAGGCATACTGAAAGATTGACACATAGTGTAATGCCAAGCACTAGCCTCTATAGGAAAAATTGTTCAGCTATGTGCATAAAAATTTCCAATGCACTGCCTATAGAGTTTCAATCACTCCCAAAGGTACGTTTTCGCAGGGTTGTCAAACAATAGCTTGAGGAGCAATGCTAATCTGTTGAAGAATATTTAAATTTTATGATTAGGATCAGGGATCGATATTAAAATGAATTATGTAACTACTATCATATTATTTTAATTAAATTGAATATAATAAAATTATTATGGTGATTTTGAAAACATGTTACTAATTTATTAGTTGTGAAAATGTAATTAATGTATTAGATAAATATTTGTATGTCAACATTATGACAAAACATGCTGGACTTAAATAATTTACCAACCTGTAATGTACCATGTTTTCTGCAAATAAATTATGATTATGATTATGATTATAAGGCAACCTATGAGGGAGTTTTATGTTTTGCAGTAGACTTTAATTGCTGTAAGGATGTAAATGCATGCGTTCATTTGTTCTATTTTTTAAGTTTTGGTATGTTACAATCCTACATTCAAATATGAAATATAAATATGGAAAGTCTAGAGGAAAGCGTTTGTTTTAAAATTTCTAGAGCTGCAAGTAATTATTCTTATAGTTTGAATTTCTAACGTGGTAGGTATAAATTAAAATTTTAAACGAATTCTTTTTAGGCATCGTTTATTTATGTCTAAAGTGTGCAAAAGAATTAAATGACTGAAATGACATTAATGTCATTTCAGTCATTTAATTCTTTTTCTTTGAAGTTTGTAGGTATATAAATATAAATATTATAATCACAATAAACATCCTTACTGGCAGTGGAACCTTAGTTGTTAATTGTTATTGATGTTATGAACACATTTGCATTGTTACTATAAAAACATATTGCACTTTAACTAGCTATTATTTTTATATACTTACGAATATTAGTCTGGTCTGTTTCCCGATTTAGTTAAACATAGTCTTAAAAATACCTTTATACCTACCAGTTACGTTATGGTTGCGGCACGAGTGGATCGACTCGACTGTGGAAGGACTACGCTCTCCAGAATACCAGCGTAAAATAGCAATTTAATGCTGCTGTGTTTGTATGGTTAGCTTAGGCAGGTTTTATGTGCTGCGCCCTCCACTTACCAGGCGGTCCGTGCTCGTTTACTATCCTTATTATATTTTAAGTTCTGATTAACTTCGTGCTAAAATAAAGTGCAGATAAAAGAAAACACTAGGAGAGAACATGGAAGATTCAAAAGTCAATTTTTTTCAAGTCAAATTTAGATACCACAGCGGTCGTTCTTTTGCCCAAAAAATCTCTCATTTATGTAAGAAGGTATACTTCCGTATAAGTATATAGCCTTAACTTGAATTTAGTAAAACTTAAGTAGTCTACAAAATACGCTAAAATACGTAGGTAAGATTAAATTATGATAGCATCCTATAAAATTCCACCGCTGAACATGGGCTACACCAAAGATAGCCTGATTAGGAAAATTTTGCCTTAGTTGCCACGCATGGTAGGCAAGTTTGCAACCACACTTTTTATTATTTTAAGTTGCTATTATCAGGATGATGCCGCTGGTAATCTCCTGTACCAGTATTCTTTTTTGCCTCTTACGACACCCGTGGGAAGATTTGGGATAGTGGATATCCAATACCTCCACAGTTAACAAGATACTACACACATATATATTAAAAAGTCGAAATAACAACTATTATATAGTTTCAGAATTGAGTTATTTGAAGTGGAGGATCAAAAAAACTGTATTGTATATTTATATTTTTTATATAATAAAAAGTGTATGTTTCATTAAACAACGTTTTTTAAAGGTTTTGGAGTCAACGCATTCAATAAATTTAGCAATTTTTAAAGGAAATGCATCTCCGTATTAAAAGCTTAACATCAAAAAGGCCGACAAATATAGAGGGCTCACTACAAGGCAATTATTTAACCATGTCGCCTACCTATCACGTACAACAACTTTTAAACGCTAACCGCGCATCGTGATACAAAGCTGCTCGGGAAGGCTTTTTTCTCTCGTCCGACCGTATCTCTAGAGGGCTATCGCCGCAATGTGTTAGCCTGTCCCCTAGTGCCACTTTAAGAAACTTTTGATTTACTCAACCTGCATTTTTTCCCTTTTTAATTTACGATGGAGTTTCTTAGGAAGCCTTGAAACTTGCGATATCGCAGTGTTTTGTTCTGTACTGTTCTTTTAAATTTATAAACGGTTAAAGATTGTAAGAAATTTTTTTTATTTTAAATACTCGTATATAACATATTAGTCATAGGTCTAAAAAGTACTCCTTCAGTTATCATCTCTGACTTGTAGATGATTCAAAGAGACAGAAACAAATGGGTATCACACCCATTTTCAAATATTTACTTTAAAGTAATCCTAGAGTGATAATAACAATAATATTTATTAAATCTAATAAGGTAACGGAACCCGTAATGGACAGTGCACCCGTGATGGACATTTCATTCTTTATCTATCAAAAATAGCCAAACTATGAATATTTCTTATAACTGGCAATATTCTCCACGAGTGATAGACCCTACCGAAGCCATGTTTTTCGTTTGATAGTACGTGAGGCATTTTGTTCGTTCACAGGAAGACTGCAAAAACGTGGTAGTGTCGTTTATTTCAATAAATCCTAAATTATTGTAAGCATCGTGATGCTGGTGAGTTCAACAAATACGTTTTTTTCTGAAATAATTATGCATATTGGCTATTAATTTCGTGTTTTAGGGGTAGATCAAGAATTGTAATATAACCTTGCACATTTTAAAACGGCAAGAATAATAAACAATTAAAGGCTACATTTAACACTGGATACACTAACATGTTACTACCCAGTCATGTACATTTTGTTCATTACTGGATTTTGGAACAAATTCGCCAATTTTGTATTCTGTGAACTCGGACAATAATATGTTACGTTTTATTCTTGAAATATTAAAGAAATTACAGCGTAATCCGGTAATATACAACCATGTCCATCACAGCCTGTCCATAACTGGGATTGAGAATAAAAATGCTAGAACAGCACATGCAAAGACAGAATACACAAGTACAGACCATACAAAGACTGAGCACACAAGGATAGACCACGTCAGAACAGAATACACAAGAACTGAATGCACAAGGAGAGCATAAAGAAGAACAGAGTGCGGAAGTCACAACAGAAAAGAATACACGAGGGCTAAATGAAATTAGGCATATCATAAAAATGAGCACTACAAAACAGAATGCAAGAGCAAAACACACAAGTGCCAAATTTTAATGTACAAAAAAAGAACATAGTAGAACAGAATGTGCAAGAATAGATCACAACAGAACAGAATACGCAAACACTGAATGCACAAGGACAGGACAAAAAAATAATCAATCACCCAACTGGACAAGGAAACAATGAGTAATCTTTCTCAACAGTATATGCTACACCACATAAATCTGTTATAACAAATTCACCAGTGTCGTATCATTCAACCTCTACAACATTACCAAAAGACTGGGTAATCCCGTCACCTTTTAAACGTGTCTTATTTTGGCCCAAACTTGAAACTAAGAAACAACGTACCAAGTAACGTGTACCGTCAGCTATAACTAGTGAAACATGGAGATATTACAATAAAAAAATCGAAAATGAAACGAAAAAAAGGAAGAAGAGAAATAAAAACGAATAAAACAAAGAAAAGACAGAAAAATATTAAAGGAAAAGATGATTCTAGAAAAGAAACAACAACAAAAACTAACGAAAAATATAAGGCAGCAAGATTTGTTTTCCGATGATGACAATGATGACATGGAAGTATGCTGAAAGCGGTGACTCCGAATATGCTCAAAGTGGGAAATCGGACACTGAAAATGAACCTATAAGTAAAATAGTTTCTAGCAAGTAAACTTAGTGTACGAAGAAAACTATAGGTGTTACCAATGGCTCCTAAGTTATTGTCAAATTTGAGGGAGAATATTTTCCGGGTAGAACAGAAATAACAGACCGAAATTTATATGAAATATTTATAACGGTATTATGTGCAGGACACTCTTTCAGATGGCCAGATCAGCCAGATAAAATATGGTACAAGGCAAAAGATGTTATAGAGAAAATTAATGACCCTTTGCTCCTGAATAAGCGTTCTATACAATTAAAGAAATGGAAAAATATTTACCGGATATTTTTTCTTTTAGAGTTTATTATTTTACTTGCTTTTATATATCTAATACAAAAACTAATAGTTTTGTGCTCAATAAAAAGTATGAAAGACTGATTAATATAAATTACTTGTTTCATTTTCTTCCTTGCATAAATGTGCTGTGTCCATCACTAGATGTTCATGATGGAAGGTTGTTCCAACATTGGATGTCCATAACTGGAACTAATCCTGTCCATCACTGGTGTTTAAAATGGTTTTGTTTTTTTAAGTATATTTCTAAAAGTTGTAAGAATAGTGTAGTTTTCAATAAATGAACTTATTACCAATAAGTTCTTTAATCGCCTGCAACCTCAATTTCATTCATATGAACGTTTATCTACAAAATATAGTAGAAAACATAAAAAAAATTGGTCTTAAACTGTCCATTATGGGTTCCGTTACCTTAGTGCCATAAAATTACTTTAATCGTTTTAAATTTTCGCGCAAAAACGCTAGCCGCTATGCTTGTGATGACACTGCATATGTAAATAAAACGATTTTGCAAAGAAATCAGATATTTTTTATATGTTTAATACTGAGTTATCATCTTATCATTGGTGTATTGCCCCTGAATGCAACATTATACAACATCATGAGGGTGTTGCAAATCGAATTTTGTAAAATTTTATATATATATATATATATATATATATATATATATATATATATATATCGATGTTAGCATGTTAGCAATCATTGGTTATATCTAAGATAATTTAATCTTTTACAAAATTTGATTTGCAACACCTATCACCTCATGATGTTTTGTTTTGTATAAACAATATTAGTTATAATAACATCAAAGTGATCTTCACAGAAGTATAGTCTAGATTTTGTAGCCAATGTCTTCGGGTATCTTTACGCTAGTTTTAACGAAGTATTTCTCATATTTAAATTACTTTTGCACTTGAATCCATAGCTTCCCCGGCGTTCTTATGCTCGTAATGTTGCATTCAGGGGCGATACACCAATGATAAGGTGATAACCCAGTATTAAACATATATATATATATATATATATATATATATATATATATATATATATATATAAGTATATGTACCGCGCACCAGATATGGCATTCCGAACACTCACTATGTTCAACTCCCATAGTAAAATAGTTGAAAAAGTGGTCATCTATAAGCAGTAAATAACAGCTCAAAAACTCTCCACAACAGCGCTGGAGTAGCTACTGGGATGAAATGAACTTAGCGGTTTAAGTGTGCTGCTAAACTGATCAGTAGCTCTAAAATCTAAAATAATTTTATTTAGTAAATATAACCTCGAAAAAGTCGTCTATTCGACTAATATTTTTCGGTGCGTTCTTTAAAATTTACCCCGTAGCTATAGTGGCGCCACCCTTATTTAAAGGTTTAATACACAGTCTGTACTCCTTACTTCTACACTCTATTATTGCTAACGATTGTAATCATAGATAAACACTATGTTTTATCTATCAAAATATACTTTGACCTGGTATTGGGTTATTGCAAAATTAACGTTGTTTATAGGTATTTACATTGATGCATTAATATTCCTCAATTTGGCGAAATAAAAAACGTAATCGCATGGAATAAAAATTGCCACTGTTAATGTATTTATCCTATTTAGATTAGTACTTTCTGTTTTTACGGATCCGTCATCCATGATGCTATTTCAATAAAATAAGGAATAAAAGTCAACAATCATGATGATAACTCGAAAAAATTTAAAATACCTAACACATAACACATTAGCTTTTCACTTTATTAGTGTTACCATTGAGGTTAGAGAGAAGGAGAACGATCGCTGTAGAAAATAGTGTCCCAGAAATATGGACAAAATAAGTAAGTGACTCAATAAAAGTCATCATTTTCATTCATTCTTAGTCTATTTTTCCGATCAGATGCTAAACCACTTGCACATCCACGCACAATGAAATATTTCACCATTTTTTAATGTTTCTTTTTGTTAAAAATTAAAAAATTACGGAGCAGGATTATTTTCTCACTAATGCCGCGAAGAAAATTTGTACATTATTCAACTAACTTCATCTAATCGTGCTCATAAACAGCTAACTTCGCATTTAACTACTTTACCGACGACAGTTCAGGGACAGGCGGGCTATGCTTTAGCATGTATCCTTCGTTCTCCTTCCCTCTAACCTACATGAGTGCTACTTTACAGAATCTATAATATGGCGGATAGCGTTTTTAAGATTTGAGGCACAGATTAAAAAAAATTCTTTAAATTGAATTATAAAATTTATAATGCATTTTTATGAATAGAAATCAAAATTTTAGTTTACCATTTACAAAACTTATTATAAATATGTATTTTTTATTATTTTTTACATGGTGTTACCCTATTACGTACAACCATATCTGAACAACATTAATATGTCATTTTGCGTAAATTTTCTCTGTGACGAGGATTTGAAACCAGGACCCACGGCGTAGTAGCTACGTTCTTTTATCCATTAGCCCACACTGACATAACAAAGTTTATTTCCGCAAAACAGCAAATTAATGAAAGTAAATAATTAATTATAAAGTGTCCCTTAGTGGCGACGTTTAGAATGTACTATCGCAACGTGGTAGAGCTACACTGCAGCTATATTATAGTTGTGGCACGAATAGGTGATGAAAGGACCACGCTTTCACAGAATACAAGCGTAAAATAGCAGCTCAATACTGCCGTGTTTTATATGGTGAGTGTAGAGATCCGGAAACCCTTTTTTACTGGTTATTAAGCATTCCGTCTTAGTCCTCAGGGGTGACAATATACCTGTGTTTGGATTCTTAATCGAGGTTAAATGTAGGTGTCTATGGGCCGTAGCATCCACTTACTATCAGGTGGACATGTGTGCTCGTTTGTCCCTTATTCTATTTAAAAAAATATCATCCCGTGGATGTCGTAAGAGGCGACAGAGGGAATCTGCAACAGGAACCGGGCTGCTGTATCTTTTTTGATATCAACACAAAAAACTGCGTTTGTATTAAACGTAGAAACTATGGAAAATATCCGTTTTACGAGACAAATCTACGCATGAGTTTCATTTTTAGCTGTGAACTTTTGATGATGATGATGAATTCAAAAGTTTACATGAAATACAGTAGCTAATTTAAGAAATTACAACGAGAATCTGCTAAAAGTTTAAAGTTTCGAAACAAAAACACGGACTGTATGGAGTGTTAAAACACAAGCTATGTTAGAAAAAAAAATAGAAACAGAAATTGTTTGTTTGTTCCAGGAGACAATTCTTAAACATTATAAGAATAGGTTGGTTGATGTTACAGGCGGCTGGGAGTCACGGGAGCGTATAAAATAATGTAGGTAATGAAATATGGACGTGAGACGGTGCGGACGGCGCTCACGCATGTTTCAAATTATGTCATCAACCAACCCGCCGGATCGTGTTCTGCTATCCAAATGTCATTGCCTATCCTCTTCTTATTGCTTGGCTCGTTGCCTTACTATTAAATTAAATGCAAGAATGAAAATTCAAAGACACTTTTCCAAAGCTACGTTTGAAAACGGAAACCATTTTGGAGTTTACACTTTTAACAAAGTGACATCAAAACGCGTTATTGTAGTTGTTTTTTTGCTAAGCACTTCTAGTCACGGATAGATTCAAATTTTATCACGAATTATTATAAGTTATCATTTACATATGCCGTCCCAATAAGTAAGAACTTAAGACTATTGATAATTTTTCTTTATTTTTAATCTAAACCTAAGGCTTCAGTGAGTTCAGTGGACAGCGTTTTACGTGATTATTATTATTGCGGCTAGTTTTCCGTACATATCGAGCGATACCACTCAGGACACGTCAATACAACATCATGTGTTTGTCATGATTCCACGCTTACTTAAAGTTAATGACAACGTAACTCATTTCGAAAGCTCGTAACTACACAGTAAAATACAATAAATCATTTCTCGGTTCAGAAAAATGGTATATATATACAATATGTAACTTAATTAACGCACACCCTCAGACACCCCAAATAGTATATTATGTTATAATCATAATACATACACTGAATTTTTAGTTAAACATTTTTATGCACTGATCATTTATCAAATTAGTTATACTAATTCCGGAAGAATGTTATCATGTTGAATGTTCAATGTTGAATGTTGAATGTTAGAATGTTATACGGTCACAGTACAAATCTACGAACCCAAAGACTTTAAGGTGATTGAAATAAAGTTCATTTTTCTTTATTTTTATTAAATGACAGAATTAGTAATAATACAAATAAAACTGCACTCTTGAAAGTCTTGACTGTACAGATTTAGTGTGACTGTAATTTACGTAGTTTTAATTATTTTTGGGATAAAAAATTACCTATATTAAAAATGATAGGAATCGATTCAGTAAACGATTATGAACAAACTACTTTCTCAAAGTGCGTTAATTATGTTACGTGTTGTACATACAAAATGAAATAAAACACTCAACAGAAGATAGATACAATCAGAAGTACCTACATAATTATTAATTAGGTATCTCAAAGTTATACCAGAAATAAGTGGCAGCCAAATATAAAATTATTATGAAAAGATCAGTTTTAGTTCGTTTTTATAGAGGGCGTACACATTAGAAGCAATAAAAGCTAAATATCTATTTGCGGTTCGAAATGCAACTAAGAAATAATGGACAGAGTTTAAAAGGGAATCCGAAGATTGCCCGATTGGAAGCCGAGAGAGCACGAAGCTCGAGCATCAAGAGTGAATATCTCACGTTCGTGGTTCACTAATCACGACGTGGAAATATTAAGGACGCTAATATCTTGTACACATTTACATAACATGCAATAAATCTCTATGTGCGCGGGCGCAACCGACGGCGCCGTTGATAAATTCTTATTTGAACTTTTTGATGGTCTATTTCGAAGCAACAGTGTACCGACTCAATCTCGAAGCAGTTAGTCGTATTTTTCCTACTGTTAGCTAGACTGACCGATATATACATATAACATATATACACTTCAGAGATAGTGATTTTAAAATAGCAAGTGTCGATTACTTATACACTATTAAATATTTTAGTAACCAATACTTAACACTAAAACTAGTTCCAACGATCGTAGCTTTTTAGGGTCTTTAATTTAATAAAGGTGACGGTGTTACATTCCCATGCCTCGAAAAGGACGTAAAGCCGTTGGACCTGCATCCGATGTCACCAGTCGTGTGGGTTTACCGTCCCATCCGACTGAAAGCCACCTAAGGATCTCCTAGGTGTGTGTTACTTGCAGTATTACAGTGGCTGCAAATAACCGCCGGTACGACAAACTCCGCCCACGTTGAGTCCCGCGATTCCGTGAGGCGTTGAGGTCACCGGCCCCTAGTTGATTCTTGGCACTTTATGCGTTTCGTGCATCCTGTGCCTAGTCGCGTGTAAAGTGCCACCGTTGCACTTCCCCCAACCCTTTTGGTGTACAAAAGGGGTAGGCAGTGCCCCATGTGTTGAAAGCCATAGACTTTTATTACCATATTTTAGACAGGGCCGTTTAGTTGATTACCTATGTCCGATAAGAAAAAGGGGGAGCCTCCCCCCCATCTAGAAAACCACCGGACCGAAAAGGTGTGTTGGAACGACCACTGACTGTGAGGGATCTGTCGAACCCGGAGCGCACTAGAATAGTGTCATCCTTTTCGCAGATCCCTTAAAGAAAACCCGTCTCGCCACGGAAGGACCCCGCACCGGGCGTCGCGCTCACGCCGGCCGTGTCTGAGCACACGGTTAGGCAGGAACCGTCGCCCCAGCAGCAGCGGGCAAAGAAAACGGCGAGACGCCATACTCCTCCGGAAACGGAAGCCTCCTTGTACGAGAAGAGGCAACGGGTTGGCTCCCAACCGTCTTCCGATGAAGCACCAACCTCATCAGAGGAAGACGAAGATTACCATAGAGCGACCACAAAGAAGGTGCTGAGATCTCCACCCAGGTCACCTTCTCCACCGCAACCCCCCCCCCCCCCGCTCCATATCACCGGATCAGCGAAGCCATGATTCGGCCCAGTATGAGCAGGGGGGCGAGGAATCCTTCAGTTGGGGGTCAACTACGTATGCCACCCTCGCTGCATCCGCCGGCCGATCATCGCCGGTGGCAACAATAAATCCGTCCGGGCTCCCACAGGACGATGGCCAACGGCCATCTACCAGTTATGCCCATATGGTAGCTGCACCAGCAGTACCACGACCATTACCGGCGGCAACGCCTACAGAGAAACCTGCCGACCAGGAGAAGGGCCGTTACCCACCTATAGTGGCCGAATGCCTACCAGACTGGACGAGGCATTTTAAGGAGCTCAACAAAATGTTGGGCCACCCCATAAGTGCCCGTCCGTTTGGGAAAGGCGTCAGATTCACACCGCAGAGTGCTAATGAATTCCGCACAGTACAGCGGTACATGGTGGAATTGACGAAGAAAACACCAACTCTGTCGTGGTATTGTTATACCCCGGAGGAGGACAAGCCCACTAAAGTGGGCATCCGGGGTCTACCAATGGGCACGGATACCAAAGCAATAGAGGAGGCTATAAGGGCAAAAGGCTTCCCCATTAAATACGTAAAGGCAATACCACCTCGTAGAAGCAGACCTGGCTGCGTCTACTTTGCCCAACTGGACCACCTGAGCCTGGAGCAGCTCCAGGAATTATACAACATCGACGAGCTCCTCTATATGAGAGGAGTCGTCATCGAGGCCTGGCAAAGAAAAGCAGGACCAGCCCAATGCCATCGATGCCAGGCCTTCGGGCACGCCTCTGCCAACTGCTTCAGGCCAGTGAGATGCGTGCGCTGTGCCGGGGAGCACATTGCTAGCCAATGCCCTCGGGGTAGGGAAGAAGAGCCGAAATGTGCCAATTGTGGCAAAAACCACACGGCAAATGACCGCCGCTGCCCAGTCCTGAGGAGGACTGCTAGGAGGCAGGGGATAACCTTGCCGGGACTACTCCCGGAAGCACCCAAAAAGGCCCCTCAGAGTCGCCCGAAAACTGTTACAATCCAGCAGGACGGGTGGATCACTATCACCGGGAAGGGCAGGCAACCAGCCCCCCCCCCACCCGTAACATCCCAGGAAACGGTGGAACCCACAACGATCAGGGCAACCACCGGGGCGACTCTACAGCCTCCCGCCAATCCTGCCACTGAACGGCAACCCTCTAAGAAGAGGAGGCGGGAGAGAAGTAGGAAGAAGTCGCAGCCTCCTCAGGCTGTCACCTCTACCCCGACACCAACAGTACCAGTAGCCTCGCAAAAGGCGCAGATTACTCGGGTGACAACCAATGTGGGTACAGCGCCAGAAAGGGCCCTACCAGAACGTAGGGCCCGCTCTAAATCTAGAGCGCGCTCAACCCACAAGCCAAGAGGGCAGGACCAGGAGCAACCACACCCGAGACAATTGCCAACGCCTTCTTACAGGAGAACACCTTCCACCGGCCTCGAAACAGCAGATGCAATCCAACGTCTGGTTGGTATTGCCATCGAGGTCGGCACGCAAGTCCTGGCTGACATAAGAGCCGGGACAGATCCAGTGACAGCGATAATGAAGGCGCTGGCAAACCTTCTTGCCCGGCATTACGGAGGAGAGTAATCTGCGCCTCCTCTATTGGAACCCGGACGGAATACAGCAGAAGCTGCATGAACTCCGCACAGTCGCCCAGCAACAGGATTTACACATCATCTTGCTGGGAGAGACAAAGTTGAACCCAAAGACGCATATTAAGCTGCCGAATTATCACATTTACAGGAGGGACGAGGTCACTGCTCAGGGGGCCGCCTATAGAGGAACGGCGGTTCTAGTGAGGAGGGACATCGTCCATCAAGAGCTGGGATTACCACCTTACCAGACTATGCGCTCTATCGGCATAAAAATGGAGGCGGCGGGCGAGGAACTTAGAATCTACGCGGCATACCGCCCGCCAGGGACTCCATTTTGCTCCACAGACATCCGGACGGTGATGGAAGGCGACACACCCACAATTGTCGCCGGGGACCTAAACGCTAAACACCCGGCGTGGGGGTCCAGAGTGATCACCCCGCCGGGTCATGAACTATATGAAGATGCGGAGAAGAACTCGTATGACGTTTTAGGTCCCGAGGAACCAACTCACGTTCCTACTGACCCAAGGAGGAAACCGGATGTATTAGACATCGTGCTCACTAGGAACGTCAACTATCCGACAGTGGTAGAAGTGCTGTACGACCTTTCTTCACAGCACCTCCCGTTACTGATAACCCTTGGCCTGAAGGCGGTGACTACGCCGCCCAGAGCGTTTAAGACACGTGTCGACTGGAGGCTCTACTGTCAACACCTGCAGCAGAGACCTCCAGCACACCAGCCGATAAGCACAGCGGACGACGTAGAGGCCGCTGCAACTAGAATTACCAAAAACATCAAGGAGGCCCTCCACGCGGCCTCTACGATCGTCCCGATCACTGCCAGGCGAGACGATCTGCCGCTTAACATATGCGTGCAGATCAGGCGCAAGAGAGCGTTAAGAAAGCTCTGGGCGCGTACTCGCTGCCCCAGATTAAAGACTCAGCTCAATACCATCTCGGAGGAACTGTCGGTTGCAGTCCAGGCCTTCAGAGGCGACGCCTGGGATCGGCGCATCAGCAAGGCTGAAGAGCAAGATGCGTCGCTCTATAAACTGAACCGGCAGTTAACCAGAACCAAACCTCCCGTTTGCCCGTTGATAGATAGCACAGGCAAACGCTGCTACGATGCCAAGGGCAGAGCGGATATCCTAGTCGAGCACTTCGAGGAGCAATTTATGCCGAACCCAGCAAGTGCGGAGTTCATGGAGCTTCATGCCAGGAAGGAAAGTCGCGTACAGGAGTTCCTGTCGTCGCCCGCGCCGCCTCTTGCAGGAGAGTGGTTCATCTCCCCCGCTGAATTGCGGAGGACAGTAACCCGCCTGCAACCGAGGAAGGCGCCGGGGCACGACGGGATTACCAACGCTGCACTCCGACAGCTGCCCAATAGAGTCATAGTAGAGCTTGGTCGACTCTACAATGGGATATTGCGGACATCCCACTTCCCGGAGGACTGGAAAAAAGGCAGAATTATCGTCTTGCCGAAACCCGGGAAGGACAGGCGTAGAGCTGCCAGCTACAGGCCGATCACGCTATTACCACACATAGCTAAACTGTTTGAAAGATTGCTGCTGAGACGTCTCCGTCCGTGCATCCAACTTCGGGCGGAGCAGCATGGATTCAGGAGGGGTCACTCTACAGTCACACAATTGACTAGAGTGCTGCACCTGCTTGCGGCAGAGTACAATCGTGGCCGCATATCGTTGGGCGTCTTTCTCGATATCGAGAAGGCGTTCGACCGGGTGTGGCACATAGGACTACTTTATAAGCTGAAAGAACAGACCAGTGTCCCTCTTGCTATGTTGCGGTTAATGGCGTCTTTCCTGGAAGACAGGAAGTTCTACGTCTGCGTAGAGGACGCCGAGTCCGCAACCAGAACCATCAGAGCCGGCGTTCCACAGGGCAGCTGTCTGTCACCAGTCCTGTACGCGGCTTACACCAACGACATACCTACACTGGCAGGCAGGCTACAAGAATGGGAGGACGACGTCGAGCTGGCGCTATACGCGGACGATAGCGCCTATTTCACCTCGTCCAGAAGAGCCCACATAGCCACTGCCAAGATTCAGAGTCTGCTGGACCTGCTGCCACCATGGCTGGATGAGTGGAGGATGGTCGTCAACGTTGGTAAGACGACCGCTCTGCTCACTCGCCGTCTCAGAAATTTTCCACCTCCGCTGACCCTCAACGGCCAGGAGATTGCGTACCAGAAGGCCGTAACTTACCTTGGGTGCAGGATCGACAGGACGCTGCGCATGACCGCGCACGTCGACTTCGTCGTCCGCCGGGCCCGATGTGCGCGGGCGACGCTCTTGCCGGTCCTGGCATCCAAGCTGCCAACAAGAACCAAGCTCCGGATATACAAGATGTATATCCGGACCATCATCACCTACGCTGCACCGGCCTGGTACGCACTTCTGAGCGACCCTCTGAGGCGGCGACTACAGGCCCAGCAGAATCTGACTCTAAGAACGATCGTCGGAGCAGGTCGCTACGTCCGGAATGACGTGATAGCGGCCGACTTAAAGGTCGAGAGTATCTACGACTTTGTGGCCCGGTTAGCGCGCGGCATGTTTGACCGTGCCGATAACGGGTAAACACCTTAACGGCTTTGCGCCGTTACATACCCGGCCACCGGACGGGCGACCTCTTCCAAGAGAACTCCTCTCTATATGTGATTAGAGAGTCGAGTAACAACCCTCAATGCCGCTGAAAGGCCGACTTTGACTTTTATTGGACAACCACTCTTTTTCCCGTAATTAACCAACTACGGGAAAAACATTACCGATTACGGACTAACCCGGAAATACTATATTATGCCTAAATAGGCTTTAAGGACTGGCCCATAGTGATGGGCCATGAGGAACATCCGGGCAATGGGGTATACCCCGAGGCCCGACACCTGCATTGTCCCCCGGGACTTTGTAGACGACAATCAATGAGACTGAAAGTGAAGGAACAGAGAGTGCACCTGTGTTTGCGCATACACTCGAGCACTATAATCCTGTCCTGCGCAAATGGAATTGGGATAGAGAGAGAAAAATTCTTTCTAGCGGATTTTTTATTATGGTATTTACCAAAAAAAAATTTAAAATATATAGTTAAAATGCAGGTTTGTAATAAACTGATCAATAATCACGACGTATAAGTTTGAGTGAGAATTCAGCTTAGGAATGAGACAGTTTTCATTGACTTATCTAGACAATCAACAACGATCTGTAACTATTCGCTTATTTTAACATTGATTTTAAACCGGATGCTTTAACCTACCAGTAAGTAACGAATAGTAGGTAAAACTTATATAAAAAAATACAACTCGTTCTGAAGAGGACTATATCAAATTTTTTCTGCACGTATCCATCTTAAGCGGTGCAGCTGCAAATGAGTGGACAAGGCTCTGCCTACAAAGCAAGGGCGGCAAATCTGGACAAATTTGTAAATTGGGCTTCTGGAGACGGTGCACAGCATTACCAATGATTCCGCGCACAGCCCGCCTGATTTGTGTTAAGTTAGGTAAAACTTTCAGATCTCTGTCTCTCTCTCTCTCAACTCTTAGATATATCTCCAGCCTTATATCTCCATTATAACACAAAATCCACACAACACATCAGTTCACTGATAAGCACTGGTCTCTTCCATGGAATGCCTCATATTCGCCACAATTGCTAGTTGGCTTGGCAACCTTGGTTTTTAAAGGTAAGATGATGATACCCATCTCCTATTTAAGCTTCTCTCTGTCACCTCTTACGGTAGCCACGGTATCATATGGGGTAGTGGATTACAATACACGGCACTATATCCAAAAGTGGATGCTAAAGGTCTCTTAAGAAGAAATAATCCATGTGTATCATAAAATAAGCAAAACTGTAAATGTAGCTGCTACACTTCATGACGTTCTAAGCGAATTGACTGTAAGCTTCATAATAAATCATGTATATATAGTTATATATATATATATATATATAGCATTTTTTTAGGAGTAGTAGTACAAACGAGCACACAGTCAGCCTGCTGGTAAGTGATTGCTGTGGCCACTAGACATCTGTATCTAGCCTCGATTATGAATCAAAATACAAATGCGTTACCACGCGAGACGACTAAGATGGAATGCCTCCTTTCCAGAAAAAGGGGTCTCCGGTTCTCTACACTCACCATACATAAAACAGCAGCGTTAAGCTATTTTACGCTGGTATTCTGAGAGAGCGTGGTCTATCCCCGGTCGAGCCAACCCATTCGTTTTTTTTTTATAGAATAAGGGCGACAAATGAGCACACAATTTACCTGTAGGTAAATGGATACTGTGGTTCATAGACATCTACATTTATCTTCAAGTACGAATCAAAATGCATATGCGTTGCCAGCCCTGAGAACTGAGATGTAATGCCTCATTACCAGTAAAAAAGGCCTGCGGTTCTCTACACTCACCATAATAAACACAGCAGTATTAAGCTGTTATTTTACCCTGATATTCTGTGACAGCGTGGTCCTTCACCGGTCGAGCCGACCTATTCGTGCTACAACTATACTACTAATATAGTTATAATTTTAAAATATAACTATAATTAAAAAATTGAATGCCTCGTTAGTCTAGTGGTTGGAGTGGCGACTAATGATCGTTAGGTTTTGGTGGTTTGAATCCCCGGTCGGGCCAAAAAATCAATTATTGAGTTTTCCGTCAATAAATTCTAAGTAGCTGCCCGGTGTCAGGAAGTTGGCGGTGTCTCACCCCCGTGCCTCGGAAAGCACGTAAAACCGTTGGTCCAGCTCCCGATCTCTCTCCGGTCGTGTCGGTTTACCGTCCTATCGGATTATTGGGGTGAGGGTATAGAGAATGCACCTGTGCTTGTGCATACACTTGGGCACTATAATCCTGTCCTGCGCCGATGGCTAGCCTACTAGGCCCACCTACCCTTTTAACTCTATATATCTACGGTTAAGGGTAGTCTTAATTTTGCCTCTCTCTTAATACATTTGGTAGAAAGCTTCTCGAAATATATATATATATATATATATATATATATATATATATATATATATATATATATATATATATAAGTATATATATAGTCCACGTAAGTACAGTACTACGGCCTTCTCCATAGATTACCTCATAATTGCGTTATTTGCCATAATTATCACGTTCAAATAAAAAAAACTGCGGTTGCCAACCCGCTTGGGTTGGCAACCGCAGTTTTTTTTATTTATTAGTTGTTATTAGCAAGACGCTTACGTCCACCTCCTGGTTTGTTTTCGTCTATCGCCTTTGACCGCACACCCAAGAGACGACATAGGGTAATGGATACTGACCACTCCACGATGGCAATTTAAGAATATCCAAGACCGCATATTGTCCTATAATTTGCGGTCAGTGACTTGGATATCAGTAATGTTTTACACAAATATTTGTTTTGCTAGTAGGCGTTCATACACAACAATATACGAGGCTTGCTCGATTAGTTCTCGAGTTGCTCACTAAAACTTCAACAGCATTACGAACTTTCAAGAGGCACAACTGCAGTGATAGTGATTTTACCTTATTTAATGATGAATGAATTAAGAAAACTACATAAAAGAAATTCATTATCTACTTGAAGAACTTGGGCTTACAATTCTTTAATTACCATTTTAGCATGTCAACAAGATACTACTCGTATTATGAGAATAAGAAATCAATGATAAAATCAATAAACAAAAAAGGAACCAAAATCGTAAATTATTGTGCTTTTATATAACTGCTTTTGACGGCACGAAATGTTATATTATTTGTAATGTAATTGAATTTCGTTGCATATAACGCTGTTGTTACTGCTCGAACCGTCTTCAAAAATCAATAAAAGTGGATTTTTCACTCATTATGACTACTTCAAGCTGCTCTTATATGATTATGCCCGCTCTAAGATCTGATCCTAGAAGTCTGGAAGTCTCTTTATGCAGAAGCGCTGAACACTATAGCATAATTAAATCATTACTCTCCTGCGGTTAGAGATATGTACTACTGTGTGAGAATTTTGTTTGAAATATTTACGTACTTTAAATTTAAAAAAAAAAGTTAATCATTTAATTTTAGAATTCCAATGGCTTTAAGTGAACTTGAGCGATGAATAATAATCGGAAGATATGCTCCGTTCCTAAGTCAATTCCAACTATAATTATATCGCGCCATGTAAAACCGGTAATAATTTAAAAAGTATCGCCCAATAAATGATGTCATAAATTAAAATTAATAATACGCACGCTCAAAGCAACGGCATCATGTGCGGAAAGCTAATTGAATATTAATTTCATAATAAATCTGGCCGAGTCAGTCTCTACACACACGCTCTTTAATTTATAAGTTTTACGTAAGCGATAAATATTTATAATTAATATAAATGAAATCATTTCGTAATAGTTATTATTGTAAACGCTTAAAAATAAAAATAAAACTCTTAATAATCTCTGCATTCGGTACCTTTTATCACCATTAAACAATATTTAAAAATTAAAAATATCACGTACCTACGCTAAGCAACATTTGAAAAGGAAAAATAAAATACAGGGCATTCATTATAAATGTTTAGTTAAAGGCACAAATTAATAATTGTTGTTATATTTTTAAAAAAAAAAATGTAAAATGTTGGTATATTGAAATTCATCTCCTAATGTTGCGAGATGTATGCCTCGTACGGTGAACATAACATGCGTCTTCCGTTTCTTGTAATTTATTACTCTACTTATCTCGAGCACGGTCTGGTCACCGCGCACAAACAAACGATATACCAGACAATACGACAAATCGATCGTTTACAGAACACTACCTGCCCGTGGTAGGCCGGGCCAGTCCATGAAAATTGCAAGCTTTTTTCTATGAAACGGTCATTATCACTTTCTTTTAGAATAAGTAAAAGTGCGGAGACGTTCTTTGACGTCCATTAGTATATTAATTGCTGTGCCTTTATAATAATGAAAGTTATTTAGATTTTCTGTATTGTTCTAACAATGGAACTGTTTAGAAAAAAATTCTTCAATGCAAGTTGACCTTGCCCGTAATGCACGCGAGCCGACAGTCATGAGGTTCGCAACATTTGGTTACTTTCGCACAGACTCATGATTTATTGTTTGTGCAAAAAGCGCTTTGTTATGTTGAAGCTTGAAACCACGTTGTTTTTAAAATACCGCTTGCTGTGAATTTATAGCAGGGTTAAAATTCAAAAAGCAATGCAAATACATTCCAAGAATCTACCATAGAAATTTAATGAAAGCATTATGTGTTTACTGAAGCGGTATTGTATATAAATGAAGAGGGTATAAGCGTTGGATGTAAAGAGACCTCAATGTTCCTACGAATGTAAATGTACTTTACAATAAGCCAGAAATAGACCATGATATCATAATACCTACTCGCATAACCGTTTTAAGCCTTAGTGTACTGCCTATCAGTTATAGTACGTAAAATGTATTAAATTGAAAAACAGTTGAAATTGAAGTCTCATTTTAATTTTGAAATCGCCTTTTTGATTGAACGTATTCTGGTGCAAATATGACACACCGCATGTGAAAACATAAATTTGAATGAAATAGTTACGTTGATATGTCAGCGAGTTGGTAAAGAAACCGGTATCGTTTATCAATTTCAAGCATTAATCTAAGACTAGATAAAGGCCACTACACGGCAACCGGTGCCTTGCCGAAAGAAATCTCCATACAAAACATTACTCGACTGTGTTGAGCGATTTATGCGACGGCCTGTGGCCTGCGGAGCACAGAGCGCTCCTTATTGTATATTATTGTAGTGACACGGACTAATTTGTTAGCCGACTGATGAGTAGAGATGTACTACATTAACGAAATATCTATGATCCAGCCCGTAACGATGGGCTGATCGTATAATAAAGAGCATTCTTTCTTTCATTCATTTCAGCCTACTTAAAGTCCACTTTTGAACATTGGCCTCCTATATAGAATGTCTCATGTTTGTCATAATTGCTATGCTTGATTTACGGTCTGAAAACTGCAGTTTTGTTATTTTGAGTTGTTATTTAGAATATGCAGCTGGCCCTCACCTGTTTCGTTTCACATACCCACGATTCAGATGGTTACGCTGCCTCAAGTATACTCCAAGAACATCGTGGTACATTCGTAAAATTAAAGAAAATATTCAATAATTTATAATATTCTAGTAGCATACGGCTCTAGTACTATTTAAACCCATGAGTCTAAAAGATTGCTGGTGATGACTATGAAGAAAATTTAAACAGCATTATAATTTAATTTCCATAACTACATCTACAATACTTATAAAACTTTATCAAATATATTCGTTACTGTATTTAATTGAGTGTAACTAAATCAAGTCGAGTCAATAGGGACTCCTCATCTTAACGAGTGGATTTATTTAATCCGCCATCTTACAAGAGATGCGCTGGCGCTGTCACCTTCACTGACAGCAGTGTGCACGCGCGCTTCTCTTTAGTTTTAGACAGATTTAACGTAAAATAAAAACTATAGAATAAACAGAACTTTTATATTTGTTAAAAAATAGTTAATGCGGTATGATGTGGTTTTAATTTTTCAGATTCTAAAGTTTAGGGTAAATACTCTAAATACTGAAAAAAAATACCCACTTAAAAATAAATAATTAGGACAAATCAGTTTAATATGTAGATAGACATCTTTTCAGCCCGGGTGTGCGTCTGGATAAGTACTACCTTCTACCTGTTCCTACAAAATGACAATGCTTGCACTGCACTGATGCGTTTCAGTCTGAAGTAAATTGGGGGCTGGATAAATTAAAGTTTGAGATGTCTGAGGACATTCCATCATTGCCATCACAAGTGGCAACTTATCTGCAATCTTGTGTGTTTGAAATACCTGATGGTAAGTAGTAATTAAGCATCAACTAAGTAGACGTACTCTAAGTTCGTGTGTCACCTCAGGTTTATAACAAAAATTTATTGTCGAAATGTTTTTGTATAAAAAGAAGGAAAATTATAATAAGGTATCTAAGTAGTACAATAACATTAAAGAAACAGAAATATAATTTTTTCTATTCAATATAGATTATAAAAGATACTTATCGAAAGTCACTTTTTTTGTTTACCACTAGTTCGAAAAAAACCCTCTGTCCTGGGAAAAACCAGCAAAAAACCCAGTGGGTCTATTTTTTTTAAATAAAAGTTTACAATCATGTATGTAACAATTAACAACACAAAACAAATTAGAAATAGCTTGGCAGCGATCACCCTTCCCATGGGTTATTATCATCCATAAATTCCTTAATATTATAATAACCCTTTTTATACAAAATTAGTTTAATAAAGTTTTTAGACTTTGTGCAGGGCAAATTTTGTATATTTTCTGGGATTTCGTTGTAAAAGCGTATAACATCGCCCCAAGAATGAAGTACTGACTCGGTGGAGTCGAGTAACTAGTGCTACTAGCATATGTCTGTTCCTAGTATTTACAGAATTCATATCACTTATTTTTATAAAACTACTTTTATATTTGTGTATGTACATTACATTTCCATAAATGTATTGAGAGGCCAAAGTTTTATACTAGTTTTCATAAATTTTGAATCAGACACAAGTTTTGACGTAAATTTGAATTGAGATAAATATTTGTAAGACGAAAAAAACTAGTTTAAAAATATATCTGTTGCCACAGTGTAACCTTTAATAAGTTACAAAGAGATGAACTGACAACAGCAAGTTTTAAAAGAAAATCCAGCATTTTTCTCCAAAGACGCATACCATTTGATAGGAAACGACTGGCTCGCTAACGTAGCTCCCGACATTTCAAAACAAACCAATCTCTCGCCGGCGTTCATACGTCAGTATTTGGACGTGTTTCCCGCTCCATCTCGGTTCTCTTTGAACATGTTTTGACTAGCTAAATCGGTGTATAAACCGCTGCTCTTATTAATATACTTCTTAAAGTCTCCTTTTAATTATTCCCCGTTCATTTTATTGCTTTCAGACGCTGTAAAGGTATATATTCAATTTATTTATTCCTACTTGAAATAAATGGTTTTTTTAATGAAACAGAAACTGTGTGAGTTGTTCAAAGAATACCAGAAATTTAATAGTATTAAGCAAATCACATATGAATCTCGCCGGCAACACTGAATTGCAATTTTAAATGATGATTTACCACGTGTGAGCTATTTCGTGCCGACCGTGGTAGGACAAATCTCTCACAGAGTGTACCAGCGTAAAATAGCAGCTTAATGCTGCTGTGTTTCGTACGGTGAGTGTAGAGAACCGGAGATCCTTTTTACTGGAAACGAGGCATTCCATCTTAGTTCTCAGGGGTGACAACGCATCTGCATTTTGATTTCTTAATTGAGGATAATTTTAGATGTCTATGGGCCACAGCATCCCCTTACCATCAGGTGGACTATGTGCTTGTTTGTCACCCTATACCTTAAAAAAGATGCTCCTGCCTACTTCCTGTTTCGTTTCCTTTTGTCGCCTTTTACGACACCCACGGGATAGAATGGTTTCTCTTCTTCTCCTACATCAGTTTCCCTATGTAGTAATGTAGTTACTTACAATAGTATCTATATATCGCACCCAACGATATGGGGTAGAGGATAAACTTACGCTGCCGTTAGGTACACGGAATCAGATAATAATAATACTTAATAATAACATAAAATAATACATTAACATATAAATTAAAAGCGTGTGTATATAATTATACGTGGTACGAATGGGTCGGCTCGACCGGGGAAGGAGCACGCTCTCACAGAATACCAGCGTAAAATAGTAGTTTAATGCTGCTGTGTTTCGTATGGTCAGTGTAGAGAACCGGAAACCCTTTTTACTGGAAACGAGGCATTCTGTCTTAGTCATCACGGGTGACAAAGCATCTGCATTTTGATTTGTAATCGAGGATAGATGTAGATGTCTATGCGCCACAGTAACCACTTATAATCAGTTGGACTGTGTGCTCGTTTGTCACCCTATCCTATAAAAAATAAAAAGGGATAATTTTAGTAACATAAAAAATAATTTATGTTAATAAAATTTAGTGTTAAATAAATCGTTATATTCTTTATATTGTAGAGATAATTAAATTCTTGTCAATAATACAAAAACTTTTGATTTATAATCGAGTATAGATGTAGATGTCTATGCGCCACAGTAACCACGTATAATCAGTTGGACTGTGTGCTCGTTTGTCACCCTATCCTATAAAAAATATAAAGGCATAATTTTAGTAACATAAAAATAATTTATGTTAATAAAATTTAGTGTGAAATAAATCGTTATATTCTTTATATTGTAGAGATAATTAAATTCTTGTCAATAATACAAAAACTTTTGGGTAACTGAATATAAATGTAATGATAACATGACATATTGTAAACATATGTGTGTGTTACAAAGACACAAAATGCAAACAACAAAACTAGCATATTAATAGAACTAACAAAACAATTTCTAATGACTCCGCAAGTTCAGAACAGGTTTCCGAGCGAAGGATATGCGCATAGCTCCCTATAGGCCACTCAAACAGCACCGTAGCTGCACTGCACTGCAGTGACCAGTAGGTACAGTAATATGCATGAGTTTGCACGTGCGCCAGCCACGCCCAGTCCGGCTGATAATAATTATCCAATTACAGAATGACAACCTATCGCCGCCATTTTAATTGGTTCGCGTAGTTTCGCCTCTCGCTATGCATTGATCCATAAATCTGTCACAAGCTTGTACTGCTCCATTGCATGCAGATATATTCATTGGTGTGTTGCTTCTTATTTTTATTTATATCTATAGGTCGTGAGTACTTGATTTCAGTTTACATTTAGCGGCTCTTACTTTAACTGTTCCATTTAGATTTCAGACACAGGCCCGTGTTTACAATGAAATAGGACTATGTTTAGAGAAACAGCAAAATAATCAGTGAGCAAATTTTACATTATATAACCCCTATCTATTGTTATAAAGTTATAGAATTATATAATTCTAAACCATTTCTATGAAAATATTTCACTCTGCCACTTATTAACTGCAAGATTTTATCATCATCATCATTACAGGCGATCACAAGTCCACTGCCGAACATAGGCCTCCCCCGAGGAATGCGAATGCCACAAAGATAAAGATTCTATGAATTTCCTTTATTACTATTTTATTGATGACTGTACCTACCTACCTACAGATGTAGTTAAAATTTAACAATCAAATAAAAACCTTGCTTACATAAAAATAAATTAAAATAAACACGTTGCAAACATCATCATCATCATCATTACAGTCCATTACAAGCTTACTGCTGAAAATAGGCCTCCCTCAGGAACGCCACGAAGAACGGTCCTAAGCTGCACCCAGCGATTTCCTGCATATCTTACCAGATCGTCACTCCATCTAGTTATATTGCTAGTTATATACATTAACCACTTAAACTTACCAGAATGCCAATTTCAGTCAATTGCCATTCTTACTTACCTTTATCAAATTAGCAAGGTTTTTTGACGAAATTAATGCTTTCCATGTCCTCTACAAAATGATACATTTTTCCGTCAATTAATCAAACCATCAATCTGATATTGGCGTTTTAATTGCACATTGTTTATTGCGCTTTAAAAGCCCGGGGAAACGGATACGCAACAATATTTTTTCTATATAACCATTAATATCTGTCGGCGTTTCCTTGGTGAATGTTTCGCCCTAGTGTGGGGCCAGGGGTAGTGCGGCCGCGCCTGACACAAATGCTCAGTCGATAACTTTGTTTACAACTATGAGTTAAAAGGAATTATTTAATAATGCTGAATCAATGCTATTATTTCTTTAAGTATAGATCCAAAAAAGATAATGATTTCTTATATTTTCGTGAGCACTGCACATTTTATAAAACTATTTTTTACGGATTTTATTACGTTTAATTTTACAATATTTTTAATTCCCAACGTTTCAGGTGATTTTCAGTACCCGTGGTTACGGGTGAACTGAGGTGATTGACGTCTCGATGTCAAAGTTTACCCAGAGTAGGTACCTTTAGTTTTTTAATTATTAATTTTGATTCGATTTAAGCAGGATGAGCTTAGGTACTACCTATGTCTTGAAGTATTGCAGTGGTATGCTTGGGTTTAGTTTTAATTTTAATAATTACAAGATCCCAAGCAGTTTGTTGAAATTAGAATGCAATCTATGTTCTTTCGCGAGGATTTGTGGTCTATGAAATCTGGTGTAATGACGGGGTATATCTAGGATATGATCACAAACTGCAGACTTTCCTATAAACAATGATTTTAAAATATCTATTTATTCTCCATTGATATTCTGAAAGTTCATATAAATCGATTAATAGGAAAAAAGAAAAGTGTCCACGTGGATTACAACACTTTGAATGTTCTCGAAATGTTTTGTCATTGGTTCCAAATTCTTCAATCGCAGACGAGCATATAAACAATCAGCACTTTTCCCTTCTTCTTCTTCTTCACCAGTTCAAAAGAGTCAACTGCTGTAACTGTATCCGTCCTAGTGAGAAAAAGCCTTAATCTTTACGCGTGGCAGATGGATGACAATCCCAATGCCAGACGTTGCCAGACATTGACGGTGCCGCCCCTCACTAATACGTGTATTTCACATCTAACAAATACGAGGTGTATGTACTCACATAACTATATAAGGTGATGGATTCTTTTGCGCAGCAAAGTCTTAAACTAAAAGTCTCTTTTCCTACGTAGAAGAGCCGTGCTGCAGCTATATCACTGGTATATTTGTAGCACGAATGGGTCGGCTCGATTGGGGAAAGACCACCCTCTCACAGAATACTAGCGTCAAATAGCAGCTTCATACTACTGTATTTCGTATGGTGAGTGTAGAGAACCGAAGACCCTTTAGGCTCGACTAGGGAAGGACCACGCTCTCACAGAATACCGGCTTAAAATAATAGCTTAGTGCTGTTGTGTTTCGTATGTTGAGTGTAGAGAACCGGAGACCCTTCTTACTGGAAACGAGGCATTCCATCTTAGTCCTCACGGGTGACAACGCATCTGCATTTTGATTCGTTATCGAGGATAGATGTAGATGTCTTTGGGACACAGCAACCACTTACTATCAGGTGGACTGTGTGCTCGTTTGCCACCCTTTTTCAAGTTGCAGTGCAAGGCTTTTTTTTATACTTTAAAAAAAAGCCTTGCACTGCAACTTGAAAATTATATAATTTTACAATTACAATAAAAAAATTAATTGTTCTCATAACCGAGGGTTCTATTTATCAAAAAGGTTAATAGCTAGGTAGAAAATTCTAGATTAGCTAGTAATAGTTAGCCAGGACTTTGGGCATTATCGAAAATTGTATGAGTGTGTCCCCGGGTATATGGTATTGTATTCCTTCCTCTGAATGTATTACATAACTTGATACCATAACCAGAGTATTATGGGGAGTACGGCATATGCCTTTTTTCTTTTTAAAAACGTTACCTCCACACTAGGATTTTCTCCCGTGTCGTGGGGGTAGTTTACGTAGATAAATTTCGAAATGACAAACATCCAGACCTGTAACAATTATTTGTAGGTCATACAAATATTTTTTCCGTGCGGGTTTCGAACCCGTGACCCTTAGCGCTGCAACTTATTGTTAAACCACTGCGTCACAGAGCCGTCTGTATGTATAGTCTGCATGTCCGTATGTCTGTTAATCGTACGTATAGGGTTTTCTTAGATTATGGCGCTAGTATATTTCTTGGCCAACTGAAAACAATAGGTAATTTTTTATAGAAAAGACGGTCAATGCAGGCGAGCTAATCAGAATAACGCGGCCGGTTACAGAGTATAACATCTGGTAATTTAAACATTAATCCCAGTCAAAAGTCTAAATAGATTAGGTATAACATTGGATTGCTTATTCTCTTAACTGCCTGAATCCATAACATATTACTTGCAACTCCATTTGCCGAAATCCACCTTAAAACCATCTCCACCTAGTCACATTATAGTAGAAAATTAGATATAAGATGTATCTTTCCCTAATTTCTGGTTTGCATTTTCGTATTTTTTGACATTTCTTAAAAACGTGAAACTAACATAATTACACTCAACGTGCTTCTTTTTATGGTTCTAATGTTGACATTCTAATCGCGCCATAAAATTCATCGTACAGTAAAGAAAATAGCTCCACACGCCCGTCAAGTCCCACCGTTCAGTGAGCAGCACGCTATTGATCAGACGTTGTTCAAGAATTAATGAAGTCGACATGTCGACCCCCGTCACAACTGACGTCTGGCCCTGTCCTTCCAAACTCCTGGCTTCACCTTAACATCACTGACCTTTTGTTGGAATGTCTATATGGAACGTGCGGACAATTGCAATAATGTTCAATGTTAGGTCAACATTAACGTTTTTGGCGACAAAAAAAACCATTGAACATTTACAATATTTAACAGTTATATAAAATAGACGTAATAAATTTCTTAAGTTTAACGGATTATTAAAAAAATGCTTTAATATCTCACTGCAGCGTAGATGCTTTTAAATAAATTGCAAACAGACACACTCCCAAATCCTTTCCTCCAAAGAATTATTTGTAGGCCATAGAAATACTTAGTTTATCACGCAGAGGAACCCCGAGCATAGGTCGCTCCATTGAGAGTCCTCATACGACCAGCAGTGCAGTTTCAATTTCATAAGTCATCACTGGCAACACGCACTGGTTCTACAGTCTCGTTTTCAAATTTTGAGGTATAGCTGACGAGAAGATGTGTCGTGATTTCCCGAACGCTGCCCAGCCAAGTTGAATCCATCGATTGACCTCTCGGCCTAAGTTGGACTCACAAAGTCGGACTATTTGTCCCAGGCAAACATACTCGTCAACAACTGCATGCTTAGTGCTCCCAACAACTACCGGCATAGGTGTGATATGGACGTTACACACGATCTTTGTTTTGTCCATGTTCATTATAAGACCTATCCGTTAGAGGCACTATTGAGGTCTTCGAGCTTAGGTCCTCCAAAGATTCTGCGATAAGGACTATCGTCGGCAAATCGAAGGTGAGTGATGTACTCGTCATTGATGTTAATACCGTATCCTTTCCAATCTAATTTATTCCAAAATTTATTCCATATTCATATGAAAAAATGAAGTAACTAAGTGATTTACCTACTTAAATAAATAATATACGTCAAAGAACAGAAATCGCGTCAAGGAAAAGGATATGTCTCCTTTTCCTTGACGCGATAGTAGAGAGAATGGTAGCGTGAATGGGTCGGCTCGACCGGGGAAGGACCACGCTCTCACAGAATACCAGTATAAAATAGCAGCTTAATGCTGCTATGTTTTATATGGTGAGTGTAGAGAACTGGAGACCCGTTTTACCGGAATCGAGGCATTCCATCTTAGTCCTTAAGGGTGTCAACGCATCTGCATTTTAATTCTTAATCAAGGTTAAATGTAGATGTCTATGGGCCACAGCATCCACTTACATCACAACATCAGGTTGACTGTGTGTGACTCGTTTGTCACCCCTATTCTATAAAAAAACATTACATGCTGAGGAAAAGTTTAACATGTTTTCTTTTAAATTATTGATACAATTAATTATTCGTAAATTATCTAACTGTATATATTCTTAAATATGCATGTCATTGGGTCGACTACACTACATTTTAAAGTTTTAAAGTTTTCATCGTCATAAACGTCGAAATTATTGCCAGTACTCCAAGGAATATCACAATGTACAGTCCTGAGCCACTTTTATCCATCTATTTTCAATATCTCTTACCAGGTCGTTACTCCATCTAGTGAAGAGCCGCTCTACATTTCGCTGACCAAAAAAGTTTAACGTTTGATTTCGATGTTTTTATTTCTGATTCCCAATAATATCATCTATTACAGCATATACTAAAGTAGACTATATATTAATGTGTATAGAGAGCTAATTTACAAAGTTGATCGTCAAAATACGTCTTTTTTATGCCGAGAATAAATTCCAAAATTTCGCGGTTAAGGCACTGAAGCTGTCTTTAGACTATTTAAATTCCATTTCGGTTCGTTGCGTCGCTGGTTTATACGGAGCCGTTAATTTCAACGAAATTGTGCTAGGGTTAATATCGATTTACTGAGTTCAATTCTAGAAAGTTAAATAGAACGTTTATGTGATGTTGTAACAAAAAAATGGTGGTGATTATTTTGGATATTATAATATTAGTTAGTAGTTCGCCGTATAGTGGCGGTGACGTACAGAATCACTATCCTATATTTATTATATCCAATATACTCGTATATATACTATCCTATATTATTATTACTATCCTATATACTTGTATATCCGTAGGTGTCTTAAGAGGCGACAGAGGGAAGCTAAAGTATAATGATAATGATAAATCTTTATTTGTATAAAAAATGGTAGTACAGATAAAGTGCTTATATTTGTAAATGAGCACTCATGTTTAAAGAAATTAATGAATTTTGATTTAGGTTAAAAATATAAGATATAAATATTTACTTTTTAATTTTTATACTTATTTTCATTGTGATAAATGTATCATAGGCCTATTGCTGAATATATACTTCATTTAGTGAGGATTTGCTCTACGCTGGACTTGTCCCACCACTTTAGGAAAAAAATTTCTACTGCATGGTCATTTCCACTTCAGCTTGCTGATGAAAAAGCCACGCAGTTGAGCTTCGTCGATTTTACTTTGATTCTTTTGTTTTTTAATATTTTTTACTAAAATAGATACTATTATTCTAACTAAATGTAGATATATTTAGTTTGAACATTTATCCAACTTTTGAATATATATACAAAAATTTTGTGGATACGACTGCGAAATCAGCTTCCTAAAATAATTTATTTATATCGTTAGAAATATTAAAATTTAAATAGTAAATGCAAAGCCAAATCAGTTGAAGCTTAAGACCGAAGTAACAACAAAGCAGGGTGCTAAAGCAGACTGAATGTAAATTTAATTACATCAAAATATAAAACAGACGCATCGTGGTCGCGGACAGATGTTTTGACAGCTCTAATATTAATTGTGACGTTGTGCTGTCGTTGGGGCATCGCCCAGAACGCTCTTCCGCTTCCACGTCATTAATAAAATGAGCAATAGTTGAAATATTTATCAATGGCATAATCGATACAGAAACAATTATAACCACATCCATCAAAATTCCCGACTCCGATACAATTGTAAGGTGTTCGAATTCTTAAATATATTCGTTCGATTTGCAACTTACAAGCTTCCACATAAAGTTCAAAATCTATCACGAAAACTTTTGTGAACTGTTAAAGGTGAAAAGATTCTTCGTGCTCCCGTATAAAGTGTAACTTGGCATGACCTGTAATGTAAATGAAGTACACCACGGTATCGAGTAACATTAACATTCTTATCTCTGGTCTGTCACACAGCGAGAACGTCAAAGTTCGAAGTGAAGAACGCATTATAATTAATAGTCGATGATACGCGTGGATCGTAAACAAAAGCTTTGATAAATGGATTAAATTCTGATAATAGATAATAAGCACTGTGGGTTGTAAATCGCAGTTTCGTAATTAGGACGGCCATTGGCTAACATTTTTCCGATCACCAACTTTCTATTATACTGATCAGTTTCATTTTTTATAGTAAAAATTTCTTTAGGCACGTTGAACACTTTTAAGATGGGGCAAACGCACTGAACTTGCGTGACCGTCACGCTCGGGTACATAATATATACAGATATGTATATATTTTTGAAGCGATTGTGAAACTAAGAAGTTTTTAACTTCTATCGTGCAACCCTACTACTAACAGTTTTTTAACTTCCCGCGAAGAAAATTGAAAATTTTCAAATTTCAGGAAGTTACTGCTTTTACCCCGTTTTTCGAAAATTGAGTTTTCATCAAATCTTGGTGTTTTGAGACCGCAGGAAGCCACCCTGACAATATTTCGATGGTGTCTGTATTTCTGTATGTACCTATGTGTGTGTGTGTGTGCGTGTGTGTGGATGTATGAAAATATCTTATAACTTTTTAACATCCTGACCGATTGAAATGAACTAAGCGGATTTCCAAAGTATTTCACCAAACTTAGATTTCTTGTGAATTTTAACTAATTCGGACTGGTAGATTTTGAGAAATCTCAGCAATAAAAATTTTGAACAACTATTTTTTTGGAATAACTTTTAAACGGCTTTACCAATCGATTCCAAAAACTAATCAGCTTTTAACCATGAAAAACCACGTTGATCACCACCAGTCCGGTTAAAATCGGTTGATTTGTTCGTGAGATTGAAACAAATTGAGTTTTTTAAATTACTCCGATATTTCATATTCAACGTCATAATTTGGTGAAATTTGGAGCGCTATGCATATGAAATTAGCGGGAAGTTTCAGGGATGGCCCGCAGGGTCAACCATTTTTTTTAACATTTGAACAATTATTAACATTATTATATATTGTTGTCTTCTTCTTTTCCACGTGTAAATTAATATGTGCTTCGTATCAGTGTCACGTATGGTAATTACGAATACGATAAAACCATGTTTCGCGAATTGTGTCGATAATCCAGTTAATTAATTGATTTGAACCCAGAATCTAACATGTAATTCTGTATTGTGTTAAGTAATTAAAATTAATCAACAACTCTGATCAGAGTATTTTAAAATCTTTACGTTTTTACATTAACTAGGTGATTAAAAATTTTGAACTTCCTCTATCGATAATATTATAGATATTTTTAAAGGTTTGAACTATGTTAGAGTATTTATAAACTGTAAACTCAGTGACGAGGAAAATTGCTTTAGCTGTGACATATTAAATATTAATCTTAAAAATTATCAAAAATGAACAGAGGTAGGGTGATCGCTACCAAGCTATTTCTAATTTGTCTTGTGTTGTTAATTGTAAGCATTATTGTAAGCTATTATTGGAAAAAAAATAGTCCCGCTGGGTTTCTTGCTGGTTCTTCCCAGGACAGAGGTTTTTTTTGCGAACCAGTGGTAAATGAAAAAAGTGACTTTCGATAAGTATTGTTATAATCTACATTGAATAAAAAAGTTTCTGTTTCTGTTTCTGAACAAGAGTAACTAATAAAGCTCAGCGGATCAGAGAGCTGATGTAGCAATGGCCAGCTTAAACAACTAACAATCGATGGATAAGAAAGGTTGTCGAGTATCAACCTCGTACTGACAAGCTCACAGTTGAACAGCCCCCACTAGATTGGGTGATGACCTGATGAAAAATGGAGGGGGAGCGGGTGTCTGCAGTTAGCTCAGAGTCAGAGCCGTACTTTGCGGGTGTAGACATAATCATTTCAAACAAAGTGCAAAAAAGTTTTAGTAACGATACGTCTATATCTTAACAGTACCCTCAACGCATCACAGAACTCTTCTTTATGTTTCATTAGTTAATATAGTATACGGTTTAGGCTGTACATCTGGAACCTCTTGCCTGAAGGTATTTTATTTATTTATGGAATAAAAAATATACCTCGTAGAGCCACGCTGAAGCTATATTGTGGTTGTAGCACGAATGGGTGGGCTCGACCGGGGAAGGACCGCGTTCTTACAGAATACCAGCGTAAAATAGCAGCTTAATACTATTGTATTTCGTATGGTGAGTGTAGAGATCCGGAAGTCCTTTTTTAGGGGAAACGAGACACAAGGAATCTGCATTTTGATTCTTAATCGAGGATAACTGGAGATGTCTATGGGCCGCAGCATCCACTTACCATTAAGTGGCCTGTGTGCTCGTTTATCACCCTTATAAGGTATTATATAAGTAAATTTGAGACATTTTTTAGTTAAGTACCTATTAGTCCATTATGTAGTAGTCTTTTATAAGACAGCCATTATAAAGCAGGTATCGAGTACCATATAAAGACACTTGCTTATAATGATATAATTATGATGTGAGTTGATAATTTTTTACAGAGTGGGGGTGGCAAACGAGCACACAGTCTACCTGATGCTAAGTGAATACTGTACTGCGGCCATAGACATCTAAATCCACCCTCAATTACGAATCAAAATGCACATACGTTTTCACCCCTGAGGACTAGGATGAAATGCCTCGTACTCGTATCCGAAAAGATCTCCGGTTCTTTACACTCATCATACGAAACACAGCAGTATTAAGAAAATATGTTACTGTTTTTTCACTTTAGTTTTATGTGTATACTTATAACTTATGCCTAAGTTAAATATTTATGTAATATTTATTAAAAAAGTGTGTTAGGTAAAAAAGTATACCTACTAAAGTATAAATACCTAAATGGGATATATTGTGTGGTTTTTATAGTTATATATATATATATATATATATGTATATATATATATATATATATATATATATATATATATATATATATATATATATATATATATATTTAAGCTTCATTAAATTGTTTTTGTTTTGTTGATTTATTGTCACTAATGTACAGTACAGTACACGTAATATTATTGTTGTAGTGCTAATTCGTTCTAATGTACTTTTTGTTTTGGCACCTGTCACAATATTTCCTCATGCCCAGGGTTGACTGAGAGAGTGCCAAAAGGTGATTAAGACCGTTCCTCATTATTAATGTGTACCACGAAGAGTTAGAAATTAATAAGTAATCATTTGCTCAAAATAGTAAAGGTAACTAAAATTTATAGGGTGAAAAAATATGGCAATATCATATGAGCAATCTAATATAGGAGAGGCCTATGTCCTGCAATGGATTATGAATAGGTTGTAATTAATAAATGAAAAAATAAAATAAAAATATTAACCAATAAAAAGAGTAACTAATGAAAATATCGATGAAAATCTAACCAACGCAATGGTTTGAGTGAATAATAACGTATGCTTAAATAGATGGGTTTAGAATATTACATGTTTTGGTCATGATTGAATGAAATTCATCACAATGTGTTACATGGTGTCATTAGAAGTCGATTTGCTATTGCTTTGTTATTGATTGCGCCTTACAATAATTTGTAGCTGGCTTTGATAGAGAGTGAGAATTAGACCGGTTTTATTAATATTCGGTACATAACGATCACCTTTCACTGACTGAATGAATTTTGAATTATTGCAGACAGAACGTTTTATCGAACCTTTTGTAGATACGTAATACCGCGTGTTTGTCCGATATGCGTGTGTTTTTCTTTATCTTTTTAGCCAATAAACGGGCCTAAATCGAAGCATCGGTTTTTCTCAAAACTGAAAAGGTAACAAAAATTTTAAAAATGGCATTCGCTATAAAACTATTTTTACGGATTTTATCGCGTTTTATTTACTTATTTTTAATTGTCGATTTTTCAGGTGCTTTACAGCACCCATAGTCACGGGGGTGACTGACATAAGTATTTGACATCCCGATGTCATAGTTAGCCCGGTTACTTTCAGTTATTAATTTTAATTTTTGGTCCTATCTACGCAGAAGGAGCTTACAGTATCTTGAAGTATTGCAGTGGTATGCTTGGGTTTAGATTTAATTTTGTTAATTATAGGGTCCTAAGCAGATGGCAGAACCCATCCAACTTCGGTCCCGGTTCTTTACACTTACCACTATAAAATACTTAGTTCCTACTTTACCCTAGTATCCTTCCCCTGTCGAGCCGACCCATTCACGCTACAACCATAATATAAGCTGCAACATGGCTCTACCATAATATATATATATATATATATATATATATATATATATATAACAATCCTTATCAAATGCAACATCTTACAATACTTTCGTAGTTAATGCAGCGCTTGAAACATGAGCATGTTCACGATACACCCAGGTCAAAGGGAAAGCTATGTTTATGCCTAGTAATTTAATTTGTACTAGAACTTTCTAGTACTTTTAGTTTTACTACGTGGTAGGACATCTTTTCTGTCTAGGAGTTCATTTCGGATAAGTTCCATCCTCTTACATATGAATGTCGCCAAACAGCGATGTGCGCACTGCTGTGTCCTACTCGGAAGGATAAATGCAAATTCAAATTCAAATTCTTTATTTGCAATTAAATAGGTATAAAATGTTTCGTTCTCGATTTTATCACTGTTATTGTGTTAAGAAAACCTATTTAGCTGTTTACAACAGCATGCAAATATTCAAAAGTTTTTATAATATAATTAATTACAAAATTTAATCCATAAAAACAAACAAAAACGTCATTTTACTATCTTTGTAAATAAATAAATCCGTATATATACACATATATATATATATATATATATATATGTATATATATATATGTATATATATATATATATATATATATATATATATATATATATATATATATATATATATATATATAAATTATTAATGCATCGATTCTTAATTACGATAAAACTACTCACTCACGTCACGTCACTTACGTCACTACAATTCAAAAACCCATTTACTGTATAAAATGTTTTATGTACCTGCCATCGTCGTAGTGAAATTTTAAATTTATTATTTGGTAATTGCTTAATATGTGAGGGTATTTTGTTATATACCGTGTTGCACATTGCATAGCTATTTTTTTTTGAAAGCGCTTAGGTACTTTTGAAATTTTGTCAAGTACCAGTTTATGTGATTTCTTATTTTTGTTGCACCTTTAGTTTGTAAGAATATGGGCTTGTTTTGCATTACAAATTTGCCAACCTCAAATATATAGAGGCAGGGAAAAGGAAGTATGTGTAAACTCTTAAAGTAAGGCTTGTATGACGTGTCTGATGGGATGTTAGTAATAGCTCTAATACAGCGCTTTTGTGCTAAAAATACTTTTTGAGAGTCTGTGCCATTACTCCACATTAAAATTCCATATCTGATAACAGATTCCATATATGCGAAATACGCTGTGATCGCTGTATTTTTTTTTTGCTGTTTTTGTCAATTTATGTAACGCGTATACAAACCTGTTAATTTCGTTACTCACTTTATGTATAGGTATGTTATTTCCAATTCAGATTTGAGTCTATAATTAAACCTAGAAATGACGTACTAGTAGCGTTCCGCAGAAGTTGTCCATTATATTTAATATTAATGTCAGAGCTTAAGTTATTAAAATTAATGATATTTGTGTTACTTAAATTAATGTGTAGAATTATTTTTATTCAGCCATTTATCTACTGAATCAATTGTATTTATTATGTCCGTTTTATGTTGATCTAGTGTATTTTTTACTAGTTTTTATCGTCACCGAGATGTCATCTGCAAATAAAGTAGTTTCGTAGTTTGAGACGTCAGGTAAATCAATTATATATAAAATGAACAACAATGGTCTGAGTACCTTGGGGAATACCTAAATTATTATTTTTGAATTCCGATATATACACCTGAGCTATGTTTTTAAAATTTAACTGTGTTATTTCTACACACTGTGACCTATTTTTTAAATAGCTATTAAAATTTAGATCTTGTGAATCAATTCATCACATTTCGATTTAACCCTTATTGGTAGCGTATCTAATAATGCACATATTCTAAAAAAAATATTTTGAAATATTTTAGCCGAGTTAGGCTAAAATTATATTTTATTTAGTTTATGAAATCCTTCTATTCAGCATCAAAAATATTATTTATTACTTCTGTCTACATTTGAAGTAAGTAGATCGAAAAATGGTGAAGCATGCGCGTGCGTCTACGAGCTATAAGGTAAAAATCGATCTTATCAAAATATTGTTGTTACGACAGATATATGTGATATTTATATAATTAAATGTATATTGTATTGGTGATGCAAAAGATTTTCATCGAACAGTAATATTTTCTATCTAAAATATTACTGTCAATGTTCATGTATCTACAAATGCACATTGCCACGATCCTGTACTATGACCTGACTTTTGAAATGTGCACTATAGGACACATTGCAAAACTTACAGCACTAGAGAGTACATTTTACTGTGTGCATTTTCAGGTACATTACCAAGTACGAAACGTTACTGAAATCGTATATAAAGTATCTAATATATCTGTATATAATAGTTTGTTTACTTTTTAGGCCTGTACGAAACTTACAAAGTAAAGACGACTACAGGGAGATATAAGTACCGGCCGAAAATGCGACGGTTTGTTGAGACGAGTTTGTTGAGTAATTTCTTTTTGTCCAGTGTTGTTGCTTCTCCAAACAATGTAATAGTCCCAACGACACCTTCACCGATCTCTTCAATAGCTAATAGCTCTACATATATATTATTCTTTCCATCACTATCAAATACTACTTGATCCAGCAAGTTCAAGCAGTTTACCTAGTCTAAAAGACTGTAGTTAAAATAACCTTGAAGTTAAGTGAACAACTGCAATATTTAAATACACTGCTGAAACCAGTGATAAAATATTTACTGAACCTTTTGAAATGAAATCACCGTTAGAATATGACAAACTATTTTTTCAGAGGATATATTTGAATTGATAGTTCGAGAAAAGTAATTTATATCATAAACAAATAAAGAGCACGCCCACGAATTTGACTTTCGATGAAGTAAATGATTTTATTGCTATTAATATGTTCGTGGGTGTCGTGTACGTTTGCCAGCTTATACGGATTACTGGATATATAGCTCTCAGATACAGAAAAATAGCAGATATCATGACACTGAGAAGATTTCAACTGATCCGACGGTGTTTGCATTTTGTGGACGCTGTAGGTGACGATGTGGGATCGTTATTACAAAATAAGACCTGTGTTAGAAGAAATTTGCCAAAATTTAAAAAATATCGAAGAGGAAAACCGGTTTGGTGTGGACGAAATGATGGTGCCGTATAAAGGTACGAGAGCTGGTACTCGCAAACGGTACATCGAAAATAAGCCTCGAAAATAGGGATTTAAAATATTCGTTAGAGCAGGAATATCTGGAATGGTGTATGATTGTTTGCTTTATGGGGGAGAAGACACTTTTCGATTTCATCAATTCAATGAAAAAGAAAACAATATGGGATTGGAACCTAAAGTTATCATAGCTTCGAGCAAAACAATCAAAGAGCCTGCTTGTAAAGCGATTTATTTTGATAATTTTTTTACCTCTATAGAATTAGTTCATCACCTGAGAAATGAGTATGGGACATTCTCCTTGGAAACGGTGAGACCAAATCGTTTGCGTGAAGAAGACAAAATGCTTCTTTCTGATAAAATTTTGAAACAATGAGGCCGTGGAGCTTTTTTGCAAATTACTTCAAATTAAAGAAAAGTAGCTGCATTTAAACTAAGCAAATAGTTGTAGCCACTTGCATTTTTTATTTTCATATGTCTTTTTGTAATTTGCATTATGTTTTCATATTATTTCACTTTATTATTTTTATTTTGTAATTATCTCTAGGTATGTGATAATTATGTGACTGTGGTGGTCAAAAAGACAATTATAATAAGGAAGTTAAAGTTCTGTTCCTACTAAAAGTTGAAGACTGTGATTTTAAATATGTTGATAAAGATATTATACGTTTAAATCAGTAAAGAAATAAATTATTCTATATATATATATATATATATATATATATGTATATATATATATATATATATATATATATATATATATATATATATATATATATATATATATATTAATTTACTACCTACCCAGTAATGTATCCTATAGTGCACATGTATTTTCAAAGATGAATGTCTGGCTACTCGGTAGTGTGCATTATTAGATACATGGTATAAAAACAGAACTAAATTTGGCAGATTTTTTTATTTATTTTTTGTTGTTCATTTGGCACCTATCAACCCAAATATATGACAAAAATATAAAAATAATGACATCATAAAGTTTGCCAAGTTAAGGGTTAAAATCGATCTTTTACGAAAAGAATCGACATCCCTAGTTGGCTGAAGGTATTCATGGCCTGCTGTAGCCGCTTAGCATTAACTGTACGCAGGATATAGTAAGTTCACTCATCCCTTCAGTTTTATAAAAAAAACTGTTTATGTCAGACTCCCACCAGCTAAAATCCCATCATCGTCTCATATAGGCAGGCTACGGGAACGCTTTCGCATACGTCCGCACCCCAACAGCGCATTAGCTTAGAGTTAACTGAGCAATTAAATCGTAATATGTACATCGAAGTAGTGGCAAATTTGATGTCATAACATTTTATTATATTCAGGCCCATTATAAGATTTTATGATAGCATAATCTACAATGACTTCCAAAAGTAAGACCCCTATAAAGCAGAAACGACGATAAACTTACTTAACTACATTATATTACAGTTTTTAAAGCGTATGATTTATTCTTTTCTAACTAGTAACGCTTAGATAACTCATTTTTTTATGTTTACAACATACGAAGTTATGGTATTTGTAAGACTATTAAAAATGCAAACAATATTTGCATTTGTATAATTCTACAAGCACCTTAGTAACCTTAACACCTTGTTACATTGTTAACAACGCAGGTGCGTTATAAACTAACATATTATGATGTAGTGTTATATATCAAAACTCAGACAACAAGCACAATAATTCAGTTGGTAATGTGAGTAATATGCAAACAGTTAAAATAAAAAATAAACCTCATTAGAATAAAGCATAGAGCTGATAAAATTACCGTACGTGTGTCTAGTTAAGCGCAGTAAAGTAAAGGTACAGCCTATATGCATCTCACAGTTAGTCGCAGGAAATTAGTAAAATTGGCGTGATATTTATACACCGCACTGCTCCAGTGTGGGTGTTTTACATTTATTACTTTAGTTTTGTCTAGATAAAAAAAGCTAGTTGTGCTCGTAACACTATTGATATTTCATGACGCACTTCAATTTAAAATAAAATACTAGCTCTAAGAGCAGATCACGACAGTATGGCGGAGGTAAGGTCGTGAGAGAGGAAAGGCTTCAAAGCCCACGACTTTCATCAATCAGTCAATCTCACAGTCTACGTACTCTTAACCATCAAGGCTATTGTCACAAGTAAAAGACAAACTAAAACAAACACAATCTAAATTAAAGCATTTGCAAGGGCTCTACTCACTACAAACTGTTTCGGGTACACATTATATGAAGTTTTCCAAAATGTAATGCAGCAGAGTGTTCTCTGCCAAAAATCTAACTAGTTACATATAACTTTCTAAGCAAAAATAAGTCACCAATATTATACTCTGCAGTAGGGCCTGTGTAACTGAAATACGATTATTCTATACACCAAAAATAAAAATGAACTCATTAACAATTAGGACTGGCATGTAATATAGTAATTTAGGTCTCCGTGTTATTCTACATTCAAAGTTTGAGCGCATATTTCTGCATCAGTTTCAATAAATATTACAGAAACCAACAGATATAATAATACCTATATTATGTGGTCAGTATAGACCAACGCGCAATAAAATTTTGTGAAAGTTAGTTTAGATTACATTTTCGTCTTTTTAATATGACGAAATAGATGAGGTTCGCACATAATTTTGGCTCGTAGTTTGATGAAAGTGATGTTTTATCTGAGCAACGAATTTTCAAACAAATTTGGTGTTTTCTTTCTTTTTTTTTTGTCAGACCAAATTTCGGTCACGGCGGCCATTCTAAACGGAGACTGGCCATCTGCACAGGACAGGATTGAAGTACCCGAGTGTATGCGCAAGCACAGTCCGATGGGACGGTAAACCGACACAGTCGGAGAGAGATCAGGGGTAGGAACAAGGCTTTATGTGCTGTGAAACACCGCCAACTTCCCGACCCCGGGATGCTATTGAGAATTTCTTGCCAGAAAAACTCTATGGCTGATGGTTTTTGCTACGATCCGGGGATCTTACGATCAGCAGTCGCGTTGGCGACCGTCTGGTCACGGTAATATTATATAGATAAAATTACCGTGGTCTGGTGGTCGTCTGCGCAACGAGGTAGTCGAGAGTAAAATGAAAACTAAGTATTGAAGAGAGTTCAATTGAAAACTACAGTGCACAGGACATAAAATATATTATTAGCTATTGACGAATTATTTTTGTTTATTCTGTATCATATATATTGTAAAGTGGGGAGTTTTTCGTCTCTTTTCTCATATTTATAATGTGTTAAACGAAGTATTTACTTGATATACCTACTGTCGTAACTCGCGTTCGAAATAACCTCGACACGTGTGGCTCCGAAATCAAATTAAAATCATGTTTGATAAGATCGAGTGGCAGTTATGGGAATTTATGACTATATTACCTGCGCGAGCGCATCGCGACCGACAAAAACCGGGCTCAGTCCAGTGAGCAATTATTTATGGGGCCCGCAAATGATTATAGTTTACGATCGTTTGACCGGCTACGCCCCTGGCGTGCGTGGAACGGCACACAACCTAATTGAATCTAAAACTATTGTTGTATAAACTCAAATTTACTCAGGAATACAACTATTTTGATTCTATACTATACTAGAAGTGGTATGCAGAATAAAGCACCTAAGAACAAAAATAGCCGCAATAAAACACGGAACGCACACAAAAATGTGTTGACCGCAAAAGATACAGAAATAAATCAGACAGATGACAATTTAAAGTGGTTAACCCACTAACTGTGACCATTTTAGATACTTTGATCAGATCTTGTCGAAACCGAACCTACGGTTGAGATGACAAGCAATTTCAAATCATAAATACTTTATTTTAAAGTTGATATTGATGTAGAATAGGAATTTAAAGCATAAACTAGTGGGTGTTTATTCTACAGTCTTTAGAGTCATTGTAGAGATTTATGTTTTTATTTAAGAATTAATGATATTATAGTGTGAGTAATCGTCGTTATGCTAATTTACGTATTGAATCTCAGCTCGTAAAGATAAGTTAAATGAGTGTACGATAGGTACCTGCTCATGAGCAGCATTTAAAATATTTAATGATTAAAATCTAATTAATTTTCGAGAGAAGTTTAATGCTTTAGCTATAAAAGGATACGTTTGCGGGAGCAGTTCGAAGAGTTTATAATACTGATTTATAATGCCGAGTATACAATGATAATTTTCTGAAGATTTAAATATATAACCATTGTTTAGGTAGTTTATTAAACCTCAGAAATTTATTGTTGATGTAAGGTTGAAAGCTGGCTTCAAAGAACAGGATATTAATAGGTAATAAAAAATTGCAGTTACTTAAGAGTATGGCTATAGAAAGTTGGAAGCTAGTATCAAATTTCTAGAAAGTTTATTATAATGTAAAACGAAAATTATATTATTAAATTTATGCTCGTTGATATTTAAAAAGTAATTTTACGATATTGGAGAAGCAATTTTATACTTATATAGCACCTTAATGTTCAGAACTAAAAAGCTAACACCACGCAAAAGTCGTCAAGTTTAAATAGGATTGGGTTGATCTGCCACATGTCGGACAGACAGTCTAAAACTTGGACCCACAAGACATGAAACGGTAGCGTAATGGCAGGAAGAGCGTTGACGACGACGAGCTTGACTATATGGTATACGCAAAGGAACAGAAAACATAAGCTGTAGACCTGAACCTTAAGACGCCTTTGCCCTACAGTGGGTGATTACAAAATTTAAAAAAAAAAGAATATTACAAAAATAACACGTAAATATCAAATTTTCGTTTAGTACGAATAGAATACTACATCCAATACATGCATAAATTTTTCTTTTAGAATAGGTGTCCCTTTTTGACAATATAACTATGATATCTTATTTTTTTATAGAATGGGGCTGACAACGAATACACAGTCCACCTGATATTAAGTGGATGTTGTGGCCCATAAACGTCTATATCTATCTTCGATTAAGAATAAAAAGAAGGCTCAAACCGGGGTGGTACCACGACCTCACAGAATACCGGCGTGAAGTGGAAGTTCTGCTTCCGCGTTTCGTCGGTGAGTGCAGGTGGCCGGAGGCCCAAATCCCCCCCCCCCCCCCCATCAACATGGTAGCGGAATTAAATAAAGATAGACTACCCCAGGAGGGTACCAGCACCCCTGGAGAATCCCTCGCTGAGCATCCACGACCATGTTTCTCCACTTCTGAGCGTGGGTGCTCAGGCTGCCCCGCGTATTCTGGGGGGGGCGAAATTCCGCTCAAGACTACAACTGCTCGGGGCAAACGGAGCAACAAGACCAAGGCGACCCCTGCCACGCTGTCCGTGAATTTCTGCAATATCAGGGGACTTCACTCTAACCTAAACGCCGTCCACTACCATCTCGAGACGGCGAGGCCGGCTCTGCTCTTTCTGACCGAGACGCAGGTGTCCTCTCCGGCTGATGTTTCGTATCTCTCCTACCCGGGGTACAAACTGGAACACTCCTTTGTGCCTCGGGCTGGAGTTTGCGTTTACGTCAGAGAGGACATCTGTTCTCGACGCCTCGGCAGACTTGAAGGTTCGGACCTGTCCATCCTTTGGCTACGCGTAGACAGCGACGACCATCCGCGCGTCTACGGGTGCCTCTATAGGTCCCACAGCGGTAATGCCGAAACAGACCGACTCTTCGACCACGTCCAAATGGCTGCAGATTCGTTGCTACAGCAGATCCCCTCTGCAGAGATCGTGATCCTCGGCGACTTTAACGCCCATCACGCCGAATGGCTCGGTTCACGTTTAACCGATCATGCGGGGAGATCTGTTCATGATTTTGCCTTGGCATATGGTCTGACACAACTGGTTACTTCGCCTACGCGGATTCCAGATGTGGAGGATCATGCACCTTCCCTGTTGGACCTTCTGCTGACCTCTCACCCGGACGGATATCAGATTTCCGTCGACGCCCCTTTAGGCTCCTCGGACCATTGTCTGGTCCGGAGTGTTGTGCCACTCACGCTGAAATCGCGGTTGCATTCTGCAGGCTGCCGCCGTGTTTGGCACTATAGGTCAGCCGATTGGGATGGGATGCGGTCTTTCTTTGCATCCTACCCTTGGGGGCGGGTTTGCTTCTCGCCGGATGATCCCAACGTTGTTGCGGATTCTGTTACTGATGTGGTACTTCAGGGTATGGAACTTTTTATTCCTTCCTCTGTGGTGCCCATTGGAGGCAAATCTCAGCCATGGTTTGGTCGCTCCTGTAAAATAGCATCATGCTATAAGCAGGAGTGCTACCAAGCCTGGGTTGATGCATCAGCGTCCCGGGATGTAAACACCAGCGCTCTAAAAAGAAGTATAATTCCGCCTCTAGGTCCTTCAAAAGAGTCATTGCCAAGGCAAAGTCAGAGCACATAGGCAGAATTGGCGAGAGACTCGTTCGCCTTCCTTCTGGAACCCGTGCATTCTGGTCTCTCGCCAAGGCTGTCCAGGGGAATTTCTGTCAGCCATCTCTTCCATCTCTGCACAGGGAGGACGACTCACTGGCCCATACTGCAAAGGAGAAAGCCGATCTTCTAGGCTCCTTCTTTGCGTCTAACTCGACTCTCGATGACGGGGGGAGTACGCCGCCGACCATCCCGCGGTGTGAGTGCTCCATGCCGGAAGTGCAGTTCACACAGCGCTCGGTTCGCAAAGCACTCCTCTCCCTGGACATCCACAAGTCGAGTGGGCCTGACGGAATCCCCCCAATTGTGCTGAGGACGTGTGCTCCAGAGTTGGCACCGGTTTTAACGCGTCTTTTCCGGTACTCCTACTCCCTAGGCGTAGTCCCAAAATCATGGAAGACTGCTTTCGTCCACCCGATCCCTAAAAAAGGCGACCGCTCAGACCCGTCCAACTACCGGCCAATCGCCATCACCTCCTTGTTCTCCAAAACAATGGAGTCCATTGTAAACTGCCAGCTCATGAGGTACCTTGAGGATCACCAGCTGATTAGTGACCGCCAATACGGTTTTCGCCGTGGTCGGTCAGCTGGTGATCTTCTGGTCTACCTCACTCACAGATGGGCGGAGGCAGTAGAGTTCAAGGGGGAGGCATTGGCCGTTAGTTTGGACATTGCGAAGGCCTTCGATCGGGTTTGGCACAAAGCGCTTCTTTCGAAGCTCCCTTCCTATGGGCTTCCCGAGAAATTGTGCGATTGGATCACCAGCTTTCTTGCAGATCGGAGCATCAAGGTCGTTGTAGACGGTGCAAGCTCCGATTGCAAGCCTATTAATGCTGGTGTTCCACAGGGCTGCGTGCTGTCGCCAACGCTGTTTCTTCTGCATATCAATGATATGTTGCATACCCGTAACATTCATTGCTATGCAGATGACAGCACTGGTGATGCTCTTTACACCGGCCGAGCCAATATTTCTCGGGAAAACGTCTCCGAGTGCCGGGACAAACTTGTGTCTGAAGTCGAGTCTTTGCTGAACAGAGTCTCGGATTGGGGACGACTAAATCTAGTCCAGTTTAACCCCCAGAAGACACAAGTTTGCGCGTTAACCGCTAAAAAGAACCCCTTTGTCGTATCCCCTCAGTTTCAAGGCACTCCCCTTGTTGCCTCAGCCAGTATCGGAATCCTCGGCGTCGACATATCGAGTGACGTGCAGTTTCGTGGTCACTTGGAAGGGAAGGCCAAATTGGCCTCTAAAAAGCTTGGCGTGCTCAGCAGAGCGGGGCAGTATTTCATGCCGGCACACCGCCTGCAACTTTACAAGGCGCAGGTTCGACCGCACATGGAATACTGTTCCCATCTCTGGGCTGGGGCTCCCCAGTACCAGCTCCTTCCACTTGACCGCATCCAGCGCAGAGCGGCTCGAATCGTCGACGACCGAGTGCTTTCCGATCGGCTCGATTCACTGGCGTTGCGAAGAGATGTTGCATCTCTTTGCGTATTTTATCGCATCTATCACGGGGAGTGCTCTGAGGAATTGTTCGGATTAATCCCAGCCGCCAAATTTCGTGAACGCACGACACGGCAAACGTCCCGATACCATCCACACCATCTGGATGCTTGGCGGTCCACCACTGTACGTTTCACAAGGAGCTTTCTTCCACGTACAACCTCTCTGTGGAATAGTTTATCACCGGCGATTTTTCCGGACCGATACGACCTGGGGACCTTCAAGAAAAGAGCTTACTCCTTTCTAAAGGGCCGGCAACGCACCCGCAATTCTCCTGGTGTTGCGGTTGATCATGGGCGGCGGTAGTCACTTAACATCAGGTGAGCCGCATGCTCGTTTGCCCCCTCTTCTATAAAAAAAAAAAAAAAAAAAAAAAAAATACAAATACGTCGTCACCCCTGAGGACTACGATAGAACGCCTTGTTGCCAGTAAAAAGGGTCTCCGATTCTCTCTCCATACGAAACACAGCATTAATGCTTCTACTTTACGCCGGTATTCTGTGAGAGCGCAGACCTTCCCCGGTTGAGCCGACCCATTCGTCCTACAAGCACAATGTAGCTGCAATATGGTTCTGCCACGTAAAAATCTTATTCGTCCATTTTTATTCATTACAGCCTTTCCAAAGTCCCCTTGAATGATTTCTCATTGATATATTTTAACAAATTTGAAATTAGCAGTGTTAGTATATACTTATATGTTTATCATTTTATACCAAAAACGAAACAAATGAAGGACTTCAAATATGACTTATTTTACAACGTGCATGTTTTTAATAGTTGAACGTAATGTATTCTTATAATTAAAGTGCAAAAATTAATAACGATAGTAATAAAGAACAATAAAAAATGATCCTTTTCCGCCTTAAAAGAATATAAGGAACTTGATAAACTTACTAACTTAATACCAACAGTATTATTTACTGTTTTATTAATAATTTGCCCTAAACGCTTCCAATTGGCACCTGGCGCCATTCTCCGTGCTTACTCTACTTTACGATCTGTTAAAAGACTGATTTTACTGCCCAAATTAACACGAAATAAAAATGAAACCGATGCTCACAAAAAATGAGCGAAGGTAGAAGATAAAAGCTTTAAAAAAGGTCCATGTCAAAACATTTGATTGTATTAATATTTATAGGCCGCATCGCCGCAGGAAAGTCGGTTCCTGACTCGAGGTGGAGAAAAAAAAATGTTTATCAGTACGTTTAGCTTTTGTGTAAACCGCGAAATCTTTTGTAAGAGATATTTATGGCCTCGAAAACAATTGTAATGTTACCATTATATCAATATAGACAGCAATGACACTATTAAACTTTTTTCACTCAAGTTTGAAATCAAGACGTTTACTTCGTTTGCAATGACAACAATGGCTTTGTATTGCCAGTTCATTCATAACCGATTTTTTGCCTTTTTTAATCAAATAATTACAACATCTTTAATGGGCTGGCAGGCAAAACATTCGTCATCATCGTAACAGTCCATCATAAGTCCTTTGCTGAACATAGGCCTCCCTGTCAGTGTCAATCTATGTATTTTGGCATGGTCCTCCTCCACCTGCATCTGTCGTTTCTTTGCAGGTTTCATCAGTTCGTTCCTCTATCTAGTGGGGTGTCTAGCCTCTTATTGGTAACACTGTTTACCAATACGAGTCTAGTCTCGTATTGGTACCACTGCTTACAAATACGAGAGGTTGTCACTTGAGAACTTTTCTTCATTTATTTTTATTAATTGTCGACAGAACCATTAGCTTTCTGTAACATTATAAAGTTAGTAAATATTTACATTTTCTAAGGCCGGTTCTTAGTTTATATAAAAAAAAATCATAGCATATCTCTACAACTGTGTGGAAATAATATACAGGGTTATTTTCGAAAGTAGCCATTACGCCAGTACGCATTAAAAAAAATACATTGCATATAATTATTTACATCTAGTAGTAGTAATAATTGATTTTGAGTGAAAAATAGGTAGTGGCGTGTTTGTAGTATAGTGTAGGTAGTGTAGGGAAGGACGTAAAATAGCTGTAGTATGTTTGTATAAGTTTTTTTAGGCTATGTATTACTTCATGTTACTTATAATTGAAATTATTTCTTTTACGCTTGTTGAGGTAAATCGAAATAAGATGATGCTTACCGTTATGCTACTGATCCCTGAGCTACGTGTGTTACTCTTGATTATTGGTTAATAGATTTCTTTAGTTCGAAGGAATCTTGTTAAACCATGGTTTGAACCCGCGACTATAAATATACAAAGTTTTGTGATAAGATTGTATAATATAATTAAATTTGAAGGTGTAAGTTAGGAACGATAAGGATAATCAATGAATTAATTTTTAAAACTTGAAATTCTTAAAAACAGACAAAAATTATTTCTTACAATATTTCTTCAAGTTGCCTGTTCCTAATAACCCACACTCCACAGATGGAGATAGTGTGCGTATGAAATAAGTACAACTTTTAATATTTAAACGAGTATAGTACTGAGATCGAGACTGACTGAGACTGAAAGTACTGCTAAAACTAAATGATTTATTACATAAATTAGCTGATTTTGTAAAGTTAATCCTAGGATTTGAAGTGAAATTCTTATGAATTTACAGGACCTATCTTTTCCAGGCCTGTCTCATTTAAAGAGGATTTGCTGTAACATTTGTGTTGGTAGATGTTTAAGGTTTTTTTATGGTCTATGTAGGTAATTTAGATCTGGTATAATATATCGTGAGCAGAAATATCACTAAATTGCGAAGGCAGTGATACCAATTCCCACAATCGCTCTTTTCTAAAATACAGCTACTGATACTTCATTTATCACACCGGCTCTACTCTATGTAGTAAATAATATAACAAAATAGAATTCTCAAATTTGTACAACAATTCAACAAATAGAGTCAAATTGAATTCTCACAAACAACCTGATGCGCCTTATTAACGATATTGGTGAACCAGATCGTGAAATATGAGGCGCTTGATTAGTCCCACACGTGTACTTTCTCACGCAATTATTAAAATGACAAAATAAGTAAAAAAAATTTGACATTTGGTTGCAAAATTATAACTATACCTACAGTATGTATATTCTTATAATTATTATTTTTAATTTTTAAAATTTTGTTAATTTACTGAAAAGTTATTACCGCAAAAAAATAAAATCAAATAGAACAAACGTAGAAGGGTTGTGTACAAATAAAAAATAAAACAAAACACGATATTTGTCTCGATAAAATAAAACCAAAAACTAAATCGCTGTCTTTCAAGTGGTTTCATTATGGAATCGCAAGTTATGCTTTAAGTGTTTCTTAAATGAATTTTGACTCCATTATGAAAACGCGTTAAAATTATATAAATTAGTACCAATTTGCTTGAAATTTGCGAAAAGTAAGAAGGTTTTCAAACCTATAAACCGTAATACAAGAGTGCCTTAAGTTTTTATATTAAGGGCTAATAAACGTGATTTTGTTCAATTTTTTACTAAAGCTAATCAGTCTAGTCAACCTGCTACCTTTAGATTTAGCAGTGACGCCTTTTTTATTGAATAAGGGTGACAAACGAGGACACATTCCACCTGATGGTAAGTGGTTGCTGTGGCTCGTAGACATCTACATCTATCCTCGACTAAGAATCAAAATGCAGATGCATCATCACCCCTGAAGAATAAGATTAGAACTCTCGTTTCCAGTAAGCGTGTGTGTGTAAGTGTAAAGAATGGGAGACTCATTCATGAGTCTCCGATTCTTTACACTCACTATGAAAAACAACAGCATTAAGCTGCTATATTACGTTGGTGTTCTGTGAGAGCGTGGTCCCTCCCCGGTCAAGACGACCCATTCGCGTTTTAACTAGAAAGGAGTGGGTTCTTTTCTTAAAGTTATTTTTTCCTAAGGCGGAAGTGGAACACGTACTTACAGTCCACTTGCTCGTAGGCGCCTTGCAGTCCATGGGAACTTGCAACTAACTTCAAATATAGAAGGCTAGGAATACCAGCCCCCTTTGAGAACTAAGATTGAATGCCTCGTTGTCTGTAATTTTACTAATACGCTTTAATTTTGAGACCAACACAGCGGTATAAGCACCGCTGTTTGGCGGAAATTTGGCAGAAATAGCTAAAAGTCTGATACCTTCCCAGGTGGACCCCGAGGCAGAAAAGACCTCCTGCTACGTCATATGCCGATGTTTACATGTTATAAGGCTAAGCAAATTAATCCTTTTATAGAAGTAAAGTTGAAAAATGAACTCACAAACCATCTGAATTGAAGTAATTGCCGCAGTGCGTGCGCTTCATCGATTGAGAATCAAAATGCAGATGCATTGTGTCCCCAGAAGAATAAAATGTCTCATTACCACTACAAAGGTATTCGGTTCTCTTTACTCTGCATAGATCATAACAAAGCAACAACACTACAAATTAAAGTGCGTAGTGCAAGAGCATATTTCTAGAAAAGTAAAGTTACAGAATGTATATTATATCTCCCTGAACTGGACACAGATCTACTATTTATAAGCAAGTAATTAAGCAGTTAGTCAGCCACGCGTACAAATTTCCGGACTTTTTATAACCTATTTTATTTCTCAGACATAGACATTTCCTCACAGTAATTTCCTTACCACCGAGCACGTGAATAATTTCGATTTACAATTTCAGTTGTACGGTACCGTTTAGTTGCGGTGACATGAATTACTATAGGATAAAGGTGCCTGATATGAGATAGGTTCCTAAACCGAAATGGTTCAGTAATTAAAAGTTCACTTACTTGTCGTGAGCGACAATGGTATCGTTTAGTTAGTCTGTCGGCCGTGTTCAAACCGATTTTTTTCGTCCTCAATTGCAATTTATGTTAAATCATTAAAAATAAGTACAATTAGATTAAATATAGATTTGTGATATCTGTTAAGAGTGGATTTTAATATTCCAAATCACTTTATCGTGTTTATTACATATTACAAACATGACATTTGATTATGTTGAGTTTAGAGTGAGTTCCTTATATGAGATACCAGTGGACTCCCTATACACGTAGTTACACGATAATCCCGGACATTTTTTAACCAACAATACACAAGATTCTCCAAACAACATGCATCTGTGCGCATGCAAAAGCAAATACAACTAATGCAAACTATGTTAATAGATTCAGAAAAATGGCTGTTATTTATTGTTTCTTATATAAATAAACGCTGATTGTTACTCTAACGTACAATTAAAGTCAATAGAAGTATAATAATTAATTGTGTATTTATTACATTTAAATGAGCTCAAAAGTGGAGTTGCCCAAATTAGGAACTCTAAGTATCTCATATTAAGATAACTTCATGCTTGCATAGAAAAAGTGTATTAATTTGTTATATCTATAACATATTACAGAATCAGTAAGTATTATTGCTAAATAAAATATTTATAGTTTTGTAATATTCATTCTCATTTATTATCACGTAAAATTACCTTCTAACCTGTGACATTTTACGAGAAATAAGCAAAAAATTAAAATAGTATCTCATATTTGGCACATTTATCTTAATTATTCTAGCCACTGCTTAACCTCTAAGCTGGGTACGCAATTCTAACCGAGACATCTCTAGTATATATTCAGTAATCTATGCCGAGACAGCTTAGTAATAGTTTTCGTAAGCTAAATAAATATGTATTTCGAAATTGTACTTACATAACAAGAAGGTTTTTCAAATTATTACATAATACTTTATTTTGTGGCAATACGGTTCTAGAGTATTTTCAGCTGGCTTTTTGTGAGCGTATTAAGTTTAGAACGAAAAACATACCTGCAGCTATATTATAGTTGTAACACGAATGAGGTCTGCCCGACCGGGGCATGCATATAAAATATGATCATGGGTTTAGTATGGTTACAGTGTAGATAACCCGAGCTCATTTTTAACTTAGTGCTCCGAAGCGACGACGCATCCGCATTTTTTTATTCTTAAACGAGGATAGATGTAGATGTCTATGGTCCCCAGCATCAGGTGGCCTCTGTGATAATTTTAACACCTATTCTATATAATAAGAAAATATATTTTTCCCATGATAATTTTAGTTCGGGGTCAGCACACGATGGTTCTGCTAGCGCATCTGCATTCAACGCATCTGTATTAGTTTATATGTTGCCTAAACTAATTTTCCCTTACAAAATTATTTAAAGTTATTAAAAATAATTTAAAGTCCTTCAATTATAAAGTGCAGTGTAATCAAGTCACAAAAAGTATAATTCTTATCTTTATACTATGTATTTAACAGTATTGAAAGACGAAAATATCTTAAAATCTTTTATCGTGAAAATTAAAAATCGTCGGCATCTTTTCCAGTAATTTCAGTAAAAATTTTAAAGCTAACTTTCGAAACTGTAGACCGGTTCTTCAGTCAAGAAACGAGTCAAGATGCCTATGCTAATTTCGAATACGTAATATATTGCACAGTCGCAACATATGCGCGCATCAGAGGAGCCCTTATGGGGAACTTAATCAGTGTCTGAGCGGCGACATGGGTTATTGAAACGAAATTAAAACACTTAGTCTGTATTCATTAAAGCTCTCGTATTCATATTATTCTTAATTTGAATGCCGCATTAATGGATTCTTGCAGGGTTTAGGTGTCCGCATACTGGCAATAAGACAATAATTAAAAAGAAAATCAAAGAAAAAAAGAAATCATTTTTATATCTGGTATTTTCTATAGTCGCCTCTTTAGATATCCACGTGGGGAAATCTGATAATGGTTTGTCTTAAGCTGCCACTACACGGCGCATGATAGATGGCTGCAACCATCTCGTTTAGGTATTCATCTAATTACCCAGATCGGCATCGAGCTGCAGATTCAAAGGTGCAAGGCATCTGATACTGCGGTTGTCTACCAACCTGCCAATTGTAACGATTAAGGAAAAACTTAATCTTATACGTGGTAGAGCCACGCTACGTTCATACTATAGTTGTAGCACGAATAGGTCGGCTCGACCGGGGATGGACCACAACCTCACAGAATACCAGCGTGTTTAAGCAGCTTAATACAGCGGCATTTCGTGTGGAGATTGTAAAGAAACAGATAATTTATTCTGCATTTTGATTCTCTATTCAGGATAGATGTAGATGTCTATGCGACATGGCATTCATTGGCCATCAAGTGGACTGTATGCTCGTTTGTCACCCTTATTCTATACAAAAATCTTGGGCTCGTTACGAGCATACACTTACGGGTCGATAAACAAAGAAAAAAGGATAATTTCACAATTCGCAATTGCAACAGTTACTTTATCGTCTTAATTTAAGGTTTATTTTAACTACAGTAAATATATTCATATTATTTACTTTTATATAGTGGTTTGGTATTACCTAATTATTTTTTTTAGTTTAAAAACTGATTATAAGTCAAATACATACCTACCTAAAATAAATATTATATATTCTTAGCTTATATTTGCTTCAAGCATCGTTATGTACCGTCACTTTATTCTTATAAAATTACGTGGTGCATGTAATTATTTCACGTTAAAAACAGATTAAAATGGTATAAAGAACAGACCATAGTATGCAATAATTATGTATACTTAAATTCTTAATATAAAAATACCATTTACTTTTCTTGTTTTACTTTAATTTTTTTAATAATCTTACACTTGTCTTTAACCTTAAATAAAAGAAAGCTAATGTTATTCTGCATCCATTAGTAATAATCAATTTCCGTTTTTACGTCATACGTATTATATCAACGCTGACCTTTTTGCTTTATAATTTTATTTATTATTAACGTTTAAGCGAAGCAAATTATAATTATGAATTAATTAGCGATATCTGTTATTCAAAGTGTGATATTACCATATTACGCTATGCAATGCGGCTTCACTCATCCCAGTATATTTTACAACTATGATAATTAATATATAATGTGGGAACACTTTCAAAGGTTATTATGTATCTTAAAGATACATTTTATTATTCAAAATTCAACATTGTTACTGTCATACTATTTCGCCTGTATTACACAGGGTAAAAACATGTTGCAGCTATTTTATGGTAGTTAGCAGGAATAGGTCGGCTCGACAGGGGAAGGACAACGCTCGTACAGAAAGACAGCGTAAAATAGCAGCTCTATGCTGGTGTGTTTCGTTTTGGTTGAGTGGAGAATCGAAGACTAAATAATTAGTCTTTTTACTGGATACGAGGCATTCCATCTTAGTCCTCAGGGGTGACAACGCAACTGCGGTTTGATTCTTTGTTGAGGATAGATGTAGATGTCTATAGGCCCTTACATCAACTTACCATTAGGTGGGCTATGAGTTCGCTTATCTCCCTTATTTTATATTAAATAAAAGTTTTACTTTCTGGCATTTTAATTCGCCTCCACGACTATGGAAAATGCTGGAAAGATCTTATGGCTTCGGACAGATGGCGGTATAGCGGCACGATTACGCTAAATGTAATACCCAGACACTTTATTGGCACTTTATCATCGACAAAGATGCTTGACATCAAGTACCGCAATGGCTTTATTCATCATCATCATCATTAATACAGCCCTTCAAAAGTCTACTGCTGAACTTATGCTTCTCTCAAGGAATGCCGCAAAGCACGGACGTGAGATAATTGCATCAGTCGACTCTCGGCAGGTCTTTACTTACTAATAGAGGTCCACCCTACACTTCGTCTATCGGGACGAGGCTGCCTCTTGAGAATCTTTTTTCCCCATCGGTTGTCGGTTCTTCAAGCTATGTGGCTGGCTTATTACCACTTCAGCAGTCAATCAGTTTGCGTCAGTCACCAAGCGTGACGATAAGAGGAATTTTAACCTAAAAAGGACGAAGGGAAGAAAAAAAGGCTTTTTCCAGCTGTGTATTTTAATAGCTGATAAAAAGAATGATTTTGTAATCACTATTGTTTTAACGTGTTAGAGCCATGCTGCAGTTATATATAGTTTCAGCACAAATTGGTCATCTGGACCGGGTAAGGATCAAGCTCTCCCAGAACATCAATCTAAAATGTCAGCTAATTGCTGCTGTGTTTCGTATAGTGAGAATTGGAGACCCTTTTTGCTGGTTACGAAGCATTCTAAAATAACCCCCAAGAGCGTTACTTTAATATTTAATCGAGGATAGATGTAGATGTAAATGTCTATGGGCCACAGTATCCATTTACAAATAAGTTGACTGCGCGCTCGTTTTTCACCCTTATTTATATAAAAGAATCTCACTTTGTATAACCACAAATAGTCATCTGAGCAGAATAGTATCATCATGTGAGTCATACTTAAAGTGGTCATTGTAGAAGCGTACTCGTCGCGACCCCTGCCAGCCCTTTTCAGGGCTGCAATTCTACACAGCTGCGCACCCATGCAAACGAGGGTTAGGGCGTCCCCCCAAGGCGACGCACACCAGCTCGTCCCCGTTGGTGTCACGCACAGCCCGACACGGCGGAAGGTGGAGGACGGAGTGCAGAGTTGGCACGTGGAATGTTAGAGGGGGCATGAGAGATAAGACGAATGAGTTGATCGAAATAATGAAAGAAAGAGAATTAGATGTCGTGTGTATGTCGGAGACCAAACGGAAAGGCAGTGGTACTGAAGAGCTCCCTGGCGGGACGTTAGCTATATGGTCCGGAGTCCCGGAAAGCGAGAACGCCTGCCAGGGAGTGGGAGTGCTGTTGTCGTCCCGGTTGGTCGATCTTATGACTGAATACGAGGTTGTGAACTCAAGACTTCTCTGGGTTCTCTTCAAAATGGGACTGACGAAGTTATTCCTTTTGGCTGTTTATGCGCCGGTAGCTTCGTCGTCCAGGGCTGAGCTGGAGGAGTTTTGGGAGAATGTAAGAGAAGTTCTAGATTTAGTTAAGAGAAACGAAAGAACTGCTGTATGTGGTGATTTGAATGGATGGGTAGGTATCGCTCGACCAGGATACGAGTCGGTGCTTGGAAAGTTTGGCGATAAAAGGGTTAATGATGCTGGCAAGCTTATACTGGCTGTATGCAAGGAAAAGGGTCTTCTTGTGACAAACACTATGTTTAATCACAGGAAAATCCATATGTACACTAGAGAAAGAAAGAATGAGAGAAGTATGATTGATTTGTTCCTGGTGGATGACCAACTGCGAAAACAGGTGATGGATACACGAGTGTTCAGGGGTGCTGAGCTGGGAACGGATCATTATCTAGTAATTACTAGATTTAGGGGTTTGTTCGCGGGTTGGCGCTACCGGACGACGGTAACAGAACCACAGTCGGTCTGTCGCATCCGAAGCTGGAAGCTTCAGGAAGTGGATACTAGGGACAAATATCACACGAGGGTAGCCGAAAAGCTTGACACCATCGATGGCAGGAAAGAATGTGTGGAGAGAACATGGCAGAACCTTAGGGATGGAATGGTAAGTGCAGCGGAAGAAGAAGAAGTATGTGGAACGACAAAAAGAGGTAGTAGTAAAAGAAGAGATACATGGTGGAATGATGAAGTGAGAGAAGCTGTAAAAAAGAAGAAAAAGCATGGTTGGACTACTTGGCCTCCAGTAACGATGAGTATATGAGAGAGAAGATGAAAGAAGGATATAAGCTGCAGAAAGTTCATGCGAAAACACTGATTGAGGGAGTACGTGAAAGGTGTAGAACAGAAGCGGACGAGAGGTTGTCGCACAACTTTAGGGAAAACTCCAAACTCTTCTGGAAAGAGGTTGGAGGGTCCCGGAGTGGTGTGGCAGCCTTAAGAATGAAAAAAGTGCTTTCGAGAACCAATGACGTCCTCTCAGATAAATCCGACGTCATGCAGCGATGGAGTGAATTTTATAGAGAAATGTATGCGTGTCATGATCTTAGTGAAGGATCCGGGGGTGACGCCGTGACTGGCACGCCAGACACGGACCTCGATGACACTGAGGTCATCAGCATGAAAGAGATTGAACGTGCGATTCGAAGATTGAAATGTGGTAAGGCTGCGGGACTAGACAGAGTTACTGCTGAAATGATCAAGTACGGTTGGCCTCGCGTCTGGGACAGCTTTCATCTGCTATGCAATTTGTGCTGGCGGACGGGAGATGTCACGGATGATTGGCGATCCGCGGTCATTGTGCCTTTATATAAAGGTAAAGGTTCACATTTTGACTGCGGGTGCTATCGGGCGATCAGCTTGACCAGTTTAGCAAGTAAAGTTTACTCGAAAGTTTTGACACGTAGGATGCAAGAGAAATCGGAAAGATTCTTATGGGAGGCACAATGCAGATTTAGACCTGGAAGAGGATGCACGGATCAAATGTTTTCTTTCCGCATGATCACGGAGAAGCTTCTGAGTGTTAACCAGAGGATTTTCTTTGCTTTTGTGGATCTGGAGAAAGCATTTGATAAGGTTATAAGGAAGAAAATGTGGGAACTGTTGCCGGGATATGGTGTGGATGGTCGATTGTTAAGGGCTGTGCAGTCACTTTACTATGACTGTAAAGCCTGTGTGCGGGTAGGGCATGACCTGTCACCCATGTTTAGCGTCCAAGCGGGCGTAAAACTGGGTTGTGTCATGTCTTCCTGGCTGTTTATACTGTATCTCGACAGCTGTTTACAGAAGCTGAAAGATAGCTGTTTGGGTGTGAAATTGGGTGACTTAAAAGTTAATTGTCTGCTGTATGCTGATGATGCAGTGCTTATTGCACCATCAGAAGCAGAACTGCAGGCATTAGTCACATGTATGAAAGAGGAATGTGAAATTAAAGGTCTCCGTTTGTATGCTAATAAAACTAAGGTTCTGGTATTTGAAAAGGACGAAGAGAGAACGAAATGTGAAATATGGGTAAATCAGGAATGTCTAGAACAGGTAAATGAAATTGTATACTTGGGGAGTGCTTTCAGCCGGGATGGAAGATGTGATTTAGATGTGGATAGGCGTGTCGCTGCCGGAAACAAAGTCAATGGTGCCCTGAATGCATTAGTAAAAAGGCAAGGCATGGTGAAAAGTGCACGCCTTGCAATACATAACGCAGTGTTGGTACCGACTTTGTTATATGGCAGCGAAACCTGGGTATGCCAGAAGAAGCATAAAAGCAAGTTGAATGCAGTGGAGATGCGATCTCTTCGTAAAATGTGTGGCGTTAGCATAGCCGACCGAAAGGGAAACGAAGAGATTCGCAATATGGCAGGATTGAAAGATGACCTTATCACAAAAATTGATAGGGGCGTACTCCAATGGTTTGGGCACGTTGAACGAATGAGTGAAGACCGAATGGTGAAGAAAATATATAGAGCGAAAGTAAATATTAAAAGGTGTCGAGGTAGACCGAGACTAACTTTCGAAGACCATGTGAGCAAATTGCTCGAAGAGGGGAGGGTCAAGAGTACTCGGATACCCAGACGTGCATGTATGAAGAAGTTAATGAACCTGAAAGAAGCGAAAGAGGTATGTAAGGATCGTGACACTTGGCGATCTGTTCTCTCTGGCTACCCCGTTAGAGATTGTGCGTGAAGATAAGTAAGTGTACTTAAAGCGGGAAGACAGTTAGGACTGGTGGCTCACTACTGCACCGTACTCTTGATGGGGAAAAATTATTAAGAAATTGCCTCACACGTATGAGTTGAAACCATTATCATCTTTCATAAGTTTGCAAGTTGTGAAGAAGCAATACACCTGCTATGGCACAGTCTTAAGGAAATAAAGAGTCAACATTATTACAATCACAATCTCTTTCTCAAAGGTGTTGTGAATTATAAATCAGCACATGACATTTAGCAGGTTTGAACATTGCAGCAAGCTTTAGTCCACGTCCTACCCCCGCCCTTACCATATAAAAATCTTGGTTTATAAAATGGGATTATGCATTCCCTTACCACGACATAAGCCCTTGAAAAATATACTAAGCAACAATTTCAACTTCGTGCCATTAATTAAAGCAAATTTAAAACTTAATTATTTGCATTATGTTCTATTCGAAGTGATGCATCATCATTGAAAGAGATTAGTAATTCAAAACTACCTGTTTCTACAAACATTTACAAATATCAAAAACATTTAATAGAATTAATTTAATATGTATTTATTATGATATTTACAAGAAAATGCGATATAAATTGTACATTTAATATTTCAAGAATCGAACTAGTTTCAAATGTAAGACATAAAAAATTGCGGCATCCTTCTCTATATTTTATAGGGTTAAAAGTTTCTATCAATAATTGAAGGAGAAACGTCCTTGGGGAGTAAAGAAGGGCTTTTAGGAATTTTGATGTCGACTGTATATTTATTTACGCATACATGGATAAACCCACCCGTAGCTGTAGAGAATATTATTGTCAGATAAGAAACTACAATATACCTTATACCTTACCTACCTACCCTACCTACCTATTCTATTTGTAAAGACTTAAAATTGTAAACATTCTAAAACATACGTCAATTAAGTTTAAATCAAACACTTTTTAATGTACGAAAATCTAAATATAAATAAACATATAAAGCAGATATCTGTCATTTATAAAAATTAGAAATGTTTTTCTTATAGATAATTAAGAAAGTATATCTCTTTAATCGTTTTCAATCCAAATAATGATTACAACAATTTTTTTTGTAATCAATTTAAAATGAGAATGACATGAAAAAGATTACAACAGAACTAAAAACTACTATTATGGCGATTTTAAGTATAGTTAAGGCACAGTTTGGATGTCAACAAAGAGTGCGATTGGGCCAGTTTCGCGGTCAAATTCTGCAATATCATGGTCGCCATATATTGCTTTGAGATCCGACCAACCACGCCTCCGACTGCCGCACTAATCCCCTCGCTGCCTTTTATTTACTTACTTTTTAAGTCGTCCAGCTTAAATAAAAGTTTATTTGTGAACCCTTTTATGAATAGGTATGTACCTCGGTAGAAGTGATGGTCCGGTACCAGGCGTGGTTTACGTTCTAGAACTCCCGTGATATGGTCGTACTCAGATTTTATCTTTACATCAATTGAATTTCTTTAAATAAGCATTTGGAATATTAGGTTACTTCCAAGATTTTTATCGTTGAAATCTGTTTATGATTAACACAATTTATCACTACCTAGTTTTTAAATTAGTAAGTTTAAGATCTTCGGTGCGTCTGTTAGTGATCGAGTAACTTCCGGAAGACTTGATCGTTCCAGGTAATATTATTATAATACATTTGTTTTGTTGAGAGTATGGCTCATAGCTTTCTATAGGTATTGTGAGGACCCCATACAGGGGAAAATATACCACAATTTATAGAAGTGATAATTAACTAACAACGGATGGACTAATCGTACCTAACACAAAGGTACTACGGAAAATTGCATCACTCTAGGAATTAAAAATGGAATAGTAGAACTTTTTAAAGATGATGATTGTTGAATAGTAGATGGTTTAAATTTTACATGGTTTACAACTCAGAAATTACTCTTATTGCCAAGTTTAGCAAGTTAAGCTTGATATGTTTTAGTCCTTAACAAACTCTAAGTATTATTTTATAGAGTTCGTTGGTGCAGTCCCTAAATATAATCCCATGACAATTATTAATTTATACATTCATTTATTACAACTCGTCAAAAGTTCACTATTGAATATAACACTGTATAACATTTAATGAGGCATTTGCCATAGTTTTGCCACACTTGGCAGGCAAGTTGGCAATCACAGTTTATTATTATTACAGAGTTCTTATCAAGAAGATGCTCCTGCCCATCAAATGTTTACCTTTTTTAGTATGTTTACCTAGTTCACCCTTTTCGCCTCTTACGAACTACTGAATGATAAATGTTTTTTTTTTTCTTAAACCACCCCTAAGAGAGCCAGTGGGTCATATTTATGTAATCAATTTTCTTGTGTTGTTACCAAGTGCAGCAAACTTTCTTTCATACAAATAACCGTCCTGATTTGTTATTAACCTTTCGTACTGATTATCCACTTACAACTAATTCTGTATTTAAACGTTCGCAAATGAGAATATTATAATAATTGTTTTACATTAATTTTCTTATTCGGAATTAAGTGATGATTATGATATGCGTGTTGGTTACTCCAATTATCATTTATTACTTAAATTACTCCCACCTGACTTACATGGCCGAGCTTTTATATGCAGCTTATTACACCTTATGAAATGAATCAATTAGGTAGTTCAAACCGATTATCACGAAAGTTAGTGACTGCCTGCCTTTGCACGCTTCGAATACGTATTAATAATTACAATTTGTAAGGCAACAGTATTTCATTCACTTCCTTCATCGTGGTCTTTTATACAATCCATCTCAAGTCCACGACTAAACACAAGTAAAACAGATTGCCAGAAAGCAAGTTCCTTGTTCGTTGTTCTAGGTCCTTCCCTATTTTTTTACTTCCTTAGTTCTGAAGCTTCATCGTTATAAAGTACCTATAAGAATAAAGATAATAATAGTTACTTTGCAACCATCCGCTTAATTAAATACAATGATGTGTCTTATCTAGACTGAAGAGCACCTCCCGCCTTCCCTCAATTGCGTGCACTAATCCCGTCACCACTAATCCCAGCACCACTACTACCAACACCACTTCTCCCAACACCACTACTGATTATCACCTGAAGATGCCTCGTGTAGAGGCGAAACACGCGTCGTATTATCGTCGATGGTGTGTCTATCATAGATAGTGGCGCTGGGAGTAATGGTGCTGAGATTAGTGGTGACGGGATTAGTGGACGCAATTGAGGGAGAACGGTAGGTGCTCTTCAATCTGATAAGACACATCATTGTATTTAATTAAGCGGATGGTTGCAAAGTAACTATTAATATCTTTATTATAATGGATTTCCGCAAAGAAACGCCTGATTTTTATCAATTATAGTACCTATTAGTTTTTTTTATAAAACTAAACTGACAAACGAACTTAAAGTCCAGCTGATGGCAAGTGGCTACTGCAGACCATGTACACCTGCAGCTGCCTTTAAACAAAAAAGGAAACATATGCGTTGTTACCTGGGAACTAAGATGGAATGCCTCACAGCTTGCTACAATACCTGCACTCTCTGCCCTTCAGACCGGAACATATTTATATATAGGCAGAACTTGGTGAGGGGATTCTACCTACACCGAATTTTTATATTGACTTTATCAATTATTGTATTTTTTATAGTAGAAGAGTGACAAACAAGCCACCTGATAGTAAGTGGACGCTGTGGCCCATATACATCTACATCTATCCTCGAATTCGAATCAAAATTTAAATGCGTTGTCTACCGTGAGGAATGATGGAATGCCTCCTTTCCATTAAAAAGGGTCTCCGGTTCTCTGCACTCACCATACTAAACACAGCGTTAAGCTGCTACTTTACGATGGTATCCTGTGAGAGCGTGGTCCTTCCCCGGTCGAGCCGACCCATTCGTGCTACAGCTATATTACTAATACTATAGCTACAGCGTTGCTCTACCACGTACAATATTATTACGTCGTTATAAGTATTTTTGGTTTGGGTAACAAAGTGATTGAAATGTCCCTAAACCTAATCCCATGACTATTTTAATTCATATAATATAATATATATATAGGATATTTACAAGGATATTTGCCATAGTTGTGCTACGCTTGGCAAGTGCTTGGCAATCACAGTTTTTTTTTTATTATTGAGTTCAATATTTTTCAGAAAGACGTGATGTATTTAGGGTAAAATTTCAATTTCAGTCACTAAAGTATAAATTAACTTACGAATAAGATAGAAAAAGAAAGCTATAAGAAACAATATTCACTGAAACGTACCCAAGAGCTTCTTTCACTATCCAGAACTAAAATCATGCAACTACAAAACGAAGCATGCCTTACCATAATATTTGAGTCATAATTTACGGCGTACGGTGCGACCGAACGACTTGATTTATGTATGCACGTACGACTTTGCCGCTAATCTTTACTGGAATTTAATTTGTTATTTATTTACTAATCGCCGCCGGAGTATATCTCGGAACAGGTAAGTTTTGCATCTAATTTGAATCGGGGGGAAAATCCTGTTGGTTGCGACCCAAAGCTTTTAGCGAAATAGTAAGTAATGTGATCACTTATTGTGATTCTTAAAAGCAATTTTATACATTATATATGTACTAGAATTTACTAACATGTTTTGTCGCACAAGTGCTCTATGGAACGATTATAAAAAATACAAGATCTGATGACCTCCGTTCCATGGTTGTGTTATCATTAGGTATGCAGAAATCAGTAACAGGGACAGTAGTGAATATGCGAGACACCTGATTTTGTACTCGTTTGACAAGTTTGACAGCTAAAGAAAATCTAATGGGGATCTAGAGGAGATACAGATGAGTAGTGCCTAGTTCCTACTATGGGAGTAACGCATATTCAGAAGTGGTATGTCGACAGACCGATGACGAGGGTGTATAATTTAATTCATACTTCCTTTAAAAATATATGCCTGTTATGATAGAGCTTCCAAATTAAGGAATAAAAATCAAAGCACCCACAACGTCAGGAATATAAACGTTCAACTAAAAGTAAGAAGTTATTCGTGTATTGGCGATGTCGGAATTCGTTTAATGCCACTGGCACGTATCATACATCCAGTAAGTGTTGTTTGAGGCGACAGAAGAAAATGAAATAGGAGGTGATCAGCAGTAACTTCCTTATAACGACTCAAAATGGTTAAAACCTGTTGGCAGCCAACCCCCTGCCAAACGTGGCTAATATGGCAAATAATACGCCCTTATAAATCAATCCAAGAGCCTATCGTGAGGAGGAGTTCAGCCGTGGGCTTTAATAGGTTATAATGATGAAGATGATGATGAAATATCAGTAAATCAATAGAATGAAGGATTACCGATGATGATTCAAAGCATTCTTAAGCAAATTTCACAGTACAACCAACAATATCAATGAATTTTTTTCATTGCTTTCTAGTGGTTATTTATCGCGTGTTGATTTACCACGTACCTACTCAGTGGCGAAGGAAAACATCTTGAGGAAGCCTGCATGTCTGAGAAATAAAACATTACGACATATGTTAAGTCCAAACACGCACTAGAAATAGCGCGACATTCATTTCCTGGCTATATGTACTCTCTTTGCAAAAAGTACGATAACAGGTGGTAAAGGATAATATTATTTAGTAGCAAGTTTCCATAAATTAAGTTAACCCGTTCATAAATGTGGTTTTATCGAAAGAGAGGAGGAAATATAAAATGCCGATTAAAATCTAATTTTTTCAAAATATATAACATACTAGCTAGTTTGGCAGACGTTGCTCACCTATCCGGTACCTATCCGGTAGGAGTTCCATTTGAAAATAAAATTTAATAAGTAATGGTTATAATTTATTCAGTAACACGACCAATTTATTTATCAGAACTAAACCAACATAAATTGCACATATGAGTTATTCTTTTGTTTGGTAAACATTGACTTTATTATTGACTATCAAACCAATCAAATCCTAGAATCCTAGCTATTTATCATTGTCTTGATAAATATACTGTATGAATATGATTTCAATCGGTCAACTCGTCCGGAAATTATGCGATCACTAAATGACAACGATTTTGAGGCCAAATTTTCCAGTTTAGTCAAATCTGAGACAAGTAAACTATTTTTTGGCATAATTGTAAAATACAAATTGATCTTTGTTAAAACGAGGACCTTAAATACATGACTAAAATAAAAAAATATAAAATATTTTCTAAGGATACATTTATTATGTTTTCGTTTTTGTTATTCCAGTGAACTAATCGTTACGCATTACAAATATGTAAACGGCGGTTTCCCTGCTCTGTTATTATGCATATAGGGGTCTTGAAGAATATGTACCTACTTGAATGTGTACGTAATACCTTTATGTTTCATTCAAAACTAAATAAAAAATAACTATTTAAATTATTGCATTTTACACACGTGACAATCGAATCAGGTCCGATTTGACAGATGTAAATTATTTTTAGGTAGTAGGAGTAGGACTTTAAACCAAAACTGTTTAACAAAACGTATCGTTTTATCATAAACATTATTATTACTAAATATTACATAAAAGATTATTGTGGTGTATAGTTTCAGTATTCAGTGTTCAGTTACATATCAATAAAAAGTGCGTGGCTTTAAAAAAATTATATTTCTTTTATAAACTTGGATATTAATTACTATTACTACGTTATCCACTTTTTTATTGACTTCAATATCTTCACGGAGGAGGTTCTTATTTCAGATGAAATATTTATTATATAGTCACAAGTACTGATAGTCATAGAATTTTTATATAAAAAAATTCAACTAACAGAAAGACTATATAGTATTTAAATCGCAAAGAAACTTTTACATTAAAATTGTAAATATTTTAATAAGATCAATAGTCAATATTTTTACGAAAGTTTTCTGTAGGATTAAAATGAACACAAAATTAAAAACATAAACTATATATATATATATATATATATATATATATATATATATATATATATATATATAATTATAACTTTAAACTAAAAGTAAAACTCGGCTTCAAATTGCTAAAAAGTAGTTATTTATTTGCAACCCTTTGGGGTGGAATGTTTTCTCCAAATTTATATTGGACACCCTTCAGATAAAGCCTATTTTAGAAAAATAAAAATTATTAAAATCGGTTCCCGATCTGTAAAAATATCACGTAATATACATACAAAAACAGAATACAATACTTAATTTTTTGGTTGCAATACTTGATATTTTACTATTTATAAATTTTCAAAATACTCAATATTTTGAAAATGTATAAATAGTAAAATATTTAATTATTTCGTATTATTCGCTTTATTTTTATTTTATTCCTAAAATTATGACTATATGAATACAGAAATATAATAGTTTGATTATCCCGGTCCATCGTAGTTCGCTTGTCTGTTGAAGCCGACACTGGTAGTATTTTCTGTAAGGTCGACACGCATACCCTCTAGGTCGCTTCCACTTCTATCACCTCTTAAGTAATGGCTGCCAAGCATGAAAGGATCGACCTACGGCCTCGCTTTAACTTTATTAGCATATTTTGCCATATTTGTACATTTTACTGATCGTCATTTCTTCATATGTTTAATTCATTGTTTGACTTATGTGAAATGGTTCTTTTATTTATTGTTACAATTATTGGTGTGGTATTTGACAAATTTAATTTATTTATAATTTATATTCCATATTGTAAAATCGAAGCGATGTTTGAAGTTTCTTAAAAATAGTTTCTTTATATAAGGGTGACAAACTGGTAAATGAGCACGCAGGTGGCTCATATTGCTAATGTTAAGTAATGTGACCTACAGGCGCCTAGAGATTTATCGTTACTCACCAGACGAACCAGCATCTTCCCGGAGTTGAGTCAAACCATTCGTGATGTAGCATGGCTCTACCACACATAAAAACTCTGAATAACAATAGTTTGTAATCGATTTTGCTACGACAGATACTTAAACCAAATTACTATAGAAAAAGCATTATTATAGTTTCCTTAGTAAAGTATATAGTATTACATCAGTGTCTTAAAAGTCTTGTAAACGTGTTTTTCGAAAGCAATTTAACCATTCGATGATGGAACGGCGGCGGCGACGGTAAACACCGTTAGCCAAGCGTGATAATTATGGCGAATACAAAAGAAGAAAACCATGTCCAGCAGACAACTTATATGAAATTTAGTAGAGGATTTAAAATATTAATGAAATATTATTCAAAAATTTAAAATTTGATAAAAATTTTGAGTAATTAAAAGGGTTTTAATTTAAACATCCGTCGTTTGTGACTTTAAAAAATATTATTTCATCTAATAAAAAATAGCAATTAAATCTGAATTCAAGACGTTAGCACGAATATAAGTAATACATAAATAAGTCTTTGCCTCTAGATAAGCTTTATTTTGGTTTGATTCGATTAAGTATCTAAATGGTACCTTCATTTACTTTAGGCCGTACCCAGAACTGTAACGTTTAAATAATCTAACTTTTTTTAAAGATAGTCAAAGATAAAAATATAAAATATAAGCATAAACATTACATATCTTAGAATTCATGAAGGTAAAGAATAACAAAAATGAATCTACCAATTTATAACATATATTATTTCTTGTATTGAGATATTCCAAAACAAAAAGGTAATTAGTTAATTATGCGAATAAACCAATTATGTTCCTAAGCCTGATTACTTTCATTTACTGGCATTGATGTATTAGATACAATTTTAAAATAGTCGTACAAACAACAACAAAATTTTTTTTAACAAAAATACTGATATATTAACTTTCGTGACGCTCATTTTGAGGTAGCGTTGCATTGTATTTTAATTAGTTTTATTTTAGCTTACTTACATTTTTTAAAGTGTTTTCGACTACATGATTAATGCATGTCTTAATTTAACACGAACTTTTAAGATAAAACAAGTAAATGCAATTTATAAGTAATGTATAGACCTAACTTACGTTAAAAAACAGGAGCAAAAAGATAAGAAGTTCGCAAGTAATTAAACGCGACTGTTATCTTCATCGACTGTGTATTTTTCTTCTATTTGAAACTCACCCGATCTTATCTCATAACTCATAAGTGCTTTATAGAGTTAAAATTATTGTTACTCTTATGAAAAAGGAAAATACGTTTAAAACTGATTATAAATTATAAATTTAATTTTAATACCATACACAAATTGTAATAGTTAGTTTTAATTTTCGGATGGTATTAACAACAAGACTAATATGTACACATAAGCCGTAATTACGTTGCCATTTACATTTTAATATATAATATAGATACGTTACATAATAGAGATCTATCGATAAACCTAAAGGTATAAAAAATAATGACATTGAAAAATTGCACTGGGAAATGTGACACTGTTCACTTAAGTATTTTTACGCTACAGCTACATTATGATTGTACCATGCATGGGTCAGCTCGATCACGGCGCGGCTCTCACGGATTACCAGCGTAAAATTGCAGCTTTATGCTGCTGTATTTCGTATGGTACTCACCAGAGAACCGGAAACCCTTTTTGCTGGAAACGAGGCATTCCATCTTAGTCCTCAAGTTGACAACGCTTCTGCATTTGAAATAAACGTAGATGCCCATGGGCTACAACATCTAGTTACCATCAGTTGGGTGTTTATTAATAGAATAAGGGTTACAAACGAGCACAAAGTCCATCTGATGGTAAGTGGATGCTGTGGCTTATAGACATCTACATTTATCTTCATTTAAGAATCAAAATGCAGATACTTTGTCACCCCCTGAGGACAAAGATGGAATACCTGCTCATTTGTCACTTCGTATTCTAAAACTCTTTATTATTTTATATTTAAAGTTTATTTTCGGCCTTGTTATTCAATTTAATTGATTACCCTTAGTAACAGGAAAGTTTTTGCCATGATTAATATTGGTTGGAAAAACATCAATGAAATTCGATTCTGGCATCAGTGTACAGGTTATCGATCGAAGTTGCAACTGTAGTGTAGTGAACAAAAACACAGAAGAATTGTTCGCTCATGAGAATACTATAGTACAGTGCCCTGTAAGCGCTAGTATCCAACTTTCTGGCCGCTGACACCAATGAAATTATTAATTATTACATGTACTAATTTACCAAGTACTCCATTGTGTAGAAACTAAATGTAAAGAGCTACTTTTCAGAATATTACTAGTATAAATATTAAAAAGTCCCTATTTTCGATCGTCGTTATGTCGTGTTTTTGCAGTCTAAATGTCCCACTACTGAGTCACGGGTTCCAAGAGTGTAACTCAACTTGCTCAGATATTGTGGTAGAGCAACGCTGCAGCTATATATTATGGTTGCAGCACGAATGGATCGGCTCGACCGGGGTAGGATCACGCTCTCACAGAATACCAGCGTAAAATAGCAGCTTAATGCTGCTGTGTTTCGTATGGTGAGTGTAGAGATCCGGAGACCCTATTTTACTGGAAACAAGGCATTCCATCTTAATCCTCACGGGTGACAACGCATCTGCGTTTTGATTTTTATTCGAGGATAAATATAGATGTTTATGGGACACAGCATCCACTTACCATTAGGTGTATTGTGTGCTCGTTGTAAAAAAAATGTATTATATTATGTCTGACCATGGTGCAGTACTTAAGTTGCGATATCATCTCAGACTCTCACTTTTAGACTCTTAATGATAGATTTGGACCAGTTGATATCTCTACTCTCTACTGACATTCCATACTGGCATTCCATGACAACAAATCTGAGGGTGACAACGCATCTGAGTTTCGGTTTTTAATCGAGGATAAATGTAGATGGCGATGAGCCACAGCATCCACTAACCATAGGTGGACTGTGTGCTTGTTTGCCACCCTAATTCTTTAAAAAAATGCTGATATAGTTATAGTTCAATGCTAACCTATATTATCCTCAATTAATTGAAGGAACTACTCATCTGTGAGCATTTTCACTTCTTCTGAGCTAATAAAGTAGTTGCCCCGATTAGAGTTTCATTTGCGTGTTAAGGGTTTGCAGTCAGTTAGGATGTGCAGAAATGTTTCTTTCGTTAAAGAACAGAACCGACACATTCCCAGTCCCAAGATAGCCATGTGCTTTCTTAAACAGCTATGTTCAGTCAAATATGCAGTACGATTTTTCTTAATCCTAGAACTTCAGATGCGAATATATGATCATATGCCGGAATGGGTTCACAGTCCAGATCTTATGTGATTTTTGAGGTAAAGAGGTGCAAGGGTCAGTCGGGCCAGGCTTTTAAGATTTCACAAAATGTCTCGAGTCATAATTATGTTTTCTTTGACCTTTTTCGTGCAAGCTTAGCGGCTTTTTCATTGATCATTGCCTACAATACCCGCATAACATGTCTACCTATGGTGACTAGTAACTATATGCTAATTGTTTGTCCCAAGGTACTAGAGACGTTAAGTATTAAAAATAATAAAAAACGAAGGGACGAAATCATAAAAATTGATTTATAAAACTTTATATTTGTATATTTATTAATGACTTATCCTGGTATATAAAGAAATAAATAGGCTAATCATAAATATCATTAACAGGCATGTTCATTAGTAGATTTTCTGAATATATCTTAATGAATGGATTATGTGATTATCTTAATAAAACTGGTCTAAAGTTTGGAAACCTTGACAAGGTCGAAACGCATTTGAACGTTCTTAAAAACAATACAATGTCAACGTGATTCCCGGAACAGCGACTAGCAACACAACATCTGCGCCTGTCGTTATCTCAGGACATCTACAAGCGACAGTCGTATCGCGCTTGTACGTCTCGTGTTATGTTCTTTATTATTATTTAGATCGCTTTTATTTTATTTTTTTAATTGCTTTGACACTTTTCAGTGTACACTTTGCTTAGAGTGGTATTTTTAAGATGATAAACAAATTTCTCTTGAAAACTACATAGCGTTTTAGTTTTTGTTTATTTGTGATATTATACATGTTGCGTAATAGATAGTGAACAAAAGTTGTTACTTGTGTGAAACTAAAGTTATATATCACGTAATAAGACATTATTTCGATTTCTTGTGATATTAAATTGCCTAAACATTACTTTTCAAATATGTAAACAGAAGAGAAGTAAAGAGAAGACATAAAAAAACTAAGTACTGGAGACCAATTCAAAACAAATTAACCTCCCATAAAAATCTGATTCACTAAACACCAGAAGGTTAGGATCTATCAAAAATCATACGTCACGGTGACGGCGCACTTTCCCCATCATTAGGAGTCGACAAGAAAAAAGTCTTCGGATGTTCAGTTGTTAGCGCCCGCCAACAAAGCCATTATGCCTTATTATGGAGATCATCCATCACACATCCATATTGATCAGACAGTAATGCAGCCTAATGTTTTATAAATAGATATATAATTAATTTTGTCTCCACCTTTGCTTCCAATTGATAAATTGTTTAGGAATGGAGCAAAATGTTGATTTTTAACGTAGGCGTGGCTTAGTTACGATTTCAACGAGGAAGCTGAGCTTTTAATGATTTCACGCCGATAGTAAAAAAGTGTGAATCGGGCTTTTTACATCTTTCATTGTTTCTTGCGGTCTATGCACAATCAGGCGATACAGTTATTCATTTGGCATGCACACGATAATAATTTAGAAAAAGGGATACTTACTTTGGCCGAGATGTACTCGCTTCATCCATGGGTAAATTTGTGGAGGATTCGCTTGAGTGTTCGATGCAGTTTTTGAATTCTTCGTGTTATTTGAGCTGGAATTATTCGCTTCATTGCTTTCATTGCTCGATGTGCTTGACGCCGGACTTGAGATGTTCTGGTTCACATTGGCTTTGTGTTCCACTGGTGATGCAATAGGCGTGGTTAGGCCGAGCTTAGTGCTCGTATTTCCAGCGTTTTGACCAACATTGCCGAAGCCTGGGGATGTCCTACCGGGCCCAGACGATGTTGAAAGATCTTGCGGAGACGCGACTCCAGTTGTAGAAGTAGAGTCGGCAAATTTACAACTGGCGTTAGCTGCTTGACTAGGTGGCGTCGCCATCAGATTCGGCGATAGTGCCCCGGGACTCGGGTTAGAGTGTTGATGCATATGGCTTGGGGTGTTTCCAAGTCTTTGCGGATGTAGTTGTGTGTAATCTATCATTGTTTGTGGTTGCATGTGTGCACCTGCTGCTGGTGTCGCGTATGGATGTTGCGGGTAATGGTGGCCAACTTGTGGTGGTGAATAACAAGCGTTTGGGTAGGCTGAAGCTGCTGCATTTGGGTTATAGTAATCAGCACCCGGAGTAGGCAAACCGGGGTGACCACCTTGTTCGACAGGCGTACCAGTACGCCCCGGCACCTGATTCCCGTAACAGGACGCGAGCGAGTTGACAAATTGGTAGGAACTCATTCCTGCGTTGTAATTTAGGTCGTTCATCGATAACAGATTGTCTTTCACTTATTTTTTCGAACTCAGTCGGACGCTGACATTCTTTAGGCGAGTCCTGAATAGTCTAGATGGACATATTAAGTGCTCCAGATGTTTCCGTTACAATTGTCCTCTTGTAGTGGAACTTGATTGATGGACCTGTGATAAAATGAGACACGTTAGTTGGTCAAGTGTGATGTTCTGTTACTTTGGACTATTGAAATCATTTATAAATAATGTGCGAATGTATCAAAAAGAACAAGTAGCGATATATCATTTCTTTTGAATACTTTTCGCATTAATATTTTTTCTATTCAAATTTCATAGATGGAATAGACACACGTATCTAAATTTCAATTGCGTGATCGTATACGCTGTTCTCTGTTAATTAACACGCTATAATTAGCGCTCGATTGCTATTTTAATTTAAAGATGCACGGAGTGTGAAAAACAGACACGCGAACGCATTAAAACTATGGTATTAATCATTTCATTTTTGCATGAAAAATATAATATGCATTATCTTTTCACCTTTCTATACCTACGAGTAGGCTGAGATACAAAAGTTGTTTACTTAATGTTTAGCAGGTGGCTCAAGACGTGCTTTGTGGAATTTTTTGGGGTAGAGGATATATAGGTTAGGTAGAGATGTTCAGTAGTGGACTTGTCAAGAGCTGTAATGATGATGATGGTTAAATAAGAATAATTACCGTATCTGCTACCTAAAATGTATTTTTGTTTAGTGTCTTTACTAGTAGGCATAATGCTAGCTAGTGATAAATATTTTGAATCTTAAAATTTATATATTAAAACGTTATTCAAATCAACACGGGTTTTCCGATGCCTGGTTGCTATTCTAATTCGATAAAAATCAATATGTAAGTTCATCCTTACTCTTATCCTTATGGACTAAGAATTAGCCCATTGCTAACTATTTAGTCTACTGTTTGTTATCACTCGTCATAAAAAGCGGAAATATGTTGTAATGTAAAAATATAATCCATTTGAGCTAACCAATTCATAAGCTACACTTTACATTAAACAAGATAGTAATAGTAATAATTCAATTTTTGAACCCCGGTTCGGAACTTTTTCTGTACATAGATTATAGAGATCCCTACATATTTATTTTGTCCTTTAGTCCCGCTAAAACTCAAAAATTGCTTGATCGGTTTTGATAATATTTTTTGTGTGTCTTTAAATAGGTCCCTAGATGGTTTAGATTTACATTTGGATCCGGTAGGTGGCGCTGTTTTCGGAATCCAAAACTCACCTTTGCAAAGTCGCTATTATATCTAATATAAAATAATTACATCACGTTAAATTTACTTCACAGCCACTAACGGTTTTCACGTGGTATTATGTAATACACAATCACTAACAACTACATGGGGGTCTATTACAAAACAATAAATTTATCAAGCGACTTTCATGTCTAACGAAACACACATGTCAAGTCAAGTGCGGAAAAAATCACATCTCCGCCACGTGGTAGAGCTATAAAAGTGTCTGCGGAGGTTTATGGGTGTAAGCGGTAGGCCGAGTGTGACTGCGACCGATTTATGGACCGTTCCCGATGCATACATCTTCAAGAGCAAATTAGCAGTCATTGTGCATTCGATTTATTCATCGTGAATGCAGCTCGGATGACAAATGTGTGAAATTTTGGCTACAAATTGCGTGTTTACGACGACGGATGAAAATTATACCAATTTGCTACATCTTACACCTTAGTTGAACGTTGATTGTATTGAAAAGTGCATTTTATAAGTAAATATGCCAAATTTATTGGATTTGAAGGATGCTATATAGCAATTATAGTATAGTTGTAGACAAATGGGTCGGCTCGACCGGGGAAGGACCATGCTCTCACGGAATACTAGCGTAAAATAGCAGCTTAATGCTGCTGTGTTTCGTATGGTGAGTGCAGAGGACCGGAGACCCTTTTTATTGGAAACGAGGCATTCCATCTTAGTCCTCACGGTTCACAACGCATCTGCGTTTTGATTTGCAATCGAAGATAGATGTAGATGTCTATAGGCCACAGCAACCACTTACCATCAGGTGGACTGTGTGCTCGTTTGTCACCCTATCCTATAAAAATGCTGCTAAACTTTAACCAACTAACTAACCCGCTTTACCTAATGTATAAAACTTATTAACGAGGCACAGACGACCGACAAATGAAGCTATATTATGGTTCTAGAGTGAATGAAATGGATCGACTCGACCGGGGAAGGATCACGCTCTCACAGAATACCAGCGTAAAAGAGTACCATAATGCTGCTGTGTTTGTACGGTGAGTGTGGAGAACCGAAAATCCACCCTTTTTACTGGAAATGAGGCATTCCATCTTAGTCCTCAGGGTTGACAACGCTATATCCATGTCCAATTAAAAATATTCATTTCCAGAAGCATAATTTGAAATGCATGCCAGTTCACCCGTTTTTTAAAAGGCCTACACTCAAAAAGGAATCAAAAAAGCATAATAGAAAATATTTAATTTTTATATTATCAATAGTGTGTGGCTCAAATGAGCGTTGTATATAGACCTATCAAAGCCTATCACTTCGTTCTTTCAAATCATGCTTCCTGTTTCTGTAAAATGTTTTGTGAAAGTGATGGTTACCAATAGAATTTATCATTTAACCGTGATTAAAAGATGATGATTTCTACGCTCAAAAGAAAGTCACCATCATTACAGCTCAAGTCAAGTGAAGTCTACCTACTGCTGAACATGGCAAAGAATGCTTCAAGACGCGTTCGTAAGCCACCTGCATATCTTACCAGTCCGATATCGGTACTCCGTCTATATTATAATCGCAATAGAACCAGTGTAACCAATAGAAGTAGAATAATAACAAAAATTCTGCTTATTTATAATGATCTATATTAAAAAATAATTGCAAATAAGTTTTACCTAAGCTTTTATTTTATAAAAATAATGTAATTTTAAAAAGTTTGTTTAATATAACTTATTCGTAGATATTTCAAAATTTAATAATTATTTACAAATTTAGGTTTATACTGTTAACACGATATTGTAATTTTTTGATTTTTTGATATCTTATTTTGATGGTTTTTTTTTATAAATTGCAGTAATAAAATACTAAAGCGAAATTTACGGCTATGCTGTAAAAATATACTGACAGAAAGGAAAAAATATAGCGAAGAGAGACGTCGTCACAAATGATTTTTTGAGTTTTGTCACAATCGATAAGTTCAGCAATTGTTCGTTGTCTTATAATGTTAATCGTTCAGTACAGAGAGGCACGGGGAATGACATCAAGCGACATGTGTTCGGTTTATTTCAGTTTTAAATTTTTGTCACTCCCGTCCGGTCTAAATTAAATGGGCCGAACGATTTCATTGCTTTCTGTTGTTTTACTTTATTTTCCATCACGATGAAGCCGATTTAAGCTCCGCATCCTTTGATGAAGCAACATCATTTTAGGCGACGGTTTAAATTCATGATTTTATCTTAAATAGTCCGCACTATAGAAGTACTCTTTTTATTTGTAGAAATATTTAGGCTTTATAAAAATAACAGAACAAAATAAGGAATTTGTTGAAACAATGTTTTTTGGATTATAATATCGTAAGTTATAACACTGTATATAAATAGCTTAACCATCAGAAAATATTTAAACTCTCCGCATGTGACATAGATCATCTGCATGCATAAATATAATACGTGTGATGAAAGTTTATTCTCGTCGCAATTAACATTTATTTTATTGGCCTATAAAGCCAAGATCCCCGTGAGTTATTATAAACTGCGACGCATCAAGTGGACAGTTTCAATCCACAAAGTCCGGAAAGATTTACTGCGCCACGCTTTGATTTTATGACTTCGCGCCTTTCTTACACAAAGTACATCAATTGTACAATATTTTTCTTTACAAAGAAGAAATCCGAAATAAATATACTCACTTCAGTTACGGATAAAATGGACACTGCGCACGAATTTTTCGATTAAACACAATCAAAAAAGTTACATACACAAACATCCCACAAGTGTTTGATTAATCTAGCACTTTTCACATAGTAAAGAAAAATTAAAAACGATAACTTCGAAATTTGAATCGAGTTAATTTATTTTCAAAATTCGAACGTTCGAGTCAGATGTGCTCGGATAGTCGTCCGAAAGTTCGGTGTTGTCGCGGCGGAAAACGGCTCGTGTTTTCCCGGCGTTCGGGCATCGAGTGCAGCGCGCGTCTGACTAGGTGAGCGGTTGGGCAGCCGCACCGAGCGGAGCGGGCGGGGCGGGCGCGGGGCGGGGCGCACCTGGCCCGCCGTACCACGTGTACGCAATCTCTCCCGCTGCCGCTTCCGCGTCCGCTCCACGCGATTAGCGTAATTAGGATACACCGTCGCAACACCACGTATCCAATTTCAATGAACCGATTGATGATTATTGATGGTAAACGTTCTTCGGTCTACTTTTTGTGTATTTATTTAACACCATTATGCATTTTAAGTTATTTTTCCGTTATATTTCAGTCGGTTTTAGGTCAGTTTTAGGTAGGCCGGTCGATTTTATGTCTCGCAGTAAAAAATTTCAGATGTACTGAATTAATAAAAACGGTGGAGCTTGATAGAGCTGTTATTGTGGCTGTAGTTTTTTGAAGTACAAAGTTATTTACACATTATAAACTTAATAATTAACAAGGACTTCATGCAACCACCACATTAGTTACAAAGGAGAATTAAATGTTTAACAATGTAGAGATAAAAATTAAATTCTGCTTGTTATTGTAAATGCACGTCGATTAACGTATACGTTACAAAGATTGCTATCGAATATACTTCCCTTGAGATACCGGCCGCATTTACATCAGTACAATTGCACGAAAAATCAACATACACATACGTCAAAAGCAGAATTAAAATGATTCCTCATACGTGTGGTACTTAGTATAAGTCTAAAGAAGCGGACACTCGCCATGCATCAGTCGTGACGCTACATGACATCTTTGTGAGGAGTAAAAATTGCCGACCGCTATCCATAATAAATAACTCGCACTAGTGTCTATTTTTATACACCCTAGAGTTATTTTACTCCTGCATTGTTGGTTATATTAATAATGCCTAGATTTTGTTCGACAAATTTCGAAAATTTGAAATTAGCCTACTTGTTAAGAAGAGCACACAGGTAAAAATAACACAAAGCAAATTATCATATTCTTACCTATATGTTAACTATGAATCTTATTTTTTCTAATAATTTTAAAGAAATGAACATAGAGTAATGTACACATTTTATTTTCAACGCTAGAAAATCAAAATTTCATACCGCATGATGTTTTCGTTTCCATAATAACTTCTTCTGGCTGGAGAATGAACGGCAAAAGAAACTTCAAAGGTAAAGTGCTCCCTTTTTAAGTAAATAACTTAATAAGGGAGCATCGTTTTTTTTAATATTAAGGTTAAAGAAATTAGAAAAAAATAACAATATTCCGAAGCAATGTGAGGTCTTGCGCAGCGCGGTTGATATTTTCTTGCCCTAAATCCTTTCACATAGTCTGTAACTTTTTTATAAAATATATAATAATTTTATAAAATAAGACATAATTTCAGCGCTAGTGCAAATCCAATAACCCCAAAAAATAAATTTTTAGCACAAGAAACGGTATAAAAGTGTCATATCGTGAAGTATTTCTGAAAATTTAATACACGTTGTGTATATTTAAGTTGATTTACTAACTGATAAGGTCTGTCACAGAACCCCAGTGCTGCTAATGTGGCACTGCGGCAGACCCTTAAAAATTTAATCTTGAATCCCGCAGTCGAGAGTTATTAAATATTTAAAGTGAACGCAGATGTTATTACGTTACAGAACCCCCTTTTTGACTAGGCAGAGGCTAAAGCAGGCAGCACTCCTGGTACCTTTTCCTCCGTAAAGCACTCTTACATAACCTATTGTGTTTCACTTTGAAAGATGTAAAGTGGAATATAGGCTTAAAGTTAGTGTCTTTTGTTTTCTTGTTCATTTTTAATGAAGTTTTCTATAATGTCTAACAATATTTAGAGAGTTTGAGTCATTAATTGTTACATATAACAAATTTCATTTTATTTTTAAACTTTTTTTTTTGTAGGATAGAGTGACAAACGTCAGTAGACCTGATGGTAAGTGGTTGCTGCGACCTATAGACATCTTCATCTATCCTCGATTAAAAATCAAAATGCAGATGCGTTTTCAAAAAAAAAACTGACCTAAATATTAACTTACCTATATATTTTTACAAAGTAATTGTTATGTCCAATCTAGGTCATTCATAACATCTCATCAAGTGTCCATTGTTGAACATAGACCTCCCTATAGAATGCCTAGCTGCCCCATTTATAGATAAACCGTAGATAACAAGTTTGTTTTTGGTCTTTCAAAATAATTGCTTTCAATTTTATAGTAAAATGAGCTTAACCGTTAATAAAATAATAGTTTATAAGAGAAAGGAGAGTAGAGAGAAAAACAAAAATAGCTATATCTCTAACAAAAAGTGTGAAAAATTAATAGTTATAAGTATAGAAATAATGAAGGAAATAGTTTTTTAGAGTTAGAGTTATAAAACTAGGCATAGATTGCCATAATAACAAAAGTAAAATCACGTTGGCGTGTACCTAAAAGATATTTGTTTAGCGCGGTTTTAATTGTAATGAGGTGCTAATTATACGTCGCACGTTTGTCTGATAAATTATTTAGAAAATTTGTAAATGTGTTCAATTAATTACTTTATGCACGGAACGTAAAGTTCATGTAATTTAATTCAATAATAAGGTTTAAATATATGGAGGACTCCAATTCAAATGTAAGATTAATCATCATCATTTTCACAAGCCTACTTCTAAACAAAGGTCTCCCACAAGGAATGCCCCCAAAGCACAGTCCTGAGCCACCTGTATCTACTCCCTGTGTAAGTTCCTGCATCTCTTATACCAGATCGTCATTCCATTTACTACTAGCTGGAGTGGTAGGCTCGTGCCGTTTAGTGAAGTGAACGTAGGTTCACGTAAGCTTACCACTCAAAAACCTTTCTTCCCCATCGATTGTCGGTTCTTCGAGCTATAGGCCAGCAAATTGCTACTTCAGGTTAGTAATCGGGTGGGCTATGTCACTACTGCGGGTATCCTCATTTCGAAGACTCATCACACGGAGAAACTCCGAGCATAGCACTTTCCATAGCTCGCTGAAAGACCTTGCGCTTCTGTATACGGCAAGTAGTGAAGGACCACGTAAGGCTACATAGGCATATTGAAAATTTATTTCATTAAACTCCTCATATTTTGTTCATTAAAGTGACACACGAGCAAACAGTTCATATTATGGTTAATGGCCACCGTAGCCCATGGACACCTACAATAAACTGTAAACAAAGAAAGCCACAGATGCAACTGAGGTCTAGGTATAACAGAACATACCAATATATGCACTGCTACTTGATGGCAGACGTGAAGAAGGGAATGGTACTTACCCAGACTATTTCCTAGGCATTAAAGCATATTATCATCATATTATTATCACCACTGAGCAGTTACGCTCTAAGAAAATTATAATTAAATTGGTTTCGCACTTTTTTCTTGGTCTATCCATCGAAGCCACCATAACAGCCCATAGAATATACGCTCACTCTCGAACGTCAGAATATTTAGTACAGAGGTCGTCTTAGTTATGGTAGCTTGTCATTTTAGAACCTAACTTACTTTCCTGACTTATTTACGTTTCCAAATTGAGAACAATAGACGTCTAATACATTGGCTTTTTCTTACACACTGATTCAAATGTTTATTCTAATGTATTTTGCATAAATTGCATATTACATTTATTTTGCTTATATATACTTTAATGGTTAAAGTGATAATCTATGCGTCAGTAACATGACAGTCAAAAATTTAAACTGACACGTGGTAAAGCCACACTGCATCTATATTATGTTTGTGGCACGAATGGGTCGGCTCGACCAGAGTAGGAGCACGCTCTCACAGAATATTATAATATAGTGTTTCGTATAGTGAGTGTAGAGAACCGAAGACCATCTGTACTGGGAATGAGGTGTTCTATCTTAGTCCTCAGGGGTAACAACGCATCTGCATTTTGATTCTTAATTTAGGATAAATGTAGATGTGTATGAGCCACAGCATCCGTTTACTATCAGGTGGACTGTGTGCTCGTTTAGCACCCTTATTCTATATAAAATTATACAATACCATTTTAACGATAAATAAATATATCTACATATGAATTTAAGTGATACTGCTCCTAGTTTTTGAGGTTTGGTACATCATAAAGAAGATAGTTTCCTAAATTATTATAATTTGACTTCTTTCACACCCGATAGTCTCTCCATCATGATCAACTTAGTTCATGTCAACAACTTATTCGATTAACCAAAATACCAAGGAATCCAAAAGGTTGCACGTTTTAGTATACCTACCCAATAAAACACAAATACACTATCAGTCTCTTATATACCATTATGATGGATGATTACACTACACTACAAATCGACGATTTCATAAAGTTCATTTGATCATTAGCAATGGGCTAAAAGTCTATTTAGGTATATGTAAGTAGGTATACATACTCAATGTTACTAGTTAATAAAAAGACAAAATGTTTGAAGACTTATTTTAAACCCCTAGTGACACCTTTGTGTACCACAGGCCATAAAATTTATTAGGACTTAATAATCCAATCTTACAACACACGCACATGTTCCAAAACATAACTCAACTGGTGGCTGTACTGACTCTAACAAAATTTACGACGCAAGGGCGAGTACAGCTGTCTTCTTCGTTTGTGCTCGATATGACAAGGACGACATTTGTTGATTCGAAAATCGTTTATGAGCATTTAATTGAGCTGGAGGGGTAAAGATCACAATGAAATACGCAATGTTTCTCCGATTTGGACATTTGCCTATTAAAATGTCTTTAATTATATTTTTATTTTCATGTACCAAACTCACGTATAGATATATATGGGGCAAGGATTTTGTAATCTAATAAACATTTGTGGTTTTCTTTTTAATTTTGTTTACTTGTGGTTAACGCTTAGGTACTAGGTATTTTTTAAACCGTATGAGAGTATCCACAACCCCATATTATCCCATGGTAAGAGGCGACTGGGGGAAGCAAATCTGGAGATGAGCAGCAGCGTCTACGTATAACGACAAAAAAAACTGCGGTTGTCAATCTGATTGACAACCGTCGCAACTACGGCAAGTATCCCCCCTGTGATGCAATATATGGGGGTTCTATGTTCAGCAGTGGAGTTTAATAGGCTGCAACAGTAACGGTATTTTTTTAAATAAATTTGATTGAAGTTAGAGCAATCTAATTCATGAAATTTATTTTTAAAATGTTTCACTCGCAAAAATTGTTCGCCTGAAGTATTCGTAAATGCTGCCTTTTTTATGTCTTTATCATTATCGTTTCAGACATAATTATAATGTATGCCAACATTTCTTAAAGTGCTAAAAATTTGTGAAAAAATATGCCTTGAAATTTTTATGCAACTTTAACAATTTGTATTCAACCAATGTAAGCCAATACAAAGATCGTAGCACATAATAACACATAATAATTACTTAATTCACTACTTAATTTACAACTGAATAATAAATTTGCATGTAATTTCTATGGAGAATTATACGCTGTCTCTTACACACACTCCTTAATTCTATAGGTGTGAGTGAGACAGGCAGTGCATCATTGTTCAGCTGCAGTGTAAGCATGCGTATTGCAGTGGCGATGGGCGAGGCGTGTTGCGTGAAACTTCGTAATGCCATTGGTCGGAACACATTGGGCAAGTGGGGTGCGAATGTGACCGACGAAACTTTCGAGTTTTCAACGTTAGAAACTTTAAATATCATGTAAATTCCCGTAGAATTTTTTTTTAACTCCGTAATTATAGGAACGTATGATTGTAACGTTGACATCAAAATTACATGCAGTTGTCGCAACGGTTTAACAGGTTTAGATTTTTAACGCGTTTCGATATTTAATAATGGTAGGTATTAAAACTGCAGCTAAGTTAGGTGATTAATGAATTTTAAAAGATTACAATAAATCTAATTTAAATAAAATGTGTTTAAATAATTAAATACGATAAAAAAATGAACTTTTGTTGAATTTCAGCGTCTTCTTCCGAGTATGTATCAGTAGCTATAAATTTCGCAGTTGTAGTTCCACAAATGCACAAATATATGAGTGAGAATACCTACTTCTCTACCTGTACCTTGTCTACTCGTGCTCAATAAATTGCTATTAATATATCTCAATGTATCACAACCGAAGTGGTGATAGGTACATTGAGATATATTAATAGCAATTTATTGAGCACGATGCAGCATGAGCACCAAGGTGTCTAATGTTATGTGATTATAATTTTTTGAATTTATAAGGAATAGTAAGTTATAAGGAAGGATAACTTTCTAATTACGAGTCGAAATCGTAATCGTTACATTATGGCAATGAAACTTAGTAAGCAAACTAACTGCATTGTTTTGTGAAATTTCAAGTTATTTCAACGACAATATTAATAGTAGGATTCAGATGGAAAACTCACAAAGTCGTGAGTTTGAATGCGCTGTTTGGCTTACGTGGTGAACCACATTTAACATAAGCATTTTAAGCTTACTGAGAGTAGTTAATGGGTATTAGTGATGTTCATAGCGTTACTATACCTACTCTTTTTAAATAAAGAGAAAAAATAGCTGAAAACTTGTAACCATGTTCAAAATCAACGGTCGAAAAGAGAACGTCATAAGTAGAGACAGTGACATCAGACAAGTGCTAGTTCGACTGGAAAATACTGGTGTCATCATCTCAACACATACAAGCGTTTTTTAAATTAATTAAGCGTTATACAGAAGAACCTACTTGTAAGAGAAGAAACTGAATGTCGAGTGAGCATCGCGGCGAGACGTGAGGCGTGCATGGAAATGACGCTTTCTTATACTTATTACTGTATCATAAGTTGTGACTGCTAAAGTTGCATGTAAAACGTGTCCGAAGGTGCTCCTTGCCTCAGTGCACTTCACTTAACTCCGGAGCTAACGCTATAATTGCTGTGTGTGTGTGTGTTTTTTTTTTTCATAAATAAATATGAAGTGTGTTACGATCTCTTATGGTGAGTGATGATTGCAGCATTACAGAGTAAAAAATCTCGATTAATAAAAGCTCTACTCTGCAATTTTTTTTTGAAGATTATTCCATACAAATTATTTAATTAATTATTCCAATGCTTTACTGTGCGCATTTTTTACTTACCTTCCAGGTACGAAGACTTCTTTTCTGCCTTATTGTGTGTTAAGGCAGGTACTGGGCGTCCAAGCAGCAGTGCGTGCACTTTTTTTCAGTCTAAAGGGTAGGTACCTATAGAAAGCCGGTTTAATCTCAGGCTGTGAGTTATTTCACTTTATTCCAAAGAATTAACAATGTACTACGAAGTAGCCTTCTAAGTTTAAAGTGTTCTCAGTTATTTAACATTAAGATTCATTTGATGAACTGTCGGTTTTAATAATAACTGTATCGCACCTACTAAAACAGTTTAAAAGAAAATGATTTAATAAACCTTGTACAAGTATTGTATTTTATCTATTCATCGAACTCATTTTTTTTTTCGAAAAATATTTGTTAAAATCTCAATCCAACAAAGAATTTTAGATGGAGTAATGGGTACAATTATTTTATAGAATAAGGGTGTCAAACGAGCACACAGTTCAACCGATGGTAGATGGATGCTGTGGTCTATAGACCTATTTCTGATTAACAATCAAAATGCAGATGCGTTGCCACCACTGAAGATTAAGATGGAATGACTCGTTTCCACTAAAAAGGTTCTTCGGTTTTCTTTAGTCACGACACGAAAGAAAGCAGTGAGCTGATATTTAACGCTGGTATTCTGTGATAGCGTAATCCTTCCCCGGTCGAGACAACCTATTCGCGCTACAACTTCAATATAGCTACAGCATGGCTCTACCACGTAATTACATATATTTTTGGTTTCACTAGAAATTTATGTATCTTTTTAAATACAAATTTAAAGTAATTCGAACTATGTTCAACTTCTTGACATGCACTCACCCCGACATCTTTCTTTTTCTTTCTTTAACAGACCGTTATAGTTCATAGCTGAACGTATATATATATATATATATATATATATATATATATATATATATATATATATATATATATATATATATATATATATATATATGCAATTAAACTCATGTTGTTAAAAACAAATGATTTTATTATATATATTTTATCACAATCCCAAATTTTTAATATCAAGTCCATACCCTGAAAAGTATTTAATAGGACTTAACACCCGACAATCGGTAGGGAAGAAAGGTTCTCAAGTGGCAGCTTCGTGCCGGTAAGTGTCGGTCTCCATGAAATGGAGTGAAGACCACCTGAAGAAGTCGATTGATACAGATGGCTAAGAACCGTGCTTTGTGGTATTCCTTGGTGGAGGCTTATGACCTGGAGAGCCCTCGCGTAGGGTCAAAATCATGATGAAATTTAAATTTATAAATTTTTCAAATTAGTATTTAAAGTTTAACATGTCTTTCATCAAAACATAATTTTTAAATACATTGAATTAAAATAATGTGTCAAGATGTTTGTCCATGTTCAATTTATGTATATTAAATACGTCTCTACAATAGGTAGGAAATATATACCTAGGTATAACAAAGAAAACCAATTTAATTGATATGCCGCTATAAACATCACACATTGTTTTAATTGCGATATTTATTAAAAATATTGTAATTATCAGTACTTATTGTAATATCATTAAAATATAATGATTTTTCTACAATTATTATTTAAGTATTTACCTTACTATTTATTTACAACAGATATTTTCATTTAAAATTGAACTAAGTACCTAGATACAATTTAAACATGTTTTTTCGTATTCTGATTTGATTGAATTGGAAATTTGACTTGCTAATGTGAATCGATCTTTCGTTTATATATAATATAATTTCGTTAATAAAGTAATATTATAGTTTTTTCCTACGCCATTTTTATTGGATATGGTGACAAACGAGCACACAGTCTACCTGATGGTAAGTGGTCACCCGTGAGGAATAAAATGGAATGCCTCGTTTCTAGTAAAAACGGTCAATTGAGTTTTTGCTTTTGATTGGTGGCCCAGTTCATCATATATTTTACACGGCTGCTACTTATAACAATATAATAAAGGAATGTGTAGTTGTCGTACAGTCTAAACGCTCCAGTTTAACACTTAGGATTACTACTGTTACTTTTCTCATTAGAGTTCTTAAATCGTTGATTTTTCTTATTAAAACTTTCAATTAAATCATGATTTTTATAAAACTGAAGTGAAAAACAAAGTTACAGTCGACCTAATAGTAAGTGGCGACTGTAGTAGGTACGTGACAGCAGACGCGTGGACACCCCTAAAGACTAAGGTGGAATGCCTCACAGATTGTATTATTGTACCCAATCTCTATATTCTATACCCAGACGGTCTCTTTAGCAGAAAACACTCATTAATCGTGAGTTGTGATAATCTTTAGTGAGAACACTTAGTCATAGTCATGAATTTTTTTATATTTTCAGCTGTTTTAATACGTCTGCAAAAAATCATATTATTCAGGCTTCTGAAAGAGGGGTAAACTGAACTATAAATATATGGAGCCTATTTTTCATAATAGACGTATATAGCGATCATGACGACTAATGATAGTTCAAAAATTAGAAGAACGTCGTAGATTTGCAATATAATAGCGAATTAAAAAAATAGCACGGTATATTTTTATTTGATAATACTTAACAAAAAGAATTAAAAAATACCTTATAAGAAATCGAATAAGTTTTGTATCAATCTTATTAGCTCCTTTATTTGATAGCGACATCTGTTGGTTGTTGTAAAAAGCTAATACGGTTATATATATGCATGCATTATATTTTACTAATATTTTACGTAATATTATAATTAGAAAAATATAAATAAAATATTATTAACTTTATTTTTTTCTGTAACGGTCGCCAGAAAAAGTTGAGATGTACGAAGGCTTGGTTACATTTGAAATTATAGTAAATACATAATATTTTAAAACTACTAAAACGTAAAATTTTAAAGGAATATAAGTAAGAAATAATAAATCTATTCTTTATTGATATTTAAAATGTTTCTTTTAATTTGAAATGAAATTTAAGGCTCGTGAAGCCCCTTAATTCTTATAGAAAAAAAAACTCTTTCGGAAATAATTTACACTCAAAAAGACAATGTAGATAACTTTTTCTGTAAAACATTTTTATATTGTTCTTAGGAAAAACTTACCTCGATTGCACTTTGACATATTTATATCGCCTCCTCTTAATACCTATATTTAGTAGGTAACCCTAATATTTGCTAATAATTGTCGTTTATAACTTCCGATTATCCCAAACTTTATAATAATAATTAGCTCCAAAAGTTTATATAAAATATCCAGCAGAATAGTACCTTGAATAGTGATGAGTAGAGTTGCTTAATTTTGTATCATGAGAAGAAAATCATATGTTTCCGATAGATGGCGTGATAGTCGTATACTAAGTTGATCAAAAAGTTTTTGGAACTGCAATGAAACTCTATAAGTATATTTAAATTGTATTCACTTCTTAAAGTAATCGACTTTTTAGCTAATACACCTTGAATAGCGTTTAGCAAGTTCGTTAATTCCCTTGATAAAAAGGCTTGATCCTGTGACTAAAAAAAGGCATCTACATCACCTCATCGTCGCCGTCGAATTTCATAACACAAAAGTGCTTTTTCAAATCATAACACAAAAATTCGAATTTCGTAACACAAAAGTGCTTTTTCAGAGTAATAAGGTAAAAATAGCTCGGAGCTGGGTCCGAAGAATATGGTGGGTGATTCATCAACTGAAAACCAGTAGTTGGGATGGCAGCGCCTGCAACATCAGATCGATGGACAGGGGCATTATCATTATGAAAACGTACTCCAGTACGTAATTTTCCTCGACGTTTATTCTTTAGTTCTTCGCCTTGTTTCTTGATCAATGATGCGTAATAATTTCCGGTCATTGTCTCTCCTTTACTTTAATAGTCGATCAATATTATACCTTTCATAACCCAAAAGACAGAGGCCACTCTTTTTCCAGCAGACGCAGACCTTGAATGTCCTGCCTGGTGCGGAAGACAGTCTTTTCCACGCCTTGCTTTGTTTTTTCGTCTCTGGGTCAAAATGATGTACCGACGTTCAATCTACGGTTACGAAACGAGCACAGAAAGAATCTGAATCTTATTCAAACAACATGTTAGTATTCCAATTTTCCAGCACACGGCCACCTTTTTATTTGTAAGGTGTGAGTAAAAATAATATTTAATTTTATCCCAAAGGGAATCCTTAGAATCTCAGCTAAATAATGGATGGTCACACGTCGATTTTATTTAACAATTACTTCGATTTTTTAACGTGTTCTTGGGTAGCGGACGTTGTTGCCGTTCAGAGTGTCGCCTTTGCAGGTGGTTATGTCGCGTTTGATTTCAGAGCTACTAGTACTAAGTAGTAACTAGTACGCCACTGTAGAATAAGACGGAGCGTTGTCTACCAAAATAAACTGCAGTTCTTCAAAAACCCCTTTTGTAGAAAAATTTCTTCAGCAGTATCTAGTATTTAATAACTGCACGAAGTTTGAGTTTCTCCATTTCGTGGAAGTTTGAAAAAAAAATTGGTTACAGTTTTTAATTTAGTTTTTTTTTCTGGCCTTAAATACTAACAAATTTAAGATTCGGAAAAAATAGAACGCATTTCTATAACTTATTGATAAGTGTCCTATTCCGAAAACTTATTGATAAACCTTGTATACCAGACCTACTACGTATTGTATCTATAAATAGTTAACAAATATTATTAGGATAAGTTACCTTTCGGAGATGTGATGCAATGTAAGCGCCGTATTCTCTAGTTACTCCAGCCACACTTTGCCGAACTAATGAACGTACGGTTATTACGGTTTAAACCTACTTTGTTGACGTACCTCAGATGAATACAGTGTTTCCTTACAACGTTTCTAGTGCATTGAGCGAGGAATTAGAATTCATTATTATGTATTTTTGACTGTCCCTGGCAATGCGGGACTTAACTATGGCAGGAGTGAAGTGCACTTTCTACACTATCGTATTTGTAACCGAATCTCCAATTAGTCTCAGTTTTGTTAAACGCTGACCTATTTTTATTAATGAGGAAAAATAATTGAAATTTAAAAAAAGAATAAACAGGATATATATAGGAATAATATCCTTCAGATCTTATTGAAATTGTATAATGACCATTGTGAAAATACAGTTTATCTACTAATACAAAAATAATCCCGAGACTTATTACGTCTTCAAATTAAAAAAAAATATCTAACACATTACCTCGACCTCGACTCGAAGAAGCGGGACATATCTTTGCATCATTACCATTACCATGTAAGTGAGAAACCGTAATATAATGTTATAAGTCAAATTTTTCTTCGCCGTTAAATTAAATATAGTTATAAACTTTATTTTACTCTTGCTGCTACATAGGAAATACGTGGTATTTTGTTAATATTGTATTATTTTTTTTCTATAAGGTCACCTGAGGCAAGTGTGACATAATTTAATTAAAAGTATAATTACATTTAATACTTCAGTTCTACTCTATAAGGATTTGATATAGAGAATTCTGGTTCATAACATCAATTATATATATACATATATATATATATATATATATATATATATATATATATATATATATATATATATTGTTTAACAAAAAAAACATATTGTCGTTTTATTCTATTTTGGTCTACATAATACTTGTAATACAATACTTTGTACCGATCATTACTTTCATCATTTATTCTGTACTCCCAACTTAATACTGCCATTTTTTCTTCTCGTAATATCGCACTAAAACAGTATTATTTTCTTTTAAAATCGAATTCAACTTGTATTTTCTTCTGTATCTGTTTTGATAACATTTATTATTTTTGCTTCTGACATCCCCTGACATTTCTCTTTGACATGTATTTATTCCTTGGTAATAATTAAAAAAGTATATACTTAAGTATAAATACATACAAACACACCGGTAAATAGCATCCTCCTTTTTTAAAAGTTGGTTAATTCTTTATCACTTACCTTGTATCTGGTTTATAATAACTTAATGACATATCGAAACAATAACTTCATCTCTTAAAATGTGTGTGAGTAGTTTAAAAAAATAACGTCTGTTGATAAAATAGTTAAAGCTATGTACTTAAGTGTCAGTATAGTCAATAGCGTAAAATTTCCTGCATTAACAGGAAAATTTATCTCCGGTTCTTTATAAAAGTAAGGACTTTTTTAAAGTGATGGTAACAAATAAGTGTACGGTTCACATGAAAGTAGGAAAGTGAACGCTCTAGCCCATAGATATAGTATAAATATCTATGCTGTAGCCATAAACCATCTACGTTATATTTATCCTCAATTATGAATCAAAATATCGATGCGTTGCCAACTCTTTGATGTTACATCTTACGATTGCAAATTCATTTTAGAACCATGGGTTACCAAAGATACACAAATCAAACGCTCCACTACGGTCCATAGTGAGCCAGATCGATTCACCAACTTATAAGCTGGCACAGTACGTAGCAAAAATACTGTCACCACTGAGAGGACATACCAGAGCACACACAAAGGATTCATACCATTTTGTGAGTGAGATAAAAGACCTACATCTCGCTGACAACGAAACTATGGTCAGTTTTTATGTTCAGTCACTATTACATGCCTACCTATTGTTGACTGCATCTCAATTATAACTAGGAAGCTAGAAGAAAACAACATGCCTCAAGAATATGCAATATTACTTGAACACTGCCTCACATCTGGCTACCTATTGTGGAAGAAGGAGTTCTATAAGCAAGTAGATGGTGTAGCAATGAGCTCACCTTTGCCTATCCAGGCAAAGCCGGGGCGCGTTACTAGTTTAGTATTATATTGTTTAGTATGTTAAAAGTCAAGAAAAATTTTCAATACGCCCGTTTTAATATATAGGAATAAGTTATTTTATCTATGTTGTCATGATTTATATGATCATATCTTTGTGATAATCAATATTATTACCTGTTAGATAAAACTTGAATTACAGTACTTTATATGTGATCAGTGTTTAACGTACCTACGTGTAGGAAAAGAGCTACGAGGTAGTTCTAATACCACCGCGGGTGACGTGATTAGCTATGCATCAATGAAATGATCTGATAAAATGTAAATCAGTTATCTAAAATACAATAATATTTATTAAGTTCTCCATATACGGGTAGATAAATTAACTATATTTACGTGTTTATCGAATAATTTATTTAATAAAGATATAGACAACTGTATCTTTATTTTATCGATTAAAATATTCCTTATCATGTTTAAATAAATAAGCTTGTATTAAATAAAACTAATGTATCTTTGTTCGTCCCGTATTCTGTACAATTCTATATTCATATAGGTATCTACTATTTTGCTGCGTAAAACACGTAGAACCGTTGGTGTTGCGCCTTATTTCTCTCCGGTAGTGTTGAATTACTGTTCTATGAGAGTGAGGGAATAGAGAGTGCGCCTGTGTCCAGTTTAATTAGTAGAAGTGAGCTCTGAGTGAGTAGAAAGCTAAGGCTAAGGGAAAGAGAAGTAAGAAGAAGAAGAATTCCTGAGAAATACACTACTAATTTTTTAACACAATATTTGTTTCTTCGTTTACTTTGCGTTCCTACATCATTAATATAATTACGATAAAACTTGGGCGATTGTTTGTGTGCACGCCCGAGAACATTTCTACAAAAAGGTGATGTACACCGGCACAGTAGCGAAATAATTTCCCTATTACGGGCCAACGAATCAGAATGCCACATATCTTTCATTTAACATAGATTTTTACTGTATACAGAAGAGACGTGCGGGTAATACCTACGAATAAAGAATATAGATCTACCGATGCTATTGGCCTTAACTCAGTGTTCAGATTTACAATGCCATTATTTCTTTCGCTATTCTCCGATTACCCTTAACGGCAAAAAGATAGAAAGGCTCTTCCAGTTCATACAGGGGTGCTAAATGATTGGCTTTAATCGAACATACTTGAATTTTACGTTCTTACTCAACGTCATTGCGTGAACTGTCTAGGTTTAAATTATTATAAGCAGCGTGTGATATTGAATAGAATGTAAGTTTTCTTTAAAAAAAAGGACGTGTAGCCTGCCGCGCGGTTGAAGTAAATCTTGTAATATTTCGGCTGTTATAATTTGAGTCGTATAATCGTCAGTAATAGGAATGTGGCAATAACTTGCAAGATATCGATAATTTGTTACATGCGTACTTGCGTTGTATCATGAGTCAGAATATCAACCCTCATTTCGCACGCCGATCATTGATTGGCAGGTGTGTGTGACATTGATGGGACATTATTGTTGTGAAAATAAATCTTCAGCTTCTTCTTAAAATCTTGAAGAAGACAGTGACAACATGTGGATTCTTATGATGAATTTTTGAATAATTTGCTTTCAGCATATTATTATTTTCTGTTTTTTTTTCTGTTTTTTATTTTGGTTGTTTAACTAACCAACAAAGTAATCCTTGTTTTAAAAAAGATAAGGAAACTTCTGTTTTTTTTATATTGCATTTATTCCTTCACTGTTTCATTTGTTGTTATTTAATAATTTTGTTTTATTTTAAAACATTAAACTACCCGTTTTTGTATGATTCAAAAATATCTCTTTCTTTCTTATATTTGTGTAACAAAGATGTTTGTACGAATAAAATTAATAAAATTGTGTAATGGCTTTCTGTGATTATACGCACTATTTTTTTTTACTTATTAAAAATCATGGCTTTACAATTTATCGATATTATACTCGCTATTAATATGCACTTCACTATGGCGCACCGCTAGCATAGTACGTACAGATAGACAAAAAGGAATATTTGACGGGACGTTGTTTTTTTATAGAATAAGGTTGACAAATGAGCACACTATCCACCTGATGGTAAGTGGATGCTGCGGCCCGTTGACATCCACATCTACCCTCGATTACGAATCAAAATGCAGATGCGTTGTCACGCCTGAAGACTAAGATGGAATGACTCGTTTCCAGTAAAAAAGGGTCTCCGGATCTCTACACTCACCATACGAAGCACGGCCGTAATATAATAGCTGCAGCGTGTCTCTAACACGTATAAATAAAATATCCACTATCCTATATTGTCCGAGGGTGTCGTAAGAGGCGGCAGAGGGAAACTAAAATAAAAAAGGTCAGCAACATATTCCTGATCACAATTCAAAATAATAAGGTCTGTAGACCTGAATCCACTTGCCAAGCATGGCAACTGTGACAAAGCCCCCTCCCCCCCCCCCCCAAGGAGGCAATCTGTAAGGGAAGGCCTGTGTTCATAAGTTTTTTAAGGACTTTCACAAGCTTTTATGGAAGTAATAAAATAATAAATATTGAAAACATTATATCATGCATTATATATTTAAAACAACTACCGCAATCTATTAAAAATTATTATATCGGTTATTAAATCATATTCACGCCTATGAACAAGATTTATGCACACTACAAATGACCCTGAAATATCTTACAAGTTTTATAAATCTAGACAATTTCTTGGTGATAGAACTTCTTTCCTGCCTAGGAGTGCACCTGTTTAGGCTAGGTTACCTGTTACCTATTTTTGTTGTGTACCACACCCAATACCGGAGTGTGTTAAAGGGCACAGTGTGAGCCAGTGTTAGCTGTTGTTGAGCTGTTGTTGAGTTGAGCTTAGTTATTAGAAGGCCTTCTTTGTTGACTGTAGTGTGCTGGACCATAGGGTGAACTGTTTTTCATTTATCACATCAGTTTAATACAAGAAGCTACTATAGGCTACGGAAAAGCACAGAAGCTTCGTATAAATTCGAAAGGTTACGTTGCCATGAAGATTTTTTTAAATAAATCTAATTTCTTATCAATGGACTCAATTCGCGGCCCCTTTCTGTTTGTTGTATATATCATATTAGTGACTTACCTTAGACCTACCTTTCTGTTTTAAAAAAGAATCCTTTGTCAATTAACGTACAAAACATCATCATATGTTATCATCATGCATTATATCGTAATTTCATGACGGTCCGCGCAAGCTACCCTTCACCGGTCGAGACGACCCTTTCTAGCTGCTTCCACTTTACAGTTACTTCATAGTATATCTCTATCATGTATTTAAGTTCTTACCGTCATATTTGATTAAATATTTTCAATAATAATAATAATGCCCTCCAGGTAGAGTATTGATTACAATGGCCAGTTTCAACGAGGACTAGTCATCTATGTATAGTTATATGATTCAAGTGTATGAGTTTTATACAAGCATAAGCACACTCTCTACTTCGCATCTTCCAAGAAGCATTTGGGCCCCGATGAGTATCGAGTGTCGAGGTTTCCATGGCCCGGACTTTCTCTTAGAGGAGACACTGCACCCCTGGTCGTGGGTGCCTTGACTGGCATGTTGTTATTAGACGTGACAATTAGAGTTTCGTTTTTTTTTTATATTTTGCACTTCCAGTTATGGTTTCTATATAGTTGGTCTTCCTAGGTGGTTGGTTCTTCCTATAGTAAAACGGGAGCCTTTATGACCTCTTTTGAAAGCGACTTCCCGTTCGATAGTCGAGCCCGTTGCCGAGCCCGAACTCTTCAAGGTCTTCTGTTTTCTCTCTCTTTCAAATCATTCCAGGCATATCGGTCGACTCCCATGATGGTCCTGAGTGCTTGGTTTTGCTGGGTTTGCAACTGCTTCCGGGTGTGGAACTGGTGAGTGCATACTAAATCGGCGCTGAGTACGTTAGCCTTGATCAGATATAGGTCATGTAGATTGCCAACTTTGTCCTTATTGGCAGCTTAAATGCCAGCGTTGGTCTGATGAGTACCCATGCCATTGTAGCCTGGTAGGTTGCATGCTCTAAGTATATGGCTATAGGCGAGCAGCTAGCATTCGATGTTACATTCAACGTAACATTACTTTATCCTAGTTTTCCACTCTACATCCTGACCTTGCTGTTGGAGCGGTGGTGGTTTGTCCTTCCTTAGGCGGCTGGTCGGTAGAGCAGACATCTTTCCCACATTATAAGTCATCCTTCACTGATCCAGCCATGGCAGCAGCAAGTCTAGCAGTCGTTGCATCTTTATTGCAGCTATTTTTGCTGGACGAGAGAAGTTTGAGAACAAGCTATCGTCGACATATAGCGCAAGTTGGATATCTTCTCCCACTCTTGGAGACGACCTTCCAGTGTGGAAATATTAATAGTGTATATTGCGTAGTGCTCGAAGAACCGATAACCGATGGGGAAGAAAGGTTCGTACCGATAGGCGTAGTGTAGGGCGACCCCCCACTAGATGGAGTGACAACCTTGTAGTACATGCAAGAAGTCGATGGATGCAGGTGGCTCAGGACCGTGCTTTATGGCATTACTTGGGGGAGGCCTATATTAAACATTGAACTTATGAAAGGCTGTAATGATGATGATGATGATATTCCGTAGTGGAGTGGCGATACACAGCTGCCCTGGGACACCCTAGTGAGGATGGGTCGTGTTGATGCTTCTTTAACACGTACACAGAATTATCGTCCCCTCAAAAATTACTTTACCCGTCGCACAATAACCGGCAGTTATTTGGTTCTATTGATTACCTTTAAAATTAACCCGTCATGCCACATCCTGTCGAACGCCTTTTTCATAATGATATCTTATATTTACGCCAACACTACATATTGAAATAATACTAGTTTACTTAGTTTTTATCGCGTATATTTAACTATAAATACCCGAAGTTTCGAGCGCTTTACAGCACCCATGGTCATGGGGAGAACTGAGATGTTCAACGTCCAAATGTCGTAGTTAACAGCGGTTACCATAGATAAAAATTTAACTTTTTTCCGATCTACATAGTATGAACTTATGGTATCTTGAAGTCTTGCAGTTGTATGCTTGGGTTGGGATTTAATTTTATTTATTATAGGATCCCAAGCAGTTGGTAGCACCCAGCCATCTTCTCTATTGAAATTAGGATGTTTTTTGATTTTAATAGCCTCGCAAATCATCCTTGGAAGGAATCGGTGTTCTTTAGCGAGGATTTGTGGTCTATCAAATCTGATGTAGTGACCGGTGGCGATCCTGTACGTGTTCACAGACTGCAGACTTCCCGGAGCGTCGATTCTTCAGTTCAGCTATATGTTCCTTAACGCGGGTTTTGATTGATCTTTTAGTTTGTCCTATGTAGGAGAGACCACACTCACAATCAAGCTTGTACACTCCTGCATCTTGCAGAGGGACGTTACACTTGACTGTAAAAACTGACCAATCTTCTTCGGCGGCTTGTAAAGTATGTTTTGATGGAAGCGCGCTTCAAGATGTAGCCAATCTTGTCAGTGACTCCTCTAACATATGGCAGTACAGCAGGTACACGCTCGACTGTGGCCGGCTTCACTCGTTCACTGTGACGTAGGCGCGGGACCCGAAGCTTGTTGTCATGCAAAACTTGCTTGACATAGTGGAGCTCGGCAGCCAGGTTTTTACTGTCACAGATCCCTCGTGGTCTCTGAAACAAAGATTTACCCACGGTAGCTAACTGTGAAGGATGGTGGTGAGAATCACCGTTTAAATATCTATCTGTATGGGTCTTTTTTCTATGCACAGTATGGTTCAAGGTGTTATCAGAATTCCGAATTACTAACAAATCTAGAAAAGCTAAAGGATTGTTTGCCTCTAACTCCATTGTGAATTAAATTTTAGAATTTATAGAGTTGAGATGGTCTAAAAATTTACAGTTACTGTATCTAAAGGTAGAATTGTGAAAGTGTCGTCTACGTACCGCTTGTAGAATCTTGGATTTATGGGAGAAGTAAGCAAGGCTTTCTCCTCAAAGTCTTCCATGAATATGTCGGCGACAATGGGAGATATAGGTGAGCCCATAGCCACACCATCTACTTGCTTGCAGTACTCCTCCTTCCACAATAAGTAGCCAGATGTAAGGCAGTGTCTGAGCAATAGTCTGAATATTCTACGGGCATTTTGTTTTCAAACTAAAAGATCAATTAAAACCCGCGTTAAAGAACATATAGCTGATGTGAAGAAGCGACGCTCCGGAAAGTATGCAGTCTGTAAACACGTACAGGATCGCCCCCGTCACTACATCAGATTTGATAGACCACAAATCCTCGCTAAAGAACACCGATTCCTTCCAAGGATGATTCGCGAGGTTATTGAAATCAAAAAACATCCTAATTTCAATAGAGAAGATGGCGCGGTGCTACCATCTGCTTGGGATCCTATAATAAATAAAATTAAATCTCAACCCAAGCATACAACTGCAAGACTTCAAGATACCATAAGTTCATACTGTGTAGATCGGAACTAAAGTTAAATTTTTATCTATTTGGACGTTGAACATCTCAGTCCTCCCCGTGACCATGGGTGCTGTAAAGCGCTCGAAACGTCGGGCTCGGGTATTTATAGTTAAATATACGCGATAAAATCCATAAAAACTAGTATTATTTCAACGCCTTTTTCATATCAAGGTCAACGCTATGCGTCCTCTGTTATAGCCGCAATGTAATGCAACACACGGATCAGCTGTGTCGTTGTAGAGTGGCCGCTGTGAAATCCATGTTGCCCTTAACTCTATGTATGTGTAGGCAGATCCTTCATAGCAGCAGCCTTTCGAATAATTTTGCTACGTGCAACAGCAATGTGATGGGGCAATAAATCGCAGCGTAGCGGCTGTCCTTTCCTGGTTTTGTCAACACGGTTAAACTTCCGAGTTTCCATTCAATGGGAAAGTGACCGGTGAGTAATTTTAGAGCTGCCCTAGGCTAACTACGGGCTTTCTGGGTAACTGTCTTAAGGCTGCGTTCGTGATCCGTTCGTATCCCGGTGCTTTCTTGACCTGGAAGCACGCTATCACCCTTCCTGTTTCTGAGGGGAAATATGAAGGCACCTAAGTCCAGCGCGGGTAGGAGCTGCGACAGGAATTCCCTTACTTGATCTTCAATTAATTGTTCACGTGATTTGAAGTTGGATGCTGCCATGTGGGTGTAGAACTGAACCAGGTGTTCTACCAGGATCTCTGCTCTACCACGCTAGCAGCTGCTGGTTGTAGACCTATTATTATGGGGAAGTGCTGTGTGTTTGTATCGTAGAGCTCCTCTATGTTCGTTGGACATTAGATACGGTAGCAGATTGCGATATCCAATACATCCCGGCTATATAGAGCGTTCGTGTGGATCTGCATGGGTTGTTCTGGTCCCAAAACGTCGTAATATGTCTGCATTTTCGCTTAGGACTCTACCAGCGGGGTTTATGACTCTTCTGTGATATCCCGGATGTCCGAGTGGCACAGGTCCTGGAGGTCTGTAGGGAGCGAACACCCTGATTTATCTCCCGGCATTCTTCTTTCTTCATTGATAGGTATGGCAATTTCTCTAACTCTTCTTGTGCTACACTTGTGAAGATACCACGTCGTTCCGGTACGCAAAGTAGTTGCGAATTTTAACTGCTCTGTCCTCAGTTTTGTAGAACAATGTGGATGTTATGTAATTAAACTAGACCACTAGATCTTGGCGACTTCATATTTAATGCCACCTGGGTTCAAGTAAATTATTCTTAATTCTTCTTTATTGCTTGTAATAGTCAGCCAGTAGATTCTTGAAGGCTCTCATTACAGCTGAAATTGGTTGTGCACCGTCCTCTATCTCTTACAGTTTTTGGCTGATGACTCTTATAGTCAGGTAGATTAGTGTCGTGATAGCGTCATCCGTTGTTCTTTACGCTGCTGCTCCACGTGCTTGGAATTGCGAAAGGTACTTTTCGACTGCTACTAGCTGTTGCTCGCTGTGTTGTTGTGTGTTGTTCGCTTACATTTGCGGTTGCGCTTCTTTCTCTTGCGCACTTACGCTGCTATTTCGCTTGGTTCGTTGGCAGCCGGGACTAATGTTGCTCCTGTTAGTGCTGTTGTCGCTGTTGGTAGATAGTTTGGTACTTGTTGACGCCCACCTTTAGTCACCGTGGCCCAGCCATCTTCTTCTTGGCACACTTGTATTAATCCGCGTGTTGGTTTCAGTAGTGCCGCAGGCAGCTGGAAACCCTGCTTTCTTCTTCTTTTTAAAGTGCCATTTTCTTTCGAAGTTCGGCGATCATTAAGGCAACTTGGATCGTCGAGTCTGAATAAGGAACGGGTGCTCTTTCCAAACCATTGGCACAGGTTTTTCAGCCAAGATGTTCTTCTTCGACCCACACTTCGATTTCCTTGGATCTTGCCCTGTATGACGAGTTGCAGCAGATCGTATTTGCGGTTTCTCATTATGTGGCCTGAACCTATTTTCTGAAAAGGAAGAGGTTATCGCCCTTGTGTGTTACTCCGTTGCGGAGATCACATACGTTGTTCCCGAACCCAACGTAGGCGTGATAGGAGGCCGGATCGAGAGAAGCCTCGATTCCTCCCTTCTGTTTCAGAGCCCGAAAGTTTACGCACCCTGGTTCCTTTTCAAGTGGTCCTTCGAAACAGGATCAAGGAACCAGCGGTGGACTGCCCGGTTCCTTTTCACACATTGAATTTCATCTATAAGGATCTGAAGTTCTTCCATTGTAGATGCAATAAGTACAGTGTCATCGGCATAACGGATATTGTTGATAATCTGACCATTCACTGTGATACCTACATCCACCCGATCCAAAGCTTCACGGAAAATTATCTCTGAGTAAATGTTGAAAAGAATACAGTCTGCCTACTCTCAGTAATACAAGGCATCTTAGTTCATTATCACAATTGGCGTATTTAGGAGAGTCATCCCAGCGCATCCGACACATTTCATCGGCCTAAAGCAGTTAGCCGATTAGTGGCTTATTATCTATGGCATTAAGCTGGTTCAGCTCTGAGTTGCCAGGTTTCTATTATGATACCTAGTATCTGTAGAGTAACTCGTTCACTGCGTGGAGTCAGTTTAGCGCTACCGTACTTAGGTGCGCTAGTCTAATATAGACACCCAGGGTTGTCCAGGAGGAATCGGCGAAAAATCCCAAAGTCTGATATTAAAAATACATAAAGAAAAAAATAAAGTTTAAAAGATTTTTTTATATTCCTTATTTTCACGCACAATCCCTAACGGGGTAGCCAGAGAGAACAGATCGCCAAGTGTCACGATCCTTACATACCTCTTTTGCTTCTTTCAGGTTCATTAACTTCTTCATACATGCACGTCAAGGTATCCGAGTACTCTTGACCTTCACCTCTTTGAGTAATTTGCTCACATGGTCTTCGAAAGTTAGTCTCGGTCTACCTCAAGACCTTTTAATATTTACTTTCGCGCTATATATTTTCTTCACCATTCGGTCTTCACTCATTCGCTCAACGTGACCAAACCATCGGAGTACGCCCCTATCAATTTTTGTGATAAGGTCATCTTTCAATTCTGCCATATTGCGAATCTCTTCGTTTCTCTTTCGGTCGGCTATGGTAACGCCGCACATTTTACGAAAATATCGCATCTCTACTGCATTCAACTTGCTTTTATGCTTCTTCTGGCATACCTAGGTTTCGCTGCCATATAACAAAGTCGGTACCAACACTGCGTTATGTATTGTAAGGCGTGCACTTTTCGCTACGCCTTGCCTTTTGACTAACGCATTCAGAGCACCATTGACTTTGTTCCCGACAGCGACACGCCTGTCCACATCTAAATCACATCTTCCATCCCGGCTGAAAGCACTCCCCAATTATACAATTTCATTTACCTGTTCTAGACATTCCTGATTTACCCATATTTCACATTTCGTTCTCTCTTCGTCCTTTTCAAATACTAGAACCTTAGTTTTATTAGCATTCAAATGGAGACCTTTAATTCCACATTCCTATTTCATACACATGACTAATGCCTGCAGTTCTGCTTCTGATGGTGCAAAAAGCAATGCATCACCAGCATACAGCAGACAATTTACTTTAATGTCACCCAATTTCACACCCAAACAGCTATTTTTCAGCTTCTGTAAACAGCTGTCGAGATACAGTATGAAAAGCCAGGAAGACCTGACACAACCCAGTTTTACGTACGCTTGGACGCAAAACAGATCATGCCCCACCCGCACACAGGCTTTACAGTCATAGTAAAGTGACTGCACAGTACTTAACAATCGACCATCCACACCATATTCCGGCAACAGTTCCCACATTTTCTTCCTTATAACCTTATCAAATGCTTTCTGCATATCCACAAAAGCACAGAAAATCATCTGGTTAATACTCAGAAGCTTTTCCGTGATCATACGGAGAGAAAACATTTGATCCGTGCATCCTCTTCCAGGTCTAAATCCGCATTGTGCCTCCCATAAGAATCTTTCCGATTTCTCTTGCATCCTACGTGTCAAAACCTTCGAGTAAACTTTACTTGCTAAATTGGTCAAGCTGATCACTCGATAGCACCCGCAGTCAAAATGTGAACCTTTACCTTTATATAAAGGCACAATGACCGCGGATGGCCAATCATCCGGGACACCTCTCATCCGCTAGCACAAATTGCACAGCAGATGAAAGCTGTCCCAGACGCGAGGCCCACCGTACTTGACCATTTCAGCAGTAACTCTGTCTAATCCCTCAGCCTTACCACATTTCAAACTTTGAATCGCACGTTCAATCTCTTTCATGCTGATGACCTCAGTGTCATCGAGGTCCGTGTCTGTCGTGCCAGTCACGGCGTCACCCCCGGACCCTTCACTAAGATCATGATACGCATACATTTCTCTATAAAATTCGTTCCATCGCTGCATGACGTCCGATTTTTCTGAGAGGACGTCATTGGTTTTCGAAAGCACTTTATTACTTCTTAAGGCTGTCGCACCACTCCGGGACCTTCCAACCTCTATTCAGAAGAGTTTGGAGTTTTCCTTAAAGTTGTGCGACAACCTTTCGTCCGCTTCTATTCTACACATTTCACGTACTTCCTCAATCAATGTTTTCGCATGAACTTTCTGCAGCTTATATCTTTCTTTTTATTATTATACATTTTTTTTTATATTCCTGGATGAAATACGTATAAAAAAGGTCCTTATATGACTTTTTACGATATATTTAGTTCATATTTTCAGACACGAATTTTTTACTGTTTAAAAAGTTCCAAATTCGAATGCTTTCGACATAAAAAATTCAGTTTATAAGATATTTTTTATATTCCTTGATAAAATACAAATTGAAAGGGTTCTAAGACTTTTTACGATAAAATGAATATTTTAGGAGTTACGGATTTTTAGTGATTTGAAAAATCAGCGTTCAGCGTTTTAATCCATTGTGTTTAATCCAGTAAGCGCTTCGTAATTATAGGTGTATATCTCGACTTCGCCATATCCTCTTGCATCAGCCCTTCATCTAATCATTCTTCCTGGTTTTGGAGTTGGCGACTATCTTTTTGGTGACACCGGTTTGTTAGCTATAGTTGCATAGCTAGTGGATGGTCTGGGTTGAAGTTCAATGTTAACTGGTTGGTTAGATCTTTTTGTATATATATATATATATATATATATATATATATATATATATATATATATATATGTGTGTGTGTGTGTGTGTGTATGTGTATATGAATATCTACATCTATTCTCGGTCAAGAATCAAAGTACAGATGCGTTGTCATCCCTGAGGACTGAGATGAAATTACTTGTTTTGTAATATCGTGTGCCTTCCCCAGTCAAGACGGCTCATTTGCGCTACAATCATAGTAGCTAGATAGCAAGTAGGCTAGATCAAGTAAATTTGAGCAGGAAATGTTTTAAAATTCTTCTTTTTCCTACCACATAAAACTTCGGCCTTAATATGATTCAATCGTTAGAATTACAATCGCACACATAAACCATAATATATATTGCACATTTTCAGACCAACTCTCGTAATTTAATTAACTTTTCTTCACACTTAGTGCGTATTCGCCTCAAGGAACGCGGAACAGTGACGTTTAAGTACGATTATTCAAGCTGTCGCCCCTTGTCAAACGTTGTGAAGTCGCTCTTTCGGCACTCGGAACGAAACTAATACTGTTAAACACTCATGCCTCTTCAATGACATGTGATGTTATTGCTCGTCGGTTTAGAATCCTTTTTTTTTCTCTCAGTTCTAAACAAACGTTTGCGTCAGTTGTGAAGTTGATTGTTCTTATCAAATTATTATCAGCCTGTGAAATATTGCGCCCTCCTTTCTGCCAAGGAGGGTCGCGTTCGTATACGGCTTAGAGATCTCTAGTTAGACCGTTAAGCCAGTCCCTAAAAGGTGGGGTTTAGTGGGTAAAAGTCTCCACATAACCACGCAGCCGACTGCGTGGTATGCTATGAGCATTCCCCACCTCCCTCCCCCGCTTTCCGGAGGGTTGCCCATATGTCTTTCGGGCGCAAAAAAAAGCCTGTGAAAGATCTGCAAAGAATTGAAAAACCTCTGGCAGTTGTCAACAATACTTTTGCACATTAAAGTATATAAATCGATGTGTAATTGCGGCGTTCGAATATATCATCTCGTGGATGTCATAAGAGGCGGACAGGGAGAAACTAAATAGGAGATGGGCAGCATCTTCCTGATGATAGTCACAAATAATAAAGACCTGCATTACAAGCGTGTGGGAGGCTAATGTTCAGCGGTGGACTTTTGATAGGCTTAATTTTCAGGATTTGAGCAATTTGATAGGTTATGAATGAATAATGAGAGGGAGCAAATGGGCATGCGACTCACCTAATGGTAAGTGACTACCGCCGCCCATGAACAACTGCAACACCAAGGGAATTCCAGGTGCGTTGCCAGCCTTTTAAAAAGAGTAGGCTCTTCTCTTGAAAGTCCCTAAGTTGCATCGGTCCGGGAGAATTGCTGGTGATAGTCGATTCCACAAAGAATTTGTGCGAGGAAGAAAACTTCATATAAATCGCACGGTAGTGGACCGCCAATCATCCAGGTGGTAAAGATGGTATCTCGAGTTCTGTCGCGATGTGGTGAAATTGAGCGGCTGGAATTAATCCAAACAATTCCTATGAGCACTCCTCGCGGTAAATACGATAGAGTACACAAAAAGATGCAATATCTTTTCGCAGCGCCAATGAGTTATGCTGATTAGAGAATGCTCGCCAACGATTCGAACCGCTCTGCTCTGGATGCAGTCAAATGGAAGGAGCTGACACTGGGGTGCCCCGGCCTAGAGATAGGAACAGTCTTTCATGTAAGGTTGAACCTACGTTTTGTAAAGTTACAGGTGGTGTGCCGGCATGAAATACTGTATCTTAATAATGTAACTTATCAGTTCTTTATGCATATTATATATAAGTAATTACTTATTCTTTTTTTCTTGGTGAATTGCTTACACATACTCGCCTAGCGGGGGCTAAACGGGTTATGTTGGACTTGCACCAACTAAAATCCGTAGCACCACCAACGCCATATACCATGGTTTTTTAATTAATAATACTACTTTCAGGTGCAACACTAGGCAAAAATACTGTCACCACCGAAAGGACATACCAGAAAACACACAAAGGATTCACACCATTTTGTTAGTGAGATAAAAGATTTACATCTCGCTGACAATGAAACTAATCTAATTTCGAAGCCACAAGTGATATGTAACCTTCTCTTATATATTCGTTAATGACGCCGTCGTAAGCTTCCTTTAACTGGGGTGAAGCGAGCATCCTACGCTCCAAGCTGTAGAAACGTTTTTCCGCCATTTGACGCGAATCGCCGAGGGATAAAACATCTCCTTTAAAGGGTAGCGCTACACTATATCTACCGTCGCGATCACGAATGGTCGTGCGGACGTAAATTTCCCTTGGCATTTTAATAACGATACTTCTTTTACCTTATGAGATCACCACCGTAACAGCAACAATTTGACACTCTACGTAAGCGGCAACGTAGCGAGAAGTCTGGTACTGCGAACAGCAATGCTGTATAATTATGAGCTTAAATTAAAATAATCTCATTCGGGATGATCCGTTCATCCACACTGAAGAATTTACCTCAGGTTGGATACTTGGAAACGCGTGTTCATCTATCCACCCCAGACGGGGAGACCACTCGAAATTTGTATGTATTACATTTCTTACGATTTTCTCCCTTAGGCTGTGTACAGTTATTTATAGAAACATGATAAAAACTGGTTTAAAATACCTAGTAGACATTACCTATAGAAATGTGTACATACTTTTTGTTTGAACGGTCAACGCTGAAATAAAAGAAGTACCTCACAGGATTACTGATTCAGTGGAATATTGTCGTAAAATAATTTAAAATGAAGTTAAAGACAAACTTCCAATTGTAACTTTTTTGGAGTGCTTGCAAAAAACTCCCAGTTCTTTGCTAATATATCTGTGGTAGCAAAAAAAAATAAAAAAAACAACGCAAATGTATATTAAGGGTGACTAAATAAACCAGGATATTAAATTACTTCTACTCAAGAACAAAATTGAGTAGTGTTGGAAATTGGACATGTTGCAGATTTTGCAAATCACGTAATAACATTATTTAAAACGAAGACGTTTAATTTGATTTAAATGCAATACGTAATGCGTGGAATTTAAAATTTAAAAGACCGTAACGGTATCGGTAACGGTAATCCGTAATAAGTTTTTTGACAAGCTTGGAGTTATTAAAAATTAGTTAATAATTAAAGTGTATGTGTTGAACTGTACTTGGGGTAAAAAGTCGGAAAAACAAAAGTGAATTCCGATTATCCAGTCCGTCTGGAGTGGATAGATGAACACGTGTTTCCAAGTATCCATAGGGGCGGATTTTTTAGGATGTATAAGCGGAATAACCGTCTCTTTCTTTGGCGAAATATCTGGTAGAGGTCGCTGTTTAGAGACAACGCCACCCATTTATTTGTAGATAAATTGAGTACATAGTTTATTATCAGTGTTTCTGTATTTTATGTGTGCTATAAATAATAAGAATAAACACATTACATTAATATCTCTGTGCTACAGTAAGCCACCAGATGGCTATTAGCTTTTTTGTCAGTCTTTTTTTGTTTTCGTTTTTTTGTGGTCAATCCGGACATGCACGCGCAGTTCTGTTTAAGGCTCCGACTGAATGCAACAAATTGTTCCAGTGTGAAAAAAAAACCAACGTCTTGCCGCTCTTTGTAATATTAGATTATTTAAAAGAAAAAGTTAGGTATAAACGGACTCTAAGTTCCTTCAAGTTTATTCCTTCACCGCTATATAATCGTAAGAAGGCTTTCTTAATTCTCTCTGAAATGCTTAATCAGGACTCATGGCAACATACGAAGGTAAACATCCTTCGATCAATTATATATCAAGTATATAATTGATCAAAGTAAATTTGGTCTATAGAAGTGTGCGTGCGCTACAATGTAAACCTTTCAGGGTATACTCATGCGTCTAATTTGAGGTTACATTTCTACGTACACAATGATAAAAAGAAAAGGCAGTTTATGCTTTTACAATATTTTAATACTTGGGTATACTCTTCTTATCTGCTTGACTTCTTGTGATCTAAAGCGTCTGACGACCACATTCTGTAACAAAATACGTATTTAAAAATTCATTAGTACAGACTTATTCCCTCCATCCATCCTCCTCTCTCTAATCATACAAGATTAAGATCCATAGATTGCCTGATAGATTTTGCCATAGTTGCCAAGGTTGGCAGGTATATTTTTATTTTATATGATGGGGTGACAAACGAGCACACAGTCCACCTGATGGTAAGTGGTTGCTGTGACCAATACACATCTTCATCTACCCTCTATTACCAATCAAAATGCAGATGCGTTGTCACCCGTGAGGACTAAGATGGATTGTCTCGTTACCAGTAAAAAGGATCTCCCATTCTCTAAACTCACCATACGAAACACAGCAGCATTAAGCTACTATTTTACGCTGAAATACTGTGAGAGCGTGGTCCTTCCCCGGTCGAGTCAAACCATTCGTGCTACAACTATACTACAAATATAACTGCAGCATGCTGCAACGTGGCTCTACCACGTAAAAGCTGGGTTGGCAAGCGTGGTTTTTTACAATGTTAAGTTGTTATCTATCCGGCCGTCCGGTCGCTCAGCGAGTTATGGAGAGGGCTATGCTCGGAGTTTCTCTGCGTGATAGACTCAGAAATGAGGATATCCGCAGTAAAATCAGAGTGACCAACATAGCCCAACAGATTAGTAAGCTGAAGTGGCAATGGGCCGACTATATAGCTCGAGGAACGATAACCGATGGGGAAGAAAGGTTCTCGAGTGGCAGCCTCGTATCGGTAGGCGTAGTGTAGGCCGACCCCCCACTAGATGGAGTGACGACCTGGTAGTCTTACCTGCATGTCTATGCAGGAAGTCGATGGATGCAGGTGGCTCAGGACCGTGCTTTGTGGCGTTACTTGGGGGAGGCCTATGTTCAGCAGTGGACTTGTGAAGGACTGTAATGATGATGATGATAATGAAGTTGTTATCCTGAAGACGCAGCTTGCCATTTCTTGCTTCACTTTCCCTCTGTCACCTCTTACGACACCCACGGGATAATACTCGTATTATAGTGGTTTGTAGATATTCATACACTGTCGTTAACTACTTGTTCCGTGTAGGATTTGAACCTGCGGCTTCGATGCGCCGCGTGCTTAGCCAATGTACTACTGACCCGTCATAATTCCATCCTTAAAATCTCAGTATCTGTAACCTGAAGAACAATTTGGTACGTTTTTATCCCCAAGTCTGTATTTTATGTTAACACGTAGATGGACCTATTCACTGGGATCCCTTGACAGCTTGACCTATTACTACAAATAGCTTCGTTCGTTTAATAGTAGGTACCAAACCACGCGGCATATTCAATGTACCTGCATTTTCAATTAGTTTTTCAAATGGATAAAGTTTTGTTTGAGTCAACTTTAGGGTTCATCCTATATCCGTCATCAGCCTTTACAAATCGAAATTAATCCAAAAAAGTCAAAAAATAGTCTAGTCTAGTCAAAAAAAGTCTTGGAAAAATTGTCCATACTAACAATAACTAGGCAAGTAGCCCTGGTAGCTCAGGGGTTAAGCGTTCATCGTTAATATTACAGTACGCCCAGCAAACGAATTCGATTCCCGCCAACAACAGCTTTGTTAATTGTAATTTAAAAGTGGGGTGTTAACATCTGTCTGACACTAAAGGAAAATATCGTGAGTAAATCGGCAAAAAATATTTCAATGACATGAAAAATCAGCCAACACGCGCAAGTAAGTCGCGGCTTATTAATTGCTCCATTAACTTTTTAGAAATCAGAATATTCAAGATAAAACGGTCTTTCTACTTTTTAATAGGCGGGCAACGTACATGGGATTCCCCTGGGTTTGCAGTCGTCGATGGCCGGCGATCGAAACTTACCCATCAAGGGAGCCGCACGCTCATTTGCCCCCTCTTTAATAAATAAAGAAAATCTATCCCCAGTAGTCGGACATATATAGGTAAACTTTAACTATACATAAGCAAGGCAGACGCTACTATGTTCGCAGTATCAATGATGCTCTCCGTCACCAGTCTATGAAAATTGGTTTAACTTTGTTAGATTAACTTTCCGCCATCGGTCGATCGTTAGAGCCTCATCTCTCAATTTCTTTTAAACTGCCTTAACGTCAACTAATGCAGCAAAAATCACTGTAAGACACTCGAAATTTTAGTTTTTAGTTATGTATTGTATGTACGAACTAACACTGTATATTATTATGTTTTATATCCAAATTAAAACACTACAACAATAACTTATAATTAGGATATAAAGAAAAAAACATTTAAAGGCATCAATAATAGGAAAATAAATTCTATGAATAAGTAGAATTAGGCCGTTATGCGAAAAGAATACATTAAATATAAATAAATTAAACAGTGCCTACATGTGTCAATCCAATTAAAAAAATATATAAGAAATAGAAACTTTTTCATTCAATATACATTATAAATAATACTTGTTAAATAGTCAGCCTTATGTTTTAATTTACCACTGTTTCAAAAAATATCTACATCCTGGGAAGTACCAGCAAGAAATCCAGAGGGACATGTTTTTTTGAAAAAAGAACAGCTTATAATCATATCTTTAGTTATATAACTAACTACACTAAACAAATTAGAAATATTTAGCTTGGTAGCGATCAACTCATTCCCAGGAGTTATTATAATCCATAAATTCCTTAATGTTATAATAACTCTATTTAATTCATAAATCCTTTATAATGTTGATATGTAGCGTCTTCCAAGATCACGAGAGGGTTATTTGGTATTGCAAGTACGTGTAACAATTCAAAGCAAAATAATTATAGAAATAGCCGACCTCCGGCCATACAAAGGCTGTGGTGCGTCGCTCAAACAATGCTAACTTACATTTAGCTGTCAGTCAAAAACAATTTGGAATTTTGTTCGCACCGAGGGTCGGTATGAAGCATGGGAAGTTCGCAGAGATGATATTTCATACTGAAAATGATATTAATTTTTTTATATGTATTCAGGGAAAGATAAAGAAATATATCATATTATTTTTATAGATATAGTTGTTGGTGCGTCTGTTAGTGATCGGTAACTTCTGTAACACTTGTCCGATTGAGGTCATATTCACTCAATACATTAGTTTTGTCAAGACGATGGTTCACAGCGACGAAACTATATTATATCTGGGTTTAGTGCGAAATGAGACAATCATGAAATCAGGAACCAATAGGTGGCGCTGTTACTTACTTACTTATCTTCACGCACAATCCCTAACGGGGTAGCCAGAGAGAACAGATCGCCAAGTGTCACGATCCTTACATACCTCTTTCGCTTCTTTCAGGTTCATTAACTTCTTCATACATGCACGTCTAGGTATCCGAGTACTCTTGACCCTCCCCTCTTCGAGCAATTTGCTCACATGGTCTTCGAAAGTTAGTCTCGGTCTACTTCGACACCTTTTAATATTTACTTTCGCTCTATATATTTTCTGCACCATTCGGTCTTCACTCATTCGCTCCACGTGCCCAAACCATTGGAGTACGCCCCTATCAATTTTTGTGATAAGGTCATCTTTCAATCCTGCCATATTGCGAATCTCTTCGTTTCGCTTTCGGTCGGCTATGGTAACGCCACACATTTTACGAAGAGATCGCATCTCCACTGCATTCAACTTGCTTTTATGCTTCTTCTGGCATACCCAGGTTTCGCTGCCATATAACAAAGTGGGTACCAACACTGCGTTGCAAGGCGTGCACTCTTCACCATGCCTTGCCTTTTGACTAATGCATTCAGGGCACCATTGACTTTGTTTCCGGCAGCGACACGCCTATCCACATCTAAATCACATCTTCCATCCCGGCTGAAAGCACTCCCCAAGTATACAATTTCATTTACCTGTTCTAGACATGTCTATAACAGGTCTAGAACAGGTGGCGCTGTGGTTAATTAATTCATAAATTTTATATTTACACTCTGAAAATACCGGAGGGAATTCGTACTAGTGGTAAAACAAGCGGTTCCTATGGGAAAGGGCAGAACAGAGTCTGTCAGCCATATTTAACCTATAAATATAAAATTTAAGTGAATGTTTTTCCGCTATTTTGTAAGAGAAACTCGTTATAAGAAAAATTGTTACTTTGTTTATTTATTTATCATTTATTTATTTCACAATTTATGTACACACAAGTAAGGGAGAGGACACATCATGATAAAAAGTTTGTACAAAGGTTCTTCTTATCTCACAATAAAATTTCTTCCAGTAGGCCAGTTTCAAACACATATGATTACTAAATGATTGCACTTTGTTATTATACAACACATATGGGGATAAAATAAATATAAACGTCAGCACAACTACTTGTACTATATATACAAATACATACTTACTACTATATATACAAATACATGAATATATTCATATTTAAACAAACATTAATACATACATAAATACTTAATATAATATAAAGTCATAATTAAATATATAAACATATATACACACACATACATACATATATGTACATGCATATATTTGTAACAGTATAGTAAATATCAGAGATTTGAGACATACATAGAAGACAGCGTTAAATAATGTTCTTTTACTCGTTTTTGAACAATGTCACTGTATTTGATTTCTCGAATGTGAGTAGGAAGCGAATTCCAGAGTCTTGTTGCTTGTACGAAGAATGAACGGGAATATGAATGAGTATTAAAGGATGGGAATTTTAAATGAGTTTTAAGGTGAGATCTACAAACTGTATCTGGGGATTTAAGAAAGGTAAATCAATTACGGAGGTATGTAGGGAAATTTGGGCTATGTAGGATGTTAAAAAGTAGGCGAAGGATACGAGTGTTCCTGCGAAATCGGATCGGGAGCCACTTGAGTTGCTATATATATATCTATATTTAGGGACGTGGTCAAAATTCTTGAGTCCAAAAATATACCGAATTATAAATTAGTTTGTTTCTTAATAAGTCTTTAAGTTTAAACGCACAGATTTTGTCATAATAATTCCTACGTAACGTACATAATATTATGCAAAGGTGGCACTAAATTTTAATAAATTTAGTGTCACTTTTGCTACAGAATCCATTTTGTGTTTACTAAAATATTTTCCACTAGCGTGTACCCGGAGTGTGCTACTACGTTAAAAAAAATTTTGTTTATTACTTGGAAGAAAACGAAGTTTTGTAAAAAAAAAATTACCTATTGCAATGTTTTAGTGGTGTAAAACCACTTTCGCATTATTTCCTTTCTAATAAAACCGGTTTGGGCCACATTGGTTGGATAGTTTCAATGTCTATAACGGACATGAGTAGAAGAATTTTTGTGTTTTATATAGATAGATAAGAAATTTTCTTTAACTTTCGTAATTCTTCCACTAGGAGAAGCGCATATGGTTGATTTCACTAACTTATGTAGGTCTTAAGTTATACCATCATGTAATACACAGTTAAAATGCATTTTAGAATAACAGAGTAGAATAGAAAGAAATAGAATAACAATAATATCAGCTCTATAGAAATGGAAGTAGGAAATTCGTGTTTCAGCATCGCGGCCCGCTTGCCGCGCCATCTATCATATCCTCCATCCACTCGCCGGGTTAAACACATAAGTGACATTGACGCTGATTCTACTACCAGCACAACTTGATCTCTCTCGAAAATCGCACCCCTTATAATAATAGACGTTACGTAGCTTTTCTAAATAAAACTGCAGATCAAATAAAATTGGGCTTTGAACGGACTTTTCTGGCGTTGCTTCGTACGTCACGTTGCGTTACGTCTAGGTAAATGAAGGTATAGTTTGATCTGAACTGTGACTGACACGTTGATGTTATTTCAATTTTTTTGGAAATAACAAAACTACTATGGAACATTTAATCTAATGATATTTGATACCTTTTACATATTTTTCCTTTCATATATTCGGCAATCAGTGTTCCAAATTCTCATCAACCATCATGTAAAATTTTACTTTTATCCTCTTGCTAATCAATGTAGAATATGTTTCATACTATTATGAAAAAAAAATCCATTAAACTGTGCTGGGAATAAATTTTATATCAGTATTTAAATTTTGATATTTAATAAATATTTTAAATTAGATAATGTGAAAAACTGAAAAACGTATTTACGATTTAGCGCCATGACATAGGTGTATATATACAATTGGTACACCCAATTACTTATTTATTATATTATACATCAGCTTATCTAGATCACACCTAGAACTACTAAAACGCTCTCATACCTACTTTCAGAACACGCCGTGTTTGCCTCAATAGTTATGAACTGAGAAGCTATTTCAATTAACTATTACACCGGATGAATCGCAGATGCGTTGCGGGCCTTTTATGAAGGATAAGTTTCTTCTTGTAGGTTTCTTGTAGTATCGGTCCGAGAAAACACAACAAAATACAAGGTGACAGTATATTCTAGTGTTGGTGTGTGACATATTTCGTGATAAATAGAATAAAGAAAGAAAAGAGATGCTCGTTGCAAGGTGAGTTAATCAGGCCGATCATAAAGAACTAAGTTCTCAACGTGTCAAGACATTTTTTAAGGTACAATATAGATAAGACATATATATATATATATATATATATATATATATATATATATATATATATATATATATATATATAAGATCATAGTTCTGCCCGCGATTTTATACGCGGTAATATTTATCATCTACGTACCTATCCCACTAATATATACAAAGGAAACTTTGTTGTGTATTATTAAGTATGATCAATTTCAACATCATCATCAGCCCGTAAAAGTCTACCGTAGACTTTGCCTCAATGACCCGTTTGGCCTCGATATCAGTACCAGATATCTCGCACAATTGACGCTATTGGCCATCGACCGTCTGGTTATACCGCCATCTGTTGGAAACCATAAGATCTTTTTAACTGTTCTTGTTCCAGAGTCGTCTCTTAAGAAACACACGGAATGAAATTGGATGATGGATTTTACTGTAAGATATTAAAGTTAAAAGTTAAAGTTACAGCCTATATACGTCCCACAGCTGAGCGCAGGCGTCCTCTCATTTCTGAGAGGGTTTTAGGACAATGAAGTGTCCGCCGCGCTGCCCCAATGGGTGTTGGCGAACTTCACATGTCTTCGAAATATATTTTTTATTTCTCAGACATGCAGGTTACCTCACAATGTTTTCCTTTATCGCCAAGCACGTAGTAAATCAGCACTTAAAATTGCAATTAACAATTTCATTGGTGCCGGCGGGGATCGAACCCGAGTTGGTTCCGTAATGTGTCTTTACACATTGAACTATATCACTAGCGTAAGTAATACCTCCATGTCTTTACAGCGAACGCTAACCATCTGCGCTGCCATGGCTCCCATATATAATAATGTCATATAAATAATGGTCTAATGGTTGTAGTAGTGCGACTGTTGATAATGAGGTCCTGGGTTCGAATCCCGGGTCGGGCCAAAAAATTTATTATTGAGTTTTTCCGTCAAGAAATTCTAGTAGCACGTAGTCAGGAAGTTGGCGGTATCTCACCCCCCGTGCCTCGGAAAGCACGTATAAAGCCGTTGGTCCTGCGCCTGACCTCTCTCCCCGTCGTGTCGATTTACCGTCCCATCGGATTACGAGAGGGAGGGAATAGAGAGTGCACCTGTGCTTGCACTACACTTGGCCACTATAATCCTGTCCTGCGCCGATGGCTAGCCTCCGTTGAGGCAGGCCGCCGTGACCGAAATTCGGTCTGGAGGACTTTATTGTTATTATTGTATACATTTAGTAAGATATAATAACTTCTTATTGATTAAAAATCGTCGTAAAATATCGTAAAAATCATTACATTAAATAAAAAAAATCATTTACATTTATAATTAAGGAACCACAAATACAGATGAAATAGATGTAATCGGCTAAATAGGGTAAACTGTTTTGCGTAATAAAATTGTTTTTTTTTAAATCTTTTTATTATGATTGTAATTAAAAGTAAAATACAAATGTTCCAATTTCATTCGCTGGTACAGCCTAAGAAGAACACCTGGTATGGTTAATTTCAGCTCGGTCAAAAACGTTAGTTACCTTTTAGTTAAAGAAAATAGTGGTCGCCCTTTGGCGGCTGTTACAAAATAAAACACTGTAATAGCAATAAAAAAATATTGAAGAGAATAAGTAAATTACGCACGAAGTAATTCAACACATAGTGTAGATTAAATTCGGAACCGTTCATATCGTTTTAATAAGTGAGGAATATAGCTTCCTGTTGTGTGCCCACAACCTCACCGATGTGTTATGTTATATATGTTATATGTAATGCTATATATGTTATATATGCTCAGAAGCAGGCTCGCATGGAGTGGTGCCGTGACATGATAACTAAATTAAAAGCAGGCTCTTTATCATTATTGACGATGTCATAGTCTAAACTTGATTTAGGCTGGTTTAAAGCTCTTGAGAACGTTAAAATCTACATCGGCAAAAAACTGATATTTTCAATGTCATGTTATATTTCCATTTAAAAATGTCAAATGTATTAATGACAAATGAAAGTGTATTAGTATATATGAATCTATTTTTCAGTAGGCCGTTTAATAGTCTGAAGAAGAAAATACATATTACGAGGACGTGCAGTGTGTCAACATACACTGGAGTTATGTAACAGACTAATTGTTTGTATATACACTAACTTTTAACTTTTATATATGCGTAATCACAATTAACTTACATCATTGCCTCATTTTATTTAGATATTAGATTTGAAATGTCGAATTAAATTGCGCCAGTAATTTTTTATTTATATTTTAATGAAAATACTAGCAATGCTATTAACATTACCAATAGTCCCTTTAATCATTTTTTTACTTCTGGTAAGCTTGAAATGCTTGTTTTGGGAGTAGCTTACGACAGTAAAACAACCACAGACAGGCGGATTCGAACCTACGATCTTTCGAGTTCGTGGTCCGCACTTTGCCTTCAGTCTTGTCACAAAGTTACAAAGAGACAAACATAGAAAGATGAAAAGGACAGAACTAAACTAAACTTTTATCTGTGATAACATTAATTTTGAACCAAAAATAAAATTTATGGGTTTGCTTAAAATAAGACTTTGGCTTTAAGCTTTAGTGGTAGGTATGTATTGTGTTTTATTTTTCCAAATTACAATAATTTTTGCGGTAACAGAAGCTGAATGCACTTTAAGCGTTTTATTCGCCCCACTTTTTTCTCTAATGATGCTAATACACCTAAAATTTAAATTTTAAAACAGTTTCTTTACATGCTTTTACATTTCGAAAATTTATAATACCGGCTTGGGCCCTAAATACAAATTTACGATAATAAGCCATCATACAGAAGCCTTGTGCAATTATGAACAAAAAAAAATCAAATGAGGCGATCAATTGAGTCATTATGTATTTCGCTAAGGCGCCAAATTGCCCTATTATAATCGATATTATTAAACATTATAATAATATGGTAAGCAAAATGTCCGACCTCTCGCAGACAGTTTACTTAATACATAAAATATAAACCGGCTAAAATATCCTGCTTACGCTGTTTGCAAATTCATTAAATTAAAAACCACTATATTATCGTTATAAAAATATGATGTGAAGTGCAGTCTTCAACCATACTTCATAGTGCTATGTTTTTTAACCTTTTTAGAATAGAAGAGAATAGAATAAGTTATTGATTGTGCTAGTTGTAGGTTTTAGAGATTTATCATTATATTAGTAATTAAGTCCTAGATTAAGTTACTTAACCTGTCTAGATTAAGGCTAACAATATTACTAAAATCATGACATTTAAAAGATTACGTCATTATTCATTAAAACAAATGAACAGCACGGACAATAAATTATAATGTCTTACAATGGAATATTTGTCAAAATACATGTTAGCTTATAACTATAACGTAGCGATGATATGCTCACAACAAAAATTAAGAAAATATCTCAAATTTCAATTAACTTGGAGTATACGTTTGTGGCTTAAATAATATTTCAATGAGTAAAAACATCTTTCAGCCAATAACTCTAATAACTTATTTCTAATTTTATTTTATTTCTAACCCTTTGAATGTGTCAGGTAAATGATTACATATTTTTTGTCCCATTGCATAAACTTTTTTAAGAAAACAGCTGTTTTAGATGTGTTATGTGCATTAATAGTCACTTTAATCGTTATGTTTACTTAGTAGGATTATATCGTAATAGAGAAAGTGTAATTAAAATTACAAAAAAAAACGTGTATTTAAAAGGAAACACTAAAGTAGGGCAAAACGACGCACAACGCACGTCACGTTATGGCAACAACAATGTTCATATAAAAACGTTAGGGATCAACAAAAGAGTCTGTTGAGCGCATTGTCCGTAGCCTGATCATTTATCACCTACGCTCTACTGCCGGCGCTCGAACGCAGCCCTGATCAATGTTGAAGCTGGGGTGATTTGGTTTTGAAAACCATTGAAAAATTTCTCATTTCGAACACGTAGTTGTGGTGTTGTACAAAACACTGGTATTTGTTTCAGTATTTCATATCATCCCGTGGATTATAGTTAGAGGCGAAACAGGGATATCAAATAGGCGATAAGCAAAAAACATTTTTTATAGGACAGGGTGACAAATGAACACACAGTGCACCTGATGGTAAGTGGTTGCTGTGACCCATAGACATCTACACCTACATGTATCCTCGATTACTAATCAAAATGCAGATGCGTTGTCATCCGTGAGCACTAAGATGGAATGCCTCATTTCCGGTAAAAAGAGTCTCCGGTTGTCTACACTCACCATACGAAACACAGCAACATTAAGCTACTATTTTACGCTGGTATTCCGCGAAAGCATGGTCCTTCCCCGGTTGAGCCGACACAATTGTGCTACAATTATACTACTATTAGAACTGCAGCTAGTATAAGATTTTCTGAGAAGAAACTGCGGTTGCAAATCCGTCTGCCAAGCGTGACAACTATGGGAAATGTTTATATATATATATATATATATATATATATATATATATATATATATATATATATATATATATATATATATTGCTTAGCTGCAGGCATATGTGCGTTTTCACTTTTTCGGGGCTAAATAAGACCACATTCAGTTTGGATATGCACAGATTTTTTTTCAGCCGTTAGGTACTAGAATCAGCACATCCTTGAGCTGTCTAATCCCAAGATAGTTGCAACAAATAGATATCCTTACCGTTTAAACTGTAAACAACTGTAGATATGTGAGTGCATGAGTGGGAGTGTGAGTGCACACAATCTACCGGATATGATAGGTGGATGTTGTGGTCCATAGACACCTACAGCTACATCTATCCTTGATAAAGAATCAGAATGCAGATGCGTTGTTACCAACGAGAATTAATATGGAACGTTTCTGCCAGTAAAAGTAGTATCTGGTTCTTGTCACTTGTTATAGAAGATAGTGAGCAGAATTATGCGATTATTTTACGTTGGTTTTCTGTTAAAGTGTGACCCTTTTCCGGTCGAACCAACTATCCGTGTTGCGACAATAGAGTAGATGCAACATGGCTCTACCAATAATCTCGATAATAAATTAAACAAAATAAATAACTGAGTGTAATGTAACTGATGAAAGTTATCATTAAATATACATGAAAAGAAATTACAGCCACATATCAAACAAACACTTTACAATGGGGAACAGTCTTATACGGTACTACTGCATCCATCATTTCTCATTATTAAACGTATTTAATGTAAGTCCGTAATGAAATTGCCGTAACTTAAAATAATTGCGTTCAAATTTATGAGCGTTGATAATGTCTTACTTTGATCGGCGTTATGATCAAAGGGCTCTGAGTATGAGCATCCGTTCTTCAAATTTACGTTGTATGATAACACAAAAATTACTCTTAAAATAAATAAGAAATAAATGAATTACTTTAAATTTACTATGATGTAGCAATATATGCCTTATAATGTGGTCCATCACACTAATTCCTCCAGAGGAATAAGTTTGCATATAGTGGCGGAGTAAGAGAAAACATCCCTCCATTTTGACCCGTGGAACTCGCAAGAGGCGACAGTGGGATATGTCAAAACGTCTCAAAGCATCCTATCTACATCATCATTACAGTCCTTCACAAGTCCACTGCTGAACAGAGGCCTGCCCCAAGGAATGACACAAAGCACGGTCCTGAGCCACCTGTATCCATCAACTTTCTGCATGTCTTATCAGGTCATCACTTCATCTAGTGGGGGGACGTCCTATACTTCGCCTGCCGGTACGATGCTGCCACTCGAGAAACTTTTTTCCCCATCGGTTATCGGTTCTCCGAGCTATATGGCCGGCTCATTGCCATTTTAGCTTACTAATCCGTTGGGGCTATGCTGGTTACTCTGGTTCGTTTATTAAGATTTACTTGACAGAAAATTTCATACTTAACTGCTTTTAGCCTTACCCGGAAATTGAACCTGGGATCAGTTGCTGTTACATTTACTAGACCAAAGAGCAATCGATAATTCCATTTACATCATCTCGCTTACACCAACGTCAAAGGTGCGAAACGTCTGATGCGTGTCCATTAACGCAAAGCCTCCCTAAAGCAGGAGAATCAATCGACACTAGCTTTTTTGCTAGTTGCACTAGTTTTTTTGCGCCCTCCTTTCTGCTGCGCCCTCCTTTCTGCTGCGCCCTCCTTTCTGCTGCGCCCTCCTTTCTGCCAAGGAGGGTCGCGTTCGTATACGGCTTAGAGATCTCTAGTCAGATCGTTAAGCCAATTCCTAAAAGGTTGGGTTTAGTGGGTAAAAGTCGCCACATAACCACGCAGCCGGCTGCGTGGTATGCTATGAGCATTCCCAACCTCCCTCCCCCGCTTTCCGGAGGGTTGCCCATATTTGCTTCGGGCGCAAAAAAAAAATCGACACTAGCTAAGCAGTCAGAGACGGAGGTTCGCACTTCCCACACTCAAACAACGGTTAAATAGCTCAAAAACCACACACATTGGACCTGAATGTTGGTAACAAGTGATAACTATCATTATCATCATCGCCACCACATATGCCTGAGCCCTGAGTCGGATTAAAGCTGTAAAGGCTAACAGCACTGTACTATGTTATATATCAGAATATTGATTTTTATATCGGGAGAGTTTCATGTCTTGCAGTGGTCTTTTCTGCATAGATAAAAGAGAAAAAGAAACAAATAATAACAAAATATCATTCATATGTTTATTTATAATAATTTATACATTACAATTTATATAATATGTATATGTTAAACTAAGGTAACAAACAAACAAATATGTTTTTATAAGTTACAAACTAACTTACACTCTACCTGGTAATAAGTGGCTACTGTTGTCCATGTACACCAAAACTTCAAACAAAGAAGGCTAGATACGATATTAGGTCGAAGATCTAAGATGAAACATTTTACTAGCTTTAATTATATTTTTTTTCTATATCCATTGGACCGGAATACAACAAGTACCGCCATCTGACGAAAGATATACACAAGAGAGTGCTGGTGGTGTAGTGGTACCTACTCATTCGGAATTCTAGATAAAAAAGGAATCGTACCACCTAGTAACTCTATGTTTATAAGTCATAACATTATCTATGTATTTCTATATTAATTCCAAAAATGCATGACACTTGACCACATCAAACAGGCAGATTGGAACCTATAAATACAGTCTGTTACCTACTCTAATGGTTCACTTGCTGTAACTTCAAATAACCATATTTCTTTTTAATTTTAATATGATATATAATTATGAACACAACATTAAGAAGAAAACATTTTAATTATATAATTACGGTATTTACAAGTCAGAGCACACCTCACTTTATTTCGTAAGCCAGGCAGCATTCAAACACGATCCAGTAAAGTCAAATACGTACTATAGTATTCAAATATCCATTAGAAGGTTTCTTTTGATCCGGCTTCAATGGAGGTTGCCTCGTTCGACGTTGGAATTAATTACACCTGCCATTCACTGGCTATTCAGCTTACCTCGAGCCAACTATGGACGCACCGACAAACTTGCGAGTTCCACATCATGTATTATCCTTGATCCTTTACGGAATATTATTCAAATCAAAGATTTTTAGATTATGTTTTTCCGAAGTTCAGGCCAAGTTGCATTGAATTTAAGAATAATTTTTGTTTTATTATATTCTTGATCCATAGATATTCTTTCAATCATGATAGATACCTAAATCTATACTATAACTTACACTAAATCATCGCTGTGGGGATTTCACGCGGCAGTTTGCGCACTCAAAATAAAATAATAATCTACTTATATTTTTTTATTACTTCGATAAGCGACATAATATTCGTACTGAAGTAATAATAATATCCTCCAGACCGAATTTCGGCCACGGCGGCCTGCCTCAGCGGAGGCTAGCCATCGGCGCAGGACAGGATTATAGTACCCAAGTGTATGCGCAAGCACAGGTGCACTCTCTAATACCTCACTCTCATAATCCGATGGGACGGTAAACCGACACGATCGGAGAGAGATGAGGCGCAGGACCAACGGATTTACGTGCTTTCCGAGGCACGGGGGTGAGACACTGCCAACTTCCTGACTCCGGGCAACTACTGAGAATTTCTTGACGGAAAAACTCAATAATTAGTTTTTATTTTTGGCCCGACCTGGGATTTGAACCCAGGACCTCATAATCAGTAGTCGTACTACTACAACCACGAGGCAATCAAAAAAAAAAAAGTAATAATAGGCAAAAAGGTAAATTAAACGAAGTATTAAGAGATCCGGAGAACCTTTTTTACTGGAAACGAGGCATTCTATCTTAGTCCTCAGGGGTGACAACGCATCTGCGTTTTGATTCTTAATCCAGGATAAATGTAGATGTCTATGGGCCACTGCATCCACTTACCATCAGCTGGACTGTGTGCTCGTTTGAAAATAACTATAACGTTGAAAATACTTAATAAATACCCTGTTCTGCATGCAGCATGAAACTGCAAAAATGACCGGTCTCAATGATAGCACTAGTTTTCATTCCGGTCCGTGCCTATATACTGTACTTTGTATTGCACATACTATGTACTCGTACGTTATATTGCAGGGCACAGATCACCTCCCATTTCTGAAAGGGTTATTGGGGCAAAAAAGGGTTTTGGGGCAAAAAAGGGTTATTGGGGCAAAAAAGGGTTTTGGGGCAAGAAAGGGTTTTGGGGCAAGAAAGTGTCTGCAGCCCTGTCACCAATGTACGTTTGCGGCCCTTACATGATTTCATATTTTTTTAATTTCTCAGATATGCAGATTTTCTTACGAGGTTTGCTTTTACCACTTTTTCAGACATACAGGTTACGAGGTTTTCTTTTACCGTCGCAATTACAGCTTTCTAGATTCGAACCTAGGTTGCCCGCGTACTGTGAAGCGACGAGCGGCTGGCTCTGAGCTACCACAAATTACAATATGCAATTACAATAACCGCATGACCTATGAATTGTTTGTAAGAGCTTTCTAAATCTTCCCATAGATGCCTCTTATGCTTTATAATATCTGTTGTATAATAATAGGGTATTTTACACCATGTAAAATAAAATCAAAAAATATATATTTATGATAGATTTCGTAAAAAGTAAACGAGAAATATTGATTTCTGTATATAAAATTGCATTAGAAATTTTAAATTTCCATATTAAGAACATTTTTTTCGTCTGTTCCTCAAATCTGCAAAACGCTGTCGGCCATATTAGAACATGTCGTGACGTCATTGATCCAGCCTAAGGATATTAGTGTTCTGTGTCACTGATCAGGAGAACTAGCTAACGTGCTGTGTTATTTCGAAATTTTAAGTTATAATTACGATTATTGAGTTTTATTCCGAATTTTATTGAAAAGGCATCATGGAAGACAAATTCGTTAAAACAGAAAGTACTAATCTACCAAGGATAAATGAATTGATGGTGGCAATTTTTTTTTTGCATGCAATCCCAAATTTTGTTCTGCCGAGTTAAGGAATGTTAAAACATCAGTGTAAGTACCTATTTATTACCAAATTTTTATATACACAAAAACACAATACAAGGTCAGAGTGTATTTTGATAAAACATTGTTTAGTAGCTACCATAGTTTAGTTTATCTATAATTACAATCATTAGCAATCATTAGTTATAATATCTAAGTTAACGTAATATATTACAAAATTTGACTTGCGATACGATGTTTTGTCTTGCATTAAACTATAGTTAAATATAAATCATACGTACATGTAAATTATCTTTACAATAGTATAGTTTAGGTTTTGCAGACAATGCCTTCGGGTCCCTTCTTGCCAGTTTTAACCAAGTATTTCTCATATTTAAATCGGTTGGCACTTTAATCCATAACTTTCCCGGCGTATACGAGTATAAGATGCTCCTATTTTTACAACACAATAATGATATAGATGATAACTTATTATTAAACATTAAAAAGTATATCATTCCTTTTGCAAAATCGGCAGAATCGACAACTGTGACTTCACTAGTAGAACAACATGGCGGCTAGCGTTTTCATTATGCGTTGGCATTATTCGGTTTTAAAAAAATTAAATAAAAATTATAGTGATCATTATCACTCTAGGATTCATTTAAAACAAATTTTGAAAATGGGTAAAATACCCTATTGTATTGTTATTAATAGGCTTTTCAAGGATTTTTATATATACGAGTATATATATACAAATTTCATCATAGAGATCAATTGCATATGGTATTAATGTCACATTCTGCTTTCTTATTCATAAAAATATTATTTGTTATAATAATAAAATAACTAAATAATATAATATTAAAATATCAGTAACGAGGATATCCGCAGAAGAACAAGAAAAAATGATATTCGGCCGGATCAGTAGGTTGAAGTGCCACTTATTTATTTTAAACTAGTTGTTCTTCGCGACTTCGCCCGCGTGGAATTTATTACGATTGGATTTCATGGGTTTTAACTTTTCGCGCGGAACCCTAATTATTTTATTAAAATAAAAGTAGGCTTAATTACTCCTTATAACATAAGCTATGGTAGTGAATGTCGCGTCAAAATTGGTTCAACCATATCGGAGATTAGCCAGAACTAACTGACCGACATATAGACAAAACTTTTAATAATTGTTTTTTTTTTGTTATAGTACCACATATATTCCGTTTGTCTACTCATGCGGCATATACTTTCATATGCATTTAGTAAAAACCAGTTATTTTGAAATTACAAACAAAAACTTCACTTTTATATATTTGTATAAATTTCCGGCGTCATGTCACACAAAGAAGGTACGTTAAATTATGTGTTCGCGCCTTCAATCACGTTAAAAATATTAAATAAAAACCAGATATTCTGATTTAAGTTTTAAATGATTGTGTTGTAACACTTAAAATATTAATTTGTATTTAAAATGTAAATGTAGTGAAAGAGGTCGCGTAACGACGACGTAAAATATTCAGACCAGCTACTGGCAGCAGTGCGAAAAGTCTGGTACTGTGACCCAGGCGGATTGACGGTCACCACACGTGACTATTCAAGTTAATCATCCATTAAAGACTCGTGTTTAGCAGTGGACTTTAAAGTAACAAATTATACAACAGTAGTAATAAATGAAGTTTGAAATATGTAATCATAATAGAGGGAATATAATCAAAGCAAAACAAAGCATATTCGAGTATTATGAAAATATCGCATTTATCAAAAATTTTCCAATATACCTTAAATCTAAATATTTTTCACAACTCTACAATATTCAGCATAAACCCTTCCATAACATGTGAAGGTTGGCAGCCTGGATTTATAGGCAACTATTTTTCGTACAAATTTGGATTTGGACTATTAGTTATAATTATTTCTTAACTTAAAACAATTTTCTTACTTACGTGTTTGTTTCGTTATCGAACAACACTAATCATAAATTTAAAAACAAGCAAAATATGAACTATACACCATCAGCCATTTTGTTAAAATGTCGACAGCGCATGCGTCCCACCCTTGAATAAGGGGATGAAGAGGTTGTTGTCTTTTTTTGGTTAGGGTCTATATAAATAACGCTATCTCTTTCGTTGCTCTTCTATTGTTATTTTGCGTTGAAAGCATAAAGAGCCTCTGTGGCCTCTAAGGGTGGCATAAGGTCTGAAGTTAGCAGTGATTTTAATAACAAGTCATGTGTGAACTTAACCCAAAATAATTTTATATTATTTTAAATTATTTTTTAAGATAGGTTTCGCATGCACTTTTAGACACCACAGCTTAAAAAAATTTCTCACTTCGTATTACAGAATCCATTCTTAAAAGTTGTAGTAAAACCACACTTCTAAAGCTGCAGCACGCATGCGTTACGTCGGCTCGACCGAGAAAAGTGCACGCTATGACCATAAAACCAAAATCCCTATTTACTGGTAACGAGGTGTTCATCTTAGGCCTAAGAAGTGGCAATGAATCTGCATTTTAATAGATAATAGATGTAGATATCTATAGATCGCTGTATCCACGTACCAGTGGTTAGTGAGCTTGTTTGTCATCATTTCTTATATTAAAAGGCTGTCTGAAAAACCTATGATAAGGATACACACAAATAGCGTTCTATACATTAAATAACAACATAATTAATCAATTAATAACAGCATCCCGCAGGCTCCGGGGAAGCACCAACAGCATCCTGAGAGTTAAGGTGGAGAAACTAGACTGCCCGTTCCTGCAGCACTGGACACGTATACACTGCTGCGGATCTGGTGCAGTGGGAAGTGGGCAGAGGTATGTGAATTAATTTAGTTATAATTATTTAATATGAATACTAACATATTTTAGTTTATAAATGACTTACTAACTTATATGGATCATGATCCGAAATAAATTATTATTAAAATTTAATTTAAATATTTTGAATTATATGTCAAAGGTTTTCCAAGTGCTAACCTGACTTGACTTTGGACACCAACACAGGGCTAAAAGCTGGACCACAATTTATTACGACCATAGAACCATATATTAGATTTTGTGAATTTTCCTTTTTGCCACTATATCTCGACATAACATATCGTGAATATGAGCTATTTTAGTCGATAAATATGGAATTTGACTAGATAGTTATGACAAAACAAAATATAATATGTTAATATGACCAAAATTGGGTTAGTCATTTAAAAGTTACAAGGCAATAAAGACTAATATTAAAAGGCATCGGCTTATTGATAACACGATATCAAATTCCAAACGTCAAAACGAAGCCAACCGCGACTCTCACCTTTTACAAAGTCTCACTGCCGGATAACACACATTTTAGCATAAATATATAAAAATAGTTTTAGCATAAAAGCTGCTGGCCTGCATTTAGCATCGTCAAATCATCATTTATTTCACACAAATTTAAAACTAATACCTTCACAGCTCCTGGCCTAATATTATAATTATCAAATATAACAGAAGTAATCAAAAGACCTGAGCCTGTTGGTATAATTGTGATTCATTAAATTGCGTGTTTTGCATAAACACAGTATCTGATTGAGATTCGAACCCAGAACTTGTGATACATTAACTAAACACTCGTCGTCAAAGTTCATAACAAGTATAGAATGATTTCAGAAGAAATGCTGTCGCACTTTAAAATTTCACTGTTTATATTGTCAAAATACTAACACCAGTAGTGGGTCTATGTTTAAAAATCAGGTAGTTCAACAGGATTACGAAGCAAAATCCCCGACGCCTTCAAACAAATCCAATCATCCAGTCAAAATATGTCAAAACCGTCGAAAATATTTGCACGTTTAAATAGTCCCTAGAGAGCAATGAACTTGCAGTATTTAACGGAGGATCTTTAAAACTAACCGACTCGAAAAGGGTTGGGAACATATTTAAAAATCTTGAACAATAACAGCTTTGTATAAAACTAAAGTGTTTATAGGGATTATTTTTAAACCCCCGCTCCTTGATCTTTTTGTTTTAACAAATAAAATTTAAGATTCGAAATAGCTTATGAAAACAAACTGACAGACTATGCAAAAGTACGTACTATGCAATCGAAATTGAAATAAAGATTTATGTAGAGAATCTATTATATAAATATTTTAGTAAAGTTTCTTTTATGAAGAATTTCAAAGGCCATTACCGATCGTATCTTGTGAAATATTGCATGCATTTAATACAGATTACCGACAAGTAACGATTAATTTCATTTAATTAAATGGATATAAACCAAAAATAAGAGATAAGCACAATATATTAATAATTAAGATGTCTTCTTTGTTTCATGGAAGCTTTAAGTGTTACTGTATAATGAAATAAAACAACATAAAATGTATTTAAAACAAATGAAAATAAATGCTACTTAATGGGAATGGCCAGAGATTTAATATGAAACGGGCTTAAAATATATCTCATTAAATTTGCTGCCCGTACCTTGCTTACCACATTGGTGCACAGGATACGGACCCTTGCTGTGTGAGTTGACGTTTGTAGTAATAGAAAACTCGCGTTTTATATGTTCCTTGTTATTGGTAAGAAAGGTTAATAGGGGATGAAGTCTTAATGTTAATATTTAGATGGTATTCTACATGTTACCTTGAATTTGTGATATTCATTAGTCCACTTACAATCTGAAGTCGAAGGCCTTAATTATAAAATACGTGGTGGGACTCCTGTGCTGTCTAGATGCCCTGTAAAGGTACCACCCTCTTTCTGCCGGAGAATAGTAATGTTTGAACAGTAGTGTTCCTGTCTAAAGGGTATAGAGCACAAGTGTTTACAGATAGTGCTGTATTCCATCTAAGTGCTGAGATGGTAACGCACGTGTGGTCTTTTATAAGAAGTGGGCTCCAGGTGTCCATGGACTGCAGTAATCTTTAGGGTTTTTCTTTCATTTTTAGTAAAATACTATAAAGTAATCCATTTACGACCTTATTATAGCTTAAACTATCTCTATAATTTCAACGTTCATCTAGCACTTACATGGTAAAAATAACACAAATCTCAAAGGAGTATTTTAATAGCCAGTGTAATTGGATTTTTTATTTTGTTTTTGTCTTTGTGATGAGTACGTCAATATGTATGATACGATAATACGATGTATATATAAGGCTAAGAAAATGGAGTTATGGAGTATATATAATATATATCAATATATATATATATATATATATATATATATATATATATATATATATATATATATATATATATATATATATATATAACACGAATACACTATTTAATCAGTTTTGTTTTATTACCTCATAGCACGAGCGCAAGGAAGTGCAAACAATATATTTTATTTATTTATATTACTGATTTTGTTTTAAAAAGTAAAGTAAAGTTAAAGCCTATATCCGTTCCACTGCTGAGCACAGGCCTCCTCTCATTTCTGAGAGGGTTTCAGGGCAAGGAAGTGTCCGCCGCGCTGCCTCAATGCGTGTTGGCGAACTTCACATGTCTTCGAAATATTTTTTTCTTATTCCTCAGACATGCAGGTTTCCTCACGATATTTTCCTTCACCGCCGAGCACGTGGTAAATCAGCACTTAATGCAATTAACAATTTCATTGATGCGGGTGGGGATCGAACCCGGGTTACTTGCGTTCTATTATATTTACAACGAGCGTTAACCACCTGAGCTACAACGGCATTTGTTTTAGTTGATATTAAAATGAAATCGTGGTAGCACGTTCACTAAAATTTCACAGAATGCGAGCAACACGGTTTCGATCCCCGCCGGCACCAATGAAATTGCTTATTGCAATTTTGAGTGCTAATTTATCACGTGCTCGGCGGTAAATGAAAACTTCTTGAAAAAACCTGCATGTCTGATAAATAAAAATAAAAAATATTTCGAAGGCATGATGTGAAGTTCGCTTCCTCCGAGTTTATTTGTCAGTTTACGCTTATTATAAGCCTCATGGATTATAAAGTCACGTTACGAAAATCGTTGAATACACGTTATTAATTGTATGATAAATTTTAAACGCACTATATGTATAAAAAGTACTGTATACGAGGTATAGTGAAATTATTACTAAAGAGTTGAAGTACAGATATATAATAATTTTGAAGAATAAGCTTGTCACTCATGAAAAATATACAACGAAAAAATATGTGCAATTAAAACAATATATTACATTTCATAATTAGGAATCAAAACTCCTCTTTATTGATAGCGCCCATGTAACTGACTAGAGAAGTACTATGTCATTGATAAATAATCATCCTTAAAAATACTTATCACATAAAGATACTATCCGTCATACTTACCTAGTAAATAGGAACCATTTTATATTACTGTATATACAGATATTTCAAATTATTTGGCAAGCCTAATACGAAATTACAACTATGTGATAACAAATACGTCCCAAATACTCTTATCATCTCAAAAAATTAGGCTATTACCTAAGCTTACTTCAAAACAGTGTTAGCAACGAGCTTATATAAAACAAAGCTGGTCACTAAATAGCCTACAATAATAGTGGTGAAACTAATTTTAAAATATTGATATTTTTATAACATAATGTTTTACAACCAAATAATATAGTGAATTATAAAATAAAGTTATGATTATTTACATTTTTCTTTATACGTCTTTATAATCAATTTATATTTTTAATTGGCATTGTAGAGTCAATATAAAGCTTATTACAAAATATATACAAAAATTAAAATGAATGTTCGGTCACATTTTTTGAATAACGCTCCCATACGGTGGCATAATGCAATTTTGAGGTATATTACCTGTCATGTGGTTCAAATTTGGTGATGAGCTAGTGTTTAAATGGTAGTTTGAATACTCGCCTAAGTTAGACATTTGTTGTCTAGTTTCCATGTATTCTGGAATGTTTCCTAACTTAGTTACGCTCATGTCTTCAACTCCGTACGGGTCAGGTGAAGTCGACAACTTTCCATCTTTCTTCGCCTTCATCCTTCGGTTCTGGAACCAAATTTTTATTTGCCTTTCTGTTAGGCCAAGGGCGTGAGAAACCTCTATCCGACGTCTCCTTGATAGATATTTGTTAAAATGGAATTCTTTTTCTAATTCTAGCGTCTGGAATCGGGTGTATGTTTGTCTTGTACGCTTTGATCCTTCTTTCTTGTCATCACCTAAAAAAGTATATTAATTAGAAGAATAAAAAATTGCCCACGCATAACACATGCTCTTTACTCTATAATGTAATAAATACAAAAAAAAATCATTTTACGTACCACTTGCACTTTTCATCCACGGGTAAAATGCTTGTACATCTGGTACAGCGGCCATTTTGTTTTCACTATAATCTGCATTGTCCCCGCCTGCATTGACCCTTGTCATATCCTGACAGGTCTCTTCAGTACCTATAGATGACTGTGCGTTCTCTTTTGCGAAAGGCGCCACACCCACGGTGTTTTTGCTTACGATTTTCGTTTGATTCTCCACGGTATTTTGAAATTCACCATGAAATTGATTCAAATTGCTATCCACATCTGCGACTTTATTTCTCTTCCAGTTACTAACATCGTTTGCGCGAAATCTTTGCATCGTTTCTTGGTTGCACGAATTCTCATTACTATAAAACGGCTGAATTTTTTTATCAACTCTCTGAGTTAGGAGTGCTCTTAAGTTAGGTGAATCTTCTTCCTCAGGATTTGCTAATTTAACTGCGCTTGAAGTACTGCGTGGTGATCCGTAGCTAGCCTCTGATAAGCTGCACTGACCGGGGGAATTAACTGAACGAACATCTTCACTTTTAGATTCATAGCACGTATTACCAGAATTTCTTTGATTAATCCCATAACTATTATTATGTTGTGCATAGTAGTTCATTTCTCGCCATTTATTAATCATTTCTATATTCACGGGATTGCCATAGTCCGAAGGATAGTTGTGCCAATTAACCGGTTCAGATTTCACAACACTATTGTTAGGATCATGTGATAATCTATTCAGGTGTTCCGTGTTTTGTATCTGAGAATATTCACTAGATTGAGGATAGAAATTGTTTTGATATTGATGAAAACCAGTTTGCATTGTAGGATATTGATATCCATGACTATGGTTTCCTTGACGTATACTTTGAGAGTACAGATCCACACTATTGGTCCACATGTCACTAGCACGATTACTTGCAGCCACTGATGACATTACGTTTTCGCCAACTAAGACTTATTTACACTCACAGATACTGATTCTAAAATATTAACACTGGCACTGGACGGCGTGGGAGGTGTTGTGTCTGCTGTGTTGACTGCGAAACGAATGCAGTAAGTGCCAGCAGGCAACACGACCCTACAATTGTAATACTTTTATGTGACCTAAAAAAAGTTTTGGGGTACTTTCAACAATAGCATCGCCATTGTCCCTTTGCAAAGTTGTAAAACCAGTATCCCTATCCCTTTCTAATATTGCCGCTAATAATTTTAGCTAGTAAGTGTGACAGAGATAGATGTTATTTAGGGGAATAGATTGCAAATATCCTATAAATGTTTACACTGCCAATATTTCTAATACTTATGTATGTGTGTGTCCGTGCACCATATAGCTACGAGGAAATCATTGATTGATTTGGAGATGTGCGAGTGCGAGAGGGTGGTATAGATTGATTTTATTCTATTATTGGTTTAGTGTAAAGCCGCGTATGTGTGTCACTGTGTTGCAGTTGCCATTGCATTTATACAGGCTGATTAAAAATCGTCACTTTTATTATTTATATGTAACATTAACAGAAAATATTTTTGACATCAAAATACAGGAAAGGGATTTAATATTATTGTGTACTGTTCGCGTAAATATAAGAAATCATTATTATTTATATTATAGTTGTTAATAAATATTATGGTAACCGAATTACTCAAAGATTCGTGTGATTGTTTTTATGTTGAGTCACTGGGCTTATCCACAAGCTTCAGCCATAAACACCACTTACACTCGAAAATGTTTTTCTTTGCTCTGCAGAGCATGCATTTACATCTGCGGACATATAACCTTAAGTGAAAGCGCATCATTGTGGTTTTTGTTATAGAATAAGGGTGAGAAACTAGCATACAACATCCACTTACCAGATGGTAAGTTTACATTATGTGCTGGTTCTCTACACTCACCATACGAAACATAGTAGCACTAAGCTGTTATTTTACGCTGGTATTCCGTGAGAGCGTGGTCGTACCCCGGTGGAGCCAACTCATTCGTGCTACAACCATAAAATACCTTCAGCTCGGCTCTACCACGTACATGTACGTGTAAAAGTGACTTTATATGGAATTTGTTTGCTAATTATTTGTATATGTTTAATTGGTACGTTATGCGATATATAATATCTTCTGAACTCCGGTATATAATCACATACATACATGTGTTATTGAATAAAACTACTTTAACGGATTTTATCGCATTTTAATTAATAAAAATAATTTAAATAAAACGCAATGAAATCCTCACAAGTAGCTTTATTTATTGTGTAGTGTTTGCTTGAATGTAAGAAATCATCACTTCCATGTATTATTTATAAAACACAGTCTATATACGCCCATAGTCTCATATCCGGGTTGGCTCTTATGTCTTAGACGGTAATTTCAAAATTGGTCCGCCAACCTGTTCCAGTGCGTACTGATGGACTTCAACTTTCCTCAAAATATTGTGTTCCTAAGTCATGTAAGTATCCTCAAAATGTGTTCCTACACCGCCAAGCACTGGATAAATCGGCAATAAAATTTCTATTAACCATTTTATTGGTGCCGGCGAAGGTCGACCTCGGGTTGCTTAAAACCAGTTGCATACCTATGAGCTACAAATGTTCTTTCATCCCCCTCTTACATACATATTTTCATCCATTACCGTCTATTAAAGTTCTATTACTGGAAATAGGCTACCACAATAGTTTGCCCTATAGAGAGAAGACTTTGCCATAGTTGCCACGCTTCTCAAGCAGGAGCTTTTTTCAGGATCGGCAACCACAACTTTTGTTATTTAGAGTTATTATAATAATTATTTATTTTTCTCTTAATATATTATTTACTCTTTCCGTCAGGTATTTTTCAAAGTATGAAACAACAAGCATGAGTGGTACAACCAATGCATGTTGTCAGGGATGTTAAATAGATCTCAGAGACTCTACTTTGTCCAGTGTAGTGCCGTCCTATAGTTCGTTTACCGGTAGGACGCTACCACTCGAAAACGTTACTTGCTCATCAATTGTCAGTTTTAGAACTATACGGCTGATCTATTGCCACTTCAGCTTACTGATTAGTTGAAGAACGTCGTTTACTCTGGTTTCACGGTGGATATTCTCATTTTAATCAATCTGATACACTTTGCGCATACCTAAACATCTCCATAGCTTTCTGAGCGATCTTTATGGTTACCACACACGATCAGTTCAACTGATCAGTTCAAACTAGGACTGTTGATATTTTTTAAAATATCGAATTTTCGACAAATAGATAATTATAAATATATCAATATCGAAGTTTTATATATAAGTTTATTTATCGATATATCGAAAATCCGATATTTTAAAAAATATCAACAGTTTTGAACGGATCGGTTGAAATGATCAGTTGAACTGACCGTGTGTGGCGACCATTAGGTTCCTCTTACGACCAGCGACCAAGGACCACGTCTCAGATCTATTGAACATCATTTGCACTATACATTGAATGTACTCCGGCTTTTTGTTTACAGATTTGAGAAATACTTGACGAGGAAAGTATATAATAATATACAAGTTAAAACAATTATCATTGTAAAATGTACATTTAATTTCTATTTAACATAATTATTTGTGCTATTCCTTGCGGGAACAAAGCGTATAGTGGCGGAGTAAAAATATTATCTAGCCTATATCGTCCCGGGGGTGTCTAAGAGGCGGCATACGGAAACTGAACCTGGAGATGGGCAGGAGCAACCTTCGGATAACAGCTGAATAAATATAATGAGGCTGCGGTTACCAACCCGCTTGCCAAGGTGATAACTATGTCAAATACGGAGAGTATTGACAATGAGAATGTCTATAGAGGGGTAGGGGGCAGCGGACTTTTGATAGGCTGTAAAGGTATTTACCTTACAGGAAGCAGGTATTGATGACGATATTCATAGTATTTACAAAATGACGAACTATCTTTATTAACACGTTAAAATATTTTATACAAATATAATTCATAAATAAAGAAATTAAGATCATCCTATAGGTAGCGTTTCGTGTAAATCACATAACTCATGCGGCAGTAACAGTTCAATCGAAGCACAATAATACAGCGAGACCGTGCGCGTGCGCCGTCCGCTTGTGAATCCATACACGAATGTTGCCTAATGTCTCCCTGCTAATGAATAATTTATTTAAATAATTTATTTTATAACAAATCTAATACAATATGCTAGAATTTGGAGAGAGTTAGTTATAATCATAAGTCTTCTATTAACATGTTAAGACACTTAAAATGTTTTTCATGAGTCATCGTTTATGAAACATGCATGATAAATATAAGTATACTATTTTCGTAATTTACAATTTTCATTATATTGTGTTACAATTCCAGATGGTCCAGTGTGATCAGCCTTTATAATTATTTGAAAAGGAATAAAACAAATTGAAAAACCCTAAAGAGACCTCTCAAACAGTGGGATGCATGCAGGCTGCTACAAGAGCCCCCCGAACGGGTTCCCGCCTTGTCGTGGCGGGAGGGCTTAGCAGCCGTGGCTTGGTCTCCCACGGTGAACAAAGAGGAACCCACGTGGCTGGCCCGAGGTGAAGGGCCGGTCTGAGGTGGCCACTCCGAGTGGGCTTGGGGAGCCCACTTCGGATGTGTGCTGGTGGACTGCAGCGAGTGGGGACTCCGCACCCTCTACCGCTGCAGCCGAGGTGGAGTCGCGGAGGAAGAGGAGTGTTGGTATGGCGATGCGCCACTCGCCCTATCCTCCGCGACTCAAACGGGGCCGCACCGTTGATGCGGTGGTGATGGGGCTACGGGGGGAGAGGATTGTCGGTATTGCGAGGCGCCGCTCTCCCTATCCTCCGCAGCCGAATCTTGGTTGGCGGCGGAGCTATAGACCAGATCCGCCGCTGGGGTCGGGAAGGCTAGTACTTCTAAGTGCTCGTTTTTCCTGGCCCCATGGCCTTCGCGCATCGGACGCGGGGGCGTCTGTTGCGCAGATGTAATTGGAGGCCGTGGAGGAAGGCGTGCCATGTGTTCTGGTGCGCCTTACTTGGGAAGGAGAACGGGGAGGAATATTCCTCTCCCGAGGAGGTGCTGCCATGGGGCAGCAGTCGCTGGTAGGGCCGCGGAAGTGTGCGAAAGCGTTCCCGTAGCCCTGCCAATATGCGACGAAGGTGGAACACCATGGGGTTTTAGTCGGTGCGAGTCCGACATAACCCGTCCTTGCCCCCACGAGGCGGGTATGCGTAGGCATTTCCCCATGTTAATAAAAAGGCCGCTACAAGAGGAAGGAGAATAAATATTGAGCGTCGTTATCAGTTTCTGGTGGTTTTTCAGAAGTTTCTATAATAAGACCTAATATATGTTATAAGTTTGAATAAAAGAGCTATAATAATATAAAATTTATAATAACTTAATTTTTTAATTTATTTATAATAGAAGACATGCGCAAAAAACCTTTAAAAATAACCTAAATTTTTTCTATATTATGTAACACCAAATTGCTTACAAAAGTAACTTTAAACCTTTTCCTGTCTTATGAACATTTTGATTGTTTAACTACTGTATCTATATCACGGACAGGGAAACTGTTAAATTAATACAATTTAAGTACCTACGAAAGCAAATTTATTCAAAAAATATGCCGACTCATGTTACGTTCGCAGTATTGTACGCCCAATAGTAAACCTCCGCATACACTACCACCACTGCGACATATGGATGCTTTGTTAGAGCGCACACCTCCCGACCGAATCGCAGCTCGCATCTGTCGGACAAGCGCACACCCACAAATATGCGCATTGTGAACTCTCCTTTATAATTCCTTCCCTATTTTCTGCATGTAGTTCCGTATGAAATAAATGATAATATAAAATAAATGAGTTTAGGTTATTATTAATAAAATTAGTAATGCTAATTAATAGCGAGATACTACATACTTAAAACTTATGATACTCTTCTGGCTGATTTCTGTAATAGCGACCAAGTTCGAAAATAATAGAAGTTGCCAACTGTATGTGACATATTAAATTGAAAGTAACTCCTTACTTTCCCCTAACACGTGTAAAAAATTGGATCCTGATCCTGAGACTAGATATAATATTAAGTATAATAAAATCTAGTCTCAGGAACATGGGAAAATAGTTTATTTATTTATTCTTTATTGCATTCCTTAAAACAAAAGAATACAAAGGGCGGATTTAATGCCTTGAAGCATTTTCTACCAGTCAATCCATAGTGGTAAGAATTTTACATAAGTTTGGCAATATAAATGATTAATAAAACAAGATAAATGATAATAAACTACATAATATATACATTTTAGTATTAAATAAACTATACATATATGACCTATCCATACAAATATATAAATAAGTACATGCATATGCACATACTAATATACATACATAATCTTAAATACATACTTAAATACATACATAATCAGTACACACAAATGACTATAAATATATATGATGAGTCATGTAGAATGCGTTGCTTTAGTAGAAGTTCACGGACCTACTGTTTTAAAGCGTACGTATTGGGAGCTTTTCTGATGTCATCGGGCAAGGAGTTCCAAGGCGTGCAGCCTGAACTGTGAAGGAGTTACCATATAACTCGGTGAAGTGAACAGGAGTACATGTTCTGTTATTAGAAAAGGAACGTAGGACCCTGTCATGAGATGAAGAGAGATAGAGAAATTTACTCTCGGCGAAGATGGGTCATAAAATAATCACACACATTTTTAATTGTGCGGAAAAATAAAATAAATTGCTGTTAAGAACACTATCCACACGTATTCTATACCATTCGTATGTTGTATGTAAAACACACATTGTCTGGGTACATTCAAAGTAAAAAATGGCATTGAGAAGTAATCGAAAGCATCGTGCTATGGCGGCCATGCTACAAAATTTCTGTAGATGTGAAAATGAAAGAAAAAGTGATTAAATCAATAGTTGTTACTATTATTTAGACTTTTTATATACATTCAAAATTACATACTTACGTAAAAAAGTCAACAATGAAGTGGTCAATTTAAGTATATTTATTAGTTTTTATTCAGCCAAAATGATTATTGCTATTGAAATTAAAATAAAGTGCCATATCATTAATTTTATTATTATGTTCATTTTAAAAGTAATATGTCAAAATATTTTAACCCATTACACTTAAACATTTAAGTAAACATAACTTCACTGGTTACAATAAAATATAACGAATTAATTTTTAATAACCAGATTAAGCGTACCAAGCCGAGCTGATTCCATAAAGCTTTTAAATAAAACTTAAGTTCAATTTCACACTGAATTCCGAAATCAATTTCTATTGGGTCCCTTTTAAAAAACTTTATTTTGTAACATCGTATAACGAAGTAATTTTGTTAAGTAATTTTAAACTTAATCACAAACGCCTACGGTGGTTATTTAAGTTGTAAAATTACAAAAACATCAGAAACCATTCATTACTGCGTCAGTTCAAAGTGAGTTCAAAACGAAATTTGTTCGCTCTTGTGTATATGGTGATAGAATATATTTTGTTGCCCAAATTCAGCATATATTTTCGCCATACTGTGTCGCTGACAATACCTCACCATTAATCTTGCGAAATCAATCGATGGCTTATTCAGAAAACTGTATTTGGTTATAACGCGCGGCTTTTTCATTCGATATTTACTTTGGATCTTTTTCTGTAATTTATTGCCCGCACAAAAAAAAACTAACATCTGTCGTGATCACTGTACTACATTGATATTCGAAAAAATGTGAAGTTGTTTCAAGACAGTAGATAACTCCTGCTTAGTGTAAGAATGTAGACGGCGATGTTCTAAAAAACAAACACTCTTTTGTCAATTTTATAACAGGCTTCTTCATAAAACAAAATACTTTCTATGTATTTTAGTTTTCGGTATCGATTGAAATTAGTTCCAGTAAGCTGTGAGTTATAAATCCTTTTACCTGCTTCTGGCGTTTGCAAATCTGCTCAAACGATTCCAGTAGATTCGGCGTTTTTAACAAAAAAAAAACTTGTTTTATGGTTCCGACAGCCCCGGTTAAAACAAAAACCAAATATTGTACTTTTTCTGCATAAAAGGCAATTTTCATTTAATACTAGAATACGTGCACTTTTTGTATTGGTAACTTTATCTGCAAAGGACTTAATGGTTCGGATATATAGTTTTATTGTTTATAGGAGATGGCAAACCAACGGCTCACCTGATGGTAAGTAACTGTGGAGCCCCAGCCCAGAGATGGAAACAGTATTCCATGTGCGGCCGAACCTGTGCCTTGTAAAGTTACAAGCTATGTGTCGGCATGAAATACGCCAAGCTTTTTAAAAGCCAATTTGGCCTTCTCTGCCAAGTGATCACGAAACTGCACGTCACTCGATATGTCAACACCGAGGATTCCAATACTGGCTAAGGCAAAAAGGAGAGTGCCTAGAAACTGAAGAGATACGACGAAGGAGTTCTTTTTAGCGGTAAACAAGCAAACTTGTGTCTTTTGGGGATAGAACTGGACTAGATTTAGTCGCCCCCAGTCCGAGACTTTGTTCAACAAAGCCTCGACTTCAAACGCAAGTTTGTTCCAGTACTCGGCGATGTTTTCCCAAGAAATATTGGCACGGTCGTTGTATAAAGCATCACTAGTGCTGTCGTCCGCATAGCAATGAATGTTACCGGTTTGCAACATATAAAAGAAAAACATATGGAAAGGTCGATAGAAAGTTATCGCGTTTAATACTTTTTGAATAAATGAAAAAAACTACGCGCTCGCTAACGTTTCATGTTGTATGTCAGTTTAGAAGTTTAATAGTTAACGTTTTTGAGGTTTGGAATTGTTTATCGTACTACATACTTTTTTCTTTCTTTCTATAAAAATAATTCATTATTTGTAAAGAAATAAAGAAAAAAAGTAATCATTATGCTCGAGTCAACTCAACAACATGTCAAACAAAGTGTACATGCTCTCGCTTCACGGTAACTATTGAATAATTATCTGAGAGCGTTGTCTCACTCCATTATTTTGTCAACTGAACGCCCGTTGACAGTTAAAGTGGTAAATTTGAAGATTTATGGTCCATACGTACGAGTAACGGGATCCGGGCCAGTTGGAGGACGTAGGTCCCGTTAAAAATGCCTTTAACCGAGTAATTAACTCTTAAGTTACATAATGTAGAAATGGTAATTTTATGGTCCCTTTTTATTGAATTATACGGCTAGTATATAGTGGCTTTTTACGAACTTCACAAATATTAAAAAAAAGAAATATTTTTTTTTCTTATTCCTCAGACATGCAGGTTTCCTCACGATGTTTTCCTTCACCGCCGTGCACGTGGTAAATCAGCATTTAAAATTGCAATTAATATAATAATAAAAAAAAGCAATTTAATTGGTGCCGGCGGGGATCGAACCCGGGTTACTCGCGTTTATTTACAGCGAGCGTTAACCACTGAGCTACCACGGCTCTGGGAAATAAGAAAAAATTATTTCGAAGGCATGTGAAGTTCGCCAATACGCATTCATGCAACGCAGCGGACACTTCCTTGCCCTAAAGCCCTCTCAGAAGTGAGAGGAAACCTGTGCCCAGTATTGCGACGCATGTATATAGAATGTTACTTTATTTAACATCATCTTTATAACACCTTCTATCTAACGCTAATGACCCTCATAACTGTCTCATTAATGACAAGAGGCCTGTATCCAGCCGTGGGAAGTATTTGGTAAAAAAAAGTAGTGCAAGTTGTTTTGATACTGTTCTCGTCGTACATTTAGTCATACGCACTCGTACGTAAACTTATACACGTATGCAGACATACACATGCGTGTGCGTGCACACACGCATACCCAAGCAAACACAAATTTAAAAAAGACAAAATTAATAAGGATTGTGATTCTTCTAAACAGCAGTCATCACGTCATATTTTACATATTATAACATTTTACATCATAAACCATAGGTAATACTCATGATGATTTCAAACATAAATAATAAAAATATTATAGTATTCTTATTGTAATATTTTAACAAAAATTTAAGTACATAATATATAGGTATATGTTCTTTCACCTGCATAGATAAAAAGTGATACAGTCTCAAAACCGTTCTTACTAATTTCGCAATGTTTATGGTTGGAACAAACCCCTTTGTTTTTGCAAAAACAAAACGTATAGTTTCACACGCTAACTTATTTTTTTAGAAAACAAACAACAATGATGTTAAAAAGGGAATTACGACTTCTTAAACAACAGATACAATCGCATTACAATACAAGCGGCGACTTAAAGAAGAAATTTGCTTAAAAAAAGATGTCTTTATGTTTTCTTTGACAATAGAGGCAATAAACCTTTTTATTTGGGGGCAATCAGCCACTAGATGAAGTGCCTACCTGGTAAGACATGCAGGAAGTCAAGAAACAGGCCTATGTTCAACAGTGGCCTAGTACTGGGCTGTAACGATATGCTGAAACTTTTGAACTGAATTTATATCCGTTCATATTTTTTACCTGTAAAATTTTAGAAAAAGGTATAAACTAAACACATATTTTTTTAAATATCCTAATGAAAGTATATCTTAATATCGAAACCTAAATATCGAAATCGACAATCTGTACATTCCTATATTTTTTAAAAGAAGTAAAAGTTACCAACAATCATACAGTCTAACTAATAATTCGTGGATGCTTTGGCCCATAGACATAAACATCTATACTTTATTAAGAACTGAAATATATGTTGTTACCCAGGACGACTAAGATGCTAAGATGGAATGCCTCGTTACCGTTGCACGTCGTCGGTCGTCACACAGTACTGGTCTCCGGTTCCCGTTACTCACCATACGAACGAGCGTGGTTTTTTCCTGTAACAAACAGTTCATATTTCACCAAGTAGATGATGTAACCCATAGACATCTACATCTATCCTCGATTAAGAATCAAAATGCAGGTGGCAATAAAATGCTTCGTAACCAGTAAAAAGGTCTCCAATTCTCTACTCTCATCTTACGAAACACAACAGCATTAAGCAGCTTGTTTACGCTGGTATTCTATGAAAGCGTTATCCTTCCATAGTCGAACCGACCGATTCGTGCACAATATAGCTCTGCAACATAGTTTTAATTGACTTATTAGTGCTGAAGCCTACAATTTGTGATTTAGCCACATAAACGCTTTATCTTCAAAATAAAGTAAAGTAAAAGTAAAGCCTAAATACCGGTCCCACAGCTGGGCACAGGCCTCCCATCATTTCCGAGAGGGTTTTAAGACAAGGAAGTCTCTGCCGCGCTGCCCTGATTGGCGAACTTCACATGTCTTTGAAATATTTTTTTAAAACACTAAGACATGCGGGTTACCTCACAATGTTTTCCTTCACCGCCGAACACGTGGTAAATCAATACTTAAAATTGCAATTAACAAATTCATTGGTGTGGGTGGGAATCGAACTTGGTTTGCTCGCCTACTGTGATATTTACAGCGAGCGCTAACCATCTGAGCTACCGCGGCTCTTTATCGTCAGAACGTATATAAAAATTACTTAGTAATTACCTATAGAAAAATTTGATCACAGTTGTAAGTCTTTTCTAAAACGTAGCTGTTGTTAACTATCAATAAGGAACGTAAATACGTATCAGCTATAATCTAATAATAAATTATTATCTTGTTTTGCGTCTTAGTTGAAAAACTGGAATTGTAAGACACTGTTCATTCGGTAGTTATGTTAAAAGATTAATATTATAACGAAATGCGTGTTGGCATATTTCACATACCCCAAAAATGTGGTTTTTATTTCCCACGCGGAGGTTTCTTCACGATGTTTTTCTTCTGGCTAAGCAGTTAAATTCCACTCAACAATTTTATTGGTGTAGGCGATGATCGAACTCTTATCGTATACTACGTAATTTTGAGGTGGGTATTATTTGTAGTACTTAAAGATCTCCTTTTTTTTCTTCCTTTCTTCTTTTCATTTAGGTATTGATAAATCAATGAAGAAATTCAATATTATGTAATTTGACACTTTATAATTATAATTATCATTTTATGAATATAAGTTTACATAATATGTTTATTTTAAATGCAAATAAGTTCTTAAAATATATTTTCATACAATTATATCTGTTCAGCAAGAGGTAAGTACTATTATTGAAATAGTTAATGACTACTGAATTTTATTTTGTCTATCTTTTAACGATATTTGATGACGCTAAATAAAATTATCTTTAGATATATAATTACAGGACATTATGATTATCATATTTATATATATATATATATAGACGCCATTTTTAACAACTTGTAGCCATGAGATGAAAGTCTTTAGAATGACGCTGATTCTATGCAACTTTTCTTTTAAATTTAAAGCCATGCAGCTTACTTTGAAATGAACATCAACAAGTCATAGAAGCCAGATACAGTCGCATATAAAAATAGCATTGCTGTATTTACATTAATTTCTAATATTAAAATTACAAGCTGGAACATTTATAAAGCGTAGACTTTTCATTGTGATGAATAGTCAACGCTTTATGTCACCGAAGCTACGTGTCCACGGCGTTCAAAAAGCCCACAAACTTTGATTTTAGCAAACAAACAACGACCCGGTCAGCTGGTCGCACATAATCTCTCACTGCGGCATTATGTCGCGATACCCTCGTTAGGATCGACGTACACTGGAGCGTAGAAGAAACAGTGACATAATTGATTTTTCTGTAATATCGAAATAATTAACTTAAAAGTTTCCCTTCGACTGTTTGCATGCTAATAAGATATGAACTTCTTCCTTTTTCGTCTTTCTATATGTCTGTCCGTGCTAATCTTTGGAGTAGCTAAACCGATTGTGATGAAACTTCACAAACAGATCGATATCCCTCAGTGCTCTCACCCGAGGGAATTTAGACTATGTGACTGAAGGAGGAAAAAAGCCTGCGTTGGTTTTTTTTGAGTAATTTATAAACTGCTAAGAGGCTTTTAGTAAATATTTTATTCACTATAACATAACATAACATAAACACTCACGCCTGTCACCCAAACGATCTCGATCGTGTCACGATCCTGACATACCTCTCTCGCCTCTTCCACATCCATATACCTACGCATACATGCTCGTCGGTTAAGGGTACTCTTAATTTAACTACCAATAACTTTGTACTAATAACTTTATTAACTATAAGAGATATAAAAAAGATCTTTCTTGGTTTCATTGCGGACTTTTTACATCGATCACTAATATAAACTTCTTCTTTTCTTTCTAAAGTTCTTTATTAGTGATCGATGACTTTTTACGTAAAATTTAAATCTTCAATTTTTATTCTATTAATTTTCTCATATCACACAGTGCTCGAGGTAATAGCAAAAAAAACTGAATTTAATTTTGGTTTTGATAATCGATCTACTTGCTCAAAGAATTATATTAAAGATCTGTATGTTTTTAGTTTAAGTTCAATGCATAGTAAGTCGCGTTTAAAATCTAGTTTATGACTTATTTACGCTTGTGTTTATTTCATAACTAAAACAAGCAGTCTACCTAATAGCAAGCGAGCACTCTGCACTACTGCAACATGCAACTTAACTCTGCACATTTATCACAACATAGCATTTTGTTTATGCCAGTGCAAAGTATAGGATTAAATCCATGTATGTTTAGATTCATCCTAGCGAAATTTAAAATTACTAAACGGAAATCTCTTTTCACGTAAAAATAATTTCACTTAAAACTAATAATTGGATGTCCGTTTCTCGCAACTCGCTATACGAAGCACAGTTAAATCATTTTATACACCATACACATCCAACTAGTGGGGGACGAGCTCCGTCGCCGGAACTCGCCCCCACCGCCTCTGACCCTAACACTGTGTCCAAAGATGAGATTTCATCTACCATCAAAGGACTTAAGCCCAAAAAAGCACCGGGTGCGGATGGCATCTCCAACCAAGCCCTCAAACACTTTCCGGAGCAGGTGATCGCCTTATTGGCCATAATCTTCAACGCCTGCTTCGAATTCAGCTACTTTCCCACCTCTTGGAAAGAGGCAACTGTCATTGGCATTCCCAAGCCAGGCAAACCTCACCACCTCCCCTCCAATCACCGTCCCATCAGCCTCCTCAAGGCCATGGGCAAACTTTTCGAACGAGTCATTCTCATGCGCATGAGACGCCATTTGTTTCCCACAGACGGCGACCCTCTTGTCATCCCACAACAATTCGGGTTTCGAGCCAAACACTCGTGCCCCCAGCAAGTTCACCGCATAGTGGAATATATCCTCAGCGGTTTTTATCCTCGTCGTCAAAAAACCATCGCGGTCTTTTTCGACATTGCCAAGGCATTCGACAGAGTCTGACACGAGGGCCTTATCTACAAATTGTACGACTTAGGCCTCCCTGACCGTCTCGTTCGACTTGTAGCCTCCTATCTTAAGGATCGTACCTTTCGCTTTAGACACGAAGGCACGCTATCCTCTACTCGTCAAATCAAAGCCGGTGTCCCTCAAGGCTCTGTGCTTGTCCCCCTCCTATATATACTATTCACCAATGACATCCCTATCCCGTCGAATGGTGTTAAACTAGCCCTCTTCGCAGATGACACAGCCCTTTACTCTAAAGGCAACTCACTGCCACAGATTCGGAACAAGATCCAAATGTCAGTAAGCGACATAGGAGCTTGGTTCCAAAAACGGCGTATCGACGTAAGCCCGGAGAAGAGCTCCGCCGTTTGCTTCGAATATAAACGACATCGTCTCACTACCACTCCGCCAATCAGGATGCTGGGAACCCCTGTCCCATGGCAAAATACAGCTAAATATTTAGGCGTCACCTTTGATGCTAGGCTCACTTTCGAACCCCATATCAAGAAGGTTACTCGCACCGCACGATTTTACATGGGTAGGCTCAACAGCATGTTGGGCAGGCACAGTAAAATGTCCCTCCGCAACAAGCGAACCCTATATAAGGTCTGCATACGACCTGTCATGACCTACGCGGCCCACATTTTCGCACATGCTAAGCCCAATGCTATAAATGAACTTCAAATAGTTCAAAATCTATTCTGTCGTGGGGCCACTAACTCGCCCTATTATGTCCGTAATGCCGACCGACACCGAGACTTAGAGCTCCCAACAATCCAGCAGTTCCTTAAATCACTCTCTGAGAGATTTTTCAAAGCCTCAGAGTCCCACCCAAATCATCTCATTCGTGAGACAGCTGCCTATGCAGCCCCTATCAACACTCGCTATAGTGTGCGCAGACCGAGAAACTCTCTCTTGGACCCCCCCAACAAGCTTTCGGCTGACCTGAACTGCCACCTGGCGGCTCAGGCCGAGCCGACATAACACATCCCTTAATCTGCCTTAGTTAGGCCACTTCTAAGCGGCTTTTCGCCACTTGCGCCCTCCTTTCTGCCAAGAAGGGTCGCGTTCACATACGGCTTAGAGATCTCTAGTTAGACCGTTAAACCAGTCCCTAAAAGGCGGTGTTTAGTGGGTAAAAGTCTCCACATAACCACGCAGCCGGCTGCGTGGTATGCTATGAGCATTCACCGCCTCCCTCCCCCGCTTTCCGGAGGGTTGCCCATATTTGCTTCGGGCGCAAAAAAAAAATCATTTTATAGGCACTTGTAAAAGACGTTCTCTTGACGTAAAATCTATTTACAGGCTATGAATATTAAGTGATTGTAGAATGGCTTTTAAAATGAAAACAAAATATGTAAACAGCCACTGACACAAATATATGTGACCGTCCGTTGCGTTAATAATTGGTACGTTTTGTCAAGCATTAGTTGACGAAACTAAGCATTATATGACCTCGTGCGTTCTAATCCGCAACGTAACGTTACGTTAGCACGATGTCATTCTCCGTAACTAAAGATAATGTTCTCGAGGCTGAAATTTGGTCTCAGCGGCCAATCTAAATGGAGACAAGCCATCTCCACAGGACAGTATTCTAGTGCTATAGTACGTGCGCAAGGAAATAGAGAGTGCACCTGTCACCCTTTATTTCCTCGTTCTCATAGTCCGACAGTTTGTTTTTTTAATAAAATTTTATGTATAATATCCCTGTAATAAGGTACATATGTACATAAAATTTAAACATTTATAATAAAATTTGAACGAAAATTACGTTTAGTGAGAGACGACCTTTAGCTGCCCCTCGCTGCACAATCATTAATCAGGGCTTCGATCCTGAACTCCTTGCAATAGGGAGTGTTCAGCGCGCCGTGCGATCCATTAGAATAACAATAATCACTCTTTCATCCATTCGCATGTCATAAAGAAACTGTACTGGGGCTGGCTTTAAAGTTTACGCGAGTGACTTAGTCAATCAACATGCAAACTGTTTAAATCAGTAACACTTTAAAATCATGTAAAAAGAATCTTGCACGTAAGATCCTTAATACAAGTCTCCCCCAGGTCTAGCATATTTGAGATATTCGTACTTGCTATAAGCACACCGTAGATATTTCTCTTAATGAAATGAAGTTAATGATTTTTATTCAATATAGATTATTGCATAAAAGTCAAAGTAAAGTAAAGTTACAGCCTACATACGTCCAACTGCTGGGCACAGGCCTCGTCTTATTTCTGAGAGGGTTTTAGGACAAGGAAGCGTTCGCCGCGCTGCCCCAATGCGTATTGGCGAACTTCACATGTCTTCGAAATATATTTTTCCTTATTCTTTAGACATGTAAGATTCCTCACAATGTTTTCTTTCACCTCCGAACAGGTGGTGAAAGAAAACAGGTGGTGAAAATGGTAAATCATTACTTAAAATTGCAATTAACAATTTCATTGGTGCCAGCGGACATCGAACGCGTACTCGGTCACTCGCGTACTGTGATATTTACAGCGAGCGTTAGCCATCTGAGCTACCACGGCTCTCATTGCATAATAAGTACTAATTGAAAGTCATTTTTTATGTACCACTTACTCGGAAAAATCTCTCATCATCATCATCATCATTCTCTAAACCATTTCCCATTATCTGGGGTCGGCGCAGTAAACCTTCTTGTTCCATTCCTCTCTATCAGCCGTCATTTCCATACTTACTCCTTTCATTCTCATATCACTCTTCACACAATCGATCCATCTTTTATTCGGCCTTCCTCTGCCCGTGTGTCCCTCCACATTCATATTAAACACTCGTTTTGTGACATGACTTTCATTCCTCCGCATCACATGCCCAAACCATGCCAATCTGCTTCCTCTCACCTTTTCTACCACTGGCGCTACTTTCAGGCTTCCTCTTATATACTCATTCCTTATCTTATCCATCCTTGTCACACCACACATCCATAGTAACATTCTCATTTCATTCGCATGCAGTCTATTTTCATCCTTCTTCTTGACGGCCCAGCATTCACTTCCATACATGACGACAGGTCGGATGATCGATTTGTAATTTTCCCCTTCAGCCTTATTGGCATTCGGGGATCGCACGTTGTGGCTGTGACCTGTCGCCATTTCATCCACCCTGCGTTAATCCTATGCTGCACAGCTCTATCTATTCCGCCGTCGCCTTGAATGAGGGAACCGAGGTACTTGAAATCTGAGCAGGTAGGCAGTATAGCGCCATCCAACGACATGGGTACAGGACTGGAAAGACCGCCGAAATCACAGCACAGATATTCGGTTTTGGATCTGCTGATCTTCAAGCCAACACTTTCCAGCCTCTGTTGCCACCCCGTCAGTCTGCTCTGTACCTCGATGCCTTCTTCCCCGACAAGCACGATGTCATCGGCAAAGAGCATGCACCAGGGTGCCTCATCCTGCAGGTCCGACGTCAAAGCGTCCATAATCAGTAGGAAGAGGTAAGGGCTCAATGCCGACCCTTGGTGCAGCCCTACCGCCACATCGATACTGCCCGTAGTTCCCGCGGCAGATCGTACACATGTACGGGATGCTCTGTACATAGCACAGACTAACCTCACATACTTCCCAGGCATACCTTTCATCTTTAACGCCCACCACAAAACCTCACGGGGAACCCGATCGTACGCCTTTTCAAGGTCGACAAAAACCATGTGCAGATTTTTATGCACGCGCTTGTACTTTTCGCACAATTGGCGTAATGCGAAAATGGCATCTGTCGTACCTCGACCGGGCATGAATCCGAACTGGTTTTGTGTTATCTCACACTCTTCTCTCATTCTTCTCTCTATTATTCTTTCCCAGACTTTCATAGTATGTGACATGAGTTTTATTCCCCGGTAACTGCTGCAGTTTTGAACGTCTCCTTTGTTTTTAAAAATGGGGACCAGTATACTACTGCACCATTCCTCAGGTATTTGTTCTTCCTGCAACAATTTACCGAAAAATAAACTCAACCACTTCCATCCATCCGCACTCAGCAACTTCCACACTTCTACTGGTATTCCATTTGGGCCGACTGCCTTCCCATTCTTCATATTCCTAACAGCCATTTTTACTTCTTCCACACTAATTTCTCTCACTAAGCCCATATTCACTGGTGGGTTTTCAAGCATACCATTCCATTCATTCTCCTCATTCATCAATTTCTCAAAATACTCCTTCCATCGCTTCTTTATACTTTCATCGTCAGTCAAAATTTTTCCAGAATCATCTTTTATACATTTTACATGTGAAACATCTCTTCCATTCCTTTCTCTCGCTCTTGCAATTTGAAAAAGTCGTTTTTGACCTTCGGGGCTTTCAAGGGACCGATATAATTTATCTTGCGCCTCTGCCCTACAAATAGCAACTTCCTTCTTCGCTCTCTTCTTACATTCTTTATACGCCTCTCTCTTACTTTCTTTTATTGATTCATTCTGGTCTTCTACGCCCTGCCATTCTTTAAAGGCATTTTTCTTTTCTCTCAAAACTTCTCTAATACTTTCACTCCACCACCACCCATCCTTATCTATCATACGCTTCCCTTTTGTTTCTCCTAACACCTTCCTTGCCACACTTCGGATACAATCAGCCATTTCCTTCCAGCACTCATTCACACTCATTCCTTCCATATCACCCATCTCTATCATCTTGTTTACAAGTAGCTCTCTAAATTCACTTGCATACTCCTCCTTATGCAACAAATGCCACTTTATTTTTGGTGGGGGACGATCCTTATGTTTGTTGAGGCGAACAGTTAAGCAGATGTCAGCCAGCAGAATTCGGTGCTGGGATACTAAGTCTTCACCTGGAAGCACTTTGCAGTTTTTTACACTCTTGATTTGGTTCCGGAAACTCGGAAAAATCTCTGTCCTGGAAAAAACCAGCAAGAAACCCAGCGGGCCTTTTTAAACATATTTCACTTTAGAGTAAGTAATTATGATTGTACAATTTTTAAAAGAATTTTGTAGAACTAGCATGGTGGCGATCACCTCATTCCCAGGGGTTATTTTTATTTATGTATTCTTTGATATCATAATAACCATAATAACCCTTTTTGTACAATATTTCTTTAACAAAACATTTAAACTTGTTTAATGACAAATTTTGTACATTTTCTGGGATTTTGTTGTAAAAGCGTATACATTGCCCTATAGATAACTTGCAAAGATGTTTTATAAGTACCTATAAAACATCCTTGATAAATTGCTAATTCTGTGTATTATATCTTATTTGTATTTAGTAACTGGTATAACAAGCTTATGTTTATTCCTAATGCATAAAGTACGAACATTTTTATTCTTATGAAAGCTATTAATGTTTTTATGTACACACATTTTCATAAATATATTACCGTGCCAAAGTCAATATGTTTTTTTCTTTAAATATTTCTCTAAGGAACTCTTTACAATGTAAGTTATAAATCGGCCGTACGGCTCTCTTTTGTCATATAAATATGACTTCAATGTCAGTTGCATTACCCCATAGCAAAACTCCATAAGACATTTCGCTATGAAAGTAACTAAAATTAACTAATACAACTGTCTCAACATTGCTGAGACTTCCAATCAACTACGGGACTACTCTAAACGCGTGGCAGACTGATACATTAACCGTGATTGGTAGAGAAACACCCACCAGTCCCTCATGTTTATTATCATCGTAAGCTAGCATGATTTTGGCAGAGTCTTCACGGACCCAGACCCAGCAGTCGACATTTGACACTGGCGGAGTACGCTGCGTCAGATGGAAAGCTCAAATGAATAAGATCGCGTTGCGAGCCTATGTTAGGGAAAAAGGAGGAGAAGTTAGAGGTTTTGCGTAGTAAGGTAAGTAGCCCGTACTTTAGAGTAGTACTGTATATGCTGCAGAACATGCCTAAGTCTGCCTGCTAATTAAGTTATATGGGGGTTCCATTGAAGCTTCGCGTCAATAGTAATACAAAGAAAAACAGTGGTATCCGCAAGATTCAAATCCTTTTCATTTAAAAGCACATCGGTATTCGAATGTTTAACATTAGGTAATGTAAATTTAATACTTTTTGTCTTATTTCTGTTTATGATCAATTTGTTGGTGTTAAACAAATGTACCAACTCCGATAGAGCCTTATTTACCTACATTCTCAAAATTTACTGACTGTCGTTTAAGTTTGAAAATTAAAGAGGTATCATTAGTAAATAATAATACATGTTGATTGTTTCCTACAAGGTAAGGTAAGTCATTAATATAGATTAAGAACAAGAATGGGCAAAGAATCGAGCCCTGAGAAACAATGTTTGATACTACCGATCCGAAGGAACCTTTGCCGCTGATATAGGCTTTTTGACTTCTGTTATTTAAATATGAAATAATAAGTCTAAGCGCGATATTTTTGACACGGCAATTTAGTAGTCGAAAGCCTTGCAAAGATTACAAAAATACCTCAGGCATTTTGTGAAATTTAGTTCATATCGTAAACCCCCCTTCGGCGAATGACGTTTTGGATATCATTTTTACGTTGTAATGTAATTGTTACGTGTTGCTATTTCTTTACTTAAGATACTTCGTTATTTATTAAATTATTTTATTTTAAACTACACGATTAAATATTATTAGTTCACTAGCGATCCGCTTCGGCTTTACACGACTGATTTTTGGGTCCCAGCAATAGCGCTACCTACTAGGAGCTTAGAAACGTCCAAGTGACCAAAAAAGTATCACATAAAAATTTCACCAAAATCAGTCAAGCCGTTCTGAAGGAAAAGAAATACGATCACACACACACCGGAATTTTATATAATCGAATATAGATTATTACACTATTTAAATAAACTGAAGTTTGTGACGTAACAGGACAGTGACAATAAATTAGAAACGCTAAAGTAAAAGCGACACTTTGTGCGTGATTCTAAACAAAACATGGACGACTCAACGGCTCCAAGAAAAACATAGCACGACTGATTTACGAGACAATTTTATTCGAATATGCGGCTAGAAATAAAGTGAATCATGGAAATATCAGATTTAGCATTTACACACCAGATCCGACGAGGATTACATAACTTGACGATAAATTAAACATTGGTGCCAAACTCTAAGCAAATATACATCCTTGATCTAATTCATTTGTTTAAGAAAAATTGTTAGTAATATGCAGGGCGAGTAGTGGAGTTGAGAGTTTAATAATCTATTACAACATATCATGCTGTGGTCTCTTAACAGTTGTAATATATTATCACTTATAGTGGGTATATTTTAATCGAATATAAGCTGTATAGTGGCGGGTTAAATATCCCGTTGTTATTGTAAAAGGCGATAGAAGAAATCTGAACCATAAGATAATCCTCAGCATCTTTCTTATAACAGATCTATAATAATCCACAAAACTGCGGTTGCCAACTTGCTTACCGAGCATTGCGATTATGGCAAATACCATGAGGTAATTTATGGAAGAGGCCTATGTTTGGCAGTGGACTTATGATGGTATGTTTACGTGGTAGAGACGTGCTGCAGCTTTATTATAATTGTAGTATGAATGTGTCAGCAAGGCCGGGAAAGGTCTACGCCCTTACGCCAGCGTGAAATAGGAGCTTAATTCTGCTGCGTTTGGTGAGTATAGAGGGCCGGAGACTCTTTTATCGCGAGACAAAGCATTCCATCTTAGTCCTCAGGGGTGACAACGCATTTACATTTTGATACTTACTCAAGTATGGATGTAGATATATTTTTCAAAGCCTCAGAGTCCGAACCAAATCATCTCATTCGTGAGACAGCTGCCTATGCAGCCCCTATCTACACTCGCTATAGTGTGCGCAGACCGAGAAACTCTCTCTCGGACCCCTCCAACAAACTTTCGGCTGACCTGAACTGCCTCCTGGCGGCTCAGGCCGAGCCTACATAACACATCCCTTAATCTGCCTTAGTTAGGCACCCGTCTAAGCGGCTTTTCGCCGCTTGCGCCCTCCTTTCTGCCAAGGAGGGTCGCGTTCGTATACGGCTTAGAGATCTCTAGTTAGACCGTTCAGCCAGTCCCTAAAAGGCGGTGTTTAGTGGGTAAAAGTCTCCACATAACACGCACGAAGCCGGATGCGTGGTATGCTATGAGCATTCACCGCTTCCCTCCCCCGCTTTCCGGAGGGTTGCCCATATTTGCTTCGGGCGCAAAAAAAATGTAGATATCTACGGGCTACAGCATCCACTTACCGTCAGGTGAACTGTGCGCTTGCTTGTCATCGTTATACCTACTATAAAAATGTAGTAATGATGACATTGAAGTACTGTCATAAGCCGAGTGGTCGCAATGTTAAAAAAACTCCGCCCTTTGTATCTGTACTGTCATATGAGGCGACTTTGGAAAATCGCGGAGTCGCGAGAAAGATCTCACTGCTCTCGATTAAAAAGTAACATTAAGGACTCTATACGTCTCACTCCTAAGCACAGCGTTCCTCTCATTTTTGTGTGAGGCCTCTTAGGGAAAGGAAGTGTTTACCGCGTTGTTATACTTAATACGTGTTGGCGGACTTCATTTTATTAATTTCTCAGATATGTTAGGTTTCCTCACGATCTTTTCCTTCACCGCCGAGCATGTAGTAACTCAACGCTTAAAATTGCAACTAACAATTTCGTTACTGCTAGCAAGGATTGAACCTGCATTATTCACGTACTTAGAGCACTTAGCCCCTGGCTACCACGGCTCTTACTCACGGCTCTCGACAGGTTGCGTCAGTTCACTTGCTAAGTGTTATCCTTATAGCAAATTTTTCCTACAACAGCAGTGGTCCACGTGCAACAGAAGAGATACCATATTCTTAAATTGTATGATTAAAAAGGTTTAAAAATAAACTATACATAATAAAATGTAAAAGCTGACTTTAAAGTACCTAAAAAAGGAGAAAATTAAACATAAAGAGCACACTGTCAAATTGATAACTTCCTCATTTATTTAAGTCGGCTAAAAAGTGGGAATTAGAAACAAAAAAAATCATTATTTGAACTCTCGGATGGTTTTTATTTGATTATATTATGTAACACAATGGTATTCAGTTTGAATTGATGATAATACTATAATACCCTTTTGATTCTGTTTAATTTTGAGACCTTAAATAGTAATTTATCTTTAAGCTACACACAACACTTTCAATAAAATTTGATGATGTAATCAAATTATTTCTAAGTCAAACCAATACATTTTGCTGCAGCACACTTGGATTATACATTTTCAGCGTAGCGTGCTAGTTTGTAAATGAGACTAAATTTTGTAAGTTTGTCCGTTTGAATTTGACTAAAACATAATTTTCTCAAAATATATTTGTAATTTTATTTGAATGTGTTTTTCAAATATGATTTAAGTGCACAAATAAATATATAATTAGTTCGATATTTTACATTTAAGCGATTAAAGACGATGAAATATTATGGTTCCGATTGAACCGTCTTGTCTATTTCGAAGAGTAATATAAGTTTTGCCAAAAATGTACACTGAAAGCATGGAGTAGGTATTGCTACTAAACGTTTTCTATAATAACTTGAAAGTTTGTTATTTTTTTTAAATATGCAACTTATAATTTTACTAAGTTTATTGTAATTTAATAAAAAACAAAAAAATTAATACGGTTTTCATAAAAGTTGTTCAGTTGGCAATCTTCAGGTATACGTGATTTATAAACGGGCTGAGGCGGTAGAGTGCAATGGGGAAGCCTTGGACTGTTAGTTTGGACATAGCGAAGACCTTCGATCTAGTTTGGCACAAAGTGTTTTTATTCGAAGTTTCTCATGAAATTATGCAATTGGATCACCACATTTCTTGAAGATCGGAGTATCAAGGTGCATTCTCAGACGACAAGCATTTAATGCTGGTATTTCACAAGACTGCATGCCATGCCATATAACCCACGCTGTTTCTTCTCCATGCCAATGGTATGTTTCAAACCAGTAACATTCATTGCTATGCGGATGACAACACAGGTGGCTTTTCAAACATTCCGTGCCAATATTTTTCGGTAAAACGTCGTCGAATGCTAGAATAAACTTATGTTTGAAGTCGAGTCTTTGTTGAACAAAGTCTCGGATTGGGGGGACTAAATCTAGTTCAGTTCAATCCCCTAAAGATACAAGTTTTACGTATTTACCACTAAAACTAACCCCTTTGTCATATCTTCTCAATTTCAGGGCACTTTCCTTGCTACCTCAGTCAGAATCGGAATCCTCAGCGTTGACATATCAAATGACGAACAATTTCGCGGTCACTTGAAAGGAAAGACAAAATTGTCCTCCAAAAAGCGTGGCGTACTCAGCAAAGCGTTATTGTATTTCATGTATTGTGTTCATGCAAACACCGCCTGCAACTTAACATAGCACATGTTCGGGTATCCCAGTGCTAACTCCTTCTTGTTGCAGTCAGCGAAGACCAGATGTAATCGTCGACGACCGAGTCATTTTTGATCGGCTCGATTCACTGGCATTGCGAAGAGATATTGCATTCCTGTACATTTTCTATTGCATTTACCATGGGGATGCTCAGAGGAATTGTTCAGATTAATTACAGCCACCAAATTCCACCAACGCACATCGCGACAAAATTTTCGATACCATCTACACTATCTGAATGCTTGGCGGTTCACTACCATGCAATTTACCGGGAGTTTTCTTCCTCGCACGACTTTTATGTAAAATATTTTACCACCGGCAAACTTTCGGACTAATACGGCTTAGAGACGTTAAAGAAAAGAACTTACTTTATTAAAAGCCTGGCAACGCACCTGCGATTGCCCTGGTGTTGCAGTTGTCAGTGAGCGGCAGTCGACACTTTCCATCAGGTGAGCCCAATTATACCTGTTTTTCTTTAAAACTATTGAGAAATCATCAAACCACTATTTAACATAGAAGTTTCTTTTTAAATAGTATCTTATAAAAAAGCTTCTACCAATAAATATTCGTTCACATAATGTTTGACTAGTTTACGTATTATTACTAGGTGTTCTCTGTACAGTGTACGTGTTCTGCAGTGGCCAATCATCATCCGGGCTGATAAACTAGCTCCGAAAATAATGTTCAGAGAAAATTTACCGAGGCTTAAATAACTTTAAGTCCAAAATGGCAACGGAAAATGTAAAAACATTTAACATACAAATAATAAACATTTTATATGCAAATAATATGATAACGCCACTAATCGTAACATCATTACCCAGAATATTAGTTTAGTCCAAAACTATCCGCAGACTTATATCCACTTATATGACAGTAAAAAAATTAAAATATCTTAATATACAAATGTTCATATCATAAATTTTAATGTCGTATTTGGGTTATATAATGATTTGAATTTTATGGCTATAACTTGTCTCTCATGGTTCCAGAGAAAGAGTGGAGACTTTCGTTGATCAACCGAAACTAACACGTCAAATAAAACACAATTAAAACTAGCTAACTAACATTAGAGCTCGGATAAATATAAATTAAGCGTAATCACACAACATGCCAATCGCCATATACGAAATAAAACATCAAAATATCAAATTAAAGAGTAATTGACATAAGGCACGGCGGTAGCTCCCCGCGCAACAAGTATAAACTTGTTTGTATGCGCTAATCGCGGTCGTCGCGCCGCCGTCGTTTCACATTGACCTCCTATATGACTTCCGATTAAAATTTTACGGAATCGAAATCGGAATCAAAGGTGCAAAATCAATCGGAAGTTCCAAACTTTCGGAATCGGAATCGATTCGACCTCCGTAACATCTCTGGTATACAATACAATGTACTCAGTCTAGCTTCGTACGGGAGCATTTCACCAGCTTTGTATTATTATCATTCGACCAATCAATAAACACCAACATTTCTTTCCTATTTTTATACTACAGTAAAAATCTTAAAATGATAGTGATGACCTAAATCAAATTCAACACGTTGTTTAAAAAGTAGCAACTTTGTTGTAAACTATTAAGTGATTTAATTTTTAACCCTTATTTTCCAGCGTTTGTATCGTGAAACGTTAACTTATGGTAACAATACAAAGTAAGAATTATAGGTATTTAAATTACAAAACGAAAAATTTAACTAAAAAAAAATTATGAAATATTTTTAAACCCTACAATGTTAAGTCTTCTCCACGCTTTTGTTGTTCTCAATGGTAGAAAGGGGATGCAGAACCTTGACGGGGCGGCCTATAAAAATGATATCACTGCCAACATAGGAATACACTTAATGTTTCTCTATTCGACGATATCTTCACATCGCCGAACCTTCTAGCAATCAATCATGTTTTATGCGGAGACAGCTCTTTGTAGACTTGCCTATGTAGTCATCGGGTAATTAACGAGGATCGTGTGACTTCATTCGACCTAAATATGATAAAAACTTGTGTAAATATTTTGCAGCAGGTTATAGTTATGAAAATAATAAAGTATAAATATTATCTTAATTAAAATATTACTGTCTTAAGCAATGGATTACTACTCCGTACTGACTTGCTATCTTGGAAGGACAATACTGATATTTCCTGGCAAAGTTTACAGGTTTCAACGACGGGAAACAATTTTTGTAAAATCTTTAAAGACCAAGTGGCCCCGTAAACTTAAACGCAATCAAACATACAACTTATTTTTTCCCGATGTATCCCTTATATAACTGCTGAGTAGTAGGTATTATAGACTCAACAATAATGTGAATTCTACGGCTCCTTGGCGCAATAAGTTAAGACGCTTAAGGTCGTGGGTTCAAGTCCCGCCCGTAACAAGTATTTGTAAATCCTACAAATAATTTTAAACGCAAAATAATTATGTTAACTGCTTCCACGATACAGGAAAATACCCTAGTGTAGGAGTATACAGAAATTATTTACAGATTAATAGTATGGCCAATTACAGGTTTCCCTTATAATGCTTGATTGGTACAATGTTCTCGGAAGAAATTCGAAGAAGAATAATGCAATAGACAAATCATATACTATCAAATGTAGTAGATTTTTCGTATATATTTATCTTCATGATATTTTGATAGAGTGTTTATGTATAACTACTGTCGAAGCGTGTTAGGTAGACTAATCTCTAGTCTTTCAATGTACAAAATGGGTAATTAGAATTTTAGGTTGTCTTCCAGAAATTTAAATGTATCGCTAATACAGCTCACCGTCACCTGTCTAAAACGATTGACTACCATCACTTTTTTTTGCAATTTTCCAAAGTCACTCTTACCGAGTAGTGGCGGTGCAAGAATATCCCCTACTCCATACATCTCGTGGGTGTTGTAAGATTCGACAAAAGGGAAACATGAGAACATAGGCAGCAACGTCTTCCTAATAACGACTAAAAATAAAATAAAAATTGCGGTTGCCAACCTGCTTGCCAATTGTGGCAACTATGGCAAACATCGCACCTATGAGAAATCTATGGGGAAGGCCTATGTTCAGCGGTAGGACTTTAGTATGCTGTAAGAGTAACGCTAAACTTATGACACTTACGGAACAAAATGGCGTAATGATTTTTCTTACGTCACAATCGAACGGCAGAGAGGCTGGTTAGCGGAATTTGTTTATATTATACATAGCCGCTCTGCTAAGTTACTAAGTTCACTTTTGGATATAACCCTACACCACCAGAAAAGGAAAATTTTGTCGTTATCGTCATTACAAGCAGTCTCGTGAAATATTGTCCAATAAGAAGTCTAGTTATCCACCTGCTTTTCGCCGCTGAACTTGGTATTTTTCCTTCGGATTGCAATGAAAAAGAAGCGTTTTTCTATAAATTTGATCTTATTTTCACATTTTTTGCTCTTACAATTAAAATTTTAAACTACGAAGTAACTTACATATTTTACAAATTGCTATTGTTCCTTTAACTTGATTTAGGTATAACTCGTCAAAGTGCTGAAGTCGCGGTGAGCGGGTACTACTTGGAGCCGCGAGCCCACATTGAGAGTACGTTGACTAACGACCTGCCAATCAGGCCCTAGCTTAATTGGAAATCCGTGTTTGTGGAACCACTCTCCGTTTTCGAAGGCTTTTGTGAGTAAAAATTAAATATTTTACACTTAAGCGTGTTTTAGATTACAAGCTATAATAATAAGGTAAAATATGTATAAAACATACAAGTATTTTACGACTTTAATCGTTTATTTAAGAAATAGTAAAATATAATGAAAGTCAAGTGATTTGACATTTTAATCATTTGTAACTAAACAATTATCGAATAATTTCAGTTAATTACTGAATTAATGCTTCATGCTTCAATCATTTTCAAGCACTTATTTGCTTCCGAAAGCGTTACATGTCCTTTACTTGTTCATATTTACTATACCTACATATTTAAAAAATCATGTGATGTTATGTAAGGTGTAACATCTTGACTTTAGTGGCGACTTAATTACCAGAAAAATTTATATACCAGATCCTTTTTAATAAGAATATTTTTTATGGGATAAGAGTGACAAACGAGTACACAGTCTACCTGATGGTAACTGGATGCTGTGGCTCATACACATCTATATCTATCCTCGGTTACGAATCAAAATGGCGATGCGTTGTTGTGAGGACTAAGATGGAATGCCTCATTTCCAGTAAAATGGGTCTTCGATTTTCTTCACTCTCCACACGAAACACAGCAGCACTAAGCTGCTATTTTACGCTGGTATTCTGTGAAAGCGTGGTCCTACCCCGATCGAGCTGACCCATTCGTAGAATTATACTACTAAATAGCTGCGGCATTTCCCTACGACGTAAAAATTATTATATGCAAATTTAATCTTCAAGACGAGAACCCAAAACTCTTTTAGCTAGGAAGGATTTCATTTTCATAGATGTAGGTCCGACTATCGATGGGGCTTTTCATTAGGTCTAGCTTAAATATGTACATATGTACATAGTAAGACCAAGGACTCCAAACTCAGGATCTGCGGCGTAGTATGTAGTCTAGTTAATAGAGCATGCGTAACTGGTCTGATATTGTACAAATGCAATTATATTATTTCCTACTGCCTAAATACCTCATTTAATTCCTTAAACTACCAAACTATGTATGCAGTCTAAATATGTAATGATCAATTATAATATTCAAAACCATGCAAGGTTATTTATTGTGTATATATATAGCCAATTACCTGCCTGTCGATCATATCTTTATGGTGCTTACACAGGGTATATGAAGCTAAAGCAAATGAAACCGCGATGTACATTAATAAGCCGTATGCACGAGTTACTTATCCGGGTGGCGGGGCATTGCCACGATTTAATTGATTCAGTCACTTAAAAGTGAAACAAGCATTTTGAAATATTTTTTACACCAACACAAAGAGAGAAAAAGAGAGCGATTTTTGTCAAAACAAAGACAAATAATGTAGACATATAATATGACATAAAACTGTAATGTATGTATAACATAGAGAAATATTAGGCATTACGAAGGCCAACTAAAGCAACATTGTTTTTGCAGGGTTGACTATTGCAGGCGTCAAGTGTATATGGTAATTTCGGTCGCTACACGAATTCTGTCTGTCAAACTAGCTGCCGTGCTGTTAATGCCCTGCGATCGATAGTTTTGTATGGATATGCTATTGAAATAGGATTTTAAAAGTTTTAGAAAGTAGGTACTATTATATTATCGGATACTATTATAATGTTTCGAAACTAAAATACCCTTCTAATCTATATACTTTTAATATTTTTACTTGATTCTTATAAAGTGTGCATATATTTTAGATTATTTCGCATTTGGCTTGCAATTCCAAAATGATGAATGTCACGTTAAACAATGGCATTGCTCTTATCAATCTATCATTCATTTGTTTTCCAGCTGTTTTATTTTATTTAACAGGTTTTTTAAATTTAATATAACGTATTTGCTATCACGCAGAAATTAAGCACAAAGAGCATTACGCAATATTAACAATGTTATTTTTAGACCCGGAACCAAAAATAAACGCAAAGCAATTTTGTATTAATCACTTCCGTTGTATATTACGGAGCGAGAGAAAAGAACTACCGAAAACCTAAACCTGATAAAAATTTGCTATACTGGAAACGGATTTATTTAAAACCATGTGTAAGTTACTGTAAATCTTTAAATGACAACGCGTTAATAATTCCGTCATGGAAAAAAATCCTAAAGTTTTAACGAATATTAATAATTAAAAAAATAAAAAAGAATTTCCTAAAGTTCTTACTAGGCAAATATCCAATGAGGCAATCTGTAGGGAAGGCCTGTGTTCAGCAGTGGAAGGGAATCTAGTTAATTACTCTACACTACTTCCATATATTGCCATTTAGTGGCGGCTTAAGGGAATCCGCTCCCGTATACCGTCTTGTGGGTGTCATAGAGAAACTAAAACAGGGAATGTGCGCTAGTATCTTTTGCCACTCAAAATACTTTTTAATCACCCGAAATAAAAATAAAACAAGCGATATGGCAATGCGACGGTCTCCCTAACAAACCGGTTTTACAAAAAGGCTAAAAGGACAATCTACCTCTTTGCCTTGCGAATGTGAACTACAAGTAAGGCTTTGATTTCATGGAAATTTGGGCAGTGCTTCAGTCCCTTCAGCAGTGCCAAGTTGACTGGCGGTATATCAAAGTGCTGAAGTGTTTGTACAGTAGGGCTATGATGGCTATCCGAGTACGGAATCAGAGTATGAAACTCATCCAACTGCTGAGACGTGAAAGACAGGATGACGTTATATCCTCTTAACTCTTTACCGCTGCATTGAAAGACGTTTTTAAGCTACTGGAATGAAAAAATACGGTATTAACATCAAAAGCGAGTACATCACTCACCTTCGATTTGCCGGTGGTATAGTATTTATGGCAGAATTACTGGAGGGCCTAAGCGCTATGCTTAATGTCCTCAATAGTGGACATGGATAAAACAAAGGTCACATGTAACGTCTATGCCACACCTATACCAGTTGTTGTTGGAAGCACTACGCTCGAATTTGTCAACGTGTATGTTTACTTGGGACTTCTTTGGGGTCGTCAGCAGGCTATTCGAGTAGGTCAGATCGTCTCTGATTGGTGCTCGTTGTCTGCTGGCGTTCATCAAGGAGGAATTCTCTCTCCTTTCCTGTTCTCAGTTTTTATAAATCTCATTACATCCCACATTCGCTGCTCGTACCATCTGTATACTGATGACTTACAAATTTATGTCTAAACTGAGGTGTCAGGTATCGATGATGTGATTAAGAAGCTTAACTGCAATCTTAACTGTATTTATTATTGGTCAGACAGATTTGGTATTAGAGTTAATCCATCAAAATGTCAGGCTATTGTGGTTGATAGTTCTCGTAGGTTGTCAAAAATTTATATTAAGGTGCTACCTCCTATAATTTTTAATAATGTTACTATTCCTTACTCAACAACTGTTAAAGATCTTGGCTTAGTTATTGACAAGACCCTTAGTTGGCGACCGCATATATATGAAGTGAGCAAAAAGGTCACTCACACTCTGCGTAATCTGTATCATCTCAAGAATTTTTTACAGATAGGGACTAAGGCGATGCTAATACAGACTCTAGTGTTGCCTATTTTGGATTATGCAGATGTTTGTTATGCTGATACCTCTCAAGAACTTCTAAACTGGATCGACTTCTTAATAATTGTATACGCTTCATTTTCGCTTTACTAAAATACGACCACATCTCCTCTTATCGTTCTCAGCTTAAATGGCTACCTCTCCACTATCGCAGATATTTCAGAATACTATGCACATTATTTTCAGTTTTACACGATCCGTTTGTCCCGGAATATCTGAAATGTAAATTTCAGTATCAGTGTGATTCCCATAATCGTTATCTCCGTTCTGCGGAAAAGTGAAATTTCCATGTCCCCCTCTGTCACACTAGCTTCTTGTATAAATCTTTTACGTCTCATGCGGTAAGATTGTGGAACGAGCTACCGGGCAGTGTACGTGCAGCCTCTAGCAATAGCAAGGTATCGTTCAAACGCTTGCTCTGGAATCACTTTTTGGCGTTGCAGGAGTAGTTAGTGAATTAACTATTTTTATATCCTTAAGTTCTAACTGTTCCCTTTTCCTGTTTTAATTTCAAATATTTTATAGGTGTTTGATTGAGAAACAGCTATATTTAAATATGTATGTACTATGTATGCATAATATATAGACAGGCAGTATTAAGCAAATATATATATATATATATATAATATATATATATGTTTAAATATGTTTATAACATGTGTCGCAATATGTAATGTGTATGACTACTTATAGATCTTTTAACTTAGTTGCACTTTGCACCCACAATATCTTCACTGCTTAGCCTGGACTTAGCTAGACTGGCAGAGAATGCCTTGTTGCATTAAGTCCGCCTTTTTGTACTTGTTCTGTTACTATTAGTCCAACTTCAACCGGGAGGCCAATCGAGGGATTCAAATCGGCTGGGCAGCGTTCGGATGACTAACTACATATCTTTACGTGAGATATACCTCAAAACCTGAAAACAAGATTGTGCAACCACTGCGTATTGATAGTAATTATGAATCTTAGACGTGTTCTCACACTGATAGCCTGGCTGCTGGGGAAGCTGGGTTATGCTCGGGGTTTCTCTGCGTGACAGATTTAAAAATGAGGTTATATACGGTAAAAGCAAAGTAACTGACATAACCCAACAAATCCGTAAGCTAAAGTGGCAATGGGTAGCTCGAAGACCAACAACCGATAGTGAAGAAAGGTTCTCGAGTGGCAGCCTCGTACCGATAAGCGAAATATAAGGCCCTCCACAAGATGTAGTGACGACTTGGTAAATCATGCAGAAAGTCGATGGGCGCAGGTTGCTGAGGGTCTTACTTTGTGAAATTCCTTGGGGGAGACCTATGGTCAGCAGTAGACTATTCTTAGCATGGAATCTTGGGGTTCCGTAAAGAAAAACCGTATATGTGTCATTGAAAATTATTTAGAATTTTTTCATTAAATGTACGCTGGAATTAAAGAGTCACATCCATAAGTTTCTAACTCACGGCGGTCTCGCCTTCCTTGTTTGGAGATATTAAAAAATTGTTCCGGCTAGCGTGTCTAATCTCCCACAGCCGGTGTTCTCCCGCTCACTCAACGTTTTCAACATTACATGACGACAAGGAGAATTTAGAATTTTGAAAAATAATGCTCAAACGGTTGACATTTCAAACAATTTGATGCCTTTAAACAAAAGTATAAGTTATTTAAAATTTAATAATAAAATTTTCTGCGGCCGGAAACGGAAAAATATATAAATATGACAAGGAATAAATAAGACTTTATATGATATGGACTGGAAATCAAAGCATGTCAGTGAGTGCGTTTTAATAAATAAATTTAAGTATTAGGTTACATACGTAGAACCGTGTGTTACGCACCAGGAAACCCAGCCGTCTGATGAGCTAAATTGTTATTGTTATAGGCCCTATTATTTGTAATAAGTTTCCGAATAAGTTTAAAATTCTATATGACACCTAAAAATAGATCGAAATTGTTTTTGACGAAAAAATGTTATACAATAATAATATAATAAACAATTCATATAAATTAAAATTAATTTGACTAGAATTAAATTAAGTAGAATATTTTTTAAATTATTGTACGTTCAATACAGACACGACGTAGTGATGCTAATATTGTGTAATAATGTTCTTTTATTAGCGGTCAGTCGCCGTAGAGTCTACATTACCTGAGGATGCATCGTATGAGGCGAAACACGTGTCGTATTGTCGTCGATGGTGTGTCTTACCTGGAATAGTGGTGTTGGAAGTAATGGTGCCGGGAGTAGTGGTGTTGGGAGTAGTGGTGCTGGGACTAGTGGTGCTGGGACTAGTGGTGACGGAGTTAGTGCATGCAATTGAGGGAGGGCGGGAGGTGCTCTTCGATCCAGGTAAGACACATCATTGTAATTAGTTAGCGGAAGGTTGCAAAGTAATAAATTATTTATTGCAATAGTAATAAATTATTTATTCTTTCATAGACCTTTTTCCTCATAAAATGTATTTGATTCAATTTGATTTGACTAATACTTGAGTCAAGAACGAGATTAATATTCTCAAACTCGGTTTTCTCGCGCGTTGTGTAACATGTAGAGTAAAGCCCGGCTTATGCCGGAGAAACAACACAACATAACGACAATGCGGCATATTATAGGACCGCATACAATAATTAATACCTAATATTGCGTATCGTATCAATGGCATGATCCATGGCAAAATCTAACGTCATCTAGCAGACTGATACCTCATATCCGAACCCGATAACATTCGACATCTTGATTTCTCATACAGTTTTAAGTTTAAGTTTTGTGTATTAGTTTTCTTTCATTCGTGCTGGAGCCACGATACAGATGTATTATAATTGTAGCAAAAATGAGTCGGTTCGCAGAATATCAGCGTTAAATAGCAAATAACTTAATGTTGTGTTTCGTATGGTAGGTGTAGAGAATCTGAGACTCTTTTACTTGAAACAAGGTATTCTTAGTCCTCAGAGGTGACAAAGCATCAGTATTTTATCTGAGGATAAATGTAGATGTATACGGGCCACAGCATTCGCGTACCATCAGGTGTACTGTGTGCTCGTGTCACCCTTATTCTATAAAGAAAAATTCTTGGTAATTGAGTAGGCAATCAAAAATAGATTGCCTGAAAGACAGCGCTTTTAGCTATAAGGACGCCCGTTATATAACAGATTTAATACGCTTCTTTTTCTTCTTTTTCCGTAAATTGTTATGGTGTACAGTAAAGTAATGTTTAGTATTATTATCAAAAATATTTAGATTTTATAACGGATTTTTCACGAACGTCTCGAGTAAGAACGTTGTTTATCTGCATGAGATAGTACTAAATAAGCTGCTGCTAAAGTTATTTCATCGGCCATTTTCCTACGGTATCCATTTCGATTACATGACATAACCACGGCGGTAGGTAAAGACTTCGCACTTCGTTTGACATGACCCTTTCTTTTTCAATATTTTGGTCGATGATCAACGAGAACAGACATATTTCACAATACGATGCTACGATGAATGGATGGCCGCTTGCGACTTATGGCGGCAAATGTTTCCATTTGTAGCATGCACAAGACGACATGTACCTACGTATGACACAATATTGAACATGACGCAATGTTGCGTGTTGTTCCTTTGGCGTAAACGAAGCCTAAGCAACAAAATTAAGTCTGACTGAGCGCAAACATTTAAGTCAAACATATTCATCGCTCTCGCCGATTATTCTTTGTATCTATGAACGTCGGTCTTGCGAACTAGTTTAGATATATAACGTTCGCAAGCTCTAAACAAGCCTAAATTGAATAAAAAGTTTTGACTTTGACTTTGGATTACTTCTCGAACCAAGCCTACTAGATATTAATTAATAATATGTTTTAAATGAAAATGTAAGAACGTACACGTTTCCAGGGTAGCCGTGGTGACCCAGGAGATAAGGGCTTGCCTGAACGATTCATACTACATGAGATAACCGAGCTGGATGCTTGTACCACTAAAATTGCAAATTGCAATTTAAAGTGTTGTTTTAACCCGTTTTCGGCGACGAAGAAAACTATCGTGGGGAAACCTACATAGCTGATAAATGAAAAAACATTTCAAACATGACGTGAAGTCTGCAAACACGTGTTGGTGTGAGAAAAGGCCTGTGCCCAACTGTGGGGCAATTATAGGTTTAAACTTAGTAAAATGATATTATGTCGTAATATGCAGATTGCAGACACGCTAAATAATTTCTAAAAAAATTATGCTTAACCTTTATTCTTTATTTTTTAGTTACTTACTTCTACAATACATTACATTACAACACTATATGTTTAATAACGTATTCGGTATTTAAAACAAAAGTAAGTATATTATTTTAGACTTACTAGCGCCATCTACATTGTTGTATGCGAAGTTGAAAATCGGGAATATCAGTCCTAGCGCCATCTGGAAGAAATTTGAGAAATTACATTCATCCCTTCTTCACTAAGGGTTGCAAGTGGAAATCTGCGAAAAAGCGCCACGTGCAAAAATGCGAAAACCTTGTTGGTAATTAAATAACCCTAATATAAAGTATAAATTTGATCTTTGCTCCTATTGTACAACATAAGCCTCAATTAATACCATTCCACACCATAAAAATACATATTAAAAAAAATTAAAACTTATAAGAGCTAACCTTAATAGCCTAATTTATCTAATAGTAAAGAAGTAACTAAGTAGACTGCAGATGCTATTAGAATTATAATAAATTCATATATTATATTTTAATTTTGCAGAACCTTATGTCTTTCTGTGAATTAAATAATAATTTTGTATAACGTGATTATGATATTTGCGATCAGTGGTTACATACATACCTACTGATTTAATTGTTATTTCAGCATTCTCACAAACTACTTGCAGTATGAAGAACAGAGATAAATAAAAATACCTAGTAGGTATGGGGGATACTTTATAACAAAACCAATATTTAAACAAAAAGTAACAGGTTTTTCGATTTTTTTATGCATTTAATACCAAATATAAAATGAAAAATAGAAAAAAAAATTACAATTGTTTTCTTCTATATTTTACATTTTTTACGTAATATAAATAAATAATTTATGTTTATCATGTCCGGGGAGTGGCACCATATGCTGAAACATAGGTTTTGGCCTAGTTAGGCAATAGATGCTATTTTCATGTTATAAGAGAAAATATTCCTGTGTAGTTTATGAATAGACATATTGTTAACCGATATATATGGAAATAAAGATTATTAAATATTGTTTGATTTATTAATTTAACTACCAAGCCGCCCTGGCTTCGTCTGGGTGGGCTCTGATAATGTAGCGTCATTAATTTTATTTTTAAATAATCGTTAATGAGCATTTATTTATCAAATTAATGATTTCACAAAAATACTCCATGCTTTTCGGTTAAAATATAGCCTAGATTATTTCAGACATTGCTCTTTATCTATAAAAAAAGTATAAGCGCAAGCACAGGTGCACTCTCTACTCCCTGACTCTCATAATCCGATGGGACGGTAAACCGACACGACCGGAGAGAGATCAGGCGCAGGACTAACGGCTTTACGTGCTTTCCGGGGCACGGGGGTGAGATACCGCCAACTTCCTGACTCCGGGCAGCTACTGAGAATATCTTAACAGAAAAACTCAATAATTGATTTTTTGGCCCGACCCGGGATTCGAACCCGGGACCTCATGATCAGCAGTCGCACTGCTACAACCACTGGACAACGAGGCAGTCGACAATTTAACTGAATTGTCCGAAGGTCGAATTTCCAGAACGAAAACGTTGAAACCAAAAACGTACCGTGCTTTATTTGCGACACCAGCGCCGTATACAGCATTAATCCTTCGAGCTGTTTCTGCAGCACTGGTGCCACGGTAGAACTCGTACTCGTAAATATACCGATATTTCATGTTTTCCATTGTGTGGTAACAAGCGACGCCAAAGAAAAAAATAATGAGGGAAAAAAAACAAATGAATGACTGTTTTCAAAATTCAAATGTACCAGCTAAATCAATTTATGAATTTGAATTTGGAATTCTTAACCAAAGAGGAGATATTTCAGATCAAATTGGTCAGTACGACAAAACGCTAATTTCATATGTAAGGACCTATTATTATATTTAATTTGTGCATGTAATTCCACATTGTTAATAATAGTGTTTAATTTTGAAATCATCGAAAGGATTTTGGACCAATGTTCAAAATTTCCAAAGATTCATTACCCAACATTAGATTAAATCTTCTGACTATTACTACCATTCAGACCAAATATTCAGTATTCCAATATACTATCTCAGTTGTTTAACCATAATAAGATTACTGTCATATAAGAAACATGACTATAACTTTTAAATCCGATTCAACTATTATGATTTATAGTATTTGCAAATGAGCGTATTTTGATATATTTGCTTACTAAACACATTTGGTTAATTTAACATTTTCAATGTGCTAATACACTTAAAAAATTGAAGTAATCAACTATTATATTAACTATAAATTAGGACATAAATATACTTTTTTATACATAAATAATTTATTTCCATTGATATATTTTACGTTAAGTTGGAGAGGTCTCGTCTAATGAAGTCAACGCTCCGTCCCCCTCGTGCTCTAATCCAGAATCCCGAAACCTTTCAGCTCGAGTTACGTAACCGCTTCCAGTGCCTAGAAGATTGCAATGCAGTGGACGATATGAACGACAAGCTCGTGGAAACTGTCCATGCGGTCGGAGCTAAGTTCTGCAAGACCCGCCGCAGAAGAACACAAAAACTCTCCGATCACACTCTTAATCTCATGGCTGTTAGACGGGAGATGAGGCTGCAATCGTCAACAGATTTGACAGCATACAGGCAACTGAACAGACAGATCTCCAAATGCATGCGGCGAGACTTACGCAACTTTAATACTTCTCGTATTAAAGAAGCGATCGAGCGGAACCAGGGCTCCAAAGTCTTTGCCAGAGATCTGTCTGCCAGAAAGAGCCAACTGTCAAAGCTGAAGACTGAGTGTGGCAACATCGTTTCCGGGACACCTGAGATTTTGAGTGAGATTGAGAGGTTCTATGGGCAGCTGTACACATCATCGTTGGAGCCACACGCAAGTGTGAGTAACGATCCAAGAGCAAGTCTTATCCGACACTATTCCGATGATATCCCGGACGTCAGTCTAAGCGAGATTAGAATGGCTCTCCAGCACCTTAAAAACGGCAGGGCCCCAGGCGAGGATGGAATTACAGCGGAGCTTCTGAAAGCGGGTGGAACACCGGTACTTGTAGTCCTTCAGAAGCTCTTCAATTCCGTCCTCCATGGTGGCACTACTCCAGAGGCGTGGAGCAGAAGTGCGGTGGTCTTGTTCTTTAAGAAAGGCGACAACGCTCTCTTAAAGAACTACAGACCGATTTCCCTTCTGAGCCGCGTCTACGTGCTGTTTTCGAGAGTCATTACGAATCGTCTCGCACGCAGACTTGACGACTTCCAGCCTCCCGAACAAGCCGGTTTCCGAAAAGGCTTCAGTACCATAGACCACATACATACCCTGCGGCAGATTGTACAGAAGACTGAAGAGTACAATCTGCCACTTTGCCTGGCGTATGTGGACTATGAGAAAGCCTTTGATTCCGTCGAAATTTGGGCGGTGCTACAGTCCCTTCAGCGGTGCCAAGTTGACTGTCGGTATATCGAAGTGCTGAAGTGTTTGTACAGTAGGGCTACGATGGCTATCCGAGTACAGAACCAGAGCTCGAAACCTATCCAACTGCAGAGAGGTGTAAGACAGGGTGACGTTATATCCCCGAAACTCTTCACCGCTGCATTGGAAGACGTTTTCAAGCTACTGGACTGGAAAGGATACGGTATTGACATCAATGGCGAGTACATCACTCACCTTCGATTTGCCGACGATATAGTCCTTATGGCAGAATCGCTGGAGGACTTAAGCACTATGCTCAATGACCTCAATAGTGCCTCCCAACGGATAGGTCTTAAGATGAACATGGACAAAACAAAGATCATGTTCAATGTCCATGTCACACCTATGCCGGTAGTTGTTGGGAGCACTATGCTCGAAGTTGTTGACGAGTACGTTTACCTGGGACAAATAGTCCGACTAGGTAAGTCCAACTTTGACCGAGAGGTCAATCGACGGATTCAACTCGGCTGGGCAGCGTTCGGGAAATTACGACATATCTTTTCGTCAGGTATACCTCAATCTCTAAAAACTAGATTGTACAACCAGTGCGTGTTGCCAGTGATGACTTATGGATCTGAGACGTGGTCCTTCACTGCTGGCCGTATGAGGACGCTTAAGGTCGCTCAGCGAGCTATGGAGAGGGCTATGCTCGGAGTTTCTCTGCGTGATAGACTCAGAAATGAGGATATCCGCAGTAAAACCAGAGTGACCGACATAGCCCAACGGATTAGTAAGCTGAAGTGGCAATGGGCCGGCCATATAGCTCGAAGAACCGATAACCGATGGGGAAGAAAGGTTCTCGAGTGGCAGCCTCGTACCGGTAGGCGTAGTGTAGGGCGACCCCCCACTAGATGGAGTGACGACCTGGTAAGACATGCAGGAAGTCGATGGATGCAGGTGGCTCAGGACCGTGCTTTGTGGCATTGCTTGGGGGAGGCCTATGTTCAGCAGTGGACTTGTGAAGGGCTGTAATGATGATGATGATGATTGATATATTTATTAGTATTATTAATCGGCTATGTTGTGTGTTTTTCACATGATGGATGGCTAAGAGTTTGCAGTTAGCAGGAAAATGTGATAGATTTTTTTTTATAGGATAGGGTGACCAACGAGCTCATAGTCCACTTGATGGTAAGTGGTTGTTGTGGCCCATAGACATCTAGGTACATCTCTCCTCAATTACAAATCAAAATGCAGATGCGTTGTCACCCGTGAGGACTAAGATGGAATGCCTCGTTTCCAGTAAAAAGGGTCTCCGGTTCTCCACACTCACCATACGAAACACAGCAGCATTAAGCTGCTATTTTACGCTGGTATTCCGTGAGAGCGCGGTCCTTCCCTGGTCGAGTCGACCCATTCGTGCTACAACTATATATATATATATATAACTGCAGCATGGCTCTACCACGTAAAAAATAAAAAATAAATGATAATAATAAATTTTTATTCAAATAACTGTTATAGCTTAAATATTTCCTTGAGGTTTTCGTTTGTCGTTGATTACTAACCATACTTTAATTATTTCTGTTAGACAAATATGCAAAAAAATACAACACAATACATAATACATATAAACAAGTTTTTATGACAACCAGCTATCATCTACACAGGATTATAGCGCACGATTGTGTGGCATGCTTGGGTATCTAGTACCTACTTCCTCATAGTGGTGGAACGGCATTCCGACACGATCGAAGAGGGATCGGGAGCTGGACCAACAGTTTTACGTGCTTTCCGAGGCGCGGGCAGGCAACACCGTCAACTTTCTGACTCTAGGCTGTTACCAAATTTTAATTGACAGAAAAACCCAATAACTGATTTTGACTCGACCTAGATTCGAATTCGGGACCACACAATGACAAATTTACGTCCACGAGAACAACGAAGTAGAGTTTTACTTGCACCAAAATCCTGTTCTGCGGCGACGACTAGGCCTTAGGACTGGCCATCGTGACCAGAATTTGGTCTCAAGGACTCATTTTTTTTAAATAGAAATAAGGTGATAACCAAACAAAATCCACCTAATGATTTGTAGATGTTAAAGCTTATAGAGAACTACACCTATCATCGTTAAATTTAAATTGATATGAATTGTAACCCCTGAAAACTAAGGAAGGCTCGGTACCAGTAAAAAGGGTCGCCGGTTATCCACAACCACCATACGAGACACAGCAGCGTTATGCTGGTATGGTGGGAGAGCGGAGTTCCTTACTATGAGGGTGGATTAAAAAGTACTCGGCCTAACCAAGAAAATAAACACACACTAAATCAGTTATATTTTTATTTTTCTACATAATCACCATCAAGTTCAATACACTTTTGCCACCTCCCCTTCCAAGCATTTAGACCGTTGAAAAAAAATGATTCTTCCTTAGAGTCAAAATATGCGACAGCTGCTTTGACCTCGTCGTTTGTCGAAAATCTTTGACCTCCCAAGTGCTTTTTTAGGTTAGGGAACAGAAAGAAGTCTAATGGTGCCAGATCAGGTGAATACGGCGGATGCGGTAACAGTTCAAAGCCACAGTTGTGAATTTCAGCCATTGACTGTACTGACGTGTGAACACGGGCGTTATCTTGATGAAACAGGACTTTTCTTCTGAGCATTCCTCGACGTTTTTCTTTTATTTCCTCTCGTAAACGACGTAGTAAGGTGCAGTAGTAATCAGAGTTTATAGTCTGACCCCTTTCAAGATAATCAATCATATCACACCTTTCGAGTCCCAGAATACTGAAGCCATCACCTCATTTGCCGACAAAACCGACTTAGCCTTTTTAGGGGGTGGTGAACCAGGTCTTCTCCACTGTTTTGATTGTTGTTTTGTTTCCGGTGTACAGTAATGAACCCATGTTTCGTCCATTGTAACAAAACGATTCAAAAAATCATCTGCATCGGCTTCAAATAACTCCAAACAGTCGCGTGAAATAGTCAATCGCGTCCTTTTTTGTTCAACTGAAAGCAGTCGCGGAACCCACCTCGCAGACACCTTGTGGAAACCCAACTCGTTGACAATGATGTTTTGAGTTCGTTCATAAGAGATGCCTATAATCTCGGCTATCTCTCTAATTTTTAATCTGCGGTCTCCCATTATTAAATCAAGTACTTTTTTAATATTTTCGTCAGTAGTTGACGTCGAAGTCCTTCCAGAGCGGGGTTCATCTTTCACACTCTCTCTACCACGCTTAAATTCTGCTATCCATTTTTTGACGGATGAATATGACAGAGCACAATCGCCTAATGTACTAACCATGTCATCATGGATGGCTTTTGATGATAGCCCCTTCTTATGGAGGTACTTAATGACGGCACGCTGCTCGATTTGCTCCATTCGCGGAAATTATGTCCGATTACTTTGTTAATAAATTTATAAAATCACAACTAATTATCGCACACGTTTCGAACTTCACACAATGAACTAGTCTGAACTGAACTAAATAATGTGGGTAGATGTGATTTTTAGAATTGAATGGATCTGTGTTAGGCCGAGTACTTTTCAATCCACCTAGGTATTTAAGCTGACTCATTCGTTCTACAGCCATACAGCTGCAACGTGGCTGTGCTACGTGGATATTCATCGAATCTCTGCGCGTTTATCAGGTCAACCTTTTAGTATGCAGCCACAGGCCCTCTGTGCTTTACCATACAGGGTTAACACACAATCAATGACATCACGCATTAAGTAGTTGTTTATTTTATTATGCGTTCTTTTCATATTCTTTTGTGTACTTGAGATTTTTTCGTCATATGATTAAATATTCAATAAATAAATAGTAAGACATATAAATACTCTGTGAAAAATGCATCAAATAAGTTCACATCAAACAATCCGCAGGCATCTCAGTCGACATCACACGACATCAAAATGTTAATCGTTCAGCAGATGCCAAACTACAGTTGAGCTTGAATAAACTACATTATGCTCCGATGCTCAGATGTTCAGTTTTACAGCTCAGATAACAATCCGCGTCGAGGGAGCCAGCGAGAGAACTTTTAATTGGCGTGCCATTAGAGCGGGCGGGAAGCACTAAGCGATTTGTGGTGTACCGGCCTGCTCTCTTGAGCTTTTAATTTCTGTTTCACCTCCCCGGATAGGGTTGTGCTGGTTGTGTTCGGTGGGAATTACAAAAGTTAACCCTTTACTTAATACATGATACTGCTGTAAAACAATTATTTAAAAAATGTGTTTATATTTGTACTAATAATAACAAAGTAACTGGAGAATCTATTCAAATTACGATTTCAAAAAAACCAATCACAGGTACAACCAAATTTCGCAATCATTCTGATCTTATCTAGTTGTCTTATGCTGACAGTCACAAGTTGGCGGCTGTACAGTCGTTCTAACATTTTCTTAAGTTAACTCTGACGGCACCCACAAGATCGGATGATGAAGCGATCTCTTACATCGCTACCTAATTAACTAAACTACATTTTAATTATAGCCGATTATGAAGCAAGTATGTTTAATATTGTTCCACTATCAGAATTAAAAAAGATGAAATAATGGGATATTAAAGCTGCTTGGATTGTCAAACTATTATTATTAATATAGAATTACAAAGATTTATGTCGAGTTTGTTCGTTTTATTAATGTTTTCATTGTGATATAAATGTTGTATCCGTAATAGTTGTGAAGTTACAGCCTCTATACGTCCCACCGTTGGGCACAGGCCCCCCCTCATTTCTGAGAGGGTTTCAGGGCAAGGAAGTGTTTGCCGCGCTGCCTCAATGCGTGTTGGCGAACTTCACATGCCTTCGAATTTTTTTCATATTCCTCAGACATGCAGGTTTCCTCACGATGTTTTCCTTCACCGCCAAGCACGTGGTAAATCAGCACTTTAAATTGCAATTAACAATTTCATTGGTGCCGGCGGGGATCGAACCCGGGTTACTCGCGTTCTGTTATATTTACAGCGAGCGTTAACCATCCGAGCTACCACGGCTCTTAGTAATAGTTGTAGTTACTCGTACTTGTAATTGCTATGTTTAAAAAAAATCGAGTCTTTAAATGTTAATGTAAATTGTAAGCAGTGTTGCTTTTAAGTAAATATTTTTTTTTAAATTTACTCTCAGCATACACAAATTGAAAAGATTTGCAAAACAGACATAATACAACAGGTATATCATATACGTGTAGGTACCTCACATGTATATGATATACCAAAACAAAGATCAATTTGTAAACATAACAAATTTGTCAATTACGCATGCCTTTCGTTTCGAAGTAAGTTTTTCCAAAACAATCCCAGGACATCGAGGACGGGCATGTTTTTCGTTAACGACATCTCGTTACCGTCACAAATCTCCAACATTACGACGTATTAAAACTCTAAAACTTGACTCGTTGTGCCATTTGGCTCGAACAAAAACTTTCTTACATCACGAAGATTAAAATTCAAGTCTCGCAATGCGCTCAACTCATGAAAATATTTGAAGCAAGGCCGTCTAGGCTAGAAAAATAAAAAAAAATATTTTATATTTTGTGGCCGTCGAATGATTTATTTTTAGAAGGTGGAAATTTAGAAAGGTATACTCGTAACACAGACACGGTTCACACGTCAGGCTTATACAAAAAAAAACATGTAACCTACAGTACATAAGTATAAAAGTACGTATTTAATAATACGGAACTTCGGGAATTAAACGCGATATAATCCATATTCCAAAGGTAGAATTCTTGTGAATATAAGAAATCATTAAACGCATGAGATATAAAGATTATTTAAAATTATTTTTTTATACTCGCTAAAATGTTGTTGAAATTTTATCGAATGTTTTTATTTGCGTTAATAATAGATAAACATCAAGGAAAATTAAATATTTTTAATAATCTCTTAGGTTTATGTGAACACTGTATATTAATTCTATCTCACAGCACGTTATAAGTTTTTCTTTACCCTTCAGACAACAAGCACTGCTACGCGTCGGCTGAAATAGGTATTAGAATTGTACTCCTGGGCAGAAAACATGTAGTGCTTGTAAATTAAGGAGTTGCGGTTCGATTAAAGGGATTCACTTCGACCTTTCAGGGGTACACTATTACACCTTTTTCCACATTCCAATAATGTCTTCTAAAAATATCCGCGCTCTATATTCAACTCCCTTAAACCATCCTTCGCTAATGACGCTATAAAAATCAGACACCCAGCTTGTCTTGCTTGGCCCCAAATTCAAGTAATCAAGCAGACCGGAATTATATTTATCTTACCAAACTCAACATTTATGGTTTCAAATGGAGTGGATTTACCTACGCCGTTGTCTTGCTTATTTGAAATATGAATTATATTTACTAAATAGTTGAACTTTAAAAAAATTGGGTTTTATAAGTACAAAGTTTTGGCCAATCTAATCAAAACATTTTCGATCAGTATTTATTGGATTATAATTTTTAAAATCAGTGGACATAATTTAATAATTTCCCGGTATAAGCTCTCGGATCCCATGTAATTCTGTCCAACCCTTCTCCGCGTTTCCCAGGCCACAACGTCGCTAAGTGGATTTTCGGGTCGGCCCGCATTTGGCTAACGGCCCTGCACTGTCGACTCGTTAGTGACGTCACTTCTCTACTTTGTTTAGGGATGCCATCAAATAATTTCCGCGTGTCACCATTTTATACCTAAATAAAATCTAAAAATCTTTTATAACACGAACCAAGAATCTAATATATTAATTATTAATTATAATAAAATAAAAGGCATTAATATACTTCACACGTAACAATACAATATTTGTGAACAGAATTATTTCTAAAAACATTCACCGAATTTCATGTCATAATATGAGGTATCTTTAGAGTAATAGATGTTTTCTCGATGTAATATAGCAATCACTAATTAAAACCAGACTAATTATCAGTTTTCCGCATTAGAGTTTCTTCTCTGATTCGTAAGGTTTTAGACTATTTTTGATCGCCAAGATTCGAATGCAAAAATAGAATGTTGTATTATTTGACGTTAACTACCCTCCCTAGTAAAATGTTTCTCTTACATAATACTGTAAGTACGCCTATTACCATCATCTACTATCACTACATCCAGTACCCAGTACGTGATTCTTCTGGTAAAGCCCCGATATTAGACTGTCGTGTTTATTCCCTACAACAAAATAATATAATCGCCGTCGTCGTCACCATCGATAATACGTCACAAATTTCATCTGTAATAGAAGCACCATGGAAAGATATTATTTTTGTATGCAGATCTTAAGAGAATACTAGGATGGCGTTAGAGGACTTTATGAGGTATCATCCCGTAGGCGTTTTAAGACGTGACGGAGATAAAAAAACGCAATCTTAGCAAACCTTTTTAAATTTAATAAACTACAACAGCATAGTTTTTCTTTTTACACTTTTCGGTTGCCGAAGAGAAGGCCTTCCAACTATTTAGTGACTAAGTTATCAGTATAACTAAGTTTTAAGTGATGATGGATGGGTTTTAACAACATTTGGCGCAAAATGCTGGCGAACTACTACTGATATAGTAGTATTCTAGAACGTTAAGCGTCATAGACTATACTCTAAGCCATATTTCTTCTATAGAATTAGAATATTATCCCACAGCCGGATCTGGCCTAATTCTGAACTACACACAAAGACAAGTAGAATTAGAAAGAGACATCATTATAAACGTCAAAAGTCCACAACGTAAGAAATCTAACTTTGATTAAAGTGACATGAAACATACTGCTAAACAGCCCTGATATTAAAACAACTACCTCTTTCGCTCGTTTATCTTGAAACGTACTAATTATTTCGTGTGATGAAAACATTTCGTCGTCAACGCGTCGTACCGCGGCTTTCCCGCCCTGCGCTATTACTCTCAATTTTAAATACGACATGACGCACGGATTTTTGTGTTGAAATTTTTTCATACGTTAAATAAGCTCTGTTAAATTTTAAAACCTCTTTATTTAATTCACGAGCCTCTTTCATGTTAAACTAATTACCGAGTTTTAGAAACGTACTGCTTCTTAGCAATGATAATATTGATACCTACTTTCCTTATCGACTTTGACCTCATCACAGTTGCAATTAATAAATGGATGCGTCAACTGCGCTGGATATTAAAGGTCATTGTAACACGTACGAATACAAAGCAATTGTTTTCATCTTCCCGTAGCTGATGTAATGCCATCAAATCGGAATAATGATAAGATCCATTAAACCCGAAAAGTAAAATACCGACATATTAACATAATATTCATGAGGCATTGCATTTCAATCCTCAGGGGTGACGGCGCATCTGCATTTTTGTTCTTAATCTATGAAAGACTTTGGTTGGTCCTTCCCAAGATTAGGCCACTAACGGTGAGGCTGTGGATGTATGCGAAAGCATTCCCGTGGTGGTTAAATATTTTGATATAGCATATAGATAAAGCTTTAAAATAGTAGGATTTTTAATAATAAACTTTCTTATGACAATGAGTATAGTGCACATCCGCATCAGCTCTTCACTATCAATTAATTTCTATTTACTACTTTTAATACCTTATTTTCTTCTTCTTTCTTCTTTGACAACTACTTGAGAAAACAACTTTCCTTGTATTACTGTTAGATATTGATCCTAGAACCAAATGTATAATATGTTTCTACCAGATTATGTAAGCTTCTTGCCTCCCACTGCTCGTTTCTCACTGCTAGACGGGCCTACTCTCATTATTGAGAGTGTTAAGGAAGAGGAGGGATGGTACTTTCTTGCCTCAAATGCAAGAAAAGTCCGCCGCGTAGAAGCAATAACGTGTGTTGGTGGTATTTACATGTACTCGAAATGTTTTTTTACTTCTCCGACGTACAGGTTTCCTCACGATATTTTTTTTTACTACAGAGCTTAACCACGTGTTAACAATTTAATTACTGCCGGCGTGGATCGAACTTGGTTTATTCATGACATATTATTAATATTTATAAGACTAGGCTACGCTTTTCATCTGAGCTCCCTCGGGCATTCTTGTTGTAGTGGACAAATATTTCAGAAAAGGGTTTTCTTATTCTTATATTAGGTATTATAGGTATTTCTTAAATTTTATAAATTATAGGATCCAAAACATATACTCATGCACCCAGCTATCTTGTCTATTGAAATTTAGATTGTTGAAGTGAAACCTCTTTATCGACGTATTGGAGAAATTTAGAATGGTATTTAAAAAAAAACCCTCTCAGAAATGAGGGGAGGCCTGTGCCCAGCAATGGGACGTATATAGGCTGTAACTTTACTTTTTAATTATTTTATTTAAAGAAAAAGTAACGTTTAACTACAGAGGTTGCATGAATATAAATTACATATGAGTATAATATTTAAACTTCTTATGTTAAATATAAAATAAAAGATGAATCATTATGTCGTAAAGAACTTTCACTTCGTACATGTATTCACAATTACATGCACGTTTTTGATGCCAATTGTCTTGCGAATACTTTGTGGGAATCGGTGATCTTTTGTGACTATCGATACAGAAAATCACTTAGAGTGTCGGGAGTTAAAAATAAGTCAAATTAAATGCAATAAAATCTTTAAAATTAGTTTTACTCTAGTCTTTTTCACGTAAAAGTCGTGTATTTTTTATAAAACTAAGGAACTATTTTATCGAACATAACAGGAAATAAATTATGTTAATGTTGCTTCGATCGATTTCTAAACCGCACATCGGCTACTCGTCATAACTGCAACCAACATTCGTGTAATGAGTCTGTATTTTATACGGTTTGACTTAAAAAAAAAACTCGCAAGTATCGACAATTGTGGCAAAAAGAATACAAGTAGGTAGGTGGAAGTCATCGTGAATGGTACAAGTTTATAACTCAAAGCGGGAAAAGTTAACGCTTTTTATCATCTCTCCTCCTAATCGGTCCAGCGGGGCTATTATAATAACATTGTACAATTTTTTGCTCTATATTTTTTTTAAATGACTGAATTCAACGCAAATACAGTCATGTGAGCTAACGTTCAGATAATATGCTATTCCCATTCATTTTCATAGTTTTCTATAGTGTTACCCATAGAATACTATAATACATACATAATAAAACGGGAGAGTGTGCGGAGCCCGCGTAGCCACTAAAATGTCACTAACACGTCAATTCACACGTATAAATGCAACACGAGATGTGTTTTGACCTTACAATCGTTTCCAAATTTCGCATGCAAATTATTTAGAAAATGCCGAATTGCACGCTATTTACAAATAAATATGTATTAAAAACCGTCTGTCAACACAGCGAATCGGGTTTGGCGACGCCACAACTCGTACAAAGTAAGGTTGATAGATATTCTATAGTGTATTATAGTATTCTATGGTGTTACCGATCGTAGAAAACCATATTGGCTAACCCCGCAGTACTGAACAAGCGTTTCTTACACAGTTGGTCATAACATGTATCTGTGAGAAGTTTTCCATTACAATTTAAATTTGTGGATGGATTTACGATAGTAATACTAGATGTTCTGCATCTCTTTGCTGTCCATTGCCGGATGGTGTTTTAAGTCAGAAATATACCATAGGTACAAAATGATTATGTCGTCATTATTCAGAGGTTATTTTTTAAAATGTTTATATTTATTTGTTTAAATATGTTTCTCTTTTAATTAAAAAAATATTGTAAAAAAGCATAAAGAAAGTTAGTAGATTTATCTATATTTTGTGATGTAAGTACTGTTAGCCAATTAATTCTTGTAGCTCAACGGTTAAAATAAAGTGCTTTTTAAAAGTAAACTAATTAAATTTGATAGCTATTGAAATAACCTGTATTTTTTCAAAAAATAATTTATTTGTTACTACAATTCTATACGGATAAAAAGTTAATTTGATAATATTAAAAAGTCTGTCCTTAACTCGCTTCATCTTATTACTACACCAACAATTTTCATAACGAAAGTACGCACCGCAAAACGGTGCGTTTCCACACGTCATTGATAGCCGACACGGCTGTTACAAATGGCCCTATGATTATACGGCATTATGGTAATGGATCCACGTAATTAGAACAAGTATAACAATGCCACTATAAAAACTCTGGCTACAATAAATTTACGTCTTGATAAATGAAAAACAACGTAAGTAAAGGAATACATAATTATTAACAACTAGCTACCCGCTCCGAATTTGCACGGGTGAATTCTGTATCTCAACAACACCATCCAGAGACTAATCTAAAAACACAAAAATTTCATCAAAATCATTCTAGCCGTTTCCGAGTTCAAGCGATACTAACGGACAGAAATATATTTTATATATAGCTAGATATAAATAAAGAAAGTCTAACTAAACTATAACTTTCTATATTTGACGGCTCCGTAGCCCAGTGGCTTAGCAATGAGTTACAGCGCTAAGGGCCGCGGGTTCGAATCCCACACGGAACAAATATTTGTATGTCCTACAAGTAATGTAAAGATGTTTGTCCATGTGAAAATGTGTTTGTAAACTGCCCCCACGATACAGGAGAAAATCTTAGTGTGGGGGTAACGTTTTGAAAAGGAATAAAAAATAATAATTTCCAACATTAAAATCTACTTGAGCGGTTTTTGTAAAAGTAAGGATTAGAATGCAACACTCAGAACACCTGATCGGAAGTAAATCTACGTCGATCATCTATCTATTACGGGTTGAAATGCAATTACGTCGTCACCCCTGAGAACTACGATAGATTACCTCTTCACCAGTCAAAAGAGTTTGCGGCTCCCGCCAATAATTAAACGGAACTGTATTTCACGATAGTATTCTGTTTTTTTTACATGGTGTAATGCCTCGCGAGTACAAAGACGGGTTATATTAGATTCAAATCGATTAAACCCCTATGGTGATTCACCTTCAACGCATATTAGCAGGGCCACGCGAACGGTTTTGCACACATCTACGGCGCCGGCGGCCCCATGGGCCATGGCATGGACCCGTGGTCCGCCTTCTTCGGGGAAACAATTTTCCTCCCCTTTTCTTTCTCAGATAAAGCGCGTTCTCTGGCTTCGCTGCCAACCAAGTTTCGGCCACGAAGAATAGAGAGAGAGAGGCCCTCGCAATACAGACCCTCCTCTCTGCCCGCGGTCCCACCACCACCGCATCAACGGTGCGGCCCCGCAAGAGACGCCAGCATAAAATACATTCAATTTCCACACCAGCGTAAAATAGTAGCGTAGTACTCTATGGGCCACAGCATACACTTACCATCAGGTGCACTGTGTGCGTTTGTCACCCTTGGTCTAAAAAAAAAGTCGCGGAGGATGGGGCAAGTGGGGTATTGCCATATCAACACTCCTCTTCTCCCGCTACTACCTCGGCTGCGGTGTTAGGGATCCTGTGCTATCTTGGCCATTCCTAAGTCGAATGGGTCGCCATTAGTGCTGCAGCTATAACAAACTACAATGTGGCTTTGCTATGAAACATACTTCCCTTGCTATAGGTTAGAAGTCCAGTTTATAAAACTTTAATGTTCATTTGACTCCTCAAGTCCGTTGTTGGACATAGATAGGTATTTTCAATAACTGGAAAACATTACTTAAAATATTTGCCTGGAAAGCATAACTCATTACGCGGCAGGCGGATTGGTGAGAGCTGAGCACAAAGATAATGTTAAGTATATAGTTAAATATAACTTTATCTATACAAACAAATAAAATTGAATTGTCTGATGTTAATAAATTCGACGAAGTCGCGGGGAACAGCTAGTATTATACTATAGTAAGTAGATTTTGCATTGTTACCATTCTTAGTAGGCGGGTGAGCGCGATTTTTTTAATTTTCAGATCTTACCCGGAAGATGCTACTGCCCAACTTCATTTACCCTCCGTCGCGTTAAGACGCAGCCCCTATATTCTCCATATTGTCCCGGAGGATTCGTAAGCGAATCCCACAATATGGGGACTCTCTTACCACGCCAAAAAGACTATTACATAAGTGACGTCTGGTTCTCCGTGCTAACTACGTGGTTCTTTGATGCCTTGAGGTTAGTCTAGGTAGAGGTACTGCCTTCTTACTATTTCTACAACCAAGCAGACTCTTTGGTCTAAAGAGTATGGAAATCCAGTAATAATTAGCCGTGAGGTGTATTCATATGTCTTTATAGGTGACAACGTACACGTAACTGCAGCTTTCTTCGTTTGAAATTGGTTTCAGACATACAGTTGCCCACGACCTGTAGAAATCACCTACTATCAGGCGGACTGTTCTATCTTTTGTTACTTTATTGTTAGAAAATGTTGATATCTTAGGTCAGTTAGTTACAAAAATTGAAGCTCTTTTCTTCGTAGATACTACAATTTACTACTTACTAGAAAGTAAACTGGGTGACTTACTCATATTACATATATATATATATATATATTTATATATATATATATATATATATATATATATATATATATATCGTTAAATAAAATTACTGTAAAAGTTGACGTTAATGACTTTTGGGTAACGACCATTGGCTCCCACACTAACGATGCGACGGTCCGGCCCACTTTTTTACCGTCGATACGTTTTGGTAATTTTCATTTTCTACTACCGCTTACTGCGTAAAAGGACATTACTCTGCGTTAATTTAGAGGTCAGTTTAACCGCCGAATTAAACAAAAATCATTAACGATAAAATTTCAATTTTTTTTCTTTCCGACAAATAATTGTATTTTACAGCGTATACCTTTGTAAATATGAGTAAATGTTGTTTTCTCTCTTTTGATATGTAAATTGCTTGTGAGGGAAATAATATTGTACATTATACGTAATAACTTGCTGTATTCTTAATAAAAAAAAATCAGTAGTTGGACCAGGAAATATTTACTAGTGTTTTACAATTAATAGAAAGCTTTAGGACTGGAAAAATTTACCGTGCCGTCCTAGTTCGGGTTGGCAGAATTCAAACGTCCTTGATTTTTTATTGCTCAAAAGTAAAACTGTAAATATAGTGTGTAATGTTTTCCCCATCATTGTTGTGCATCATGTTAAATAAGCACATGATTAGCTCATATTACAAATTTATATACTTCGACCGATCTCGATCGAACTCGGTTTGCTTTCGTTATAGGTATGAAAGCTTAATTCTATGAGCACTTATTCCGTGAGCTACATAATTCAGAAAAATGCTTTTTGAGAATAATAAACAGAACCCTACGCCTTTTTTTTAAATGACATATGTATAATTCAACTTACATGGCTACCTTTTAAAATGGAACAATTGTCTTTGCGTCGTTTCAATTCGGCGCGCATGCACACTGATTCGACACCGTCATCCGTTTACCACTGCCACCTTTCTAATGTTTATATAAAATTTGACGTGACAGCTGTGTAGGAGTCTTCTGTCTATTATTTGGTTTTTTTTAAATTAAAGTACCCGGATGACCGAGCTATGCTCGTTTTTTTTTTTTAAATTACATACTGTTGAAACATAAATAATATTTTTTGATGTTATTGACAGAATAGAAAAAACTGAACTGGTTATTTGAATAAAAAATAATGAGTGCAATTAGTTTTATTAAAATTTTCGTATTTTTAAAAAATACTAAAAAAAGGGCTTGAAATAATAGATTTTCTCACAAAACAGGGAACTTGAAAAAAAGCCGGACCAGAGACAGGACGCGAACCACGGAACTTCGATATCACGCCCGACCGACATCACGCCTGAGCTACTACGATCGTTAGTGATCTGTCGAAATTTACCTTCTTATATTGTAGCAGTTTTTTTATATCCTGAAAACACGTACAAAAGGACATTTTCTAAAAATAAATCCTAGCCAGATCGATTTATTGCCCCCGAAACTCCCTAGAGACAAAATTTTATGAAAATCGTTGGAGCTGTTTCCGAGATTCCGATTATATATATATAAGAATTGCTCGTTTAAAGGTATAGGATATAAAAAACAGTTTTTGAAGCGAAAACTTCTTTAAGCACGTTGGGCACTTTTTTGATGGTGAAAAAGCACTGAACTCACGTGATCGACACGCTCAGATAGCATAAAATGGATGAAAGAAATATTGAAAATCCAATAGATAAAATTTTATAAAATTGATTATATATTATTAATGAAATGTATTAATATGTATTAATAATGAAAAAGGGTGATTATTATCTATCATAATGATGATAATGATGATAATGATGATGATGGTAGATAATAATCCTTCTTTTTCATGTAAAACTGCGCATTGTACATACGCTGTTTTTATTCTATAAAAATAAGTCGCGGAGGATAGGGCAAGTGAAATATTGCCATACCAACACTCCTCTTCCCCCGCTACTACCTCGGCTGCGGTGTTAGGGATCCTGTGCTATCTTGGCCATTCCTAAGTCGAATGGGTCGCCATTCGTGCTGCAGCTATAATAAACTACAATGTGGCTTTGCTACGAAATATATTTGCCTTGCTATCGGTTAGAAGTCCAGTTTATAAAACTTAATCCTTCCTTTTCATGTAAAACAGCGTATGTACAATACGTAGATAAAAATAATTTCTAATAAAATATAATATTTCTTAACAACCCAAAAAAATAATGTTGTTAAGTTTGTAAAGCTAAGCAGTTTTCAATTCTGACGTGCAATTCAGTCCTTTTTTTTTTTTTTTTTTTTTACATGGGGAAATGCCTACGCATACCCGCCTCGCGGGGGCAAGGACGGGTTATGTCGGACTCGCACCGACTAAAACCCCATGTTGTTCCACCTTTGTCGCATATTGGTAGGGCTACGGGAACGCTTTCGCACACATCCGCGGCCCTACTAGCGCCTGCTGCCCCACGGCAGCACCTCCTCGGGAGAGGAAAATTCCTCCCCGTTCTCCTTCCCAGGTAAGGCGCACCAGAACACATGGCGCGCCTTCCTCCACGGCCTCCAATTACGTCTGTGCAACAGACGCCCCCGCGTCCGATGCACAACGTGCAATTCAGTCCTACGAATGACCTTTTCTTTTTTAGTATTATTACGCTTTACTATAATATTTATTAGTTACCAAATCAAAAATATTTATGTATCACTACAGCAGCATCATCATTTGGATATTGTAAGAGGTGACAGAGGAAATTTAGAACTGGAGAAATGCAGCAGTACCTTCCTGATAATACATGAAATTAATACAATGCAGTGTTTGAAAACCTGCCTGCCAAGCGTGACTATGGAAAATTTTCACCTGCAATCTGTGGAAGAAGGACTAAATGGATAAATGATGAAAATAATACTACTTATACAAAACCGTTTTCAGTGCCTAGAAGATTTCAATGCAGTTGAACGATATGAATGACAAGCTCGTGGAAACTGTCCATGCGGAGCTAAGTTCTGCAAGATGCCGCCGCAGAAGAACACAAAAACTCTCCGATCACACTCTTAATCTCATGGCTGTTAGACGGGAGATGAAGCTGCAGTCTTCAGCAGATTTGACAGTATAAAGACAACTGAACAGACAGATCTCTGACTCAGACTCACGCAACTTCAATACAGCTCGTATTGAAGAAGCGATTGAGTGGAACCAGGGCTCCAAAGTCTTCGCCAGAGATCTGTATGCCAGAAAGAGCCAACTGTCGAAGCTGAACACCGAGTGTGGTAGCATCGTTTCAGGGACACCTGAGATTTTGAGAGTAGCAGTTTGTTTCAATTACATGCATTATATATACAGAATGATTTTTACCACCTGGAAAAATAGGGCGAGAGAAGTGAACGGAATAGAAACTTTAACATATTATGATTTTTTTTCTTTGACGATATCATTATATTATGTACATTAAAGTAAATTACAGCAATTATTATATACGTAACGTTGATAGTAGTCTTAAAATTGCTTTGGAAAATATTCTAAATTTGAGATTAAATACAATAGCATGGAATCAAGCCACTTTACCTATCAAATTTGGTGGTATTGGAGTAAGAAACATTTCTAGCGTCGCATTGCCTGCTTTTCTTGCTTCCGTGCATAGTGTCAATGATTTATGTAACACAATTTTAAAAAATAAAGTAGACCTGTGCTTTGCTGCGGAGGCAAGGCAAACATGGCTAACGCTCTGTCCCGGCGCAAATGTCCCATTGGAAGTTAACCAACAAAAACAGTGGGATATTCCGTTGGAATGGAGTGTCCAGAAAAATTTATTTCAAAATTTACACAGTCAACAAGATCAGGCTCGTCCTTCTAGCTGTTTCGACTAAGGAATCTAGTCACTAGACAATCTCGGCACATTGCTTGATGGGGAAAGCATGCTCATCGCCGTAGGAATCCGGCTAGGAGTGGCTATTTGTCAACCTCACCAGTGCCCCTGTGGTAGCAGCGTCGATGAGTTTGGGCTCCACGGACTTTCATGCAAGAAAAGTGCAGGTAGGTTTTCCCGTCACGGTTCTTTGAACGAAGTCATCCGAAGCAATCCGAGCTCTTGTCTCCATAAATATCCCCTCGGTTTAAGAGCCTTGCGGGATATTTAGAGACGATGGCAAGAGACCTGACGGTATGACTTTGATCCATTGGGAGAGAGGTAAAGCTCTAGTGTGGGATGCTACTTGCGTTGACACTTTGGCGGCCTATCATCTCAAGGGTAATCCACGGCTGGTCGTAGCTGCTGGTGATGAGAGAGCTGGTTCTTCCCTCGCTCATAGGCTAAGTTCTTATAGCTATTATCTACTAAGTATAACTATATACCACGGGAGCAGGACTTTTTGTCAATTTAATTATAGTTTCTTTTTTTTATGTTTTGTATAATTAGTATTAATTGTAAATTATAATTTTAATTACTATTTTTATACAACATTACGAATATAATAATTGCTGTAATTTACTTTAACGCACATAATATAATGATGTTGTCAAAGAAAAAAAAATATGAAACTGAACTTTGAATAAATACCACTAATTTGAAATAAACTTTCGGTAGTAAAAAAATAAAAACAAAATGTTTTAACTATATAAATGAATCAATTAAAACTATCGAAATTGAAATAATACGCACGCAATTAGTAGTTATAAGTACAGTCCATTTTGTAAACATGTTTTGCACAATGCACAAACAATAAGCATAGTAAAATCACTTGCAAAGTCTAAATAAATTATAATATTAACGTAGTAGAATAAACAAATATATTATACGCTTCGAGATGTGACGTAAACTGAAATTAATCAATCCAAGGTGTGGTTAAATTTCCTTACCATGAACATAAAATTGCATCGCGGAACGTTACAACACAAAGATTTCATTTCCTTGTAATTTGTTTCTTGCGTGGCTTGAACTTTAAAAGAGTTTAAAACCTAGTGCTGAAAATGTACTTATACCGTAAGTCAACGTTTTCGTCGACATTAAAGTTTAAAAATATTTACTTTGCGTAGTAAGTAACAGAGTGTACAGTTTAAAGCAATTTTATACAAAAATAAAATTAAATAATAAAACTTTTCAATCCCAAAGTGTGCACACTTTATGTAAGATTACGAGCACTATTTTAATTAAGAGAAACTAGGACTAGCAATCAAGAAATATTTTAATAGTGGAAACAAATACCAGATTCATCATTATTACACCCCTTAACAAGTCCACTTCTGGACATAGGCCTCTATACCAAGGAATACCACAAAGCACGGTCCTTAGCCGTCTGCATCATCGACGTCCTGCATGTCTGATATCAAAATATCGCTCGTCAATAATGACAATAGTTTACGCACTGTGATTAACAATCATGTACCATTTTCTCATTCCAAAGCATAACATTTATTAAATTATGCGTAATTTTCAATCACTCTATATTGAATTGCTGACAGTGTTAAAATGTGAAGTTTATAATACATAACCTTCTACTTATCCTAATACTGAGAAAATACAATTCGACAATCACGCCTATAGTTCTTGTCTCTCAGAGACGTCTCATATTTTTCAACAAAATAGCGGTGAAATATCCTCTTTGAGCGACTTGTTCATTGAAACTCCGACACCCCGAGCTTTGCTCCTATATATCAACGCTTACCCACGCCTCTGATGAGAAGATGATGACCGTAATTTGCGACGCACCAAGACGTCTATGTCTCGTGTTTTTTCACTGAGCTCAGGTATCACCCGAGTACGAAATTACAAGTCATTTATCGCTCGTACGCTGGGATAACAGGACGGTGTGATGCGAGTGTAAATATTTTTAAAGTACCGCGGAAAGATGCGGTACCTCCATTATATTTTAACCACACAATATTTTATATGTAATATATTATTATGAACATTCACTCATTACGCATATAACATAAAGCTTCATAGTTTTTACTTTTAAATCATGCACTCCGGAATTACTAAAGCTTGATTCTAACCTATTATAAAAATAAATATAATTGAAATATTTTTTTGATAGAATAAGGGTGACAAACGAGTATACAGTACAACCGATGGTGCGAAATTAATGTGGTCCATAGGTATTTACATCATCTTCGACTGAGAAAGATGCAATGTAAACCCTGAGGTCTAAGATATCCATCTTCCAGTAAAGACGATATCCAGTTCTGTACATTGACTAATACAAAACATAGCAGCATTACCTAAGCTGCTATGTCACTTATTTCTCTGAAAACGTAATAGTTTTCTGGTCGAGCCTCAGGTCTGATCTCTAGGTGGCTCTACCACATTTTGTTGCTCTTGGTTTTAGTAACTCTAAGGCCAAGCTTATCAGTATTTTATCATAATATTTTAAGTAGACTCAGGTGATGATATGAATTTCAAACACGAAAATCACGGAAACAATTTTTTATAAACGTAAAATAATTCCATAGATTCAATGGAGTTGATTAGAGCCGTGGTAGCTCAGTGGTTAACGCTCGCTGTATATAACAGAACGCGAGTAACCCGGGTTCGATCCCCGCCGGCACCAATAAAATTGTTAATTGCAATTTTTTAAGTGCTGATTTACCACGTGCTCGGCGGTGAAGGAAAACATCGTGAGGAAACCTGCATGTCTGAGGAATAAAAAAAATATTTCGAAGACATGTGAAGTTCGTCAACACGCATTTGGGCAGCGCGGCGGACACTTCCTTACCCTAAACCCTCTCAGAAATGAGGGGACGCCTGAGCCCAGTAGTGGGACGTGTATATAGGCGGTAACTTAATGGAGTTGATTAAAACACTGGTATCTAATAATAATAACCTACAAGTGATTTACTTCTCCGTTAATTCCGAAACGCGTGTTTGGATCGGAATCTGGTAAATATACCAATTATTAAGCGCTATCCTTGCCAAGCAGCTTGTTGTTTCACCTCATACGTTACCCCATCACGCTGAATTTTTCTTACATTAATGTAATTTTTTTACAATAATTGTTGCACAATTTTTCGATTCCTAATCTAGATATCAATCATGACCGTTTTCTCAATTGTTTTCACGTCACACACGGGACTATACACTAATTGAGTTGACGTGGCACAAGTCAATATAAAGACTAAATGATGCAATTCAAATTACTACATGTAGTATTTCTAGGTCACAAGGATCCAGTATCCTACAATTTTACATCAGGTTTCTGCCGCCTAACAACGTACTCACAGGGGTGATCCGGCTTAAATGGTAAACATTTAATATTTATAATTACAGGAAAATAAACTATTTCACCTCAAGCTTCATATTTATTGAAGTGGTTGCACTTATAAGCTGTATTAGCAACTGATTGACACTCTGGTGGACTGTTAGCTCGTTTGTTACTCTAATATTAAAATAAAGATTGATAAGAATTTGTTAAAAGGACCAATACATTATTTATTTTGGTAAATCAGATTGACTTCAACTTACTCTAACAAACTCTTTGCAGAACCATTACAAACCTATTTTTAACGTGGTAGAGCCATGCTGCTGCTGCTATATTATGGTTGCAGCACGAGTAGGTCGGCACGAACTGGGAAGGACCACGCTCTCACAGAATACCAGCGTCAAATAGCAGCTCAATGCTGTTGTGTCTTGTATGGTGAGTGTACCGGTGACCCATTTTACTGAAATGGAATGGCACGTGCATTCCATCTCAGTAATCTGGGCTGGAAACGCATCTGAATTTTGATTCTTAATCGAGGATAGACGTAGATGTGTATTGGCTATATGTATTCACTTACCATCAGGTGGACTGTGTGCACGTTTGTCAACCTTATTCTATAAAAAAAACTAATCATTTTGATGTCATTAGTCAAAGAGGTGGATCAAAGTGTTGTCGGAACTGTTGCAAAAACAGAGAGCAAAATGCCAAGAAATACAAAAAACGTTGTCAAAGACTTATTGGTGAATTCTGTCACGAAAAATTGGAAGATACCTAAATTAGTTTATTTTGTAAATTTCAAAAACGAGAATTACAAGAAAAATCTGTATCTCTTATTGATCGTCGATATGTCGCATTTCGATAGTCCGTTGAGCAAAAAATTTATATATTACACACAATATAGCAGTTCACAACGTTAAACAGTGTGGTCCACATTATGCGGTCCTCACCGGTTGATATTTTTATAATGCCACCTTATTTAAAACGTACACCTAGCGCATTGCGTGGTTTTACCAACTGTTTATTTTGCCTTTATTCTGATTCCGACACGCCGATTTCGTGGCTTTATAGTATACAGCATTTACCATAATGACCATCACAACTTTATATTCAACGCAATGTAAAATATAACTTAAATATGTAACGTAAGGTCGCTATTACTGTAGTTGGAGTGCACTAACGATATTTTAATTGAGTCAATCCTGACGTAGAGTAATGATTGGATGTAACATCGATTTATTTCGAGTTCTCGTTTCTGATTGGCGGCGGCGATAAGTTGGCATCTATCTGGTAATGTTATTACGATCAGTGCTTTCAGATTTTCCAGTTATTTGGAAAATGTTATATCCGCATACGTACATAACTATTAGATATAATCACACACCGCTTAAATCGCCTGGCCATGTGATATTAAAAAAGAAAAATTACTTCACAAAGAAACCATTATTTTATTAATATAAAAAAATACTGAACATAAGTCTAGCTGGAACATATTATTGTAAAAATCAAACAAAGTTGAAGAACTTTTTTATAGGAAAACGGTGAAAAGCGACCTCACAGTCTACCCGATGGTAAGTGGAGCAGTGGCCCATAGACATCTACATCTATCCTCGATTACGAATCAAAATGCAGATGCGGTACACGGCATACACGGAATATGCTAAATTGTGGAAAATATAAAAAAATCTAATAAACAATGAAAAATCACTTTTCGCATTTTCTGAAACAAAAGAAGTTTTACTTTAGTTTCTTTGTCATGAACACATTTTTAAAATATTAGTTACTTTCAAGTGTCCAGGGCTGTATTTAGAAGTTCTTAATCCCTCGGGATTCAGTTAACCAGCCCCAACCCTAAATGAGCTTTTCTTGATAAATCGCTGTTCCAGACCCGCCCTCTTTCAGTGATAAGGCAACTAACTTAAGTTCGATTTAGTACACCAAACGATTTAGAATGAAGTTTACATTATTAAAACACAAAATAAAAACTATGTTTGAAATTATCTTACACGAGACGTAATTATAATTTATTGTTCTAATTGCAATTATATATAAGCCTTTACCATATTAAAATGTTACGAGATAGTTTAACATTGATAGTATGTTTTTCTGATCAAATTTAGTCACGCTCACAACTCACAACTGTCAGTTGCGTAGGAAATATTATTATAGTCATATTGTCATACGTGTTCGATTATAATGTGCACACTAAGACAAATAAGTATTCATCTTAACCGTTTTATGCTTAATTTCACACTAATATGATAATATCGACAGAAAGTTCAAAACCAGTTAAGGATGTATAGACAATCACAGCACATACAATCTTTAAGCTAAAAACAAAAGTTAACTTTATCTGAAATCGAAATTCAAGACTAATCATGATGAAGTTACCAGGTACTCTGTCCAATGAGCTTAATTTGGGAGGGCTTAAGCTAATTCCTTTATATTTTAGTGTGCTTATTAAAGTTCAGACATGTTGAAGTTGACGAGGGTGAAATACATAAAAATATTCATCTTTATGGTAAAGTAACAGTAGAATGTTACTAAGCCATAAAGATTATCTAAGATAATGTATTATGTTGTAGCCACAATACATCACACGGCTGGACACAGTCTTTCTATTAGTTCTAATAAAAATTTTAGGACAAAGAAATGTATATTGCGTTGCCCTAATGTGTATTAATTCTTGTGTGTACTGCTTCCATTTTTGTAATTACCTAATTAAGTTTTTAATTAGTTAGTAAGGTTTTGTATTAAACATTTGAACTTGCAATAAACTATTTCATTGGGTGTCCTTCCTCTTTTTCCATGTCTACCCGTGTCACCAGGCGGATTAAAGATTGAAATGAGATGCTCATATCCCATTTTATTTATTTATTAATGCTTTGTTTTTATACCAAGTACAAAAATTAGGATATAATGCAACAAGGCATCTCTACCAGTAAACGTCCGGGCTAAGCAGAGAAGATATTATGATGGCAAAGTCAAATGGCTAAGTTAAAAAACATCTATGTCTACATAATAATACCATAACTACCATTACATAATAAGATATATATTATACACACAATTATAAAATATATAGACTATATATAGACGTACATACAATATATAAATGTATGCATCTATTTATTATATACTACTTATATTTTAGTCCCGAAAGATTCTCTTGGGCTGCATCACATAGCTATTTTCGTACTTAAGTATATTAATTTTTTCAAGCTTAGCGCAACATACTAAGGTTGTAACTAAAATATATTTTCTATCAAAACTCGTTTCAAATGATTATATTTCTCAACATCCGAGATTCTACCTTATAAACGATCGCAAATGTGTGGGTACAACGCCGCCGTGTGGTGTCACACTTAGCGCCATTAAATAATCTAAGTTAAATTGCTAACATCCGTCTGAGCGTGAAGCTCGCGAAAATCTTAATTAACAGATAGGCGTAAGTCATTTATCTTACAAGCTATGTGATAAGGTGAGGGAGGACGCCCCTTGAAGATCAGGTAACGATCTGAAAGTGATGATGGGAGATAAATGATTGATCGATCTAACGATTCATTAACGACCGGTAGCTGGCGGAGTAACGATGTTTGATTTTTGATTATTAGATTGAATTTTTATTTTTTTTTCAATTTTGTAGAATCTTTTATGTTGGTTAATTTTGAATTTTAGTCTATTTCGTATAATCTATATTTCGTAAAGTCTATTTCGTTGAATTAAGTACAGAAACTGCTTTTAAAAATACGTTTAGAATTCAAATTACGAAACAAAATTTAAAAATAAACGCTATTTTTTCACTCTCAAACAAATCAGCTACATCAACACATAATTAAAATACAAAAACAAACACTAGTGACTCTAAAATTTCCATCTAAAATATTACTATACGCCAAAAGCGACTTACATTAGGGCTGTACTCTATAATTAAACATCAATACCGTTACAAAAAGTAAATAAAGCGGGTATGTATGGTGTAGCTTGCGAGGAGGGAGAGGAGGTCTCGACTATGACTAATGTCCCGCGATCCGTCAATGTCACTCGAGGGCCGAGGGGGGCGCCACTTTCCAACAGGGCCGGAGTTAAGGATATCCTTTTGGAATAACATTTTCCCCACTTTTCTGTAGATACGTATCTATATGTAAATGACCGAATTTTTGTATCGACTGTTCAGAGATTAACGAGAGGGTGTTGTGTATAAGATTAAGATCTTGAGTGTAAAGAATGTAAACTTTTGAATCAATCAGTGGATATTGAGACTAAAATGTTTGGGAAATTAATACTAAGAACTTAAAAATTTCCTTAAAAAATATATATACATCGGCTATTAGAATTGTTAAATTAATAAGTTAAATATATGAGTGCTTGATACTTTTTTTACAATATATGTCTAAAATAACAAACATTGTAATAAAGTGCTATAATATACTATATTGATTTGCTTAAATAAGTTATTTCCAAAAATGACTTCCATTTGGAAACCTACACGAAATATTAAAATGTTAATTTCATATAATTTCCCTAGTATTTTATCGAAGATAGTAGATAGAAGTTATATGTATTATTTTTACTAGTAGATAATATGTTGAAAGAATTAATTATTGAATAAAACTAAATTTACGGATTTTATCGCGTTTATTTCACTACTTTTACTTATTTTTAATTCCCGACGTTTCGGGTGCTTTACAGCATCCATGGTCACGGGGGGGACTGAGATGTTTGACGTCCCAATGTCATAGTTAGTCCGGCTACCTTCAGTTTTTGAATATTAATTTTTGGTCCGATTAACGCAAAACGAGCTTATAGTATCATGGAGTCTTGCAGTGGTATGCTTAGGTTTGGGTTTAATTTTGTTAATTATAGGATCCCAAGCAGGTGGCAGCACCCATCCATCTTCTCTATTGAAATTTGGATGTTTTTTAATTTCAATAGCCTCGCGTATCATCCTTGGTAGGAATCGGTGTTCTTTTGCGAGAATTTGTGGTTTATCAAATCGAATGTAATGGTGGGGACGATCTTGAACATGTTCACAGACTGCAGACTTCCCGGAAAGCACCCGAAACGTCGGGAATTAAAAATAAGTAAAAGTAGTGAAATAAACGCGATAAAATCCGTAAATTTAGTTTTATTCAATGTGTAGTGTTCGCGTAAATTTAAGAAATCAGAATTAATTATCTTGATTTTATAGTAAAGAACATGTTATACGTTAATTATATTGGCACAAATTATATTACTTAAATTTATCATTTCTGTAATTTATTATAAATTATTTTCAACATTAATCACATTTTAAGTCCATAGATGATCATAGGGATTTGTCATAGATTGCCCCAAAGCACAGTCACAGTCACCTTTATTATTTTAAAAATTATCTGAATGTATTTGATTTTATTTCATTTTTTAATTTTAATTCATGGGCAAGTCTTATACTTTAATATATGAGAGCCGTAGTACCTCGGTGAAAAAGAGTTATTTAAAATGTCATAGAACGCGATGAAAAAAAGATAGTTTTAAATATAGTGAATGTTTGTTTGTGTGTTGTATATATCTTGATGTTTGGCTATTTCTAATGGATATAGCAGAGACTCGTCCAGTAATTAAGAGGGTGGAAGAAAGTGGAGGGAGCAACTTCTTTAAATCCAACCTTAACACTTAAGGAGGTTGTTACCTTTCCTACCTCTCTATTAATAACAGAACCTTTATATAATTAGGATTACTTTGGCAGATTTTTTAGGTCCTCCGTGGTAGCACTACTCCGGAGGCCTGGAGCAGAAGTGCGGTGATGTTGTTCTTCAATAAAGGCGACAATGTTATTCTATATATCTTGATGTAAACAAAATTGCAAATATAACACGTTCACATTGATAAAGCAAATAAACTTTAGACGTCTTCCCCATTCGTGTCTGTACGGGTACAGGGTGTTTCGAAATTGGTTTCCGCGCAGGACGTTGGAGCGGATACTCCGTAACACACAGCCCCATCTCTTGGGTATAGCAGGTCACAATTAGGTGCAATAATAAAAAGAAATAAGTAATCCCGGACCTGAGTAAATCGTTTTTTGTACGCCATTAACTGTGTAGTACACACAGTTAGTGACGTACAAAAAAACATTATACTATTTTTGTGAAGCCAAATTTAAAAAAAATACATCAAAACAGTAACAAATTTCAATGATAACAATCACTGAAATCAAATTTACAATTCTTTTGATGTTTTAAAATCTTCTTATATATAAAAATCAATTGCGATCCGTTACTCGAAAATGGTTCGAACGATTTTGATGATTTTTTTTGTTATAAAGCGATGTAGTGTGGTTTTCAAATATTAATTTAGATTCGAATTTTGAAATTTTCTTTAAAAATAAACTCAAGCCTGCCCCTTCATAAAACGTTCCATTTTGGTTTTAAATTTTAAAGTTTAACACAATTTTATTCTAGGTACGTTATTGTGTACTATATTGACTTAATTAGAAGAAGCGACCTTTCTTGTTCTTATAATTTTCAAATTTAATTAGCGTGTAACCATGTAATATTTTTATTTCAATTTTTGTTATGAAAAAAAACAATTATACAATTCTTGCATGTAGCTGCAAATATGTCTGACCTTTCAAATAAACTAATAGGACATTTAATTTACTAATTTTGTTAACAGCTTTGTTACGCTTTTATTTTGAATCGTAGCAAAAAATAATAGCACAAATCGCTTTTATCGCTTAATTTGTTTAAATTTCTACATTTATCGTCATTTGGTAAACAGTGACACCGATTAGAATGGTGTGCCACATTTTCATTCATCCATTCATTCAATCATTGCAGCCAATCAAAAGTCTGATCATAGATTGATAAAGTTGTCACACTTGGCAAGCGAGTTGGCAATCGCAGTTTTTTTGATTATATTCGATTGACATCAGAAAAATGATGCTGCCTATCTCCTCTTTCAACATCCCTCTGTCGCTTCTTACGGACGCCATGTTCACATTTTATCATCTTGATGTATCGTGAGGATATCTTATCATTTTTTTAAAATAAAACAGAGGTGACAAGAAACTTAAAGTTCTCCAAATGATAACTGGCCACTACAGTTCATGGACATCTGAAATCAACTTCAAACAAAGAAGAAATCAAAAGTTGCAGTTGCGTTGTCACCTTGGAGAACTAAGATAAGACCTAACAGCCTGTTATTGTACTGCCTCTGTGCATGTGTACCTAAGTTTATATTTAAGATGATCAAATGTATAGTTGGCATAGGAGATATTGCAAGCGTAATAAGCTCAATAACAAATCGTCTTCGTAATCTTAAAAATATACCAATAATTTGTTATTCCTGTAGCATTTTATAATTGCTATCTGTTGCGTAGTTGATAATTTCAAAAATAAAGTTAAATTATCACTGTCTAAACGTGAACGAAACGACCGCATATGTATAAAAATAATTGATGTTTTACCATGAAATTGTAAATACTGTAATAGCTCTATATTCCGCAAAATCCATAATGATGTTGTGGACCTCCACGGTAATATTATCTTGTTCATGCTGCGAACAATTATTATTAATACGCTCTTCACAACCCACAAAAGTGCACTACAACTGACCTATTCGCGAACTTTTCGACATCAAATGTACAGTCATTTTTTAATAGATTGCGTATTCTATATATCTTTTCTATAAAAGCTAAAACTGCTGATCAAACATACTTGAGGCGCCATTTGTTTCCCACAGACGGCGACCCTCTTGTCATCCCACAACAATTCGGGTTTCGAGCCAAACACTCGTGCCCCAAGCAAGTTCACCGCATAGTGGAATACATCCTCAGCGGTTTTTACCCTCGCCGTCAAAAAACCATCGCGGTCTTATTTGACATTGCCAAGGCATTCGACAGAGTCTGGCACGAGGGCCTTACCTACAAACTGTACGACTTAGGCCTCCCGGACCGTCTCGTTCGCCTTGTAGCCTCCTATCTGAAGGATCGTACCTTTCGTTTTAGACACGAAGGCACGCTATCCTCTACCCGTCAAATAAAAGCCGGTGTCCCTCAAGGCTCTGTGCTTGCTCCCCTCCTATACATACTATTCACCAACGACATCCCTATCCCGTCGAATGGTGTTAAACTAGCCCTCTTTGCAGATGACACACCCCTTTACTCTAAAGGCAACTCACTACCACAGATTCGGAACAAGATCCAAAAGTCAGTAAGCGACTTAGGAGCTTGGTTCCAAAAATGGCGTAATGGCGCGACGTAAACCCGGAGAAAAGCTCCGCCGTTTGCTTCGAATATAAACGACGTCGTCTCACCACCACTTCGCCAATCAGGATGTTAGGAACCCCTGTCCTATGGCAAACTAAAGCCAAATACCTAGGCGTCACCCTTGATGCAAAGCTCACTTTCGAGCCCCATATCTAGAAGGTTACTCGCACCGCACGTTTTTACATGGGTAGGCTCAACAGCATGTTGGGCAGACACAGTAAAATGTCCCTCCGCAACAAGCGAACCCTATATAAGGCCTGCATACGACCTGTCATGACCTACGCGGCCCCCATTTTCGCACATGCTAAGCCCAAAGCTATAAATGAACTTCAAATAGTTCAAAATCTATTCTGTCGTAGGGCCACTAACTCGCCCTATTATGTCCGTAATACAGTCCGTCCTACATCGAGACTTAGAGCTCCCAACAATCCAGCAGTTCCTTAAATCACTCTCTGAGAGATTTTTCAAAGCCTCAGAGTCCCACCCAAATCATCTCATTCGTGAGACAGCTGCCTATGCAGCCCCTATCCACACTCGCTATAGTGTGCGCAGACCGAGAAACTCTCTCTCGGACCCCCCCAACAAGTTTTCGGCTGACCTGAACTGCCTCCTGGCGGCTCAGGCCGAGCCTACATAACACATCCCTTAATCTGCCTTAGTTAGGCACTCTTCTAAGCGGCTTTTCGCCGCTTGCGCCCTCCTTTCTGCCAAGGAGGGTCGCGTTCGTATACGGCTTAGAGATCTCTAGTCAGATCGTTAAGCCAATTCCTAAAAGGTTGGGTTTGGTGGGTAAAAGTCACCACATAACCACGCAGCCGGCTGCTTGGTATGCTATGAGCATTCCCAACCTCCCTCCCCCGCTTTCCGGAGGGTTGCCCATATTTGCTTCGGGCGCAAAAAAAAATCAAACATACGACGCAATGTACAACAAATGATTTTAATTTTTTAAAACAACAAAGCAAAAAGTCCAGCTGGACATAAACCATGTCGCAAGGAGTATTTGCCATAATTGTTACGCTTAATAATAATGTCCTCGGGACCGAATTTCGGCCACGGCAGTCTGTCTCAACGGAGGCTAGCCATCGGCGCAGGACAGGATTATAGTGCCCAAGTGTATGCGCAAGCACAGGTGCACTCTCTATTCCCTTACTCTCATAATCCGATGGGCGGTAAACCGACAAGAGCCGAGAGAGATCAGGCGCAGGACCAACGGCTTTATGTGCTTTCTGAGGCACGGGAGTGAGACACCGCCAACTTCCTGACCCCGGGCAGCTACTGAGAATTTCTCAAAAGAAAATCTCAATAATTGGTCTTTTGGCCCGACCCGAAATTCGAACCCAGGGAACTCATGATCAGCAGTCGACTACAACTACTAGACCAACGAGGCAGTCAAACGCTTAGCAATAGTATTAAATTATAGTACTAGACGTCTCGTACAGGTCGAGATATTTAGGGTGTGTCGTACACGGGACTAACATGAAGTCATTTGTGGTCACACAAAACATTATCGTTGCAATTTTAATGTTGCGTTTGATTAAAAATCTTCTTCTTTGATGTCTGTTCTTTATCTGATTCTTATCTTATTGATACGAATCAAACTACTCGTACTCTACATTTGGTTGCTACCAATACGACATTAATTCATATCTACTGAAATCGCTACCAAACCCTTAATCGGTATTCATTATTATTATATGTAAATAAACATGGCCGTAATAGCATAAATAATTAAATTAATTAGTATCGTAGCACAAATACGGCAACTTTAATTCAATACTCATTGAAAGAAAGCATTGTTAATCTGTAAGCGACCATGAGTGGTTCGCACAAGATTGATTTTACATACTATAATGCTTTCCGGTAGCTCATGAAATAAGGTTTTACTCAAGCATACTAAATAAGACCTAGTATCAAAGGTTTTATGTGTTATAATCGTATGTTTTAATGTTTACGGAAGTTTTCGGAATCAGCCTTGAAATTGTCTCTGTAAAATAGTACTAATTGAGACGTGGCTAAGAATGATTTTTCTATAAACATTGTTTTGTCCCTGTACCCCACACCGCACCTCACTCTCTTAGACAAATGACATAACATTTGTCCAAATGATGGCGCGGGCGGCGGAGAGAATGAATTTAAATTATCATTCAGTGGTACCAACATACTACATTGCCCAAAATTGGGTTTCAGTTCGTTGGGTGCACAGCAATTCTCTTATGTGTTTTAATCTTTATTTTTAAGAAAAAATACCTAAGCAACACGCTATGCGGATACCAGACTTAAAGCAAGGGAACATCTCGCGTATTTCAAATTGATACAACACTTAACAACATACTAGTAAATATGATTACTTTTTTTAATGAATATTTGTGTCAGAATTTTATGACGTAGATCGGAGCCGTGAATAGGTAATCTGGTATTTTAAGTATTTATAGTACAAGTACATGCACGTCGCGGGTATTGCAATTGCAAATAACAAACTCTTGTTGATGTTTACTTTTGTTGCTAAAATTTTTTAAATATTTTTATAGTTAGCTTCGGCGTTACTGGATTCGAATCTTATCCGGAGTTTACATTTGTGCGAAAAACAATTTTTTTTTAAATATTAGTAATGCTATTAATTAACATTACTAATATTCCCTTTAACCTCTCCCGGTAAGCTTAAAACGCTTGTGTTAGGAGTGGTTCACGACAGTAGTCGAATGGCCGATTCGAATCCACGACCTTTTAAGTTCGCGGTCTGAGCCCTGCCATTAGACTACTGTCGCTTTTAAACTGGTTTTAAGGTCTCGTTGCAGTGATAGGTACTTTTTACCGGAAACGAGGCATTCCATCTTAGTCCTGAGGGTTGGAAACGCATCTACGTTTTGATTCTTCATCAAGGGTAAACAAAAGCGTAAATGTCTATGGGCCACAGTATCTACTTACCATCAGGCGGACTGTGCGCTCGTTTGTCAACCTTATTCTAAAAAAAAAAAACTTTTGACACAGCATCATGAAGACAAATGTAAAATTTTATAACAATCGATAATACTAAAATTATTATATATTTCATTTAATACGTTACATTAAATACTTTTTTCTTAAATTAAAAATACTCTGCTCTTTATCATTTTACGTTTAAAAACTTTCTGTCTTTGAATTCTTTAGAGGTTTCTTTTTGGCGGGAAGGAAATTGAGTAATGGCGGCGTCACAGATGGCATCATGTTAGATTGATAACGCGGAATGAAGAGAGGACCGTTCTATTGTGTCACGACTTTGTACGGACGTATTATTTTATATAATATATTATCTGCTTGCTTATATCCAATGATTGATGTCGAATGATGTGAAATGAATGAAATATTTGGTTTTCAAAATACATTATTGGATAAATAACTGTTTCGTAAAGTTATTTCACTATTTGAAATATTTATTTATTTTGCACTACACGGCAAACGTCCCGATACCATCCACACCATCTGGATGCTTGGCGGTCCACCACTGTACGTTTCACAAGGAGTTTTCTTCCACGTACAACCTCTCTGTGGAATAGTTTACCACCGGCGATTTTTCCGGACCGATACGACCTAGAGACCTTCAAGAAAAGAGCTTACTCCTTTCTAAAGGGCCGGCAACGCACCCGCAATTCTCTTGGTGTTGCGGTTGATCATGGGCGGCGGTAGTCACTTAACATCAGGTGAGCCGCATGCTCGTTTGCCCCCTCTTCTATAAAAAAAAATTAGTACTTAATATACTTTAAAATATTTACTAAAAATTCATATTACGTGTACTTAAAAGATTAACGATTTAAAAATTATTTTTGTTAATAATTATGGTACATGGGGTAAATGGTTTTTGATTTATTTAAATCACAAATAAATATTTTTGTTTGTGATTTAAATAAATCAAAAACGTAATACAAGTATCAGAACATGTTTCGTTATTCTGGCAGTACCAGAAAATAATTCTGCCTTCGGTATCACAAAAAAAAAACAATAGGGTCATGATGAAGACGTAGCCATTGTGAACAACGAGCGCGCCATATTTCACGGCTTTGTATGCCTTCAAAGCCCGATTAATTCTAGATATCTCCATTCTCCTATACGAAATAGTGTGATGAAACCTTTTTCTTGATTCAGTATGGTGTTAACGAGGAATGCGTGTGTGGGTTGCATCGAGAACGCAATGTTTAAATGGGTCAATATATATGTAATGCCAATTTTTACTTTGAATAATCATGGCGGATATTAATACTTGGAGCATGGGTACTGCTGTAGAAATATGTATTAGATTTTGTTCATTATTTCTATAATAATTTATATTAAAATTGCCTAATTTCCGGCATAAGATTTCTAAATTGAAAATTTACATTTATTACATTTGGGAACGCGAAGCTAATCTTTTCTGTTCTTTCAAATAAACTAATTAATAATAATTATGAGATTAAAACTAAATCACTTTCACTCATAATGTGCTTTTTTACTATGATAAGTATGTGAAGATAATATTTACAATTTATTTTAATTTTAATCAATTACATAAAAAATATAAAAAACGGCCAAATACAAGTCGGACTCGCGCATGAAAGGTTCCGTACTATTATAAAAATAGAGATGGGCCGAATATGTTTTTCACCGAATACGAATATTCGGCCGAATGTTCGATAAGACTTTTACCGAACCGAATATTTGGCCGAACTTTATTCGGCAGGATCACCTCGGTACATAATCAATTTATGTCAAAACTTGTTACCGTAAAGTGCGCGGGATTATCGCTGGACCCTGCCTATCGCTCCCCCGCCACACCTGGCATGTTGTTGCATTATTTAATACTGAGCAAATTACCGGTACATGCTTAAAACATTATGCTATACAAGTAGTTTTAAACCATAAATAAAATATACTTTCAACAGTAAAATTATGAAAGACATGGCATTACTCTATTCGTACATTTAAATACAGTGGACGCTTTGAGTACCACTTTAACGAATATTCGGTGATTTAGCCGAATATTCGGCCGAATACGAATATTCGGTAAAGCTGCCGAATATGCCGAATACCGAATATAAAACGAATATTCGGCCCATCCCTAGTAAAAACACGTTTCTAGTAAGAGAGCCCCCTTTAATTTCAATTTATTTTTATTATTTGGTGTTATAGCGGCAAAAGAAATACACATTCTGCGAAAATTTCAATTGTCTCATGACATACAACTCGCTGATAGACATACGGATGGATGGACGGACAGCGGACGCTTAGAAATAGGGTCCCGTTGGTTATCCTTTGGTACGGAACCCTAAAAACTGCCGTAAGTAATAAAAAAAAGGAATTTATATCTAGTATTAATTAACTTATACATTCCGTAACACGAATGTTGTAATCAAACTACGCAGCGCCCTATTCCAAGCGATTTCCATACTCACCTACTTCAGAGAACAGCCGGCATTATGCAAATAAAGTAAATTGAATTACCGGAGTTAAATGTCGCATAAGATAAAAACGACGGAGCAATCTACAATCCAATGAGGAGACGTCGGATTAACATATTCAAACCCCTATTGAATATTTATATAACGTAGGTTGTCCCCCAAATGGTGACGACTCTACATTCAGCCATGTATCAGTAATGGACTACCATCTCTCTCCTGTACACATCAAAACAAAAACTAAAAATTAATTAGCGGTCGGCTCTTAACTTTTTTACCCCATGTAAATACAAGGACAAAACAATGACACCAAAACGAATGTGATGTACCTAAGAAAGTTCAAAGTTATATTATTATGTAGTAATACTTTAATCCGCATACAAGATTGGTAAATTAAATGTTTTTTTTATTCATTATTAAAGTACCTACAACACTTAATCATTGTACAATTTTCATGAAATATTTGAGAGTTGATCATATTGATCCTTCAGAATTTAGATTTTTTTTGCTATGTATTAAATTATAAGAAGAAATTGGATTCTAATAGTGACTAAAATACTTATAGTACTCGTACCGAAATTATAACTAGAAAGAAATTGGTTATCGTCTACAGTGATTGCTAAAATGATATATTTACGCTTCTTAAAAATACATTTCATTACTAATTTAAGGCAGATAACAGTTTGACAATGTTATACCAGACTCGTTATGTACCTATGTATGTATAGCTTAAAATATCCACTGCTCCATTGGCATTCGCCTTTAAGATATCTACTCAAAGGCATTCGCCCATAGATTCCGTCATGGGGGCGATATTTGCCATATTTATTTACTTTCAAAAACTAAAAAATTAAATCCCCATAAAATAGCTTTTGAAGTCAGGTCTTTTACCTTACTCATAATTCTTCGATACACTATTTTGTATTAGCATCGCTTGATGAATTATTTTTTACCACTTTGGGTGGTCTAAGTAATACCACAAGCAATCTAAAATTAAGTATGTCGAATTTTTTATTAATATTTTTATTTCCAACAACCCGTAAAGTATACTCTATTAAAAATATTTAAATCGATTCTGATGTTTCCGATAAATCTGTTAAAATACTTAAATACCTCTTCGTTTTTAACCAGTTTAAAAATGAAAAGGAATTCTTTAAAACAACTAATTTTCTATTTGATTACATAATACAAATTTTTAAACTTTATTTTTTAATGTTTGTTAATGGCATTCAATAATTACAATCACGGAGAGGCGGTGAATGGTAAACGCACACATAGGCTAATGAATAAATAAACAAGTGCCTGTATTATGTCTGGCCAGGATTAAAATTCAAATATTCTGACAACTCAATCTACATTCCCGGGCGGTCTCAGGGCGCCCTCCGCGCGGACAGTGCGCTCGTCGTCCACAGTATATTCAAAACACTCGATTATTTTATCTACATTAAAACAACCAGTTTTTTAAGTTACGCAGTTGAAAAAAAATTCCCACAAGTAATAAGGTGAGATAACTGATAAAGGTGATATTGTAATACTTTAAGCTTTATATTTTAATATAAAATAAATTATACAAATTTAACATATTACATAATAGTATAAATAAAACAATGCATGATAGGGGACTTTACATGAATTCGATATCTGATTTCCTCACAATTGTTGCCTTTACCGCCGAGCATGTATTTAGTAAAAACTAAAAACGAACCCTAGTGGAGAAATGAGAGGAGACTTGTGCGAGGCAGTGAGCAGCGTAACATTATTTCACTTCATTTTACTCGTTTCTACTGTATAATAGTAATAGTTGTACTGTGAATCATAACTTATCTATAACACTACTTTCAAATTATAACAATAACAATAAATATTAATACCCTATAATAATACTAACGTTTACTATTTCCATGCAAGTTTATAATTTTTATAAGATGCAATACGCAAATAAAAGTATAATAAAGTTTAGCCTTTTTTATAGAATTAGCATGACAAACGAGCACACAGTGCACCTGATGTAAGTAAATGTTGTGGCCCATAGACATCTACATTTATCCTCGATTAAGAATCAAAATGCATATACGTTGTCACCCCTGCGGACTATTACTACTACTAATGTCTCGATTCCAGTAAAAAGGGTCTCCAGTTCTCTACACTCATCATACGAAACACAGCAGCATCAAGCTGCTATTTTACGCTGGTATTCTGTGATTTCTGTGAGAGCGTGGTCCTTCCCCGATCGAGCCGACCCTTTCGTGCTACAACAATAATATAGCTCCAACGTGGCTCTACCACGTATAAAGTCTAAGCCAATAAAAGTTCCTCGACTGGGCACAGACCTTCTCTCATTCTATGACGACAATCGAGCAACTAGTCCGCTGCACGTGTCGACGGTCTTCACGTCTTCAAAATATTTTATTTCTGTCTTGAAAGTTTCCTCAGCATCTTTCCTTTCACCACAGAGCATGTGGTAAATCAGACCTACATGTGTTATGTTTATATGGGATAAATGAACGTACTTATCAGCTTTACTTGCCTAGCAACTAATGGACAAATGAGATATTAGGGTTGTGATTATTTCCATATATTATATCAATTTTTTTTACTAAATCTGGTCCGAGTAACGCCATGTATATGTACCTAAACTGGGTTTCTGAGATTTAAGGCAAACGCTTAGTCCTTGAGCCATCGTGTCTCACGTTATTATATATATTTTCACTAAAACAGAAATTTTATGTATAAAATTGCACACCTAGAGCACGGAACTGGTTAGGGATTTACTTTCGACCGGTTATGGTCCTGCAACCCACTCACATTATATCTGGTTTATTATTCTTACACCGTAATAACACGTGAAATAAAACAATAACAGTAATAGAAAACAAACAAATATGCCTGTTTGCAATACATTTTATAATAAAAAAGTTCAACTATTTTCACCATCTATGGTAAAAATAAATGTATGTTACCATAATATCTCGGGAATAATTTGACGATATGATTAAATTATTTACTGTCTTTAAAATCATGTAAAGTTAATTCTTTCCTACTAATTCTCTAATGGTAGCGATACTGATCACTAGTAGATAATATTTACTCGCTTTTTTTTTCATTGTTCATTTATTCTTGGATTGGGTGACTGTTATGTAAGTGTATAATTAACTTATCATTGAGAAATAGGGTCAATAGAAGTTATATTATTAACAGTTATTTGTTCAATATAGCATTACTACTATATTTTATACATTTCGAGCAGTATCTGAAATGTTTGCTTATACTACAGGCAATAAGCACATTCAGTGCATTTGCATACGTTTCCGACACTGGATACCTATGACTGCTGTATTATGGCTTCGTGATGCGAACCCTAGCGGCACGTTTACATTGATTAATTCTTTTAAAATTTAACTAAAATAGACAAAATTAAGTTTCCACTTCTTTAGGCAATTTTATACCCACTTCACAAATCTGTGCTGTCATCAGCCAACAAAAGCCCAAAACTGGCCTTTCTCATGTAGAGAGGATTTGCCTTTTTGATCACGATTGGTAGCTGGAATTACGAACACAATATATATAGTATTACGAGAACATTTTTGTATAGGACAGGGTGACAAGGGAGCACACAGTCCACCTGATGGTAAGTGGTTACTGTGGCCCATAGACTCTAGGTACATCTATCCTCGATTACGAATCAAAATACAGATACATTGTCATCTGTAAAGACTAAGATGGAATGCTTCGTTTCCAGTAAATAGGGTCTCCGGTTCTCTACACTCACTATACTAAACACAGCAGCATTAAGCTACTATTTCACGCTGGTATTCTGTGAGAGCGTGACATGAGCTTTGGCTCTGCTTACTGTCGCTAATCTAGGCATAGGTATGTGTGCTTTATAATGTTTGTTAAAACTGTAACTACTACATAAATACCGTAAATTATTAGTTAATATATAGGTTAATGAAACTTTTCAAAATGTGTGTTGTTTGTCATTTTTAACTAAAAAAGAAAATTAGAATATATTAGTATAAGTACTTCTCCATAAATCATACATGTAGATAACAAAATTTTATTCAAAGTTGTAAATAGTTAATGAAAACCTTGATCAGTAAATATCTAATCTTACCTAAGTTTAAAATTAAATTAAATTATAAAGTACTAAAATTGACACAAACATTGTAATTAAAACGAAGCGCTTTATTATCAAAAATTAAAACGTCAGAATCTAACAAAAGACGCCATATTTGGTCGACGTGCACGAAGTGGAACACGCACCGCTAACAGAAAATAAGGGACACACAGAAAGGCAGGAAGGGCCCGTGCAAGCGAGTCAGATAGAAAGCTGGCTTAAAGGCGAAAGAGAGGGCGATAGTGACGCGATGATTGAACGCGCCGCAAGAAAAATGATCACCCGTCAAGCGGCGACTGAGAGAAACTACCCTTGGGTTGTGAAATAAGGAAAGAGATAGTGTAAGTGCTCAAGTGCGATAAGGACGGGTTATATCAAAATAGGGGTGACGTACGGTGATGGATTATGCTTTTCTCTCTAAAGAAGGGAGGGGCTCACAGGTCGTTATGGAAAAAGCTGAGGGAAGTGGGGACCGACATGTGTCGAGGACGCAGGCCAAGTCGATGGTGCCCCTAATTGATTCCTATATGAGTTCAAAATCAAAATTGCTAGGTTCTTAATATTTATGTATGTAAATGTATTTTTAACGCGTAAAACCAAGTAAATATATGACAAATCCAATAAAATAATAGATAGGATTTTGAAAAATAAATGTATCAAAATTTTACTACAATGTACATGTTGCACACAAATAAGTTATTATACTTACTTAATATTTTATCAAAGAAATATTAAACATTTAAAAAAAGGTTAACAGAATGGAGTTGATAACATGAACAAATATTTTTAGGCCATAAAAACACTAGTTCCGCGCGGGATTCAAACCCCCGGCCCTGCAGCGCCGCATCCAACCAAATACTTAATATTAGCACCGAGACGTCCAATCGCAATTTCGTTATAACGAATATTAGAAGACGACACGTACAACTGTTATATTTTTACTTACATATAAAAAATAATACCTAACTGTTACTTTAGATTAGTAGTCACTACTAAGTAGTACTTAGTTGTATGTGTTAATAAGTCGGACCCCAACAATCAAAACTCCGTAGTCCGATCCCTCAAATTAAAATTTTTGCAGGGGGCATCTAAAATGCCACTCACAGAAATGCTATTGTCCACTTTGCAGCAGGTTTATTGTTTTATGCCTTTGTTATATGAAAATTTAAATCCTTAATTATTCATAGGATTGTTTTGCTTGACAATATTTTCACAATAGGCAAGGGTTTTCGCGAGGGAGGTAATCGGTTTGATTAATAAATTGTCAAGTTGGATCCAGCGTTAGAATATAAATTGTTGCCGCAAATATTTCATTCCATTATTACGCCGAGATCCTGCTCATTGTTTTACGAAACGTCATATCTCATTCTGTCACCTGATTGTTTCGGTTTAAAGGATTCATTTGGTGTTGCCCGAGTTAAATCAATTTGTGTTTCTGTAATATAGTTGGTGTGTATGTCAGAGAATAAATAGAGTAGGCTAGCTTTATGCTTAGTTGCGTCGTTTCCAATACTTTTTTACGTTGTAAAGACATGCTGCAGTTACATTAGTAGTATAGTTGTAGCATTAATGGGTCGACTCGACCGGGGAAGGACCACGCTCTTACAGAATACCAGCGTAAAATAGCTTAATACTGCTGTGTTCTGTAAGGTGAGTGTAGAGAACCGGAGACCCTTTTTACTGGAACCGGGGCATTCCATCTTAGTCCTCACGGGTGACAACGCTTCTGCGTTTTGATTCGTAGAGTAGATGTCTATAGGCCACAGCAACCACTTACCACCAGGTGGACTGTGTGCTCGTTTGTCACCCTGTCCTATAAAAAAAACTTTAAAAATATACTTAATTTTGTGACGGTACTCTTTAGGTGTTTTATTTTAATCCCCTTATTAAAAGTTTTAAGTGTTCATATTTTAAAATCAGTATCCTATTAGTATAGTAGTCACAATAGTTTTACTAATAAAAATCAACTCATATAATCAATTCCATTTTAAGCTATTGAAAATTACACTAACAACGGCATTTACACAAAAATATCATTTGGCTTCAATTTAAAAAAAAACTTGAAATAAAATATCATAATTTATTTTGCTACTGTTATGCTATTAAAGTTATTTATTATAATTGCCATCTAAATGTAAGCTTTCAAGGCATTTATAAGGTTTAGCACAACTTTATAAATAACCATCGTAATAACAACTTAACATTTCTGCCACTATCACTAACAAAATTAAATGTACACTAACTGTCTGTTATGTTTAATGAATTTACAACAAACGCTTCTTCTGTTCGATCTACGAACAAATTAATTTAGACAAGAGGAAGATGTAAAAACTTCGAAACAGCAATTACGTTTTATTGCCCGCCATTATATTAATCATCAGCGAAATTAATTTTTCATTCGGACAAATCGCCGAGTGGTCTTTACAAATGTCTTTCGGGGTTGATTGATAACAGCGCTCTGCATAAGAATTTTCGTACTGGCTAGAGCTAGAGTAGAGAGTGGGACTCGCATCTGGCATCTTTTAGTGATCGCAACATATGTAGCGAATGAATTCTTTAACAGCGTAAATAAAAAGTGTTAGATATTAACAACTGTAATAGTGAATTGAATGAAGCAATGGCATATCGGTGATAAACTCCAATGTGTACACATATTTCTTAATAATATTTTTTTTATCTTTATAATATTATACTCTCCGTACTCTGCAGTAAAACAGTTATAAAAAAAAGCTGTGTTGTTTAAATCATTTAATTCATCTAACACTTATAAATGCAATGTTATTTTACATTGAAGTATGATATAAAAGTACGTAGTGAATAATATATCGATGTTATTTTTGTACTACGCTTTAATGCGCCATAGATTTACGCTTTAACTTTTTCTGGTGGTTCATATTATATTTTCATTTAATTTATTAATTTAAAGCTTTATTATACACCTTATACTAATAGTTGTCACACACGGTCAGTTCAACTTATCATTCCAACTGATCAGTTCAAACTAAAACTGTTCATATTATTTAAAATATTGGATTTTCGATATATCGATAATTATAAATATATCAATATCGGAGTTTTATATATAGGTTATTTATCGATATATCGAAAATCCGACATTTTGAAAAATATCAACAATTTTAGTTTGAACTGATCAGTTGGAACCATCAGTTGAACTGACGGTATGTGGCGTCTATAAATCAACCCTGTAAATAATATTTTAATTACTCTTAAAATATTATTTTAGCATTAATTGTATATATTTACTTAGTGTTACCTGATTTTTTATTAGATACTAATAATGTTCGTTCGACCTATGTATTAGTTATGTATGACAAGTAGATATCGAAGATAGATAACCCTACTAAAGATTAAATTCATTCGGAAATTTAGAAAAAATTATAATTTATTAACATTCATTTCATACATTAACTAAAACAATTTATTTTCTCCACACACATGAACAACTTAGGAAATTTACGCATAAAATTTACTGAAGAGTAAAATTGATTTGTCGTATCATTGTTAAACAGACTACGTAACCAGTTATTCAAAAATGTACCAGAGCAAATTGTGCTTTCTAATTATAAGCGAATGAGTAAGGACAATGTTGTATTTATGTTCAGCGATTCATCACACAAAGAGTCAATGTCTCGGATGCCTTCGAACACTGTATGGTACAAAGGAATTAACATCCTCAAAAATCAAGCTTAGAAAAACTATTAGCATGAGTATATACATATTATATTCTTTTGTTTCACAGTTCACGCGTAACTGGAATTAACAAAAGAAAACGCTTTAAAATGTAAAAAGAAACAATAACCTTTTACGTGTGCGTTCAGTACGCAGCTAGTTTGTAGTCATGGTTTTAATTCAAAATATTCGTTTGCTATAGAAATAAATTGAATGACTTATGTAGGATAAGCATCGTTTGTTATATTGGGCGGATTTATTGAAGTACACTGGATAGATTCACTGAGGCGATGGTGAAACTAGGAGACTGTGTGTGATGAATATCCACTACCCCACGTCGTCCGTAAGTGTTGGAGAGGCGACAAAGGGAACAAGCCAGGTGATGGGAAACAGCATATAACAGTTATAAAATTAAAAAATAATATATACCATAGCTATGTTCAGCAGTGGACTTGGATGAGCTGCAGTGATGATGAATGCGTGTAGTGGCAGTGTAAGAATATCCACTATCCCATATGATCCCGTGGGTGTCTTAAGAGGTGATAGAGGGAAACAGGAGGCAGGAGATGGGCAACAGCATCCTGACAACAACTCTAAATTATAAAAACTACGGTTGGCAACCCGTCTGCCAAACGTAGCAATTATGGCAAAATGTCCACTATGATTTATGGGGAGGCCAATGTTCGGCAACGGACTTTAAAAAGATATTCAAATTAAAATTATAAGCGAATTGTAGCAACCAGGGTAATGTAATGTACATAAAATCGTTAAAATCAGACAGTTCACACGACTACACTACGAAAGACGTTAAAGATAAAAGTGTTTTTAAAATGTACGTGTTACGATCGCAATCTACAATTAATTAATGGTCCTGTTAAAAATAATGTGCATCTGAAGATGATCTCAGACCAGGCAAACCTAATAAAAACCAGAAACATTTGAGGATAGTGATGTTTAAAATCTAAATCATTTTCAATAACAAGAATGCTTATTAAATTCTAGCTACATTTAAAAAAAATATTTAACTTTTCTCTAGTATATTTAGGGATAATTTTTCCAAACACTTCTTGCTAATAAATCTCTTAAAATCATCAAAGTTGTATCATTAGAGTCACGTAGTCCATCTTCGTGACTCTAATAATACAAGTATGAAAATTATAGGTACTTATTTTTACTGAAATAATATTACTAAGGAATATGAAGTGTATCCGAGGACATCACGATTCATTAACAACGAGTCTGTGATTATTTTGATTGATATTGTGGAGTAAAAGCATCAACACACCCCCAAAATCTCGAAACCGAACAATAGAGAAGCACGTGAGACTCCCTTCGCATCCGAGACTAATGCTCACCCCACACTCAGGAAGGAGATGTAAAGAAAAATACGTATTTATAGCAAATACTCGTACTCAAACAGTCCTACATTGTGTACGAGTCAAATAAATGAGAATCATTTTTCGTGCTGTCAAAAAAATCTGAATGGAAAAGAAAACGCGGCATCGAAAAAACGGCTCGCTGCGGAGTTTTTATTTCGTTTTTAATGTAATACTGATTTGGGATGTTTCAGATATTAATTGCGACTTACCTGAGGTGGCGGCACCGGGGTGACAGCACTGAAAGAGTTCTGCGACGCTGATCGATCGTCGAGCGCGGATTGAAAGGAGAGAAGCGTGAAAGGTAATTATTCATTTGACGACTAGAACAGACCACTTTTGTACCTTTATCTCTGGTTATTTTTTCATGTGTTTTGCAAGAAATTTGCAAGTAAATGGATTGTGTGACATGGCTATTTGTCTTTATTGACGTGTTTTAAGTTCTCACGAATGCGATCTCATGAATTTTGAATAATATTATAAACATTATTAATCATTTCGCATATAATATATTCCCATCAATGTCATTTAACGCGGAACTAAATTTAGTTACACAAACTATAAAGGAAATACACAATAGTTGATAGTTGATTAAAATATATCTATATAATAGTAGCGAATTTTCGAGAGTCCTACTACAAAAAATTAAAGTTAAAAGTTAAACAGCCCATATACGTCCCACTGCTGGGCACACTCCTCGTCTCATTTATGACAGGGTTTTAGGGTAAGTAAATATCCGCCGCGCTACCCCAATCCGTGTTGGCTAATTTCATATATATTCAAAATATTTTTTCTTTTTCTTAGAATAGCAGGTATCTTCACGATGTTTTCCTCCACCGCGAGCACTTGGTAAATTAGCACTTAAAATTGTAATTAACTATAGATATAATTGGTGCCAGCGAGGATCGAACCCGGGTTGCTCACGTACTGTGAAATTTACAGCGAGCGCTGACCATCTGAGCTATCACGGCTTTACACGACACGACTACAAAAAATTGCACGCTAGTATTTAGACAATAGAACCCGGAAGATTGCACAATAGCATGCACAGAAACAATAATACAGAGGCACATGTGATCCTGACCTGATTTCACGAAATCCGACTTGCATAGACAATAAAGACGCCAGGAGCCTCGACTCAATGGCCTTTATGATTTATGTGACATTTCTTTGACATTTTATGAAGCACGCCTCATTTGAATACATCTACTTGTGCTTTGCACATTGTATCGCTCGCCCATACTTATTTTTTAGAATGACTTAGCAATAGTGGACAACGATTCCTTAGCATTTGAATGAACATTTGGTTACCAGATTAGGTTTCTATGAAGCAGAACTGTAGAGCAGTAAACAACTTAGTTGCCCATTAACTTATAAGTCGATAAACAAAACATCGTTTGCATCTGAACATATCGCGACTGTATTGTTAAAATATAGGTATGTATCAGTAAAATAAGTTGAGCTTTATATGGAAAATAGAGATGATTATAAATTATACAAAAAGAACATCGAAATGAAGTCTTCAAGATAGTAGAGTCCGAGTTACAAAATTGCAGGCAGCTAGGCGGCGAAAATTGGCAAATTATAGTCGTGGGAGCGCAGATGTTGGTCGCCGTGATGAACGGACGATAGTGATCGCGGCAATCATGATATCATCCTCATCCTTTTTACAATCTATTGTAAAAACGACTTATTATGGAAAGTTCGCTTAACGTTCATTTCACTCTGAAAGTATTCATCATCAAACCTCGTGACGTCTTCCTTTTTATAATGTTGATCTTCCTGTAGAACAATGTATGGATAGGTAATAATTAGTATTCATTTTTGTACGCTGTAGAGCCACGCTGCGGTTTTATTATGGTTGTAGCACGAATGGGTCGACTTGACCGGTGAGGGACCACGCTCTCACAGAATACCAGCGTAAAATAGCAGCTTAATACTGCTGTGTTACGTACGGTGAGTGTAGAGATCCGCAGACCCTTTTTACTGGAAACAAGGCATTCCATCTTAGTCCTCACGGGTGACAACGCATCTGCGTTTTGATTCTTAATCGAGGATAAGTGTAGATATCTATGCGCCACAGCATCCACTTACCATCAGGTGGACTGTGTGCTCGTTTGTTACCCTTATTCTATAAAAAAAATCTTTTAATTTTTTTCCAAAATTCCTTCATATATCATAACAAATTTTAAACATCCATTTATTCACGTAAATGCAGTTTGAGAATAATTTGTGATATTATACACTTTAGAGAGTAGATCCAATATGCAGTTTCCGAGTGTAGAGCTCTACAATCTTATTGCTTTTTTTTTTAAAGTAAAATAGTGGTGTGTAAAAATGATTATTTATTTGAGAAAATACTTGACTAGTTAATGGATAGTTAGCATAATCCTACCATAGGTATAGTCCTTGTTTTTTATCAATTAAAATACAATTATATCACAAAAACATAATTGCCAATTAAAGGAGTATTATAGCTACCAAATAGAAATCGTGTATAACCTACTTTTAATACTTACTACAATTTAATGGTACAAATCAATTTTGAACAAGTATAAACACTTTTTGTTAAAATAAATAATAGAACAAAATCCAGTTATTACTCATAAAAGTTTTCAAATGAGAATTCTACTCAAATTTCCTGCATGGTATGAATACATTTGTCGATATTCGTTTTTCCGGTAAAAGTTCAATTTTATAAATAACCTTGCAGAATAAACATGTTGCTTTTATTTCAAAAGCTAATCAAACTTTAGTGTATGTCTTCAAATAAAATAAAATAAGACGAACTGGTTTGTTAGCTTACGTTTTATTATATTTTTTCCTATTTTTTAATGTTGTGCTCCCAATTCGTTGCAATATAAAATATCTCAATACACGGGTAACGAGTTGATCATTAATTCAGGGATATATCGAGAGATAACTTTATTCTGGTAGCCGACTGCTTTGTATGCCGCGGTTCGTGCGTCCGTCATTACGCCCTTACCACATTATTTCCGTAACAATCTTCGCAATATATTTCTTATGTCCTTAAGTATAAGGGCTTAGTCTTTGATAAAATTGTGTTTGCAACCCGGACCCGCTCACTTTAATCTTATTGGTCGACCATTACGCCTAAATTTAAACTCTTCATTAACGAGAGCCGAGAAAACTCGCGATAACAGGCAGATGAAATACAGGTAATGAATGTTGATAAAGGAAAAGGTGTTCATCAGTGTGTAGATAAAAATTAATAGATCGGAGAAACTTGTTTTGATGAAAAAGCCAATAATGAATATGCTGACAGCGATGTCGCCGATGACACTGTTAGTCGTATAATTTATTACATATTGTGATTAATGCAAAGATAAGAAATATATGTATGCTTTTTCTTAAAGTACCTACACCTATATTTCAAAATGTAGACATATTTTACACTAACACAAAACGTACAGCGGAATTTTTATGCTATCAACTTTGCACACAAGTATAACTATAATTAACTTGCATTAAAACTTGTAAATTTAGTTGCGATATCTTTTTAGCGATCAGCAATTATTTTATATTAATTAATTTGCTTCTTGATGTAAAAAAAGAAGGTAAAATATTTTTTATAACATTATATAAATGAATGTTAAGAGGTGAAACATATGCAAGAAAATAGATTTACATTTCCTAGAATAAATATTTTAGTAGAATAAAATTCGTTTTATTTTATTTATTTTATTGAATTTATTTTTGTATCTGTATTTTTAATTTAAATATGTAAGTGTTTTATTATCGTCAACATCCATCATCATTACTGTTGAAAGTTCACTGATGAACAAAGGCCTGCCCTGTGGATTGCCTCAGAGTGGAGATTTTGCTATAGCTGCTACACTCGCTACGGGTTGGCAAACGCAGTTTTTATTATTTTCAGGAGTTATTAGAAACCCTTTCGACACCCACAAGATGCAATGGGATTACAGACTCTACCCAGAAGAGGGTTTACTGCTGTTTTAAAATTTTCTTATCCAACAAATCAATATTTTCATAATATTATAGCGACAAATGGGCTAACAAAGCACTGGAACTTTAAGATGCTAGCTGTATGTGACAATATAAAAATAATAAATATTCTTAATTAATTATCAAACATTGATAACTTTTTTCTCATTATTACTTTATAAAACGTATGTAAAGAATTTCTCTGTAATCGATAAATTTCACCACGCAAACCGAAATCGATTACCCACAATCGATACTCCCTCGAGATCGGCCGGGGAGGGTGAGGAAGCCTGTCTCTGCACCAGGCGTTGACTAATCGAGACGCGTCCGCGCGGAATAAGACTGATTGCAGTGTAGCTCCTGCGCCTGCTATGTGGCTCGCCGGAGCCCTCCTGCCTACACAAACCGACATTATTTAAGAAATCAGCCCGCTCATGCGGCAACAAAGGGAGTTTTTACCGCCCGCGTTACATACTTTTAAAAGTAGCCGTTATACAATTCGATTTTTTTTATTTAAATTATTATTATTGTATACAGTCACTCACAAATAAAATTAAAAGTAGGCATTAATTTATAATGTTATGCAAGACGTTAGAAAATTATAGCAAAAATATTAATATGACGTGTTAGACTTGATCAAATAGACAGTATATCGAGTATAGGCCAAATTATCATAATAATTTGGCCTATACTCGATATCCCTAATGTGTAAGAAAGGATAGAGGTGTGCCAACATCGTGCCAGATTTTAGTCCTAAGTCTCTGAACTAAAATCATATTTAAAACTGGGTGAAAGGGGTCGGTGTTTATGATTTTTGTATGTATAATATAAGTTTAAAAATCACATTGAAGCAGCATAATAAACCTTAATAAAAATTACAAGTATCATAAGCATTGAAAAATAAGTATTAGTTCCCAAAACGATGTCGAGTCATTAATTTAAAATTTCCATTAAATAATAGCATGCAATCCAGCCCATATCCCTCAAATAAGCACGTGTTAGACCCGCAGCGATCTCTAATCAATGCTTTGTTTCAATTAACGACATATGAAATGAATGAAACGTAAGATTCCTGACCCAGTTTGTGAATAAAACATGGTATTGCGTCATAATTTGCGCAGTTAACGAGTCACGCGAACGAAACCATCGAGTTGGGCGTTTTGATCGCGCCTCGATGGACGGGGCTCGACCGATGATAAAGCCGTGGGCAATTTCGATTCTTCATTGAACTTAAATACTGATTTTACCTGATTGATCGCTTTGCCCACCGTTATTTTAATTGCCTTTCTAATCACGGTAAGAGGAATGAACATCGCTGCTGTAGTATATAAATTTAGAGCGAATTTATTTAAAAATTTATGAAAATATTGCTTTAAACATATTATGTGAGCGTCATACTAAAAAATCTACATTACTAGTAGATAATATAATTTCATTGTAAAAGCCAGATTAAACACATAATGTATTCATAGATAATTTAATGTTTAAATATTACTATTAACTCGTATATCCTAGATACAAATTTAAGAGGCAGTATTCGCTTTTTTTATAGAATAAGCGACCACACAGTCCACCTGATGATAAATGGAAGCTGTGGCGCATAGACATTTACATTTATCCTCAATTAAGAAACAAAATGCAGATGAATTGTCCCCTTGAGCCATACGAAACACAGCAGCATTAAGCTGCTATTTTCCACTGGTATTCCTTGAGAGCGTGATTCTACCCCGGTCGAGCTGACCCATACGTGCTGCAACCATAATACAGCGTGGCCCTAGTAAAAATCATATAAATATTAATATTAGCAAAAACACTTTTTTTGTTTCAGACTCAGTGCTTATTCTATATTGTATTTGTGCATCGATCACTAATGAAAAACTTTCTTTATTAGTGATCGATGTATTTGTGGCTATGGCCATCCATGCCTACTATATTAAAAATGTTGTGCTATTGTTCTAATGCGATCTGAAATTACTAAAATAGACTACGGGGATCACCGGGTCACCAAATCGAGAATCGAAAGTGGCGCTTACTGATTAGCAATTTTAAAAACGAGTCATCATATTACCAATTAATCCAAAAAAACATATATGTAACATAGGAAGACAAGAAAGATATCCCGTTTGTAATTAAAAATACAAGGGTCTTTGTGGTTGGGCACTTGCTGCAACACGACACTTTTAATAAAACTATTGCAGCGGGATAAATAGAGGGTAGAAAAATAAAGACAAAGACTAGGAAACAGATACAAATATACATACATATACATATATATGCATATACATACACTCATGCCTGTCACCCAGAGGGGTAGGCAGAGACTACGGACTTCCATTTAGCACGATCCAGAAATACCTCTTTCGCCTCCTTTAGATCTATATATCCACGTATACACGCTCGTCGGTTAAGGGTACTTTTCCATTGCCCATTTTCAAAATATCCCCAATTTGGTCGATAAACTTTCTTCTAGGGTGTCCCTTCCCGTTTCTGCCGTTCACGTCTGCTATATAAATTTGCATAGTCACTCTTTCCTCATTCATTCTTTCTACATGAGCAAACCACCGAAGCATTCCTTTCTTAATCCTGGTCACAACATCATCTTGCATACCATGTTTATCTCTTATCAAATATCAGTATAAATTATTAGCAAGTTTCTTTTGCATCATACACTATAAAATTTCAGTCGAAAGTAAGAAAGGATTGACAATAATAATGCAGAAAAATAAACCCATTAGTTTATTATTAGACGTTCCTTGTAATGAACGCATCCGGACAATTCAGTAGACGGATAGCGAATGCGATCAATGCTGACAAATGGGTGTCGACACGGGAACATGTTACATGAACGCGGTATGTGGCCTACAATAGTGTGTTATGCAAACAATCGCGTGTACACTGTACACATATATAGCACATGAGTGAAATGCCCGCATGGCGCGGAGTTAGAGCCCCAACGTGTTATTGGACGGCATTATTCGGATGTTGGAGTGACGGCTGATGCTAATCTGATTTCCTGGGAGTGATTTCAAACTTGATTTTATTTGAGTACGGCGGTGAACACGAATCGGTACTTTTTAGTAAGTTGTTTCATATGTTTCATAACTTACTGTGTACCGATTTGTGTTTAAAATAGTTATGGATTGGAATGGAAAATTCGTTCAAGAATACCAAACAATCACATAGACTTGATAGGTCTGTCATCTAGGTTTACCAATATAGGAGTACCAGCGCTGCGTACATTAATATATCTACCTAGCATTGTGAGAATGATAAACTTTTACAAGAAATGCATACCACCAAGCGCATTTCTGGAAAGTTCTCTCTATTAGTGAACTTAAAAAAGAGATATTGATAATGAAAATTGGTTATTAGTACATAATTTGCATAACACCTATCCAAGTTTGTTAACTACGGCATATATTTTCTTCTGGTGTAATCATAGCAGTTATCCATAAAAGTTTAATTATAGATTTATTACAATGTTAATAAGGGTGGCGGTAGAAGAGAATCTCTCATGGCATTGTGTTGCAAAAAAAAGAACAAATGTTACATAAGTTTTACAATTGCATTTGTGAATTAATTTGCTAAGTATTGCCATCATAAGAGACAGTAATATATTAATTTAAACTAGGGAGAGTCTATTTTAAATGAATTATATAACCCAATTTTTTAGTAAGTAGTAGATTGCAAATACATGGAGTTTAGATAACGGCAGTTTTAATTTTCAGTATTTATTACTTACTTAGGCAATATGAGAAAAAATTGAAAAGTTCAATATTATGTTAGTTAGAAAGAAGTAATTTAAGTTTTGCTAATGTCATGTTGTGACAGTTTGTAGATTTAAATGGTTGGTCAATGTTAGACTTGTTGTCTAATATAAATCAATCAGATCCATTATAAAAAAATGCTTATACCAGTTTCCTTGCTAAGTCATATATATGCTTCGAGGACATTGTAAACAGAAATGGATATATAAAAATATGACACCCTCAGCGTTGTTAATTTCAATTTAATCAATCAAAATTTTATCTTAATTGTACAAAATTATACTAATCAGAGAAAAAAAACAAGTTTTTAAAACCGGTTGTAAGAATCATAACATAAGATGCAGCTCCATTGAACACAACATCACTTTACGAAGCCAAAACACGTAGAGCTGTCAATTACCAATACTTAAGTATATCGACGCTATATACCATAATCGCTCTTATATAGATGCCAAGCTCGGACATATTGCATACCTATCAGTTTTATGCGCTGACACTTACCGTTAATGCTTTTAGAAATGCACGGCATTAATTTGTAAGCTCGGCTTGATCATTTGGCAGCGTCTCTTTAGTGACAAGTGGATCTTTTAGGATCAGACGCGCTTAAAAGATTGTTACCGAAGATTTAACGAAATACACAGAGTATAAATTATAATAACGATAATTAAATATGTCACTTACTTCTGCATTTGTCACCTTAATGTGCAAAATAAAAAGTTAAGACACTTGTAATTTAAATGATTTTGAATATGTATTAATGAGATAAAAAGATTAACATAAAATGAAGATATATGCCTCATATTTTTTATCATACAATTTTCGTGCTGAATTATGTCACGTTATAAATACCTTCAAAAATGTTATAAAAGGTTAAAAAGTAATACTGAGTAAGGTGGACAATAATTTTGGATCCTGTAGGACAGTCTTTCTATATCATTGGCAATTCTGCTATTTTAAAATATTTAATGATAAATAAACAAGACAATGCTGCGGCACCTATACGATATTTTATTTTATAAATTGCGCATGATTCGCATTTCTTAAAAAATCTTGCTCTGTATAACTTTCTGTTTCACTGCACTGATAAATATTAAAGGGATATCGGGAAAAAAATATTATTTAAAGTAAGGATGATATGAAACTTTCTTTATTATATTCCAAACTTCCAAGCGTTATTTCGAAAAGGGAGTCGTAGAACATTTAAAGCATACTTTACTGTAATTTTTATGACTAAGTTCGTTGTAGTTGTAAATTAATAAAATTATTTGCGTTAAAGTTTCTATAAATAAGGAAACATAATTATAATTAGCGGTACCACACATTATGAAACCAACTGTCGATGTTCCTTAAAAAATTCGATACACAAATGCTGGCGCAATATTTATAGATACTGATTAATGATGTCGAAGTGTGTAGGGGACGTGTTCCGACTCGCCTTGGTGATGGATGGCATATCGAGTTATTAGATAATGGTGTTTCAATAGAATTAGAAACTTTGTGTTTCCTGCCATCGCTCGGGTCAATGCAGGCCCCATGAATATTTATTACATGATATCACCCACCTTAACCTGTAAAGTAGGCTTTAATATTGTAGTATTATTTGAACGTATACAATGTAATTTTGTGTAAAACTTAAACTAAAATCTAATCACATAGCAATGTTAAAAGAAAATGTGAAAATTCTTTAAATCTATGAATTCTGGAAGCCATAATTCTGAAGAATACCTAATACCTGTATTTTGCTATATCGCCCTCAACAAAATAAAGTTCGGTTTAATTTTTTTCAAGCAGAAAGTTCACATGGAAAGTGTTACCAGTTACTCGTTTAATAAGCCAAGAAAACAAAAAATATACGTAGTTCCGCTTATAAAACACTTTAACGTCACAATTGTTTAGTTGAAACTGTGCAAAATTGAAACAGGTACTTTCTTTGTACCCTTTACTTTAGACACTATACGAGATACTTAATGATTTATTGCCGCATCAAAGGTATTTCGGCCACAAAATATGAAAACAAAACAGTGAAAGCAAATGCAATCGAAGGAAATAATAATTTTAAAGGCGTCATTGAATTTGCAAAAATGCTAGCGAAAGTGACCACCGTCGAATTCAAAGCGGTTGACATTTGGAGGCATTGTTAGTACGTTGAAAAGAACTGGAGCAGAAACAATAAAGCAAATGACAATTGCCCACCTGCCGATCAGGCAGCATTTGAATATTATTCGCAAATGGTGAAAAAAAATTAAGTTCGTTTTCACCTCAACGTACGTCACATTACTTCCTTCAGTACTTTACTAGAATTGGCAAGTGACAGTCGTAATTAAAAATACATTTAAAAAATAACAATTTATATGACTATATTATAACGACACATTACTAAACAAGTAAAATCTTTAAAAAGTGTAGTTTAATTGTGAGCGACGAATAGAAATCAATTAACTTACAAATTTATAGCATATAGAAATAGAAAAATCCGTTACATGTCCGCACACACAAAGAATCGGTCTCGGGAAAGAGATGTCAACAAGGTAGATACGGCTGCTGTTGCCTACATTATATTTTTCCTGAGATTTGTGGCCAGGTAAGCTCACATAAGCGGTTTTATTTATAAGGTGGTGTTGGTAATAATGTGGAATGTTGTGGAGTCGGACCGACGGTTGGTCGAAAGGATCGCGGGAGGGGAACTTGTCCGCCAGTTGCTCATTTAGAGGGTGTTTATGTTGTTTTCTGGTATTCCATTTTAATGTTAATTCTTTGTTTTATTTAATTATATGGAGTATGTAAAAAAAATATGGAAAATTTAGAGATACTCAGAAATAAAAATTAAAATCAAATTGCTTTGCCCAGAAATTAAAATTGAAATGAGTTGATCAAAAAGTTAGCATATATAGCACACCAATAGTATATATAGCACACCAATAGTATATATTGTATGAATATATTCATTAGTTTGAATTACTATTATAAATATGCAAAATAATTTAAAACTAAACCATTTTCTTCGTTTAATATTATCTCAAGCAATTTACCTACGGTATTGTTGTGTAGTAGACACGCGATCCAAATATTTAAAAAGAATTAGAACTCTAAATTTTTAGTGGTTTTTCTGATTAAATTGCCTTGTTATTAATTAACATGTTTAGTATATGATTTCCAAAATTTATAGAGTAATATTTAATAAGGTTTTCTTTTTGCGACTTAAGTTCTTATGTACAGTATTTAATACTTGCATTATCTCTTATTGTACAGTGACATACGCAAAATCAGGACGTCCTGTACAATCGAGAGTATGATATCAAGGTTAGGCTTAGCGGCACACTCCACATGTGGTCAACCTAATAAAATGCAATAGAAATATATTTTACACGCACGGGTGATAGAGAGCGATGTAAGAGCTTAGCGGCCATGTTGTATTATGGATGACTATCATATTTTGGACCCGCTTTGGACCGGATTATTCTTTTTTCTTTTGCGCCTACATCTCTTAACCGGTCTTGGAGCGACGACCACCATTTATTGTAGATTAAAGAGGCTTGTTGTCTTAATTTTAAGCCACATTTTAATTTATTGCCACGTATTAATGCACAGATTCCACGATTTTTTATTCGACAGACGCATCGATGATTTGTTTATTTGTATTGCGCTTTTTATTAATTCGGCTGCGCTAGTGTCCGCTAATATTTTGTGCTTAACTTAATGGTTCGGCAATTAAATTAAATTGTTCACGTTGAGGTAGGTAAATTAAAATTAACGACTACGTTGAGAGGCTTTAAGAGCGCCGATGTCGCTGGTGGACAAAATTTGTTATACTGTCACTAGTGGGAAATTTTGCTATGAGTTTTAGCATTAGTGCTTTCGATTCTTTAAGCAAAACATGTACATTTTGCGTTTTAAACGATTAATAAAAATATCTTTAGCAACGTTAAATTAATCACAAATTCCTTGTACAGAACAAAAGATAAACGAACAAGTGCAAACTCCCATGTCTGAGTAAAAAAATTACAGCACGCTCGGGCAAACCGAAAGGACGCCAGCACAAAAAGCGCTACCGGTGAAAAAATATGATTTATTGCGTGAAAAATGTTGAAGCACACGCGGAAAGGGAGTAAGCGGTGAAAGCACGGCATTTTTGCACGGCGAATTTGTTAATCCTGCTCGCTAGTTTTATTATTTTGAATGGAATTTCTCTTATTTTAGTTTGAAAATACATGTTAAACATTTAATCAATTTATACTTACTATAAGTATAAATTACTTTTTGTTGGTTATAGTTTAGTTGTAAGTAAAAAACCAGAGGAAGCATAATATGTAGTATAATCCATTGATCATTGACCCGGCAACGAATGAATCACGAATAAAATGAAGAGTTCTTTATATTGATAGTTTATTCCATTTATTTTATTTGGGTAAATCCGGGGGAGTTGGCCATAGTTTTTAAAACCTAGGTAAATTAAAATTACAGTGATTAATTAACAAAAAAAAAACAACTTTATAAATATTATTAACACATAAAAATTTATTTAATCTTTCAACATTAAACTCTTAGAATATAACAAAATATTAAATTTTGAAGTAATGAGTCCCATAATATAACTTTTTTCCAAATTACGGTTGGTCATCCCTAACGTAGTGCCCGGTCTTTACCGGGCCACCTTTGTGGCCATAGTATCAATGGAGGGATTTCAGTTGGTAATCTGCATTTTAACATTTGTTTTCCATTAAGTTTTTGAGCCTCAGCTCATTATTCTTTTCTGTCCACATAATAAACACTTATCATCAAACTCGGTACAATTTTCGTGTAGTTAGCTTATAAAGCATTGAGGTCGACTGACCTTTGATGAGTTGCGTTTCATAATATTTTTTTCCGCTGTCACACGGCTGTCTCTGTTTCCAAATTCTTCATCAGTCAACTCACATAATATTCGTCCTTATTACTGCTTTCAGATAACTAACTTTTTTTTGCATAATTTAAACGTGGTTAGCGAGTTTGTGAGATAGAGAAGATTTGTCCCATGGATTCTTCTTTGTCATTATTTTACTGTATTATCTTTCTAAACTCATTATAGAAGTTGTGTATATAGTTCTTTCACCTTCAAACAATCCAATTCCCCCTAGTGTATTCTTTAGGATTCATTTGGCATATAAAGATTAAATATTGTAACTTATTACTTTAACATAATTAGTTACTACATCACCATAAATGAAGAATAATAAAAAATACCGCAAGTTAGACATTACGTGTTATATATGGCCATCTCATACCGACCATGTATGAGTATGACCATCTCTTCTAAACGCCCGGGATAGATGGCCACACATTACGTATTAAAAAAAATGTTAACAATATGTGCGCGTTATTTTGAGGTTATATTAAAGTTTGGGTCTTCAACTTAACATTGAACTTTAAAAAAACCACTTATTTTTATAGTGCCTTATCACCTTAACTCAGACTCTGACAACTGTAAGCTCCATACAAATCAATAAAGGTATATTTTACTTACTTATTGTTATTTTTAGCCCGTGTTACTCAGAATAACTATTTCGTTGATTGAATTACTAAAAAAATCAGGTAATTGGTGTTGGAGATCAGAGTCCGCTAGTAAGTGATGATTACATCTATTTTTTGTAATTCAAAATAAGAATGAAATGTACGATTGAAATGTTACGAATTGACTCTCTGTTAAGTGTAGGTAGGAATATTCTGTTATTATACCTTGCTGTCACCATTGGAAACTACGGTGGTACTGTGAAGTTGTTAGTTATGACACTTTATAGATCTGGGACGTGGTCCCTCACTTCTGACCGTATGACAAAACTTAAAGTCTCTCAGCTGGAGAGGGCTACTTTCGGGGTTTATGTGCATGATAACTAGGATATAAAAACATTCGCAGTAGAAGGAGAATGCAAGTAACTAACGACCGTATTTTGTGAAGGACTATAATGATGATGATATCATGATGAACAACGAATGAGTATTCAAATATATGCGCTGACACAAATGATAGATACCACTTAACCTAGGTTAACCTAGGTTAGGTTACGCCTAGGCCTGTAAAATATATTGATGAAATTACATAGCTTTAGAATATGATAAATAGTCAGAGACGGTAAAAGACCAAAAAGCTAAAAAATGTGTAATTTACCCCACTTTGGCCCCAATTGAAATATGACACTAAACTATAGTCTTTAATCTAAGTTATGCTTTATAAGCTATATTTATTTTCTTTCCATTAAAACCCTTTTCGTTAGCGAGATTCATGTTATCTATATAAATATCATAATCGCACATGCCATTTTGTGGTTCTTTTTACATGCATAAGAACATGTTCAAAAGGCGATTCGGTGTGATGGAACATAACGAACGTGTCGGCATTATACGTGTCCGTCATTACGAGGTTGGTGTTCCTGTCCAGTTTTCCCAATGGCCACTTACGGTAATGACATAATATCTTTAGAGTTTGCTTCAGCATTGTTATAACTATAATTATCTGACGTTTATATTTTGTGCAGTTGTCTATACCGCTCGCTTAAGAAAAACGTGTTATTTGTTCATGTATCTAGATTTTGATCTCCAGCTGCATTGACCGCCAGTGGCGAATACGACCCTGTAATTATATTGCCTTTGATATTTAGTCACAATGCTAATAGAGTCCCGAGAGCTTTTTGAATCTGATTTACAAAACTATTGTTGCCTTTCGCAAATTTGAGTGTTTCAGGATTTTATTTTCGTGTTACACTTTTATAATTTGACGTGTTACTGTTGATATTTACAAAGCTTCTTAGTAGCAGAATTCACTTCCGAATCTCTTTATATTTTCATCACGGTTTTACTCGCTTTGTTTTGTCTGCTAGGTACATATTTTACATTTGGTTTTAAACTAACTTTTCAAAGCGCAAAATACTTGAAACTTTACGCAGAGCTCATAACCGAAAACTTAGTAAAAAAGGTGCCATTTTTATTCATTACGTATTTAAAATAAAGGTTTATAAATTGATAGATATTAGTAAGTACGAAATCAAATACAATTATTATGCCCTAAGAGTGAGAGTAAGATGTTAAAATATCTCATTTTAATCGGTAAGGCAATAGATACGATACGATAAGGAGTTGTATAATAAATTATTTTATCCCAAAAATATTAAGAATTATATACTCCCTATCTTCACATAAAAATGCTCTACATAATTAAAAGTTTACAAAACTGTATATGCATTGATTTTATTTAGTAATAATGTAGTCTAGACTGAATTTCGGTCACGGCAGCCAATCTTCAATGAAGACTAGCCATCTGCGCTGGACAGGATTGCACTCTCTATTTCCTCACTCTCATACTCCAATAGGACGGTAATATGACACAATCAGAGAGCACGAGGTTTTCCGAAGCACAGGGTGAATAACACACACACAAATACTTGACTCCGTGCTGCTACTGAGAATTTCTTGGCTGGAAAACCCATTAACTGATTCTGTCCCAACCCGGAATTAATTGTTAATTTTTACACGTAAAATTAATTGCTAAGTAACAAAATAATGATCTTAGTATTATAAAATTGACGTTTACAAAGTATGATGTACCCTTTAATTCGTTGGAGTGAAGTGAATGCTATATAAAAAAATATAAATGCAACCGTCTGAGATGTAATGTATGAGATTGAGCAGATTTAGATAGACCAATTTAGCTTTTTTTAGTGTATATATAACTTAAAAAAAGCTGAATTGGTCTCAGGCTTATTATTTTACATGCACATATTTGTTTTGATGTACTTGGACTGTCGAGATTTCTAATAAAATCGCTGCTTGTTAAACATCTAATTTACAAATAGAAATAACACTTGAAAAGTGAAAACATGAAAATCACACACAGCCACATAAATTTAATTAGCTACATAAATTACCTATTAATGTTTACAAATACGAAGCTATTTTACAAACATTTTGTTTCGTATTTAGTTAGCTAGATTTGTTTATTCATCAGCTTGCTTCGCCTTGCTTTAACGGTATAATAACGTTATAAAATAAAACGCGAGAATAATATATTATCAACTTCGCAAAATCGTATTTAAGCAAGAGAGATTAATAACATAAAAGTTCATAATTTTTATCAATTTTTACTTTTATTTATATAAACACAGGTTTCTATGACCTTTTACATAACTTAAAACTGAAATTGATTAACACTTAGAAATCGAACTCGGGTTGTTCGCGTACTTTGAAATTATGTCCAGACCCTGATCTAACTCAACTAACAGTCCATAGGCAAATAACACACTCTTATCTTACAAACAGTACAGGTTGCACTGATGTGTTCCAGTGTGAAGGGTATGCAGGTCCAGTATAATTACAGGCTGGGGGCATTCCATCTGCTGCAGGTGTCCTGGACTGTAGAAGCCATGCCTTCAGATGAACTGTAAGTTATTTCGCCACTTTGGTTTTAAATAAAATAGATATCTGCAACTATACTATAGTTGTGGGACGAATTGGTCAGCTGAACCGGGGAAAAACCACACTCTCACGGAATACCGGCCTAAAATAGCAACTTAATACTTCTGTATTTTGTACGGTGTGCGCAATAAGTGCAGAGAACTAGAGACATGTTTAACTGGAATTACATTACATTTTATTTTATAGACCACAGAACTTCGCAAAAGAACACTTTGAAATTAAATTGATTGAAATTAAAAATCATACCAATTTCAATAGAGAATGTTGATGGATGCTGTCATGTGCTTGAGATCCTATTATTACTATTAATATAATTAAATCCAAACCCAAGCACACCAATGCAAGACTTTAAGGATCTGTAAACATATCCCTCGTAGATCGGACCAAAAATTAATATTCTAAAACTGAAGGTAGCCGAATATGACATCGGGACTTCAAACACCTCAGTCTCTCCCGTGACCATGGGTGTTGGAAAGCACCCGAAGCTTCGAGCATTATAAATTCAAAATCAAACGCTATAAAATCGATAAAATTAGTTTCTTTTAATGTGTAGTGTTCACGTAAATATAAGAGGACATTATTAAATACAATTTATTTTTAGTGAGGTTATAACAGCACGCTTATCACGTATATAGTTATTCTACGAATTGTACATGACAGATACGGGGACGCGCGGCGGATCTTAGGCGGAAATTAAAACTAATAATTCAAAAAGTTTCCGCGCGACCGATCCACCCAGCCAGATTTATGGTTTAGCTAGTCTTGTGAAGCTGCCTATGTTAGGTAGACCAGGATGATTCCAAATCAGTTTAATAAACAAGATTGATCTTTTTATCAAATATTATTATAGAAAATAATGTTCTTAATTATTTTTACTTCTAAATTAATGTGTTTCTAACTAAATGACTGCAATCAACAAATTGTGAGCTTTTAAGTAAAAATGTTATGAAAAATGGTCACTATGAATGTACGTATAAAGAAGTAGCTACTGGTTGCTCAGCGAGCTATATAGAGGGCTATGCTCAGAGTATCTTTTCTCTGAAAAATCGTAATGAAGACAATAAGCTGAACCGACCGATGGGAAAGGTCGGTCCGTCCTTGAGTGGCAGCCACACATCGAAAGAGAAATGTAGGGCTGCCCGGTAAGGTATTCAGGAAGTCAATGGATGCTGCAGACTGTGTTTTGTAGCGTTTCTTGAGGAAGGCCTATGTTGAGTTTTGAACCCGAAAAGGGCTCTAAAGATGATTAAGCAGAAAATTCGGTTCCAGGGCAACTTCTTCTAGTAGAGCTCTAACCTTACTTAGGAGTTTAAGTAGATATATCCTGTATACCATCTTCTTTTCTTCTTCTTCCACGAAGTAGGAGAGGAATCACTCTTGTGGTCTGGTTAAAATATTTTAGATTACATTATGGATTGCAGTACCTCATTACCAACAATTTAATTCGTTCATAGATTGTTTACCTTCACTGCTATGTTATAAGAGTTATTCGATTAATGATTTGCTTACACCTGTATGTGCACAGACGTGACGTCATCTCTGAAACTCAAGATGTAATACATCACAGCTTGTTATTCTTTAGGTGTGTTTTTGTTTCAATAATCAAGATATAATTACATTATTTTATCATCATTTGTCGTACATCGTGTACTAAGGTACGTGACGGTAATATGGTCGTCTTAAGCTTTGCCGCCCTATAAAACCAAAACTAGTAGGAGAACAGAGACAAAACACTAAGTCGTATACTATAACTAATATATTAGGGAGAAAAAAAAACAAACAAACTTTATCAATAATTAGGAATACTTCGAAAAATCAACTGGTAAAAAATTAACTACACTACACAATTCTAAAATGGCCTAAAATATTTACTATAATTTCAACTGACAAAATGGCGTCGATAAAGCAGCACCCTTTTGACCCTTTATTATTTGATTGACTAAGAAGAACTGTCGTATCACAGAACATTCTATGCAAACAAAGCTATAGGTTTTGAGTTTAATTAAAGTGATCATATTAACCGGATGACCATATCACCCTCGCGTACTATAACTACGATTGTCTGATCAAGCATTCATCCTACAGTGGATTTTTAAGGGTAGATGTTGAACAAGAAGATTATTATAAAGTGCATTATATTATTGCTATACTGATTCATCAAAATCTTCAACCAGAAGTGTTTTCTGTGAATACATTGCTATATAGCATAAAAACCAGATATGAGGAAGCCCATTTAGATGACTTCATGGCAGTGAAGGTGTAGAGTAGATAGGGTTTAAGAGAAACGCAGTAAAATATTTTGTCTGTTATTTTATTTGTTTTCTTGCATAGTAATATTGTAATGAAATGTGACTAGATTAAATACTTTTTTTTATACTCGTTATATAAGATAAAAATAACAATAGATAGATAGATACATAGATAGATACAATAAATATATCAGAAAAAACGATTTACTTTGGCATCAATTATTCGCATTAAAAATCAAATAGCGCTATACTTTTCCACTGTCAAATAAAACTGCATAGATACTTTTTAGTTTCCGTAACACCTAGGGACTGTGTACACAATCGACTGAGAAATAAAACCGTTCCGAAAGTCCGACATAGACGGACAGTAGCAAACGGAATTGCACCAATGTTAGGTGTATAACGATAGCAATACGTCCACAGTCGCGAGGCATCAATCGCGGCCCCGCTGGCGCATGCCGAATGCATCAATGCACTCCGACACTTTTTGTCCCATTCACCAATAATACAGAGTAACAAAATTTCCACTTTAACATACACCGTTCGTTCCTTTTCATCAATCCCACCTAGCAGCTCAAAAGCAATCGATAGACTGGAAAGTTGTATTGATATGGCAATATTTTTAATCCTATTGGGAGTTGCAACGGAGTGATTATATATTTCTGTTTCCAGTAGTCTCTATATTATAAATACTATAATTATTTTAAATTAAATGAATATTCGATTTGATTTGCTGGCGATATAGTCCTTATGACATATTCACTAGAGGATCTAAGTACTATGCTTAATGACCTCTATGGTTTCTCCAAACAGGACCTATAGATGAACATGGACAAAACACAGGTCATGTTTAACGCACATTCATACATATGCCGGTAGAAGTTGCCTAGGACAAATAGTCTGACTAGGTAAGTCCAACTTCGACCGAGAGGTCATTTGACGGATTGAACGCGGTTGAAAATGATTCGGGAAATTACGAAACATCTTCTCGTCAGGTATAGGTTTCTCAAAACTCGAAAACAAGATGAAACGAGTGTGTATTGTCAGTAATGACATAATATGTATCTAAGACGTGGTTCTCCACTGATTTCGCTCAGCGATCTATCAAGAGAGCTAAGCTCGGAGTTTCTCTACGTGATAAACATAGAAGTAAGGATATCAAAAGTGAGACCAGAGTAATCGACATAATGCAACCGATTAGTAAACTGTAGTGGCAATAGGTCGGCTAAATAGTTCGCAAAACCGACAATCGATGGTTCTCGAATGGTACCAATAAGCGAAGTGTAGAGGCACATCACTAGATGTAGTGACGACCTAATAAGATGTGCAAGTCGATGGATGCGGGTGGCTCATGACTGTGCCTTGCGGTAGTCCTATGTTCAGCTGTGGACTTGTGAAGGGCTTTAATGATGCTGTAGATGAAATTGTATATTGATATCCAATATTATAAAAATAATCTGGATAAGAAAATAAATCAGACTGTGTCTATGTGTAATTTCCAAAATTGTTAATATTTGACCAATTTTGTGAATAAATATCCTCTTTATTGAATTATTTTTAATGGAAATTGTAAGACTAACTAATGTCCAGATCAGCTGGTATTGGGATCATAAATACATCTACCAAGTGTGGCCATTATAGAAAATCCGGCAAAGGGAGACGTCTAGCAATGGACACGGCCTAATGAACCAAAAGAAAAACAAGGTATTTTTAACATGATTGTCTATGGGACGTAATATCATTCTTTTTTTAGACACGTAACATAATCTTTATTGCCTTAACCTTTGTCATGTTTGTAATCATGAAATATATACAAATATCGTAGAGTCAGTTAATGTGAATTAATGTGAAAGAATTAGTAAATAAAAACGTCATAATCGGGTAATTAACTTCTGAATTGCCTAATAGATAACTTCCCATGGTTTAAAGTCTGTTAATACAACTATTTAATTTAAATGAAACAATAAAGTTTATTTTTATATTACACACTTTTATGTAATTCGTTTCATAAAGGCGTAGGTAGAGTGGCTGTTTATTATTTAGAATGTGTAGCGATGGGACGACGCAAGTCGATGCTCGCTCCAAGTGGAAATCTTTTGGGATTACATTGCCGTCAACCGGGTTATGTCTGGGGCATACCAAATAACCGCTATATTTTTTTCTTGTTTAACTTACTATTTATAGGTCCATCTCTATTTTATTTTATTTTAAAAATAACATTTACAGCAGAATGTATTGTTTTATATTACTGATAGATTTTATTATTTATGGTCGTGACAACTATATTTTACAAAAATTTAAGGTAAGAGAACGTCATGATCAAGTTTCAATGCATTAATAAAATATGAAACAACCTTATCACTAACTTCATAATTTAAATCTTATCTATATATTTTAAAACTATTATTTCTCATATAATATTACACTAATTGGATTTTTTATCTACATGACTTCTGTAGATTTTAGCTCTTAGATTCGTACTACTAATCTTTAAATCGTTTAAAAGCGTAGTAAGGTTAAAAGTTAAACCTATACACGTCCCATTACAGGGTTCAGGCCTCCTCTTCTTCCTGAGAAGATTCTCAGACATGCAGGATTATTCGCGATATTTTACTTCACCGCTAAACCACCATCGCAATTACCCCGTGGTAAATCAGGACTTACAATTGCGACCAACAATTTTATTTGTGCCGGTGCGGATTGAACTCGGGTTGCTTGCGTGATTTGAAATTTACGTCGAGCTTTAACCTCTGAGCTACCACAGCTTAAATTAAAATACGTTTAATAATTACAACTCTCAGTGTGTTCCAACCGGAAACATCTCAAGCGTACCACGCTATGATGTACGAGAAGACGACGCCTGGCGAAACCTAAACCGTAGTAAAGCCTCCATCACGTCAAATGAATACTAAATCATGGACGGCTATTTGAATTTCAATATCTAATACACCATGCTCAACCGGCACGGCCTAGTGCGAATCTTACGTATTTGGTGCTATGAAATTCTTTTTGTTGTAGGCATTTCGTAGTTTTTTGAAAAAGTAGTCAACAAATTAGTATATTTTCTTAAACTTATCTATAAATTAATTGTACAATATGTTTTAAAGGTGCAGAAATATTTCGCAACCATGTTCATGAACTTTGTATTTGTTGATTGTTTGTCGAATATTATTCAAAACAACAAATCACAAAACTGTATTTTTTTAAATTAATTAACCTTTACTAAAAATATTATTAGCATTGTGTTATGTTTAATACGTCGATAATAATACAGTAAAATTATAACTAATATTAATCATAACGCTCAATATAGTTTTATTTATTACTACTTCATGCCAAAAAGAAAATGGCTAAAGTACTTAATGAAACAAAAGGCCCCGAAACAGCTACTCTTAAATTGCTAGATACATACTCCGAGCACATTTATCAGTGGCAAAAAAGCGGGAGCTGATTCAGCAAATATTTTTTTCTAGGCGATTAGCGGAAATTCCCTCGAAATACCTATAGATCGACCAATTGGAATTTTCCGAGATATTCAAAAAAGTAGCTATATGATTTCAGAAATAAGGTCGAATTTGTAATAAAAACTATTTCATGAACGCATTTGAACCTTTGCACGTCTTCAGACGTTCAGCGTGGGAACCGCCGTGTCGCATTGACCCCTCCAATGCTTAGACAAATGATTTCTGAGAGTATTTTCTTGGAAATGTTTTTACGTTTGGCCCATTTTCTCGAACAGTGGAAACTCCAGCGTCTTTAGTAGTTTTATAGTAAAAAATTTCAGCTTCACCGTGTAACATCACCAAATGCTTGAATTTTGGTACGCAGAATACAACAAATCGCCATGTGCCTAATCTCGCCCCCATGTACCTCAAGAGTTAGTTATTTGATAGATATCATATCATATCGGCATAATCATTTCGTATGCTTTAAGTAACCAATTCATGCATATATATGTATATACTAGTAAATGATTGGTTTTCCGGAAACGAATCTAACGATTTAGATGAAATTTTGTATTTAAAAAATGTTTTACGTTCCAGTTTTACTAAAGAAGGTTTCAAGGCTGAAAATATTTTATTTCAACACCTGTAGTCACCCAGGTAATTATAACATGTAAATATTACAACTAGAGACGGGGAGCAGTATCAAAAGTGCATGACATCTGATGTTGTTATGAGCAATTCAACTGCCGATCTTGATAAATACAGAGAAGTAGTCCAAATGTTTAACATGCACAAGTAGCTATACGGGTAACGAGGAATTTTACTTTACATTCACGATCGGCGTTATGGTCATCATTTTTTTACATTATAATCCCTTAAATAAGAATATCAAAACGGTATGTTATCGATTTTCCTTTCAATATAATTTCCTCTTCACAAGTCCAACGCAAATGTTTATCCTAGAACGTGGGGCGACGAGGCTCCGCGCGCGCATCCTTACAATTTTTCTCATAAACCGAACATGACAGATTCGTACTGTGATTGATCGAGCGCGCCGCTGATCCGTTGGGGTGCCGAATTATAATGCGGAGGGGGTTCGTGATGCTGGCGACGTTCTTACCTACTCAATGTATTAAATATGTATAAATATATACTTACAAAGTATACGCAATCTAAATTCCGAGCTTTTTTTCAGTAGCTTTAAAAGAAAACGTTCAGAAATCTGTAATTTAACTTTTTATATTATTGTGAATTTTATCTTTACGTAACCGAATTTCACATTTATAAGTTGCATGTGCAGAAATAATTTAATTCATTTGATAACAGTAAAGTAAAGTTACAGCCTATATACGTCCCACTGCTGGGCACAGGCCTCTCCCCATTTCTAGGGGAGTTTTAGGGCAAGGAAGTGTCCGCCGCGATGCCCCAATTCGTGTTGGCGAACTTCACATGTCTTCGAAATATTTGTTTTCCTTATTCCTCAGACATGCAGGTTTCCTCACGATGTTTCCTTCGCCGCCGAACACGTGGTAAATCAGCACTTAAAATTGCAATTAACAATTTCATTGGTGCCGGCGGAAATCGCACCCGGGTTACTCGCGTTCTGTTATATTTACAGCGAGCGTTAACCATCTGAGCTACCACGGCTCTTAATAACACTGTGAGCATAATATTTATTTAAATAATCTTCTCAGCAATCAACCTTAATACTTTAGGTAATTGAATAAATTAAGAAGTTTTATCGATGGTTCGCCTAATTAGAAAACTTTGGACTTGATTTTTTACTCTTTAGTCTGAGACGTCGAGTTAAAGCTTTAACTCTATTTGTATCGTAGGAGCGTCCTAATTAACGGAAGAGTTTGGATTTTACCACGTGCTAGGCGGTGCAAGACTACATCGTATAATGTAATGCCTATATATATATACCTATATATAGATCTTGATGTATAAAAAAAATTTAAAATAATTTTTTGATTACATTTGATTTTCTTATAGTATAAGGGTGGCAAACGAGCACCAGTCTACCTGGTGGTAAGTGGTTGCTGCGACCCATAAAGATCTACATCTATCGTCGATTACGAATCAAAATGCAGATGCGTTGTCACCCGTGAGGACTAAGACGGAATGCCTCGTTTTCGGTAAAAAAAGGTCTCCGGTTCTCTACACTCACCAAAGAAAACACAGCAGCGTTAAGCTACTATTTGACGCTGGTATTCTGTAAGAGCTTGGTCCTTCCCCGGTCGAGCTGAACCATTCGTACTACAACTATACCAGTAATATAGCTGCATGCATGCAGCATGGCTCTACCACGTAAGCGTGATGTCTGCCAACACGCATTTGGGCAGCTTCGTGGACACATCGCGTATATAGGCAACAATAATATTTATTTTCTATGCATGTACCTTTATAACGCAAATTTGTTTAATAATTTCAAATTAAACAACATTTTAAAATGGTCATTAATTTGCTTTATATCAGATCAGAGTTCAGATTAAAATATATAGATTGATGAAGTTAGTAGTACACAAAAACCGACGTATTTTTTGTATGCAGATATTTTAAACCGGCGTTTTGCTTTTTAATTGAGTACGTAACTCTTTAAGTTCAAACAGACAAATGACATTTTAAGCCTCTTCCAATTTTCCCCCTCTGTGTTCGGATGAAAATCTTCATTCGTCGGGGGGCGAACTACCCTTGAGAAAAAAAAAATATAAAAAGTATTATTAAAGAAGGAGACAGTTCGGGCAACATTTGTTACTGTCGCAGGCCGTATGATGAAAAATTAGTTCACTCCTTGTGACAAAGGCGCGCTAAACTCACTACACATGGTTATCTCCTTCCAACTAAGGGAATTCAATGGGAAGGAAAGGGACAATTGCCTGCGTTTCCAATGGCAAATGACACAGATAGCTTAGGGATGACCGTAGGAGCGAACAGCAAGTTTTTGACAGCGGCCATTTATTGTGTATTGAATATCAATATAATTTCCGTGAGAGTCGATTTTTGTCCCATACAAGGCGCGTCCCTCAAGGGCGAAGTTTGGGCACACAGATTACTGGCAATAGCAAATATTGCGGATGATTGATAAAGGTGCCACTTGCACTTTGGTTGCTTTATTTCTTTGCTTCCCCCCCTTTGTTCCCTAACGTGTTGAAATAGTTTATTCCAGACTACCCCTTACGCGACAAGCTTTATTTAATTTTTCAATATACTAAATGCAATGTACTGTGTTTAATATGTTCTTAAATGCATATTCAGAGTTAAAACAACGTATTAAGAACTTTTATAGGTTTCATATATCACATGGATTTCGTTTCATAATAAGCGTTTAAATACCATAATATCATCATATTATTCACCATTACAGCCCATCCCAAGTCTAATGCTGAACATAGGCCTCCCCTAAAGAATGCGACAAAGCACTGCCTGAGCCAACCTTATCCATCAACTCATCCTTTACCAGTACATTCTACTCCACTGGTGGGCTACCCGTCCTATACTTCGCTTACCGTTACTAGGATGCCACTGGAGAACCTTTCTTTCCCATCTATATTAAATCAATAACTTGGGTTCTACTACGGATAAAATCATTACAAAATCTATCATGCAGATAGACTCATAGCCTTCTTAATATCTCGCTGAACGATCTTGAGCTTTCTAATGTGGTCAGCAGTGAAGGATCTCAGATCCATACGCCATCACTGAAAACACGCACTGATTGTATTGTGATGAGCCTTGTTATCAAGTTTGAGGTAGGTATTACGTAACTAGACGATGCGTCGTAATCTACGTATTGGAGCTATTTGCATTTGCACACTGAACTCGTCGGTCGTCTGTACAATTTGCAGAAGGGTATATATGTGGTGTATGGTACTTAAGCCTTTTAAGAATCCACTATGTTTGGGAGGCTGTAATGGCTAAGTCTGCGTGGGAGACGATTCGTAATAACTCTCGAAAACAGCACGTAGATGTATACTATAATTTCTTAATTATAGACAGTAGAACATGTATATGTGTATTTATGTATACTTTCATTAACATTTATATGTTTATACATAAAACAAATGTATACAAATATATATATATATATATATTTATTTATATATATATATATATATATATATATATATATATATATATATATATATATATATGTATATATATGTGTGTATATATATATTTATATGTGCATTATGTTAATATATATTCAGTTATAGGTTTGTATATAGACTTTCTGTACCTACTTCTTTTATCTCTTATCTGTGTATATTGTGTTAAAAAAATAAATAAATTTGATGCCTTTAAGAACAAAACCAAAGCACTGCTGCGCTATGCTTACGAAGTCGTACCTTCGTAGAAGACGACACTAAAGAAATTCTAACGGACTTTAAGTACCGGTCTTTCACCGGCTTTCAGCAGCTCTGCTGTAGTTCCATCCTCGTCCGGAGCCCTGAAGTTTTTAATCCATATAATATAAAACAATAAAATGGTACTTTAATATTTATAATAATAATAACTAATATTTTGCAATAGTAGTAGTATATTGCCATTTTTCCTTAAAACAATCTTTTAAAACTGAACGACTATCATCAATGTAATTAAATGCAATTTAAAGTGCTGATTTAAACGTGCTCGGCGGTAAAGGAAAACATTGTGAGTGATTTAGTACCGCCTTTTTAGTATCGATTGTCGGTTTAGTATCGGCATATTACAGTTATCTTCCCTTGACGCTACAGGTTAGATCACAGACAAATATGTATATACGCAAATCCCAACCATTCATGTAATTTACCATCATATTCATTATCATTAGGTATCGGAAAAAGTTTACCACCCATCTAGAGGGTTCTAGTAAAATCAACTTGACAAACATATAAAAAGTTCTACATAATATGTTATACATTCTATACATGAATATTCTATAGTGAAGAGAAAACTTTGTAACCATATTAAGGGACCACCTGTGTGAGATTTGACGAAGTTAAAGTTTATATAGATGAGTGCAGAAAGCTATATATAGTATATAATATGTGTTACAAATACATTAAATTAATTAAAATATAATATAATATATATATATATTGTTTATGTCTCAGAGTAAGTACAAACATTTAAAGTATATTATTACTCTAAGGCCAATGTAAAACACTTAATTACTTATCTTTGATCAAACAGTCTTACAGAGTAGAGAATATTGTCACCAAGGTATTTTAAAATTTTGCCAAGAGCTAATTTCTTATAGGTTAACTGAATAATCTGTGAATTTTATGCAATTTCAAATATTTCTTTTTCAACAGTGAGTGTATGGGTGTACGTCAAGTCAAAAAACATTTATTTTATACATCGTATACGTTTTATATCTTAATTTACAGTTAAAAGTGAAATACAGCTTGCTTAATATACGAACCTAGTAATTGAATGAAATATGGTCGAATTATACGGATCACAAATATTTTTAATATTCTTTTTTGATAAGATGGACACATAAAGGGAAATAATAATTTTTTTAATTATTAATTACGTAACAATGATTTTACTCAAAAGACACATCAATATTGTTAAGAATAGAAATCGTCGTTGAGTCTCAGATGACATCACTCGTTAATTAATAAATAGCGTCGGAATAAAACAGCGTAAGGCGTTAGTTTTAATATCGGTCTATGTCTCTATCAACAAACTCCTTCGAAAACATGTTTTTTTTTAATTGATTAAAAAGTTTAACGTGTGAAAGACTATTTGTTAAAAGCAAAAGTAAGATTTCGTTAAATTTAATTGTTATATTATCTAATTTTATTACTGGAATTACATTAAAAAGGAGTAATTTTAATGCATTTGCTTGGTTTATTGTTCTGCTTCTTCTAATCCAGCCTGTAATCGTTTAGGCTGGAAATGGGCTTCTTCTATTGCAGGATGGATTTACAATAATCGCCACTTTGGCAGGCATAGAATGAGTAAATATATAGTAAATATATAATAATAGTCCTGAATAGAGAATTGGGATGTAAAACATACGTACATAAACACTAACGCTTGTCACCCAGATGGGTAGCTAGAGACGACGGACTTCCATTAGGGACGATCCTGACACACCTCTCTCGCCTCCTTCACGTCCGTATACCTACGCAACCATGCTACTTGCATTATACTTAAGGGTACTCTCAAATAATCTTCAATGTATCACCAATTTGGTCGTTAAACTATCGTCTAAGGCGTCCTTTGCCGACACTGCTATTCACTCTGCAAAATATATAAAATATATTGAATTTGTCACTCTTTCATTCCTTCTGCCTTCATTTCCAAACTACCGAAGCCATACCTTCCTTAATTTTAATCTTGCATCTAGGTAGATGTAAGGAAAAATCTATCTGTAATTACAAAATTGTGTTAAAATATGTAAGTTACTAATCATTAATATAGTAAGAAAAAACTATCAGTCGTACCCATATTATAGAGTATATGAGAGGTGAAAACTTCTCAACTTCACAAACTTGTAAACGTTATTTTTAGGTTGTTAAGAAATAATTTTTTAGGAAGTATGTTTTATTAAAAATTATTTTTATCAATGTAAAAAAAACTTAATTTCTTGCGGTGTTTTACATGAAGAAAAATTAGTACCTATTATCTACACTGCGTGATTTTTATACCGTCTGGAAAAATAGGGTGTAACAGGTGAACGAAACAGAAACCTATGGCACTGATATTTTGTTTAATGATATTTAAAAAAAAATATTTATTTCGTATTATGTTCACTTGTTACGTCCTATTTTTTCTAGACAACAAATTTCTAAATATACATAACAATTTTATAAAATTTTATCATTTGGATTTTCAACATTATTTTCAATTTTATGTATCTAAGCCTAATGGTCCTAAGAGTTCAGTGCTTTTTCCCCATCCCAAAAGTGTACAACGTGCCTAAAGAAGTTATCACTTAAAAAGTTTTATTACTTCAAAAATATTTTCACTTCGGGAACAATGGCTAACACACGTATAACATCGATTCGAACAATGGACACGGGTAAATGTAGGGATTATCTCGTAATGGCGTGAGCATTCTGACTAAGTACGAAACTGTTACGTGGCCGACCGGATATAATCGATTGTCTTCCTGCTGCAACTCCTGCTACTTACGTCACGACCATGTGGTAAGCTTATATAAAATATTATTAGTCAAGCTTTTTCTTGATTCTAAATATTAGTTTGTTTCCAGTTTCTAAATTTAAAACAGGCGGTGTGAAAATAAAAAATCTTATTGCAATAGAAAATTTTAGTGTAATTTTAATGTTGAAGAGATTCCTTAAAATACCTATCTACTTATTTATAATAATATATAATAATAAAATCCTTTATTTCGACCAACAATAGTCATAGATTGTTAGTAAAACAAACCTTTAATGTTAGTTATAAAATAAAATATAAATTAATATTAAAATGTTAGTAACTGGTACTTATCCTATATTAGTAACTTGACCTACACCAAGCCTCACATAGCGAAACCCAGTTGGGGTTCTTCTGGTGCTGGTGTGTGCACCATTCCAATTTCACCAGAGAGGGCTATCCAGCTTCACAGCCAATGTGCTGAGAAGGGTGTTGGAGCTCCTTAATAGCCTGCTCATCATGGACGCAGCACGCTTGCGCATGATCGCGTAGAAGTCATCCACACGAGCATCCGCAAACATTGCCGACGCACTACAGTGTCGAGGCCTCCTCAACATTATTCTCATCACATTGTTGTACTGAACACGCAGAGCACTGTAGACTCGCTGCGTATAGTTAGTCCACAGACTGCACGTGTAAAATGATTGGCAATACGCCTTGAACAAAGTTAACTTGACTTGTGTCGTACTACGTGCAAATCTGCGAGCCAACATATTGCCCCGGACCGACAGCGCTCGGCGCTCTCGTTGAATGTCGCTGTCGTCATCCAGGCGTTCAGTTACAATATGTCCGAGGTACCTAAACTCAACCACTTGTCTCAGAGCCGTGCCATATAGCTGGATACGTGGTTTGAAGTCAACTGGTTTGTTTTTACCTCTGAAGACAATAAATTAACTCTTTTTTGAGTTGTAGCTGAGTCCAGTCTCCTCGGCATATACTTCACAAATTCTCAATAGTTTACGAAGCCCACTGACTGAGGGGCTCAACAGAACCATGTCGTCTGCGTAACTAAAGTTATTCATCGAAACACCGTCTATACTTGTCATGTCTACGCTATAATTCAAATATCATGATGTGACCTTACCTTACCTTAAAAAATCTATTTTTATCATATAGAGCTGATTTAGCATAAGAGCTGAACGGTTTTTTTTGAGTTTTAAGTGCTTATTTACGTACTCTGTTACAAAGAAATGTATCGCAAGATAACCTGCATGTCTAAAAAATCTAAACATTTTAGGACATATTATATTTCCCGCTCTTTAGCTCTTTCGAATATTCGAGAGAGCTAAAGAGCGGCTACTTGGCACAGTCGTCTCATATGAGACGACTGTGCCAAGTAGCTCAACGTACCTAGGTTGTTGCTCTCCCTTTACGTGCGTGCCTCAGTAGCTACTTTTAACATTAAATTTAACAAAGTTACACAATTATGTACTATATTTGTACTTTATTATCTTGTAAAAAACCACAGCTGGAAACGAACTTCACACGTTGTAGGGAGTATTTGCCTTTATCCCCATGCTTGATAGGCTGTTCACTTGTTGGTTAATTTACCCTGGAATTAACGGGATTTAGTTGGCATCAAGGATTTCTGTGTAACCCTTGATGCCAACTGGGGTGACTCTCGTACGGTGGTAGCGTCATACATCATATTGGACTTATATTATTTAGAATCATAAAATGGCAATAAGGAGTTTTGGCGTAGAAACGGCACTTACTGCTACTTATGCGGAAGGATTGCTACATCCCTCTCAACGAACAAATAATTATGTGATAAAACATAAAGGAGCTTAAATTAAAAGAAAATACGAAAGTCTTATAATGAGAAATCATATTATAGAGTTGCAAGGATCCCGATCAAGGTTTTTTAAGAAGACTCGAAAACTTTTTATATGTGGTAGAGCCATGACGCAGTTTTAGAAGTATAGTTGTAGCACGAATGGGTCGACTCGACCGGGGAAGGACCACACTCTCGCAGAATACCAGCGTGAAATAGTAGCTTAATGCTGCTGTGTTTCGTATGGTGAGTGTGGAGAACCGGAGACCCTTTTTACTGGAAACGAGGCATTTTATCTTTGTCCTCACGGCTGAAAACGCTTTCTGCCTATTGACTTGTAATCGAGGATAGATGTAGATGCCTATGGGCCACAGCAACCACTTACCATCAGGTGGGCTGTGTGCTCGTTTGTCACACTATTCAATAAAAATAAAAATAAAACTTGCAGTCACAAATTTACATTCGACAATCGATCACCTAGAAGTCGAAGAGTAAAATACTCTGTTATTCAATTAATGCTGTTTTCATAAGGGTATTATTTATAGGGTATTTATATAAAGGTGACAAACGGGCACGCAGTCCTACTGATGGTAAGTGTATGCTTTTTTTCCTTACTGTAACCATTACAGTACGGTCAGTGCTGGTCAAGTACTTTGCTTAACATAAGTTTACCCCAAATAACGTAACAAAGTAAGTAGAGTGATCAATACACGCCTTGTTGTTGCGATATAAGCAAATAATCAAACATCGGTCAATGCCATGTGGGTGTCACAAGACGCAACTTAAAGAAATATTTCATAAAATTAAAAACATATGTGACAAAGTGATCGTTGCGAGAATCGCAAATATATTTATACATGCAAATCGGATTCACATTCTAATCTCAATACATAGGTTGACCGTCGCGCAGCGGCAACGGCCGCAGCTAAATGACAAGGAATTAGTTGGTAATGGCGAGACCATTCCGACTAAATGCCGCGGTAGCCTCACCTAGCCGTACATAATTGATTATCCTACTGAACCCTTTTGCTGTTATATGCCTATACTATACATCTGAAAATCGATATTCGTGTTTAATCAATGAAAGAAATATAATCATTGATTTTTTAAAGGTTCCATCCTTTAACAAATTCTGCTTGAAATGTAAGCTACAACGAGCTGTATCTCTCTCGTTATAATAATCCAGCTTACAGTAAGCCTTTTGAGGTTATCTCACTTTTTAAGTTCATAAAATGTTATAACAAATAAAACTGCATTTGTCGTATTTTTATATAATTTGTTAGTCTACACTAAGTAAAAATGTAGTAATGACTTACATCCCACCATACTTGTCATTTGACATTCCAAAAAATCTATCAACATATTTCATTGCGATTTTTGGTACGGCCACCCAGCCATCTGCAGACAAACTGGTAAGACACGAAGTCGATGGGTGCAGGTGGCTAAGTATTGTGATTTGTGGCATTTCTTGGGCTATTTTCAGTATTCGAGTTGTGAAAGGTTGTAATGATGACGATTTTGGTTATGATTTCATTGCAAAGTTCTTGTGTAAGTAAAATTATAATGAAATGCGACAGACAGTCATTGGAACAACGTCCTCAAAAATTTCCAAGCGCATGAAACCAGGAGACCAGAAACAGGAAACAGTGTTCTTACTTTGTATCCTAAGTGTCTCGATGTGATCACCCGTCAGCCTACCAATTGTGGCTATTACGGAACATTTTCTAAATATGGGAAAGCCCTATGCCTAGCTCTGAACAAATTGTAAGAATGATATGTAAAAAGCAAAAAAAACGAAAAAAATGGCATATTCAATACATAACCGTTATTTCGAGCATCAAATTCTGATGTGCAGTATAAATTTTCATAAATCGAATCTTAAATCAACCTATTCAAGGGGAAGAAACAAAAATCATACATCATAATATGATACACGTTGTGAGAATTCAGGTAATTAAAACAGGAACCATGATTTCAAGGTTGAAAATGTTTGAATAATCTTATTCATCTATGTCAGGCGTCGGCTTTTTTAGTAAGACGAATCTGTCACAGATTATCTCGACTCATTTTTCATTCCTTTGGTGGAGGACCAATCTGACAGCTGTCTTAACCCTTTTTAACCAATGGGAATGTCGTAGGCACACGATTTACATTACGCCGTTTTTTTTTGTGGCATAGATTAAGAGCTTTTATAGCATTTTAATATCTTAGTCAATTAATAATGTTATGTGCAATCTAAGAAGTAATTTTTTTTCGGACGCATCGCATTTTCAAATTAAGTAATTCATTCTCTTGGAACACGAAGTGATTCGCGTTTGTAATTTAATTAATATGTATAAATTTAATTAATATGTATAAATTAAAATGTTACGTTACACAATTTCATCTTATGTAAAAAAAACGTTATTTTACGTATTTTTACAACTCCATTGACATATAGAATTTTTAATTACAGTTGAATAGCACGTCTTCCTTAGCAACCAAAATAATTATTAATTTTTTAAAAATAACGAAATGTGCGTTTATTTCTAAATTCCTCTTTACTCTTTACAAGGCTTAAAACATGTACACAAATGAAAATATTGTAAAACAATGAGGGTTTTATGAGAAACTTAAATACGTGTAAAATATAAATGATCCTCATAATGAATCAGTTGTGTAGCTATCAATAAGCGGCTGAATCTTAACATCTTCGAAACATCTCAATTCTTGTATTTGAAACAACAATAATATTTCCTGAAACAGGATATTTATTTAAAACAAGGCGTTGATAAAGTAATTTTCTTTTAACCTTAACCATGTCTTTATGGAGTGGTCATTACTTAGCAATGGTACACAGCCCGCTCTGAGCAATGGCTGCGTATTAATCAAAGTGCCATCTCTCCGTCTCACTCTTTTTGTGTTATCTCCTTCCCACTAGTCATGGATATGTCACTATTCTTCGCTGAAGAGATAACAATTACCTGCAAAGTGCAAATCCTTCAACTCTACACCTTAACGTCTTCGTTTCTAGACTTAATTTCAATAAATATATATTGATAATTATAACATTTTGTATTGAAAGTGATCACTCAAGCTTTGCAGTCTTTCTCTCCGGAGGTTCATTTCTTTTTTTCTTAGACCTTTTTTCGCTTTTTCCAAACAAACGTAGAAAAGCGTTCCCTTTGTCTATTCCGTCTTAAAGCTTTTTGATATCGAAAATTGTGTCGTAAAAAAAATACAACTGACGGAAATAACTAAAAATTATGAAAGTTGCAAAATATTTAAGTGGTTAAGGAAGGTTTCGTCAGAAAAATTCAAATATCCATTGTAATTTTTTAGTTTAATGTGCTAGGGTAAGCCTTCAGGTGAGAAAGTTTGGCGGGGCGATTGGGGTTTAGTCATAATAAACTTGTTCGAGTTGTATGTAAATCATGCCGCCACGCCACACGCTCCGCTGAACGCTTTCCACTGAGGATTTAGGCTATAAGAACCGGTAAAAATAAGAAAATTGAAATTAAATAGATGGAATGGATTATTTGATTACCAGGACCCGTGCCTTATTATAGCAAGGTGCATTTCAGGTCGGTAACGTAAGAAAAAAATATATATACCTACTCTTACTTAAATATAAAATATTATTATTCAATTAAAACTTGTGCCTTACCTAGTTTATTTTATTACGTGGATATAAACGGATTAATTCTTAACATATTTAAGATATATGAATTTACGCAATGTAACGCCTTATTATATTAATTATTATAATTCATATAAAAAGTTATAATATTATTCAATACACAATCCGAACCTTTATGGGTGCATACCTCACTTTCTACTTTTTACGCAATCGGTTAGTGATTATATACATAGTAAATCATCAAAGTCTTCTAGCCTTCACCTGCAAGAACGAAAGTCGAGTGCAAAGTTCAATATTTGATATCATATCAAAAATACCTTTGACATGGCCCCAAGAGAAAATGTTAAATAACGTGGCCGTGTCCATCTGAGTTAAGTGTGAATACATTGATGAAAATAGATTTATTTTTAAACGTGCTTATTTCAACTTGAGATTCTTCGATCATGGAGAAAGAACGACGAAAGATGTGAATAGCAATCATGGCTGCTACTTTTACATTTTCAATATTTTTTTCTGACATATTAAAGTACCACAAGTGATCACAAACGAACCAAAAATTAAAAACTACAAATTAAACCATCTGAGCTACCACGGCTTAATCATATACATACACACAATATTTAAATATAATTTGTTAACACTAAATCATACACACGTAAGAAAATAACAAAAAGAAAAGTAAGTTTATCAATAGAATAAACACTTACATCCTTGCCTTTGATGCGTTGAAGTAACACAAATGTAATATTGATAGATCCACAAATTACAAATCAGTTTAAACCTATACGAAATGAAATATTATTCTCTACACTTTTATGATACAAACTTTTACTAAACTGTTACATTCATGTACATTATGGATTATCGTACTCTTCGTATGAAAATCCACAATGAGAAAAATCTAACTTAATATAATTAATACATGTATGATGACTGTATTCTAAATGATATTTGACAAGGAAAATTTATTTTTTTACTTCAAAGAAATAAACATATTTCATTTCAAACTTTGAAATTGCTACTTTACCCAAAACTTGATTCCTTTAGCTATGTTTAGCAGTGGACTTGTGAAGGGCTTTATTACATAAATGAATTAATATTTATTGTACTGCATGAAACAATGACAATATTTACTTGCGGAATACAAGTATATATTTATATATATCTCTCTTTTCTATATCTCTACATATTACGGATATCCTATCTCAATATTGTTTAATTACGAATATAATTATTTTTTATAGGAAGGATCGTCGTATAGGGCAGAGCAACGTTTGCCTGCCCAGCTAGTATCGTATATATTTTCATACAATTTCCATTTTGACAGCTCTTAAAATTATTTCAATTATTGTTGTTGAGTTGTTATGAGTATTGACTGTCCTGTTTGGGTTTTGCCCTAATCGGTACGTGCACAAAATACATAATATCAGTACATATATAAACGTACAAAAGTATTTTGCAAGTGAACACGCGCAATAGCCTCATTGCAGATCACGTCCGTGAAATTTGTTCACTTGCATATCTATTATGTATCGAACGTACACACTAATAGTTGTCTGGATTAATAAGATTAATACTTACTTTATTTTATAAAAGACTACATATTCGTTCAATCTGGTGTAGAGACCGTTCCGTATGGTTCTTTTGCAGTGGAGTTTTTAAAGAAACTGTCAACGACTTACAACATCGCTACTGGTGAGAATACAGCCAGTTCTGGGACTGTGCGATAATTTTCGTTCGTAGTTTTTTTTAATTATACAAAAAATATTCTATAAATTTGTATATAAAATAAAAAAAGAAAATTTACAGCCTATATACGTCCCACTGCTGGGCACAGGCCTCCCCTTATTTCTGAGAGGGTTTTGGGGCAAGGAAGTGTCCACCGCGCTGCCCCAATGCATGTTGGAGAACTTCACGTCTTCGAAATATTTCTTTTTCTTATTCCTCAGACATGCAGGTTTCCTCACGATGTTTTCCTTCACCACCAAGCACATGGTAAATCAGCACTTAAAATTGCAATTAACAGTTTCGTTGGTGCCGGTGGGGATCGAACCCGGGTTACTCGCGTTCTGTTATATTTACAGCGAACGTTAACCATCTGAGCTCCCACGTCTCTTTTTTTGTATATAATGTATATTAAAGACAGAGAAAATAAAATGTACTTGCGAAATAATCCTTGTCCTATGAAAGTCTAATTACAAATGTTACCAAATTTTGTTCCTACATGTTAATGTGTTTTGTTTATTCTCTCCGCAGTCAGCCGCACGCGATGACAAGAAACATACACGCTAAGGTGACATGGGCCCACGTGTGGGACGTCACGAGCTCCCTCCCTTCCTGAAGTGCTGAAAACTATCTTCACCTCTTAACACGCCTTCCGGTCTTTGTAGACTGGCTGTGAGAGAGGTAGCAAATTTACTCTTACAAAATAAATTATTAGGGTACTTATATTTATGGTAATATTGTAAAAATTTCATTTTTAAGTCTTAACCTTTACCGTTTTTTATATATAAAATAAAGCTAATACACCGATCAAATTCACAAGAAGCGCAAGTATAATATTAGTCAGTATAATATTGTTCCATATTATAATTATACTTCCCACATCGGGAATTAAAGTAATAATTGTCAGATATATATATATATATATATATATATATATATATATATATATATATATATATATATATATATATATATATATATATATATATATTTATCGTATCCATTGTAGATTTTATCAGGTTAATAATAATTATCAAACTATATATTATAAGGTCCTCAATTGCATTTGATGAATTAATTCTCTTGATCTAAGAAAAAAATTTGTTACGGCATCCATACGACTTAGAGGCTGGACCCGATAGTGGGTTATCTTTTCGCAAGACCTACTGACTTCCTGTAAAATAAAAAAGTATTCGTATTATGACTATAACGTAAAATAATAGGATTATGTACATTTCTATGCTGCTATTATATATGTTGGAGATAAGTTATATGTGTTGCACGAATGGATCGGCTCGACCGGAGAAGAACTACTAGATCCTAGAATACCAAAATAAAATAGCAGCTTAATGTTGCTGTGTTTCGTATGGTGAATGTAGAGTACCGGAGATAAGTTTTACTGGAAACGAGATATTCCATCTTAGTTCTTACGGGTGACAACGCATCGGCATTTTGATTCGTAATCGATTATAGATGTAGATGTCTATGGGCCATCGCAACCACTTAACATCAGGTGGACTGTGTGCTTGTTCGTCACCCTATCCAATAAAAAAAATTATATTTTCAGGTCGTCATCATCATCACCACTAAACGCTTTAAAAAATTCACTCCCATAGATTGCCTTGTAAGGGGGTATTCACCATTTTTGGTACGCTTAGCAGGCTGGTTAACAACCGCAGTTTTTTAAGTTGTTGTCAGGAAAACGCTGCTGCCTCTCCTGCATCTGCAGGTCTGTTTTCCTCTGTACCCACTTGAGGACATGGAGTAATGAATATCCTTACACCATTAATCACATATCTTAACCTGACACCAAACAGACAGCCTGCTATATACATATAAATCATCTAAACTGAGCAGCCACACCCGCCACTTGGTCCGTCGTTTAACCGGTCATTCATCATCAACCTCCGTTTACGTACAATTCAACAATTTAGATCAATCAATACTACTTACTCTGAACCTCGTAGGGAACACAAGGGTGAACATTTGCATAGAATAGCCCGCCGCTGCAATGTCATCTGTCAAATCTGTGAATATCATCTACAACGCTAAGATTACACAGGATGTTATTTTAATAAAATATAGATATCTTAAAGCATAAATCTTAATTATCTTTCCTTTCGTAATTTTTAAGGAATGTGACAATTTGCATACCCTACCACACTGATCAGAGCGGTAAGTGTGCACAGAGCCGATAAATTTCCGCTAATAATGATGTTCCAATTATTATAAATATACCCGCCATTTGTCTTTAGTTGCAGCCTTGTGCAATAATTAGTAGCGTACACCAACACCCGGTGCAATGGGCATGCGAAGAAAAAGTTGACGTGTACTAATGCCTTATAAGTTTAGGCTAAGTAACTAATATACGCATATTTTATATTTCTTTAGCCAGGCTTTCGTAATTTTTACAAGAATGTGCCAGCTGCCTTATGTAATTTGAAGTTATTACAACAATAATATACGTATAATATATACGCACTAACCCAGTATGGTGCTTATAGAAAGGTTAGTGTGGACAGAGCCAATAAACCTCCCACTGATGACAATGCTGCTCCCATTTCCGAAGATAATCAAGAGTTTTACTGGATGACCATTTAATTCGCTTTTATTCTTAAAATGCTTGTTAACGACTTGGATAGCTCATTATGGAATCGATGCTATTTTAGGTTCAGCTTGGAGAAAGACTTAATTAGCGTGAAGACTAGCTTCATTAGAATATAACGTATAAATCTTACGAAAGATATTCTTTCTACAAATCTCAGATTAATGTTAATACTATTTTCTAAATTATTTAATAAAGTTAACTAAGGAGTATAGATAGACCTAGCTTATATTTCTATGTTGGGTTAATTTATGTATATAAAAAGACTTATTTTCATATATATATTTAAAATACATATGAAATACACATTGTGACACTTCATTAAGTTATTTATTAACTCTAATATAACCTACAAACACCAATATCTACCTATGAACAGCAACGCCACCTGTAAACTTTAAAGTGAAAATAAATAAAGGTTACTAGTGAAACACCATGTAAACAAAGGGAGAGTGTAGGTAAATAAAACCTAGCGGCAGAGCGCATTAAGGCATTCGGGTAAGACACCATTGTTGTCATATCGGTAGATAAACTATGACATTAATCAATTGCCTGCGACAATGGAGCCGCTTACCTCAAGAACCGAACAGTGGTTCGAGACCTCCGAACAATGCGACGGTCCTCCTAAAATACCTTTGTTGTTCGTTAAGAGGGGTGCAGGGTAGTTCTTACTACATTTGCTCCTATATATTGACGTGTAGTGAGTCGGTTTATCCATAGAACACCTTACACATACCAGGTAAAACGGTTGTTTGACTGATATCGAATTCATTAAATGCTTGAATGTGATAAAAACATTTATTAAATTTTTTCCGATCCACAAATGAAAAATTATGGTTGTGAAATTAAAATGCTCTGTTGTAAATAAATTAATTATTGTCAAAATTCCAATTCATCTAAGTTCAATTCCACTAAATATATTATAATGTGTGAAAATGTAAAAGACTTTAATTATTTTAAACATTAACCATTAAGCCCTTGGATGTGACAACGTGTCTGTATTTTGTAATCCAGGATAGGTTTGTCTATGAATCATAGCATCATTTCACTATCAAATGGAGTGTATATTCATAAATCTTTCTTATTGTGAAAAGAAAACTTTCAATTTGACTATTGCCGTTTCAATTTAACTATTTATTTATATATTATATTCAATTACTGTACCTGTTATTGATGTGTTTTATCCTAAAACTGAGGCTGGGCATAGTAGGAAATTGTAATGACACCTGGCAACAAATTGATTTACATATAATGTATTATACATTATATGTAAATCAATCTGTTGCCAGGTAAATGTATTGTATAAGTGGTAGAGCCATGCTGCACTTATATTAGTAGTATAGTTGTAGCACGAATGGGTCGGCTCGACCGGGGAAGGACCACGCTCTCACAGAATACCAGCGTGAAATCGTAGCTTAATGCTGCTGTGTTTCGTATGGTGAGTGTAGAGAACCGGAGACACTTTTTACAGGAAACGAGGCATTGCATCTTAGTCATCACGGTTGACAACGCATCTGCATTTTGATTCGTAATCGAGGATAGATGTAGATGTCTATGGACCACAGCAACCACTTACCATCAGGTGGACTGTGTCCATGTCTGTCACCCTATCCTATTAAAAATAGATTTACTTATAATACTGAACGTATTTATATATACTGAACGCCTCTCCCTTTTTACATTCAACTCACAGTATACATGCACCTACCATCAAGCAAGTTTCAATGGCAAATTATCGAATTATTACACCACAACAGTAAATCTTTGTCTTTTGGTTCGACACGAGTACGTGAACAGATTATGACATTGATTTATGCGAATAAAAAGTTTAAATACTCACTTAAAAACAGTTTTTTAATCTATTCTTCAAAAAAAAATAACAATGAAAATCTGATAAGGAAAATTATTCCCAATCATTACAAATCTTAGACAGATAACAAAAAGCACCCTATACTAAATAGAATTAAATTCTACGTTATTTAACAGCAACGCTTAATCACAACCCTCACGATATTTTCCACGGCGAATAGCAAATAATTTCATTAGCCGTCCCAGAAATCCGCACAAACACATAAGCTTTGCGGGAAGTCCGCATTATTCATACATCAGGCCCCTTTGTCTGGCGACATGTCACTGCATCCCTTACGCGACGCCAACAACACTACTACAGGACTGTTTTATTCAATGAAATTAATAAAAATATTTCTACTCTAGAAACTATGAATATGTTTGTGAAACTAGTTTTATGCTGTATTTTATATAATTATTAAAATGCTTCTGCACAAAAATAGTATATAACGTCTTAATGCATAAAAGGCATCCCTTTGAGTCAACCATTATGTAAAGCAAGGAAAACATATCAGTGAAGGTGCAGCAGAAACTAAAAATAAAAAAAGAATAATTATCATAACTTAACTCAGGACAGGCAATGATGAATATGATTGGTGAATTAGTAAATACTATAAAAGCACTTGTTCTGGGCGGCAGAGAGCAGCGTCATAGATGCAATAAGTCTGGCACTGCAATCGCACGTCAAACACATACACACATACAAAACTCTACACTACAGTGAGAGACCCGTATTCAACTGGGGACTATAAATGAGCTGATGATAAGTAATAAGAAGATATTATTTCTGTCGCCGCTGTATACCGGTCTGAAGGGTATAGAGACAGTATAATTAAATGCTTTGAGACTTTCCTCAGAAGAAAAACGCACCTTTGGCCCCTTTTGTTTGAAGTTGTATTTTTTACAGGAGAAGAGTGACAAACGAGCACACAGTCCACTTGATAAAATCATCTTGGTCCTCATGGGACGCATCTGCATTTTTATTCGCAATCGAGGATAGACGTAGATGTCTATGGGCCAGAGCAACCACTTACCATCGGGTGGACTGTGTCTTCGTTTTTCACCGTATCCGATAAAAAAAGATAGAATGCCTTGTTTCTAGTCAAAAGGGTCTCCGGGTCTCTACACTTACCATACGATATATAGCAGCATGGAGCTACTATTTTACGCTATTATTCTGTGAGAGCGTGGTCATTTCCCGGTTGAGCCGTACTAATATAGCTGCACTGCAGTATGGCTCTACCACGTAAAAAAACACGTATGGTTTCAGGGGTCCTTGGATTGCAGTAGTATCAGATCGACTGTGCGTTCACTTTTTACATCAATTTTATACAAAAAATATACGTTATAAGGTACAATATTAATTGATTTTCTTAAAGAACATAATTTAATTTTCACGTTTGTAATTTTTTTATCGTTTTTTTTAAATAACTAAGGTGCATATGTATATAATATATATGTATTTGTGAGAATAATAACCAGTATATTCGAGAACTTGTAGTTCGATTCATGAATTGAATTTCGACCTCCTACGCTCCATAAGTCACAGCTAAAGCGGAGAAACAATTGACAAGTGAAAACTTAACTCCTGCCGTGATTCGTGTGCTAGGAGACTCGGTATACTAAAAGCAGATTAGTTTTCTGGTTAGTATAATGGATTCTATATTTACTTTTTTCAGTACAACTATATATATATATATATATATATATATATATATATATATATATATATATATATATATATATAGAAAAACTTTTAAAAAGTACATTTTTGACTCTACTACGTGTTTACTTATCAAATTGACCGTGTACTGGCTAGTTTTTTTAAGTTGTAATTCCAAATTATATGTAATGTCATCTTAAAACTTCTATGTCATTGTTTACAGAAATATTTGTTTTTGGCTGAATCAATCCTAAATTCACGCTATTTTCGAATATGAGTATCGTCGTAGTATCAATACTCTACAGACGCCCCGTAATATCAACCTACGCCTGATGTTATACTACGAACGGATGCACGACACGTTTGTTAGTTTGATGGCTTCTGTAATAGGAATTTTAACGCAGCAATGAGCAAAGATAATTTTAAAAGCTATAGGTAGTAGAAGCGAAATAATCTAAACTGCATATTAGCAGAAGCCTTTTACGCAGAAGAAGGATACCGTCTTTTTGAGATAACAAGGAAGCTTGGAAATTATGCTTTATTAAAAATAAGTAGGCCGTACAACTATTCTTCAGCCTAGAAACCGTCTTGGTCTTGGTCTCGGTTTCGGTCTTGGTCTTGGTCTAGTTTTCGGCAGCAGTAACTGCACTGCTGTTTTCTAGTATGAATTTATTTCCAGTCTGTGGGGCATTAATAATTTTTAGTGACAAGTCTTCTGTAGCTTATTTCAGTTTGAAGTTGCTTGCAGATATTCATAGGCTACAATAGACATTTACTATCGGATAAGCTCGTTTGTCATCTCAGTCTTTTCAAACATTGACTGCCGTGTCAGCTCACTAAAATGTGACACGTGACAAAGTGTGAAAAAGTGTCGGCATTTTTTGAATCAGCACAGAAATGAAGGATGAGGGCGAAATAGAGTGTGAGAAAGAGAGAGAGATTGAGAAAGAGAGAGAAGGAGAGAGCAGGGTAAAACTGAATTTTTTTTCGAACTTATATATGTTTTATTCTGATGAATAACTCCAACCGGCATAAGACGATGACGTCTTCTAGATGTCAATAGCAGAGACATCCATTAAAACGCCAAAAAATTGCCAAAGATAGGGCTGGATAGTTCAAATGATTAAAAATAGGTTACTAATATTACTTTAATTTCCCCTAAATAAAATTGTAATTTCAAAATAGTTTACATTTATTTTAAAATTTAAAATTATAACTTAAAACTTTTTTAAGGAATTATAACTACTCTCTAGTGGTATTAGAGACGATAGGCGTAATCTATTTCTTCTCCTATCCAATCTAAACCTCATCTATAAACACGGTGCAATCCGCTGACTAATAAGGCTCTGACAACCGATTAACAGTGAAAAGTTCTTGAACATAATGAATCAAATCCGAATCACACAGACTGTCAATGCGGAGGGTTAGTGTCCAAACTTGGGTACATATTCCGCGCTCACGAATCTGTTTGCCCTGTGGTGTGCTTGGTCATTTCTTCCAAAGTGTACGTCTACGTGCACATTCGTGAAACCGTCCAGCTGTGAACTTAAAGGACCATAGCCTTTGGTACGTTTAACAATCTTGAGACTTTTAATTGCAATATGAGGACGCCTCGATAGTCAATATCTTTTAAATCCCCCAAAATAGTATACACTCTTAGATTTTCACATCTTATTTTCAGTCTGCTATCGCTATACTCAAGTCTCTCTCGTTCGTCGAGTATCTATCAAATACTTGCTGTATAGAATCTTTTAATCTACCCTACTACTGTAGCTGACTTCAGTATTGAGGTTCGATATTTACAAATTAATTTATTCGTTACTATTCAGTAATTCATTCATTACAACCTATAAAAGTTCCATTGCTGGGCTTTCCCTTTTTGTGAGATTACCTCATAGAGACGATGTTTGCTACAGTTATAACACTTGGCAAGGAGGTTGGCGATCGCAGTTTCTTATAATTTTGTATTGTTACGACACTAACGGGGTAACGGATATCTTCCACCGCCATTGTATGGCGTTTTACAAGATAGGCATTAAGATTTGTTGAAGTTCCAAGACGTTCGTGGCATTTTCGCTTGTCTACTTATACGAGTACCTATGGGATGACATTGGATGATGAGTTCGTTTAAACATATTAGAAAATGTACTGACATCAATATGACTAAAGTACATTTCGAAATCTATACCAGATGTCATTAGAATCTTGGTTGCGACACACTTTAGGATCACGAAACGCTTATGCAAATGTTATGAGCCGACCTTCGTCTGACAAATAAAGTAAAGCAGACTACTAAAATCACCCGCAGTTACATTAAAGCCTAGGACACACTGTGTGTTTCTATTACGTGTAGGTATAGTTTCTATAAATGCACTTGCGCAGTTCATTTATAATTTAGAAGCCTTATAAACCTTATGATATTATATTAATTAATGTGTTTTTGGGTATTTTATTAATAATAAAACGACAAGATTTTATGTGTATAAATTGATTAAATCAATTTTTTTTTATAAAATAAGGTTGACAAACGAGCACACAGTCCACCTGATGGTCAGTGGATGCTGTGGCCCATAGACATCTACATTTAGGCTCGATTAAGAATCAAAACTCAGTTGCATTGTCGCCCCAGTAAAAAATCAATTTATTATTTTTGCGATGATATGAAAAATCATTAAATAAAATCATTTACATATTACATTTGTATGTATGATATTAAATTTGTTTAACTATTAAATTTGTGTCAATTACTAATTATTCTAGGCTATTTTTTATAGGGTAAGGGTGACAAACGAGCAGACAGTCCACCTGATAGTAAATGGTTACTACGGCCCATAAACATCTATCCTCGACTACGAATCAAAATGCAGATGCGTTGTCACCCGTGAGGACTTTGATGGATTGCCTCGTTTCCAGTAAAAAAGGTCTCCGGATCGCTACACTTACCATACGAAACACAGCAGCGTTAAGCTGCTATTTTACGCTGCTATTCTATGAGAGCGTGGTCCTTCCCCGGTCGAGCCGACCCATTCGTGCAACAACTATACCAGTAATATAGCTGCAGCATGGCACTACCACGTATAAAAAGGTTGTTACCTTCAGTGAGGGTTTGGACTACACAATGCGAACTGGTAGTAAACTGTCAGTCTAGAAAGTTGTTCCTATATCATTTGTCTTCATTTAACCTTACCCGTAAAATAACTCAATCATTTTATTGGAAAAAATGCGGTAGTGTGCACAGACGTTTTGTCGCTCATAAAACGCTGTACAAATTGACGCAGTGTGTACTGTGTAGTAGTCAAAGTCGTGTGGAGCGATCGCTCATCCCATGAATACCGTTAAATAGCACCACAACGCATTCAAAGGTCGTTTGTATTTGTAAGTCGACGTCGTTCTCGTTTAGCTGTATTTTTATTGTGTATAAAACTACAACTTAGGTATACTTTAATTTCTTATGCTTTGCCACGTTTTTTTAAATTGCAGGAACTCTAGTTGAAAGTTTGATAGTTACGACGCGTCAACTTCATAGTACACGTAATTAAATAAATTACAGCCTATACATATCCCACTGCTGGGCACAGGCCTCCTTTCATTTCTGATAGGGTTTCAGGGCAAAGAAGTGTTCGCTGCACTGCCCCAATGCTTGTTGCCAAAATTTACATATCTTTGAATCATTTTTTCTTATTTATCAGAAATGGAGGTAGATCAGCATTTAAAATCGCAATTAACAATTTCATTGGTGTCGGCGGAATCAAACCCGGGTTGCTAGCGTACTGTGAAATTCACAGAAATTAGTAATTGAAATAATAAAAGCTGACTTATCATTTACTCGAAGTGCAGAAATGTAACAAAACTTATTAATATATCATTGATATAACGAATCGAAAATATGTGAAGTCTGCTGATATACAACGCAATTTGGCTACTACTACTTTTATTTGGCCTACTTAATTTGAAAGAAAATAGGTATGTGTGGACAATTAGAAAGTGTAATAAAATACAAAAGCGTAGGTATTTAAAAAATTTGAAAGCGGTGTGGTGTTTAGAGGTCCTTACCATCTGGATGCTTAGTGGTCCACCATTGTACGTTTTGTTAGGAGTTTTCTTCCGCGTACATCTTCTCTGTGGAATTGTTTACCACCGGCGATTTTTCCGGACCGATACAACTAAGGTACCTTAAAGAAAAAAGCTTACTCCTTTCTAAAAGGTCGGCAACGCATCTGCTATTTCCCTGGTGTTACAGTTGCTCATGGGCGGCTGTAATCACTTACCATTAGGTGAGCCGCATGCTCGTTTACCCCCTCTTCTATAAAAAAAGGAGACGTACAGTTGCAATAGTTTATCTTTACATTTATTTTAATAAAATAATTAGAAACTCATTTCATACAATTCTGGGTGTAAATGAGCTCACAGTTCACCTGATAATACGTGGATGATATTGCTCGAGTATCTTTTACGCTTGCGTACCTGGGCGGTTAGAACCGACCAACATGAACTAAGCAGTTATACGCAAGAGTCCACACTCTCCCACTCAGAAAGCGGTTAGATAGCTCAAGAACCACCACAGAGGCGACATGATGATTGGTAACAATACCAAATCACGAACCATCATCATCCTCATCACTATTGCCTTTCCTTTTTTAATCAGCTCGCGGCCGTTCGGCCTACCGACATATATTATTTGTAACTACTACCAACGCTTAGCTACAATCCCACCTGATGTCAAATAGTGATGTAGCCTAGGATGGTGAAGACTTAAAAAAGCCTCTTGCCTTACAGACATTGTAATCGGATGGAAACACAGATGCTGGCGACTTATTCCACTCCGTTGCTGTAGGCGTGACGAACGATGTAGCAAAACGTTTGGTTCGAATGCGTGGTAAGATAACAACAAAAGGGTGAAGACCGCCCGAAAGTCTGGTTGTCATATGGTAGAAGAGTGAGGGAGAAATTAAATTATGCAATTCCTGCGCACACTCTCCGAAATGCATCCTGTAGAAAACTTTGCGCCTGTATTCGAGGATGATAAGATTGATTTTTTTGTAGTTGCCTTAATGTGAGACTACCAATACTATATTATTTACATTAGTATTCTTTTAGTAAACAAAAGTTTTTGTAAATAATGCTACAATTGTATTAAACATATGCAAAGAAACTAACTTGAATTATTTGTAACGTCAAAATAACAGCTTTTTACTAAATGTACATAAAAGTATATACGATACTTATAAAAGACCATATTGTTCTAATTTTTATGTCTGTCTGTTTATTCCGGCTAATCTTCAAAATGGCCGAATCGATCTTGACGGGGCTTTCATCGGCAGACAGCTGATGTTATAACGAGTAACTGAGGCAATTTTATTTTATAAAAAGGGTTAGGTTTTCACGCAAAAAAAATTGAAACCCATGAAATTCAATCCTAATAATAATTTACACGCGGGCAAAGTCACGTGAACAGCTAGTATTATAGTATTACTTTTCCATACGGCGCATCTTTTGCGTGTAATCAAGGAATACCTTTCACATTCTTCACTGATTTCAATGACAAAGGCAATGCATTAGGCAGTATCTAGAAAACACATTAATATATAGAGAGAGATTGGGCATGACATGTGAGTTATGTACGAACGTGGCATGTGGTTACGATTCCACTCTGCATTCTTTTATCGTGTTGCCAATAAGGTATGTATAAAGGAATTTACCGAATACCAATATAAACAACCTTTCATAAATCAGTTGTACGATATTTTTTTTTTAAAAATTGATTCGAAAATTATCATTTTCCCGGTGTTTTGTGTAAGGCAAGCGATTATTCTGAGTACTATCACTAATGTAACTGTGAGTAAATATGCGTTCGCCAAACCGCTCAAATCCTCCCAATAATGGGGGTGGCCACAGGGGTTGATAAAGAGAATAAAAAAACGCAAAATCCGTGGATGATTATCATAAAACTCATTTTTTGAGAACAAAATATTCTTTTTATTTTTATTTTATAGAATAAGGGTCAGAATCAACTTACCATCATGTGGACTGTGTGCTCGGTTGTCACCCTTATTTCTATAAAAAAAACGTTTGTGACGGCGTAGGCGTTTTGTTTTTAATACGTATATAATAATGATTTTAAAAATATACTGTTACTTTAACTTACTGATCTGTTTGACCTCGTCACTTCTCTGGATCTACTGCAGATATGATCCTTTCGGATTGTATCACGAAGAGAAAATCGAACATAATGAAGTCGTTCAAGGATCAATGGTGAGGCGATTGTCCATTGATAGACTTTAAACTTCGGCTTAAAAATACGGCATTTAGTGAAAAACCCCTAGACTCGTTAGGTTATTCCTAGTCACACGCATTGCTAAGTACAGTTCCTGTGCATTAGCTAAATTAATAAATGTCTTCTTAAAAATGTACTGAAAAGCATTTTCCAGTAACTATTTGGATTTTCATTTGCAAGATTTACTTATAACAATGTAGAGTTTAAGACAGTTTTACTGTTATCGTATTATGATCGTAACTTTTTTAACTTGGTTTTTACATTTTTAATTTTTTTTAATTTTGTTAAAAGGAAGTATTTACGTTTATACAGAATGGCGGTTTTGTACAGAATGTTGGATTCCACGGGTATTGTACAAGTTATTTTATAAGGATAAGCACATCTTAGAAAAATCTTATTGTTTTATAAAGTCATTGATAGCGTATAAGTCGCTTTAGTTAGATAAAAACATTGTATTATAAAAGCTTGCTAGTTAAATGCGAAGACATTCAATTGAGTTTTTTCAATACATAGTAAGTACATGCCAGTACCATAACGCCTACGCTATTACAGTGTGCCTTGTAGTGACGCACAACCGGTACAAGTTTATGTAAGATTTTAAGTTTAATCAGATTAAAACAAATTAAAAATATAATTTGTACATGAAATTACTTAAAGTAAAAATATAAAATGCATAAATTCTTAAAAAAACATAAAAGCTATTCTAATAAGTGCATCTATGGAAAGTGTACTATAGGTATTATTTTGAACACACTAAATAGGTAGAAATAAAGAAGAAAATTTAATACTTCCTTTACTTCTATATATTCAAACATACATTTTAGGACATACATTAGTCACCATATTAATTAGTTAAAGACTTCATTTCGCTAGATATCCAAATAGCATGAGAACCCGGAATCGACAATTGGCATAGACATTATGCTATTGCACGTTAATTAAAATATATTCGACGACAGACGACTCATGCAGCGTACAATCTAACTATGAAATCCTCTATTTGCAAATTGCCTTTATTTTTGGCGGCACTTGTGTCTCGTGGCCGACGGCGGAGGTTTATTCCTGGACACCCGTCGGGTGAAAATGTCTATTTACAACTGCAGAAATAATAAGGAAGGCAATATAAGCTTTACTGTGATAAAAAATAATATATAACTATGTACTTAACGTTTAAGTTGAATAAGCAATTGATATCATCGTTGTTAAATTACTACATAAAATGATTTAAATTTGATACTAAAAGTTTGTGTCCGAAAACTTAATAAGAGTTAGGTAGATTTTCAATATTTAAAAACAAATAGATAAATATATTTAGGTACAAGTAACAATCACGTCCGTCGTTGATGGCTCCTAAATGAATTTAAATTTACACGAGTAAGCAGAAAAAGCAAAATGTGATTTAAATAAAGATGTGCTATGCATTTATATCCAAAAATTGTATGGATAATGTTAAATAATATTAATAAAAATAATATTTCATGCATTCTAATTAACCCTTCACTAAATTTTTTATACGTGGTAGTGCTACGCTGCAGCTATAGTTATTATGGTTGTAGCACGGATGGGTCAGCTCGACAGGGGAAGGACCACGCTCTCACAGAATACCAGTGTAAAATATCAGCCTAGTGCTGCTGTGTTTAGTATGGTGAGTGTAGAGATCCGGAGACCCATTTTTACTGGAAACGAGGCATTCTGGTCCTCAGGAGTGACAACGCATCTGCGTTTTGATTGTTAATCGAGGATAAATATAGATGTCTATGGGCCACAGCATCTACTTACCATCTGGTGAACTGTCTGCTCGTCACCCATATTCCATAAAAAAGTTAGACGAAGCGCTACTTACATTTCAAGTGATGCTGGAGCCTTACTTAACCTCTTGACACGCACACATTTTTCTTCTTTCTTTTTTATTTATCAGCCCGTAAAATTTTACCACTGGATGCCCACATATGAAACTAAAACCATGTTGTTATTTGCAAATGATTTGAGAGGATATGTGTAGTGCGTGTTCGTACAATAAGTTTTGCATGCTTTTGGGCTGATATTTGCGTCACAAGTTCATAGTACCTATAAAAATTAATTGCGCGATTTATGACTCGTATTTTATACTCTTTAGTATTTCTTGTTCTATGAGTAAAGCGTTTACAATTAAGGTCATTTTGCGTTATTATTTAGCTATTCAGGGAATCATCAAAAGCTCATTAATCGTAGTCAATTATCTCTCACTTGATGACGATTAAATTGTTCAGGTATTATGTCTTAGTTAATGACATTATTATTAACTGCTTAAGATGCAAGATAGTTGCAGTCACGTGTGTTAATACAACAGTTTTATTGCTGTCATACCATAAATTATATTGTCTTTATGCATAGAAATATCATTATTATGACTGTGGTGAAATTAATAATACAGTTGAGAACATTTTGCTAATATACCAAATAATAGTAATTTATATTAAGATATTTTAGCAGGTTCGTTACAACCTTACCTAAGTACTGCACATATCTGAATCAGATTTGTAGGATAGGTTACACAAGAAAAAATTCAGTAGCACTTTTTTTAAGTTTGGTGAATATTTTCTTTTTATATAATGAATGGTAAGATAACGAGTGTTCATCATTACAGCCCTTCACAAGTCTTCTGCTGAACATACGCGTCCTCACAAGGATTCCAAGGAAGGAAGTCCTGTGCCATCTGTATCCATCGATTTCCTGTATCCCTGCGATAGCTTACACGAGGCTGTCTGTTGCTGCTGCTGTTAATTATTTATACATTATGTTTTTAATTACAGAGTTATCATCTCGAAGGTTTCAACTTCACAATTATTCTACATAAGATCGAAGAAGGAAAGACGTTTTTGCGAGTACCTGCTGCACCCGTAATATAATTTGATTAGTGTACTGTTACTTTTGAACAGTGTTGTCATTATTAATGAGGAAAATATCATATTTTTATAACAAGTAGTAAATATGTGTGAAGTGCACAAGAGTCATGTGTAGTGAAACTATCTTTTTAGCATTATGTCTAATTAATAGCTAAAATTATATTTTATTACAAATTTTTTCACTTATTATGTTTTTTCTATTTAAAATGATATCCATTTCGCCAATATTATTAAAATTCCATTAGAATTATCTCAAAACCTTAAGTTTTATTTGTAATTTACCTCTGAGTAAATAAATTATAAAATATGTATTCGGTTCGAAAATATTAAACTATTTATACCTTATTTTCTTTCATTTCCCTGTTTATTCCAAAGTCTATTTGATGTTTTACATGGATTTACGGTTTTTTGTTGTGTCACTATCTGGTTGTTGACTGATTAGATGTTATAGTTAAGAATGATATAAATTTCCCCACAAAAATAACGTTCATGTACTGTCAGTAAAAAGTTCACCTGACATTTGAGCTACAAATATATATGCAAATAAGTAGACAGTCATCCAAACCTACACGTATCCTTTGTAAATGGAAATCCTGAGATAGAAATCAAACTTAGCATTGGATGAGGGCTAGAGACATGAGACAATTACAACCCATTCAGACTGAAAACCTACACACACACACACACAGACTTAAAAATTGTGTTCTTTGAACAAACATCGACACCGACCGGTATTTAGGATTCATAAAAATTTAATTAAGTTCTTTGATCTCTAAACAATACGAAAATCGTATATATTCAATGACTATACTCTAATAAAACATTTTAAGGGGTCTTTGTGGTAGCCACCTCCATAATATTTGCGAACAAATGTTCAATCTGTGATTTCACATTTTCACAATTTACAAAATACTTGAGATATATTATTAGTTTCAAATATTGGGAAATATTAAAATGAAAATCAAAACAGTTTTTAATGTTTAAATTTAATTGGTGTTTACTTAATGTTTTTGTGGTTGTAGGGATGTTAGGCTAATGGTGTTAATATAAAAAATTTGCCTTTAAATATTGTAAAAACATTCACCTGTTTCTTTTCTTTCTTCAATCAATCTATTTCTTTAGTTTAGAATATCCCATCTACCCGAGATGGGCTATCGCAGTAAGAGACATCACGCGCTTTTGATGCTGAGCCTCGTCTGTGATCCGGCTCTTGAAGTACTGTTGTTCGTACTTTTAATTAAGCTTTACGGTCGATACTAGATAATAGAGTAGGGCAATAGATCAATCCGTGCAGAAAAATGGCATCACAGAATCAACCATCAAAGAAATATGATCATTTTTGTCCTAATGACCAATATCGGCCTCGGAAATATATTCCGAATAATTGGATGTCATCAACTGCGCAGAATATAGTACCTTTTAACAGAAGTGTAGGCTTAAACACATTTGCACCCACGTGACCTAACCTATCCAATTATACATTTTCGTGATGAGTTTGGAGGTAGGCTCAATATAAAGGTGGGTCTACGCTAGAGGAGCCGAGCATGAGCCGAGTACAATTTCCTGTAGTGAGGACCGACTTGCAAGCCTCGAACGAGGGCGCATGAAGCATTTGGTTCGTGCTCAACTGTGCTCTGTCTATTGTCGGTGTTTTGACGAACATAAAGGAATTTGCATCGCATGCAGCGATTTGCATGTTGTAGGCTCGTTGTAGTTCTACACTTGACACCGCGAGTAGAGCGGCCCAGCTTGTGCTCAGCTCTTGCTCGGTTCCTCCAGCGTAGATCCACCTTAGTGCAATTCGACAAAGACACTGATATTTTAAAATCAAACATAAAACCCACGTAAAAATCAAACATTTGTGATATACAAAATATTGGCTCTGGCTGGGAATTAAATACAATCTTCGCCGCGCAGTAATCAAGGTAAGTGATCAGAAAGTAGTACCTCGTATATCGCTTCTGGTTTTCGTATGGCGACAACTATTGGTTTCTTGTTATTGGTTACTAGGCATTTCGTCTTGAACCACATACATCAGAGAGAGCAATATTTTTATATTCGCTTCTTAATTAAGGATAATTATAAATGTAGTGTTTAGGTAACCAATTAAATATAGTCCCCTGAGGTGACAACGCATCTGCGTTTTGATTCTTATTCAAGGATAAATGTAGTTGTCTATGGGCCACAGCATCCACTTACCATCAGGTTGACTGTGTACTCGTTTGTCACCCTTATCCTATAAAAAAGACAAGTTAATATTTTGTGTATCGTTTTAAGAGATATTTAAGATTGTTTCATATCTATATTTTTATAATATCGAATCGACCTGACCTATAGCTACAGCAGCACTCTATATTATATACCTAGCTCAACTTTGAACAAAGAAGGATATTTTAGATGCGTTAACACTTTTGAGGAATACCTTAAAGACTGTACTTATACTAGCTGTCTTGTAAGTACTTCAAATCGGAACAGAAGTTGTTGCACTGTTGCGTGGCAATGGAAATAGGTAATGTTGTCCTCCAGACCGAATTTCGGTCACGGCGGCCTGCCTCAGCGGAGGCTAGCCATCGGCGCAGGACAGGATTATAGCGCCCAAGTGTATGCGCAAGCACAGGTGCACTCTCTATTCCCTCACTCTCATAATCCGATGGGACGGTAAACCGACACGACCGGAGAGAGATCAGACCCAGGACCAACGGCTTTACGTGCTTCCCGAGGCACAGGGGTGAGACACCGCCAACTTCCTGACTCCGGGCAACTACTGAGAATCTCTTGACGGAAAAAACTCAGTAATTACTTTTTTTTTGGCCCGACCCGGGATTAGAACCCAGGACTTTCGGAACTGGTAAAGCTGCTTCGAGAAGAAGCAGTGGTACGCTGGGCTTAACTGGGTTAGTTACATTTTTTTTTTATATACTTCATTGGTTGTATTAATAAGTTTTTTTATTAAAATTGAATTGTTACTACACAGATGCACCGTGTAGTGGCGATTTAAGAATAATGACTCATATCACCACGTGGGTGTCGTGGGAGACTCCAGAGGGAAACAAATCAGGAAGTGGGCAGCGTCGTCTTCTTAATAACGACTAAAAACAAAAAAACTGCGGCTGCCAATCTATGGAAGAGGCCTATGAACAGCAGTAGACTTTTTTATGCTATAGCGGTGGCAAACGGTCACACAGTCCACTGGACTTCAATAGGTTATATCGGTAACGGTATGAGGAAGATGCAGCTGTGCCTCTACTGCTTCAGATATCCACTATAATCAGTTTTCCGGTGTTGCCACTTACGATACCCTCCCTCCCCCCGGAAGTAATACTAACTACCGATGTTATTTAAAAATATATTGTGTATAAAAATAAAAAGGTATTTATTAAGTAGGTACCTACCTGTACCTGAGGATCGTCTCAACAGCGCATTAGCTACGCGTTTTGACGCGGGTTTTGTTCTCGCAGTAAGTTTTGTAGAACCCACAAACAATTATTCTGGACCATCCATGTGCAATTCGTGTATATAAAACGCTTTTATGATAAAGAATAATCTAGACAGGATCATTTATCATAATCATCTAAACTGCTGAACATTGGCCTCCAGCAAGGAGTGCCGCAAAACACGGTCCTGAGCCACCTGCATCCGTTGACATGCCATGTGATGTGTAAGACGAATAGGTACAAGGTGGAGTGATGAGCTGATAAGAAATGCAGAAAGACAAGTAGATCTAAATTTAAAAAACTTTATTATTACTAAATTTTTATATATTGTAGTGTCATCATATAGTGACAATTTTATTTGTCACTAGTCATTAAATAGTACCAAAATTAAATCCTTTGTAAGTTTAATGTCCGTGTATTCCTTTAAAATTTTAAAACTAATTTTTGGGTTTCGATGTGACTTTCGCTACTAGGTATTTAGAGGATTCTTGATATTATATATATATATATATATATATATATATATATATATATATATATATATATATATATATATATATATATATATCTAAGAGCGAGTCACAACAACTTAAAATAATTTTGGTAGAGCCATACCGCACCTCTATTAAGGTTGTAGTACTCGGTACTGTAAGCACCATGCTTGCATAGAATACCAGCGTGAAGTAACATCTTAATGCTGGATTATTTCGTATGATGAGTGTATAGAACCGGAGACCCTTATTACTGGAAACGGCGGGGCATTCCATTACTTAGTACGGTGAAAAAGAATCTGCGGATCTTTAATCGAGGATAGACGTAGATGTCTGTGGGTCAGAGCATCCACTTACCACCAGGTAGACTGTGTGCTCGTGTTTATTCTATAAAAAAGTCTATAATTTCCAGACAGTGGGTCTTAGTGCAGATGCATCTTACCAGTGAGAGTTTACGGATTTTACGTACACTTAAAATACTCTTATTTTCCATCATCGTCACGATATTTTCCCTCACCCTCTAGGAACTTGAAGTTGCAGTTAACAATTTCATCGATGCAGGCGATAATCGAACTGGGATTACTCTTATTTTATAAAATACAAAGAAGTTTAAGACTCCAGCAACTTAGCCGTCAATAGTATGTATAATGTTGTTCTATATAAAAGTAAATATTATATACAAGTCTAAATTTATTATTCAATTGTCTTCTGAATCCAGGACCTTATCTCTATTTTTTCAATTTCCCAAGGCGTCTATAGAATTCTAGATATCTAGGCATCCATACGTGCTTCTCGTTAAGCTGTGACGTAATAACCCCCTCCACCCCATCGCTGTTATATTTGAAGACGTTGCTATGAAATCTGTAATTAACAAGGATGGATGTATATGACTTACCGTATACAGAAAGGAGACGGTTGATTTCACGTCAATACCAACTTTAAATGCGGCGCTGTTGGGTATCCAATAAAAAAAGGTTTTGCTACTTATTTTAAATACGTTATATGAAATCAGTTTTTTTCATAATACGCTAATATTATCTATATATTAATAAACTCTCATGTGACTGCTTCGTAGGTCTACTGAGCGTAGCGTAGCGTAGCAACTATTGATAATGTGGTCCCGGGTTCGAACTTACATAAGGCCAAATCAGTTATTGCGTTTTTCTGTCATGAAATTCTTAGTAACAGTAAGTTGGCGGTATTATTCTCGAGTCTCAGAAAGCACTTAACGCCGTTCATTTCTCTCCGGTCGTATCGGATTATCGTCCCATCGGACTGCGAGAGTAAGGGAATAGCAACTGCACATGTGCTTGATCACACACTTGTGCACTACAATTACACTATTAAATACACCTTATCTGCGCAGAAAGCTAGGTTGTGACAGGCCGCCGTGATCGGAATTTGGTCTTGTGGGCATTACTATTAGATATTATTAGTTTAAAATGAAATATTTAAAATCCTTCCTACATACCTACATTTTTGTGTCATACACAATGTTCAAATCGTACGTTTCGATTTCGGTTTGATACATGAGTTAACGTGCAGCCTTCCACTCCTGGGCTCAGGTCTCACCTAGGTAAAGATTTTCCGTAATCACCATGTAATTGTTAGATGGATTGGTAATCACAGTTAAAGATTCCTGGCATTATTACGCTGCTTATCGACCGTGTTCAGCTTTTTTTTACTTTTCCACCTTTAGTTGGGTTTTGAACATATTTCCGGCACTTCCCTGAAGTATCTTTGGAGACGCTGATGACTAAATCTTTTGGTACGGATTTCGTTAGAATGTGCAGAACACTGCATAACTTAGTAGTTTGGTTAAACTTTTCGGTGTGTAGGTATACTTACCTACGTGAAAATTTAATAATGGTTAAGAGGGTTTTTTAATCCACGGCTGATCTTTTCAAGATTGTGTAAATATAAAAAGTTGTCCATGATCATCACAACATCACTTATTTAGTAGGATTTGAGTTCGCAATTGCAGCTTCGATTTTTATTTAGATAACTTTCCAGACACTGCATACGTATTTCATATTATATTTTTACTTCAGTAATTCTACACAAAATCTGGAGCATCCTAGGAGATTTCGATAATTCATACCTACCTTTTGTATTTACAATACCGAAAAGTATCATTTTATACAAATAAAAAAGGTAAGAGTTTATATGTGAATTTTAAAAATATAAGCAAAAATAAGTTGTCATACCGATTTAATAGAAAAACCTCAAAAGACAGCTTATAGACTTATAAAAAATGGGTAAACCAATCCGGCGCAGAAACTTGTGTGGTTTACTGTACAATATAACAAATGAGTTGGGCTGCGTCCGAGTGCATGGCAAGCGGGAGTGGCAAGGGCGGGACAGGGGGGCCCCGCCTTTATCAAAATGGCGGTTGTCTACGCGCCAATTTTTGAATTTGAATTAAGAACTACTAGAAAAATATGCTGTTCATATTATGTATAATATGATTAAATTGTAAATCTTTATTCATTTGATTGCTTATATTGAACTATCAGAAGTAAAAGTTAAAATATTATTAGTGTAGGTATCTATTTTTTTTTAATATACCTAAGGCTAATAAGTAATTTGTCGTTTAAAATTTCAGGTAAGAAAAATAGATAGTATTCAAAATATATTTACCACTTTGTAAGATACTAACGAGTAAGTATATTCAAATGCCTAATGACTTTGTTGCATTTCATATTAAATATGAATAAATTAATAAAAATGACAACATAATGTTACAATAAATTAAAACTCTCAACAATGGCTTCGCCGACTTCACACAAACATCTATAAACAAATCGTTATTGCAATTTAAATATCCATTTAAAACCTATAAAATATACATAACGACCAAAAACCAACCAAGCGCTTAACCAATAAAGTTTAAACTCAATTGATATAATATCATCGCCTTAGTACCCATAAACTATTTTCAGTATCGGCGAAATGAAGAGTCGCTGCGACTGTCCTTTTCGAACCAGCACAGATTAAGCGAGTGTGAAAGAGTAACAAGATATTTACGACGTGTTTATATCGATACAGCGGTGTTGATTTAACCATTGCTTTAGTTTATTGCAGTCAATAAAATTGAACGTTATGAGGCAAGGTCGCTGAGGCAGACCGTCTGTGATTTATGTCTTTATCTTCAGGCACCACAGTTTTAATACATTTTGGAGAATGGAATGCAGTTTTTTGTGTTTTAAACCTTTTGAACACAGTCGATCTCAAATGCCAGTAACTAACAAAAAATACCCTTTTTTAAGTACAAATTAGCATGACTAGTGAATGTTATATAAAAGTCCGGTATCCCAGTGGCTAAAGGTTTGTCCGCGGCACCACGAATTATGGGTTCAAATTCCGCACAGGAAAAGTATTTTTAAAGAAATACATTTTTTATTGGTCTGGGTGTTAGCTTATTTGCTATGTATATGTGCTAATCGTATCACGCATTAACTATAATGTAAGATTAAGGATTAACAAAGAATAACTTTAAGAAAAACAGGTGCTATGATTGAAAATTAAGATTTGATCGGACTTTTCGATAATTTTCGTCAAGAATGAGATAGGAAAATAAAAACCGACGTAGTAGAGACATAACGCGAGTTTTGAGATACAACATGAACCGAAAATACAAATCCGCACTCAAGGGTCCACGCTGGTTGTTGGTTGAAGCTACTGACAATTGATTTGCGAAGACCTCAGTAGTAAAAAATGGGAGGAAATAATATTGAAAGACCTGTTTCAAGTTTAGAGTAAAAATGTGAGGAAATAATACTGAAAGACCTATTTCAAGTTTAGAGTAAAAATGGGAGGAAATAATAGTGAAAGACCTATTTCAAGTCTAGAACTGAAAAAACAATATTATCCCTCAGTTCTAGGGGGAGTCCGTGAGCTTTCGCACATAAGCTTTATAGATAAATAGATTAGACTTAGGCAGTTTTACAAAACTGTGAAACTGATTAAATGCTGAGAATCAAGTGCTAGAAGATAGCAAGCTTATTTCGTGTCTGTATAGGTAGGTATACCTAGAGGTGTAGAGTCCATATAATGGTATATTTATATAGGTATTTTATTTATTTATATATCATCATCATTACAGCCCTCATTTATATATATTTATATATATTTATGCGTGTGTGTAACATATATTTAAATATATTATAATAGACAAATTAATTAAGAAATTGTTATTGAATACGAAAAATTATTAAAAATTATAATTATTTTAGAAAAAATACGCGAAAATAATTCCATGTTTAATTACATTATAAAATACGGAGTGTTTTTTTAATGAATAAATGGTAGAATAGCATCACGAGTCCATTGAACGTCATACAAAACAGTGTTATTATCTCGTCGCGGCCGTGAACCCAATCTGTGGCAAGTGCAATGTGCTACACATTGAAGGAGAGCCACATAAATAACAGTTGGTGTCATCGCGGCCTGAGATGACAGACTGACCAATTTACAATGACCTTTCGATCTATTACTCAAATACGTGATACCTGCGCTTTCAAACTTAGTGTTAGGTATATATTATATTAGAGTTATAGAACGAATAGCAAATACATCCAGGTAAGGTATGACGTATTTAGATCGTGATGTAGAGATATGCTGACGGAGAGATATACGTAATGAACTATTATAATAAGTACCTAGTCACTTGAAAAATTATTGTTAACGCATTTTGAATTTACAAAATTACGCTTGCTTGTTATAATAAAATCCTTACCGGTATAGGGCCTTTGCGGTAAGGCCTCCCTTTTCCGACAATGGACTGATGAGAATTACAACATAAAAAATTGTTTCATATCAAAAAAGTCAAATTATTTTTTAACACAATCACATCAAATCATAATAATTATAGGTCCAGTCAGAGTGTTTTAGACCAAAAAAACATCTACCAATGACTTCCGCAGCGCCTATTGCATTACTGAAACGTCCAACAGATAAATACGTGGCCATTTAAAACCCTGCAAACCGTAATTACCTCAATTTCAAACTTGTCAAAAACGCATTAGTTCACCTTACGAGGAGAATAATGGTGCGCCTTCAGCGCTCATTGGACGCGAGGGATTATTAAAAAGTCATTAGCGTCGACCACACCTAGCCGTATAAATAACCCGGTTCGTGTTTTGAAACAGAAAAAAGCAATTTCCAGATTTGTGGGGGGCGCGGCGGGCACCAATCAGCCGTGACTGATACGGTAGGAACCGTGCCCGTATCACGCGAAATCATTATTTGGTCGTTAAGGGAAGTATTGTAATGTAGTATCTTGCTTCACAATCTGCCCGGAAAAGCGTGAGATTGCTTACGAAGAAACATGAACACACCTCGTTCATGTTTTCTTTTAAACAAAACAAAGGATAGTTGAATCGAGGTAATTTTCATTAACTATTTGTCGGGATATTAATTTGAAATACATATATACAATGAACAAGATTTTAGCTACTTTTGAAATTTAACATTTTTAAAATAAATCTATTTTAAAGTATATAGTTACCTACCAACATTTATAACCTTTTTGAAAAATTCGTCTTATTGGAAATTCGAAAATCAGCAAACAGTTTAGTGCAAGTTAATTAGAACGAGTTATAATTCCAGAACTGAATAAAATCAAACGTTTAATATGCGAGAAAATTAAAACATATGTATGACTTAAATTAGTAATACGCTTACATATAACGCACTTACAATCAGTTAATGTAAACAATAACTATAATGTTTAATTTTTTTGTATTTAATATAACTTAATTAAGTACGATAGTGCATAGGATTGATTTAGTACCAGAAGTATACTTAATCCATTATGCGTATTATAAAAAGCAAACATATCAAATACACATACATATATTTAAAGATATAACACGTAGATTGTGTTATAAAATGTATGTACTTTCGTGCATCTTACATAATTATGTAGAAGTCTTAGCTTTTTGTAATATTATCACCTTTCCATCTCAATAAATCTAGATTAAAATAAGAGAGTACATCATATATCTTCACTTTGAAAGTTTATTTAAACATTTCATTGAAGTAGCATTTATAACATGTTGAATAAATAAATAAATTATTATCAGGAATGGAATAAAAATCTTGAGAATACAATCATTATGCTTTATTAATTTCATGTATTTATATATTTATGACAATATCGTCTCGCCTAATCTTATTAAGTTACTAATTATAGTTATATTCCATAAATTTTGAATTGATAGGACATAATGGTAAATAAAACAATTCAAATTGCTTTGATCATAACTTCTACGGGCCTAATTTTTTTAGAAATTCTCAGGACAAATGCCAGTACTTAGATTAAAACCTAACAGTAAAGTTTGCAATTAATGTAATTATATTTTATTAAAAAAAACTTTACAAATCAAGTTCAAATTGGATAAATCCATCTGGCAAGGGACTTACGTTTTTTTTTGCATTCTCATTTCATTGCACTGCAAATTAACTGCAAATAATTATAATTATTTAAATAATGACTTTAATAAGGTATTTCTGATGTAAGTAAATATTTGTAAATTATTATACAAAAAAATTCTTAACTGCTAATAGACATTACAACACAAATATGTGATGGTTTGAGCAAATTTTACACAAATAAAATAATAACATCCCAGCCAGACAGCGACTGAACTATTTACGAACACAGCAAATAAACGTACCGACCTAATTAAGCAAATCAATAAATAAATATCGTGTAAATATCGACAATATACAGTTATTACAATTTACACTTATGTAACGAACACAGCACAAAACAGATGTGTAAAGGATGACAAGGCTCACTGAGTTCTAAGTCAAAACATTCACTAGTTACATTACTATGTGTGAGAAAGAAAAGAAACAATTTACAATAAATATTTTACATTACAGCTAAACAAGTATATTGGGAATTCCTGATTCCTAACAAAACCTCAATCATCGTCCCTTTCTATTATTATAGTCATTCAACTATCGAGTTACATGTAAATATTTAAATTTCGATATTTTTTTACGTATATACGTTTCTTTAGGCAATGATTTTATAAAAATACCTCTTGCTACGTGTCTTCAAGAGAAGTACTGTGGCCAAATGATACTCATATGCTAAGTTTATAATATTATAAACAGTACTTTTGTTGAATGCTAAGAAATCTGCCGTGTATTCTCTAACTTTGGTATACTGTGTACTCGTCCCAGCTATCGACCACCCATATATTTAAATTACAAAGTAAATAAGTATAGAGTCACATCTACGTGATTGAAGGTAACTTTTATTCCATTATGATTACGTCCTTCGACGAATTCAGTTGGAATTGAAAAATTTTGTTCACACTTAGCTCCATCTAATGGCACGACGTTTATGTTCGTGTAGAAGAATTTAATAAAATTATATCAAGAGATATTAGTTTCACTTTACAATAATAATATTAGATTTCGTATTACTTTATAATCAGTATTAATTACGTATAATGTTGTCTTCGAAAAATCGTATACATTGCACTTGTATAAACTGGCCTTCCCACTACAAAGTAAAATTGTTAAATAAAACCTGCAGTAAATTCATAAACTGAGCACTCATTCCCAATGGATTAAAAATAACAAACAAAAACAATTGATGTTTTTATTCCAAAAAAAAAAAATAATCTCATTAATAATATTATTCACACTAAAACAATTGTACATAACTATAAATTCTAAACTTTACCGTGTCTTATATGTACAACATAGCATTCTGATAGCTTAATTAGAAATAAAACTTCAAATATATTAAATAATAACAACATCGATTCTAATTGCCTTCTCATCAATGGTTAATTATAAGAGGTCCTTATGGTTTTGTGATTCAATGTAAGTAAGAATAGTGTTTATTTTCTGCCAAAGTGCTCGATCGTATTACCAGTAACTAACATACTATCGTTTTTTTAAATAGTCTCATTTTATAAAGTTTATAGCAGCAGGTCACAGAGTACTAAATAAAAATCAATTATGCACATATTATAAGTCGAACACTTTGACAGAAACAGTTGTATGAAATCAATTGCAACAGAGTATAATATAATTTTTGTCCAATTTTCAAATTATAATCCAGCTATATTTAATCACATAAACAATGCAGTTTTACTAACATTTAAACACTGCTTTTTTGGTAATTATTGGTATTGAGATGTTCTATAAATTAATTTATACTTAACAACTGTAAAAATCTCTTCATCACACTATCATTACTCTTTATGCCAAGTCACTAAGTTACGTATTAGTTAGGTATAGTGTAATATTATGAAAAGTCCAACATACAATTTATACAAATTAAAGTTCCAGTAACTTCGGCCCTCGAGTCGACTGTTTCAGGTTTAAGCCCACAAATTCAACGTATCAAAATAAATTGTCGATGTTATATCGGTTGAAAGGAATCCGAAACGTACCGAGATTGTTTCAGATTGCCGGCCGTTGACCAAAACTAAGCTAAGGGTTTTACTGTGGCGATGTCGGCGGACTCATGTTGTCCGGCTCGTCTCCTGAGCCTGGCTCGCCTTTGGTTTTGTTCTCTTTCTTCCATTTCATGCGTCGGTTCTGGAACCAGATCTTGATCTGGCGCTCGGTGAGGCAGAGCGCGTGTGCGATCTCGATCCTTCTCCTTCGCGTCAGGTACCGGTTAAAATGGAATTCCTTCTCCAGCTCGAGGGTCTGGTACCGGGTGTATGTCTGCCTTCCCCGCTTCCGTTCTGAAATTGGAAAAGTAAGAACATTGAGAACTGATTTACAAAAAAGATAAGAAATATCCCATACAACTTTTTGCAGGGATTACAAATTACTCAACGTCACATTGGGTACTTTGCTTCATTTGTTTGGTCAACATTTTATATTAATTCAATTCGTTAATATCTCTATAAATTTACGTTTATATAGATTTAATTTGTATTAATGTTAGCATGAGGCAGCCCTGAATGAAATCAGACGTTAAAAACTGCATAGGCATTTCTGATAAATGACGGTTATTTGTAAACAGCGAACACTCCTGGGGAAGTTAATTGAAAATTGTTTTGAGCTTATCAATTTGTTAATTGTTTTTGCTTGTTCGGAATTACTCTTCGCTGTCGGGAGTAACAAAGTTTTATAGGAAACAAAACCTTTTAAAACTCTATCACCGAGAAATAAGAGCAAACAACGAATTTCTAAAATGTGTTAACACTTGACAAGTTACGCAAACCTTTTCCTACTACGAACGGTCATATTAAAATTAACTTTTATATTATAAAAGAAAAGTATAAACAAATCGATTCACAATTTAATTCCAAATTTAATATACATATATAATACAGATTCCTGGTAGATTCACAAATATCTTACACGAATTGCAGAGTTAAAAATCTTTGGTATTGATCATATTCGAGCCTTTCTGTCTGTTTACTCATAAACACGTTTTCCGAAGGGCTACCGAAGCCAATTAAAATAATTTAAGACGCCGCAGGCCTTTTTCATTTTATAACCATTAGTCTTCGAGGAAGATGTGGAGCCTATTATGCACGGTTTAGATGATGCCCTGTACTCTGTAATTTGTCAGGGATAAAAGTAAAACAAGTTTAAAACGTGAAAGGATAGTTATAGATATTATAAAGGTCGCGTCGAGATTTATCGCGAAATAAATTACTCTGTTATCAATAATTGTTTCACATTCACATGCAATACGAGTGACGGTGATCAAAATCAGTCAATACGTCGTTTAATTGCTTTGTACGCAAATAATACCTAGCAGCAAACACTAGTTTATACAGTAGGACTTTAGATCTGACGGCTCTTAATGACGTTACGGTATGTGACCGCTTTAAGATTTATGTATCGGGGTTCAAGTTCTGCATAAATTTATACGTAGATTACAGATATTAGAATTTCAGTGTAAATTCTTCCATATGGGTCAAGAAATAAGATAGTGAATCTACGAATAGATACATCATAATAAAATCTTGTAAGAAAATCTAGCAGACATATAGCATTTTTCAAGAACCAATTAAAGTGGACTCCTACACTAACCAGAAGTCGTTTAATATGTACCCCTGATGGAGCTATTTCTGTTAACTTCTGATTACTATATAATATTATATCTTCATATTTTCCTGGTAATAAATTAAGTCCACTGTAAAACTTCAAAATAAGATTGTACTTCAAGCACGTGTTGCCAGTGATGACTTACGAATCTGAGACGTGGTCTTTCACTTCTGGCCGTATAAGGAAGCTCAAGATTGCTCAGCGAGCTATTGAGGGGGCTATGTTCGGGGTTTCTGTGCACGATAAACTTAAAAATAAGGATATCTGCAGTAGAACCGGAGTATTAATGAAGTTTTTTTTGTTTATGGCCAAGCTGACGTGACATAATGTTTATCGTGTAGGGAATATTTGGGCAGACTGGCTAAGAAGACATGTCCCTTTTAGACACAATTCATTAAAAACAATGAGTTTGCAAAACAAGCTCCATATTCGAGAAGATATTGGAGCAGAAAATAGCCACGCTCCTTGAGTGTTTTCTGTAACTGGAGAAACTTTTTAACCCTTGTCGAAAAGACTTGAGTCTGTCTGTCTGTGTGTCTTTCTCTCGCGTCATAGCTTCAAACGGATGAACAGATTTTGATTTAGTTTTTTTTGAAAGGTAATTTGATTGAGAGTGTTCTTAGCTATGATTCACGAAAATCTTTTCAGCCAGAAGACCATCAGCTCATGCAAGCTCCCTTGACACCACTACAGACTATGTGTTTGAAATTTCAAAAATGCGTAACGGTAATTTATAAATTTACCCAAAGGTATATTTAATTTAAAATAGAGAAATCGATCATTATAACAGTCTAACTGCATCAATTATTTTAACTGCTTTTATAAATATACTAACTATACTACTTGAACTGTGTTCTCTAATAAAACATTTTGTTGAAATAAGGTACGTGGGGGTAGTACGGTATAAGCTTTGCCGCCCTATAAAACCAAAACTACGAGAAGGACAGAGACATATACACGTAGTTGTGTACTATAACTAATATATTAAAAAAAAGCAAACTAGCTTTGGCAATCATTAGGAACACTTCGAAAAATCAACTTAAAAAAAATAACTACACTACACCTTACTAAAATCGACTAAAATATTTACCAATAATAACAACTTAAACCCTTTATTATTTTATTGATTGATGAAGAGCTATCTTATTACAAAGCCATCTACGACATACGAGGCTGTAGCTTTTAGTTATAAGACAGTGACTATATTAACCGAATGACAATATTATCCTCACGTACTACCTATATAAAAAAATTTGTTACATTGATTTTCCAGTAAAACTAAGTCTGGCAATTTGAACAAACATTAGGCTCGTTCTACATCAACCCAAGGAGAAATGAAACAACTAAAATGAAATTCTCAAAGTAAATTTAGGATTGGTTATTTTGGTTTCAAAACACGCAAAACGACTTGCTTTATTAGACAAACACGCGAACTTCGAAGCAGTTCAAACAACAAAATGCAAGGATTAAACACTCCGAATCACGCCGTCCTGCCATTATTTCGTAGAAATAAGAATTTCATAATTGCAAGGATAAAACAAACATGAATTCAGACGTGTAGGCATTTTGTTACTGTTTGCTTTGACTCGACAAATTACTCTCATAGTGTAAACACCAAGAGGGTAAGGCGTTATTAATTACTCCCTTAAACGAACAAAATTTCATACTTGTTTTCAAAATGTTCCTTTTTTATAATATAAGTACAAAATTAAATGAACTATCCGCTTTAACTGACATTAAGTGGCTACAGCAGTTCTTGGATACCTAGCATCCAGCCTAACAAAGAAGTCTAGTTAAACAAAGAAGGAACAAATGCGTTTTTTTATCTCTGAGAAACAAATATATATGTAATACGTTCTCTTCGTTACGTATCGTGTTCACTTATTTTAGATCACACTTATGAATAATAAGTATTTAACTCTGCCTCTCCAATACTATTGTAACTATATCTCCTATCTACTATTAATACTATAAATTAACTACTTTTAGGAAGTACTAGTAAAGCTTATATTAGTAGCGAAAATGAAAACATAACTCAAAAAAATTAAAAAAAGTGTTGGAAAAATGTAAAAATTATACTATAGTCAATAATAGAACAGTTCAATGTATTTATTAAAACCTTAAATATCGTATAGAATGGTTATGAATTTTGGTAAAAGAATTTCAAAAATGTTTACTTTAACTTCTAAATAAATACTTAGACAACTCTATGAAAAAATAAAAATGTACCTTAATTATAAAAGAACGCCACCCAAACTGAGGGAGCTAAAGCTTTATAAAACAAATTATCCGCAGTAACTGGCAAAAGTTCGAATAAAATACTGTAACGAATGAATTCTCGAGTCAAGTGTAAAGTACCACAATCCAACTGAGATGTTCCTTTGAAGGAATAGCGTAAGTCCTGTTCAGCAAGTGGCACCGCCACTGCAGCCGGGTTCAGAATTATTGCCCACTTGTTGCTCGGGGAATTGATAACAGCACCGCTTTAGGATTTTGGGACGCATTCAAGAATGCAAATGTTTCCCTATGTTCGATGAATTACAAATACGTTGGTTATCACTAATTACAAATACTTACACAACCCAAAGAAAAATTAATTGTATTAACTCATATTATTGACAACATCATTCATTACGTTTATTAAATTTTCAGGTCCATTTTTATAGTCTTTCAAATTATATTCACATCACAAAATTAATATTTTTTATTACTAAATCATGTTTATTACAATATGTTTATAATGTTTATAATCCCTACGAGGGATACAGTTATACAGCATTTTTATAGAATAAGGGTTACAAACGAGCACACAGTCCATCTGATGGTAAGTGGATGCTGTCTACAATTAGACATCTACATTTATCCTCGATTTAGAATCCAAACGCAGATGCGTTGTCAACCGTGAGGAATAAAATGGAATATCTCGTTTCCGGTAAAAAAGGGTCGCTGAATCTCTACACTCACCATGCGAAACACAGCAGTATTGGGCTGCTATTTCACGCTGGTATTCTGTGAGAGCGTGGTCCTTCCCCGGTCTAGCTGACCCATTCGTGTTACAACCATAATATAGCTTTATCAATTTAGCCTTATCCTTGTACAAAACACATTATAAAAAGGAAAATGAAGAGTTATGCCAACAAATTATCACTCTCATTTTAAAGTATTTTGTCCTAAAATATTTCCCACGTCACACTTATTTAAGATGGTTCACAAAAGAATACTTCATGTCAATGACAATTAAACTCATTAGTCTGCTTTCAGTATCAAAAATCAATCAAAACCAGTGCATCATCATTGCCGAGGTATCATCGATGTTGACACCGCGCATATTATATTTCTTGATATCTCGACAAGATATCTCGTCTTGTCGAGATATCAAGAATATAAAGGAACTTGATATCTCGTCGCGTAATGAACACGACGCTGCATTTTTTGATTATATTTGCCACTATAAAACAATATAGGTTTATAGGCATTTATGTATAGAAAGAAACAAAAAAATATTGTATTCAATATATAAAAGTACATGACAAACGTAGGAACTTGAGGAAGTTTTTGTGGGTCTTGGATATCTACATCTATTGAGGTACCTCGATTGAGAATCAAAATGCAGATGCGTTCCATCTCCGAGGGCTAAGACCTAAGACGAATAGCCTCGTTAACTGTACAAAGGGTCTCTTTGATACAGTCTTCATCACTCACTATACGAAATAAAGCAGCTTTATATTGCAATTTTACACTGGTATTCTGTTCCAAATTGGTCTTACTCCGTTTGTAGCCTGCGGTATTTACTACTGCAAGATTTTGACGGATGAAGTAGGATATACAATGATCCAACGCTAATTTGATGTTGCAAAGCATTATGACGAGGGCGCATAGCATCATTGTCTCATCTAGTGAAATAATGACAGAGTCTCTATTGTTTGATCATCATAGCGCATCGTCGTGTATCGTCGACGCAGGTACCAGCAGATACGATATATATTGTGACAAATATTGAATTCTTGGGTTGGAACTTCATCTTAATAAGATCTTAATTGTCCATCGATGGACTTGAGACTCTTTCATGGCAATGATAATGTACGTTAAGTAAATCTTAATTTAAAATATTTAAAAAAAATTACGAAATAATAGATGGACATATAATATGCATCTTTCTGATATCAACTCAAAAAAACTGCGTTTGCTAATCCACGTGCCGAGCGTGGCAACTATGGCAAATATCTCTAAAAACTAGTATTATTTCAATGTGTAGTGTTCGCGTAAATATAGGAAATCATTTCAAAGTATCGTTCAAAACTTCGACCAGCTATTAAAGCGTATCCATACTGTTCAGGTCCAAACAGGTCACAGTTAGATAGTCAAAAATAAAGTGTACAATAACATAGCTTGTGAAATCCCCTGTCCGCGGTCTTCATATTACACTGGCGGGTTTCATCGCGCACTCGGATGCATAAAACATGATCCCGACGTCAGATTTAAACCGTACGTAATAAGAGCATTAAGCAGGACATTTCTGAGGCGACACAGACGTAGTTCGGTGAAAGAAGGCTTCAGTTAGAAAGCTTTAAAGTCATTGTTTCAACTATGTCTAACTTTATTTTGTGAAAACGTTGTAATTACGTGTGTTCGAAAGACTATATGTACCTAAATAAAAAAAGACAATATTAAAAAAATAACAGCGATATAAAGTTTACGTCTGGTATTTATTAACTACGGAAATCGTCTTTACTACAGGAGACTATGTTACTAACAAGAAGAAAATACCTAGTATTAATTATAACAAATTATTGAAAGTATAATATTTGTTGTTTATTGCTTAATCACATAATAAGCCCACGTATTACAATTGGTATTTAGTAAGTCTATACTTATTTATGTTATAAGAAGAGAATATCATTATAACAAAAAATAAGTAGAAGAAATATAACAATGAATTTGTAGATAATATTATCCCCATGCTTGCTAAATCATATCAACCAAATCGTATCAGGTTACCTTACTCAGATATCTATATCTAGTATAAAAATTATCTATAAAAGTCATCATTTTCAAGCTATAGGCGATGTTTGATTTACTGATATAGGTATATTGTATTCAGCATTTCAATATGATAACAAAAATATATCTAATGTTAATTTATATTAAGTATTTTTTTATAAGGTTAACAAGCGAGCACACAGTCTACCTGATGGTAAGTGGTTGCTGTGGCTCATAGACATCTACATCTATCCTCGTTTGCGAATTTAAAGGCAGATGCGTTGACAGCCGTGAGTACTAAGATGGAATGCCGCTTTTCCAGAAAAAAGGGTCTCCGGTTCTATACACTCAGCATACGAAACACAGCAGCAATAGGTAACTATTTAACGCTGGTATTATGTGAAAGCGTGGTCCTTCCCCGGTCGAGCCGACCCAATCGTGATGTTTTCTATAGCATTGGGTGACAGACGAGCACACAGTCCACTTGATGGTAAGTGGATGCTGTGGCCCATAGACAACCACGTTTATGTTCAATTAAGAGTCAAAATTCAGATGCGTTGTCACTCCTGAGGACTAAGATGGAATGCCTCGGTTCCAGTAAAAAGTTCACATAAGTAGCCACACATGTACACGTAGCCAGGTCGTGGCACAACCATAATATAGCTACAGCATGGCTCTACCAATTTTTAAAATATTTTATCTCCCTATCAATATGAATGTTATTGTGTATAAAATCATCATTATTGATTTCATTGCAAGTTGATATGGTACCTATACATGAAATTTCATTTGAAATGCTATCTGAGAATAGTATATGTGGGAAGGGAGTAATGATAGTGGAAATTTGCTCTTAAGTTACTCTTACCTACCATATAATTAGTGATTCTGGCGCTGTAAATAACAACAGGTCCAAGTATCTTACATCTACCCTGCATTATGGGTGCGCCGCGTCTATGAAATCTTTGTGCATTTACGACACCATAAGAAGAGAACGTCAGAGGGAGTTATTATTCATTATCATAAGTGTCCCATCACACGTTGCATTACTAATGATATTGTATTATTATTATATTGGTATTAAAGTAAATCTGATATAAAATGTTCGAGTATGCTATTCGATTATTTTTAAATTATATCACAACAGGATGGTTTGACATTTGTTACGATTCCTTAGTAATTTGAAAAGATATTTCGTAAATAATCTAATACATAATACCAAGTACAAGACACATTCGACACAACATATCAAATACAACAAATAGTTGATGGTGTGTCTTTCCTAGTGTAGTGGTGTTGGGGGCAGTGGTGCTGGGATTAGTGGTGACGAGGATAGTGCACCCAACTGAGGGACGGGAGATGCTCTTCAGACCAGGTAAGGCAATTCTCTTTATTTTATTGAGGCGGATATGAGCGAAGTAATTCTTACCCACTTTAATATTATGGATTTCCGCGAAGTAACGCCCGAATCTATTAATTATATCAAAGACCTGCAATCATAGTCAACAAACGGGCGTTTGAAACGCAGCGTCCCGCTCGCCCGTGCATTTTGAACCAAATCGCAGCTTTAGGGGCGTCGGGCGCAGCGCTGCATGTGTCGTCGGGTGCACATAAATCATCGCTGGGGGGAGAGCGGAGTTACAAAATCGGGCCGGCTTACTTTCACGACACGGCAGCGGCGCGGCGCGGACAAGCGCGCGTGAGATTATTGAAGTTTGTTTTGTACGGAGCACAACGTGCAGAGGTCAAACACCGTTCGTGAACAGTAACTTAGTTTCGAGGAAGTTTTGTATTTCGTATATCTCATGAAATTATTTACCCTACAAATTTGACCTATTTCTGATCAAAGAAAAATAAGTAATTTAAAAAACAAAAAACAATTTTTTTTTAAATGACAAAGGCCAAATCAGCATAAACTTAAATTTACAAAAACTAAAGAAAGATTCAAATGTAACTCTGTAATATAAGTTGACTCAATTTTTTTTATGACGCACTATAATTACTCATATAAGTGGATTTGTAGTTATTATAGTAGTTAATAATAAAAAAGCTAAAATCACTCGCTCAATTCAATATGTTTAAAATACAGGAAGATAACGTTATCAAATGATTAATTACACACGTCCACAAAACGAAGTATGCAACCAACAAGGTTTTCAGTTATCGGGTTTACTGTACATATGCTTGGAGCAAAACTAATCTTCGCTAGACCTCTAGGTCAGCTTACATTTATACGAATGAAGTGCGTACTAAAATATTGACCGAGCCCGCACCACTATCGCAGATCGCATTTGTACTGATTATACGCACGATAGAACTGCCATGGCGGAGGTAAAGGGTCGAAAATTGATACCGAGAGTATTTTTGGAAGAAGTTAGAATACTTAAGTACCTACATGAATAAATAACCAATTTGTTTATTGTGTGATAACTATTACATCAAAAACGGATATTTGAAATAACATAGTTTTTTAATTGCAAATACGTGAAAAACAGTTTTATACTCTATATCGCGTTTTTTACATAATTGTATTTATCCAGGCTTAACATATTTCATACCTACTTATTAGTTTTATTTAACTTTAACAATATAAGTGAGTAGGTATTATTTATCGCTTATTTATATAAAATGAACTGTAAAATTACTACAAACATAACAATAATATAATAAAATATAATTTCTGAAGCATTATTTTCTGCTAATTATTCCCTTATCACGTTAAAACTATGGGACGAATTAGTAAAACTTTAGGAACGAGATCTTAATTTGTGTAAACGTTTTCCAATTAATCAGTGATTAATTCCGATGTATGATATCTACATTTTCAATTTGATCAAATTTATTTAATAACTTCAATTATTAAATTATACAATAGGTATCTATAGGTTGCCTGGTTTTCGAAGCCTTTTGATAAAAATGCGAAGGTTTCCTGTGGGCTAATGATTATCTTTGCTAGTTTTTTTGTATTGTTTATTATTATGTTGTCCTGTCAAACTTTCGTTTGTACAATTGAAAAATATCTATAGCGTTGGAAAAATATGAAGTCCGACAGTTAAATACAATCTTACAATCGAGGAAGCATTAAACAATAAGTAACACACGATTATTTTCGTATGTTAAAAACAAAGTAATTTTTTCTTACTTTGGTCTGTGAGGTATAGGTCACACGTTTATGTTAGACTACGTCGAGTGTGTCATAAAAAGCTTCCAATGAGATATTAGCTTTTTGTACATCTCTAAAAATAAAATAAAATATCCTCGTTAGAATCGACAGTAAAGGAAGCAGGATATAACAGCAGCATTATAATATATAAAAAAAAATAAAAAATGTTTTATTTCAGTAAATCATTTTACAGCTATTTGCCGAGGCCTCCCAGAAAGTAATCATAAGATACTTGTGTTGGGAGAGTCTCGCAAAATATATATTAAATTGTATTGTATTGTATATATTAAATTGTATTATAATAAGTCGAACTTCATTGATGTTAATGATGACAGTGATAATGGAGGCAAACTTCCTTGTGGAATCGATTATCACCAGCTATTTTTCTGGACCGATACCTACGACTTAAGGACCTTCAAGAAAAGATTCTACTCTTTTCCCCTGGTGTTGCAATTGTTCATGCTCGTTTACTCCCTCTCTTATAAAAAAAAACCTATCAGACATTTGTGCAAATAAAAATACACGTATATGCAAAATAATAATACAAAGCTCAAGCCTAAAATGAAATTCATCAACGGATGACAAGTTGAAAGAGCTTTTAATTTAATTCGTTGTGGTATCACGCCGGAGGAGCACGAAAAAAAAATATAGCAACAGCTTGCAGCGATATCGACAATCCATAATTCATGTCCTACAATTTCATACGTTTCAACACGACTATTCAGACTTAAAGCTCGAACAACAAAACATTCAATTTACAACTTTATTCTTTTAGCAAAGAGAATTAAAATTATTTACGAGTGTGATGTACATATTTCGTATTGAATTGCGTACGCTACTCAAAGCATTGCAACATCGTACACGATATCAAACGGGTATTCAGATTAATGCAATTTCTCTTAAACGCTTACACGTCGTAAATAAAATTGCTGGTTCCCGAAGAGATCTCTGAACCAAAGGCCGAATTGTTAATAAGTTTAATTGATGCAACCATTGCGAAAAAAGATGAATGGAGCCGGACAGCGTGATTGCATTGCATTTAAAGCTGATGCAATTAAGATGTCAAATGAAAATACAATATCGTGAGTCAGCCACAATCTATCACCAGTCCGAATTCTTGTTGGTTGCCCGAGTACTAAGTCAATTTTTTTTTAAATAAAACAAAGGTGACAAACGTACATACAGTTTGTAGACATCTTCATCTATTCTGATTAAGAATCCAAATGTCAATGCGTTGTCACCCCTGACGTCTAAAATAGAATGCCTCGCTTCCAGTAAAATGGGTCTCCGGTTCTCTACACTCACCATACGAAACACAGCAGCGTTGAGTTGATATTTTACGCTGGTCTGTGAGAGCTTGGTATTATCCCGGTCAAGCCGACCCATTCCTGCTACAACCGTAATATAGCTGCAGCATGGCTTTACCACTTTTAGAAAAATGGGAAAAATTATTTAGGTTAGTGAAATTATGGTAGAAATAAAAAAAAAACAATAAACGTATAAGTGTTATTATAATTTCGAAGCTTAGTAGTATTTATTTTAGATGTTGGTATAATCCAGTACAGTAATTTGAACACTATGAGGAGAGTTCAGCCTATTGCTAGACATCAAGTTTTTTATAGCATTGGGTGCATCGATCACTAATAAAGAACTATTAGTGATCGATGATTGTGTGACAAACGAGCACACAGTCCACCTGATGGTAAGTGTATGCTGTGGCCCATAGACATTTATCCTCAATTAGGAATCATAATGCAAATGCGTTGTCACACCTGCGGATTAAGATAGAATGCTTCGATTACAGTAAAATGGGTCTCCGGTTCTCTACACTCACCATGCGAAACATAGCAGCATTACGCTGCTATTTTACGCTGGTATTCTGTGAGAGCGTGGTGCTGCCCCGGTCGAGCCGACCGATTTGTGCTACAACTATAATGTAGCTGCAGCCTGACTCTACCACTTAAAAATCAACTTGTGCAAGTAATTATCCTAAACACACCAATATTACTACATTTGGCTTTATTTTGTGGCTATTAACATAATTGATTACACCGGACACTTGAATCCAATAAATAATACAAAACTTAGATTATCTAAATTGTAGAGGTCAGTTATGTTGACTCACATCCGTTCAGCCTCGAAATTTAATTAAGTTTTGAATAATATTACGCAACATAGAATAATTTATTGACAAACATATTATGTATGCATGCTATTTCACAATATTATTTCGTAATTTGTGCTCCATTTATTAAATAATAGATGTATATATCACATCATATTAACTTATAATAATATATAATAAGTTTGTTAGTACTTTGTTAGTAGATTATGTACTCCCTTTCAGTCTTTTTTATAGAATGAGGGTGACAAAGGAGCATACAGTCCACCTGATGGTAAATGGATGCTGTGACCCATAGACACCCACATTTAACCTCAATCACGAATCAAAATGCAGATGCGTTGTTACCCCCGAAGAATGGACTCATGCTCATTACCTAGGAAGGAGTCCATCTGGAGTACTACCTTCATAACTACTCCTGCCGCTTAATAGCACTGCTTGTATTGTAGTGTTGTGGTATGTATTGGTGTGGAGGGATTAAAGTCAGTATGTTTACAGGTCGTAAGGCATTCCAACTAAATCCTGAGTAGCCTTCTTCATTTGATATTGGTTGCTGGCACAGTAATCGTAATAATAAAGACAATAGATATGAATTAGTGCTCGATTACTTCCAAAACCGACGTCGCCACGTACACAATGATATCTAACGCACAATGATATCTAATGTTTCACATGACATTGCTTGGCGAGATTTGTCAACGTCGCGTGCGTCGCGTACTAATGTAGAACAAAAGCAGTAATTGTAATTGTCAATACAGAAGGTAATAAATGAAAGTTTACGAAGTTAAATATCATAGTAAAGTATTCATCTAGATGTAAATTAGTTAAACCAATGATAATAAGTAAATAATCAACTTAACGATGAAATGTTAGTGTTACAGGGGTGGTATATAAGATGTAAAATACCAGTGAAAAAGTGTAAAGTGCTGCCGAACTCCTGATTCCTCCTGTTTCCCCCTGTTGCCACTTACGATACCCCTAAGATGATATGGGGTAGTGTTCTTACATCCCCACCCTACATGGTAAGCCACTACCTAGGTAAATGTAAATTAAAACTTAATTTTATGTTTGTTACTAAAAATATTTAAGAAATATATTTATTTGATTATTTTATACTGATTTAGGTGTTATGAAATTTAAAACCCTATTATTTCAATATTTAATAAAATAATATTTTGGTAACGAAACAGATGTAGTAGTAAAATTATCGATCGAGCAAATAAAACAAAATTATAGACAACCGTATAACGTAAATCGTTTTTTCAAAGCGAGTTATTCAAAACAACAAATCTTGATCCTCGTGTTGGAATTAAAGGAAAACAGTGTTCCAATCTAAGCTGAATGTTGAAATGAAAAAGCATGGCGGACTTTCAAGCGTTGATATTCATTAATCATTGGCGTTGGGCGGTGCTCAGACGTATCTGCATCGAAACCGCTATATACGAACTTAATGACTTTGTGGTTCACATGTGTATATACAGTCAGAGTATATAGGTCTGTTATTACGAAAAACTATGAAAAAACTTCACAGAGATAATATTTTAAAAAACAAAAGTTTTTTTTCATCATCTTCCAAGTGTAGGTATTTTTGTTTTAATGTATGAAACGAGACTGAAAAAAAACTATGGAGTAATGGAAGTAGGTAAATGATGATAATGCTTTAAATATTTAAAACTTTTGGTAAAAAAATATCTTAAATTACACGAATTTAAGAACATAGAACCGTATAAAAAAGTGCATCAATTATGTAGCGTATGCCAAATGTCAGAAATCGTAATAAAATACGGCAAACATTTGGCCGGACCTCAATAAGAATTTATATCGCGAGCGCAGGGCCATCAGTCAGTGTTCTGTCGACGCTGATTCCACCGTGTTTCGCATCCGAAATGGAATGTTATTCACCGAAAATTTCGCTAACGTACGCGAAAAATTACGAGAGCCAAGTTGGGGATTGAACGAAATACCAGCGGCGCGAAAAAAAGGTGTCAAATGAAATATTCAAATATATTTTAATATAATTCATGCGGCGGGCGTTTCATTTCTCTCCCTCGTAATGGAATGCTAAATTTTCAGGCTAACAAAAAATATATATTAATGCGCGTACCTAATAGCTTATACAAACTCGTTTGTTGGGTATTGTTGCGAACAATGGCTGCCATAACTCCGCGTCGCCGCCACGGCCGGTGACGTCTTTGTTAGGCCGGAGCTTTGTTCTGCACCCGACTCCGCCTGTCGACGCGAAATCCTATTCTGACCTCTGCCACATCTAACGTAGCCACCTATATTTCATACGTTTAAAACTTAACATATTTTAACACCACTAGGCAAATTTTAACGACGCATCAAGCCCTAAAGAAATTTCCCAAACATTATGTAAGATTAAAAACGTCCTTCCCTACACATAGCTAATTACCAGTTTTGTTTGGGCCATTACTGTAATTTGCAGGACAGCAAGAATGAATATTTGAAAAGACGATAGAACGTGAGTAATTGACTCGGATCACGAAAAGGCAAATTATGAAAGGTGGAAAGCAGGGGCGATTTTTCAACGCGTCTTGACTTTGAAAATCTTAATGAATAATAACAAAATACTCTTGCCAATATTCTCATAAATAAATAATACATTTAAAGGCAATCTGAGAGAACACTGGTGGGATAGGCACGTAAAAATTCATTCAAACGTAATATGGAGCGCGAAACGCATTACGGCATCAAGATGAGCTTCGCCGCGGGAAAGCCTGCCCCAGGGGTCTCCCCTGCCCCAAGCCGAGCGGGGGCGGTCTCCGCTCCAGAGAATATTTGACACGGGTCTGGCAGATAGACAGGCCGGTCATGTGTGATCCCCAGGCAGGAAACCGAGTTTTTTTCCCTCTATCGACATTGCTGCTATGTCTATATATAATAAAAAGATATGTTTATGATTTATGTGCTACCGTCGTCCCGCACATGTGCACGCATCGTGTGATTCGACCGTTTTTGTACTCAGCTAATGAAAATATGATTCGTTTTAATAACATTAATGATTGTTTATGCTGACGGAATTTAATTTCAATAATGCCGTAATTTTCTCTCATAATTACTGATAAAAAGTTGTTAAGTCATAGGTAGTTTATATCGATGTAATATGTCATAATTGATGCTATTTACCGAATTACCAATAAACATTTAATACCATTATGTTTTCGTTTCAATTTCCATCGGGTGATGTATGAAAATGGAATTTTAATACCACATAATAAGTTCGGCTCTAACGGCTAAGCGCCGGTCAAAGTTTGATTGGCGTCCTCTCTCTGTGTGTATATTAATGTTGAACGTACTATCCTTATTTCGGGTAGGAAGAAGACAGAAACATTACGGAGAGAGAGGGAGACAAAGTTATAAAGAATGTTACCAGGTTATTTTTTCGAACCCACCATTAATAGTTGGATTGGAGTTGTTTTGTTATAGTTATTGTTTTTTGTGGTCCAATTGTTATTGATTACAGTAATAATTTCTTTTATTAATTTTAATTTTTAAAATTATGTTTATATTACAAAAGTTAGACATTAGACGCAGTAAATTATGCATAAATGTAAAATATTTAACATTTAATAAAATTAAACATCACATTGTATTATCTTTACATGTCAAACTATTTAAGAGAATATTCTAGCGGTGTTTAGTCCACAACTTTTTCTTTGTTTTCATTCTGGGCAATGACGCAAGAGAAAATCTTTTTTACAAATTATTTTAAAAACTAGCAATATTAGAATATTACTAAAACTGCCCCGTCATTTTGTCGCTAATAACATCAGACATCATAATTAAAATTAAAAGAAAAACACGGAGACAGCGAAGTTACAATTTTATATTTTACATTCTTTTGAAAAATATTTAAATTGGTCCAGTTTTGGAGGAAGACACAGGGAATTACGGAATGATGATTTGGTATTTTTTAATTATATAGACAGTCCGAACTGCTTCGGAAACTCTGGCACAGCACGATTGCAATAGATCTGTTTAAACATTTGTTTTAAATACTGCCTTGCTGTTTCCGCTCAGATCTTAAGTATAAAAATAATAATAATAATGTCCTCCAGACCGAATTTCGGCCAAGGAGGCCTGCCTCAACGGAGGCTAGCAATCGGCACAGGACAGGATTAAAGTACCCAAGTGTGTGCGCAAGCACAGGTGCACTCTCCATTCCCTCACTCTCATAATCCGATGGGACCTTAAACCGACACGACCGGAGAGAGATCAGGCGCAGGACCAACGGCTTTACGTGCTTTCCGAGGCACGGAGGTGAGACACCGCCGACGTCCTGACTCCGGGCAACTACTGAGAATTTCTTGACGGGAAAACTCAATAATTAATTTTTTGGCCCGACCCGAGATTCGAACCCTGGACCTCATGATCAGCAGTCGCACTACTACAACCACTAGACCAACGAGGCAGTCTATAAATAATAGGTATAGAAATAGTTCAATATCAAATATTTAACTAGTACAATAAAAAAATAAAATAAAACTAGTACAGATATATGTGTTAAAAGTCGTAATCTGGCAATATTGACGTTACACAGGCAAAGCTACACACACATATACAAATTTTTATTCATGTTGCCACGTCGCATTAGCGAGCTTCTCATGAACTGCGTACGTGTGCGTAGTTCTGTGTCGTCCGACATATTATATTAATGGGATTGGTGCGTCTCTATGTAGGTGGGTATAATTATAAGCTGGTTATAATGTTTTTTTAATAAGCTCCAAACTTTTTGCTCTTTCAAACTTTTTTGTTAATCATTTTATTTCTTTTTGTAAGATCTGTCTGAATAACGGAAATTATATTTTTTGTTATATTATAGATTAAATCACATTTTAACGATCAATTTTTTTTAAATAGCAGGCTTGGCGAATATTTTGTGTTTCATAATAATTAATTTATGAGAGAGATAATCGTAATAATATTACTTCCTAAAAGAATGACTAACCATGTTAGATTTCTTTTTGCATTGGATTTTAGTTACTGTAATTGAAACCTTTTTAATATTGAGTATTGTCAGAAGATTATTGTTCTAAAAATCTAATAAAAGTAAATATTTTTAATTACTACTGATAATAATAAAACAATATCTGATATTTTTTAATTTATTTTTTATTATTTTGTTTGGAAATCGAAGTATAAGTTGTACTTCTGTATATACATATATAATCTTAGGTATCGAAGTTAAAATCATAATATTAAAATATTTCGTGACATGTTTTAAACCATAAATGCTTTATATTGAGCAAAATAATGTCGTAAAGTCAGTTATTTTGTAACTTACGATACCAAAACATGAGCGTTTTTGAAGAAACATAATAAAAATTTGATACGATTAATTTCAGGATAACTTTTTACAGTGAACACAAAAGTGAAACCTCTTCCATAAATGTTTGTAAAAATATTTTGTGTTTAAGTATGTAGGTGATTTCATATAAGTAATACCGTTTAAATGTCAAATAGTTAACAGCTTGGAAATGCCAACAATATTTATAATGGATGGAGCATTTAGTCAATGCAGAGTCTGTGAATGTAGGTTGCCATGTGATTTGATAATGATGATGGTAACCATGAAATCAAACAATATAATATTTTCAGAATAACTTTTCGTGTTATTTTGAGTACTGTGGCCTCATACGAAATTTTTTACGACATCTGGTATTAAATTAAGTAATTAGGTATTATCAAAGCTTATCGAGAAATCATCACTACCAAAGTTTTATATTTTACTTATACTTTACTCAAATAGTAAATAATGATTTCTTAAATTTACGGGAACACTACACATTGAATAAAACTATTATTTACGGATTTTATCGCGTTTAATTACTACTTTAACTTATTTTTCTTATCCTAACATTTCGGGTGCTTTACAGCACCCATGGTCACGGGAAGGGGGGGGGGGATGGCTGAGATGTTTGACGTCCCAATGTCATAGTAAGTCCGGCTACCTTCAGTTTTTGAATATTAATTTTTGGTCCGATTTACGCAAAACGAGCTTATAGTATCATGAAGTCTTGCAGTGGTATGCTTGGGTTTGTGTTGAATTTTGTTAATTATTGGATCTCAAGCAGAAGGCACCACCCATCCAGCATCTCTATTGAAATTTGGATGGTTTTTAATTTCAATAGCCTCGCGTATCATCCTTAGTAGGAATCGGTGCTCTTTTGCGAGGATTTGTGGTTCATCAAATCTAATGTAATGGTGAGGACGATCTTGAACATGTTCGCAGGCCGCAGACTTCCCGGAGCGTCGGTGCTTCACGTCAGCTATATGTTCTTTTACGCGGGTTTTTATAGATCTTTTTGTTTGACCTATGTAAGAGAGACCACATTCACAATCTAGCTTGTATTTTCCATTTGCAATGTCCATGGGTGCTGTAAAGCACCCGAAACGTCGGGATCATAAAAATAAATTAAAGTAGTAATTAAACGTGATAAAATCCGTAAATAATGGTTTTATTCAATCAAATAGTGAATGCTGTCTTATATTATTTCAAACCGAACCATTTGACACCAAAGCGGAAATCAATGCGTTCAATAAATACTAATGCTAATAAACGTGGACGCACTCTTATATGGTTTTTCTTACTCTGTTTTATAGTTGTCTAGACTACTTAATGAGTAAAATCATGATACGCAAATATTGCATTGTTGGTACCGTATTTCTTTAATTAAATTCAGACTTTACATGCGTACCTAATTACTGTACCATATAAAATATGTGAGAATTTTTAAGCTTTAATTTCTCATTTGTGTATTACTGTAATAAATATATCCATGGTTGTTAGAAATAAAAAATAGCTATTGTTTTTGCAATTTGCGAAATTTTAATGCCTTAAGACTAACCGTATAATAAACTGTCCTTTTTATAGTTCTACCCATAAAAATTGTATAAATTTTAATTAAACATGAAAGATAATTAGCCTGCAGTTAACTAAACTTTAAATGTTGTGTTAAATGTAATCGTTATATCACAAAAGTTCAAGATCTTTGTAAATTGCACAATGCAACAAAAATATAATGAAATAAGCCATAAGACCTTTATCTGTGTAATATACCAACAAAAGTTCTTTATTATTTACGCGAAATAAATCGTTATTATATAGTATCTATATCCATTTATTTGAAAATATTATATTGTTACGAACAAGAACATGAGTAAATAGACTCGCGTAAGAAACATTTGCCGCAAGTTCAAAGAAACCGACTCGAAAATAATATCTCAGAGGCAAAAATGCCATCCGTCAACGTCCCGCTTACTACCGGGCCACACCGGAAAGCTGGTAGCGTACAGAATTAGAAATATATTTTTACAGTCACTGCACCCCTGTACGAAGTTAAAAAAAATCTTTATGCAAATAACGGCACGTGTAAATACGAGGGGAAGTTGGGAAACTGGCCAGTTATTTTTTTGTTCAAGTTGCAACTAAATAAAAGAAAAAAAACACTGCTTTAGGATACCATTTATTTATACGTTTCAGAATTACTTTGTTTTAAATTAAATGGGGCTAAAGCTTAAAAAAGCAATGTGCTGGCAGTGAGAGGATATCTGCCACCCCATTTCGTCTCGTAATTTTTCATAAGAGATGTCTTTGGGGGATACCAGAAAAATTCAAGACCGACGATACATGACCGATACATGAAGTTGTATACTCTTTTACGTTAGTTATAAAAAGACTGGTGGTGGGGAGTATCAAAGGTACGAGACGTTTGATACTACGATCGCTAATCCATCTGATAAGCTAGGTGATAAAGGCATACCTCCCTAACACTAGAGGTCCATGTCTATCAGTAGACTTTTACGAGCTGATGATGATGATGAAGCTTAAGCGACACATTAATTACAATTACTGTTGGTAATTTAATTTAATTTACAACAACCTTAACTGTATTAATTTTTTACAATATTTCATTATTTGTCTTGACCTCGGAAAACAATAGATACCTTTTCTAATGAATAAATTACATTAACATTGTTTTAAGTTTGATTGTTGATAGCTGAATGGAAAGATTTATATGTAAACAAAAAAAAACGAAGAAGAAACTGCACTTTTCATTCACAATAAAGATATAAAACCAAAAAATTGCACCTGCTTTATACAGGATACACATACAATAAAGCCTACGTTAAGAGAGGAAGAGGAAAGCCGTGAAGAGATTAGGAACTTCAATCTGAGCAGGCATTTATCGACATTGTTTGCGACAATCGTCAATCTATCAATGGTGTACGAAACCCCACAATGGGTCTTTTCAACTACCGAGCGTCTGAAAGGAAATACAATTTTTAGGTATTGCTGTAGGTTGATTGAATAAAAGTCAAAAGGTACCTATACATATTAGATATTTATCTATTCTTACTAGAGTTTATGAGTACCTACTTTATTGTAAGCGATTAAAAATTAAATTCATATATATTGATTGCAATTTCATTGACATAGACACTGAATCAATTACTTCCATGAGTTTTGAGTAAAAAGTTTTGTACTTTTTCTGTAAAAATACGATAAGGAGATATGATATACTGTTAAAATATTCTATTAATAAAAATGAATAGATGAGAGAATTATAATGACTAATACATAGCAAACGAACAATTAAAGATACACGAATGACAAAATCTATTAAAATAATTTTACTCTTCTAGCACCTTCGTCTTACGTAAAGTCTCTTGTAAACGCTTCAGTTTCGATATCGAGCGAACTGAAATTCAGGGAAAGCTCATTTATAATTGTATTATACGACTCTTAGTTTAATACCATTTGAGCTTTCAGTGGCAAACGTAGAAAATCAGTGGCAGGCACCGAAACAAATTCGTGTATTCTATCATCGGGCGCCCACAAAGGCCTCGGGCCTGATAACTGAACAATGAAATGTAACAAGTCGTCTATTCGGCATTGTACGCGACGACGGCGGTAAAGGGGGTCCGGAGAGGGAGATTTCCATTATATTTCCATTTCCACCTCGATTCCGGGCGACTTATCACGGCCTCTCGGACTAGGTAAGTCTATCTTTCTATACAGTTAGTCATTGGGTCGTGTCAAATCGCACTTCCTTAATATTAATACGATAAGAATAAAGAGCTCTTACTTATGTAAGCGTAGCAAAAAAGGATCCTTAATGTTGGATTTAGGATAGAATTTCAGAAATTCATCTCAAAATTAAAAAGAAATATGACGATAATTGATTTTATGGTTAATTTCTTATAAAAAAACTATTGTATCACTAAAAGTTAGAAATGAACAATAAAATATCTACTAATTGCACCCTCATTAAATTAGACAAATAGTCATAAAAACACTAGTAGGTAGGTATACCACGGGTGATAACTAAGAACTGATAGTTAAATATTTTGTGAAATATACACAACCTTACATTAGTACAGGATTAAAAGGCAATCTTTTAATCTTGTTGTTATTCGCAAATTAGTTTATCTCAAAACGTCATCTACAAAAATTCCATTAAAATTTGCACAAAAATGCGCTATTATGATTGCACGACGTTCGCGTATAAAAACACCACGCTATCGCGCGAGCATGCTCACATTTAAGTAATGATAAAGACCACACTCAAAACACATATCTATCTTACCGAGGTATCAGATATCTACTACCTTTCAACAAATGTTTTAATCTTCACATCTAACTGGCAAAACATTTCAAGCATCCTAAATTCTACACACTAGTAATTCTAAGCATCTCATTGTGTACACTATGGCTACTGTATAAAATAATAGACTGCACGGGTTTAGATGAGGTGCTTTCAAATATATATATAATAGATTACACTGCAGTATAAAATAATAGACTGCACGGGTTTAGATGAGGTGCTTTCAAATATAATCTAGTACAGCCTATAAAAATTACAATACTGAACTGCCTAACTCATGCATTGTTTCATAAGGGATATGATTTGAAAAAGTTGTCAAGCTTGGCAAATACACACAATCTACAGTTTTTTGTTATATTTGAATTTGAAGAGTTGCAATTATGGTAAATATTTTATATAGAATAAGGTGACAAACGAGCGCACAGTCCACCTGATAATAAATGGATGCTGTGGCCAATAGACATCTATATTTATCCTCGATTAAGATTCAAAACGCAGATGCGTTGTCACCCCTGAGAACTAAGACGAATTTCCAGTAAAAAAGGGTCTCTGGATCTCGACACCCACCATACAAAACACAGCAGAATTAAGCTGCTATTTTACGCTGGTATTCTGTGAGAGCGTGGTCCTTCGCCGGTCGAGCCGACCTATTCGTGCTACGACCATAATATTGCTGCAGCGTGGATCTACCGCGGATGTAAATATCCCTCCCACGTAATCTATGGGGGAGTTAAATGTTCAGCACAGGACTTTTAATAGGCTCTAATGGTAATGGCATTAAAAATTGAAAAAAGTCTCTTCCAATCAAGATTACCCAGTGCTGGCAGTACTCAACGCTAATAGTAGAATAAGTGCTGATTAATCACAAAAACATCGTGAGAAAACTTGCATATCGCGTGAAATGTGGTTCGGATATATTAAGTGCCTACTAAAGTATCGTGGTGGACTCTTCTCTACTTCTTTACCTTCACAAAATTGGGAGGAAGCATCTACCCTGTAGTTTCAATTGAAGTGAAAACTTCTATAGGCACGTTGAGCACTTTTGTAATGGGGGAAAAATACACAAAATTGATGAAAGTAATGTTTAAAATCCAATAAATAAATTTGGTATATAGATAATAATTATTCTTTTTCATATAAAACAACACAATGAATGAAAATTTTACCATACCATATGAATATTGAATACGTTGATAAAAATAATTTCTGATAAAAAATACTTCCTAAACAAATATTTCTTAAAAACCCAACAATAACGTTTCCAAATTTGTAAAGCTAAGTTGTTTTCAATTCTGACGTACAGTCCTGCGACTGACAGTTTCGTTTTTAAAACATTTTGTTTTACCTACTTCACATAAGCATACAACATGTCTTACAATAACATTATGTGAAATGATAATGAATGGTGTAACAAACGAAAATCTTTTTATATTAGCAAATATACATAATATTTGCTAATATAAAGTAGCCATAAGAAAACTTAAACCGGATGATTAATGACACGTCTGCTTCGAATGCGTAACTATTTTAAGCAAAACGAGGCGCTCCCATTGGTAGATTTTTCTCGAATGGTAGACAAAAATTTGAAGATAATTAATGAAGTAGAGCTCTCTGGCAGATAATGTAAAACTTAACTGGAGCTTGGTATAAGTGCGATGTATTTGCTCCTGTGTGCTGAGTGGTGTGCATTTTTCATGCATTAAGTAGCTCCATGCATTGCTCTCGAAGATTGTAGTCAGCGATAAGTTTTTGTTGTGGTTTTTTTTTTGTTATTTTAATGAATATTGTGTTAGCAATATATAAAACCGATGTATTATTATTTTTATTAAAACAAAATATTAATTTTTATTAAAAATTAATATTTTTTTTAAATTGTATATTAAAAATGTGATGCTATTATTTTGACTGAAATTTCATAAATCTTCTATTATTTTGACTGAAAATTCATAAATCTAACGAACAGTTAAAGTACTATATAAGTGACTTTTATTTCGTTATTTTTAAATTTGTCTAAGGTGTAGTAAGTGCTCACTAGTATTTTTATTTTTATTTTTTTTTTATTTTTATTTATATGGATCTCCAACAGTTGTACATATTAAATTACTTCTAACACATGCTTTACATCTATAAATAACTATGTACTACCAATTATAGGAGAACACATCATTCTAAAACAATAGCAGTGTTTATAATTTGCCCATATTAATGGTAGTTGGAACAAAAACAAAAACAAGTTTTACGAACAAGAGAATGTTAATAGTTTTTATAACATAAATAAAAGTTAAGTTTGGCATAAAGTTAATGAATAATAATTTTCTAAACTGTCGTTACATTTTTTCATAAAAAGTGTGAGCCCGTCACAACCAATGTCCAGTGTTGCTATATTTTTTACACATACAATGTATACGCGTGATATACGTGTTATTGGAGAATTCTGTCCAAGTTTTGTTCGAGTGCTGTCAATTCTAAAGAAAGGACATGGGTTGCGAGGAGGTCTTCGAGGTACGTTAATATTAAATCTGCTCAACAGCTCACTGTCATCAATTTTACCATTGAAAAGTTTATAAACAAATTTCAAATCAAGAAGAGATCTACGAACTGCCAGTGGTTTCATCCTAAAGTAAGCAAGTTTATTATTGTAGCACTCACTATGACTTGACGCCTTAAAACGGAATATTAGGTGTTTAATGAGTCTTTTTTGAACAAGTTCGATTCTTTCGTTCTTTACCATACTTGACAACAATATTCAAGTTTGCTACGGACCAAGCTGTTGTACAGTTGAAGTATTGTTGTTACCTTTTTGAAATCTTTAGACTGTCTTAGAACAAAGCCGAGCAGCCTAAAAGAAGCAGTCACTATAGAATTAATATGTTTATCGAATCTTAATTGGCTATCAAATATCACGCCCAGGTCTCGAATGGAATTGGTTTCCGTCAGGTTTTTACCCAAAACATTATAAGAACTCATTAATGGATTATTTTTTCTTGTGAATTTAATAAAACTACATTTATCCGGATTGAGCAGCATTCGATTTGTTTCACACCATTTTACAAGTCTATCAAGATTCGCTTGTAGTTCTAATACGTCAGATTCTTGCTTTATAACTTTAGCTATTTTTAAATCGTCTGCAAACAAATAAACCTGACAATTTTTAAATACACTTACTATATCATTAATGAATAGTACAAAGAATAAAGGCCCTAAATTTGATCCCTGTGGAACACCAGAAATAGCATTGAAAGAATCCGAACACTCGCCATCAATTACTACTCTGGCATTACGATTAGAGAGATAGGATTTGCACCAGTTTAAAAATGTATCGGAAATGCCAAAATATGCGCAGTATGAAGTATGTAGCTATGAAGTAAGTAGTATGAAGCTTAGTATGAAGCTGTTACTCTATAAACTTTCTTCCTAACTGCTATATAATTAATAAATGATGCTATATAATTAATAATTTCCTATTACTAATTTCTAAGTTAGTAACTTTAGATATGAAAACTGAAAACTCAAAGAAACTGATGTAAGCATGTTAAAAATTTATTGTAAATATTACAAAAATTTCATTGGAATATATGTAAATGGCCATTCTACATTCTTTTATATTTATATGACATAGAAGTAAGAAAGAAGATATATAAAAACCTATACACGCCCTATCGCTGGGTGCTAGCCTCCGCTCACTATTGAGTAGGCATATTATGTAATGACTTCCAATATCAAAATTCACATGTCTACATATACTTTATTCCGCAGGCATCCAGGTTTTCCTCATATTGCTTTCCTTCACCGCCGAGCACGTCGTTAATCAGCACTTAAAATTGCAACTAACAATACATTGTGCCGGAGGGATCGAACCCAGATTACCCGCTAATTATAAAATTTACGGCGAGCTCTCAGCACTTAAGCTACAACGACTCCAACATTCAATTCATGTATTACATAGGTATTATCATATATATATATATATATATATATATATATATATATATATATATATATATATATATATATATACCAGTACTTATACATAATTCTTTTGTCCGTATGTACCTAGGTGGATTGAAAAGTACTCGGCCTAACACAGATCCATTCAATTCTAAAAATCAAATCTACCCACATTATTTAGTTCAGTTCAGACTAGTTCATTGTGTGAAGTTCGAAACGTGTGCGATAATTAGTTGTGATTTTATAAATTTATTAACAAAGTAATCGGACATAATTTCCGCGAATGGAGCAAATCGAGCAGCGTGCCGTCATTAAGTACCTCCATAAGAAGGGGTTATCATCAAAAGCCATCCATGATGACATGGTCAGTACATTAGGCGATTGTGCTCTGTCATATTCATCCGTCAAAAAATGGATAGCAGAATTTAAGCGTGGTAGAGAGAGTGTGAAAGATGAACCCCGCTCTGGAAGGCCTTCGACGTCAACTACTGACGAAAATATTAAAAAAGTACTTGATTTAATAATGGGAGACCGCAGATTAAAAATTAGAGAGATAGCCGAGATTATAGGCATCTCTTATGAACGAACTCAAAACATCATTGTCAACGAGTTGGGTTTCCACCAGGTGTCTGCGAGGTGGGTTCCGCGACTGCTTTCAGTTGAACAAAAAAGGACGCGATTGACTATTTCACGCGACTGTTTGGAGTTATTTGAAGCCGATGCAGATGATTTTTTGAATCGTTTTGTTACTATGGACGAAACATGGGTTCATTACTGTACACCGGAAACAAAACAACAATCAAAACAGTGGAGAAGACCTGGTTCACCACCCCCTAAAAAGGCTAAGTCGATTTTGTCGGCAAATAAGGTGATGGCTTCAGTATTCTGGGACTCGAAAGGTGTGATTATGATTGATTATCTTGAAAGGGGTCAGACTATAAACTCTGATTACTACTGCACCTTACTACGTCGTTTACGAGAGGAAATAAAAGAAAAACGTCGAGGAATGCTCAGAAGAAAAGTCCTGTTTCATCAAGATAACGCCCGTGTTCACACGTCAGTACAGTCAATGGCTGAAATTCACAACTGTGGCTTTGGACTGTTGCCGCATCCGCCGTATTCACCTGATCTGCCACCATCAGACTTCTTTCTGTTCCCTAACCTAAAAAAGCACTTGGGAGGTCAAAGATTTTCGACAAACGACGAGGTCAAAGCAGCTGTAGACGCATATTTTGACTCTAAGGAAGAATCATTTTTTTTCAACGGTCTAAATGCTTGGAAGGGGAGGTGGCAAAAGTGTATTTAACTTGATGGTGATTATGTAGAAAAATAAAAATATAACTGATTTAGTATGTATTTATTTTCTTGGTTAGGCCGAGTACTTTTCAATCCACCCTCGTATGTGATTGAAATTTTCATAAATGGATGGACCCATTTTGATGAAACTTGTGTGTGTGTGTGTGTGTGTGTGTGTGTGTGTGTGTGTGTGTGTGTGTGTGTGTGTGTGTGTGTGTGTGTGTGTGTGTGATTAAGTTGATTCAAGTTGGCTTAAATTCACAATTGTCCCCGGTAGGTGGGAGCAGTTAAGATTCAGAAATTAATTGTGAGAAGCTGGCGCGGATCGCTAGTATTATACAGGGTTATTTTTCAATAACTGGCCAAATTTGCGGAGAAGGTAAGTCAGAATAAGTACAATTGGCAAATGGTGAAGAAAAATGAATTAAAAATATCTCAAACATTCTGTACTTTTTATTTTTTAAATTCAAAATAAGTACGTGGTGACGGATTATTTTTACTGATTTTACTGCGCACACACACACACATTCGTAAGGATCGATCAGTAGGAAAAAATGTTGTTGCCCATAAATCACATTCAATTTGGGATAATTTCAAATAAAAGTAGAAGTCTTATTTACTAGTTTTTTTCAAAAACTGAAATTACGGTATATCATTGTTTGTATAATTGATCTTAAGTTTAAAATTTTGGTCATTATTAATAATGTTTTCGTATAATATAAGGACTTATCTCGTCCGAATCATTTATAATAAAATACATGGCTATTAATCTAAAGTCTATTAATCCCAAACTCATCAAAGGCCTTCGAAGTTGAAAATTAATTAACCGCTACGAACAACTCCAAAGCGCCTGAAACTAAGTCAAAATTGTTGCATCTTATCTGCCCCGGCTAGACAAGGGTTATGACGCGGAGCCAGGACTTGCGCTTTGTTGGACTCAGACGGACGTGCGACCCACACGCAACTTGTACAGATAGCGTACAGATTTGAGATAATCTTAATATCTTAATATATATAAATAACGTGTCGCGTTGTTTGTCCGCGATGGACTCCTAAACTACTAAACCGATTTTAATCAAATTTGCACACCGTGTGCAGTTTGGTCCAACTTGAGAGATAGGATAGTTTTTTTGTCCATGAGTGACACACAATTTTTTTTGGTTTTTAGTAAGACATGACAAAGGGTCGTCGAAAAGGGCAGATCAACGTCTGCCTGGCAAGCTAGTGTAATATGTAATATTTACTAGACATTTTACAGAGACTAATTACCCCTTCGCCAACCATACCCCATATTACTCCCGAGGGTGTCGTGAGAGGCGACAGACGGAAACTGAAACAGGTGATGAGCATAATCTTCATAATAACAACTCAATATAATATAAAAATCCCGGTTGACAACCTGCTCACCAAGCGTGGCAACTATGGCAAAATCCCCCCTATGAGGCAATCTAAGGGGAGGGCTGTGTTCAGCAGTGGACTTTTATAGGCTTTAATGGATGAATGGAATAGTTACTTCTAACGTTGAAATTACAATAAAAATATTCCCTAAAACCACCCTCATATTTCATTGATAATCAACTCCTTATATTGAAAGGTCATTGACGTAAGTAGTAATAATTAAAAAGAAAACGAACTCACAGTCCACTTGATGGTAAGTGGATGCTGTGGCCCATAGACGTTTAGCCTCGATTAAGAATCAAAATGCAGATGCGCTATCAACTCTGATGACTAAAATGGAATGCTTCGATTCCAACGAAACGGGTCTCCAGTTCTCTACACTCAACATACGAAACACAGCAGCATCAAGCGGCTATTTTACGCTGGTATTCTGTAAGAGCGTGATCCTTCCCCGGTCGAGCCAATCCATTCATACTACAACCATAATATAGCTGCAGCGTGTCTCTACCACGTATAAAGTCAAGGATGACGAGAATGGCAAATCCTTCCTTTTATTGGAGAGTCACATCATCACATGCCTATAAGTGGACTGCTACGAACTTATAAACAAAGAGCAACAATAAAAGGGTTTCTTTTCAGTTTAATCTAAAGTTCAAAGACCCTTAATGTTTACGAACAGTAAATTTTTAAATTACCTATATATTAGTAAGTAAAATTATGCTTGTGGTTTAGGTATTTGCCGTATGACGATTCCACTTTTTATCAGCCCATAAAAGTAATCATCTTGACGTGGGCATCCCATATGGAGGATCATGCTTGGCAGAGTTAATATGACGATTGCAGCACCATATGTCCCATATCATTCACGGTGCTGTCCCGTCTCAGTCTGGTATTTATTTTACGTCTGACTTACATGATATGATGTACCGCCATCTATCGGAAACCGTAAGATTTTTCTGGCACACCCCATTGTCGCCTCTTACTCTTGTGGTTTTTCATCTGTAGATGGCGCTTTTATTATATTTGGTGTAACATATCCAGAGCAGACCAGCTACGAGCAGCAGATAACAAAGTGCAATACATAAAAGTGTTGTTCACGAATTAATGAGGTGGAGGAGGACGATCATTCAGTGCCCTATAAGGATCGCGGGCAAATTGTGACGTAAAATTGAATATGACATCTATTTTTTTTTTATGATTCTACTTTCAAAATTTTAAATCATGTGTGAAACTAAAAAACTATTGGTATTTGGTATCCATCTAAATTTTTACACACACTTGTTAGGTACTTGAATTTATGGTTTAAAAGCTAATTAATATACTGAGTTTACCGATCTACATGTCAGTACTGACCCTTATCTGTAGAAGATATTATATATTTAATTAACAAAGGTCTACGAGCTATTCTTCTAGTAGGAGAAGTATTAAATTTTGTCCCATTGACTCCACTTATCATGTCCTACCACTAAATTTAAGTTACTGAAGCCAAACTTACTAACAAAGTACCATTATTTTATAATATATACGAATAAACACTAAATACGCCTTGATTTTTAGCACTATCACATACATTTTAAATTACGTGCATGTATAAAATAGTTTGTTTACATATAAATTCAAAAATAGTTCACTGTAACAAAAAAGACGATATAATAAAGTTCTTTCTGATGATACTATATTACATTTGATTAATCAAAATCAACCATATTAGAATAGCAGTATGATAAAAAAGTTCTCATAAACATGTGAAATCTACTGAAACAGAGTAATTAATATGGTTCAAACGTCAATACGCTTTACGCATTAGAATTAATCTGTGACTACTTAGGTACGAGTTCGAGCCAATGAATCGGGAGAAAGAAATAGAGGAGATAACATAGTGATTTCACAAAATATTAGGTTGAAGCAGGTAGAAGCGTAACGCTATCATGATTCATATGGTGGATTATATGGTTCTTATGGGTGATGGGTGACCACTCCCATCATATGGACGAATATAACGTAAGCAAAAAATTATAATCATCCTAAATGTTATTAATATAAATGTTATTTAATAATATACAACCTGGGACCTAGTGTACTCTGTAATCTTGACACTCGTTCAGCACTCTTTTACGTTTATTTTTTTGGCAAAACTAAACAACTGCAGACTTCAGGTTAGCACGAGGCAAATACATAAACTAAACTAAAGAAGATACACCAAACTTTTGGAGCAAAATTTGAATGACCTTTCAATTACAATAGAACCAGTAAATCAGGCAACTTGACCATAAATTAATTCTCAGACAAATTCGAAAACAGTAGGCGACGGTAGCGCAACTTGAGGGCGCTTTGTTCCACTGCGGCGTCAGCAAAACAGAAGGTGAACGCCTTTGTGTCGAGAGTTGTAAATTTTATGAAAAGTGAAATTCCTTTTGAATGCCTCTTCGGATCATAAATAACTTGCGAATAGAAGCAAGGCCATTGTTTCACAGACTTATTGTTTTACGTCGATACGCACGCGAAGTTGGAGGGTTTGCAAATTGGGGAGTATTGCGCTTTTGCTACCTGCGCAATTGTGCAAATGAATGCGGAAGCTACCTTTTACAAGTTTCGACTATTATTCTATTTTACATTTTTTCAGAATAGGAACATTCACAAAATATATCGAATCTACGTATGTTTGACATCAAATGATTTTGAAACATTTTTCAATACTATCGACTAAGGTGGAATAATATGATTAGGCGACCCCAGTATCCCAGGTATCTTACGCCTTGGACGCTACATACCTTCGTTGGTTTGGTGATTTTATATGAATTTACGTGGTGGTAATCCATTTATCCATAACAGCTTGTAAAAGCTTGTAAAAACGCCTCCCTTATGCTCATGCCTCAGTTTAGCAGGATGATGTTCTCCCCATCTCGTTTCCATTTTCCTCTCTCGCATCTTACGACAGCTACGCGGTGATATGAATATTCTTTCACCACCACTACAAAGTTAATAACATAATCTGTGGTAGCGGTAGTGCTAATACCACAATCAATAAGCATTAAGGTCTTTCTGATCTCTTACGATCTATAAGAAGAAGAGCCGTGGTAGCTCAGATGGTTAGCGCTCGCTGTAAATTTCACAGTACGCGAGCAAACCGGATTCGACCCCCGCCGGTACCAATGAAATTGTTAATTGCAATTTTAAATGCTGATTTACCACGTGCTCGGCGGTGAAGGAAAACATCGTGAGGAAACCTGCATGTCAGAGAAATAAGAAAAAAAATATTTCGAAGACATGTGAAGTTCGCCATCACGCTTTGGGGCAGCGCGGCGGACAATTCCTTGCCCTAAAACCCTCTCAGAAATGAGCGGAGGCCCGTGCCCAGCAGTGGGACGTATATAGGCTGTAACTTTACTTTTTTACTTTTACGATCTATAACGACACCCACGAGCAGAAGTGCAATGATCGATTATTTTACGGCAACGGCAAACCTTTTAGTAATTCAATATAACTTTTATCATTTTAGTAGCCATTTTTTGTTAGATTATCTTTGTCTTTTCTTTTGATTGACGTTTCATTCTTTTGAATGAAAAGAATCATTGCTTTTTGGCCCATAAATTAATAAGGAAATTTATGTACTTTTTATGAACGCACACATAAAATAGAATGTATTTGTATGTAATAACTTGTGCAATTAGAATAATTATTTAAAAGTAGAGCCATGCTGCAGCTATATTATGGTTGTAGCACCAATGGGTTCAGCTAAACCAGGTTAGGACCACGCCCTCGGGCATACAAGTGTGAAACAGCTAAAAAATGCTGCTGTCTTTCTGAAGACCCATTTTACTGGTTAATTTACTTAACCAACGAGGCATTCCATCAAAGTCGTCATGGGTGACAACACATCAGCATTTTGATTCTTCAAGTAGCATCCACTTACCATCGGGTGTACTGAGTACTAGAATGTCTTCCTTATTGAATTAAATAAAATCTCATATAAGAAATTACGAATGTGTTATATTTTAATAAATAAATGAATAAATAGATGCACATAAAGAAAATGAAAAAATAAGAAGCAACTCTTACCGAATTGACTCCGCATCCAAGGATACAGTGGACTAGGCAGCGAGGCGTTGGTGTTCGGGGGAGGTTGCTGCGGGGGCGCCTGCTGCGCGTGCATGGACTGCTGGTGCATGGTTGGCATCTGAGTCTGATGCTGCATATCGTCCACTGGGTACATAAGGTGCTGCTGATGCGGCGGCACCCCGTGCTGCACCATGTGTTGCTGCGGGTGCATATGGTGGGGCATCTGTTGCGCTTGCTCCAGTGGTGGGCTTCCCGGAACTCCCCCCGCCGTCGCTGCCGCCGCTTGTAATTTGCAGGACGTGTAAACTGCCGGTGTTGGCGGTTGATGTCCATTTGGGCCGTACCCATCCGACTTTGGACCCATGTGTCCCATCTGGGAGGGGCTGTCGGGCCGGTACCCATTTTGCTCCATTTGCTGGTAATACCCCAATCGATCGTATGGCGGAAACCTTGGGTAAGGCATTCCCGGCGCTGGTTGCGCAGGGTAATGGTGTTGCGCCGGCCTGAGCTGCTGATCGCAACCGTCCATTTCGTGTCCTTGCTGCGGCACCGCACCATAGTGCGCGTGCGCCTGCTGATGCTCATGACCACCGCCGTTCCTCATATCTGGCATGTAGGCGTTAGAGAAATATGTCATGCTGTCGCAGTTGTTCGCGCTCATCGCGGGCCCACAGCCCGCGCTGCTCGCGTCCGAATCTTCCGTCGCAGGTTCTCGGCCGAAGAGGCCGACACTATCACTAATGCAGTCACCACACAAACACTTCGGATTCCATTCACTACACGGCGATCGAACCCGCTGATGGCTCACGCGATGGCAGCGGACGGTGTCTCCTCATCGGAACCTCGGCGAATCTGAAAAGTAAAGGTGAATGCACTTAGTCGATCTATATTTGCATTATTCGTTAAATGGACAGATGAGGGAGGCGTTCGTCAATCATTCAAATGTTTCTATTGGCAAGCTCACGATAAGCGCGGGCTTCATCGCACCGCCACCGACCTGACGGTCGATACTGACTGACACGTGTCCCCAGCCCGTGACACACATGAAGCCGTAAAGTTTCATATATTCCGAGTAAAACGCCTATTAGCGACAACCTGCCTGTGATACATGCCCCCGTTTGGTGTAGATAACTAAGCGGCGCATTCTTAAGCGCTAGTAAGTTTGAATTCCGTCTTTGTCTGACTGAAGGAAACGGTTCCTCAAAACTGAGACGGGGAGATGAAATAGTGTCACGTCTCGTTCGACATGTGGCTGACCCGCCGTCATATCCTCGACATTTCCCAGCAGTTGATGGAGCATGAGTGACAACCGCACCGCTACCTAGCGACATAACTTTGCACTGACGTTAATTTGTGTTTCGAGAGACAAATGTCGCCGAAACCCTCCCGCTATCGCTAGATCTCGTTCTACTGGTTTTAAACTATAGAATTTATGACGCATTTTATAAGACAGCTACTAGAATTTAGTAAGTAGTGGAGGGAATAAAAACTTTACCGTGTTTTTAGGAAACAAGGATTTTGTTTGATGACGGATAAACGCGATTAACTTTGCTATGTAGATAATTTTCTTGTATAATTATTACGATTCCCCGCTTCAAAGTTACGTCTTTATATTTTTGATGTGGTTTGTTAAAGAAATGTCCAAAGTAAAAAATCTACACGGCACAATGTTTAAGAGCAAAGCCCGCCTCCCGGGCTGGCGCAAGTTATTTAAAACTCAAAAGCTCAAGCTTCATTAGCAAAAGTTAATGACGTCACTACTCCTCAAGACCGTGTGCTCTTTACATAGTCAATATTTTTTTAAACACAAATATAGTTAAGAATTTTGATGATTATAATTTATTACATAATATTTATATTAGTTGCTGCGGTTTTATAATTAAATATTTAGAAGTATGTGAATCAGACTTAACACCGATATACATACGTGATAACCCAGGGGCTAAGCATTCGCTGTAATTCCACAGTACACGAGCAACCCGGGTTCGGTCTCTGTCGGTATCAATTAAATTGTTAATTGCAATTTTAAGTGCTGATTTACCAGGTGATTCACCGCCGAGTGAAGGAAAACATTGTGTGGAAACCTGCATGTCTGAGAAAAGAGAACAAAAAAAAATATTTTAAAGACATGTCAGGTAAGACACTTCCTTGCCCTAAAACCCTGTCGGATATGAGAGGAGGCCTGTGCCCAGCAGTGGGACGTATATAGGTTTTAACTTTCAACTTAAACCAATATACATACTTTTGTGAAAAACCGGATCCGAAATAATTACTGTAATTGTACAAGTAAGCAAACAAAAGAATTTGCATGTTGAGGGATGGACAATTTAAATTTACGATTTCGACAACCCCAACGAGGGACGACCCTCGCATTTTTTAAAATTTTTCAATTTCCATTTACATTCCACCAACTAGATCGTATCCAATCTGCGAACGTGTTTTCTATATCTTATATCTATAAGTTTATATAACGAATGAGCTCTCATGTCGATTGTAAAAAGTACGTCTATATGACACCGATAGACACAGTGACAGTTTAAACTGTTTTCTATACAAATAAATGAAATTGAAATGTCTGTTTGTAATGTCAACATAATAGCTGTTTACTAAATGTATATGAAAGTATATACGGTATTTATAATTAAAAAAAAAACATTTTTATAAATTTTTTGTCTGTACATCTGTCTGTGTGTCTCTTTGTTCGTTTATGTTTATGGTTCCGCGCAAAAAAAATTAAAATTCATGAAATCTAATTGTAATAAATCTACGCGGGTGAAGTCGCGGGTAACAACTAGTTATAAATATAAAACTAGCTGTGAAATATATAGAACATTGAGTATTTTAGTTAATAAGCAAAAAGGGGACAATCATACATTTACTTATATATATGAAAGATTATCTGTAAATTTGTTCACCCGTTGTGCTTACGTCCGAGCTAATGTTTCTAGTATGCAATTACGAACGTTGATATGATCTCGGAGCGGACACGGTTCAAGGAACATGTCTTTAAACTGACCGACGTGGAAATTAACAGTCTCACGTGCTTTTGATAATTTGATAACGACGTGTACTTTGATTTATTTCACAGAGAACTTGTTTTATGAGCCAATGGCGTTCGGTCGCGTTCACATGCCCTTTGGCTGAGGCCAACGTGATACGTTAGTTACTACGAAAGGATTCATAATTATGTTGTTATAAAACGAATGTTTCACTAGAAGGCGACATTTTGTCTGCGCGGACTACGAGGAAAAGTTTTTGGTAAGGAGATAAAATAAACTAAACACATTTCCTAACTCGCCTCTCTCGGGAGATGTCAGTTGTGATATGTATTTCGAAGTACCTTCTAGCTGTGGGAGTTAAAACTTGAAGTAAACAAAGGCCTCCAACAACAAAGAGAGTAAGTAGTAACATTATTATTTTAATATTAAAAGGACGTTCCTGCTGCCTTTTTTTAATTTACGCTGAGAACCTAAACGAGTACCGGGAGACTGGTACGAAACCGTTATAGTCGCATTGGCAAAAGGGTCACAGCAAGACTGAAAAAATTATCGTGTGATCAGCCTGCTTCGCATTAACAGAAAACTTTATGCTAGTGTTCAAAGAGTTATGAAAGAGACAAAAATTTGGTTCACGTTTAATATAGAAAGCGTATACGTATTAAATCAGATCAGATCACCCAAAAGTTACCAAATAAAGATATTCTGCTGTTATTTTTTTAGACCTGAAAAAGGCATTGTGAAAAGGGTTGCTTTATGGCAAATACTGGCCGAGTTGCGTTGAGTGCTGGGCTGATACAGGCATTAAAATATCTTTATACAGACTAGTATGCTTGCGTCAGGATCAGCAGGGCCTATACAGAGTTTGGAATCCATAAAGGTAACAGACAGGATTGTGTAGCTTCCTCGTTCAACCTATTTATGGACAGTTGTTTTGAAACTTTAAAAATTGAAGAATAAGGGTTAAGAAAAATTATGTAAATCGATTATTAATAATTGTAGAGATTTTTTATCTTGCATACGAATCAAGAACTAGAATAAGTTTTTCCATGAGATTTATTAGAGGAAAAGATTCTAGGATAATAAGGAACAATGGTTCATATATTTACACGAACCACTGACGCTACTTCGCACTTTTCTGGCTGAAAATTTTCCGTGAGTCTAGATAAAAGGTAAGTTAGTTTAGGAAGTGAATCAGTTTGTGTAGTTAGGTGTTTAGCAGCGATGGTAGACGTGACAAGGATATAGGAAGATAAGTGAATGCAGGACTCAGAGTAAAATGTCGATCTCCATTATATTGTAAGTAGTCGGTATGTGCCAAAAAGGCACCTACGGTGTGTTAGTCCTTAACTTAATGTGTGGTAGATTTTGGGAAGGCAGAAGAAATTCAGTCGTTGAGAAGTATGTTAAAGGTGAAAATGATTGGTAGGATGAGATATAGTGAAATAAGAGAAGTATGGTTTACAAGATGTGACCAGTGAAACTAATGCTGGTTGTTTGGAAATGTAGAATGAATGAAATCGTTTTCGTGGTAGAGCCATTTTGCAGCTATATTACTGCTATTGTTGTAGCACGAGTGAGTCAGCTCGAACGGGGAAGGACCACGCTCCCAAAGAATACAAGCGTAAAATAGCAGCCTAAAGCTGTTGCGTTTCGTATGGTGAGTGTAGAGAACCGGAGACCCTTTTTACTGTAAACGCGGCATTCCATCTTAGTCCTCACGGATGACATCTACATTTTGATTCGTAATCGGAGATACATGTGAATGTCTATAGGCCACAGCAACCAAAATAATATAAACTGCGGTTGCCAAGCCTCTGCCCAGCGTGCCAACTGTGACAAAATCCCTCAATGAAGGAAACCTATGATAACCTATGAAGGCCTGTGTGGCTATGATAGACTGTTATGGAATTATTTTTCTTAAATATAGAAAGACATTTAAGTATTTGGAGCAAACTTTTATTAAACGATTCAATTCACAACGCTTGATATGCGAATTATTTTCCGTGTAAATTTCGTTGAAAAAATCACATCGACATAAATCACTCGAAATAGTTAATCAAAGACATAAAACTGCGTTAAGCGTTCTATGAATCATCAAACTCAACTTTTTAACTAGGAGAGTGAAATAAATCACACTAATATTACGTGTTCTGTTAGACCAGAGGCTGAATTAAAAAATATATTATTAACATTTCGCGTACGACACTCCGTTACTGTTAATCAAGTAGCGATCAAAGGATGTATTTTTGGAAAATTCTCGACGCGTGTATTTATCATTTCCACTATTTGTCAATTAAGGAGCTATTGTGGGATCACAAAGTGGGCTTGATATATGTAGTGTATCGGCATCATACGGACTTGAAAGCGGAAGAAAAAGTGTTTTATGGCATCAGGTTTTTAGCACTGTATGATGAATGACGACATCGATCACGTCGTCGCGTTTTTTTCTCTCCCATTTTGTTAAAATAGCTTAATCGATAATTAACTGATACGAAATTTTTATATGTTACTTGTAAGCTTGTAATTGTTACTTAACAGTATTATTTTCATTATGATGACGCATTATCTAGGATCTAATCAGAGTATGTTCTTGTTCGACCTATTTTAATAAGTCTTCTGACCAAGAGAACACAATTTCTCATTTTTCAAAAGGCTTATTGGAATATTCAATGAATCTAGTATCCATTTTTCCACCAAGCATAAATTTATATACCTACATATAATATATATTATTGAAGTAAAATAAAGAGGTCTTTGGCATTTCTTACATTTAAATTAGTTTTAAAAGTGTAGTTCTTTAAAATAAAATCTAAGTAAAAAGTAAAGTAAAGTAAAACCTAAGTAATAATAATAAAATGTATTTTTTAATTAATTAAGATAAGTAATAAAGATATTGTTGTTAAAATGTATGATATGTTTTTTGTTTTTTTTTTTCTTAGATTTTAAGCAATTTAGTTAAAAATGATTTTATATTAATTATATGTTATTAACCAATTTATGGACTGTTGTCTGAAATAAGGTATTATTATTAAATATATATTTAAAATAATGTACGATAAAAAAAATAAAAATACATAGAATATTTCTGTATGTAATTACATACAGAAATATTCTATGTATATTTATTTTTTTTATTTCATGCCCTTTAGTTACCTCTTCTTATACAAGTTACTAAAATTTGAGTAACTACAAATATATAACAAATTGCAATCAAATAATATCAAACGAACATTAAATATTGACGACGTCACGAAAATCTTATAAGAAACTTAACTTTTTGCAACTCACTGAGCAAACTAAGTTGTAAATTCTAATACTTTAGAAAGTGATAATAGAAGCAATATTCTTTTATAACTTAAAGTATAAGGTGTTTAATTCATTCGAAGGTTACTTCGTGACCTGTTAGAGTGCACTGATGGTGCCAAAGATGATCTCCTATTGTTACTAAGACTTATGAGAATGTAAAACGATCTTCATAAAAGATGTGATCGAAACATATATTTAAAAGATAAATTGCGTAGTAGAATTTGATGTGTGTAATATGAATCTAAATTTTAGTCATTTGTTATATACGAACAGCGCTGTGAATTACTCATTAAATTAATAAGATAAAATCACTAACGTGTTTTTGGTAAGACGTAAAATAAATTAGAAATTGTAGTTTTAAAATTTATAGTTCTTTATTTATCTTTTCATAGAACAAGGGCGATAAATTAACACATAGTTCACCTTATGGTAAGTGAATGCGGTGCACATCCGTCCTCGATTAAGAATCAAAATGAAGATGTGCTGAGGACTAAGATGGAATGCATCGCTTTCACTAGTCTAATATATCTATACTTCGGTCCGGGACATTCATCATTAGAAACACAGCACTATAATTGTTACACTCTTACACTCAAACGTATTTAACATACCCCATGTGCATATACATATTAACAGATTATATTTTCGATTGTTAAAAATAATTCTATTCTGACCTTATTGGTTGAATGTCTCAAAAGACAGAATGTAGAGCGCATTTATCCTGCGCCCGCGCACATTTATCAATGTTTCGCTTCTTCTGATCTTGGATTGCTTTCATTTACATTAATATTAATGTTGCTCCCAATGAGAGTAATTAGAGAAATCAAATGGCAAACGGTGATTGTTTAATTCTTACCTCTAATAATTATATGTTACCATTCTATTGTTAGATAACGAAGATTATTAATGGAATATACCTAATTGTTGACGGAATCATTTTTGTCATAAATTCAAAGTCCTATGGTGGTAAAAACTACGACGTTCGAAAAACTTTGACATTCCAAATATTAATACTATATTATGGTTGTAGCAAGAATGGTTCGGCTCGACCGGGAAAGGACCACGCTCTAGAATACCAGCGTAAAATATCAGCATAATACTGCTGTGTTTCGTATGGTGAATGTAGAGATCCAGAGACCCTTTTTTACTGGAAACGAGGCGTTGCATCTTAGTCCTCAGGGGGGAAAACACATCTGCGTTTTGATTTTTAATCGAGGATAGATGTAGATGTCTATAAGCCACAGCATCCACTTACCATCAGGTGGACTGTGTGCTCGGTTGTCACCCTTATTCTATAGAAAATAAGCATTAACGCTATTCCGTTATCCATCCCGTTACAGCCTATTAAAGTCCACTGCTGAACATAGGCCTCCCCCATAGATTGCCTCATCGAGGGGATATTTGCCATAGTTGCCAGTTGCCACGCTTGGCACTCTGGTTGGCAACCGCAGTTTTTTTTTTATTTTAGTTGTTATTATGAATACGCCCATCTACTGATTTGTTTCCCTCTGTTGGCACTTACGACACCCACGGGATGATATAGGGTAGTGGATATTTTTAAACCGCTACTACACGGAACTTATGTAGGCTTAATATAACATAGCTGATTTTTTGAACAACAATATTTTTTTTTTACTTTTTTAAAAAGATATCTTTGTAATAGAAATAATTTGATAGATTTTGTTTACGATTAAATATTAGGGTCACACATGTACGCTGCTGTATTACCTACAACTACAAACTATTTTTCTAATACTGTTCCCGTAAATACTATTTAAATTTCCGCAGCAGCATTTATATTGTCCACTACTGAAAACGAACCTATCCAATTGGAGAGAGGATGTGCCGCTATCACCAAACATAGCCATATGATTGGTATACAGGACAGTGAGGTGATGGTTGTACCGCCAATGTGACATTAGAGAGGGACAGATTTTTTGGCGCTTACCTTCAGTCATAATTTACAATTAATAGGGAATGAGAAAGATTCTGTTAAGCTTCCTCCACACGACAAACTTCTCAATATACTTGTGAGACGCCATTAAAAAATGTTCGAGCCAACGACTCCCTTGAGTAAATCCGTGACAACTCTAAGCAGGCTTTGAGTGAAATGTGATGTAACCACTAATTACTGGCAACAACTTCTAAATTTAATCAGATAAGTTACGCAATTTTCACCGCACCTTCATTAGGCATCATAAAAGCTACAATGTTTAAAATACTGTATCTTACGGTGTTTGTTTGTATGTAATGTGTTAGTTATTTTTAAACTAAATTTAATTTTTTGCATCATCTAGTTTTACTCTAAGATAATGGAATGGAAGCGATATAATATACTGAACATGATTTATATGAAGTTCTGAACTAAATTATAAATATAATCTATGTTTATGACAAACCTGCTAGTAAAAGTACGTGAATAGTAAGACATCTTTAATACCATTTTATTTTAAAGATATTAGGTATTTTAATTTTAATTTCTCACTACATTAATGCCAACATACTATATAGATATTGTTTTTTTTACAAGTGTACGCAAAAATACAGAGGCTTACACGTCTAAAAATACCTGTACAAAATTTTTGTTGCCTTACAAGACACGCGTTACCAGTGGGTTGAAAGCACGTTTTTTTTTTTAATTGAGACGAAACTCCTGAGGAATGATATCAGATAGTGGATGCTGATACACAAAAAAAAAAAAAAACTAAACCATAAAACCGACTATTTGTATTCAGACTCCGGCTAGGATTCCAACATAATACGCGGCTCAGTAGCTAAGTACACGGACCTTTAATGAATACAGTTGCTAGCCGGACACGGTTTACAGAATTTAATTTAACGTACATCGAAGCGTTTCCTAGTGGAGTGATATCATTTAATTTGTCGCCGTGTTCGCGTGTGGACGCATAAAATTGCATGCGCCACCGCAGCTGGAGTAAAAAAGTGCAGGATCGCACGTGCATACATGAAACATGCTCTAGGTAGTAGTGTAGTCGCGAGATATCGTGTTTTGCTTTGTTTTGTTTACTTTATCCAAAAGAAATTAACCGTACTTTGTTTTATACATTTGCTTTAAAACATTATCATCAGTACGAATCTGTACAGACAAGTTAGGCTTATTAAAAAGATGTATGGACATTGTCCTAACATCTTTTTAGTAAGCCATATACTTACTAGTATACGTTTTTTGTCCAGGAGTCTGCGAAGATGCCATGCTCTTATCTATTTCTGTCGCCTAACAGTCAGTAAGACAGTATAACTACAGTTTGTAAGACATACCGTCTTATTCCTATAAGGTGACAACACATTTATAGCCTATATGATGATGGCTGTAGATTACATAGGACTATAGTTGCCAATTACGATTACATGGTCTGTAAATTCGTATACCACTTAAGTTTTGTAAAAAAAAAAACATTTTCAATACTTCTGTATTTTTATTTTACGGTAACCTAAAAATCGAAGTCGGGATCACTCGATTTTTAAACGGATTAAAGCGATTCTAAAACCGCTTGTAGTTTGGTTTTGAGAGATAAAGAGTTTTGAGAGGTTTTTATGCGTGGTAGAGCCATGTTGCAGTTATATTAGTACTATAGTTGTAGCACAAATGGGTCGGCTCGACCAGGGAAGGACCACGCTCTCACAGAAAATCAGCGTGAATGTAGAGTACCGAAATTCCCTTTTACTGGAAACGAGGCATTCTATCTTAGTCCTCACGGGTGACAACGCATCTGCATTTTGATTTGTAATCGAGGATAGATGTAGACGTCCATGAGACACAGCAACCATCTACCATCAGGAGGACTGTGTGCTCATTTGTCACCCTACCCTATAAAAATAAATAAATTGATAGAACGTAAAGTCCGTATATAAAGCTGTATAGTAAAGTATGTGATAGCGCGGTACATAGAGTGGCTAGCAGGTAGAGTTAGTGGAATTTGTTAATCAAAGCGAAAGCAATCAATAACGCACCGCGCAATCAAAATGTCTGGAATTCCTAAGCGTCCATAGGGCACGAGACATCCTAAAGGATTGGTTGTTCTGTGCCAATGGTGATTTATCACTTGTTGGTGATTAGAAACTATTAAATGAAGAGTACCACGCTAAGTTGTAGGTACATTATAAGAAATATGTTACTGAATAATAAACATTTATAATATACTTTTTAATTATAATATAGGGTTAGGGTTGAATAGGGTTGAATCTGAACAACAGGGTGAGAAATTGCGTGATAAGAGATAAATGTGGTATGCAAGATGATGTTGTGACCAGGATTAAGAAAGGAATGCTTCGGTGGTTTGGTCATGTAGAAAGAATGAATGAGGAAAGAGTGACAAAGCAAATTTATATGGCAGATGTGAACGGCCGAGTCGGGAAGGGACGCCCTAGAAAAAAGTTTATCGACCAAATTGGCGATATTTTGAAAATGGGCCACGTTAGAAGTACCCTTAACCGACGAGCATGTATGCGTAGATATATGGATGTGAAGGAGGCGAAAGAGGTATGTCGGGATCGTGCCAAATGGAAGTCCGTAGTCTCTGCCTACCCCTCTGGGTGACAGGCGTGAGTGTTTATGTATGTATCTAAGTAATTATAATATAAAATGATGATGGATTATATCTTTTAATTATTTTGCGATTAAATGAATGTTAGAGCAATTTCATAGCAAAATAGTTAGAAAATATAATTACAATGATGGTCTACCCTCATCCCGTGGATACCCATATACCATACCAAAGAGGTGACAGATGGAACCTTAACCAAGGCATGGGCAGCTGTGTCTTCCTAATAACAGCAGAATAAACATCAAGAAACAGTGTTTATCGCCACCAGACGCGGCAACTTCGGCAGATCTCCCTCATATGCCATAGAGGCAATCTATAGAGGAGGCTTATGTTCAGCAGTGGACTTAAATAGGCTGAAACGTTGGCAGTAACGGTAATTCTAATGAGCCCTTAAAATTTAAATATAAAGCAATAGCTTTTCTTGTCACTTGACTTTCACATTGAAAATACATTTTTTTCCGTTGTAATCATTGACATCAATCGACTTCAACACATCTGTTATAAAATCTGTCTAGGCAAATACTACTATATTAATGAATGGTTTTTTTTAAATTGAAATTCAAAGAGAAAAGCCTTTAACTTCCTTTTGGAGGTACGTATTTACATATTTTATACTAATACGCATAGGGTAAGATAAAACTTGACAGTTTTTTAAATGTTTCCCTTTGTAAGACTTTTGACGGTGTTTGTTTATGTTTTAAAGAAATATAATGTTACCTTATTATACTCTATTTACTATATTAAATTTAGAAAAATGTTTTTTGATATATTAATACTATTTTAGTCCCAATAATAACCAAAAATCGGTAGTTCATTCGTCCATAGATACTAGCTATAGACTATACACGTAGAAACAATAAAGGGGTTGGCTGCTTTATTTGTCTTTTCCTATTAAAATGTCTTCAAATAATAAAAGCGTCAAATGAATATAATAATAATAAAATAATCAATATCCTTACAAAATAATTTTGTACTGAATTTAATTGCACTAAATGCATCATAGCCATTCGTTATATTCCCTTTGGTCCGAGGTTGCTTCATTGTTCCACAAGCGACCGCTGTGGCGTTTCAACGTTGACATTATAGCAGTTTAATTAACATTACTATCATACCAGCTAATTGTTATATCGCGCAGAGCTGATTTATGAGAAGATACCAGCGCCGACATCTTTGTAATTGCTACACGTGATCCTGGTTTGTATACGCCCTAACAATAGAAGCATGCGTTATTAAAATATGATTTTAACACTTAGAACACGATAGGTGTGTAAATTATGTATATAACATATTTAATACATCTAATAGAGAATTTTATAACGTCAGAAAATTAAAGATGTAAGTAATGTAGACTATTAATAAATTACAAAATTCATATGAAATAAAAAATATTAAACTAGGATTAATAAAAATACTTGATAAACACTGTGTCAATATTCATATATGATTTCAAAGCTTTATAACAGCGCCATCTTTAAGAAACAAAATATTTTTGTATAGCGCCATCTCTACCGATTACGAGGAACAACCACGAAAGCGAGAAAGCTACACTTGCGAACGCCTTAAATGTAATTAAAGTTTTGCTGGAAGCTTGACGGAATTATGGTTTGAAGTCGAAGTGTGTATAAAATTAGGAGAAACGAGGAAGAAAATGCTCCGATCGTGATAAAAACGGATTGTAGAAAAAGAGATATTGTGACGTCTCCATATGTTGTGTACAAGTGACATGAGGTAATAAGAAATGTAGGTACCTACTTATCTTAAGAGCCCAGGACCTAAACTTTAGGGAATAATTAGTCAATAAAAAATGTTAGAAAATTTGAGTTCAATATGCTAGAAGAAAAACAACAGAAATGCTGTTTCAGTCAATTAAGTTAATATGATACACACATACATCGATAACTACTTATATTTCAATGCAGACCTACATATTACAGATCTGTGCTTGCAAATATTATTCAGTTAGCGTGACTTCATTTTTAAGTTTATCATAGTTTAGATTTAGTGAAAAAGGAAATGCAGCATAAAAAGCGGATACGTCCAAATAGGTAGGTACCGCGTTTTATTTGGAAGCGGGGAGCTTCCGCCTTATAGGAGAAGAACGATGAAAAATGAAAATCATCCATTTTTTGGTCACGGCGTTGTCTCCAATAAGCGTTTGCTTGTCAACATTGCGAGTTGCGTTTTGTTTTATGCCTCTGAATTTATTTAGTATTGTGCTGACGTCATAGTAAGAAACTTGATGACATTAAATTTCTTATATGAAAGATGAATCGCATAAGATTTGGGGTCAAGTGCATACGCAAGCAACGCGAATTCTATCTATACCGGCACCAGTGAAATTGTTAATGACAATTTTATGTAATGATTTACTATTTGTTCGAGACGGTGAACGATAACATCCGAAGAAAAGTAGATTGTTGTGTTTGATTGAATGGCGGACAAAAAAAAACATTTCGAGAAACATTTGTGCAGTACGCAAGCAGCTACTAGGACACTACGGCGGACTAATTTCTATCGCTTTAAAGATAGGTAGATACATTAGGTCTTTAACTATGAAATTGCCGTTTATGAAATAGGTACGGTTTCTTTTCATATATTTTTTATTACAATTAATCAAAGTAATCACTCATGCAATCGATGCATCTTTACCAACGCAGTGACAATTTATTGATGCCCTCCTTCATCGGCTGGACGAGAGGCAACAAATTCTTCAAAAGCATTTTGAAATGTCTCTCGGAGATGTTTTTTTTTCAACAGAAAGTTATACGAATTCCGAAAAAAGAAGAAGTCTGTAGGTGCACGGTCTGGTTATTACGGTGGAAGACGGAGAGCTTCCAGTCCCAGCTCTTGTAACTTGGAGACCGTCCATTGTGCAATATGAGGTCGTGCGTTGTCGTGCAGTGGCAGCGAGCATTTAACCAAAGCTGGTTAGAGACATGCGAATTTCGCCATCATTGTGTTCAGTTTTTCACAGTACACATCTGCACTCATGCTCATCCCGTTAAGTAAGAAGCTGTAATGAATCACACCGGCGCTAGACCACCAAACAGTGACCATGACTTTTCTAGAGGTAAGTTTTCGTTTAGAGCATTTTTAAGGTGCTGAACCAGGATGCAACCAACTTGCTGAGCGCTTGCAATTGTTAAACAGAAACAGAATACATTTTTCGTCACAGGTAACAATGCGTTTCTAAATTCCTTCGTTTGTGTGACGCACTTCGCGCTGGCCATAATTGAGTTCGTGGGGCACCCATTTATCAAGATTTTTTTACCTTGCCAGTTTGACGCAAATGGACCAATATTGTTTTGGTGCTAACGTCGAAATCTGCTGCTAATTCAGCCCTAGATTGCCACAATCGCCTTTAATTCGTCATTGTCGACCAAAGTTTCGGACGACCACGGGGTTCATTTTGAAAGTCGAAATTTTCAGAACGAAAGCAGGCAATACACCTACAGGTGATTTGTACGTTTGTAGTATTAGCTCCGTAAGCGTCGTTGATGTTGAGCGCCATCTGTGCCGCGTTGCTGCCATATTACATAATTACTCGAATCTTCAAAGTATCCATGATGACGAAAAAGATTCAAATGCAATGAAAACATAACGCTAATCAATTAACATATGATTAATTTTGTAAACTGAGTTCCATGTTTTTAAAATAAAATTTATTTGAAATTAGAATTCTTAGCCAAACAAAAATTATTTTGATTTGAAATGACCATAACAACAGAACGGCAATTTCATATGTAAATGTTATAATTTTGCTTATTCAATTTATATTTTTATATATCTTTGCTCATTCCAAATTACCCATGACGAACACAAAATATATAGGCACCTAATATCACAAAGCTCTAAATCATTTTATTACAGGCATTTTATCGCCTTATTTCGCTAAATACCTTCACGCACTATTAATTAAGAAACTGTCTAAAATGATAAGGGTTAAACCTCTCTGATGTATAATTCAAATATAATATAATTCCGAATCAGATTATGTTGCAATGTAAAAATCAAGCCATAACATAATACACTAAAAACTTACTTTGTTAAAAAAATCAAACAGCACCCTCTGCTAACTCTTAAGAGAACTACGAGCACAAGCAGTCATTCAACTTTTTAAAGTTTAATAACTAGTGACCTCTATGGATGAGTAGCAGTAATAGGTCGAATTCCCAATCTTGCTTTTAACTTCGATAATTTTGATAGTAGATGGCATTAACATGTGACAAAGTGTTGGAATATTGTATTGTAATCATAATTTTTTATCGAGAGATTAAAAATATAGCTTTATTTATAAATAATAGAGTTAAAAATTTGATTAATTACACGTACCACTACTTTTTCTTACACAAACTGCTTCAAACTTATTTTAATACATTTTACTCACTATTTAAAGTGACAACTTAGATTTATTGTTACCAGCAGTTTTTATAATACCATTGTAAGTGTAATTATCACGAAAATACATACTTAATAATACTTTTTTCAAAAGTAATAATATTTTGCAACTTTGAAATAAATTGCACAGAATATTAAAAAATACCTATACCTTTAATGTATATAATAATGACTCAAAGCCAAAGACCAACTTTTTACATTCCTAAATATAATTTAATACCTAGTTCAATGTCGCAACCGAGAATATAATCACAAAGTTCGTCGCAGAAAAAGAAGTAACAGATAAAGCATTTCCATTATACCCCAAATTTAATTTTGAAATTCTTTGGTGCACGATTTGGAAAAAGGAACGGCACGTTAGGGATGGGATCGGCGTCTGTCGAGACTTTTTGTGCGATTTTTTCAACGTTATTATTATGAGAAAAAAATTCGGAGTCAGTAAAGCGGAACGTAGGGTGGGGGCTTGACGAGGGTTCCCGGTTTGATTGAAGCGGGAGGTGGGGGGCGGGGCGGTGACGTCACGCTCTCATAATAGGCCGTACCGTGCAGTGATGGCCGCCGTTTATCAACAACGAGTGTTAACTCCCGTTCTTTTACTTCGTATTCATAATTTTGTATTGTAATAACTTTCATGTAATAATTATGTCTTCCGTTAACCCGTAAAGTTTTAGCGAGGTGAAACTCACAAAAAATGTCAGTGATTGTGTTAATTAATTAAAAGTTTACATTTGGGTTGTGTTTTAGAATAACGTTGAACAGGTTTTTGATTTATTATTTGCTAGAATTTTATGACTGGTTGTAAAAAAAAATTATAAAACTACACTGGTATTTAGTTTAGATAATATTTTGTACTAGATACACGATATAAAAAAGTAAGGTAGGTGTAGTGTAATTTAAAATTATAATGCTTTCGTCTGCAATTCTTTATTATGGGCTATAATATACAAAATAAAATCATTAATTAAATATTTTAAAACTGCCACGGCTCGATGCAACTTAAGTTTAAATGTCTACAATTTGTTGACGTTTGCTGCTTCTTTGTTTAAGTCCAGGTAGTACCAGGTCAATAGTTCCGATTGATTAATTACCATCAATCATAAACTTGTCTGCACAAAGTACGAAATAGCAATAATATTGCAAGAATGTAAAGAAGTAAATTTGCGAGTTACGGTGCGTGAGTATGGGCGGAGCGGTGTTCGCGTGACGCGCCGCATTATCGCGGGAACACCTCGCGGCACATCACTAGCTACGCCTATACCCGCCGGTTGGTCGACTATGATTATACTTTTTTTGGATTGTAAAGCATTACATTTGTTTCTGTATAGATATAAGTCGATATCATTATTCACTTCTTTCGTATTTTACGCTTAATCAAACTTTAAAATTGTACTCAAAACTTTTGTCGAATTTGTGTTTGCTTTGAAAGCATATTCCTAGTAATAAAATTTACACAAATTCTCTTTTGTACAGGCAAATTGATTCTCTATAATTATTATAAATATTATATTAGGTATACTCCTTTAAATAAAATGTGAGTTTAATAAGAATAACTAAATTTCAAACATACGAATATAAATCAGTGCCTACTTATTGGTTGTACTTAATTCCATTAAGGCTTACAAAAGTCCACTTCTGAACATAGACCTCCCCCATAGATAGCCTCATGTGGGGGTTTCCATGGTTGTCACGATTGTCAGGCGGGTTATAATCAGGAAGATGGTACTGGCCATCTTCTTTTCTACTAGTAATGATGTGTATACTCATACACGGCCGTTATCCGCTTGTATTTGTATTTATTGATTAAACTTAGAAATAATATTGCAGCCAATTATTATTTCGTCAAAATAGTTAGGTAGGTACTTACAACAAGTGCCTATTCAAAAGTATTATATACCTACTGAAGTTTAAATTTCAATCTAACTAATTAAACTTTATTTGTCAGTTCTAGAAACGAATATTTAAGTAATCCTCGGTAACAAAATGTCAACTAAAATATATGTTGGAAAACGTTATAGATAAAATAATTGAATTCAACCGTCGCCAAGTTTTACTATACAAATACAGATACATTAATTAAAATATTAATAATATTCTAAATTTAAATTCAGACATTCATAACTAATTATTATACATTACAAGTTGGACTGGCAGACGTTAGATATTCTGCCCCTTCCAAAGACCTTTCCTGTAAAAAAACCCTCACAATTCGCTTAAAAATTGAGAATCGCTTATCGGAAAAAAGCTATCCTATATCTCAAGTTGGAACAAACTACACACAGTGCGCAAAATTTCGTTAAAATCAAGTTCAGTAGTTTATGTTTTTATCGCGGACAATGTGACACGTAATTTTATATTTATAACGATAATCTAAAAATGTATCCTACTGAATCAATATGAATTATAAAATCCATAATAATCTTATCAAAAATAGAAAAAATATTTTTTATTTATTATTTAGATAAATGTGACAAAAAATAATTTTGGTATTCTAATTTCGAATTTTAATTTTCAATGTGAGAATAGCAGGAACGAGACATTTAAATATCATTACTTTATTATTTATTTACTCTTCTCTACGCTCATTATTGTCTCTACATTGAATACCTATAGTTCACGCAAAGATGTCGTCTATCAAAAACATGATGCAAAATGATTAGTTTATTTTACAGTTAACATATATTCATATCCCAGTACATCTAAAACCTATCGATATTAAATTAATGGTTTTAAGGATATAAGACCGTTGGTCCCTGGCATTTCAGTCGATCCGTTCTCCGATGTTAACGCATTAGCGCACCGAACAAGGCAATGTTACTGTTAAGTATATATGAGTGGTCACACATTTTCGTAACAAAAGTTTAAAAAACTATAGTTTACCAGCCAAAAAGCATATAACATCATCGCTACATTAAACGTGGAGTCGTCTCTACATTGTGTTTTTTAATGCAAGGTTTCCACTCTTACAAATATTTTTTTTTCTAAATGAAGGATTTTCGTTATATAAGAAGTTATAAATATAACATGTCTGAATTCCACAAATACAGCATTATTTTATGATTCCAAAAAACAAATACGGGTTATATGTTTACAAGTATCTTTTCTGAAATAGGTATACCTGATATTACTTCGAAATGTTATGTTATTAGTGAAACCAATAAGAAAAGGTTTTACATAAATTTATATTTTAAACTTTAAAAGATTTGCATTGATTAAATATATTGCAACGTATTAACTGCATAGTTTATGCAGTTATTACTTTTATATACATATTTTGCATTACAGTTCTTGCATTACATTACATTAACCATTGCGATAGCATATAGAATAGTTATAGTGATAGCATATAGAATGGTTACACTATCGTATTAGGATAACCTGTAAAGATAATTGTAAGTCTTCAAATGAATAAATAAATAATGATTAAGAATCAAAATATCTTGTTACTCCGATGTACTGTCTCATTACCAGCAAAAACACACTAAATTTTCAATTGTACTTTAGAAAGGCTATCTTTCGTAAGCCTTCCTATGGCTATTTTGCTTTGGTGTAATATGAATGTTTCCAGAAATTAAACCAACCAAAACTCAAATCGATCACTCGTCGTCATCGTAACACGTTACCACGAGTTTAACAATTGAATAATCAAAAAAACAAATCGTCCATATTGTGTTGTAAATTAGACACTGCGAGTAACAATTTCTGAATTGAAAAAAACAAACAAATTATGAGCATTAGCTGTATAATTAATATGAACCGTCGTGTTTGTTCAGGTGCCAGCGACGATAGGAGAGCGAGCCGAGTGTCCGATGTAGGTTATGTTACAATTAGTAGCTGCTTAAAGGACGTATCATGCCGTTTAACAGTTCCGAAAAACAAATGTTATCTTAACAACACGTTATACGGTTCTTAATCGTGTGAGTGTACAATTTTATCGCAATGACTGAAACACAGAAAAGAAAATTTTAAATAAAATATAATGGGGTATGCTTCTTAACATGTTTTCGATGAGGTTGTCACTATCTATGAATCTTGTGGAACCTTATTATTTAGGTATAAGGAAACAATACTACTTAAATAATAATTTAGAATGTTTAATAAATACATTGAATAGAATAGAATAAAATGTAAAGATACTCCGTGTGTGTATGTGTGTGTGCGTGTGTGTGTGTGTGTGTGCGTGCGTGCGTGCGTGCGTGCGTGCGTGCGTGCGTGCGTGCGTGCGTGCGTGCGTGTGTGTGTGTGTGTGTTCGAAACGTTTTAGCTATATACAAGTCCAGCAGTGGACTTGTATATAACGTAGGCCTCCCCCAAGCAATGCCACAAAGCTCGGTCCTGAGCCACCTGCATCCATCGACTTCCTGCATGTCTTACCAGGTCGTCACTCGATCTAGTGGGGGGTCGCCCTACACTACGCCTACCGGAACGAGGCTGCCACTCGAGAACCTTTCTTCCCCATTGGTTATCGGTTCTTCGAGCTATATGGCCGGCCCATTGCCACTTCAGCTTACTAATCCGTTGGGCTATATCGGTCACTCTGGTTTTACTGCGGATATCCTCATTTCTGAGTCCATCACGCAGAGAAACTCCGAGCATAGCCCTCTCCATAGCTCGCTGGGCGACCTTGAGCGTCCTCATACGGCCAGCAGTGAAGGACCACACTATAGAGCATATAGTCTCTGTACTTATATTTTTACTTAAATTTTCGATTTATATTTTATTCTTACTACTTAAATCTACCTACTTACTTTCTTACTAATTTATATCATGGATTAATAGTAAATATTAATCAATTCATCCATCATAAAATATTTAGATAACTTAAACCAAGATAACTTAAAAAGCCATTTGAGAAATTCGGTAACTTGGCGATGATTCGTTTTTCCTTTCTTTGCGACGGAAATTAGTACTCAAACAAGGCACGAAGGTGTCCCTTGTACGAACAAATTTTATTTTTCAGCTGATGTAGTTTTACATTTGCATGTTCCAGTGTGCGGGCAGGTGGTGCTTAATCAGGGGATACACGCCACGAGTTGTTAAGGCGGAAATAATCAAAATAAGTATAGACTACGATATATCAACCTGTAGACACGCTCCTTTGTATTGCTTTAATAAGAGTTTACAGTTTCATCATAGCCCCTTATTTTTATAACGGTTTTATTAAAAAATAAAGAACTAGGGAAAACGAAATAAAATAAAGGTATAAGAATTATTGAATTCAAATAATAAAAAGAAATAATCAAATATTAAAAATAAAATTGTCATAACATAACGGTAAGGTAAGAATCATCTTTTCTCACATCCCGTGGGTAAGTTAGAACTAAGGGGGAACAATAAGAGACTTCTGAAAGACGACAAAATAATAATCATATCGTATAAATTAACAATATAACATATGCGACACAGAACTTTTTTTAAAGAAAAAGTCTGAAGAACGAGCACAGAATCCACCAGATGACAAGTGGATGCTGTGGCCCGTAGACATTGACATTTATCCTCGTTTCAGAATCTAAATGTAGATGCGTTGACAGTTGTCACCCCATGAGGACTAAGATGAAATGCCTCGTTTCCAGTAAAAAAGGTCTTCTGTTCTGTATCTACACTTCACATACGAAACACAGCAGCATAAAGTTGCCATTACACGCTGATATTCTGTGAGAGCGTGGTGACGTGGTCCCACCCCGGCCGAGCTGACCCATTTGTACCACAACCATAACATAGCTGCAGCGTGGTACCTCACTACACGTCACTATAAATAGTATGGGTCCATCGAGTAGCCATAGTACATGTTGGAGGACTTGAAGTCTTATTAAATTACTAGCTGTACCCCGCGGTTTCACCCGCGTATATCACGCGTCTCTGCCGCGCGACATGATATGACACGTAACATGAAAGTAGTTATTGTGAGATAACTATAATAGTTAGACATATGGTATTGCAGACTTTTATGTAGATATTGATGTCCTCCATAAAACTGTAGCACATCACTTTGCTCTATTGTCAATAGTTTCCGCAGCGTATGCGATATAAGGTTTTTTTTTTGGTATTTTTTTCACACCTTGGGTTACATTAACGAAGTTTTCATACGGATCCCTAAATTTTTTGAAAACGTTTTATCGTCTATGTTCATCAAGAATAATGTAGGATTCTAATGGTGAAACAATTTTTCATATCGGTTCAGTAGTTTCAGAGCCTATTCAATTCAAACAAACAAACAAATCTTTCCTCTTTATAATATTATATTAGTGTAGATTGATGACATTCTTCAGACCAACGCAAACTGTTACGATGTTTTTCTACAAACAAAGACTTAAACTTGAACTTTTAAACGATAGATGGAATCAGGCTTATCATTTATGATCTGAAAACTTAGAGAGAACTCAGGTGAGAGGGTTTTGATCGAAGTTAGATGCCTGTAGATATCTGTCTACGGGTTACAATATGCACTTACCATGGGGTGCATTATGCTTGTTTGTTTCGATTAATTTACACTACTATAAATTATTGTTATTGTTGTGACTGGGATTAAGAAAAGAATGCTTCGGTGTTGGTCATGTAGAAAGAATGAATGAGAAAAGGGTGACAAAGCAAATTTATGTTGCAGAAGTGAACGGCAGAGTCGGAAAGGGATGTCCAAGGCAAAAGTTTATCGACCAAATTGGCGATATATTGAAAGTGGGCCAAATTAAGAGTACCCTTAATCGACGAGTATTTATGCATAGGTATATGTACGTGGAGGAGGCGAGAGAGGTATGTCAGGTGCCAAACGAAAGTCTATAGTCTCTTCCTGCCCCTCTGGGTGACAGGCGTGAGTGTTTATATTTACTATATAAAAGCTATTCCTGAATTACATTATAATATACCTAACAGCTAAAGTTAAGGCATATATCACGTAATTATGCCACAGCACGGGCACTTATTTCTGAGAGGGTTTAAGGGTAAGGAAATGCTGCACTTCCCCAACGCTTGTGAGCGAACTTCACATGTCTTCTAAATCCTTGACATTTGAGCACGTGATAAAACAGCACTATTAATTGCAGTTAACAAATCCATTGGTATAGGTGGGGATCGAACTCGGGTAGCTCGCGTAAGAAATTTACATTTTTTATATGTTAGTGTACGGTCACTAGAAACTACACAAAAATGTGTAAATTATGTGTAAACTGTGTGTGGGTTCTATTGTTATAAAAATCCTTAATTTTATGTTAAAAGGAGAATTTAAGTGGGTGTAGTAAGAGGCGAAAAAGGGAAACTGCTGAAACAGGATGGGATGGGCAGTAGCATCATGATGACAACTCTAAATAGTGAATAGTTGCGGTTGCAAATCCGCATATCAAATATGGCAATGTGTAACGAAAGAAATGAACAAATGGAAGAAAGAAATGACGTCCGCGCTTTCTGGGTGTAAATGCCTTTACATAAAAAATATCCCTTAAAATAATGTATAAGCTTTTATTTTGTTTTTAAAACAAGTTACTAACCCCGCATTAGTGTGGAACCAATCGACAAAGTGCTGCGGGTATGAAGAGGCGTTCATATACAAAGTTGTAGGTGCATTAATGCTAATCGCAAGCGAGGTGGGAGCGGATGATGGATGGGCTGAAAAATGCATGCAACATTGTTGGCGACCGACTTGCAATATTAGATGTTACGAAGTAGTGAATTGTGCTAATTTAATGAGTGATTGTTTGACGAAGCAATGGATTAACTCGTTTAATAAGTAAGTTCTGAAGTGTGCGCTACAAAAGGTTTTAATGATTAGTGAACTACTGGTTCGGTCGTTCGGTAGCGTAAGGGAAACTGTTCTTAAACACGTTTAAGGAAGAGGTCATTTGTAAAGAAATAATGGCCTGTTATAAAAGTAGGACGACTGGTGCTCCACTCCGATTTAAACTGATCACGCGAAATATATTGTTATGTCATGCAGATTCTTTTAACATAAGAAGAATTAGAAATAGACAAGCGTTTGGTTCTTATTCCCGAAGTATAAAATTCTTAAAAGGTGATTAGTAAGATGTACAATCTCGACAACATGCAACAGCACAATTATATTAAGGTTGCCAACAAACTAAAGTGACATGCGAAGTTTAATAGTGCACCTGATGGTAAGTGCTTACTGCCAACTTCAAACAAAGAAAGTTATAAATGCGTTATCACTTCTAAGGACTAAGATGGAATGCCTCACAACCTACAATTATAGTACTGGCTATCTTTTCCCTTCAGACTGGAATACAGTAACGCAGGTAATCTCCAGACATCTATCCAGACAAACTCATAAGCGGAAAAGAAGTACTACCGTCTAAAAACAATGTGTATTTTGTCCCGTCTAAAAAAATGAGTAATAAGGGTCTGCAGTTTTCGAAACCCACCATATAAAATACAGCACCGTTACACTACTGGTATAAGCTGCTATTTTACTCTATTATTATGTGAGAGCAAACACTACCGTGTTCACTTCGCTGACTACTGTCAATACGATCTAATCGTGTTGCAGCCGTGGTAAAAATTCCGGATGGAAATTTAAATAATTTCAAGTAATTAATCGTTGTTTTTGAATAATTTATTAGGAAATATTGATTTGATTTTTTGTTAATTTATGATTATTTATATCATTAACTTGCCATGTGGTGGCGGGTTAAGATAATTCATTATCCTTTACACATACACTATGTCACAACGTGGGTGTCTTAAGAGGCGCCAGAGGGATACTAAAACATGATAGGAGCAGCAGCATATTCCAACAACTCAATAATAATTAAAAAATGTGGTTACCATCCCGCCCGACAAGCGTAGCAGCCATGGCCTATGTTGAGCAGTGAACTATTGATAGGTTGTAGTGAAAAAAAAAATTGTGGCGGTGTAGGAGAGTTTATTACGCGTACCATCTTTTGAGTATCAGTACATGGGGCATGTTTCGAAAGATCACAGTATGTTCATCTCCTGAGTAAAATTTTCCTGTAACCACCTGTATGCTCTCCTGTGAATGCATTTTGTCCAGCACGAAGTAAGCGTGCGACAATCGATAGATAAAGAGTTACTTTATTTGAAACGTTTTTACTTATTATCAGGAAATAAAAGATACGAGGGTGGATTGAAAAGTACTCAGCCTAACCAAGAAAATAAACACATACTAAATCAGTTATATTTTTATTTTTCTACATAATCACCATCAAGTTCGATACACTTTTGCCAACTCCCCTTCCAAGCATTTAGACCGTTGAAAAAAATGATTCTTCCTTAGAGTCAAAATATGCGTCTACAGCTGCTTTGACCTCGTCGTTTGTCGAAAATCTTTGACCTCCCAAGTGCTTTTTTAGGTTAGGGAACAGAAAGAAGTCTGATGGTGCCAGATCAGGTGAATACGGCGGATGCGGTAACAGTTCAAAGCCACAGTTGTGAATTTCAGCCATTGACTGTACTGACGTGTGAACACGGGCGTTATCTTGACGAAACAGGACTTTTCTTCTGAGCATTCCTCGACGTTTTTCTTTTATTTCCTCTCGTAAACGACGTAGTAAGGTGCAGTAGTAATCAGAGTTTATAGTCTGACCCCTTTCAAGATAATCAATCATAATCACACCTTTCGAGTCCCAGAATACTGAAGCCATCACCTTATTTGCCGACAAAATCGACTTAGCCTTTTTAGGGGGTGGTGAACCAGGTCTTCTCCACTGTTTTGATTGTTGTTTTGTTTCCGGTGTACAGTAATGAACCCATGTTTCGTCCATAGTAACAAAACGATTCAAAAAATCATCTGCATCGGCTTCAAATAACTCCAAACAGTCGCGTGAAATAGTCAATCGCGTCCTTTTTTGTTCAACTGAAAGCAGTCGCGGAACCCACCTCGCAGACACCTTGTGGAAACCCAACTCGTTGACAATGATGTTTTGAGTTCGTTTATAAGAGATGCCTATAATCTCGGCTATCTCTCTAATTCTATCTCTAAATTTAATCTGCGGTCTCCCATTATTAAATCAAGTACTTTTTTAATATTTTCGTCAGTAGTTGACGTCGAAGGCCTTCCAGAGCGGGGTTCATCTTTCACACTCTCTCTACCACGCTTAAATTCTGCTATCCATTTTTTGACGGATGAATATGACAGAGCACAATCGCCTAATGTACTGACCATGTCATCATGGATGGCTTTTGATGATAGCCCCTTCTTATGGAGGTACTTAATGACGGCACGCTGCTCGATTTGCTCCATTCGCGGAAATTATGTCCGATTACTTTGTTAATAAATTTATAAAATCACAACTAATTATCGCACACGTTTCGAACTTCACACAATGAACTAGTCTGAACTGAACTAAATAATGTGGGTAGATTTGATTTTTAGAATTGATTGGATCTGTGTTAGGCCGAGTACTTTTCAATCCACCCTCGTATAAATAAAAATTTAGCTGATGAAAAATTTAATTCAATAACGTTTTTTTATAGGATAGGGTGACAAACGAGCACACTGTCCACCTGATGGTAAGTGGTTGCTGCGGCCCATAGACATCTACATCTATCCTCGATTGCAAATCAAAATGCAGATTATTTGCCACCCGTAAAGACTAAGATGGAGTGCCTCGTTTCCAGTAAAAGGTGTCTCCGGTTTTCTACCATATGAAACACAGCAGTATTAAGCTACCATTTTACGCTGGTATTCTGCGAGAGTGTGGTCCTTCCCCGGTCGAGCCGACCCATTTGTGCTAAACTATGCTGCTAATATAGCTGCAGTATGGCTCTACCACGTATAAAAACGTGCCTTTCATATTATTGAATATAAAAAAAACGAGAACTGGAATTGAGTAAACAGTATTTTTCTTTAATCTCGATTAATATAAAGCATTTTAAAAATTGATGTAATTGAGTATTTCATTTATGCGCATATTTTACCGAGCATATACTACTTATTTCAGGAAGTATCAATCCTTGCTCGTCAAATTCATGTCTAAAATACGATATAATGTCCTGGCTTTAAGTAAAGTTTATAATTGGGTCAGTAGTCAAACTGACATGCATTTTGTTTCCTAGTACAAGTTACGGAAGTATTTGTTAGATGCAATACCAATTAAAGTTGTTTTTTTATAATTATCACGCATAACTAATTCACTCGTAGTTTTGTTTTAGTTTATTATACTTTATCTTAACATAGTTTAATTTTTAACTTATTATATTATATTAGTAATAATAAATTAGTACATTAATCTAATAAATTATAATTTTGCGTTTTGCATGTTGAATTGTTAGATATATTTTCAGAAATGAAATTCCCAAACCGACGACGGGGAGTTGAATCAAATGTGCCACTAGTTTTATAGTACAGAGATCACCTTATTTGAGAGGCCCAGCAGTGGACTGATACGGTTATATAGAGAATTATAGGGAGAAAGAAGAGAGAATGTAATGGTTTGTATCATCTAGTTGGAAACGTATCGTTCTCAATCTCAAAATTGTGTACACTAAGTACACATTTTATTGTATCATGCACTTTTGCACTGGGCTTGAGAATGAGGCAGGGTACGCCCCCCTCTCCCCTTCTATCTTCTATTATATTTATCTAACGCCACGACTACGGACAATTTATGTACTTATTTCGATGACTAGAATTTAAAAAAAGTATTCTTAATGAAAATCAAATAGCAATTACAACTTAGCAAGCAACGTTAAATACATTATTGATATTAGTACAATAAAATATTCCCACAAAAATTCATATCATGTAACCTGCATTCTTTAAAACCTCCGCTCTATGGAACTGTTCTTGAAAAAGAGGTATTAAAGCTAAATGTGTTGTTTGTGAAAAGAGGAAACTTTTATGACATTTTGAAACCAATACCCAGATTTAGTTAAGATGGACTTTTGGTGCTAATAAATAAAGGAGAAGAAAAGTATAACCTTACTACTAGATATGATAAGTTGATATATAAAGTAAAACGGCACCAATATTATAGTAGCAGCAAAGGGGCAATGAACTGTCATAAATTGGAAGACCTCAAGTGAATCGAAAAAGGTAAGAACACTTGAATTATTAAGTCAACGTTATATTTTGCATCATTTTGACTATCATTTTAGACAGACATTCTTGTTTTTGATTGAATTAACGTATAACAGGGAAATCGCATGTAATGCAAAAGATGGCGTAATAGCCATGTCTAAATTTATAAGGCCTAAAATATCTGGACCGAGGACGGGAAACGGCTTCTTAAGGTGTGAGACGTCTTTTATTAAAATCGCTTTTTTCCATTGTTATAGCAAAAAACTATTTAAGTAATAATTTTGTAACAAAAACAACACAAAATAATTACCCTCAATTGAGGTACAAAAACGTCGTTAAAAATAACTCGGAACGGAATGAAATCAATACAGGTTTTTGTCTTCATCTGAATCAGTTTAATCTATTGAAATCCAGACTGTGTAGCCGCAGGCCGCCGCAAATAGTTGTCTACTCAAATTTAGATGAGGTATCTACCTATTATAACTATCTAGATATCTGTTCAGCCCGCGAGCGCATACATTAGTTTCAAGGCATTACATTATTTTATTAACTCTACATTGACATTTAAAAAATAATAAGATATCTGTAAGAATACCGACCTTAAAAAAGTTTACAGATCAATATTTTAAAAAAATCATCAAATAAGTACTGTTACGTACTGTACACGTACACCTAATGTTCATTTATATTAACGCGAATATGTAATACAAACTGAATAGTTATTTTTACGGATTTATCACAATTAACTTTAAAATACTATTAATTCCCTATGTTTTCGTTGCTTAACAGCATTAACAGCATATTCACGGTTAACCTTTAAATATAAATTTTTGTACCGATCTACACAGAACGTTTCCAATAGGTCTCTTGAAGTCTTATAGCGGTATTTTGAGTTTGTACTTAATTTTATTAGTTATACCAAGCAGATTCGATAGATTGATTATGAGCACTAAGACATATGGTATCGGTGTGTTTTCTGGGGATTTGTGTTCATTAAATCTGATTTAAGTAGCAGGTGACAATTCCGATCATTTTAACTAGCTGCAGAAGTCTAGTCGGTAGTATTGTGAAAAGGAAATCCGCGTTACCTAAGACGTTAGGTCGCCAAAAACTCAGTTTCCTCGTGACCAGTGGTACAAAACATCGGGGACTAAAAAAAGTTAAAACTAAGCGCGGTGTAATCCGTAATTTTGTTTATATATGGAATAAAAATCTAAAGCTGTTTTTTGTTTTCTTCAAGCGATTACATTAATCCACCTTTGGAGCTAAGACATCTTGTCCCTCAGATTCATATTATGAAATTGAAGAACAAGATGTATATTATCGAATATAAATCTCTTAGATTATTAAAAGCTGTTTTGATTTTTTTATGGTTTAGTTTATAATTGTTTCATATTATATATATATATATATATATATATATATATATATATATATATATATATATATATATATATATATATATATATATATATATATATGTATGTATGTATATATATATAAAGATATAAAATACTTAGTTGCATCGATAGGCGTCGACCAGATGCGCCGTTTACATCGTGGTTGGGGAGGTTAAGATGTTTTTTGACAGCATGCTGATGATCAGGACCACTTTGTAATGATGATGCACTTCATCATGTAAAAAACATGTAAATTTTTTAAATCTATATGAATATTATTGAAGCTACGTACATTCTAAGTTCTAACAAGCATGTTATGTACAATTTCTGTATTGTGTACAGTTAGTATTAAAACGGCTCTCCTAACTCAAACTCCGCGGACACTCAGACAACAAACTAATTATACTTTGCCGCTATATACATACAGAACCATTGTTCTTTTGTACACACACTGTATGTCAATAGGTATCTAGCGTCGTCCCAATCGTTTTGTGTGTTTAGGAAAATTAAAATAGGCATCGACGTGATACGACTGGTCTATTGTAATAAACAATCAAACATATTGAATTCAATAATTGCGATCCGTTTTTACAGTAACGCACTATCCGTAAGCTGTGGCTTCATCCGGGAAGTCTCGTTGCCCGAATATATTGACTCGTATAACCATTGCGACTTCTTCCGGTAAATAATAGAAGCTGCTGCCTGAGCAGGATATTGGATGCGCATTATTATATAGGACGTACGTACCTATTTACGTAACAGTTGATATAGCTTTATGGAAGTGTCAGATACATCGTCACCGTACCTATTACGAATCTGACACATTCTCTGAAGCCCAGCTTTTGCATTATTATTGATTAATATATTCAATACATCCCATCAACTGCCTTGTTGGTCTAGTGGTTGTATTAGTAAGACTGCTGGTCATGAGGTCCTGGGTTCGAATCCCGGATCGGGCTAAAAAATGAATTATTGAGTTTTTCCGTAAAGAAATTCTCATTAGCTGCCCGGAGTCAGGAAGTTGGCGGTGTCTCACCCCCGTGCCTCGAAAACTACGAGCACTTAACCCCAGGTTAAGTGCTCGTAGCTCGAAAAGCACGTAAAGCCGTTAGTCCTGCGCCTGATCTCTCTCCGGTCGTGTCGGTTTACCGTCCCATCGGATTATGAGAGTGAGGGAATAGAGAGTGCACCTGTGCTTGCGCATACACTTGGGCACTATAATCCTGTCCTGCGCCGATGGCTAGTGGAGTTTGGGTCCCGGGACGTCTCGTGTCTCGAAGTCCCGGGACTTTTCGTAATTTTAGTTGTCTCGAGTCTCGGGACTTTTATGTCGAGACTTGAGACGAGACAAGATTGTCAAAAGTGTTATGTAATCATTTTTATTTTCAAATAATTGAAGGAGCCTGGCACCATCTGTTGGTTTAATGAATAATTACTCGGTCTTCTACATAACTACTGAGTACACAACACAATAAATGTGTAGTTGTTGTTGTTTGACGTTATTAAAATTGGTATGATTTTAATTAAGTTCGTTTTATAACTATAAGATTTATCTGTTTAAAAGTGGCGGTTTTAGGGAAAAAGAGAGTTATCTATGCTGCCCGTTGCTCCACTCAGTTATAGGTTTCCTCCCAATAGTTTTGATTAGCTCCGAGCACTTTAAATAAGAACAACTTTGCGTATGTGGAGATTGAATTTGTGTGTGATTAAAAGAAATAAACAAAGCAATTATTAAGACTGAAATTAACTTTAAACTTATTAAGATTTAATTTTCTGTTTTTAAAAAATTGATTTTTACTAAAACAATGCCTTTTTAATATGTTTCATAAGGAAATAACTCAATAAAAATTCTTCAAAAAAGGCTTAGCTCTCTTAAAAAATTTTTTCTAAAGTCTCGAAGTCCCGGGAATTCCCGGGACTTTGATTGTTGGCTGTCTCGTGTCCCGGGACTTTGAAATTGTGGGGAATTCCCAAACCCTAATGGCTAGTCTCCGTTGAGGCTGGCAGCCGTGGCTGAAATTTGGTTTGGAGGACATTATTATTATTATTACATCCCATCAGAAGACTGCTAAACATAGATTTCTCTCATAGATTACCCTTTCCTTCCAATAGTTTTGATTAGCTCCGAGCACTTTAAATAAGAACAACTTTACGTATGTGGAGATTGAAATTGTGTGTGATTAAAAGAAATAAACAAAGCAATTATTAAGACTGAAATTAACTTTAAACTTATTAAGATTTAATTTTCTGTTTTTCAAAAATTGATTTTTACAAAAACAATGCCTTTTTAATATGTTTCATAAGGAAATAACTCAATAAAAATTCTTCAAAAAAGGCTTAGCTCTCTTAAAAAAAATTTTCTTAAGTCTCGAAGTCCCGGGAATTCCCGGGACTTTGATTGTTGGCTGTCTCGTGTCCCGGGACTTTGAAATTGTGGGGAATTCCCAAACCCTAATGGCTAGTCTCCGTTGAGGCTGGCAGCCGTGGCTGAAATTTGGTTTGGAGGACATTATTATTATTATTACATCCCATCAGAAGACTGCTAAACATAGATTTCTCTCATAGATTACCTTACAGATGGGATATTTTACACAGGTGTCAGGCTTGGCAGGCGAATTGGCAACTGCAGTTTTATGTATGCAGTATTATTACTGAGTTGTTATTCTATAAAAAAAGACTTCTTCTTCAGTTTGCCTCTTTTGTCTCCCACGAGATGATATGGAGCAGTTTATTCTCTACGCCACCACTTTATGACGGTACATTAGTAGTCTTATAGAAAACTATTTCTAAAGAAATGAAGCAATCAATTCTCTCCACCATTTAAAATTACGTACATAATAGTAAAATAGTAATTGTTTTTATCTACTAACACAAGGTAGGTACTTAATGGTTTAGCCTTTTTGTTATATAGGTATTATTAAATTAAATAGTCCTCATAAAGTTTATTTTATTTTATTTCATTAATGTTTAGGATTTCCGAGCTTGTTTTCATAGCTATCGAGTTTAAATCAAGTCATCACTAATCACTATCATACAAGTATTTCTTTCAATAGTAGTAACAAGTAGTAGGACAAATTTTATTTAAATAAATTATTGCGATTGTATAAAACACCTAAACGACATAAATCCTAGCAGTACACCACAGAAATAGTAATAATAATATTACAGATATTTGTGCAATACACGAAAGCTACGAAATAACCAGTATGTACTCGTAATAAGTAGGTAAATGAACAATTCATTTTTTGATTATATCAGAAACTGTTTTAGAAATTAGCTGAATACATTTATAGACGAAACCAGTAGCTTTAAACTTTAATTTTAAGCATACCTATGTACCATTTCATCATCAATTAGTAAGATAAAATCGTTTCAAATATTTTCATCAAGAACATTCAAATCTTAAACTTTACATATTTCCATTTATTAAATTCCGATCAACAAAATCGATTTTAGAATAAAAAAATCTTAATCTAACGTTCCCGATCGACGCCAGCGCAGCTCAAAGATTAATATTCAAATCGTCCGCACGATAATTTTACAAATTCGCCGTACAAACGAGCGGGTGTTACGGGGCCTATAATACACATTAATTTTACCGACGTCTCATGTCAAACCTGCAATCCAAGTATGATTATCTTTATTTAGTGATAATTTATCAATGTAAGCGTTCACTCTCGATCGTTCTTTTGTTGTAATTTACTTGCAAATGAGCGGGAAAACACTACGACAACGTTTTACAAAAATAGTGATTTTAATCAGTTATATTATTTACAAGGTTCGATATTATTTATGTAAACCATAGAATAAAACTCAATAGAGGTAAAAATTTTAAATTTACAATGTCTTAAGGTATCATTATGAGGTAAGTCATAGAAACACTGGTGTCAATTTAATTGTTTAAATGTATGTATCAGATAATGATTTCTTATATTTACGTGAACACTACGAAGGGCTGAGGTGTTTGACGTACCGATGCCATAGTTAACCGCGGTTACACGCAAATTAAAATTATTAGTTTTTGTTAACTATGACTTGAATAACTATGACGTCAAACACGTCAATCCCCCCCCCCCCCGTGACCACGGGTGCTGTAGAGTGCTCGAAACGCCGGGAATATATAAAAGTTAATATACGCAATGAAATCCGTAAAAACTAGTTTTATTTAAATGTGTATCAGATGTCAATACCAATCGCAGTTTTGGAATTAGATCCCAGGTAGACAGTCTAATTCTGTTCCTTTGATAAAAATTTAATAAAACTAAAACCAAAAAGCATTACAAAAACAGTGTTAAAGATGTCAAAAATTTATTAGCTAAGATCCTCGTAACATAAACTAAATACCATAACTAAATAACATAATTACGGCAGTACTACCTATTATGCATATGAAATAAAACTTTTTCCGGATTTTATCGCGTTTTATTTGACTTTTTTAAATCCCGACGTTTCGAGCACCTGAAAGCACTCATGCTCGCGGGGGTCAGTCAGTCCCCCCTAGTAAGATCCTGTGGACATTTTACTATATCGTAGTTACAGGAACTATAAGGAGCTATATCAACGTCGCAGCATTGTCTAGGAAAACATTACAATTTTTTAATAAAGTGACAAAGGTAAAGTAAGTGAAAGGGTTTTTCCAAAAAAAAATAAACACTTGCAAACAAATTAATAAACAGAGGGGTACAGATGCTTTGTCACCACTAAGGGCTAAGATGGAACGCCTCAAAGTCTATAATGATACTGGCTTTATATACTGTTCAGACCGAAACACATCAGTACAAGCACAGTTGGATTGGTTACAGAAATAGATAAAAAAGTGGTATTTGCACGGAACTACAAAAAATTACATAGATATAGGTAACAACGGTGAAACTTCCTAAAATTAGACCAAAGTATACAATCAAAATTGAATGTATTATTTATCAAATTATGACAAGCAACGTACAAGTCTGTGGAAAGTTAATTAAAATATTTAATGAGGCAGCCGTTTCGTTAGCGGGAGCCGATGACACGAACAAATGATATTAAATTAACGATACTCCAAGGTGGGCGTAATTATTTCTGTCTTTTATAGAAGAATTAAGATAACCCTAGTGGCAAATTAAACATGGGATTATAAATTTGTACATAAAGATGCCACGGGGGATGAATTCTTTTTCAGAAAATATTTTAATAAATACTATAGGAATAAAAGTATTATTTAAGACAAGAAATGCAAATTATCCGTCAACTATTTTAATATGAGACATGTATTGATTTATTTCTAAGCCAATCGACTAAACTATATAAAAAAGCTCTTTCCTGATCTCTGCATCGATGTATTATAATTTTTTATAAACTTATAATAATTAGTTTCTTTAATTATGTATCTAAAATACTGTTTAAACGATTTGTTTTATATAAGAACGACCTTCACTCGTTAAAAGATTGATGGATAACGTAAAAATTTCATCACCCAATTTTGTGAAAGACGACAAATGAAAATGCTAAGAAAGTTTTTTTTCCTACAAGACAAATGGAGGAATAAAATTTTGCAACTAAAATAATTTGTTCACTGCTTCAAATTTGATTATTTTATAATCTAGCCAATCCTCTTGCCAAGTGATTTCGCCGGGTTCCCGTTTGTTGCCAAAAGATATTTGTACAGCAGCCGACACCTTACAAGCCGGTGATGATATTCAAGGTACATAAAGACAGGTGATAATGTTAAAGCTTCATATTAATATTTAGGCTAGAATTTGCAACTAGTCAAACTTTTGTACGAAGTTATTTAATATCTATTGTATTTCAACTTTTGACAACTTTTAATCAGATAAAAGATAACCATGTTTTGAATGTAGATTTTAATCAATTTGATATCATTCATGATTTTAAGAAAGGCCAAATTGAACAATTTCCAATTAAAACTATATGTGTGAATTTTGCCTCTACAATATTCTGTCTTCCCCTTTTTGCGCCACTCGCAAGATCGTGAATAATTCAAAGGTTTTTTATGTTTCTTGCTTTTAGTCATTTAGCGAAATAATGTTTTCTGCTGTATAAATTATCATAATTAACAATAATATCTAATTTACTTGGTAATTATAAAATACAACATATCGCCACTCATTACACGAACCTCAACTACAAACATTAATTACTTATGATTGAGTGATTAAAAAATGTATTTAGACAAAATATTTAACTACGATCATAGCTTGAAGGATCAATGGGCTGAAATCGATAGACCGGCCATATAGCTCGAAGGACTGGCAAAGAATGGAGTGGAAAAGAGATGGAGTGATGAAGCAGGTAAGATATTCAGGATGCCGATAGACGCAGTTACATTGGAAACGTATCTTATAGCTACCTTTTTTCATGTACATTAATCATAACAAAATGTTTCAAAAAGTACTCCAATAAAAAAATTGAAAATAGATATAATTTAGAGTGCCCCTTTTATAATTTTTATTATCGTAACATAAAAACTTAAGACCCCAACGAATATTATGTTTTATGAATGAACACGCAGTAGTTAGAAAATATTTAAATAATAAAAAATATATAAATAAATTCTTAAAAAAATCATTAAAAATCAATTGTCAAATATTTAATAAATTGGAAATAAATCTAAATTAGTTGATATACTGGTCTTTCTAGCTATTAATGAACAATTTAAATATACCTGTGAATAAATATGCTACATATTTACATACATTGTAACTCCCTAATGACGTTCGCGCTATTCGCAAAGGGCAATCCAAATTTGAACGAGCAAAACAGCCGCCACATCCTCTCTAGCTGCCCGCTCATAGAAAGTCGTGCGGACAGTCACGCCGCATTATCACATCAACCAAATCTCTGAGACTGTTGCACATTAAAATCTTACATGTTGTTCGCTTTATTAAGGCAGTTTAAAAAAGCAGTTCATCTGATGGTCAGTAGATAGCGGTGAAAGGTACCGTTAGAATAATAGCCGGTAGAAAACCACCTTCTATTTTCAAATGCACACATCGAAGTGTTCGTGTATCTGGATCAAATTTGTGAAAACTTGTTTTAATAAGTCAATGCTCCCATAATATATTTTAAACTGTCGATCATTTATTTGATTGCATTCGTAAATTGGCCTGAATAGGCTGACTTGGCGTGTGAATAATTGAAAACAAAACCTAAGATATTATAACATATAAAATGTATGAAGGTGTTATAGAACTACGGCTAAACAGTATGAAAATATTCTGAAGAGAAATTAACTCTGTCACATAATTAAAAGTTTGATTAAAATAAAATATAAGATACTCGTTTTTTTCTGTAATGCTCGCAAAGCTATTACGTATTGTAATAATTTATCTAAACATTTATCAAGTTAATTGCTCACAGAAGTACAAAACCGGTTTGAGAGCACCAAATGGTTTTTATTGAAATAATTTCAATGAAATATCATAAATAGTTTTTATTAAAATAATTTCAATGAAATATCATAAGACTATAGTAGCTAGAAACAATTATTACTGTTATCAAAATTAGGTATTTGCAATTCTGTTTTACGCCGTTTTTGTATCGTCAGCGAAAAAGAGTCCACTACCCTATGTCATTCCGTAGGTATTGTAATTGGCGACAGAAGGTAATATAATGAAAACCTGGTATCCCTAACAGTTTTAATACGCTGTAATGATGATGATGATGATATTAAGATAAGGATGCGTGAAGCTAAAGTACGGGCGGGAAAAGACCAGCGTCTGACTGTTGACTAGTAGCTGATAATGATGCCTTTTATGTGAGACCTCAAGTTTTATCGACTCGTCATTCTATCTAGTGGATGGCGCCCTATTATTTTCTTGTATTGAGATAATCGCGATATTTTATGTATTTGCGTCCCCATTGGTTTTTTTTTTATATGATAGGATGACAAACGAGCACACAGTCCACCTTGTAATAAGTGGTTGCTGTGGTCCATAGACATCTACATCTATCCTCGATTACGAAGCAAATGCGGATGCGGTGTCACCCGTGGCCACGAGATGGAATGCCCTGTTTCTAGTAAAAAGCGCCTCCAGTTCTCTACACTTATCATACGGAACACAGCAGCATTAAGCTAATATTTTACGCTGGTATTCTGAGAGATCGTTGTCGATTCTTTGAGCTGTACAGCTGACCGATTGTCACTTTAGCTTACTGACACATCGTTGGTTGTATGTCGCTTGCTACGGTTATATTGTAGATATCTACGAGTATTTTACGGATACTATCACGTAAAAAAGGTGTGAAGTGAAAGGTCATATCTCGATTTCAAAGGTCATCACTCCAATAGCCTACAGCAAGTCAAAACGGCAGATTGTGCTCTTTTTTCTTCTGTATATTTTGCCGAAAAGTAGGTAGGTACATAAATACATACGTTGTTTACGGAACTAAAGTATTTTCGGAAGCCGCCTTGATCTGTGGATCGTTTAGTCTGCGTGGATGTCGATTCGTAATAACTGTCAAAATAGCATATATGCTCATTTATCTTCAAATAGCAATAATGAGTAGGGTGGCAAATTTTTCTAGATTAGGTGAAACAGTCCCGTAATAGCAGTTATAATCCCAGATCGTAATAATTAATAGTCTCACAAAAAGTGATGTGTCCTGCATGTTCCGCATTTCTTATAAAATTCTTTCGACTTTAGAGACGTTATGTTTTGATGTGTTGTTGTTATATGATAGATGCATGCTCAATTAATAATCTGCAGTCCATTGGATTAGGGCGCTTACAATTTAGACGTTTAGTGTCGGACCGCTGCCGCACGTTTACCGTGCCGCTAGTTATAAACCGATGCCGGACCGCTGCAGTGCATTAGCAGTCCGATACCAATCGCCTATTTAAAGCTAATTAAAGCCTTAATTAAGCTATTTAAAGCGTTATTTGTATAAGAACAAACGACCGTCCGATCGCAATACGACAAACGCACCGCTTCTGCACCGCAACGGTCCGTCACGAAACGTCTAAATTGAAAGCGCCCTAAGAACGCTTTCAATTAATTAAAAAAATATAAAGATTAAAAAATGTATCATACTAAATTTGCTTATTTTTTATTTATTTATACGCATACTGCTTATTTACTTCTCTGACTAACCTAAACAAAAACTTTCATTTTATTCTGAACTACAATCTGTCCCTCACCCGATACCTTTATATTGGCCACCTTAACTTAATAATTATGGAACATCATAGAAATACTTTATAATATGTATTATTCTATAAATAAGATCCAAGTGCATTACATTTTTAGAATGTATAAATTTGCTATATAAATTTAAATTGAATGATATTAAAATTGTAGTTTCATAATGTATAATTGCTTTTTATCACGACAAGTAACACAATAAGAGTCTAAAATCTCTTCTTATTCCTTTACAGTTTTGGAGCTCTTTAAATAACTTTTTGTGGACAAAAAGTTTCGATGTTGTTTTTACTTTTTTTATTAGATACTGTCATAGTATCTGAGTAACTACAAATTAATGAAATAAAATAAAAAAAAACTGACCTAGAAACCGTAAAATCATTTTATCCATAATCCCTTCGCATTAAGATAAAAGCCTGTGTTTATTTTATTTGTAACATATCTCAAACCTATTATACAATTAAATACATCTAGGCTAACAAAACATTTTGTTTTTAAATAAAGAAATAATAATATTAGGCTATATGAAAGGATCAAGGTGGGAATAATTGTCGAAGACATGCGTTAAAATCTCGAGAGCATGGGTGAATTTTTGTTAGCTTGCTGTTTTTTGAACGCAAATGGAGAACAAAAGTGAAGGAAATACTACGAGTTTAATCACACCCCGATAATATTATAACCGATAGAGATTTTGTTCTAATCGTAAAAATCAGTATTATGAAATATTATTTGTTCAATGATTTATTATAAGTAGGTGAATACATTAAAGTTGAAACATACCTAGGTACATAAAAGGCAAATAGACTATTAAATTTATGTATTTTGTTTTGCGCACAGCAATAATATATATATAAAAGTTTTTATTTAATATTTGATTGTCGGATTAAACGTTTTGATTAGGTTGTAAATTACTCCGACGACAGAAGTACGGAAATATCTGCAAGTTTTTAAAGGACACCAGTCAAAATTGTGAATCACGGAATGAATCACTTATAATGTTATAAACACAGTAAATTTATGTACTTGATGTCTAAAACACGTTAAAAATATGCAAATAGGTTATACTGCTCTGTTTGTGATCTATTTTTTCATAAACAAGAGGTATTCAAGTGATGCAATACACGCTGTAGCTCTCTTTGATAATCTTTGTAAATAATATACTGATATTTCTGAAATTGACAAACTGAGAAATGAAAACTGAGAAGATATGACTGAGAAAATAATAAAAAATATTTCAACAGGATTTGTCGCGCGAATGTGTATTAACAGTCTTAAAGCGGTCTGTCTGACTGTACTCGTAATATTCATATTTATTTCTACATTACGCTAATTCTCGTATTTATTTTAAATTTGCATGTAGTGCTACGCTGCAGCTTTTTAATATGGTGGCAGTACGACAACCATATTAAAAAGCTCCAGCTGTCGGTATCGACTGGACCGAGAAAGAACCACACTCTCACAGAACACCAGCGTAAAATAGCAGCTTATTTCTGCTGTGTTTAGTACGGTGAGTGAGAGAACCGGGATCCTTTTTTATTGGAAACGAGGCATTTCACTTTAGTCCTCTAGGGTGACAACGCATCTGCATTTTGATTCTTAATCTAGGATAGATGTAGATGACTATGAGCCACAGCATCCACTTACCTTCAGGTGGTCTGAGTGCTCGTTTATAAAGATGACATTATTCTATGAAAGGTATAAGTCTTTCATGTTCAACGAATGGGATTTTTGAACACATATTTATTTATTTTAGTTTTTGAAATTGATTTTTATCTTATTAGCTTATTATGCATTAAAATGAAATGCAAGGGAATATTACTTTAATTCGAAGGTATTAATAATGATCACTCCATTATGCTTAGCAGTCTGCAACGAAAATGTTTGCACCCTTGTATACAACACATTTCATCGTGTTTATTTTAATTTTGTTTACACTTCGATAATTTTTAAGAAAGAAAAAACGTACAGCTATCGGACATGTCTTTGTCATCCATTGTGTTATGTGCGTGTTAGTCTGCTATTTTATTTAGATTTTTTACGTTACTTTCAGTACAAACAAATACTTTGCAAGTTTATATTTAAAAACATTGCGAATGATAAAACTTAATATCTCGGAAAATGTAGGTACTAAACATTTAACGGGAAATCTGAAGTCTAGGAAAGGATGTAGGAAAGCTAAAATTTCAATTACCTAGACTCCCGTGGGAGAAATCAATATAGGTAAAGCGCTCGCATAGTAGGGGGTTAATGTGGATTATCAAATAGATTATTAAATCTTATCCTTGTACCTAGATTAAACCAAAAGTAACTGTATGTTTTTATTTTTAAGCTTTAATTTTACCAGTTAAATTTTGACTCAATATTTAAAAACACTGCTAATTTGAGGTGGTAAAAACATTGTTTTGGTTTTTAATTAAAACCATACGGGTTAATGTGTTTTATAAATTTATTATGCGTATAACAAATACAAAAATTTGATATTTAACAAGCGGTAACATTAAATACAAAAAGCTGTAGAGTTGGGATATGTTCATTAAGTTATTAACGTTTATGTATATACGGGCAGTAGTGCTTAGACGAAGAAAAAGTTTGATTAATGATAATTTTTGAGGCGGTCCCAAAGCAACTTCACTATAGACAACTCTATCTACTTTTGCCCGTCGAGTCATTTCAAAGAGAATTTTGATTAATGATTTCGGATTCCCGGTACCTGCTTTTCGGCAACACCCACAAAAAGATGTCCGAAGTGAGATATGTAAGGGAAACAATATTTATGCTTATTTGTGTTAATATCTATATTAATCTTGTTGACATATGCATTTTAAGCCGATATAATTTTCTCGCGGCGATGTCGGCACAGCTGTTTGCATTAGCATTTTTTGTATTCTCTTATTTATTCTGCGCATTAATTATTTTATTGAAATATGACATAATAATTATTATCTTTTAAATAAAACTAAAAACTATTTTTACAAAATTAATACTAATGAAGATATAAATTTAACAATATAATCGCATATGTGTTAAATTTATATCTTAATATACAATTTGAAATAATATTTCTTTGTATTATTTCAAATTGTAGTTTATCGTTCATTCATCACAGCCGTCGAAAGTTCACTGCTGATCGTAGGCCTCCTCGTAGATTAGCTTATAGGGGAGATACCTGGCACAGTTGCCACACTAATAATAAAAATTGCGTTCTTATCAGAAAGTTGCAGCTGCTATTTCTTGTTTCAGTTTCCTCAGTCGCTTCTACATGGTCCCGTAAATTTTATTAAGTAAAGATCATGTCATTTCAAATAAAAGTTATATATTAATAAGTTTAACTGCTTGTCATTCTATTGTACTTAAAAATGGTAATAACAGTGATTATAAGTTAAATAGCACTGCTTAAACTCACCAAATCAAAATCCGTTTCGTTTGCGACATAAATAAAGTGATAAAAAATCCAAGCTCTACAAATAGTCACAAAACCCAGTCACTAATTGCTAAATTCACTATTTGCTTTAGTTTTACACTATTTGATATGTTAAAAATTAATTTAAAAGGTTTTCACACATCACAAGGCAATTACAGTCAAATGCACATTTTTATCATCTTATTGTCATCCTTAATTGATGTATTTGAACGTCTTCGCCTCGTTATAGAGTGCGCGATAAATTTTTTTCAACTGCAAAAAATGTTATCGTATCTTTGTATTGGGACCACCAAACTGCTAACAATATTTTATTCATACCGTTGCCCCTCAGACCGATTTTCAACAGAGCGCGTCTAATTGCGAACATCATAAGTAAACACTCATTGAAACGGCCCGGACACAAATCAATCTGGATATTTGACACATTATGATAGCGCGAAATTCAAGTTCAAGTTCGCGGGAAATTCGCGCACACATTAAAATCACTGCGATTGTAATTCGCGCCAAAAAAAATTCGTACACAATTATTAGTCGAAAAAAAGCTAAGTATTTTACAAAATTACATCGGTCGGCGTTTAATGAACGTCTGAACCCGCATTGAGCTAGCTGTCAAATCTACGAACCGTCATAGTCGGCTGCCATGAGTGGGCACGCACACAGCGAAACGAGCGCGTATCGCGACGGTCACTACTACACTGACAGGCTCCAGCGGAGCGCAAACGTACGGATACTCGCACAAGCGAAGCTTCATGAATCATACGTGCTCCGCGCTTGTGTTGAGGCGGGTGGGAGTGCGAACATGCAGCGTGCTTTTAACGCGGCCAGACGAAATGATGCCTAGCTGCAAAAAGGAATGTGGACTCTATCAGTTCTACAAAATGGCTGGTTAAAACGTACACGCGCCTATGTGGCCGATCACATGAGAGATTATCCGAATGCGTGTGAATGCATGTAACGCCGCGCGACGGATGGGCGGGAAACGCCATGAAGAGATGCGTTGCCGTTTCTGCGATCCCAATCGAAATGAATGATCTCTTATTTAACTTTCGTAAGAGATGAATGTTGTTATTTCAACGGTTGTTTAGAAATTGGTCAAAACAATTTAAAATGAACAGAACCAGAATGTTTTAATTTTGATGTACAACCATCGGACAGTCCATTTCAAGAAATCAAATTTTTTAACTTTCTTTTTTGCAGTATATTTTATTCTCCAGTTAAACATCAACATTGATGGATAATCAAAAAACATGAAACTAGTTTTAAATCAAAAGCGCGTAAAATGAAAACAAGAGAAATGGAGATTGTGTTAACTGGAAATATGACTTAATATGATCAAAATTAAAGTGTTATTTGCATGGCAAACTCCTGTCAAAATAAATAGACATTATTGTAGGTGCACGAAAATCGCAAATTATACCTTAATCTTTTTCCTTATGTGTAGACTGTGGCCTAATTCTGAAACTTACCTGAAATAAAAGAAAATTAATGAGATTATTAAGCTTAATAAAGATCTGATCAAATTTAACAGTAAATATTAAGGTAATTAAATTACATGGTGTATTTTAAAAATAATTAAGAAAAAATACTTGCAAGGAAATCACAAAAATAATTTAATGCACTCTTAACAAGCTAAATGCAATAAACTTAATCCGGAGCCAATAATGCCATTCATTATTAGTTATCTTGAATTCAGGAAAAATATTTTCAAAAAGTACGTTGCCTCTTTCTATCTCATGACCTACGACTCGCATATCTCTTGATATACAGACAGGGTCAGGAGTATTCCAGCGTTGATAAGTAGGTCAGTATAGCGTTGCATGAAGATTTTGCTTACATATTATAGACTGGTCAAGTTCATTCTCGGTGTTTAATACGTCCCTGGGCTGGATCGCGAAATTTGTAGAACAATTTATTTAAATTTTAAGAATTTATTTCAGCGATGTGTAAGGCATTGTTTTTAGGTAAGTGCATATATGTCTACCTAGGTCGACAAAAAACTATCCAGATACACATAAATACTACCCTTCGCATACTCAGCTTACAAATAGGCACGACGTTACTAATTTTGATACACGATGGTTTGAAACCGTCGATTGTTTACACCTACATACCTACGTTGCAACAAGGTTCTTTAACTTCCCGCTAAGAAAATTGAACATTTTCAAAAATAGGGATGTTATTGGTTTCATCCCGATTTTCAAAAATCGAGTTTTCATCAGATCTCGACGTTTTGAGATCCCAGGAAGCTATTCTGACTAATTTCACGTGGACGTCCGTACGGATGTATGTAAGTATGTTTGTGTGTATGTAAATCTTTCATAACTTTGGAACGTCTTGATCGATGGAGATGCGGTTTCTTAAGCGTTAAAGAGTTCAGCGTTCTAAAGATCTCAATGTGGAATAGATTCAGTAATAATATGAACCGAATCGGACGAGTAGATTTTGAGAAATCTCAAAAATAAAAATTTTGAAAAACTGTTTTTTGGAATAACTTTTAAACGGCTTTACCGATCGATTTCAAATACTAATCAGCTTTTAATCTAAAAAAATGACGTCGAATGCCGTTCGGAAAATAAAAATAGGTTTATTAGTTCGTGAGATATTGAAGGAGAAAGAATTTGAAAAAAAAAAAACGTTTTTTTTTTACATAATTTCGAGATTTCGCAACATAATTTGTTAAAATTTGGAGTGATTTGAAATTAGCGGGAAGTTCCAGGGGTGGCCTGTAGGGTCAACCAATTTTTTTTCTTAATAATATTAAATCTAAACAGTGCGACTTATAAACCGTACCTATAAAGGCGAAGGTAATTAAAATTTATTGAAAAAATATTTTTATAAAAATGAGCATAGAACAAAACAATTAAACACAATCTACGGAAGGCGATAACTATTATGAGCTAAGCGAAGCACAAATATAAATTGAAATTAATAAAAAATAATTTATTGCATTCGCTATCAGCTTATGCGCGTCAGAGTTAAAATTATTACACTCAGATAAAAAAATTCGTAAACAAAGGGGTGAACGCATCCAGTGACCGATGTTTACACATAGATCTGGATTATTTACGTTCATTGCCAGCACTGTAGTACACCTTTACAATAATAATTGGTGTGACTTAACCCGTGCTTCGTACGTAAAATAAGAACTTTAAGGGATCACGTCACAAAATTAAGCAATTATTAGGCAAATAAAGACTGACATTAAGTACCTACCTACATTAAAAACCGGTAAGTATTAATGAAGTCGTCAACGATTTTCCACGTCTCGTAGATGATGTATTTGCCGTGAAATTTTTGAAAATAGAACCCGACTACTGACAACGCACCCTCCGAGAGTTATTACGTTAATATATTTACCAAACACACTCGCTATTATTACGTTTTCATGTACTCGCTTACGCATAAATTAAAAAGTTGCCGGTTTTTTGCTTTTGTCCCAACCCTTATTTGGTATTCATATTTGATATTTTGATAATACAAAGGGTAGACGCGTTACAAAATGAAAACACAAAAACGTGTTCATAACTTACACAAGAAAAACCTGTTTTCAAGAGCAAAGTATGCTAAAGATACAAATTGTGAAAGGGGCAATCCTTCATATGTTTCTTATCTGTCGCAACTTTGTCAAACTATTATGAGCTTTTTTACTCACGGGATAAGCTTTCGATTCTAACGAAGTTGGACACTTGGCTTCAATTATGGTCATATTGAATGATATATGGTATAAGTGAGGGATATTAAAGGGCAAGCGGGGTTTATGAAATGTGAACTTTGAAATATATACAGCCACAGCGAACCCCTTGTTTAATTTGTCCTAAACTATAGACCGTATCGAAGTGTAAATTATCAAACGCACTATTGCTTTTTGCTATAAAAATTTCGCTGTTTTCATAAAAGTAAGAATTAGTGGATAATTCATTAGGAATTCTCGTGTTTCTTATTGCTTCCGCAACGAATTTCGTGCGACCCACAAGTCGATACGATTGAACCTATCGGGCATTTGCCGGCAGCGGCGAACTCCAATTTAGTTTTTCGGATTAGATACGGCGCATATAATAACATAATTGCTCTAATAACAGGCTAACCTCGCCGTGCCTTACAATTCACTTTCCAAATTGGTTTATTTTTTTCCCTTTGGTCTGTCTAAAACTATTATGATTTATTATCAAATTTTCGTGCAGGCAAATTACGGGGCTTTTTCGACCGCGCTAGGAAACACTGCTTTCTCTTTCCAACTCGTGGTATAATTCGCCATCAGATAAGGAAGCAAGTACTCGATTGTACTTCCTTTGAAACCTTACGGCTCTGTAGATGAAAATATTTTACACGATATTTTTTTTATGAACTCGTAAGGGGAATTGTCAGTTGAATTAATAAGTTATGTGCGATTAAAATTTTTAATTCTAAAAAGGTAAATTAATACTAAAAATAATGGTTTTTAATAATGTTTTATTATTGCTATACAATTCAATTAAGAAAAAAGACAATTATTTATTTTATATTTGGATGTGCTGAAATTTTATTTAGGTAAGAGCAAAATTGTTATTTTTACATATTTTTTAATTAACGGATAAAAGCTTTTTATAGAATTAAACAGAATTCAAACAAATTAAAAATTAAACTTGTGTGAACAAAATTGTTGACTTGTTTCACTTTTATATTCAGTTAGGTTATAATTTATTTAAATTTATTTCACTTTTATCAGAAATTTTATTTTGAATATATATTAACAACAAATTTAGTAATTCCATATAGATTCTATTAATTACCTATTTTAAAATTTAAAATGTAGCATTTTAAATACATACCTAAATAAAAAAAAACATACTAATTAGGTATTAGTGTTATAAAAATATATACTGTCCCTAGTTACGTTTCACATGATTGCGACAAAGTTAACCAAAATAAGTATTGCGACATTATCAAATTTAAAGTTTAAGTATGAAACCGAATAACCTACATTTCAATAACATCTCTTATCAAAATTAAGAAATAAATCAACATTAAGGTCGAAAACAAAATAATATTTCATAGTACCTACGTGGAGCCACGCTGCAGTTATATTATGGTTGTAGCACAAATGGGTCGGCTCGACCGGGGAAGAACCACGCTCTCACGGAATACCAGCGTGAAATAGCAGTTTAATGCCGCTGTGTTTTGTATGGTGAGTGTAGAGAACCAGAGACCCGTTTTACGGGAATCGAGGCATTCCATCTTAGTCCTCAGGGGTGACAACGCATCTGCATTTTGATTTTTAATCGAGGAATTTAGATGTCCATGGGCCACAGCATCCAATCAACATCAGGCGAACTGTTTGCTCGTTTGTCACCCTTATTCCATATATAAAAAAATAATTACGTGTCACGTTGTTTGTCCGCGATGGACTTCTAAACTACTTAAACGATTTTAATTAAATTTGCACACCGTGTGCAGTTTGGTCCAACTTGAGAGATAGGATAGTTGTTTTGCCCATGAGTGACCCACATATTTTTTTTTTGCGAATTTAAGGATTTTTAATAGGACATGACAAAGGGTCGTCGAAAATAGCAGAACTACGTCTGCCAGGAACGCTAGTGTACTATAAAATATAATCTATGTACCACATTATTTTATTGATCTTGTATAATTTAATTTTCTTTTCTTCAAAGTGTTTTTTTGTTAATTTTGCCACCTGTACAATATTTTTACTCGGTACTATCCGCCTATTTTTTTAAATAAAATTGAAAAGTTAAATTTGTTAAATTTTAGTCCACCTGATGGTAAGTGACTACAGCAGCCCATTGATACCAGCAACAAACATCGAACGAAGGAAGCTACAGATGCATTGTCACCTCTGAGGACTGAGACGGTGTACTTTAAGGTCTGTATAATAAGCACTCTATACACTCTATAGTCTACACTATATATATATGTACTCTATATATTAGCACTCTATACACTCTATAGTCTATACTCTATCTATCTACTCTATATGTTAGCACTCTATACACTCTATAGTCTATACTCTATATATCTACTCTATGTATTAGCACTCTATACCCAACACAGCTGGGCAGCCACTGCAGCTTGGCAGAAACATGTTGGTCTTCGGCTGCATCTCCACTTATCACATGGTGGGATAGTTATATTTAAGCTTATAGTTAAGCTCTGGCTGCTTTAGTTAAAAAGAGAATATCGAGAGTAGAACTTAAAAGAATATTTATAAGATATAAAATGGTTTAAAACAAAGAGAACCGCTTAGCGCTGCGGTTGGTAATCCGCCCAACAAGTGTGGCAATTATAGCAAATCATCCATAGGCCAATCCAAGGGCTAATGAGGATGCGGATGAAGAATATTCAACAGAAACACATTTGTAAGCAAAACATATATTTAGTGAAATGCGATAGAAGAACCCTGGTAGCTCAAGGGCTAAATGCTTGCTGTAAATTTCACTGCTTGCGAGTAGGGTTCGATACCCGCCGCCACTAACGAAATTGTTAATTGTGATGTTTCGCTTGGTGAGTGTAGTGAACCGAAGACCCTTTTTACTGGAAACGAGGCATCCCATCTTAGTCCTTACGGGTGACAACGCATCTGTATTTTGATTCGTTATCGAGGATAGATGTAAATGTCTATGAGTCACAGCAACCATTTACCATCAGGTGGACTATGTGCTCGTTTGCCACCCTTACACTATAAAAAAATCAGCGTTGAAGGAAAACATCGTAAGTAAATCCGCATGTCAAAGAAATAAGAAAAAATATATTTCCTTCCCTAAAAACCCTCTTAGAAATCAGAGGAAGCATGTGCCCAGCAGTGGGACGTACGATAAGCTATAACAGACAGGCAGATAATATAAAACAAAATTATTTTCAACAAATTTGTTACATTTTCATAAATTATCTGTTTGCTGTTCTTTCTGAGCTAGCGGGTTAAAGAAAGCGTATTGTTTACCGCAGTGAGAGAAATGTACGAAATGCTCGAAATAGTCAAACGACAAATGTTTCTGACAAGTGACTGCATTAAACATGAGACCTGCCACCGCCCGATATTTACATATAAACTTAGTTTTCACGTTTATGCCGGAGACGCGGATTCTACAAGCAGGAATAGCTTTAAGGCGATTTCTAAAAGAAATATTATGAACTTAAGCTTTTCTGTGTAAAGAAAATATACCAGTAAATTTCTGCTACGAAATATATTTTACTGGAAAAGGGATGCAGAAATACTGAGAATTGATTCTCCTTTTTACATGTGTTTGCATAATTGGTGAGAACGCCGTTACGAAGAAGACATTCAGGACACCAGAATGATATAACAGCATGTTGTGTAATCAAAGGTCAGTAAAATTCATTACCATGACTCATCTCGTAGAAAGCGTAAATTTTTACTTAGTAAAATGTTCGGAAAATATCGCGGCATTTAACACATGGTTAAAGTTTGTAAAAGCGTAAATTTCCTGACCAGTATGCGTTACACCAATTTATTAAATACGATAAAGATTTTTAACGTGGTAGGAGACACGACCGGGAAGGACCACACTACTAGCGCCAAATAGCAACTTAACGTACCGTTCTTTCGTATATGAGTGTAGAGAACCGGAGACACTTTTTACGAATTCAGACGACATTATGATACTTAATCGAGGTTAGATTAAAAATAAAGCGTCTACAAGCTAGAGCATCCACGTACCATCAGGTCCGACTGTTTACTCCTCTGTGATTCATATTTTGTAAAAAAATGTGCATCATAATTTCGCATATCATATCTGTACTGACAGAACGTAAAGGTCTACATAATTAATCACAAATTCAATTCTGTTAAAACAGAAATTATAAGCCCAACAATACATGACAAACAGGTATTTTATAAAATTCAATGAAGCTATTCAACAGTTTTATTTAAGCAAGCACCCATAATTTAGATATTTTATTTCCACAGGAAAATGTCCTTGTGTTATAATTTAATTTAAAAAACGATTACAGTGCTATTGGTTGTGAGAATATGAGGGTGATGATCTCCTTTTTCAGAGTTAATCCTAATTATATTGAAACAAAAGATGCGATACCTTACTTATTTAGAGATATCAGTTATTTCAATGCTAGTTACAGTACACTATGAATTAAATAATATTTTGAATAATTGTATCTAATAGATTTTGGGAGGCAGTCAGGGAACGCTATTGGCTATTTACTTTAGTAACGCACACATCAACGTGAATTCTCATGTGTGCATTTACGAATACTCGGGCAGCCGCCACCACCTCCGCGCAGATATCGCGCGTGGTGAAGCGGAAGAGACCTCCGACAAAGGATTGTGACAATGAACCCGATACGTTCGTTAGGGTTGCTTTTTATTTTATCCCTCGTCCATTAGTTACTTAATTTTTAATAGCAAAAAAAGTTTATTATTAAAGTTAGCCCAGTCCCTGACCTGAGTACCACATACTTAAGGCTCACAGTTGTTGCCTTACATTTTGTCTGAAAATCAGAAAGTGAATAAGGTAAAATGAATCTTTACTATGTATTTTGTCTGCTAATTAAGTTTTTGTTTAATACATGCCAATAATTGCATGTCAAACATTTTATTTATAACAAGAATAAAAAAGATAACTATAAGGCTGATGATGAAGATGATATATAAGCGAATTTGAACCAAATATGAAAACAAATTGGTTTCAACTGTAGACAATTAAAACTTCAATTGTTAGCGAAATACAGAATTTTTCTTATATGAAGTAATCAAAACAAAAAGTTTTCATATACTTCATGTGTGGCAACCATTTTCATTTTTATAAAATACCACTGCGGCTAGGCAAGGAATAATTTCGTATATTATATCACATGCTCGAGTGCGGGTACAAAGGGGCAGCCCTATCCTCCGCCGCGTCCGACACACCCGCCCGGACACGTTTCAGGATCATGAATTATGGCGCGAGCCGATGTGACTTTTCAATTTGAAATCATCAACCTGGAATTAATTTCATTTTTGAAAAGCCATTATTTCTGTTATCTCCCGATGTTGTACAATATGCGAACGCTGCTTTATTGTTATGACGAGAATATTTCGCTACTATTTGTTTAATACGAAACTGCCATTTTAATTCGGGTTTCATTTCTACTTTTCAAATGTAAAATGTGTTCGGTAATAGTTTTTTTTAAATAAAATGTTTCCTACGTTGCTAAAAATTACATCAATTTGGCTTATTTTTAAAGTAAAATCGCAAGAGTCTGAACTTCATTACTGTTTTTTTTATAAAGATTAAGGGTGACAAAACGGGCATACAGTTCACCAGAGGGTAAGCGGATGCTATGGTATATATCCAAATGCAGATAAGTGGTCCCCCTAAGGACTACGGATGCTATTTTATGCCGGTCTTCTTTAAGAGCTTGGTCCTTCCCCGGTCGAGCTGACCCATTCGTGCTATAACCATAATAAATCTGCAGCGTAACTCTACCACGTACAAAGTGTGCTAGGTTCAGGATTTAATTGACAACAATATATACTAACTGCGAATAATTAATAATTGTCATTTCATTACATTACCGTAAAATAAAGTTACACATAACTAGTCCCGCTTCCCTTGAAAACAAATATTCGTTATTAGACTGATAAGTTTGTGATTAATGACAATAAATTACCCCAAAAGAAAAAAAATCTCTATAAAATGTAAAGTATGTTCTAAAAAGTAGTGTATGTCATTACAAAGCCTGGTACAAAATATCCTACATATTTTTAAGAGCAACATTTGTTTTCTTTTTTTTTAAATTAAAAAAAATATTTAACAATATACAGATAGTTATAACTTTCGGAGTGGTCGCGTAACAATTGTCTCTTATTCACAAAACATAGTCCCGAGACAACTATTCATAGTGCAACCGATCCCACTCGCCACCGTTACCGGTGTTGACGAAAGCCGGGCCAAAATAGACGTCGCAACGATAAATTTTATTCAAAATAAAACTTGAAAGTTTATTTCTGAAAAAACACGCGTCGCGTTTTTGTTGTTATAATCGAGGGTGTTCGGAAAAAAATATGTCGAGAATCGCCTAGTCGCGGCCGTTGACCCGACATTCCTTCTGTTATTTACTGCTGTCTAATTTGAATTTTTATGTTGGATAAACGCATAGTGATCTGAGGATTGCGATACGCTCAGTATATCTCAGTTCTCTACGTTTGCTAAAATTTATTCGATGTCTAATTATAAGAACGATTTTTCTGCTTACCGAAATTTACCTAGCTATATCATGAACAGTTTTTCCATTCAATATATAATGAGCATTGCGGTATAAATTAATTAAATTCATTGGTATACTTAATATAAGTAAAAGAAAGCCTAAACCAGGTACATATGAACTTTATAATATTCTGTTAAAGTTATGCTAAACCTTCTACCGATATCAAATTGTACATTACCAAAATACGTCGTGAAGGTACACTGAAATCCCTAAAGAGGAACCTTATAACAAAGCTAATATTAGACAATCATTTCCTGTCAAAAGGGAGGTAAAGCTTCCCACCCTAATAGACCGGGCGGGGAGGTTGGAATACCACCTCGTCTCTCCAGATTTCAGTCGAGGTGTTCGAGTGTGAATCTGAATTCTTATTTTTTGCTTCTTCTGTGATGAATGGATTTTTAATATCCTCCTGCAGCGGAGACGAAAGTATTTTGATGGAAAACGTGTCTAACGGCGTAAGCTCGGAGACGTTTTTTGCGCATCTTCACTCTTCAATAACTCATGCGATACGATGCGTCATTTTTCTTTCCTAACTATGTATTTTGCACATGTTAACATTGTACAGTTCAGCCTAAATTAACACTTTTTAAAGGTAAAAAGTGGATTGAAGAATAAATGTCACCGTCACGTCAAAGTATAGCAGGGGCAGACCAACAAGACATCAGCATCCAAAGACGTCTCAATACACGATGGGCCTTACGGTCGGCAAAAAACTTACCGTCCGTTCTCACAGCACGACTCTATTACAGCTCCGCCGCGAATAAATAAAACATGACGGGCCCTTCTCACGTATCTATATGCACATAGTTATATCTGGCCGTACATATGTAAGTGCTCGTGCGGATGTTACCAGATCTCGATTCGTTGTATCTGATTTGAAACGCTTTCTCTCGCTTCGATTTTAAATGTGTAGGAGTTGAAATCACGCGATATTTTTTTATTAACATTGATTTCGGAATAGCAACCAGACTGCGTCAATTTTACGCAATAATGTTAAAATCAGCAAACTGCGTGTTTGATATTTACATATTCTATAACAAGAATGGTATACTTTAAATGGAGGAAAACGTACATAACAGTCAAAATTTTTAACAAAGATTGTATCGCAATAATTATTAAGTAAGTTGCCAATTTCTTTAAAAGCAACACAAAGGTAACAAACACATATTAATGATAACGACAATATGAAGTTGATACGAATAAATGAATACAATTAAAACGACAAAGTTAAAGAAAAATGAAACTACACAACAAATTCAGTAGTCATGCACTCGTACACATGCTACATTATTACAAAAAGAAACGCAGCTTGATTTAGGGTTATCGTGTGTGAACGCTTTAGTTTTACTTGCATGCGGAAATGTAGTAAAATTAGAAAGGCTGAATGACAGACTGTACTCGTCTTATTGCCATTAAAATTTCTGGTATGTTAAGACGCTCACTGAGTTTGAAAAACTCGACTGTGGTCTGCGCAGCCTGCTTTATGTATGAGTTGTCCGGTTTTATAATCAATGACATGACTTCTAGCGCCTCTGGTGTGATACATTTTGTTGTTTTATGTATGAGAAGCACAGGGCTTATCCTGTTTTCTGGGATTAATTAAACAATTCCTATAAATAATATATTTTTATCCTAAATCAAAAACAATCTCCGTAATATCTAATAGTGTTGGACATTACAACCTACTGATACTTTCGCTAGGTACATAACTTACTTGCTTCATACATTACTTGCTTTTTGTTTAGTTGTTTTGAATTCGCTGCTTTTAAAGGCTTTCGAAGAATCATTTAACGGGCAAGAAACTTGGAAAAACTCATTACGCTTACTGCTCAAGCTGATTGGTAAACGCCATGTCGATACCATCCTGCTAGTGATCTTGCTCTCCAACTACAGATAATGAAATTAGGAGTTGCCATTTCAGAACAGATATCCCGCTGTTTATTAGTTACTAAGGTTTTATTCTAATTGAATAAAACCTTTTAAAAAAAGGTTTGCAAGGTACAAATGCAGGTGAAGTTAAAATTTGAAGAATTAAAAGAATTCTTGCCTACTTGTTGAAGAAAATCCCATAGTATAGTGTAATCACTCTTAGACCGAATATTCAAAAGCATAGTTGTGGTGAGACACCAACCAAGCGCCCGGGCCAGTTGGGCTCAAACTCAGTCCGAAAGAGAAGCTGTGGTTGAGCTTGTGAATCTCACACTACAGGCGATTGAATAGGGCGATGTGAATGTAAAAAGGAGCCAGCTCCTTCTTTCCGAAATGTATCACTGGAACCGACCTTCTTCATTTGTTAAGGGTTGATATATCTTTAAACCTAAGTGGTTCCTAGAGTCCAAGGCGAAAGCATCTGCAAGTAAGCTAGAAGTCCTTGCAAAGGTGCGGCAATACTTCACGCCCGAACCGCTGCTTACTCTATATAAAGCGTAAGTTCGGTCGTGCATGGAGTATCGCTGCCTTATATAAAGTGGTGCTGCAAGCAGCTTTTGACTCAGCAGAATGGAGTGTTAAGAGGCTTATCGGTGAACCAAATCTGGTTAAAATCAATCTTACCAGCCTCGAACACAGGCGCAAAGTAGTCAGACTTTCGGTTTTTTATGGGATGCATTTCATAGATTGTGCGCAGGAATTGCATAACTTAATTCCTCCCATTCTCTTCCACCATCGAGTAACCATATGTTCGACCACTCTCCATACTTTAGTTGTTGTCTTACCACGTAGATATTCGAACTAAACGGTTTGCTACAATCGTTCGTCATGCGTACAGTAAAGGAGTGGAATAAGTAGCTAGCATCTGTATTTTCATCCGATTACTATGTGGGTGTCTTTAAGGCAAGTTAATAGGTTTTTGTTAAGTGTGTGCGCTTCATCATTTCAGGCTGCGTCATCACTTACCATCGGGTAGAATCGTGGTTAAACGCTGACTTAGAATAGTATAAAAAAGGCGGAATGTAGCCTGGTTAACTGACATTATGTTTAGCTGACATCAGGCCGTCATACACTTCAGTGTCTCTTAAACAAGAATTTTGTAAAGAACTCGCAACGTTTGATGTTAAAAATAAGTTATATGAGTACAATAGGTACATATTATTTGTATGAAATCCTTCAAGATTCTGAGCATTATTTCTGTTCAAGGCTCTGAATTTTATTGACAAATAATATATTATACAAACTGCGAATGATTGTCATTTTATTACATTAGTATGAAACAAAGTAAGGCAGCATTGGTCAAGCTTATCTTAGATTACATGATTCGGTATAACTGTTAATGTTTATTCTATACGTGAAATAATGTTTCATGTGTTTCGCTTGTGGCTCGACGACAGCGCAAACATATCGAAGCCTAAGTCGCGCTATCAAAGTTCCGATGTAAAAAACAGTATATATAAAATAGCTCCAAACCACCACTCGGCCGAGTCCTATGAAGCTGTAAAAGCCGCATAGGCCAGCAACATTAACATCATCGAAATCAGTTTGCACCACCACTCGGAGAGTTGGTCGCTTCACGGTCAGAACACCTTGCCCGGCGGGATATCTCCCCTTTTCCTTTCACGCCCACAGTTTGTGTGTTTGTGTTAATAAATACGTGTATTTATAAAGAAAAAGAAAATATTTATAAAATGTGAAGTTCCTGGTGTGCATAAAGAGAGAAACGTACTTTGAAACACCTGATGGTATGTACACCTGCAACCATAATCATTCAAAGAACCATAGAGGACCAAGATGCCTCACTGACTGGAATCATACACCGCTGTTTTAGTCTGACTGTTACCTATATATATATATATATATATATATATATATATATATATATATATATATATATATATATATATATATATATATATATATATCAATATAACAGTCAGACTGAAACAGCGGTGCGAGCACTGCAGCTGCAAATTTAGGAGATGAGCTCGCAGATGAACTCCTTGGCAGACAAGTAGTGTTTCACTTCTTAATTTAAAAATCATTATATCAAAAACTTGAACGAGTTCTTAACGCGTTTTTATACCTCTACTTAATATATGTAACGTCTCTATTCACATTATGCATGTTACACTGTGTGTGGCAGTTCGCATAGATGAGCTAATAGTTAGACGACTCTTGCGCTGGCCACAACAAAAACATATGACGAGCACCGACTGTACATTAACGTGCTCGCCATACTTGGCACCACGATAGCTCCGCCCGCTGGCGATTGGCACGCAATGCGACACATCAATAGAGCTGGATAAACAGGTATCTATATTATTTATCGATAGAAAAACTCTAAGCTTAAAGCTTAGATCTAATATGTGTTGATGAATTCATTTTATGATTGATGCTTTATAAATACTGTGAAGTGGTGCTTCTTCACTACATATATTGAGCTGTCAAACCTATAACAGGAATACACTAACATTACATTATTATATGAAAAGACAACGTAGCAACAACCGACGTAAATACCTACATTCAATTTACGAAATTATAACCTGGTAAAACAATTATAATATGATAAAATGCAACTTACTTAAAATTATTAATTGTCTGACCAAATAATCATCTGACCCTGCATCTCCTTAATCAATTCAATTTATTTAATTTCATTTGAGGATGCAAATTATGTTATGTTGTTTTACCTAAATGATATAACTGCTTATAAAAAAATCGCATAGAATACATTCACTGTAAATAGTCTTTTAGGATTTTGTACCTGTTTATTTTTTGTACTATAATTTCTAATTCATTATTTAGTGTTCAAACAATAAATAAATAAATGGATGTATCGTAATTATATTCACAGAGAATGCAGAGAAAAACTATTTTATGAATACAAAGATATTCCCTAGTCAAACTCTTTTTTTACTATAATAACTAATAGATTTTAGAAGAAGTAATTACTTTAAGCTTAACTTTTTAAAATTGAAAGTGCGGCGCAGTGGACGTATATCGATTACATTTTTATATTCCTAACTTCTCTATACGCAAATCGTTACAATTCGAAAACGTCGCAATGTTCTGTTTCTATTAGAGTTTTTAGAATTTCAGTCGCAAGACAGATGGTAACAGCGGCTGGGAATTTGTAGTACAATGGCGGCTACAATCCCACAAGTGATCCCTGGCACGAGATGCGTGACAAGACGGCTGTTCCTTTACTTCAATACACTTGGCACTCAATAATTTTCTTAGTTTCGTATCAGCGGAATAGATAATCATTTCAAAGTAACGTCTTTGAATTGATCGTAGCGAAATGGCTACTAACTTAGTAATTTATTTAAACAAATAATAGGCAACAAATATTAAAGCTACAAGCAATTTCCGTAAATTTTTTGGTACGTTAATAATACCTTGCCAATTATTTTACTTCAAAATTGATGTAATAAAATATCATGATAAAAAACGATTCGATATACTTTTCAAGATTCGTTTTTCATACGTTCTTATACTTTGGAACTGTTACTTCCCATAGAAATAAAACATGAATACTAGTGACGCATTTGACGATATACTACGCGTTATTTCATGTTCGCGTTAATTTACAGTAGCTGTGTCTACCAATGCGCTCTTGTATTTATTTTGTATGCAATACGATAGTGAAGTATCAGAGATGCTATCCATTACCCTTAACCGCGTAAAAGGAGCTGTTATGACAGCCCAATACAAGCGGTGGCACATTTTGTCAGTGGAGGATGTAGTGCACGGCGACGAATATTTATTTATTTATAACATTGAGGGGCTGTAAATTAGCGGTAAATTTACGGCGCGGCGGAGGAGTGATCGCGCGCGGTTTATTTTCGGCGCAGGCGCATGATTTAAACAGTTCCCGGAGTGTACCCGTTAGAAATTGAAGCCGAACGGGGATTTGTGGTCGAAGCTGCGTTTATTGTGCATTTATATTGCTGAGGACTAATTAAAATCACGGACATGCTCGCCTTTGGTGGTTTTGAATGAGTAATGTGGAAGTTTTGAATGCGTGTTCTCTTTGTTTGGCACTGTCTTCTAATTAGTTGAGAAAATAATTAGCGAATATAATTTTTTGTAAAAATAATCACAAAAAGGTTTGTAACAGATTTAGAAATTTATTACACATAAAATGGTAAATTTTCAGCCTATATACTTCCCAATGCTGGGCATAGGCCTCTCATTTGATCAGATAAAACATTTAAGAAGGAAATTAGTCCGTTTCACTCGTAGACAGAGTAACCTATAGACAAATTGACGCCTTCTTTCGCATTCGCACACGAAAAAGATTTATGCATACGTCTTACATAGAAATAAGATAGAGCGGTGTGATTGTTTGTCCCTTTCTCCGTGCCGGTTTTTTTGTTTAGCAAACTGTAGAGTTTGCTAAACAACTTTAACAGCGTAGCGATTTAAGGAGTTGACAAGTTGGTTTAAGTGAGAAAAAAGTGTTTTGTGAGCTTAAGATTGGTGAATCTTGTTCAGTTCAGTTTTTAGAACAATTAAAAATTTTATCTAAATGTGTTTAAAAGTCATAAAGATTATTGTATAACCTAAAAATTCGTTATCGTCCTTTCTCACTCGAGGCCACGCCGATAATTAGTCTATAGGTTTCTCTGTCTACGGTTTCACTGCTCTAATTTGTGTTGGTGTACTTCACACAACCTCGAAATATTTTATATCTCAGCAATGCAGCATTCCTTATGATGTTTTCTTTATCACCGAGCACGTGCTAGCGGGGATCGAATTAGGGTTGCTCACGTACTATGAAACCTATGGAAAGAGTTTAGCCCCTGGGCTGTCACGGCTCTTTCATTGCAAATGAACTTACCACCAACTTACTTAAGGAACAAAATGTACGAACATAAAAATATTAATCTACATTAACATAAAACTATACTCAGAAAGAAAAAATATCAATAAATTTATTACAATTTATTAATCTTACATTGAAACGTCTGTTTTAGAATCTCCGAAATTTCTCACTTTATTTTCTACTTAGACGTTGAATTATATAGATAAACAAATAATGCATTTGGCGATACACCACTGATATCAGGATTATATCTGAGTCACGAAAACATTATATTTACGCGTACTTAATATTATCTAACATACGTGACCTCAATCCTTTTAGATCTTGCTTTCGCTGGAGATATTTGTACTTCAACATTGTTATGGTGAAATAGAAACGATATCATTTGATACAACAATATAAAAAACGTATAATGTTAAAACTATTTCGCATTATAATGACCGTGCCTTTTAACATTAACCTTATTTTGCATGTAATTCATAAATTAATTAACATTTTACCGACCAATATTAGATTTTTTTGAACTGATCAAAATCTTACGCAATTTATTCAAAATGATTAAATTTATTTATTGAAACTAGATGCCCAAACTTAATTTTTTTATTATTTAATACTAGTTTTTTTTTTTTTTCAAAAAACTCCTTTGCTGTACACATAATGAACGACGTAGCGAACCGTTTTGTTCGGATGCGTAGTAAGTCAACAACGAAAGGATGGAGACTGGCCGAACGTCTAGTTTTTCGATGATGGAGTCATATGAGAATCTTCTTTTCTAAGCACATTTTAAGACATATCGTCGGTAATAAAAATAAAATGTCTCTATCATCGCTTTACTCTGTACATTCTAACATTGTAGTCAAGACAAAGCAGTAAGGCAAATGTCGAAAGTTCGTATGTCCGTTGACCGTTGAATGGAGCTACGACTAAAATTCAATTCAATTCAATTCAATTCATTTATTCATTTGCGATGTGGCGTGTAGTGGCGTTTAAGAATATCCACTACCCCATATCTTCCCGTGGGTGTCGTAAGAGGCGACAGAGGGAGACAGGCAGGAGATGGGCAGCAGCATCTTCCTGATGACAACTGTGACGTAATAAAAAACTGCGGTTGCCAACCCGCTCGCCAAGCGTGGCAACTACGGCAAATACCCCCCAATGAACAAATACACAAAAAGACGGCCCCCAGTCCCCGGCGGCCCCGCTATTCCTGGCTACGGTGGCGACCATGGTAACAGCGGGGCAGGGGGTGCTAAGAATCTCCGGTGGAGGTTCGGTTGCCACCTACGACGACTCGACCTGGCAACATATAACGCACGCACCCTGAGGACTGACGAGAAGATACTGGAGCTGGAAGAAGAGGTAGACAAGTTGCGCTGGCATATTATTGGATTATCCGAGGTCCGAAGAGAGGGGGAGGACACGGCAATCCTCGAGTCCGGCAACTTGTTCTATCACCGGGAGGGCGACCATCTGTCCCAAGGAGGTGTCGGATTTATCGTCCACAAGTCTCTCGTCAACAACGTTGTAAAGATTGGGAGTGTGTCGACGAGGGTCGCGTACCTGATACTCAGAATCACCAAACGGTATTCGCTGAAGGTCATTCAGGTTTACGCACCAACCTCGGCACACCCCGATGAGGAGGTGGAGGAAATGTATGAGGATATTTCCAGAGACATACATTCCTCCAAAACCCACTACACGGTGTTGATGGGAGACTTCAACGCAAAACTAGGCACAAGAGAAAGCGGTGAGCTGAAGGTAGGGAAATTTGGAGTAGGGCAACGGAACCGAAGGGGCCAGCAGCTGGCCGACTTTATGGAGAGAGAGGGACTCTTTATGATGAACTCTTTCTTCCAGAAGCGGCCCCACAGGAAGTGGACCTGGTCGAGCCCCGACGGTTCGACAAAAAATGAGATTGACTTCATTATGACGACCAGACGCCAACTGTTCAGTGATGTCTCAGTGATCGCAAGGGTGAAAACTGGCAGCGATCACCGAATGGTTAGAGGCACACTGAACCTAAACGTTAAGTTGGAGAGGTCTCGTCTAATGAAGTCAACGCTCCGTCCCCCTCGTGCTCTAATCCAGAATCCCGAAACCTTTCAGCTCGAGTTACGTAACCGCTTCCAGTGCCTAGAAGATTGCAATGCAGTGGACGATATGAACGACAAGCTCGTGGAAACTGTCCATGCGGTCGGAGCTAAGTTCTGCAAGACCCGCCGCAGAAGAACACAAAAACTCTCCGATCACACTCTTAATCTCATGGCTGTTAGACGGGAGATGAGGCTGCAATCGTCAACAGATTTGACAGCATACAGGCAACTGAACAGACAGATCTCCAAATGCATGCGGCGAGACTTACGCAACTTTAATACTTCTCGTATTAAAGAAGCGATCGAGCGGAACCAGGGCTCCAAAGTCTTTGCCAGAGATCTGTCTGCCAGAAAGAGCCAACTGTCAAAGCTGAAGACTGAGTGTGGCAACATCGTTTCCGGGACACCTGAGATTTTGAGTGAGATTGAGAGGTTCTATGGGCAGCTGTACACATCATCGTTGGAGCCACACGCAAGTGTGAGTAACGATCCAAGAGCAAGTCTTATCCGACACTATTCCGATGATATCCCGGACGTCAGTCTAAGCGAGATTAGAATGGCTCTCCAGCACCTTAAAAACGGCAGGGCCCCAGGCGAGGATGGAATTACAGCGGAGCTTCTGAAAGCGGGTGGAACACCGGTACTTGTAGTCCTTCAGAGGCTCTTCAATTCCGTCCTCCATGGTGGCACTACTCCAGAGGCGTGGAGCAGAAGTGCGGTGGTCTTGTTCTTTAAGAAAGGCGACAACGCTCTCTTAAAGAACTACAGACCGATTTCCCTTCTGAGCCGCGTCTACGTGCTGTTTTCGAGAGTCATTACGAATCGTCTCGCACGCAGACTTGACGACTTCCAGCCTCCCGAACAAGCCGGTTTCCGAAAAGGCTTCAGTACCATAGACCACATACATACCCTGCGGCAGATTGTACAGAAGACTGAAGAGTACAATCTGCCACTTTGCCTGGCGTATGTGGACTATGAGAAAGCCTTTGATTCCGTCGAAATTTGGGCGGTGCTACAGTCCCTTCAGCGGTGCCAAGTTGACTGTCGGTATATCGAAGTGCTGAAGTGTTTGTACAGTAGGGCTACGATGGCTATCCGAGTACAGAACCAGAGCTCGAAACCTATCCAACTGCAGAGAGGTGTAAGACAGGGTGACGTTATATCCCCGAAACTCTTCACCGCTGCATTGGAAGACGTTTTCAAGCTACTGGACTGGAAAGGATACGGTATTGACATCAATGGCGAGTACATCACTCACCTTCGATTTGCCGACGATATAGTCCTTATGGCAGAATCGCTGGAGGACTTAAGCACTATGCTCAATGACCTCAATAGTGCCTCCCAACGGATAGGTCTTAAGATGAACATGGACAAAACAAAGATCATGTTCAATGTCCATGTCACACCTATGCCGGTAGTTGTTGGGAGCACTATGCTCGAAGTTGTTGACGAGTACGTTTACCTGGGACAAATAGTCCGACTAGGTAAGTCCAACTTCGACCGAGAGGTCAATCGACGGATTCAACTCGGCTGGGCAGCGTTCGGGAAATTACGACATATCTTTTCGTCAGGTATACCTCAATCTCTAAAAACTAGATTGTACAACCAGTGCGTGTTGCCAGTGATGACTTATGGATCTGAGACGTGGTCCTTCACTGCTGGCCGTATGAGGACGCTTAAGGTCGCTCAGCGAGCTATGGAGAGGGCTATGCTCGGAGTTTCTCTGCGTGATAGACTCAGAAATGAGGATATCCGCAGTAAAACCAGAGTGACCGACATAGCCCAACGGATTAGTAAGCTGAAGTGGCAATGGGCCGGCCATATAGCTCGAAGAACCGATAACCGATGGGGAAGAAAGGTTCTCGAGTGGCAGCCTCGTACCGGTAGGCGTAGTGTAGGGCGACCCCCCACTAGATGGAGTGACGACCTGGTAAGACATGCAGGAAGTCGATGGATGCAGGTGGCTCAGGACCGTGCTTTGTGGCATTACTTGGGGGAGGCCTATGTTCAGCAGTGGACTTGTGAAAGGCTGTAATGATGATGAATGATGATTCATTTGCGATATATGGGTTACAGTAGGTCTTAATAATTTAACAAAATACAGCCATATTCTACCTTTCGGTATGCAAACTACTTAAATATTAGATTTTATTTATAATTAAAATTAAATGGAAAATGCCGATAATTACATTAACATAATATAACCCTATTTGTATATTTGCACTACTAACATAATAATAATTCACAAAATAATGATAAAATACATGTAATAATTAAAATTGTAGTGTCCAAGTAATAATGTCAAAACGAGTAGGTATAAATTGTCTCAAAATCAATAACATAGATAACGTTTCGTTCAATAAATTTGATAGTTAAAATTTAAAAATTGTCATATAGATAATCGTCAATATTATAATACGCTTTTATGGTTAAAAATGTGTTTAGTTGTTTCTTAAAAATGTGAAAGCTCTTAGAATCTCTTATATATTTAGGTAAATGGTTATACAGTCGAGGACCCATACAGAATACGCTTTTTTGAAACAAAACAGTCTTACTATTGGGATGGCTCAATTTATCTTTATGACGCTGGACATTTAGTTTTTTGTAAAAACTTAAGTTTTGACGTACAAATAAGACTACCTCATATATATATAGACATGGCATTGTTAATAATTTTAAATTAATGAAGTATGGCTTACAACTCTCACTTTGGTTAATTTTACAAATGGCTCGTAAGCATTTCTTTTGAGCTTTAAATACTGTTTCTTTGTCCGTACAGTTACCCCAGAACATAATACCATATCTAAGTGCAGAGATAACATAAGCATGATATGATGCCATTACGGCGGATGTGTCTACAACTTTTCCAAGCATATATAACGCATACGAAAAACGATTTAATTTCATACATACATCGCTCACATGAGACTGCCAGTTCAAATTGCAATCTACATTTATACCCAAAAATTTTATATTATCTATGGTATTAATTTTTTGTCCTAGATAATTTATATTTAAATTATTTATTTTATTACGTTTTTGATAGAATGTCATAAGTTTTGTTTTTTCTAAATTTATATTTAAATTATTTATGTTTAGCCAATTCATGATTTTCTCTAAAGCAAAGTGTATGTTACTTTCTAAATCTATTTTGTTTCTGCTAGTGAAAATAACTGTGCTATCGTCAGCAAATAATACTATTTTGTGATTAATGACGTTGGGAAGGTCGTTGATATAAATAAGAAACAACAATGGTCCCAAAACACTTCCTTGCGGTACTCCAGTTTGTATGACTCTGTATTCAGAAACATAGGTCATTTCTTTTCTTGATTTTAGACAAATTTTTGTAATGTGCGTACTTTGTTTTCTGTTAACTAAATATGATGTTAGTAGATCTAGTGCATTACCTCGAATGCCGTAGGCTTCAAGCTTTTTGAGTAATATTTTATGATATTAGGTATTAAAAAAATTGAATAGAGCCATATTTATAGTCTTATTTTTTCTAAATCCTATTTGTTCTTCTCTAAGAATATTGTACGTTTCAAGGTAGTTATATAAAGAGTTATAAATTATTTTCTCAAATACTTTTGAGAGCACAGGTATAAGCGCAATGGGCCTATAGTTAGACATATTCTCCCGATCATTTTTTTTGAACAGTGGTTTGACAATTGTAGACTTTAGTCTTTCAGGAAATATACCATTACAAATACATAAATTGAAAATATAACTAAGTACCGGAGCAATTGCACCGGATACGTATTTTAGAACTCTTGTACAAATTTCATCACAACCGGTACTGTTTGTGTTTTTAAGAGATTTTATAGCTTTATCTATATCAAATGATGTTGTGGGTGGTATAAAAATTGAATTGGGATTGTTAAAAGTTAACTTATATGGTTTATCACTATTTGGGCGGTCTTTATTAATTTTATTGGTATAGAAATTATTAAATGCCCTAGCTATAACTAGAGGATCCTCAATTATATCACCATCAACAATAATTTTACTAATTGCTTCTTCATTTGTGCCATTTTTGTATTTATTTATCACTTGCCAGGTAGCTTTAGATTTATTTTGTGCTGTGTTAATATAGTAATTATTTTGGGACTTTTGGGTAAGTTTGATAATTTTGTTTAGACGTTGGGAATACTCTTTTAATATAGTTTTATTTTCTACGCTGCGTTTTTTTCTGTATTGCCATAATAACTGTCGTTTACGCTTAGTACATTTTTTTATCCCATTAGATAACCATTTTGTTTGTTTACGTGAATAAACTTTAATTTTAATGTCAGGAAAGCATAGGCGATAGAGGAGGGTAAACAAGTCATGAAATTGGTCAAAAGCAAGATTAGGATTTTTTTCCTTATAAACCTCGTTGAAAGTGAGAGAGCTCAAGTAATTGTTAAATTTGCGAAGATTTTCTACATTATAATCGCGTCTGCTTATATGCCAGTAATTAAGATAGTAGCTTTGCTTGACTGGGCATATTAACAGTTGTGCCGTATGGTCTGACAAAGCTAAGTCATAAGTATTGCTCTTACACCCTTGAATATTGTGAAAAATATTATCGATACATGTATCACTAATTAGTCGTGTAGGTACTTTTATAGCTGTTTTTAGATTATAGCTTGTTAATAGTTGTATAAAATTTTTAGAAATTTTGGTTGCATCTATTATATTTATATTAAAATCTCCACAAATTATAATTTTATTTTTATTATTATTACAGTATTTTTTTAATATTAAGTCAAAATTATACAAAAAATTATTCAAATCTTCATTTCTATTTTTTGGAGGTCTATAGGTACATATTATTTTAAGTTTATGCTCTATAAGTTCAACTGCACAACATTCAATTATGTTCGTTTTACTAAGTTGTGCTATTTCAGGAAGAGGTTTATATTTATGACATTTCTTAACTAGTATGCAGGAGCCTCCATGACGATTTTCTCGAACATGGTACGATGCAAGAGTATAATTATCTAGTTTGAATAAATTCGTACCATTGTAAGTCATATTATGTTCAGTTATGCATAGAACATCAGCCGAGTATCCATCTAATTCGAGGTTATTTAAATTAACAGTTAGGAGATCAGATTTAGCAATTAATCCATTAATATTTTGATGTAATATATATAGTTTTTTATATACGAAAAAGATTTTTACCAGAATGTGTCATATTATCATGCCTGGGAGTGATTTCCTCTATGATATTGTCTTTCAATATATCGTCACTTTGTGTACATGTGTCTACCATTTTAATATTGTCAGTTTGTGTACTAGTAGTCTGAAGTGAAGTAAATTTTGAGGAAATTACTATATTTTGGTAAAGCTCAAATTTTAATTTGTAGTCAAGGCGTAGAATTTCACGTAGCAGAAAACGACATGGTATATATGGAGTAAAAGTATATTGATGAAAGAAAGGCTTCGAACCATTTGTATTTATAAACGAAACATTAGTAAAGCTTGTACATATAAATCTTAATACATAGTTAAGTTTGCCGATGTTTAAATTTCTATTATATGGTATTTCTGTAAATATTACATTAGTATTTGTTACGCTATAAAGCCAGCTCCTGATACAAAATTCAAATTCGTATGGATTATTCTCATTCACCTCGCCAAGAACAACAACATAATCATTTTTTGTAAGTTTACATATTTCGTTCTTTTCTGTTTGTAAGACTTCCTGTATTTTAGCTCCTGGTTTCCAATAACAAGTTACAAGAAAATTATCGCCAATTAATTTTTGAAGAGTTTTGCAAATATTTCGCCCTTGTTGGTCAGCGATAACAATTATTTTCCTTCGCATCTTAAATGTAGCTAATTTGTAATTGTCATTTTTTTCTCTTATATAATATGGCAAAGTGTTTCCTAGTTGAGTTTTTGGAGTATTAAGAGATGTATTAGTATTTGTGTCTGTTGCAATTACTTCCGTGTGTTCTTTGTGAATATCTTCTTTCTCTAGATGAATGTGACATGATGTGTTAGGCAGATGATTTGAGCTATCTGTTTTTTCTATGTTATTAACTAATTCTTGTTCTTTGTCTTTGATTTCGTTAATACTACACTCTGACATTTCTATTCTGTTTATAGGTGTACACAGTAAATTTTGTTCAGGTATCTGCAAAGTTCGTCGTCTCTTGTTCACTGATGCAGGTGTCGTATTACATGAGGAATATGTAGTAATTTTTTTAAATGTTTTAATTATTTTTTGGTATTTTTCAATTTCTAACTTTAAACTAGTATTTTCACTATTGAGATTATCTATTTCTTGATGAGCAATTAATAAGTCACTCGACAGTTTATTTATTTTTTCATTTAAATCAATATTATTTTGACTTTCATATAGAGATGTATTCGGTAAGCTTGCCACGGTTGCGTCAAACAGTGTAGAAGAGGAATTGAGATCTGACATATCTTGTAACGAACTAGAGCGTTTTGGTTTTCTGTACGTTATATTTCCAAATTCCATTTTTTAATTAGGACTGCTTATTAAATAATTTTTTACATATAATCTTAAAATACGCCCTTCGTTATATAAGCGATAACAAGAAATAAAAGTATATACGAATATAAAATAAAAGATGTTTTTAAACTCGTGGGTTGGACTTGATCTCACACCTAATTGTATTGTAAGAAGTGAATAACACACTAAGTTAAGCTGATTAGACCAATCTTCTATTAAGTCATGGATTGAAATTATCAATATTATTACAAATTTTCATATTTTTCAATAGTGGGTAGCCGTTGAAATTGTCAATTATACTTATTATACTAATATTTCTTCCACAAATCTTATGAATACATTTTATAGCTACAGTCGGAATAAACACATTATATCGTACATATCACAAGTATACTGTTCAATATATAACTTTTTCTAGGCAATAGTGCAATTTATACAACATAAATGTTTAATTATTGAGGAGGATACACTTCATTCTTCAACATTCGCCAATATTTCCATTATTCATTAAGTGGAAATATTTGGAATTATATATATTATATAACAACACTTCTTTGATAAAAACAATTTTGGTTTACTTTATCACTTCTTTTGTTATTAAAACACTACAACGTTAGTTCATAAGATTTAGGTTATTAAATGTTTAATATGTTAGAAATGATACACTCTCACGTAAACACAACTCGTATATTCACTCGGATTTTAGACTCCGATCTTGGGTATTTCCTAGTATAGTGGTGTTGGTAGTGTCAAGTGTTTAAGAATTGTAATAATTTTTTAAAATTAATGTATTAAAGTTCGTTTCAGTTTATTAATTAATAAATAAAATGACGCACATTTTGAGAGATTTCGATTTCAGCTTGGGCTAACCGACAGTCGATGACGACAGTATCTCAGGACGCCTAAGCAAATATGTTGATTTAATGTCACAGTACCCTACACAAGATTCACTGAATCAATGTTTTCACCCCTTTTTATTCCAAATTTTATTGTTTAAATTACACTACACAAAAGCACTCAGTCTGCTGAACGATTTAGTATATATTTCTAATAAAAAAGGTAACTTTTTTCACCACTTTGGAATAAAAATCTAAGAGCGCCAAGTAACACGTCTCAACTCAACTACCTCCTTTTTAAAAAGTGAAAACTTGAGATGTGCCGTATTATAGTAATACTACATCGTAGTTGGCAACGATAGTTTTTTCATTTGAGATGGGCCTTACAGAGACAAAGTTGCAACAACGCAAAATTCATGACGATTTTGTGGTCACCACACACGGTCAGTTAAAATGATCAATTTAACTGACCTACATCCAAAAACTGACCGTGAGTGTGAAATCTGAAGTTGAAATTTTTAACTGACGACAACCCACGGATTTTTCGGGAGTACTGTTGAACTGACGTGAAATCTTAAGTTGAAATTTTTAACTGACAGCACTCCACGGAGTTTTCCGGGCGCATCGTAATCCGCTGGCTTCAGTTCGTTTTAACTACTGGTAAGTACTTACTTTCTTAGTAGCTACTTACATTATTTCTATACTGTTTAGATTTTTTACTATTTTATATATTTAGAGAATTTCGCTTGACGGAGGATGGAGACTAAGGTGACTGTGATGTCATCTTCCTTATGATTGACTCAGAAGGTAGGTAAAGGATCTCAGTGATGCTACGTAGAACCATCGCGCTTTTATTTCAACTAATTTTTAAAAAGATTCATGAAGACCTAGATGACCGTGATGATGTCACCTAGGTGATGGTGGACTCCGAAGGTTTAGGCTCTCAGTGACGTCACTTCATAGAACCATTGTGTTTGGACTCATTTACATTAAAATACCTAGATGACTGTGATGATTTCATCTTTCTGATGGTGCAATCCGAAGGTGAGTATAAGATCTCACTGACGGTACTATGTTTATATTTTAATTTTTAATTTATAGGAGTCACGCAATTTTATCTGTCACAATTTCAAACTAAAAATTAAAATTTATATGTGTACAAACGACAAAAAAAACACAAGAAAAATAAATAAAACTAAACTAAATATAGTGTACCTATATGTGTTATGTAACTTAGAACAATACGAAAAATTTACTATTTTATGAAACTCAACATATTTGATTATCAAAAAAATCAAATAATTATTTTATTTATTCTAGTCTTTTATTTATTTCATCATTTTTGTACAATCCCAGCGCGTTCGCTCGATGGCGCACCAATACGATGGTCGCGGTGGGCAAAGCGAATATAGATATCGACAGTCGATATTTTTTTATTTTAACTTTTTATTTTTTCTCGTAAATCATTTAAATTTTGTATTATTTCACTAATTATCTCATAGACATTTTCTTCGTCTGTCAGTCACTACTCCTTTTTTTTTTGATGTTCTTTATTAAATTTATACGTGGTAGAGCCATGCTGCAGTTATATTAACAGTACAGTTGTAGCACGAATAGGTCGGCTCGACCGGGGAAGGACTACGCTCTCACAGAACAGCAGCGTCAAATAGTAGCTTAATGCTGCTGTGTTTCGTATGGTGAGTGTAGAGAACCGGAGACCCTTTTTACTGGAAACAAGGCATTCCATCTTATTCCTCACTTGTGAAAACGCATGTGCATTTTGATTCGTAATCGAGGATAGATGTAGATGTCTATAGGCCACAGCAACCACTTACCATCAGGTGGACTATGTGCTCGTTTGTAACCAAACCCTATCCTATATAAAAAAATTAAACTAGTCGCATTAGCCAGTCTGTTAACGTCGCTGAGAAAGTTGAACAGTCCCAACAAATTTTCATCATAAAGTTTGCTAATATCAAACCGTACATTAACATTTGTAACTAATAATCGAGTAATATTCTATCCTACATAGTACATACAACTGGTAGAAGATAAAAACTTGTTTTAATAACTAACGATCAACAAATAGAAACATTAGCAAGAATAGTATAAAGAATAATGAAGTCACAAATCTAAATTGAATTCAATAGTACTAGTTTTGAGAACAAAAAGTGAGAATTTTAAATTACTTGAGGCCCATTGCCTCTAAAAAGGCGATGAATGTAATTTATGAGTTTCTGAAGATCGTTCGACGTTGCAATGTTGACGAAGTACGACAAAGTAATTTAGAGTTCGTTAACGATGACAAATGGCTGAAAAACACGGCAAATTGTTAAGGGTATGTGCAAATTAATAGTGACGCTGGCCGAATGTGAAAAACGGCCTGCGAACGACTGTTTGTGGTATAGATTAGCGTCATGGCGGCCGCCGATGGTCACATTAAAACGCTTCACCTGCTTAAAGTATGAACAATAAAAGCGACATTGAAATAGTTTAATGCGACGCACTCGCCTAATACGGCCCGATTATTGTGCTTGCGAAATTCAATTTATTTTTTGTTGGGCGCGCATGAAATTTTGTATTTATAAACAAGGACATTTGACAAAAATGTTTGCGCTCTACCTTTTCTTCAATGTTATATTAAATCTTTGTAAAACTTTATAATAAAGATATAACATACATATATTATTTATAATGTTGTAATAAAAGTTTATTGCAGTACCTTAAACATCTTTTGAAGGTGACAAACGAGCACAATGTTTAAGATAAGTTGACTACCATATATTTATCAATCTTCTATTTAGAATCAAAATGTAACTTTGTCGTTAGCCCCCGATGTTAAGATGGTATGCCTCGTTACTTGTAATAAGGGTCCCTGGTTATCTGCACTCACGATACGAAATAGCAGTGATATGGTGCTACGTAGTAACATAGCATTTTCGCTGAGATCGTGGTCCTTCCCCGGTTGAGCCCACCTCTTTGTTACAGCTATAATACAGCTGTATTACGTGGATATATAAACACATTTCACTCCTATTCGCAAATCCTAGCTATATCACAGATCAAAGTATCTTTTATTAGCGAGACGGAGATATTTCAACATCAAATAAGATGTTATTAAATTTAAAGCAATCTTCATAGAGGGCCCGCCATTTCATGAAAATAATTTTACTTTTCGTAACTTTTGTTTTTACTGTGGCCTTAAACTTTTTTGACTATGATAACTTGCTTGTCTGCTTGATAAATTGTATCGGACCTCTACATTATCTTTCTTCACTAACCTATTAAGTTAACTGATAGAGAGCACTTTGAGGTATTAAGTCCGACTTGCACTTTTTATTCTACAATACAGTACAGTACAGTACACTATTTTTATTTGTTTTTATAGAGTCCTGGAAAGAGGTTGTACGTGGTAGAGCCAAGCTACAGCTATATATGGTTGTAGCACGAATGGATCGGCTCGACCGGGGAAGGACCATACTCTCACAGAATACCAGCGTAAAATAGCAGCTTAATATTGCTGTGTTTGTATGGTGGGGTTAGAGGTCTGGAGACACTTTTTTACCGAAAAGGAGTCATTCCATATTAGTCCTCCGGGGTGTCAACGCATCTGCGTTTTGATCCTTAATCGAGGATGAATGTATATGCCTATGGGCCACAGCATCCACTTACCATCAGGTGGACTGTGTGCTCGTTTGTCACCCTTATACTATAAAAAACACAAATGTACCTAATCTTCTTTGAACCATCCTCAGGTTTGTTAGACTGCCTCAAAAAGCTTTATTTGTTTAGAATTAATATAACTACTACTATTTACTAGTTTATTTTCGTTAATTAATAAATAAAGAAAACGGTTTAGCAGATTTATTATTTAGTACTTAATTATTTTTCATGTGGCTACAAAACCTAATAATATTAAGTTGTTATTAGGTCGTAAAATGGTAGCATAAGATGATTTATAGCCTCGTCTCATCCTTTAGGTATCGTTAGAGGCAAATAAAGGAAACAATCCCCGTAACGTCCCGCGAACCACACCGAAGTATAACAATATCTTACCAAACGTAAAATACCCGACCGGCGACAGGATGCAGTATCAAAGGTACGAGACGTCTGGTACTTTGATAGCCAAGACACATGCCATGCCTGACGATTACGGTAAATTCGAATACCGAGGAAGAAAGCGATATCAAGAAGATTAATTTTATGGACAGTTAAAAGTAACTATGGTATGATTTTCAGAATTATTGCAAAGACATCATTCGTGTTATACAGGGCCATTTTGCGATAACCGTTCAAATTTGCAGAGAATCTTCTAATTAAAAATGAATTAATCTAATCATAATAAAAAATGAAAAATCTAATCTTCTAATGAAAAATTAATTAAAAAAAATCTCAAACATTTTGTCTTGTTTCTCCTTTAAATTCAAAATGAGTGGGAAATGCGTTATTTTAACTGACTTTACTGTGCATACACACATTCGTAAGGGTCGATCGGTAGGCAAAAACGTAGTTGCCCATAAACCACATTCAATTTGGGATAATTTCAATTAAAAGTAGAAGTAAGTTATACGTGGTAGAGCCATGCTGCAGTTATATTAGTAGTATAGTTGTAGCACGAATGGGTCGGCTCGACCGGGGAAGGACCACGCCCTCACAGAATACCAGCGTATAGTAGCTTAATGCTGCTGTATTTCGTATGGTGAGTGTAGAGAACCGAAGACCCTTTTTACTGGAAGGGAGGCATTCCATCTTGGTCCTCACGGGTGACAACGCATCTGCATTTTGATTCGTAATCGAGGATAGATGTAGATGTCTATGGGCCACAGCAACCACTTACCATCACTGTGTGCTCGTTTGTCACCCTATCCTATAAAAAAAAGTCTGATTTTATCGTATTTGCAAAAACTGCGGTAACGTTATATCATTATTTATATATTTATAACTTGAGTTTAAAATTGGTTAATCTTTGAAAAATAACCCTGTATAAAAAAAATTAAACAAATTAATGTTGAATAAAACTATTTTTACAGATGTTATCACGTTAAGTTTCGTAAAAAATGTGTATATATACAAGATATATACAGTATATATACAAGAACTAAAGGTAACCAGGCTAACTATGACTTAAGGATGCGAAAAACCTCAGTCGTCCCCCCTCCCCATAACCATGGGGTTCTGTAAAGCAACCTAAACGTAGGGAATTAATATAAGTGAATAAAATAAAATAAAATTCGTAAAAATAGCTTTATTCAATTTGTAATGTAATCGCGTAAATATAAAAACAATGTTCTAGATATTGTTACAGCGGTTATGAATACACGGAGTTGGTGACGCGCTATAGCGGGACCACGTTCCTCCGGCATAAATCAACGGCGCCGTTTGTTTTGCCAATGAAATTGATTCTATCCACGATTAAATTGCGAGCGATGTATTTTTTTAAAACAAACTTTTTAAACTGAAATCTTTATCGAATACTGGCAGTATTAAATTTATTAATATTAATTAAATTTATATAAATTCAATATACCTAGCATTAGTAAAATTTTACGTCGCAACAGAGGCCATAAACGTAAATTATAAACTACTTAAAGTTGAATGAATATTGAAACATGCTAAATTGGTAAAAATAAAAATCACTATTTTACGGACACCGTTTCATACAACATTTTTAGTTCAGTTTCAAATAATAAAATGCTTTTTCTTTCACGCATTTCATTAACGGTTCACTGATTTAATAGGCGTATAAAAATTTTGTTTTTGGGATACGAATTACACTGTAAAGAGATAAATCAAGTACTGTCGATGGTATCAATGGTGTTACCCTACTAAAAGAGAATCTATTTATCGGAAGAATACAACGGTACACGCGCGGGGATTCGTTAAAATGGCAACACTGACAATACACTTTATCAAAGTTGATAATATATTGGATCAAAACTGTCAGATGCACAATAATCCATCATTTGAAGCCGAGTTATTTCTGAATTTAATACATCAGTGACAGCTGATTAGTAGTATTAAAATGACATTAGTGAAAATGAGGTGGTTTCTACATTGTGTTTGCATGTAGGTATAAAATTGACGAGTTTGCGGTCGTATTGAACTTAAATTGTTATGTGAAAAGGTGTACAACGAGGCCATTTTTTCTTTTTATTATTAATGGACTAAACTATATTCAGGAATAGTCAAATTATCGTTGTTTAATGGAAAGTATTAGTGAACGATTTTAAGTTATAAAAACTCTAGTCCAGATTTGATATTAATGATTTATGGTAAAGTGCTTATATAGCTAAATTTCTAACATAAAGAAACAACTAATGTTTTAAGACTTATTACTCACATGTGTAGTAATAATGTACCTAAACGGTATAATATTGTGAGTGCTGTGTTAGTGCGAGCTTTATTATTTATTGTACGGAAAACAGAGCAAACTAACCAAAAGTGTCCGCGGTACGGAAACAGCGGGAGGCAACGCAACAAAATAAAGTGGAATAAAGAAAATAGAACGACGTGTGTCGCCGCACAGGGGCCGTGGAGTGTCTTCAACAATGTATATTAAAAATATATAAGGAAATCTTACATATTTTTCACTATACAATTTTTATAATCAGGTATATTTATACTTATGTGTGAATTTCGTAGTAATTTTTCTTATTATGATTGTCTTTGTTATGTTCGACATGACAATAGGAAGTTCAGAACTAGACAGCTTAGAAGTCCTTAATCTAGAAATTAATTTAGTCTGATAGTTCTTTCTTTTTAGGCAAACACACACACACACACACACACACACACACACACACACACACACACACACACACACACAACACACACACACACACACACACACACACACACACACACACACATATATATATATATATATATATATATATATATGTGTGTGTGTGTGTGTGTGTGTGTGTGTGTGTGTGTGTGTGTGTGTGTATCTATATGTATAAATGCTATATATAAATGTTAATCGTAGTAAATTTATGACAGTCATAATATATAGTAAAATAATAAAAACGTTAATCAAAGGCTTTTTTTTCATTTTCAATTCTAATTAGTCAAATTATTTTATGTAGAAAAATAATATAAAGATATGGAATTTTATATAGAAAACAACAATATTACTAACCACAACATTTTATTGTTTTATTTGAATCAATATCTAATTAAATAAATATTTAACAGTGATTCAAGAGCAACTCTATTGCTTTCATTGGTAAAGCGAGAAAGAAAGTTCGGAAAAGGAAAGCCTGGCAGGAAAACGGGACAAAAAGGGTGGCGTGCAGCCGCCTCGGCAAACCTTCTGAGGGTTGGCTACAGGGAGGACAGTGTGCGCGGGCGACGGGAACATACAAATGTACAGTCAACTATTTTAATGTACAGTTAACTATTTTGGGTAGGTTTATTTAAAAATTTAAAAAAAAACAACTAATAATATATAATTTATTTGAAAACTGTTACTATGCTCGCAAAAACACTTTAATTTAACTTAGGTTTAGACTATACTCAGAGGGTAAGCTGGCATGTTGTAAGTTATCACAAAGTCGTTCGGTATTTTATTATTGATATTAGACTTAATAAGTTTATTCTTCTTATGTTGTTTGCTTTATTTATATTAGCACGTTCAATTAAAAATATACTAACAACCCTAATAATACTGCTAATATTCCCGTTCACTCGAGTTAAGCTTAAACTTACGAAACCACGATCTAATTAATCATACGCAGCTTAGAAACTGACTTATATGTTCCAATACTTCTAGTATTGAAGGTTCCGCGTAATTGCTTTGTCAATCAGATTGGCGATTTCAGTGCCGGACATTCTCGCATTTCAGACGCTGCTACTTGGCGCTAGTCTAGATAATATGATTATCACTATGAATATATGAAAATAATATTTGTATTTAAATTAATAAAATACATCGTAGGTAAAAAACGAAGAATGAAATTCTGAAACTTAAACAGCGAATTAAACTTAAACTTAAACACTACAGAATATTTTTAATAACAAATGATAAAATTTAGGCTTACAACCAAAGCAATCTATGGAGGAGGCTTTTGTTCAGAACTGGACTTTAGAGAGAAGTTAATTAATATAATATAGCTTTCATCCTTTTTCAGTACGCTTTTTTCAAAGCATTAAAATGAAGTACTTAATACGTAATAAATTTCATTTCACAAACAATCAATCATTTAATCATATTTAAATCATAATTAATCAACGTGGTTTAAATAAGTTTAATAATTTAGTAGGCTATCATTATGTTTTAGTGATATTTCAGAGGAAAGCGTTCACCGTTAAATTTTACATTGACCCCGAGTTCAATCCCCTCAGTCTAATGAAATATATAAAATAAAATTGCAACTTAAATTAAATTAAAACTTAAAATAAAAACTTAAATTGGAAATATATTATTTATGTACATGCAAAAACTCTCTCGCCTGCCATCCAGAGGGTAGGCAGAGCCTACAGACTTCATTATGCCACTATCCTGACAAACCCCTCTCGGTTCTTTCACGTGCTATACGCAAACTGGTCGATTAATGGTTACTCCTACAACTACGACTCTTACTACTTACAGTTACACTTAATTTCAAAAATACCACCAATTTGGTCGATAAACGTCGATTTTGGGTAATTATTCTTGAGTATGCTACTCACAAGTGGAGGAACAGGACATCATCACTAAAATAAATATAAAAAATATGTAAAATAAAGCGTATTACGCATTTAAGTACGTACAAAGTATATAGCCTTTATTTTACTATCCACCTTCACATATTGATATAGCAACAGAAGTGATTTATTTAAATACAATATTTCGTCATGGATTTGATTGATCATAGGATGTGATACAAAATGTTAATGGTTCGTTTAAATTAATAAAATCCTTTTGAATTGTAAATAAATTAATAAAGCTTAATGGCGTTTATGTCACCGAAATATAATTTACTGCCGCCAGCAACATGATATTATTTAAATTTTATTCTATTACATATTCATCTTATGAATATATTTTTTTGGTTTAAATTTTTAAATATATCTAAAAATAATTATCTATTTTAAAATAAACCATGAGAAAATATAAAAAAAAAACAAAGATGTATTCTTTTATTTATTTATTACTTCAAAGTTTAATATATATAATAAAGAGATATATAATATATAAATATCTATATTTAATAAAGAGATATAGAATATAAGTAATATGAAGTTGTGTTGCGAATACATAGTTTCAAAATCGAGCTACATTTATAATTTTAATAACTTAGGTGATTAATTAACTAGAGGACGCTCTAGGTCACTCGTCGGGCTATAGAGGGGGCTATGCTCGGGCTTTCTCTGCCTGATAAATTTAAAAATGAGGATATCAGCAGTAGAACCAGAGTGACCGACATAGCCCAACGGATTAGTAAGCTGAAGTGGCAATGGGCTGGCCATATAGCTCGAAGAACCGACAACCAATGGGGAAAAAAGGTTCTCGAGTGGCGGCCTGGTACCGGTAGGCGTAGTGTAGGGCGACCCCCCACTAGATGGAGTGACGACATGGTAAGACATATGGAAGTCGATGGATGCAGGTGACTCGGGACCGTGCTTTGTGGCATACCTTGGGGGGAGGCCTATGTTCAGCTGTGGACTTGTGAAAGGCTACAATGATGATGATGTTAGTTATTTAATTACCTAATTAAATAACTAGATGCTTAGTAAGTTCATTTCTAAGTGTCAGGATCAGTGTTAAGTAGGAAGTATTATTTTAATTTTAATTTAATTTATATCTAATCATTCAATCTAGCTGGCGTGGTAGACGTTGCCTTTTCCGGTAGGTTCAAATTCACTCCGGACTCTTACAATGTATATAAATAAAAAATTACTAGACCACCATGTCTTGACCAAATTTTATGATTATATTTACTGGCATTAAACACACCTAATTATATATTATGGGTATTGATTATCCAAACAAAATTACTCATTCATTTTGTTCCATAAATATAGGTAGAGCTTACTATCGGGTCCTAGCATATTTATGAGCTATAACAAATATTTGCCAGTGTTGCTTGTTTGAGTTTGAAGCACACACACTATTGGAAGGTTTCTGTTCATCATTGAACTTTGATAGACATTTAATAAGTTAATAAATGAACACGAACACTAACCGGACGAATCTAAGAAGTATTTTCAAAAAAACGATAATCGTTTTTAAAATCTTGGTTTTAATTATTCACTTCTATGAGTTTTATCAAAACAATATGTTACCAAAACGTATAAAGCCAGTATTTTTTTTACTGTAGTTGTATCTAAGAAAAAGTAAAGTCAATTCATTTAAATAAATAATTTATACCGTTTACGGCACATATGCAACCGTAACACTGCACTCTTTTTCCAAGTTCCATTTCCGCAAAGCGAAAGCGACTTTTCAGGGAGACTTTTTTCAACGGGAAAAGCTGCGAGGAACTGTGGTGAAAATAATAATAAAAAAAAAAAACAATGAGCGAAGAGAAACGGAAACAAAAATTTGCTTTGTCATAAATCGTGAAATGCTTCCGGTCCGTTGCTTTAACACAAAGAAAGTTTGTCGGACTTATCAAGTTTTTTATTTTTCTGGGGTCTAATGAAAATGACAGGTAATTATTTTCAGTGTAGTGCTTAATTCTGTTGTTATAAATCTAAATATCAGAATTACGTTTTTATATAAATGTACTGAAAAATGCAAATAAAATCGATATTTTATTCAAAAGTCGAGTGGCCATGTTATAAAAGCAGTGAACTACATAGTATGAACTGTATTCTTTCCTTGAATACTTAGAGTAGGTAACCAACTAACAGAAAAATATTTATAATTAAACTTTCTTTTTCATAAAGGCATTTAGCAAAAAGTAAATAATAATAGCAAATAAGTTTATTTTGTTTCGACAAAAGTTGAAAGAAATCTGAGGGCTGGCAGTAAAGCATATTGTAAGTAAACGGAAGCGCTTAAACACATCACTCGACACAAATCCCAAGCGGAGGGATTCCATTAAGAAAATCAAAAAAGGCCTTCTCAGTTCACGGCACGCGACTATTTTCATTTAGCAAAAACAACCCATAAATTGTCATCTTAACGAGATTTCTGTTTTTGCTGGATTCGCACCCTCAAACGTTCGGTAACTAGAAATATCGTGATAGCGTTGCTTTTAACAGAAAACAATCTATCCGTCAGCTAACTTAGCAAATCTGTGTATAAGTACCGTTTTAAAGGATTGGTAGATAAAGAAAAACCGAAAAACATGTTTTAATTTTATTTTGTTAAATATTAATATATTATATACAATACAATATTTAAAAAAGAGTTGACTCTTATTTTATAGACTAAGGGTGACAAGCCAGCGCAATATCCACCTGACGGTAAGCGGTTGTTAGGCCCAAAGACATCAAGATCTATCCTCGATTAAGAATCAACATGCGTTGTCACCCCTGAGGACTAGGATTGAATTCCTCATTTCCGTAAAGAAGGGTCTATTCACCCTACGAAATATAGCAGTATTAAGCTGGTATTTCACGCTAGTATTCTGTGCAAGTTTGATCGTTCCTCGGTGAACCATTTGTGCTACAACCATAATATAGCTGCAGCATCGCTCTCCCATGTAGAACCTACCTTGCCTACAAGTACTCGGAACATTAAAATACATTATGCACGTAGACTTTGAAAATACTAGTATAAAACACGCAAATACTTTTTGAGAACATTCCAGAGTGCGCAGACGCCGTGCTTGGGCACGCGAGTCCCGCGCATGCGTGTCAGGACACCGGCTAGTGCCTGCACCCGACCGTTATTTATCGCCGCACCACTGAATTAGTTTTGTTTATAACATCTTTCATTTGCGGCTTAAGTAAAAAACTTATGAATATGTTAGTGCTCTCGCCCGCTGCTTTAATGAGAAACCGCATATAAATTGTACTAAATTAGTCGCTTTTTTAATGGAACAAAGCTGATAAACTACACATCATACGTTAACTTAATAATCAAGTTTTTCTTTTATCGAAGGATACAGGAATGAAATATTCTGACGAGTTCTCCAAGTAGTTTTATTTCTTTAATATTTTTCAAATGTACTTTATCCTAAAAATTTTATAGCAACTTTCAATATATATAGATACACGGAAATGAGTTAAGCCACAACAATTATCATCTAAACAAGGCGATCATTTGTTAAAACATTAACCGAAATACACTTCGAGACTATCATAATTAAAGTGTCGTTTCAGTTCGGGTAGCAGTCACGTGATACCGTTGCCCAAATTATCCGGGCATCGTGTCATCTTGTCCCAATCCAATATGGCGCCATAAATCCTCGTAGGGGGAGATGTAGAGGGGGCACGTCACTCAAACTTTCTCTGTACTCCGTCTTGCCTCTCGTCTTGGAGACTGGGGTGAGTACAGACAGGCACATAATACGTTTTTATTTACTTTTTGACGCATGAACGGTTGGGCCGCTTGTTCTTTATCGTTTAAGTCGCATATTTACCATTACGGTACCGTAAGTTTACGTTCCTCACCTTGATAAGTAACGACGTAATGCGATAAACGCATGCTCGAGCTCGTTACTTACTACAAAAAATTGTGTACAATCGTTAATTTTTGTTTATTCGTTTTTATGTTTTGCGACGTTATTTTGCTAACGTTACACTAAGTCCGACGCGATGGTGCGCTTCGAGGAATTCTCAGATAGAGTTCGAGCGGTGGGATGAGTAATCTCTTTTGTTTTTCTAAGAACATTCGAGCCAGCCTCTTCGTAACGTCGATCGTACTCGATTATCGACTTGTTTTCTATCTACGTTATATTGAATAAAAGTAAATACCCGCTTTTCCTTTTAAATGTAAATTATTTGATATTTCTTCATTATTATTATCATAACACCCCCTCAATAAGTCCACTGATGGACATGGTCTCCTTTAAAATAAAAAAGCACTGTCTTGAGCCTGCTTGTAGTGAGGGTCTCCCTAGAAGTAGGCTCAATACAATCCATGTTATTAAAGAACCAGAAATATATACAAGTTTTTAACACAAAAATACAATATATATATGTTTCATGTCAATATTTTTATAGATTAACGCGGATTATATTATTATGATCGTAAATAAAATTTACTATTATAATATGTATTAGTTAACAAATATAAATTTTTCTTGCAAAAGTTATAAAGAAAATTACATAGTCCTCAGGTATGACAATACATAAAATTCACTTTGATTTTCATGCGAGAGAGATGTAGTTGACAATGGTGCACAGCGTTCACATGCTATCAAAAAAAATTATATGGACCCTCTAGACTTTGCACTATTAATTAATAAATACCCAATAATTTACCTAAAGTTTCGCATAGCAACTGTTTTTTTAACAACACAGGCACAGAAGAATCACTACATCTTATGGAAATAAGTAGATATTGAATATGATGAATGTTGTATTAGTTCCATGTTGGTCTAGGACTCATAGATCTTATAACCAAAATTCATGTACCAACTGTGTTACTTGTCTACCGTATCATTAAAACCGAGTTATAGGATACTTGGTTTGTAATTGTGTTTTTTTAATAGAATAAGCGTGACAAACGAGCCGACAGTCCACCTGATTTTAAGTGGAAGCTGTGACCCATAGACATCTATCTACATTTATCCTCGATTTAGAATCAAAATGCAGAATCATGCTGAGGACTAAGATGGGAAGCCACGTTTCCAGTAAAAAAAGGGTCGCCGGTTCTCTACACTCACTATACGAAACAGTCTTAAGCTTCTATTTTACGCTGGTACTCTATGAGACCGGTGTCCTACCCCGGTCGAGCTGACCCATTCGTGCTACAACTAATATAGGTAGCCGCAGCGTGACTCTACCACGTAAAAAACGTGTTAGCTGTGAAGTAGTCACCTGACATTGTTTTTTTCTTCTAAACCTTTATTTTTCGGCTATACGTGATCCGAGTAGCTCGCCGCTCACGGACTCCGGATACAGTGTAGCGCAGAAAATTACGGGCTCGATGCTGTGTAGGTATGAGTTTGAGCGAGTCAAGGAGCCCTGCTTAAGGTCTGCTATTTCAAACCATACCGATTCCCCACTACTGACCTTTATAATTTGTCTGGTGTCTTGTCAGTTAAAATTCACAAATCTACTAGGTATGAACGTGACAAGACAAGCAAAAGAAGAAACGACTTAGTTCTATATACCGATCGCTGTAAAACGACATTTGCTTCAGTACAATATGAGAAAAGGGCAGTATACTTATATAATAAAATAAATAAAATCTTAAGCATATATCCACTGCATAGCATAGAAGTTAAAAAGAAAATAAAAGAATGGTTGAAAACTTTAAATTATAACGAAACCGAAACACTTTTAGACAAAATTACTTAACTGTAGTGTAACAACACATAATTAATAATTTACTAAATATACCAAACCTCAACATGCACACACCACATACACATACACTACACAATCCCACAACTAACACCAACGGATATTTTATTGTAAAAATACTACATAAGTTTAACTGTAAGTCAAAAATCTATGTGTTACCCAAGTTCTAAACACTAATTTATACCTATAAATGAAGGACGGGAAGAGCGGAGCCTCCTAACACAAGTTTCCGAACTTAAAAGGAGTGTACCAATAATGTATTTAATTTTAAGTATTACTGGTTTTAGAATAAAGATTTTTTTGAGATATATCTGTTCCAAATTAGTACCTACACTTTTAGTCCAAACTTTGGGCAGCAATGTTGAAGAGAAGTGTTTGGCTTTTAGCTTACAAAACCTAATTCGTAACATATAAAATATCATAGTTTCCTTACTTGTAATAAAAACTATTTACGTTGAATAATAGAGACTCGATTTTACTTCCCTGAGATGGTTGTTTTCCAAGAACTTCTTTGGGTTTGATGAAGTTGATTATGTGAATGAATGATAAAACTAGAGTTATCAAATTATAAGTAGTTTAATAAAAATAACAATAGGTAAGGTTTCATTAAAATCAAGGAGACAGATGTTTAATTTAACCACTTTTAATCGGGATAGTATTGATGACACGAGATTATGAGATTTTGATTTAATGATTTCTTATATTTACGCGAACACTACACATGATTAAAACTACTTTTACCATGACCATGGGTGCTGGAAAGCGCTCGAAACGTCGGGAATTAAAAGTAAAAGTAATTAAAAGTAAAAATAAACACGATAAAATCCGTAAAAGTAGTTTTAATCAGATTTTGATTTAATTAAGCTACAGGAACTGAAAGGAAACCATCCACCTCATATATTATATAATGAGTCCAATATGGAAAAACTAGTAAATTTTATATATCCAAATTCGTCGTTCAGTCGTTTTAAGCAAAAATCATGAACCTGTATTGACCGACATCATACATGTTCATGTTTTACTATTATATTAATATTAATTTACTATTTATAGCGTTAGGAAAGAAGGCAAGTCTTAAAGTGTATAATAATAATAATGTATAAACCTCGTCCATGGCGTGAATATCATAAAGCAATCTAACGGGACTCCGTTTAGTGCTGCACTTACACACACTTTAGTGCTGTAACATTCTCGATCTATAGAAACTGAGTGTCCGCTATGTTTGAGCACCCAACGGGGCAGAACGTCCTGTTGTTTGACTAATACGTTTTTTTTGCAGAATCGTGTGTTAAACGAGCACACAGTCCACCTGATGGTAAGTGAATGCTGTGGCCCATAGACATCTACATTTACCTTCGATTAACAATCAACCCCTCACCCCTGAATGCCTCGTTTTTCGTAAAATGTCTCCGGTTGCCTACACTCATCATACGAAACACAGCAGCATTTAGCTATTTTACGCTGGTATAACTGTGAGAGCGTGGTCCTTCTCCGCTTATAGAGAAGCGTCTCCTGTATAATGCACGTCACGCCGTACACCTCGCCGAATGCTCTCTACCGAGGCCCTACCATATCTTAACTCATTCGTGACCTAACCGTAATCTAAAACCGCGGCGTAAAAACATAATCGTGCAATAACTATACGAGTACATACTTATCGGCTCAATTACACCGCCTTTCTCATGTTTTTATTTCACTAATTCGAAGTGTTTGCGTTTCAGTAATATCGCGAGACTGTACAGAATTTTCGTCTTATAATTATTGTATAGTATGTTATTGTACACATTACATTAGTTATTCGATTTAACTTTTATTCGTTTGTTCATATAATATATGATATGATATAATAACATGCTATTTAATACTACTGTAATTATAATAAACTAACAGAGTAAATGAATTAAACACACATTATAATTTGCTTTTATAACTAGTTATTATGATTATGATAAGGTTAATTTTTTATAATATTTTAAAAATTTTAACATTTATTTAAATATAATAAACAGAACAGTAAAACTTTAATTGCAACATCTATTACAGTAATTTAAATAACAAACAAAACATTAAATCATTTGATCAAAAAATGTAAAAAAAAACCTAACATAGTAATTTAAATTTTTTGTACTTTTGTCTTTATATTTTGACATATCATATACATCATATATTTCGTCCAATCAAATCTTTATTTTTTTTCGCCCAACTTAAGTCTAAAAATACAATTCTGCTATGTTTGCAGATACCTTTTAAGCTAAATAAATAAAAGATTGTCATAGAAAACTCCGCTCTAATTAAATTTATATTATTCGTTAAGATATGTTTGGGTGCAAAAAATATATGTATTATCACATTGCAAAATGGTGACAACATATACCGACATTGGCGCAAACAGATAATATATGTATGTATGTTCTACTTAATTATCTTATGTTCCATAATTATAATATCGAGTTTGAATAATCGAGCTATTTGGAATTCAGTTGAGACTTTCATCCGATACCAGTATAACCAAGTTTCTACAATAGAACATAATTAAGTTAAAACCGCCACAACAATTTTATTAGAGTTCGCGTGACCACACAGTATGCGGTGCGGGATAAAGTAACCTTGCTATTGGTTTTCAATAAAGTGACCATCCATCACGGCGCCTTAGCACACCGGGGGGGCGACTATATTACAAAACCTCTATCAGATCTGTATCTTACGTAAGTACTTAGGTAAGGCATATGAAGTGCGAAAAATGTAATTAATCCTCTCTAAGACATGGTACACATAAAATGGTTGGTAATATTCTATCATTACATTTTTCAACGCCAAACTACACGTTATAATAAGTACTGATACATTATAAGTCATAATTGATTATACGTAGTCAACAATAGTAAGTTTGTGATTTAGAATATGTAAGTATCGTATTGCCGTATTTTTTACTACGGAACCCAAAGCAATGGTTTATACTTGAGAAATTTATTTTAAGTATCTTGTAATTTTATGGTTACGTTACAATGCTTCTTTTAATATAATAAAACATTGTCAAAAATACATAATAAGTCAGATTTTTTAAACCTCATAAATTATTTATTTCATTGCGTAAAACAAAACGAGAATGTTCAAAGCATTATTACATTTATAATACCATTCATTATGAGCATTGTTTTATCTATTGCGAAAAGTTAAGTGAATAAGTACGAGAGGAACAAAAATGATTTTTGACAACCCTATTGCGTGTAAACATCAGGGCTAAATACAACCTTATTGTCCAGTAATATGGAATATTGAATAGTAATAATATCGTTGCGTTTGCATGCATTACCCGCTGTGTTTACGAGTACAACGGCATGAGTGGGACCAGACGGTCGAACGTTTGGGATTTCAGGCTAGTATTAATTATGCAAACAAAACAACTTTATTGTATCTTTGGACAAAGATCGGAACTGCTTAGACATTTTGCGTAATTCTTGACACGATGTACCAATTAGTGACCAATAATTTGACAAACACAGTTGAAGAAATGATCATAAAACATTTGCAGTTCATATTTGTTACAAGTTTTCAAAATTATTTTTAAAATAATGTAATAAATGAAAATAATATAAATATAATTTGATTAAAAATAATATATAACATGCTTCTTTATAAAATACCTTATTAATAGCCCTGCCCTCATTCACCAATTTATTGTTGCGGTTGGTTGACTTTGTTTTAGGTAATTTATGAAGCCACTAAAAATATGATTAGTCTAACACGGCCTATATAAAGACGTCACTAAGCGGGGCTTTTATGGCCTCATTTGGACAATTCGATGGAACCTCCTTGGACCGTGACTAGCCAATATTATAAGACCTCTACCGAATTTATTTCAACGAGACGAATACAGGTTTTATTGTGAAAAGCGAAAGGTCTACTTGATTTGGGTAAAGGCATATTCTGTTTAATTGCAGTCTACACTCTGATCCATCGGATTTTATTATTAAAAGAATAAGAAAGGATACAATGTTAACGCGAGCATCATAAACTTTATGGCTGTTGTGATGAGCCGTGAAAATTCTTAATGGCCGATCACAGAGTAGCGCTATATTTTATAAATTATGTTTGCATTTTTTTTAATATGGAATCAAACGCACTTTTAAACATCTTGTTGATATTATGATTGTGTATATGATGATTGTGTATAATGAGGAACAACTTGTGAGTGATCAAACACCTAAATGATTTCCTAGATTATAACGGGTGGAGTTATAAAAAATACCTAATATCTCTGATGTCAAAATGTGACATTGAGTGATTTGTTGCTAAGCTCCGCCTGTCCCGTGTTTCAAACATCACCGCTCGGGGCAGACAGCTGAGCTCTAAGCTCTGCAGGGACGCAACCAACATGCATACACCTGTTCTTCTCGCACCCATTCAGAACGCCTATCTCTATTTCACACGTTGGATAAGACTCTATCCTATTCTATAAACGATACTACCTACTACATGGTATATTTACCTGAGAGAGCTTTTGTGTAAAAGTTCAATGCTTTTTTCCTGTGCAATTTCTATTTAAAAGTATTCTGTAAGAAGGGCATTGCTCAAAGATCTTTGCACTTTTCTTTGCATTTTGTTAATTATTAAATACGTTTTCATTTCATTATTGTTGGCTGGAACGTACCTGAAAAAAAATATTGTAAGTTACTTTTAGTTTTACAATAATTAGTAAATTTCATTGGAAGATGAGTCAACGTTCAAATTAATAAAACTAAAACTCGATTTTTGATTAAAACCCGTTCCGGCCCGTTCATCTCAATTTGGTAAGTGCATCATTAAAATTAAGGTTAATGTTTTCTGATAAACAAATAAATTTATAAAACAAACCTATTTATGAATAGTGCTACTTAATAGGCATAGACATGTGGTCTTCATGAACGGGTGTTAATGGTTAAACACTTTTTGATCGTCAGCTTGTTTTGTAATTGAATTTCCAGTTTGATAAATTTATGAGTTTTAATATAAATCAAGAGATGTAATATATATGTATTTTTCAATAAATTTATATAAAAACGAAGATATTTACATATTTTTTTACATAATTTATAGTTCTTAAGTTTATTCAATTTTGTGTGTTAATATTTGGGGGCTATAGGAATTAAACGTTTTGAAATAGACAAAAAATATAGATTCCGTATGGCAGTTTAAAGGCGACTACATTTCCGGATTCCACGACATCCGAAAATCGATTAAAAATCGTGACAGTCAATGGACAGATGCCCCGCTTTGTTCGTCCAATCTGTCGTCCAAGTAACCCTCAGTTGATATAAATAGCCTCACTTTAAGTGGCAAAGAGCGCCGACGCGGGCCCTTCGCCCTTCCTTAGATAACATCGCATTAGCCCGCCGAGGGAAGTGACACCGTCCGCTACTGGTTTTTGTCATATTAAAAATTAATGGTAAGCAAACTTGGCGCTTAAGTGAATTTGCTATAGTTTTATCTAAAATTTTAAGTTATTTAGTCCCCGTTCCATCTCAAAACCAAGACAACCCTCGAAATTATAAAAGTACTTCTTTTGAAAAATCGAGGCTTGTCTTGGATTTGAAATCTAAATTAAATCTATAACAAAATGTTTATATGAGTATAACTGGCCATTTTTGAAAAGATAAAGGTATTAACTTTCACGTTATTATACATTTTAGAGATCATCGTATTCATAATATTGAACATTCCTCACAGCATATTACGCCATCTTAGTTTGCAACATATAGAACAATTTGATGGTGCCACAAATATATTAGCTCATTTTACCGAAGTATGTTTTGCGTGACTTCAATAATACCTAAATTAATCAAAAATCAACGTTGAATATATTTAGAAAAAAAGACGTTGTAGACAATTAACAGTCATTAAATTGAAATTATGCAGCAAATTGGGGAATTAAAAATTATTTTGGCAAGCTTATCAGTCAATTTGATTGCAAATTTTAGTAGTAATTGCAAACATCCCTTGTGGTTTTTCGAAGACAATTTAAATTAATTATCTCTTATCCGATCGACGCTTTAAAATGAGGGGAAATGTTCACACCAATTTCAAGACATTCAAAGTTGATACCATTTCGTATATAAGAGTTATTAATATATTATAATATAAGTTACGTAATAACTATTATTTTATCTGTGATAGAAGCATTTCTATAGTTCTGAAAATATTATGAAGACAAAATGTCAATGAGGATAGAGACAAAGTATATGCGACTGGCTTGCATGATGGCTTAGTTCTATGATTAATAATGAGGCTGAGTAAATAGTGCATTGACGTTGATTCAACTGGAAAGCATTGCGGTGCCGCCTGATGTGGCGTGGACAAATTATGTTCATTAAGAAACTACGTCCAAGATAAATAATTTGGCAAATATACCGCATTAAGATGGCTTCTATTTGTTGACACTACGTTGTGGTGCAGAGAGCCGCGGGTTCGAATCCCGCACAGACCAAGTATTTGTATGGCCTGCAAGTAATTGTTCTGGATCTAGATGTGTAATTTATGTTATTAAACTGCCTCCACAATACAGTAGAAAATCGTAGTGTGGTGTAATATTTTTTATATTATACAGATAAGTATAATACAATATAATTAACATTATAATATATATATATATATATATATATATATATATATATATATATATATATATATATATATATATATATATATATATATAATTATACCTAATTGATGATTGTATACGCTTGTTGTTATTATGATAGTTATATGGGAATAAAAAAATGTGGTATCATTTTCGTGAGCATTAAAAATGTCTACAATTTTACGTTTGTCATCACCATCATCATCAGCTTGAAAAAGAAATTTACATGTTGTCACTTCTTTGAAATAGATGGCCGAACCACTGTCACTTACGCTCGTCGATACTGATCCATTAGGTTATGTCGGTTACTCTGGATGTCGGAAACTCTAAACATAGCCCTCTTCATGGCTCGCTGAGTGACTCAAGCTTCGTCATGACCAGTAATAAAGGACCACTTCTTAGTAGCATGTCTTCACTAGCAATTCGCGCTGGTTGCACAATGTTGGTTTTAAATTTTGAGGTAGATGAAGAGAGAATGTGTCGTAATCTCCTGAGATATGTTTTCGAACGGCAGCCTCGTTTTATGGCATTTCATGTGAGGGAGGGCTATGTTCAACAACGAGCTGGTGAAGGACTGTAATAATGATGATAATAAACACGTGATGAAATAGCACTTAAGCCTGAAATTAATAATTGGTTTTTTATTTCGCCATAAATTAGTCGCCAGATCCTTCATCAGTATTCAGTATCCAACAGGGAGCAACCCGTGCAGGTGTGGATGTTATTTCAAGACCAATTTTTTTCCTTATTTAAGTATACTTAAAATTAAAAAGTACCTTTTTAAAAAACGTAAAGTTTTTGTAAAATGAAATAGGTTTATTAAACTTTAGACTGCATAATTTTTAAATTAGACCACTAATTGCGACGAATAGTTTTTAAATCAATGTAAGAATTATGTAACGTGTACTAAAATTTTTAATCTGGGTTCAACTTCCCTATAACAGTATCGCTATATACCAAAGTTCGCCATGGCAGCGCAGCGTCGAACGGACTCGCCACAGTCGCTCGTTCTCAACGACTAACCTCGGCGATTTTTTTGCGTCAATTAGCGCTGACTCCAATACTAACCACGGCAACACGCCCGCTGGCAGTTCGAGAAATAAATTTGCACTTGATTATTAAGACCCTTAGTTCCTTTCCTTTAAAGCAGACTCCTTTTCTTGTGCGATATTATTTTTACGTTTTTTAGATCTTCGCTGGGTTCTAGAAATACATGTCTCATTTAATTAGTGTCATTTAGAGTTGTTTAGACTCTAATATCATGCACTGTATTGTATTCGAATTATTTATACATAAACACCGCTGAACAAAGACAATAACAAAGCACGGCTCTGAGCCACCCGCATCCATCGACTGCAAGTTGTCATCAGCACGTCACTCCAACGTACCTGCCTGCCTGGCTGCCTACACTCTGCTCTCGCGTTACTCGAGAAACTTTCATCCATATCAGATGTTGTTTCTTCAGTTTTATTGCCACCAAACGGCATAGACAGCTCAATAATGTGACCATGGCTTAGGAATCAGTAATAAAAAATCAAATGAGTTACAACGCTGAGGTTGTCGTGTTCGAATCCCGCGCGGAACAATATTTGTATAGCCTACAAGAATATTTCCGGGTTTGGTTATTTGTCCTTGTGCAATTTAGGAATGTAAACTGCCTCTACGATACAGGGTATTTAAAAAAATACGTTATTTTATGGCGATCTTAGTTATACTAAGAACGTTACGAATTTTATCACCGGAGAAAATTTCTAATCACATCTAACTCCATAGATCACTTAGTGAATTAAATATAGATCATTTTAGGTGTTTTGATGAAATAGTAATTTAAAATGTACTTTTGAAAGCTTCAAAAAATTGTGTGAGTTGACAGTGTTGTTTTTATATTACTTGCTACTGATAAATTTTGTGTCACAAAACTATGTGAAGTCAATCATCAATTTAACTGAATCGAAATCATAAATCTAAAGTGCATAGTTGGGCTTATCTCATTATTGGGAAGATTTGGTTTAATTGCCTTGCTCTTTTGCTTGATTGGCGATCCCAGCACCAGACACCCCGCACGTTTTAAACTACACCTCGACGCCGGGTATTTTATATCTGGCATAATACACGAGATGTTTATATCCACCATGTACCAGAAGCTATTAAATTTTTCGGACAATTTTCATTGTCGGCTTATCCCACGGTAATGAGAGATGATGTGTTTTCTAAGCAATATAACATACTAGCGACCCACATTGGCCTTGCTTAGATGGGATCTATGTTTAGTTGAGCTATGATTATCATCAACCTTTCAAAATCTTTTTAAAGTGTTTTGAACAATATTTCAGATCATTCTTGGTATTGCGCTATATCGGTTCGTATCATTACAATCGGACAGATGGACAGACAAAAAATGGTTATTTATGTCTTAATAGCATGATTAAAGGTAATAAACTATTTATTTGACATCACAATATCATAGCAATATAACAAGAATAAAAGTTAAAAAATATATGACGTCAAATCAGGGTTTTATAGCATTGGGTGACAAACGAGCACACAGTCCACCTGACGGTAAGTAGATGCCGTTGCCCATAGACATCCACATATTTCCTCGATTAAGAATCAAAATGCATATGCGTTGTCATACCTGAGGATTAAGATGGAATGCCTCGATTCCAGTAAAAAGGGTCTCCGGTTCTCTACACTCACCATATGAAACACAGCAGCATTAGGCTGCTATTTTAAGCTGGTGTTCCGTGAGAGCGTGGTTTTGCCACGATTGAGCTGACCCATTCGTGCTACAACTATAATATATCTGTAGCGTGGCTCTACCACGTAAAAATTTGCTCTAGTGTTACTAGTAAGAGTGCTACAGCGCTGATTTTCAAATGAAGCCCAACGTATATACTATATTAAAAATTACATAATTTGTGCTTTAAAAATAAAAAGAGTGTATGGTTTTATATAAAACTGAATAACAGTTAACGTAATATAATTGTACCTAAGCTTATTGGTTTAATTAAGCAAATTACACAAACGTCCAGAAGCAATCGTAATTAGATAAAATTTAATGCTATTCAATTACTTGCCTATACAACGGTTAGAGATATTTTAGACGATTAAAGTTGTACCTACACTAATTAAATTGTTAATGCAACGAGATAATATTTAATAAGTAAGCTGCTGACGTTGATAATATTCTAAGATAAGATGTAAGAACGCCCACGAGCTACCTGTTACCTTGTTTCTATGTATTTAAGTGTACTTGCAAGATAAAGTTATTCAACTTTTTATGTAATTTATGTTTGGGTATGAATAGGAGATGATACTCAAAAGCATTATGAGGAATGCTTTTAAATCGATTTACCTGTACTTAACATTTACGATCGCCCTTATCGATATACCGTAAACGGACTAGTGTGCCTTATAAGCTATTCCTGTCACAATCCATTCAGTTCAGGGGTTCCAATCCGTAGCTGTTAAATCTACTAATACATTTCGAGCTCAGTGTAGACATCGGGCAAAAATCAGAGCGAGTGTTGCCCTCTGCATAGTAAGCAGGCGGGATTGGTTGCAAGCGTTCTTCACATAGAACATAGATTAAGGCACATTTAAGTTAAGGGAAATGATTTTGTGTCCTTAAAATTTATAAAATTATTTTGGATGTAAAATTTAATAATTAAAACTTTTATTTCACGATTATAAATAAACATCTTAATTTCATTTTGCAACAAATATTTTAATTGAATATTGTTGAGTTATGGTTTCTTACTTAGTAATACATGAAAAATAATTTTTTTAGTGCTAATAATTGTTTCCGGTTGGCCGGATAAGGAAGAAAATCCGAGTATGGAAAATGTGTAACACGTAAAAAAAAGCTTCCTTTTAGCCAAAAATGAACATTGTTATATCTCATAATTCTAACATAAATTTTTGTCATATGGTTTTCATCGGGTACCTTTTGTAAAGCGCCCGAGATACGGGAGCCATCACAACATATTCTGACTCAAACCTCGAAACCATACCGAAGCAAAAGCCGCCTTATGACCGTTAAGTCACTTGATTTATTTTTATATCCCGTTAAAGTAAAACTCTGATGGTAGAATATAATTGCGCTAAAATTTTACTAATTAGTTAAACTAGAAACTAAATAAAATATAACACTCGTATCTTTTGTTTTATAACTACTAAAGAATTCTTAAAATAATTGAACATACTAGAATAAGGCGCTTCGGGCTAGGAAATAATTAAAATCGTCTATGATAGAGAATTACTTTTATAAAATGCCTTTGGGGCTTAACTTTAGTAATTTATTATTTGTAAGGGTTATGATTTGTGTATAAAATTGTAACATGGCATGAAAAATAAAAGGTTTCAGAGTTTCTTGCGTGTTCTCTCCTGATTTTCACGTTCATAAAGGCTTTTAAGAAGCCTAAATTACTGACTTTGACTAAATTACTAACTGACTTTGACTTTGAAATAGAAGTATTACGAAATAATGGAAAACAAAAATATTTCATCGAAAAAAAAAGAAGTACGCTGCAGTAGTGTTTTGTACGTAACATCGCGAAACGAAAAAATTTAATCGAACAAACATGAATAAACGTAAAAATACAAAACAGAGACATGAAAATAAAAAAAAAGATATTTTCCGAATTCAAAAATTAAAAACAATTATTACGAGTAACAAACTTTAAAAAGTCAACGTAAACCTCTCCATCACTAGGAATGTGAATAAGCTTGCTAAAGGTTGTATAAGACAGAACAATTGTAAATAGTGTTAAGTAGCGCTACAAGAATTTCTGTGTTTCGTGTCACGCGATGTGCAACGCCTTGTCTACACAACGGGAAGATGCACTAGATACGGACAGAGCTTTCTTAATTGGGTCCAATAAATATAAATAAACTTTGCCCCTCATTTAACCTCCCCTCACATGTTCTTCGTTTTAATGGGAGTATATTTTAGTTGTTATGTAAAAAAAAAAAACTTTTAGTCTAACCTCTTCTAATAATTTTATGGAGGATAGATGTTTGGTGGCGACTTGAACGACAGATGTTTAGTTGTTTTTACATACTTTGGAATTATCTTGATCTGCAACTATTGAAATTCCAAAAACGTTGTATATTCCTATAGATCCTTATGATTTAAGTTACTGCTATAAAGCTTGGCACCCGTTTGGATTTCAAATTTTGGACGAAGCCGACATTTGCAAACCGTTTTTGATGGAAAGTAAAATTTCAAAACATTAAATAGGTGGTCAATAGAAATTTTGTCAATTAAATAATAATATTTTATTACAGTATACTATAGAATATTTAGTAATAATATAAAGAAAACTATTCTTTTCATATATTTAAGTAAAATCAATGAGGATCGATTGATTAAAAAAAAAAACACTGGCTTTCGGAACACCCGTAAGATGCAATAGTCAGCAAAGTGGTTATAAGCAATAAGTTGATGTGGCTTTTGATATTTGACGTTGCTTTAGATGACAGCCGTAAGGATTCCCTGTTGTAAGCAGGGTCATTAAATTCTACTTTACGACGCACTCAACGACCTACAACCGTCGAGCGTTTATGCAGTCGTTACGCTAACCCTAATTGGCATATTGAAATTATAGAGCCATAAAATTTGATTTACGCGTAACATTTTTCGAGTGAGTTGTTTAATAGATTTTATAACCGTTACGATAGGAAATTGAAACCCGATTTCCATTTCAATTCATTTAATCTATTTATTTAACGTCCATTAATGACTAATATTCATTAATGATCTCTTTACATATTTTTGTATCAGACGCAACTGCCATTTTGTTACTCACTTGAATGTGTCTCATTATGAATTAATTTTTATTGTTTGTGCGATTTTTAATGAAAATTAGTGTTTTTTGTGTGTGTGTTTTAGTGTAATTTTATTGCATGTAACAAAAAATCATTGTATAAGGAAACGTAACTGAATACAACGTATTTTGTTTAATATTACATCTTTTTTCTTCGAATAATCTGAGAGTGGAATTTGCTCGTAAAGAGAGGTCGACAACCTTAGTTATATTAATGTGAAAATTTGAGCTGTCCTATAGAATAGAACTAATCATGTTTGGTGCACTTAAAATCGACAATTTAAATTAGTGTGTTCAAGTTTTCAAAATAAATACAAATTTCTTCTCACTCAGAAACTAAGAATATATTTGAGTGATAAAGTCGTTTATTATGAATATTAATAAGTATCTAAAATTACTAAGTATATCTGCAATATTACACTTTGGCTACGATGGTCTTTTATTGGACTTTTTAACATTTTTCAATATTCTTACTTTCAGTCAAATACTAAAATAAGTTGTAACGAGTAATTAACATTACTTTTTTAATTACATTCGCCAGTTATGTATTTAGGCGAAACAGAAACCTTATAAATACAATATAATATAGCATTTTTTGATAATAATACACTATTAAACTTTAGTTACTTGAAATAAAACATACCTATACTATTGCATATTTAATAAATATTATGTCTTTATAAAATTGCTTTAATGCTATTTTAATAATAATATCGTGACCAAATGTAATATTAAGCAATTTGTTACTGCAATTTAAATCTAAAAAAGCATTAAATACGCGTGCAAATAACTCTAGGTGGCGTTGCCAAAGCTGACATTTTTTACAATTACAAATTTTCAATATTTCCATATTTGCGTGGTTCACGCTCGCAATATCACTTCCACATTTTCGCGTCCCTCACTACCAGCCGCGTAAATTTGGAATGCCTGATTCTGACGTACACCGGTATTTTAATTACTCGTTTTGAGGATGATTTATATAACGCTCAGGCACAAATGACACTAGTATTGTTATAATCATTCGCCTGCTTTTTATAGGTTTCTGTGAATTAGCATTTTTAAACTCGTTAATACTTCAAAATGATCCATATATTTATTGTCAGTAACAATAAAGTTTTCTATTAAAAATATATATACTCTGCGTTGAAGTAGTCATCATACTGTCTTACATCTGACACACCTATCTTAGATAACATGCTAGATATGTGTGGAGTACGTAAAACACCCTAGTCGGAGTCGGAAAGCATTCAAAGGTGCAAAAGGTATACTGCGATCAGCTATAAAGCTGACTAAGCTAACATGTTAAGGCAAATTATTTCTGTAATGGAAGAGACTTATTCATCGTTAGGTTGTCACAATATAATAATAATTTATTTTAATTTAGATTGTAGAGTGAGTGAACATTGTAACATGTGCAATTGTTAATGTATCGAAAGGCTTGCAAATATGAATATTTATAAAAGTTAGGCACGACCGCCGAGAAAATTGAACTGGAAAATTAAAACAAGATGCAGTTCATCGGTTCGCGGATCTTGTCACTTTAAAACGTGCTTTAGAATTAATATGACTATATAAATTATACAAATTTTCTATCCAATCATAAAAGCGAAGTTCACAATTATTAATTTATGCAAAGAGAAAGAGAGCTTTTAGGTCAAGTAACTTTATTTAGAATAACTTTCAAAATATTATTCAAGTTGTCAATAAAATTTTACCATAATAAAATAAAAAATTGTAAGTTACATATTGTTTATGACTTGAATATTGTTAAAATCCGTTTATGACAAATGGATTTTAACAACTGCGATAGTTATCATTGGACGACATTTCATTATTTTTATAGTAATATTAAAGTGAGTTCGGTTTATTTATGAGTCAATTGATCACATAACAACCATGTAACGGACACATAAAGGGCGCAGTAAATAAACACAAAAGACCACTTGTGAAAACAGTAATAATTTAATGCTATTATCCTGTCTATAAATATCAAAAAGTCAGAAAGCTATTACAGGTTAGGAGAAGCTAGGTATTTTTAAAAAGGCTACCTAATAGAATGGTGTCTTAAGTTATTGTTTACGTTATAACATAATTCATTTTTGGAACTGTCATAAGAAAGGTCTCCAAAAAGGTTTGTTAAGAAAAATAATTAAATAAAAAATATTTTAATAAATTGCTTGTGGTTGAACCCTCTCAGAAAAATGAGTAGGCCCAGTAGTGGGATGCACATAGGTTGTAACTTCTCATTACTTGCTTTTTCTTTTAAATACATATTTATAGCCGAGTCCAAGAGCAGCATGTTTACCTAGCATGGTAACTACGGTAAATCCTCCCCTACTAGGGAAGAGGTCGATTATTATGACCACCAATGAGCTATTTAAACGGGATTATATGATAATTTAAAATGTATTATAATTTGATAGTTGTAAACTATATAAAAACAGTTTGTTGAAGAAATAAGAGTATTGTAAATATAAACATTTATATAAACATAAAGATATGTTGAGGAAAGTCTTTTGATTTAGACCTGGGCGAATAAAGAAAAGGTATATTTCATACAATATAGTATTCATTATTATTGATTATCAATAAAATTTCGCTTTCACCAACCACCCCGCAACAATACCGAGTATGCCTTAAACGCTGTCCACGAAAATTCCTCAGAAAAAATAAATAAAGGTCTCTTGCGCAAGCCCATTCACGTACCCACATCATTGTTACCGTTTTGGAAACCTTTCGTAACATTGTAATGCAATGTGCAGCTAGACCCACGCAGTAATTCGTTCAAAAAACTTAACTTGTTTCACTTCCTTTGTATCTGTGAGGACAAAAGGGTCAAATTTAGATTTATGACATTTTTGTTATTTGCGCTTTAAGTTTTTTATTAGAAATATACATTGCAATTTTTTACCATTGGAAGCAGCATGACGTCTTAAAGTGAAGATAATTTCAAACCTATTGTTTCAATAAAATACAATTACACTTAACAAAATGAGTAATGTTTTAACATTTGGCTTTAATGAAGAGAGCGTACATCCTGATTAAGTAATTTAACATTTATGTAAAATGAATTACTTTTGAGATAAAAACACAACGTGAGTAGGGAAAATTATTCCTCAAATTTGAAACGAATGAAGATCTCATTATTTATTTCCATGCAAGATAAATCTTTTATGTTCACATTTTTTCTGTGACGCGATATTCCCATGAGTTTGAGGAAGCTCGAATGTAACATTAACTAAAGATTAGGCGTGTGTGAGAACTTAAACGTGCATTTCTAGAGGAAAATATATAAAATAACGACCGTATTATATTATTAACTTCGATTTATGTTTATTGCCAAATAAAAAAAATAGCTTCCGCTTGCCATGGTTGTGTACAAAGCACTAGTAAAGAACTAGTTATGTAAATCGAACCTTGATTTCATTAAACCGAGAGGAAAACCAAAGTCGATTGAACAATTTATTGACTCACAACATCTCAAGTAAAACGCTAACGCAAACATGTACCTACAAATACAGATGATTAATCAAACTTTCGGCGCGTAAACGTTTTGCGTATTCTACGGCTGCTAAGTTTCAATGCATTCAAAACAATCGAGCAGCATTCGATTTACGATCGGTATTTGTAAATGCTAAATTTAAGTTGTTAAGCTCGGGACAAACAATTTGCGGGCTGCGAGTGCAGAACTCTTGTCGCTCTGTTCTCCGCGCCTCCTATCTTGATTTAGTGTGTGCTATAGCGCTAAATCATACCCTATCGTGTCTTTTCCTGGAAAATATGCATATTTGCGTTAGCGAATGAAAGTAGCGAATGAGGCGGCCTTTAATGCTGTCTGAGAAATAATTTTATTGTTGTTATTTGTTATTTCTTACGCGTTACGTTAGTATTATTACATTTTTAGAGATTAAGATTTTGTGCTATACACTTTTTAATTAGATTTGAAATGTATAAATTAAGTAAGTTCTCTACGATGTTGTTGATTTATTTTGTTTATAAATTTCGATCGCAGTACGAATTACAACTTACCTAATATCACTTCTGATAAATATCTGGTATGAACAGTAGCGATCACGTCGACTTAAACTACAATCACATTGAATTACATACAAACTGACCCTGTATTATTCGTATGTATCCTATAGGCGCTAAGAAGTTGCTATATTACAAAACTTTGTACTTTAAAAAATACTAATCTCTCTAATAATACAACTTTTGTACTAGGGGAAAACGAAAGTGGTGGACATCTACAGTAAGGGCATACACATAGACACAAGTCAATGTAATGGTCCAAGTACGAGGAGGATTTGTCGAACTTATTCAGTTTCGTGCGTGGCGAGGCGCGGGCTCAGAGCGCGTGCGGTGCATGGCGCGAGCGGGCGACGGACGGCATCGCGGCGGGCGGCGGGCGGCGACTGGGCGGGCGGCGCGTCGGCCGCGCGCGGCGCACTGCCGCCGCCGCCGCCGCGACGCCCACCCCGCGCCTCGCACACCCGCACATACCGCACTCACCGACCCCGCGCTCCACTACTTACAAATTCTTCGAAAACTTTCTTGTTGTACCTATTGGGCCTCAGAAGAGGCCACATAAGTCTCAGGCTGGTCTTGTTTCATACTCGCCCTATCCTGTAAACGTCTTTGTCCAAACTATGGTAAGTTTTTTTTTTTATATAGGATAGGGTGACAAACGAGCACACAGTCCACCTGATGGTAAGTGGTTGCTGTGGCCCATAGACATCTACATGAATCCTCGACCATGAATCAAAATGCAGATGCGTTGTCACCCGTGAGGACTAAGATGTAATGCCTCGTTTCAAGTAAAAAGGGTCTCCGGTTCTCTACACTCACCATACGAAACACAGCAGCATTAAGCTACTATTTTACGCTGGTATTCTGTGAGTACGTGGTCCTGCCCCGGTCAAGCCGACCCATTCGTGCTACAACTATACTGCTAATATAACTGCAGCATGGCTCTACCACGTAAAAAATTCAAACAATTTCATGATACTACTACCAAAACATAACGGAACGTACAAATTGTTCGCAAATAATTACTTGAAATTATCAACAGCTCTCAAAGGTCACACCATAATGGGCATCGCCCTTTTGAGGAAGATTTTCGCTCAGATTTAGACTCGCTGTCTTATAACTACACGAGTTATCTACAGTCGCAGTCTTAGGATGAATTTGCCTTAATCGTCACGCTTAAAAGGCAAGTGGATTGACAATCGCAGCTCCAGACGTTTCACATCTGTAAAGCTCTACGAGCACTTAACCCTATCAAGTGCTCGTAGTTAAAGCTGCTGCTCATAGCCATAACTGCAACAATACGAGTAGGACGTCAAATACGCTGCTGCAAAGCAATCGAGAACTCAAGAAGTTAGAAATTTTAAAACTTCACAAAGTGGATAAAATTAATCCAGACTATTTTTTTAACATGTTTTAAACTTACCTAGTTTACGTTATACGCGACCACGACTCATTACATGCTTTCTTGACATATTTCGAACATTGAGTAACCTTGATCTTATACCTATTGCGGGACAGTTGGACTATGTCAACTTAGAAATTCTTTTCAAACCTTCTTGCTATATACGTTGACCAAAGAAACATTAGTCAAAACTTGCTTATGCGACTTAGTTGTACCGCACGTACCCTTACAAATTCTTCGAAAACTTTCTCTCTTTAAACATTGGGCCTAGAAAAGCAGAGGTCAGAACTTCATATCCGATCAAATTTTCCCATACGTCTTCTTACATTTGTTAGGGTATTCATAATATCGGGTATAGAGAAATCTAGAAATTTTAAATATCCTCTAGTTGCATCATGCGTTACTTTATAATTCCTAGAAATCATTTTTATTCTCTAATTATACTTCTTCGTCCTCGGTCATGGACTCAACATCATATGAAAACTAAGAACATCCGGACATACAACTAGTCTAATATAAACTTATAAAACCGCTTTAAAAAAAGATCAAGCAATTTTAAAGTTTTAAGCGAGTATACTGATAAATACGGATAAGCAACTTATTTTTTATAGTGGGATAGTACCACCTAGGTAAAAAAGTTTAGATAATATTAGTGAATGTACCTTCAATAGATCTACAAGTATACGGGACTGTCTAATAAACTGTGGATATAAAAAGACAGTGTAAATAAATTACTACAAAAAGACACCGTAGGTTTCGTTTTCAAAACATATACATAAATCTGTATCGAGTTGGATAAGTAAAAGTTTGGAGAAAGAATTGATGCAACAAAATCTTGTTAAGAAAAAAACTAATTCATTAAGAGTAAATAAATTAATGAAAACGTAACTTTACTTTTAAACAGAAAACTACATAGATGTTAGAAATGCGTATAGCGTTTGCCCCCACAACTTAAGTGGCGACCGGATTACAACGGACCGGTATTTTTAGTCGAGTCCTTGGCATTATTTGGAATTATGAGGCCGGAAAACTATAAAATATTTTCGAAATAACATAAATTCTGCGTGAGAAATACCAACGTGAAGTATTAATTTGTAAAGTAAGTCACGTATATTTGTAGAAAAATTATCAACTATTGCAAAATATTTGTACATTGTAATGTTTCATTATATGATGTGTTTTTAAAGAAGAACAACATATACATGCAATTCTCAACACTCACTCGCATGATGATTCGTTTACTTCGCTGTTAATTCAACTGTTAGGCTCATGACTAGAATTTTTTTTTATATACAAACAAGCACACAGTCCACCTGTTGGTAAGTGAACGCTGTGTCCCATAGGCATCTAGTACATTTATCCTCGATTAATAATAATCAATACGCAGATGCGTTGTCACGCCTGAGGACTAAGATCGATTGCCTCGTTTCTAGTAAAGAAGGGTCTCAGGATCTCTACACTCATCATACAAAACATAACAGCATTAGGCTACTATTTTACGCTGGTATTCTGTGAGAGCGTGGTCCTACCTCGGTCGAGCTGACCCATTTGTGTTACAACCATAATATAGCTGGTGAGTGGCTCTACCATGTATATTATTATAATTAATAATTTTCTTTATATAAAATAATAATTAATTATAAATATATTATTGTTTTCTTTGTACACAATAAGTGACCTTGAAAGCCACTATGTAATAAGGATTTCACTAAATATGATCCGTAATTATTTATAAAATACATGTCTCTCTCACACGTTTGTGTGCGAGTAAGAGAGAAAGGGAGGGATATAACGTATTTATAATAACTACGCTATTTAAATAACTTTTAATCAAAGCTAACGTCAGTCAAGTTACTATGAATTTGGCCACCTACGGTGAGCTCACAAAGGACCCTCCTAATCGGCCCCTGCTACGCCTCTCTCCCGGCACCCCAGGAAAAGCGTGACGACCCACAAATATAATTTAGGTAAAACTTTCCCTCGATGGTTATGAATGCCTACTGTTTTCAAGTGCATTAACTACGAAAAGTTTCGTGTACGCTTCAACTGATCGTTTTAGGCTATAATCGCGCTCAGAAGTTTCACAAGACAAGAGACCACAGCTAAATAATTATGCATATCCGAATGCCAATGTAGTGGAATGAAAATTACATTTCGTATAAGTAAGTTATTAAAATTTACTTTTTTGAAAAGAAATTTGTGGATGCGTAAGTGAATTCGTCAGTTTATTTCGTCTCGTGGATGTTATATGAGACGACTATGGGAAATTTCAGTAAAAATTTCATGGCCTTCGTTAAATGACGGTATAACTACATCTAATGGCAGCAAGGTTAAAGGTACGAGACATCCGGTAGTGCGCTGATCAAGCCAAGGCTGCCAAGCATGGCGACTAAGGTAAATTCGGCGTGCATGGGGGGAGGGGGAGAGAACCCAGCAGTGAAATGTTATAACCCGGTTAAAAAATATAAAAATTTCACAATGCTACAACAACCTCAAAATAATCTCGTAATTAAATTGTCATCCTTTCTAACGGAGATTGATTATTAGGATATGTACCAATTACTTGGGAGGGGTAATGACAGTGAACTGTACATATTTGATAGTGATAATCAAACAAGTCGTGGTCGCTCAAGGTCTAAGCGCTTGCTGTAACTATAACACACGAGCATGCGGAGCTTGACCGCCACTGGGCTACATAGTTATTAGAGAGTGAATAAGAACCATGGTAACTCTGGAGCTAAGCGCTCTCTGTAATTTCACAGTACGCGAGAAACCCGGGTGTGATCCCCGCCGGCACCAATGAAATTGTTAATTGCAATTTTAAGTGCCCAAGTGGTCATTTACCATACGCTTGGCGGTGAAGGAAAACATTTTAAAGAAAACTTCTCAGAAATACAATTTTTGTGCCCACTCATCATTTACCCCATTTTAGTCAAGAGTGTTGATTTTTCTACATATATTTAGCCTCAACATAACTTTCATAACCGTACACCACTAGTCCCCGTTTTGTTACTCGCAAAATCGCGACACACTTTTTAATTTATTTCGTCCACAAAAAGCGTTTTGTTGTTTTATTTCCGTTTCAACGGCGACTTGCGCTGTAGCGGGATCTCTATTTTTATTTATTCCTCTCTGCATTTTTTTGTTTCTCTTTTTTTTTTCAATTCGGTCTCGATCGACGCGGGCCCAAGCGGAACGTAGACAGATCTCATTTTAAATTGAATTCGTCTCTTCTTTGCATTTTTCCTTGGCGCTCCTACGCAACAATTCTAATTGGAGATATTTGCATGTAATCCCCTATTGTTTGCTTTCATTTAAACGTTCGTTATTATAAAATACACACTGATAACAAAACAGCGACGTTTCTCTGTGAATATTGTATTACACACATTAAAACTTTTGAAAATGGTAACATGTCATTAGAGAAATCAATTGGTAACTTTAATACAAAATATTTTATTATAGTTTATTTATGTACGGAGTGTTAGTTAAGCTATAAATTTAAACTTTTAATGTTAGAATTCTTTTTTACCTGAATACAATTGTTTTACCTAGATCACATCTCGTGAGACATTATCATGAGTCAATATGTACATATTTAAAGGGTATACAAAATTATTGGGTTCGAACTTTTGACGGAAAAATGCATAACGGTTTATGCATTTTTTGGTTCGACTACTACTTAAACTACTTGTCCCTGCTACTTACGAGTACACTAGAAACTAGCAACAGAACCCCTAAATATAAATACTGCAGTTTATCTATATAGTAATACTTATCTGTATATGTCTAACAGTTTGACACAAAGCTTTCCTTTCCAGCTGGTAGAACTCCTTTTTAAAGTTAAGTACAATCTTCTTACATACTTCTGCTATCAAGCATAACTGTATTCCGGTTTGTAGGGTATATTGAAACAGTATAATATCAGGCTGTGAAGAGCATTCCAACTTAGGCCACAGAGGTTATTACACATCCGACGGCTTTTTTAATTGAAGTTCGTTCCAGGTGTCAATGTTCTGCAGCTACTTATCGTCAAATAGACTGCAGGATCGATCGCATGCGAAAAATGAGGCAAAAGAGATACAGGATGTCAATAGACTGATGTAGGTGGCTTAGGATTGTGCTATGTGCACTCCTTTGGAGAGGCCCATGTAATTTGTGATGATGATAATGATGTTATTTTTACGATCCTATAAGATTACAACAGAATTCATATGTTCTTGTTTTGTATTATCAGACATACAAGTTATTTTAAATCTTTCTTCAAGTATAGTATGATAAATCTTCATATTTTTACGTTCGTGTAGGAAGCGTTTTTGGAGCATGGAAAATTCCGCTGCTTTGCCTCAATGCGTGTTGGTGAACTAAACATGACCTCGAAATTGTTTTATTTAGTAAACATGCAGGTTCCTCTAAGTTATTTTCTTCCAACGTCAATCACATAGTAAAACAGTACACAACATTTCAATTAACAATCTCATTGGTGTCGATAGGAATTGAACCCAGGGTGCTCGTGTCCTGTCAAAATTATAGCAAGCGCGGTAGCCACCACGATATTGTTTCAGAGATATGATTATATATTCTAAACATATATAGTTGTACGTTTGTATTAGTTTTTTGTCGCTTTTTCAACAAAATCTATAAGACCATAGAAGCTCCCTTCCTATGGGCTTCCCGAGAAATTGTGCAATTGGATCACCAGCTTTCTTGCAGATCGGAGCATCAAGGTCGTTGTAGACGGTGCAAGCTCCGATTGCAAGCCTATTAATGCTGGTGTTCCACAGGGCTGCGTGCTATCGCCAACGCTGTTTCTTCTGCATATCAATGATATGTTGCATACCCGTAACATTCATTGCTATGCAGATGACAGCACTGGTGATGCTCTTTACACCGGCCGAGCCAATATTTCTCGGGAAAACGTCTCCGAGTGCCGGGACAAACTTGTGTCTGAAGTCGAGTCTTTGCTGAACAGAGTCTCGGATTGGGGACGACTAAATCTAGTCCAGTTTAACCCCCAGAAGACACAAGTTTGCGCGTTAACCGCTAAAAAGAACCCCTTTGTCGTATCCCCTCAGTTTCAAGGCACTCCCCTTGTTGCCTCAGCCAGTATCGGAATCCTCGGCGTCGACATATCGAGTGACGTGCAGTTTCGTGGTCACTTGGAAGGGAAGGCCAACTTGGCCTCTAAAAAGCTTGGCGTGCTCAGCAGAGCGGGACAGTATTTCATGCCGGCACACCGCCTGCAACTTTACAAGGCGCAGGTTCGGCTGCACATGGAATACTGTTCCCATCTCTGGGCTGGGGCTCCCCAGTACCAGCTCCTTCCACTTGACCGCATCCAGCGCAGAGCGGCTCGAATCGTCGACGACCGAGTGCTTTCCGATCGGCTCGATTCACTGGCGTTGCGAAGAGATGTTGCATCTCTTTGCGTATTTTATCGCATCTATCACGGGGAGTGCTCTGAGGAATTGTTCGGATTAATCCCAGCCGCCAAATTTCGTGAACGCACGACACGGCAAACGTCCCAATACCATCCACACCATCTGGATGCTTGGCGGTCCACCACTGTACGTTTCACAAGGAGTTTTCTTCCACGTACAACCTCTCTGTGGAATAGTTTATCATCGGCGATTTTTCCGGACCGATACGACCTGGGGACCTTCAAGAAAAGAGCTTACTCCTTTCTAAAGGGCCGGCAACGCACCCGCAATTCTCCTGGTGTTGCGGTTGATCATGGGCGGCGGTAGTCACTTAACATCAGGTGAGCCGCATGCTCGTTTGCCCCCTCTTCTATAAAAAAAAAAAAAAAAAAAAAAAAAAACCATGTAATGAAAAATGACCATAATTAAATTAGCGTTCTTATCTCCTCGACGTTAACTTACTAAATGGTCATTTATCAGAATAGATAGTAAATAATATTGAGTTAGTTTAATATAAAGTTTGTGAACGTGTATAAATTTTAAAACAGGTATGAAGGAAAATAATTTCGATTAGTTTTTTACAGGTCGGCTTAATATATCGCTGGAATATTTTAGTGCAAAATGTGTATTAACATAATATGAAATGTAGAATTGTGTGCAACAATTGAAACGTACGAATTAACTCACCGGAAATAGAGACGCTTTTGAGAGCCCACACGGAAACTTCTGCAGTCTAGTGATCTACATTAAGAGATCTACATTAGTTTTATCCATAGTTAGAGGTGTATATATCCTTATTTATTCATTAATGCTTTAGCTTTTTGCTGACATTCACGTCTCTGTTTTGGGACGTAGCCCAAAAGAAAGACGAGATTGTGACACGACTTTGTCAATCGCACGATATTTTTGACGAAAACAAAGGATTTGTCTATGCAACACAATATCAAGTTAACACTATTAATAACTATAGGAGATGAATCTTAATAATTGACTTCGTGGGTGACTTTCGTGCGACTTCGATTAACCATCTAGGTGAGTCGATCAGGTATAAAATCTTCGCTTTATCATCATTTCTTTTATTCTCATCAGCATCTATTAACTTATATTCTTCATCATCAGCTCCGGAAAGTCCTCCGTTGGACATGAGCCTCTTCTGTTATACGAAGGATTTGTGACAGATGGATAATCATAGTACTGCTAGACGTTTCGCGACTTCGACGTATTCTGCATCTGGTGTAAAAAGCTACAGCCTATATACGTCCCACTGCTGGGCACAGGCCTCCCCTCATTTCTGAGAGGGTTCTAGGGCAAGGAAATGTCCGCCGCGCTGCCCCAATGCGTGTTGGCGAACTTCACATGTCTTCGAAATACTTTTTTTCTTATTCCTCAGATATGCAGGTTTCCTCACGATGTTTTTCTTCACCGCCGAGCACGTGGTGAATCTCTGGTGTAAACGGGATGGTTATACCGCCATCTATCCAATATAATAATAATAATAATTATTATATTGGATTCTATTGGAATGGAGCTGGGAACGGATAAGTGTGCGGTCCTCCATGTTGAAAGGGGAAGGGTTGCTAACTCTGAGGGCATAGACTTATCTATGCCCTTCAACTTAAGGACCCTTTCCGAGGCTGAAACATACCGATACCTGGGTATGTCACAGAACATCAGGTATCGATGAGGCTGGTATGAAACAGTCAGTTTGCGACGTGTTTTATGCACGCTTGACCAAAGTGCTTAACAGCCTTTTGTCCGGTGTGAATAAGACACACGCATATAACGGCTGGGTCATGCCTGTCCTCATGTATACCTTTGGCATACTCAGGTGGACTCAGACTCAACTTAACGCCCTGGATAGAAAAGTCCGCACTACCATGACGTCCCACAGGATGCATCATCCGAGATCGTCGGTAATGAGGCTGTACTTGCCGCGAAAGCATGGTGGGCGTGGCTTCTTGAGCGCGCTCACCATGCATAATCGCGAAGTGTGCAGCCTCCGTAATTACTTCCTGGCGAGATCGGATGATCCATTCTATAAGGACGTCATTTCTTGTGATAAAGGACTTACCCCTCTATCCTTAGCCAACGAGCAATGGCAAGACCCGGCAGTGCAGACAATTTCCGACCGGGAGACCGTGTGGAAGGAGAAGGAGCTCCACGGGAGGTTCTACAAGGCTCTACATGAGCCTTTCGTAGACACAGTAGCCTCCCTCCACTGGCTACGCTTTGGTGATCTCTTCGGGGAAACCGAGGGTTTTGTCTGTGCAATACAGGATCAGGTTATTAAGACCAACAACTATCGGAGATACATCCTAAAGGATGGCACCGTGGACATCTGTCGAGCTTGTCGCCATCCCGGTGAGTCACTTAGGCATGTTATCTCCGGTTGTTCGGCGCTTTCTAACTCTGAGTACTTGCACAGGCACAACCTAGTAGCCAGAATTCTTCACCAGGAGCTCGCTCTGAAATACGGTCTCGTTGATCGGAAATTGCCGTATTACAAGTACTTGCCGGAAGCCGTGCTCGAAAATGATCGCGCCAGGCTCTATTGGGACCGAGCCATCATCACAGACAGGACTATTCTTGCGAATAAGCCTGATATTGTGCTGATGGACCGGGCACAGTCAAGGATATTTTTGGTCGACATTACCATTCCGTATGACGAGAACCTCGTGAAAGCCGAAACAGACAAGCAAACAAAATATCTGGACCTGGCTCACGAGGTGACCGACATGTGGGGTGGTCTGCCGACTGAAATTATTCCTGTAGTCGTCTCTGCAAACGGGCTAATCCCAGTCAGCCTCTCGGGTCATCTGAGGCGACTGGGACTACGTGGCGGACCGCTCCGGGCTCAAATGCAGAAGGCGGTGCTCATCGATACCGCCCGCAACGTCCGCCGGTTTCTTTCCCTTTCCCCCTAACCCTCGGCCGTTTGGTCTCCCCTGCCGAGGGCCTCCATCTGGTTGGGCTTTTATTTATTTATGTATTTTTATATTTATTTTATGTTATTGATATTTATGTGTATTTATCTTTTCACTTTCATTTATAATTATATATTTATAGAACCCAACCAGATGAGAAAGCTATATAGATACCCCATAATAATAATAATAATAATATTCCACAACTATCACACAACGCCATCTAGTCCCAAGCTAAGCAGAGCTTGTGTTATGGGTACTAGACAACTGATACAACATACTTATATATTTCTAAATACATAAATATTATAGATAAATTACACCCAGACACAGAACAAATGATCGTGCTCATCACACAAACATTTGTCCTGGGTGGGAATCGAACCCACGACCTCCGGCTTAGCAGTCAGCGTCACTAACCACTAGACCAACAGGCCTGTCCATATCCTATTGCATTAATACCTCAGCCTATTTTATTTTATAAACATTTAATTTTCAGTTCATTTCTGCCCTCGGTAATACAATGCAAAAAAATCCAACTTCAAAAAAATACATATTTACGTCATACAAACGATACTGTTTTATTTAATTTCATATAATCGTTGTCATGTCGCGAAAACAGTCATTGATACTGACTGCAGCCTGATATTGAATTAATGAATATGTATGAGGGCAGGTGTGCAAGCTACATGATTAATGATTAAATAGGTGCCACCAACGATTTTTGTACCGATCTGAACACATCGCTGCTGTGATGATAACGTATCGATGTAGGTACGTGGAAAGTTTTTAATGATGATCGAGTATAATGATTATTTGATTTGGATTCATGTGCTTTTTGTGCGAATCACAACATCGATAGACAACGTAGGTATCGATGTACGTGAAAACTTTTTTCGCATTCACTATCACTATCACTGAACGAAGGCCTCCCCAAAGAATGCCGTAAACTATCGCATAATAAGTTATTACTAATAATTAAGCTATTATATTTTGTGGATTTGACTTTACCTGTCGACCTGTTATCATGAATGTTCTGTAATTCATTAGATAACAGGAAAAAGTATAATATATCACTTCCAAAAATATACCTTATATTTTCTACATTTTATAATTGATATCAAATTAATTCGAAGAAAAAACCACTCACGACTTATTACAAGGTGGATGACAAATGATTTGTATTACAAACAGAGACATTTCTAAAAATCTTTTTTCCACCTTATCCTATTAAATTGCTCACGGATGTCTAAGACTAATATTGCACATCCCTAAACACGATACAAAAGCGTCTATAAATTAACCGAATCATACCCTCGTCCACAGCACTATAAATTGTTCATAATCATTTACAGTCTTGCCTAATGATGACTCTGTTGAAGTAACAGCTACTTATTAGTTACCACAGAACAAAGTACCTAACAATATGTACAGAGAGTAGCGTACCGCTACAGACGTGTCCATATTTTGACTTACGATGTTATGATACTTTATATTCATTTTGTTTATATTTATTTGCATATTTCATAGCGTTAACTATAGTGAAAGCGATGTGTTCTTCCCTTAGTCCGACCTAGTTTTACATTTAAAATACATTTGCATGAAAACAACTACACTTCCTTTGAGGTGCAATCATTAGGTAACTGGTTGCGATAACCAACAAATGTATTCTATGCAATGAGTAGGTAAGTATTATTTAAATTGTAATATGTATTTTAATTTAAAACAATACTCGTATTTTAAGCATAAAAGTATTTAAATGTAAAACCTTAAAAATATACACAAAGTGTCAGATGCACAACTCATTCAAACATTATTTTACCGGAATTACTAAATACTTAATGTAATATATAAGTGATGTTGCTTTTTATATCACACAGTAACAAGCGTGACAAATAAGCACGCAGTCCACCTTATGGTAAGTGGATGCTGTAGCCCATAGATATCGACATTTACGCCCGTTTAAGAATCAAATGCAGATACGTTGTCACTCCTGAGGGCTAAGATAGAATGCCTCGTTTCCAGTAGAATGGGTCTCCGGTTCTTTACACTCACCATACGAAACACACCAGCATTAAGCTGGTATTTTGTGAGAGCGTGGTCCTTCACCGATCGAGCCGACTCTTTCGTGCTATAACCATACTATAGGTGCAGCGTGGCCCTACCACGTAAAATGTAAACATTACATCTAATAGTAATAATTGTTTTTAAAATTATGTCTCATAAAAAGTATCATATTATGCATATAGTTGTCGCTGAGTGCACAATCAAACGTTTTATTACCCTTTGATTTAGCGATAAGCTTATTATTTATTCAAAATTGTTCACTATTTCAGCCTGATCCGTGAAAACTTGTCAAAGCGGTGAATATCATCAGGTCGTTTACGATAGCTGTCTAAAATTTTAGCGTTTAAACAGTTGTTACAGCTTTTAAACCACCTCACATATCTAAAGCTTCCATACTGTAAAAGCTGTAAATATATTATAATATAGTAATAATTATGAGTACTAAATAATAAACACAATTTAAATATTCTAATAACATCAATACAGAAACCCGAACAATTCGTGTAACTTATTGGAAGGAAATGAAATAAACTGTTTTAAATTAATTATCAGACAGTGGCATTAATTTATAAAGCAGATTTGTCTCATCAGGCAATTATGCCAAAAAAATTGAAAGGTGTCGTTAATTAACGAAATATATGTTTATTTTAAGACGTTCTAAATTTCGCGTTAGAATTAATTAATATAAACTTAAGATTTCCCTCATTTAACTTTGAAACTGGATTACCTAATTTGCATCTTGCACCAACAAAATCTAAGCTACTACCTTTCCCACGACGGAATAGCCGAAATATTGTGAAACATAAAAATAAATGAACTAGTTTCTTAAATTAGTTGAGTATAATATATTATATATACTTGTTCAATATTAATATCTAATTAACTTTTTTAATCTACTAACCAATTTTTTTTACTTTTTAGGTACAAAATAAAGTAAATATAAGTAGGTTCATTTATTTCATTGTCAACATGATTCACATTTTAATTTACACATATTACCTAAGTTAGTGTTTTATATCGCATCCACAAAGGGTTGGCAGAGTTCAAAGAGCAGAAAAGAAAAAAGATAGAAGAGCAAAAAATATGAGTATAGATGGAAAACTGCACACATACACAGTTACAAACCAAATATCCCATTAGTCGCCTTTTACGACGTAATAGAGAAGTAACTGTCGCCGGAGTAGGAAAAGGGGAGATCTCCCGCCGGGCAAGGTGTTCTGCCCGGGGAGCGGCCGACACTCCAAGTGATAGTTTGGACAAGTTCTATACATACTGTCTATGATTCGGAATGTTAATAGCGCGATTTAGGCTTCAGTGTGTTTCGGTGTGCTAGTGGCGCGACGACAGCGCCGCTACAGTAACACAGTACGACATAGAATGGAAACAGAAAAATTAAAAATATACCATAATAATGTCTATTTAATCTTCCTGCAATGTACCATAGCTGCAGCATTGGTTGAGCTCGACCGGGGAAGGAAACATGCTGGCCCAGAATACTAGCGCAAAATAGCAGCAATGCTGTTGCGTTTGTATGGCGAATAAGGAGAATTAGAGACGTTTTATACAGTTATAGTGTTAGCATTTCTGTTAACTGTTACCTAACTGTTTTAAGTATGGTAATAACAATATTTTTTTTTTAAACAAATTATTTTTAACTTAGTTACAAAACGTAACTATTCTTTATGTATATTCACTAATTTCTCGAGTTCGACGGTGGTCCCCATTGTAAATTTAAAAAATTACATCCCTAAGGGTGAAGGAATAGGGAATGAAGTATTTAACGTAATTATTGAAACAACATTTTAGATGTTACCTTCAGCTTGTTATAAATTTTTTGTCCACTCAATAGGGTTAAATAATTAATCTTTAAAAAAGTAAAACCAACTTTGAAAACAAAAAATCATAACGTAATTATCCAAGTAGCTTCTCAAGTCAATGTTAAGTTTTAACACAAAAGGTAATATGTATTATCGACATTTAACTTGAATGCTAATTATTATATGATAACATAATCAGTTTGGTTAGTAGGTACCCATTTCTAAATGATAATTTATAATGGACTGGAAGATCGTATATTATAATCTCTAATATAATCTATGATTCACGGCAGAATCCACTTCCCCACATGATCACAAGTTTGTCGTAACAGACGTCAGAGATAAACGAAACAGGAGATGAGCTGTTGCAACATCTTCCAGATAACAGCACAAAATATTAAAAATTGCAATTGACAACCCACTTGAAAAGCGTGGTAACCGTGGCAGATATCTTCTTCATGAGGCAATCAATGTGAGAGGTTCAGCAGTGAACTGATAGGTTTAGTATTCTCCTGTAATTTGTAGCAAAATCTCTCTTAAAAATCCATTGAACTAGAAAACTAGCGAAAATAACTATCAAGTAATAAATTAAAAGTAAGTATTAAAGAGTTATTTACTGACGGTAAATAAGATTGCATTAATATTACTGTTACATTTTATAATTGTATTCACACAGTTCATAATGCTCAGGGAAGCTCCGATCTACTACATTGCGCAACAAGTTTAGATGGTGGTCTTGAGAAATGATGCATTCGAAATCCGACGGGTTCCATAAATTTCCATTAATTATATTAACCAGATGTTTCTTGCGCTAACGCTTCGCATCAATTTAAACGAAGTTAATTTAAAGGAAACTAACAATGCCAAAAGTTATACGTAACAAAAATATAAAATTTTAACATGTTGTTTAAAATTATAAAAAAGTCACTGGTCAGTTGTCATTATTTTTAAACAAAAATGAATATAATTTGAGATAAAAGTTATCTAAAACGACAGGAATATTTCTTATTCCTGATTTTTTATTTGAGATTGTTTAAATAGACTAGGATTTATGGACAGGTGAAGTGCTATTTCCGTTGGTCGAGTTCGAGTCAAGATTTATTCGAATTTGAAATACGAGGCGGGACAAAAGTCTGAGGAGGTTTTAATTAGATTATTAACTTATATTTTGAGGCTGTGAAATATGATTTAATTTTGAAATAATTCAATGAACATTTTTTCTCAATTTAATTTTGGTTTCTTATTTAAATTAAAATATAATTTACTCGTTGAAATTATAATGAAACAACTAATCAGTAAACTCAATTTCATTAAAGCGGCCTTTTAATCGATTCGTACTCATCGAGTTGTTTATGTTTATTTTACAGTCTCATGTAATTTTGGTATAATGTTCAAATGCTTCTTTAATATGTACTTACTTAATTATAAAAAAAGATATTCATAAACATAAACTAAAAATCATCGAGTGAATTTGGAAATATTTTACAGAAATAAATGTTAGTCGCTTTTACATTTAACAAAAGAAAATTTAAAAAGCACCTTAAGCATTTTGCTTCCCCTAGCAGGTACATACAATAACGCCACTCGAAGGAAATCCTTGAGGAAGGCCCAGACGTGGCCGACGTAAATCTTTTGCTTCTTTTGGCCCGGAAAAAGTGCAAAGGAGCGAAAACTAACACAGAAAAGAAATGGATTCACTTCCACCGTTAAGGCAAACTAATTGTTTTTAGTCGCAAAATATGCTGCTTGTATTTTTATATTCTTCGTTCGTAAAAAGGTTTGTGTTGCCATATTTAGGTATAGGTTCATATACGTATTTATATATTTTTAATTTTACTTAATGTTTAAAATATTGAAAGATTAAGATAATTATTATATTCAGATGAAGTAATGCTATTATACAGAATTACTTCATCTTTTAATTTAATCAATCATTTAAACCACTTAGACCATAAATTATACCGGGTAATTCCCAAAATCACCTCTCGCGACACCTAACGGATGAGATGATATAGAGGCTTATTATATCGGTATTTGAATTAGATAAAGTTAGTCTCACAAATAGTGCCGAAACTAACATTTCGACATTTTCACAGTTACTGATACAGTAACTGTGAAAATGTCGAACGAATCTCAAAAAAGAAGTAGTCTTGTCAGAAACAACTAAGGGATCATTTAAAATGATATAAATTTAGGAGTCGCATAAAGCTTTCGACACTCCCCGACATTCACAGAATCCTACTCGTGGCGTAAATCACAAAGTTTAGAAAAAGCGGCGAAATAAAGAGCTCACGTGAAAGTTCAAAAATATCAGCCGTGAATATAATTATGGGAGCGAACACCCGCTGATTTCCGGCCTCTAACATACCTTACTACTGATCAAATATCTACAGTGGAAGTCACTTAAAACTCGAATGGATATCTCGAAACGTGAATAGAGGTCTAATCTACTATACTGTTATACAACGTTAATATCATGTGTCAATATAGATATGTATAAGCAAATTGTAACTTTAAATTATTTTGGCATCACATATCTTTTTTTTATAAGAGCTAAATTACGTATATCTTTAGTTTTTGTTTCTAATTCAGATAAAATGCTGTATTTAATATATAGGTCTAGAAATTCAGTATCTAATAACTAAAAACACTTTGCAGCTTCTTCCGCGAATTTGAAATTTCAATATTTTGACAAGTACCCGTCAAGTATGTACATTTTTACAATCCATGTAGTGCGGTAAAGGTGGTCTGTTATTTAGTTAATTTAATTTTAAAACAAAAATAACTTTATTGGTATAAATGTGGAATCCATAGTTGCGGAAAAGAATGAGGGATTCTTTAGTTATAAATAAAAGATAAAGTCCAAAGTCGTACCTGTGGAGCGCCTGCTGTCTGTGAATTGCAAATATCAGACTGAAATAAGCACAAGAGATAAAGAACGATTTTAGCGCCAAAATACACTTTAGACGACGCGACGCACCCAAAGCTGTTCAAAATTTATTCTTATATTTTTTGGGTGCATTTTTTCATACTCACACGTTAAACACAATCGTAACCATTTTTGGAAGAATTCAAGCTCTTTTGTGCGAATTAATTCGAGCATCTATGGACCCTTAAAACAGGGTTAATGAGTGTACAAAAATAAAATCATAAATAGGATAATTAGGCATTACTTTTTCCCGAGTACGAATCTAAACAATAGTGCTTATAACCGTACGATGCTTATCACCGGTGGAGTAATTAAAATGGTAATTAAAATAAGTAGGAAACGAACCCAAAACCGGCTGTAAAACGTAGGCGCGAGCACCGCCACAACACGATCATAAATTTTTTTACGCCCGCACAGGTTACCTTGCGTAACAGAGACGACGTTAAATGGAAAGACGTTTATTCTGCTAATTAATATTAGTGTCATGTTTAATGAAAAATACCTAAAATGTTTATGATGAAAAAATAATCGTAATATAAATATATTTCTTCATTAAAATTTTGTTGTCGAAAATGTAGAATGTATTTTAGCTAGCACATTTTAAATGTTAATACAAAATACAATACAATCTTTACTCACATTCCTTTTTTCAACAAAAATGCTGTTATTTCGGTTTTATTATACTTTGTTTTTAATTTTCACACTTACTCTATTACGGCGTTCTCACAAGCTTTAACGACTATAACGTGTCTTGAATCGTTATAAAAATATTTAGTGAAATATAACTCCTCTGATATCAATCTTGGTAATAATTTTAATAAAATATACATTTATAAACACAAATTGCGGGGTTAGTATAGAGTTAGTCCTATATTTGTCATATTTACAATTTCTAAGTTGTACTTTATAATATATTATTTTATTTTACACACTGCAGAAGTAGTTAATTTTATTAGTTAAAAGACAATTCGCGAAATATTAATACAGTAAAATTATTAAAACAGTACAGTCCTTCCCAAGCTTTGAACTTATGAAAAGAAAAAAAGTTTCTTCTGTTACTAAGCTCCAGAGATAAAATTAAAAAAAGTGCCAAGAGCATGTTGCGACTCAAGTAAAGTAGGGTTCTGTTGTGCAAATTGCCTCTTATATTTTCTAACTTTTAATGCTGAGCTTTTGTCTGTCTGGAAAAAGTAGGGTGTAACTTGTGAACGGAGTAGAAATTTATGGTACTGATATTTTACAAAAAATAATAACAAAAATTTTTAATTGAACGTTTGAAATTTTTTTGAATAATTACTTTGCCCTTTAGCCTGTGACCCTGTGAAGTGACAAGGTCAAAGATGCCTACTAAATTTATTGTTTTATTACCGTTCGTAAAGTAGGGTGGATATGATTTGAATTTCGATAGATTTTAATTAATTGTTTCATTTAATTCAAAATTTTTATTATTATTTTTTTGTAAAATATCAGTGCCATAGGTTTCTACTCCGTTCACATGTTATACCCTATTTTGTTCCAGATGGTAAAAAGGTCATCCAGTACAGATATTTTTTTCAGAATTTCTAAATTTTTGGAAACATAAAAAATATTGTAGGGGAGGGTACACATTGCAGAGGAAAATGAAGCTTAATATTTCCACAACAAAGCCAAATTTAAAATTAATTTCTAATACTTCGCACTCTTGTTAGCCAAGCATACTATAAAGAGGTGTATGACGTAATATGTGTCGTAATACCACATGCAACGCCCAGCCGAATTATATCCGTCGATTGACCTCTTGAACATCAGGGGTTGTAATTTTTGCGAATTTTTTTTTACTAAATTCTCCTGTTTATCTTAACCCTTCTCTGTTTCAAGGATGTTACCTTTTAGGCAGCCTCGCGTACCACTATTTGAGAAACACTTATGTAGTCAGAAAATTTGTCATAGAATCATAGATAGATATGTCCTAGATAAGATAAACTTACTCGTCAACAACTTCAAGCGTAACGCCCCAATAACTACCAGGATAGGTGTAACATGGACATTGCTCAAGATCGCTCAGCAAGCTATAGAGACGCGTCACGAAGTCAATGACAAAGAGAAGAGCGAGAGCTCTCCGAGTTTCTCTGTGTGATAGATCTCGTAATGAGGATATCTGCATAAGAACCACAGTAACCAATGTTCAGCTATATCTATCTCGAAGAACCGACAACCGATGTGGAAGAAAGGTTCCCCATTGTTAGCCATGTACCGGTAAGAGACGGAATGAAATGAAGTTTTGGTAAGACATGCAGGAAGTCGATGGATGCAGGTAGCTCAGGGTTGTACTTTTGTGATATTTCTTTAAAGAAGCTTAGTTATGTTCCACAGTGGACTTGTAATTGTTTGTAACAATGATGATGAAAGGATTTTACTATTCACAAGCACATAACTAATTCGAGGTGCCGAACTAATTCACGCCAGGGACGCGGTTAATCTTTTACATATAACATTTAAAGCCCTATTTCTGTTTTCCTTGACTGCTGATGACTTTTGCATGCTCTGTTCAAAATTCACATGTATGGAAACGTGGTGGAAAGTTGTGTATACGTGGTAGAACCATACTGCAGCTATATTATGGTTGTAGCACGAGTGGGTCGGCTCAACCGGGGAAGGACCACGCTCTCACAGAATACAAGCGTAAAATAGCTTAATACTGCTGTGTTTCGTATGGTGAGTGTAGAGATCCGGAGACCCTTTTTTACTGGAAACGAGGCATTCCATCTAAGTCCTTAGGGGTGACAATGCATCTGCATTTTGATTCTTATTCGAAGATAAATGTAGATGTCTATGGTCCACAGCATCCACTTACCATCCAGGTGGACCGTGTGCTCATTTGTCACCCTTATTATATAAAATGTATTATATAATATTGTTAGGAATGAGGATAAAAAAATAAAAGAAAATATGAACAAATGAGGGTAGAATTGAGGCTAGATCGAGAAGCCCCCTCGTTTGTGCAGTATAAAATTAACTGTGGGTGCTGTACGCATGTGATTCTCTAAGTCTTATAACTAAGTCTTAGTACTCGTAGAATGACAGTATCGTATCGTAATTGCTCTATGCCGAATGTATAGTGCAGTACGCTGTTTTATTTCTGATAATGATTGATTGCGTAAGCAAGAAATTAAGTTGAACATCCGCTCTCCCGCTTTTATTATTTTTAAACAATTAACCTCCAATATAATTTCCAATAATATTATCTTCACATTCAAATCAGTAAAAATCTGAAAGTTATGAGGCTGCGATAGTGACAAAATCTTAAGCAAAGATTACAATATTAATAGGGTTTCTTGCCTACGACAGCAGAATCCTAAAAACAGAAAACAAACAAAAAGTTTGTACGAGTTTTTAAAATACAAGCGATTTTAAACCATTTGCTAAAAGCTTCGCGAGTTTCTTCTTAAGAAAAAAAGCTAGAGCCCGGAGGACGTTAAAAGCAATAGACTTTAAGTTCCTTGAGACTAAAGTTAAATATCCATTTAAATCTTCGACACCGGGACGATATCCCCTGGGAATTTAGCGGTGCAGCGCTTGAAAGCGCTTAAAGGGAAATAAAGAATATCACGTGTTTTTAGATTCATTAGTAGCTATACTTGTTGGCACCAAGGCATTTTACGTCTAAGCATACTACAATATGTTTAAAACAATTCGGATAACTTATTAAAATAATTTTTTGCTCACAATTTAACTAATGAGATGTAATATTATGTCAGTTTTGTGCTAACACAAAATTCTATTAATCTAGTAGTTATTAACAGAAGCGTAGCAAAATACTATACAGAATTACTTTTATATTAAAAGTTGAGTGTTCGCTTTTGAATATTCTTGTTCAGAGCTTTACATTTGAACTGAAATTTCAGTGAAATTACGTATTTGTTGTAAAATTTTGCGATAGTAAACTTCAAAGAGGTGACAGTCCTTGCCTTATTGCTCCTAATTCCGTGTTACGAAAACATAATCGAATCAGAATACAATGAAGAACATATTGAATGGAAAGTGCAAAGCGCAACATTCGACACTGGGTCACAAGAAAGCGCATCAAGCGACACCGAGCTATAATTCTACCTAGTACATAGCTCCGTCGACGACGGCACTAAATCAATACGAGCCATCACACCCCCCTCCCCCACACCCACGTCCACAACCCGCGGGCTTCAAGCCGCTTTCCCGCCGAAAGCACCACCCTTGAAAAGCTCGCGAGCTGAGCTCCTACTTCTGTTCGGCTTTGTGGAGGTGTAGCGCGAGCGAAACGTCTTGGGATTTGTTGCGAACTCACCAATTGACAGCTTGTAATTTGAGAGCGTATTTATAAATTACTTCAAGGACGAGCCCGACTTAATCGAAGTTACCTTGTCTGGGGTAAAATACATTTCTTTATGCATTAAAAATATAACAAAATCCTATTGATAGTAAAAATAATGTTAAATGTTTAATTTATCAATCAGTTGAAACAATATAGAAAACAAATGTGATCCTTGCTTCTATTTTGTCAACGTTTTTATAACAAATATTAAAATATTGCAGTCAATATTTTTTATCCATTAAAAATTTGCTCATAATTTAATATAAAAACAAGTCTGTGAAATATTTACCTACTTAAAACTTACATCAGATTATGCTTATGAGTATTAAATGAAAAATAAACGCGACATTACATAAATTACAATGTGACATGACATTTTAATATTATTCAAATATCGATCTACTATGGTGAAGGATAGACTGCGTTCTAATTTTAATAAAATATTAATTGCCTATTAGATTTGTTCGATGACATATAACATAAATTATAGCAAATTATTTGAGTGGTTCAAAAATTAATTAGACGTTATTTAACTTTTATTATTTTTTAACTAAAATCAAGAAAAGATAATATCTAAAAAAGATAATATATTTTATTTTTAATAAAATCCAATTGCAAAACCGGTAAAAGCATTAACTATGCTTAATCCTACTATAATTATCCGTAATGTTTCTACTAAACGACTGTATAAATCAAACATGCGACGCTATTGTTCGATTCGTGTTAGATTGATAAGGTTATTCACGAGTGTGAAAGAGAAAGGTATCAATCCAGTACTTTCTGTTCACAATTGATTGTAGAGTAAATGTAAAATTTAGCGGGCATTTCTTTACCAGTGTAAACGTCAGTTGTTTACTAATGGTTTTGTGATTTAGTTCTTTACCAGCACGATGCGAAATAAGCTATAAATGAAGCGTTACTAGTTCAGACAATTCTCAGTAAAAATTTTCGACTAACAAGTTTCAAATTGACATTGCTTTCGATTGAAAGTTTTTGGATGCACGTTTTTATAAGAAACTATTTGTTAATTATGCTCAAGAAGTTTGACCTTAAATGAGAGAATATTTTTTTTATATTTTAAAATAACTGGATTTTAAAAAAAATTGTCTTAAGTATTCATTAATTTAACTTATTTGAAACATCAAATTATAATTTCTTGTAATAAAGAATCTTTTATCGTGATACAACCGCTCTGTAGTCATATGCTGGTTGCAGTACGAATGGGACATCTCAACCGGGGAAGGATCATGTTTTCACAGACTACCAGCGTAAAATAGCATCTTAATGCTATATGTATTTCGTATGGTGAGTATAGAAAATCGATGACCCTTTTTAAGTCGCAACGAAATATTCCATCATACATTTTTATTCTTAATTGAGGATATACAAATGTGTCTTTTGGCCACAGCATTCCCATCAGGTGGGTTGTGTGTTCGTTTTCTGACTGTTTTGTTGTTGAAAAGCTGATTAGCAAAACTAGTCAACTATCAGCTTAGTCTACTGGCAACCTAAAACTAACAACAAATTAGGCTATGATACGTATAATAGTATACGGACGGTACGAATAATAATACAAATAACTAACATTTCAAAGCATACATTAGTGTGATCAGAACACTACTTTATAATTTTTAAACTTTTGTATGACGTTCGAAAGCTGCGATGAGCGGTAATGAAATAAGCGCAGGACAAACATAATAAATCTCAGCGAGATGCGAGGGCGGCGCGGCAACTTCCTCTTACGATATTTGAATTTAATTTAGCGCTCGCGTTGTCCCTTTTGACAGTTTGAGTCATTTTTAGCCGACTTAAAAAAATCAGGAACGTTCCTAATTCGAATGTAATTTTTATCTATAAATGTTACGCAATATCTTTGCCAATGATGGACTAATTTTAATATTTTTTTATTATTTAAACCTCAAGGGTAGTCCCATTTAAATTTGCAGATTTTTTTATTTATTTATAAAAAAATAGAAAAGAAAACATCTCTAATTTTGGAAGACATTCTACTCGTAATCCTGAGGTTGTGAATGCTTCTTTATTTCGATTAAAAGGGAATAAATATTCATTTTAAAAAATTAAAAACCGGCTTTAAAAAACCAAAAAGAACAAAAACTTTTGAAGTTTGGGTTTAAACACATTAACACAATGTCGTACGAGTAGCAACGATTTCAAAAGCCATAACACTATATCGAGTTTTTAATATTTTTAAACCTTTCTAAGACAACAAGTCGGTAATCGATTTCAAAATTAGGTTAAACTCTTCTTTGAACTAGACACCATGCCAATTTATTTGCATATCCATGTCTTTATTCAGTTTTATGAATTCATGGTATCTTTTATTTTTATATACACACAAAAAGTCGAAAAAAATTATTGCTTGTCAGCGTTGGAAAATGTTTTTCACAGTTTTGTACCAATTGTACGTATACAAATTTGTTTTAACTATTTTTATATGTGACATTAGCAAGTTCAGTTTTAATAAAACTAACACGTTGATAATGACGACTTTATTTATGTAAAACTATTATTTGTGCAAGTCTTCGTCAAGCAATATTTTGAATATTCAAAGTGTTTGACGGTGGAGCAACTTCTCTGGTTAGTCGTATAAGAAATATTTTAAGTGAGGACGAGACGCTGGCCGCCTTTAGGTGGTGATCGTGTTTCGCGTGTTTACATCCAGGATTATCGGCCGTTTTAACTCACGGCCTTAACGTTAGGGCTAGGATACACTAAGGTATGTTATCTATTCACGTTTCTTTTTCAATTTTATCATCTCTTTTAAAAGTTTTAGTTCGTTTCAAAATTAAAATATTATTTTCAAGTTCACTTCACACTCAATAATAAAAACTAATAAACTAGATGACACTAACAGATTCTAAACATTATAGTTCTATTACCATACCATGATATACAGTATTTAAAACTTTTGTGTCACTATTTCTGGTAATTATTTAATGTTTTATAATTCTTTTTATATTTATAAAGCTATTTTGAATTACAGTATATATAATATAATATAGTATCCTATATGAAAATATGTCTTATCTTTTTAACTACAAAAATCCATGATATGTATATAATTGAGAATTGAATTTTGATTCAAATCAGGAGCAAAACAGATTTCATCATTATGCACGAAACCGATAATTATCGAATGCTCAGCGATATAATCATCAACCCAGATACATGATCTATAAGACAATTAGTTCAGCGAACCGTTGCAATAGTCCTCTAACCAATTAAGATGCTATACTGTAGTAATTAACCGACGTTCCAACTACCTGTAAATCAGTTGGCACGATATGAAGAGTCTTGGAAACCAATTTGTTAATAAAGTAGCTTTTAGCAATTACAGTGATAATTGTTATTGACAATTGTTTCAAGTTACCAATTAGCTACTCGTTTCATTAGTAAGGTTACACGTTAGTATGGTATTGTGTTATCTTTAAGAGAATATCAGGGCGACGCTTATTCCAAACGTTTCCTTTTTTATCCCTGGATGATGACGCTAGAGCAAATATTTTACGATATGCTCATATATCCACAGTCATGATCCTGTTTACATATTTTATCCCCACAAATTAAATTATTTAAGTTACGCTCCCGTTGTAAGACATCCAGCAAACAGATACACAATAATATAATAACTTAAAAATTAAAAGAATAGACCCATAATAATTTTCATATTGCTCTTAAAAATGAAAAAGGTTTGGTTTTGAAAAAGCAAATGATGATTATTTCGTTAACTTTTCATAGATGCAGTTGTTTCTGTCGGTTATTTAGCTCGGTCGTCCGGAATCAGAGCGACAGAGTTAAAATGTTCTTCAAATTACTTGCATCCTGGATATCCTCCTGGCACTTATGGTTGAAATAGGCATAAAGATTCAACATTTAATTTCAAATTTTTCAGTTCAGTTCTATACGCCATATTGCGAGATTTGCCCATACAACATAAAAGTGACAATTTTTTATACTTTTTAATAATTTGGAAAATCGACTCCTTATTTTAAAATAACCGTCATTGTCGGTTAGACAAGCGTTATGAACACAAATATACCAGCCCACATAAAACTTAAGAGTTCTTTTAGAAGTGTATAAGAGTGTAGAAAAGAGGTAGTATCCTTATAAGAGTGCTTTATGAATTATTATACAGCTCAAGCTGTATAAAGTCTGTATTATGGAATCTAAGTAACCTTAGGGTTCTTTAACAGAATACGAAAACTCTAGTATACATCTTTAAGTTTTAGTAACACCTGAATCTGATTTTATCATTAAAGATGTATAGAAGCTGTTTACCGCATGCTGAAACTTGCTTATTGCAACTCTTAAGTGTTATTATATAGGTATTATAGTATAAATCAAATCTTATTTCTGTTGTATGGTGTATGGAAACTGCCTTCTAAAACTTATTTTCATGACTTAATTATACACTCCTATAAATACAGTTACTTTTGTCTATGAGGCTGATATAAAACTAAAAAAAAAAACATAGTACAATAAAAATATAAGCGATATAATATCGTCATTTTGCATGCGTTGCTTGTTTATATTGTGCTAGTACCTAAACGAAATTAATTTGTCGATCAATTCCTATAAAAAATAAAAGAGCAGATTACCTATATTTAAAGAAAACACTTTTGTTTCATTACATTCCTTCAGTACTAAAAATATTTTACCTATTGTACCTATACCTTCATTTTCGGATTGCGATGGTAATCAGATTCCAGCCACAATATCTATACATAATATATCTACTTGTAACTAAGCTTCTGTATACAACCTAACGAGGACTATGGTTTTTAAACTCTCGCCCCATGTCTAGATTGTCTAAATCGTGACTTCCACTAGTACGACCGCGATATAATTACGGAAGATTACAACCTGCGATTACCTATTCGCCGTTTTGTTAATAATACATGAGGATCGGCTATAAATCATACGTACCGTACCAAAATATACAACGTACGTTTTGTTCTTGTGCAATTATATAAAATACTATTTACTTCCACGCTTAAACATATTGAAAGTTATCTTATAGACGTGCAATAATTCTTGTTTGTGAATTTGATTAATGAGCCCATTAATTGGTCATAAAAAATATTTTATTGTTTTTAAATTTGATATGATACTTTTACATTGAATTGATATAAATGTAAACAAAGATGAATAAATTACAAAGAAAAGTTTTAATGAATGAAATATCAAGCCCATTAGAGATTATATGTAACCAACCTCACTCGCCATCATAAAATAATTAGCTTGATAAGTAGTTATAAATGATGGAATCTTGTTCAAAGAAACGATTTTTTTAATATCCAAAATGGCTCACAAAGTTCACACGAGTGTTACTGTTAGTAGGTGCGGCTGGATGGGACGGAACTGTGATGGGGTGACACACTGTTATTATTAGTTTTTTGTCCCCACTCTCGAACCTCCCCACTCGGGTCGGCCGCCATTTCTCGCTTTCAAAGCACTTTTTGTGATTCGTATTGACGAGACGAAGCGTTTTTTCCCTATATGATTAATGGATTAGATTTCGCTTCAGACTGTCCACCATTGTAATAATAACGTACGTAGGTACACGGTACCTTTATGTCTGTGTTACAAAAGTTGGTTTTTGTACAAATTTCCTATGCCTATGAATATAATGCATAATATAGATAGAAATTTCTTTTGAATTTAAAAAGTTACAGAAACCTATTTTAACATACTCGTAGGTTATTTTACTGCAATTTTCTAATAAAGCTCATAACGTAGTATAAAAATGTATGTCTTCATTTTAATTTTTAAGTTTAATTGTTTTGTTTAAGTTGGTTTTATGTTAAACCGTGTTGTGGCGGTATAAGTAGGTATATGCACTATCCTATAACGTCCCATGGGTGTCGTAATAGACGACTATGCGAAATGAGAGAAAAAAGGAAAGTTTTCCGATAGATGGCAGTTCAAACATAGTATAAAGAGTATGGTTCAAATAATTCTTTCTGTCAGGAGTAAAATACCTAGACCGGTGAATAGAAGCAGCGTTGAAGTTGCGTGATGTCTCCAGATGTAACCACGCATGCTAATCATGACAATTAAAGAAAAATCCTTTCTGTAATTAGGTACATACGATATTACATATTGAATACGATTTATGCTGTCGAGCATTTGACGCCTTCCAATAAAGCACTTCATGCTGCTACTAGAATCAAGGATAATAAAAAAGGGTTCAAATATCTTCGGATCAGGGGAGGTAAAATAAATGTAAGAAAAGTAATGATGACGCACTGTGATACCTAGTTATTAAAGCTTTAGGAGCACTTAACAAATTAATGTAATATTTAAAATATATTCGAATAATTTGCGCATGTACTCGGAAAACCCTACTGTAAAATTCAATAGCTTAAAAATATATTTTCAAAATTGTAGAGACCTTAGATCTAAAACAAAGAATTTTATTGCAATGTTTGTTGTAGCAATTATGATATTGTAGTATTAGTAGAAATCTTGTTAACTGACTGTGCTAAATTAACTTTTGATGACCGGTTTGATGTCTACACAAGGGATAGGGAAAACTCTACTTTTCACAGTGGCAAGGATGGAGGTGGAGTATTGATAGTTGTATCAAAAAAAATTAAATTTAATCGTGTCGCCTGCTGGGAAAGCAAATGTGAAGACGTATGTGTTAATGTTGAAGCTCCAGTAACCAAGTCTTTACGTCAGATAGCACTAGGTGCTGTTTATATACCGCCCACAGTAAATCGAATAACAGTCAACTATTTTGTATCCCACTGTTATGCCGTGTTTTTGTAGTGTTGTGCTGAGGAAATAAACTCACCTGTAGGCATACTAGGTGACTTTAACTTAGGTAACATGAATTGAGGCATGTTTAAAAATACAAGAAGGATTCGTGCAGCATTACCAGCCACGGGTCAGGATTTAAATTGATTTTTTACACATTAATAAACTTACACAATGTAATCTCGTAACAAATACTGGTCGTATAATGGACCTTGTACTTACAGCTATAGATTCGTGTCAAGATCCCAACACTTTTCATTAATATGAGACCAAAACTATTTTGGTCTCATGTTAAAGAAAAGCGCGATAGTACTAGCGGATACCCCATCGCTATGACAAATGTTCAGGAATTTTCTTCTTCAGATGGATTTAAGAAATGTAAACTCTTTGCGAATCATTTCTCTTCTGTTTACAATGTAGATTTATGTACCTATACATGATTTCGATAATCTGAAATTATTATGGAATAACAGTCAATGTTTGACAAGCTGGACTTTAGATTACAAAACTTTATTATATAAGCTAGGAGAGTGGATTGCAATAAAGGTGGTGGATCTGATGTTATTCGGCCAATTTTCGTAGCGTCTTGTGCATCGGTTGGGTTACACTTCTATTGATTATATTTAACAAATCATTATCAACAGGAGTTTTCCCATCGAAGTGGAAAATTACAAAAGTAGTTCCGATTTACAAGTCAGGGGATAAGAGCAGAATATCTAATTATAGGCCAATTTCAATTTTGCCAATATTCGATAAAATACTTGAATCTCTAGTTAGTCAACTACTAAAAACTAACTAAAAACTTTACCTCAGTAATAATCAACATGGTTTTGTTCGACCAAGATCAACTTGCACAAACGTTGTAACTTTTAGAGTTTTTGGTAAAAGTAGTAGATTCAGGTAGACAATATGATGTTAATATACACAGATTTAAGTAAAGCTTTTGATAGAGTTCCACGTAAAGTCCTAAACTACAAATTAGCCGTTTATTGGATCGCCAGATCATTGCTGGAATGGGTAAAGTCATATATAAAAAAAGATCACTTTACGTGGTCATAAATAGATTTCAATCAGATAATCGTATCATTTCTTCTGGTGTATCACAGGGCTGAAATTTAGGACCAATATTATTTTATCTCGTTATAAATAAAATTTCCAGTTGCTTACAATTTTCGGAACCCTACATGTATGAGGATGATTTAAAGTTTGAAAAATATTCGAATCGAATCGAATCGAAAAAAAGACAGATTTAAACAGACTTATATATTGGTGTAATCTTAACGGCATGAATCTTAATTATTCTATAAATTTACAAGAAATACTAAATGGATCAATAATCATAACTTCATAGGGAATAACAAAATACAAGAAGTAGAAGTGATAAGGGATCTTGGTGTATATTTTGACAAAAAACTAACTTTTTTACCTTATATTGATAGTATTATAAATAGATCTTCCAAAATGTTAGGGTTTGTCATAAAAATGGTAGGTCATTTAAAACCCTAAAACAAAAAACAAATTTTGTACAATAGCCTTGTAAGGAGTATAATGGAGTACTGAAGAGTTGTCTGGCGTTCACACTATTCTACATATTCGTTGCGATTGGAGAGAGTTCAAAAGCGCTTTATGTGGCATCTTATATATTCATCGGCAAAGAGCCGTGGTAGCTCAGATCGTTAGCGCTCACTGTGAATTTCACAGTACGCGAGCCAACCGGGTTCGATCCCCGCCGGCAACAATGAAATTGTTAATTGCAATTTTAAGTGCTGATTTACCACGTGCTCAACGGTGAAGGAAAACATCGTGAGGAAACCTGCATGCCAGAGAAATAAGAAAAATAATTTTTCGAAGACATGTGAAGTTCGCCAACACGCATTGGGGCAGCGCGGTGGACTTGCCCTAAAACTCTCTCAGAAATGACGGGGAGGCCTGTGCTCAGCAGTGGGACGTATATAGGCTGTAACTTTATTTTTACTTTACTCACATATTCTGTTAGAAAGGCACTAAAATATCATCTTATGCAGATAGAATTCAATATTTTATTATACTACCCTTATCGATACGTTTAAAGTTGATAGATATTATGTTTTTATACAAGGTGATTAGAAATGAAGTAGACTGTCCACAGCTTCTCGTACTCCAGTAAGAACTCCTCGCAAACCAATTACCCACCACGTCGTAGAACTGTTCTCGGTGCGCATTCGCCATTCGCAAGGCTTTGTAAAGTACTTAATGAATGTAGTGATGTCGTTGATGTTAATTTTGATCCATATGTCAGTTTTATAAGAATTTGTGTATGTACTTTAAACATTGTAAAAGCACATATCGTGTACTAAATTGTTAATAATTAATGTAAACACACACACACACACACACACACACATACACACACACACACACACACACACACACACACACACACACACACACACACACACACACACACACACACACACACACACAACGTGCGCACACGCACTTAATATAAATTTTTTTGAAATAAGAATTCCTTAGATAAATGGTACTTAATTGTAAATTGATAGCATGCTGTGATTACCTTTAAGTGATTGTACATTTAGAAATAAGACAATAGTAAATTTTAATTAAAGATGTAATAATGTATTAATCGTAGGTAATCCTTATAAAGAGAGAGAAAAAAATAACGGGATTCCCCATGTCCAGCAGTCAACTTTCACCAGGTGATAAAGAAAAAAAATCTAATAGAAAGACTTACAGAATAATTTAGTTATACCTAAATATGATTTTGTCATTAATATTGGAATTAAAAGGCCATGCAGGTTTGAACCTAATCAAGTGAGTACTTGAATCTAATGATCGTCTTACGAGTGGTAAAACAGTATAGAAAAACGAACTCTACTGTAAATGTAATAAAGTTTAACTAAAATTTTTGGCGAATTTTTCAGTCGTTCATTCATTACAGTCTATCTAAGTCCCAGCAGTTGACATTGATAGTTGTCCCCCATACGTGGTAGGCAGTGTTAGTATCAACAGATTTTTGTTAAATCTATTAACAAGAGGATGCTACTGCATCTTCAATTTCAGTTTCCCTCCGTCACCTCTTAACACATCCACAGGTTGCTACGAGTATTGGGTTCTTCTACTTATATACGATTTATCTTTAATATATATGACAGTGTATTATTTATCTATAATAATACAATTAGTTATAGATGATAAATGTTACCTCAAAGTAGCTACTATAATCACCATTAACTTGTCGAACATAATATCTTGCGTAAACAGCGTGCAATCAATACACTATTCCATATAATTACGCATTCCAATTCACTTGTCCCTTGCCGCGATCAATTAGATGACTGTGCCATAAAAGTCGTTTACCTCATAAAATGTCGCATAGCAATAAGAAAATACATCGAATGAAGGTTGACCCCCAGATTATCACTTTAAGGCGTTTTAATCTATTGTTTCTTATCACATGATATTATTTTTGTTAAATGTTTTAACTAAACGTTAGTTACGTACAACCACTGAATTTTAATAGAGCATTATTGAACGAACCTGTGCTTAGCGCAGACGAAATGTTACTAAAATCAAAAATGCAACATTCAGTCAGAAGTCCTTGAGAATTTTTGTTTATAAACAAAGGACGTGTTATGCAAGAGGTTGTAAAGGTTGGAACGCGTAAAGAATCGGGTTTTACGGGCGCATTATATGGACGGGGCGAGATAAAGCGATTGTTTTGGGTCGTAAATAAGACTGCAACAGGTACAGTGCCAACGGGACTCCACAATCACGAGCCACCAACGCTTTCCCTTTCATTTGATATCATTGGGTTCGTGTGACACATTTTGCGTTGAATATATTTAAAATAACTGTCTGTTAATTTTAAATAATTTTACACTAATTGATTATTGGCTCAAGTTGATTCCTGTTACAGGTTAACAATTGAATATTAACACGCGTTTAAGTTTACCATATCGTAGTTTTCACGGGATTAGGTAATTAAGGCTTAACTGTAAAAATATTTCTATATATTGTTTCTATATAGTTTTAAAGATGTTGAATATATTGTGTATATAATATCTATATTTTAATGATGTTTATATTATTATTATCATATTATTGCTTATATATTATATTAAATTATGTTGACAGTATTTTTAGATGAATAAGCTTGTTTATTAGTTGATGGATTGTGACTTCATAGTTTTTCTTTTTTCTCAGCAACAGGCATATCCATAGTACTGATTTGTTAATTTTAGGGAAACCTGTTATTGGCTACACTTATTGTTACACATCCTCTAAGTTAAAAATGTATGTATAAGCTGTTGGTTTTCTAAATAAATAAATAAATATGTCAAAATATCGTCATCATTATTATAATACTTCCTTTTATAACCCGGTAAAGATAATGTGTCGACTTTACAACGAGATATCCATGAAAACTCCGGCTTGGATATTTTTCACCCAAGATTCTGGATATTCAAGAGCAGTAAAATCGCTTACACTTACAAACTCACTCCCATGTCACATGGATTTTAATAATGATTTCTTATATTTACGCAAACACTAAACATTGATTAAAACTACTTTTACGGATTTTATCATGTTTAATTTATTTGATTTTTAATTCCCGATATATGTATAAATATATGTACACATTTTGATTGCTCCTTTTTTGTGGTCAATATCAATTAAATATTTGATTAAATCTGAATTGTACATGTTCAAAATACTAACAGATAAAATTAGGGCTAGCGCCAAGCTGCCATCCGAAACCCAACTAAAAATAGTAATTGAAGAGGCCGTAGCATGAATAATATTAGGGCGTCGTCACGCGGGGCCTCGAATCGATACGTAATTATAGAGTGAAAACGTACCCCTCATAAATATTATATCCATGGTATAAGGCGAGGCAGGAATCGCCCGTAGCGGCCATTGTGTGAAGCTACTCACCATGGCAGCATTAGGTGACGTCAGCGTTTGAAACACATGCCATGAAAAGTGTTTCAAAATTTTATCAATAAAATTAAATCGAATTTGTAAATTAATAAAACGTCTCATAATTTAAATATACACTAACTAGTATTTACAATAATTTTCAATGGACTCATTTAAGCAATATTTTTTATATTTCCTTTATAGAATAGGGTGACAAACGATCACACAGTGCACCTGATGGTAAGTGGATGCTATGGCCCATAGACATACATTTATCCTCGATTTAGAAACAAAATGCAAACCTGTCAGTTGTGAGCACTAAGTTGAAATGCCTCCTTTTCTGCAAAAAGGGTCTCCGGTTCTCTACACTCACGATACGAAACACAGCAGCATTGACCTGCTATTTTACGCTGGTATTCTCTGAGAGCGTGGTCCTACCCCGGTCGAGCTGACCCATTCGTGTCAGTTGCAGCGTGGCTCTACCACGTAAACAATGTAACGGCGACCTTTTACTTATTGTACTTTACTTTAAGTTATTTTAGTAGTTATTTATATGTGTGTCAATTATATGTATTTAATACATATGTCCATATTTATTCTAATTATTTGTTGCATGATTATATGCATAAATTGTTGAATTTGATCATGACATCCTAACTGCCTTTAACTCACTCTCTGTTCTATCCAAGGTTAGCTGGTATAAAATAAATAATAGCGCCTTTTGTACAATATATTTGGTGCAATAAAGAATAAAATAAATAAATACCATTGTTAAGTTCGTCTCTCATATTATTAAAATTAAGTTTGTTTTTTATTACAAAGTATTAATAATAAATAGAAGTATTTTAAGCTATAACAAAAATTTTAAATCTTGACAAGTCCGTAACAAGTTTCTTAAATATCACAGTTCCAAAAACTAAATAGGTAACTAGTTTTCCTTGATAGTTGTAACAACCAATGATAACATAAAACACGAAGCAAATAGGTATTATTTATTCAGGGACTATTCAACGTTTCCTCATACTCTAAATTGTTTTCAAGCTTTATCTAATTTTGGTCCACGCAAGGTTTGCATGTCAAAAGGCAGTTTAACTTGGTTCAGATTAAACCGGTGCCAACTTCCACGGATCGTGTAAAAATTGACCGTGAAATTTCTACTCTCAGTTGACTATAACGTTCAACATTCGTTTATAATTTTATAATGTTATCAGTTTGTTATTTTTTGTTCACTTAACGTACTTTTAATGATTATTCAAAATATAACGTATTACGTATAGATATTAATTAAATATTTTGGAAAGTTATTTCGCATATATTTTTAACTAAGCTATTGTAAATACTATACACGATCATTTTTATGTTTCAGTGTCACTCAATATGAATGTTTTATGGAGATGATTCTCTACGTAATAGATCCATTAAATTTGAACATATGCTCATAGGTAATATTTATATAAAAACACCGAATGAAAAGCAAAGTGTGATCAATAATGCAAGACATCGAAACAAATTGCAAATTAAAGCGACCGCAAATTACTAAACAAATGGTCAAGCGTTTAACTTCTATATTGTTAGAAATAAGTGAACAAAAACAAAGAGCTCGCTTAATGTATGAGAGAATTTAATAAACATCTGCCTTGAGGAATCCACATCGCATCTGTTTCTCCGGCGTCGGGTCTTTTAACAAAATTTCAAATGCGCGCGAGCCGCTTCCAACTTGAACAGGCAGATGTTCGTGTTTCATTTAAAATTCAGTGAAGAATCTACTTTAAATTATCAAACATAGAAAACGAATTAACATCAGCACAGAAATGCAACTTTTCTTATGTCTTTTTTATGTATATAATCTTCCAAAACTTAGATTATGATGTCGGTATTTAAAATTCGTCTGCGTTTAAGGTAAGCTCTATGGTAGCGATCGAAAGAGATAACGGTTAACAGGGTCATTTTTTGGCCTTACCCTCTTTTAAAGGTATTTAAACGTAACGTGTTACATTTATCAAACGCTTTATAGAGGAGAATTTCCAATTATTTTCACATTTATTTTATTACTTCCTTTTTTTCAATGACTTTATTAGGAACTTATAACATGATGTTAATCTATACTAGTAGTAAGTTAAGTTAATTTTTAGTAGTGAGTTAACTTAATCATGCCCCCAATCTTCAACTACAATTATATGTTAAACTGTAAATTTCCCTTTAATTTTGAAAATTAAATTATTAAAAATAAACAGACTTCAGTCATGACGTTGGTGTCGGTCATGAAAGTTTTTTTTTATAGACGAGGGTGCCAAGCGAGCACACATCTCGATTACGAATCAAAATGCGTTGCGTTGTCACCCGTGAGGACTAAGATGGAATGCCTAGTTTCCAGTAAAAATGTCTCCGGTTACATGCTTCATCAACTATACTACTAATGTAACCGTGGCTTGGCTTGGCTACCACGTAAGTACTGTTATAATTTAAATAAAATCGGTAAAGATGAACTTACTTTGGATATTTTGATTTTATAACAAATGACACTTACAAGAATATTAATAGTCTTCTCAAGTCGACAAATAAATACTAAATATAGAAATTAAGTTTTTTTTTTGATAAAACCTAGTGATAAAATGTAAAAAAAATCCACCAATAACACGGTTCCATTTAGAAATAGAGCGCGAATCCCCACAGGGTATGACCTTTTTTCCATCAATTTAGAATTGACTATTTACAAATAAAACCTAAAAAATTAAAATTACCTTCAAAATGAAGCTTTAACTCCAGACAATAAGATTTGATTTACATCAGCATACTTAAACGAATTAACAAGGGGAAATGAATTAATGTAACAAACTCAATCAATGCTTGCGTTTCAAGCAATTTTGAAAGGACGCATAAAATTTGAATGTTTTGTGTATACAGTGAAGAAACACGCTATGACGAAGAATTGCTGAACTGTGTGCGAAATTTTATTAATGACGTTTTAGCAAGTTTGGGTAACTGTACCGGACCGCCGTCAGTTCGGCAGCCTGCGTTGCTTTATGATTGTACCGGTAGTAAACCTTGTAGGTGTAGGAATATCCACTACCCCATACCCAGGGTGCCCGTCCCCAGGGTGTCGTAAATGGTGAGGGAAAATGAAACGGGAGATGGGCAGTAGCATCTTCCTAATAACAACTCAATATAATAAAACCTGCGATTACCAACTAACTTCACAAGCGTGGCAACTATGGCGAAATTCCCCATGAAGAAATCTATGAGGGAGGCCTATGTTCAGCAGTGGACTTTTATAGGCTGTAATGGATTGATAGCAGGTTCGGTTTATTCTACATCATCAGTCCGTATGTCTGCAACCTTTGATGCTGATTCCCATCACCGATCTATGATGATATATGTACTCGTATTTTACGTTCGACGTAAACGAGATAATTATTCACATATTAGCCTTATGACATTTACAGTAAAACTAAGTGGATGTAGTCTCTTAAACTGGTAAAACACGCTTAGTTAAACCAAAATAAACATTATCAATATAGTGGTTGTTTTTTGTTTTGCCTACAGATTATATTTCTTTTATAAAAATATCTTTGCATATAAAAGTGGTGCAAACAAACGTGGCCAAACTTAGACCTTTTTGAAGTCACTAAATCATTTGTTACTTACTCAAAACAGTTATATAAATATTGACATATAAGCAAAACGTATGTTTTAAGAAGTCTAATATCACCGTCATCGTTATCATTACAGCCTTTCACAAGTCTACTACTGAATATGGGCCTCCCCCAAAGCACTGTCCTGTGCCACCTGCATCCATCGACTTGAGAACCTTTTTTCCTTATCGGTTATCGGTTCTTCGAGCTATATAGCCGGCCTATTGCCACTTCAGTTGACTAATCCGTTGGGCTATGTCGGTTACTCTAGTTCTACTGCTAATATCCTCATTTTTAAGTCTATCATGCAGAGAACGGCCGAGCATAGCCCCCTCCATAGTTTGATTCTCCATAGTCTGAGTGACCTTGAGCTTCCTCACTCGTGTGAGCGAGCAGTGAAGAACCTCAAGTCTCAGAACCATAAGCTATCTATCACTAGCAACACGCATTGGTTGTACAATCTTGTTTTCAGGTTTTGGGGTATATACGTTATAAGAAGATGCCCAGCTGTGTTGAATCCAACGATTGACCTCTCGGCCAACGTTGGACTATTTGTCCTTGGTAAACATACTCGTCGACAACTTCGAGGGTAGTGCTCCCATCGACTACCGGCATAGGTGTGACAGACGTTACAGTAGTCTAATAAACGTATACGTAAAATTCTTCTCTATTATAAATAAAGATAGTCTTCCTTTGAAAATATTTGTCTTGTAATTTTTTATTATCTGGTATTATTACTTACTCTTCACTGTAAAATTTAACTGTAAGCATATACGTAATATGTATATATGATCGACATTAACATATTTAAATCAATTGCACAGCAGTAACGCGGCGTGTCGTATATGTCTACAAAAGACTTATTTCTTTGACCCTCAAATTTCGTAATTTAAGTTTTCCCCTCCGGATAGCATTTCATTTACCTCTTCAACCGATACGCTGCGTGGGACGAACTAATCTGGCACAAGAGAATCCGTAGAGTAGTAGTCAGTTCAATTAAAATGTATTTCGAAGTAAGTTCATATGCAGTACCTATGTAGGAAGAGTATTACTATTGATTGTAATACACATATTATGTGCATATTAGTATGCACATAGTATGTATATTTTAATTCAACAATGTACTTAATATATTGTCGCAGAGCTAACTAAAACTTATATCTACACACATGCAAACTAATTTAACTCATATACGTAATGTACACACACACACACACACACACACACACACACACACACACACACACACACACACACACACACACACACAAACACAAACACACACACACACACACACACACGTACACACACACACAAACACACACACACACACACACACACACACACACGCACGCACGCACGCACGCACGCACACACACACACACACACACACACACACACACACACACACATCACATCACTCATGTGCGCTTCATATCCTTTTGTATTTTGTACTTTTAATTTGTTTTTTATTTGTTTTTTTTATATCAATTGCATAATCTGTATAACGTTCAGTGGAAGAGCGGAGTCACCTAACACAAGCATCTCCTTGCTTAAAAGGTGTTCTGCCGATCATGTATGTTAAAACATTGTGTAATTGAAATAAACTTTTTTTTTCCTTAAAGTTTTTTTTAATGAATTGTATGTATAAGTTTGACCATAATACAATTTGATACAAAGTAAAATGTTTGTACATCCAAGATACTCTAGCTTTTGAATATTTTATCAAAAAAACTTCATCAACTTGTTGCAAACTGGAGTATGAAAAACCTAATCACTTTGCTTAACATTACGCAAGTTAATGTATGTATTTACAAACTACGAAATTATAAAGTTGCACGTATTATACGCGCTTCATAGGTGAAGATGACTTTGATTCAGATTATCTGAATGCAGAACTGGTATATGATAAGTTGATAAGGTAAATGAACTTTGCGTAAAAAATGATTTTAGGTATACTACATAGGTACAATTATTATGATAGCACGTAGACGCTACATTGCTTTCTGTTAAGTTGTAAAAGTAGTCACCGAACTGAACTGTTTATATCTTTTGCAGCATAAGTTTTATGTACTAAGTACTTGACTAGCCAGTTAAAATTTATTTTTAAATTGCTATTATTAGCAATTAAAATTCGAATGTCCCAAATTCAAATTGCCCTATACATTTTTTACGAGCTAAATTGAATTATTATTATATTATGACTATCCAAAAATTATTAGTAAATTAAATGCTAAAAAAACCTACTTCGATTCAGATGGTATGGTGCTTCAATATTAAATGAAAGACTTAGAAATAAGGTGAAACAACACAAAATGTGAATTTATTTTTCGTGAATTAAAAATCGAACGAATAAAAATAAAGTAAAGGGGAGTGAAATAAGGATTCGCATTCATCAACACGACTGTCTAGAAGTAGGATATAAAATAAGCGGAGACGTGTATAAGGCTTATGACAATGGATTATGGTATGAGAGGTGAGTTTATCTATTATGTATGTATGTCTTCAATTGGACATGTCAATATGGAAAATTAACTTCCCTCTTCCTATTGCATAATCTTTTATCGTATAGTGTTTATATTTTACAATTTTAATGTTTTCTATATCAACTATAACGTTTATAAGGAGTCTGTATGCATTTCTTGGTGCCGATAATTCTCTCCATTGATTCGTAACGCCTCCCGCGCCACGCTACAATGGTCGCGAGTGAGCCCCGACATTTGCCATTGTGTTGTTGTCTATACATGTTTTCCTATATGTGCAGTTATTTATAGACTACAATTTGTGTCTATATAGGTGCTTATATATTGTTATATATGACAACAGAACATGCCTACAACATTTAATAGTAAAAAATTAATTGTGTTTGTGAGAAATGTTTACTAAGATTTTTCTGTTTTGATTTCGTAATAATTATCAATAATTAAAAAAATTGTTAAATAATCAAGATGCAAAAGCAAATTTATTTTAGCCCTTTCTCCTTTTTTTTGTTCACTGTGTAGGTACAGTATAATTTCGTAAAATTTCTTAGATTAAATTGATAAAAGATCTTAAGGACTTATGATATTGATTTTAAATTAATTATAAAATAGCAAGAACATGTCAATAACAGAACTTATAGTTGCTAAAAAAAACTGTACCTACGTATTTATTCAGGGTAATTTTGCATTGAGCCATTAATTATAATTAATTTTAAAAGCTTCAATAATTTAATTAAATATCTCTCCTGGGACGAAGCTCACTACATAATGTTCGTTAGAGCATAGCCGACCTAAAAGTGTGACTGTCGAAAATAAACAATTGTTTCTTTTGTAGGGGCGCAGGGTGAACACACTTGCGAAATACGAACAATGGGGAGTCATGTGGCTGGCTACCTTAGAAGCTACTGAAATTTGATTCTAAAAGAATAAATTCTATTTAATAATTTTATCGCTTTATTAAATGCATAATTAAATATATCGAGTATTCAAATGTATTATGACGTAAAAAATACGTATTTTAAAACAATTAAAACACAAAATATGAATAATTTCATAAATGATATTTGAAATTACTTTATAAAAAGGGTTGAGATTTTTTGTACTTGGTTGACAAGGCGAAACAACCAATCATTTGTTAGAAATAAAAAAACGTGGTTATTGTTTGAAGAATCACACAGCCTTAGAATATAACATTATTACGCAAAAAATACATGTATTTACTATGACAGTAAAAAATAATATTACGTCGTGAAAAACTTTCAATGTGTTTTCTTATTCTAAATTTCATTTAAATATTAAATATTATTTTAATATTAAATATTTAATTAGTCCTAGAATTTAACTGATCTACTAATTGCTTTTTATTGTCCTTTACAAGTTTGTTTAAATTTCAGTTACGACCTCCGACGGGAAAATCGATAAACACGGCAGGGCCACACAATCCGAATCTGATCACTGACCCATGAAGCAAGCAGAAAGGAAATTTTCTTCTTGCGAAGAAAATACGACAATATAAATAACTCCATTGGCCCCTACCTACCACTACATCACCCTATGACAAAAGAGTTATCGGTGCGTTGAAAACAAAAATGGCGACTTGATTTATTGTGGAGGCTCGTGCATTAGCCGTGCGATTCGGGCTTTGGTGGTCGGAGCGAAAAATTAACGTTAAGTATTTTCTTACTAGTTCAAATTTCCTAAATGTATAATATACAGAATATAATAAAAAAAAGTCGCTACTTTATTTAAAATTATAAAAACCCTCAGACCCATTTCTTTATACCTTCTATGAACGTTACTGTCACACCCGAGGCCTTGAAATGTTACCAAAATACCAAACTAGTATACAGCTTTGTGCAAGTACAAAGTCATTACATTATGGGGATAGCTCCTAAAATACACACATTACACATACAAAATGCTATAACCAATATATTCATAAAGCACGAAAAAATATTAATTTGTATGATCACCGAAAATTTCTATAAAAAAAGGATATAGAATCACTGTCACTGTCCGTTGAGGACTAAGATGGAATGCCCCACGGTCCATTAATACTGACTCTGTACTCTTTAGGTCTTTTAGAGCCACGCTGCAGCCATATTATTACACATACAAAATGCTATAACCAATATATTCATAAAGCACGAAAAAATATTAATTTGTATGATCACCGAAAATTTCTATAAAAAAAGGATATAGAATCACTGTCACTGTCCGTTGAGGACTAAGATGGAATGCCCCACGGTCCATTAACACTGACTCTGTACTCTTTAGGTCTTTTAGAGCCACGCTGCAGCCATATTATGGTTGTAGCAGGAATGGGTCCGCTTGGCCGGGGATAGTACAACTCTCTCACAGAATACCAGCGTAAAATAGCTGATTAATCAGCTATTTTCCGCCGCACTATGCTCACTATTCTCGAAGTTGTCGACTAGTACGTTAACCTGGGACAAATAGTACCTAGTCGGGTAAGTCCAACTTCGTACGAGAGATCAATCGACGGATTCAACTCGCCTGGGCAGCGTTTGGAAAATTACGACACATCTTCTCGTCACGTCCTCAAACTCTGAAAACCAGATTGTATAACCAGTGCGTGTTGCCAGTGATGACCTATGAAACTGAAACGTGGTCCTTCACTGCTGGCCGTATGAGGACGCTCAAGCTCGCTCAGAGAGCTAAGGTCTATGCTCGGGGTTTCTCTGCGTGATAAGCTAGAAATGAGGATATCCGCAGTAGAACCAGAGTGACCGACATAGCCCAACGTATTAATAAGCTGAAGTAGCAATAGGCCGGCAGTGCTTGGTGGCATAAATCAGTATAAATGGCAAGCAACAGCAACAGTAAGTGAATTGTCGCTAAACAACAGTTATTACTAATGTTGTTCCCTTTTTTTTACAAAAGTAACAGCAGTATTTTTTTATAGAATAAGGGTGACAAACGAGCACACAGTCCACCTGATGGTAAGTGGATGCTGTGGCCCATAGACATCTACATTTATTCTCGATTAAGAATCAAAACGCAGATGCGTTGTCATCCCTGAGGACTAAGATAGAATGTCTCGTTTCCAGTATAAAAGGGTCTCCGGTTCTCTACACTCACCATACGAAACACAGCAGTATTGCGCTGCTATTTGACGCTAGTATTCTGTGAGAGTGTGGCCCTTCCCCGGTTGAGTCGACCCATTCGTGCTACAATCATGATATAGCTGCAGCGTGACTCTACCACGTAAAAAAAGCTATTATTAAGTATAGTATAGTATAGTAGCTCCCAACAACCACCGGCATAGGTGTGACATGTACATTAAACATGATCTTAGTTTTGTCCACGTTCATCCTAAGACCGATCCCTTGCGAGACACCATTGAGGTCATTGAGCATAGTGCTTAGGTCCTCCAGCGATTCTTCCATAAGGACTATGTCGTTAGTAAATCGAAGGTGAGTGATGTAGGTACTCGTCATTGATGTTAATACCGTATTCTTTCCAGTCCAGTAGCTTGAAAACATCTTCCAATGCAGCAGTGAAGAGTTTCGGGGATGTAACGTCACCCTCCTACACCTCTTTGCAGTTGGATAGGTTTCGAACTCTGGATCTGTACTCGGATAGCCATCGTAGCCCTACTGTACTAACACTTCAGCACTTCGATATACCGACAGTCAACTTGGCATCGCTGAAGAGATTGTAGCACCGCCCGAATTTCGACGGAATCAAAGGCTTTCTCATAGTCCACATACGCCAGACAAAGTAGCAGATTGTACTCTTCGGATTTCTGTACAATTTGCCGAAGGGTATGTATGTGGTCTATGGTACTAAAGCCTTTACGGAAACCGGCTTGTTCGGGAGGCTGGAAGTCGTCGAGTCTGCGTGCGAGACGATTGTAATGACTTTCGAAAACAGCACGTAGACGCGGCTCAGAAGGGAAATTGGTCTGTAGTTCTTCAAGAGAGCGTTGTCATTTTTCTTGAAGAACAAGACCACCGTCCGTCATCGCGAATTTGATACCTGCTCTGAATATCTATTGAAGTTCGAACTAATGGTATGGTGTTTTTAAGCGAAATTTACGTTTGCTATACAAATCCTGCGCTACATAGGTTCAATGAAAGGTAAGGACATGATGAGAGTATGGCGATACGAGTCAGCAGACTGGGATTAGGTGCGGTACTTTTTTGCATCCTATCCTTGGTGGCAGGTGTGCTTCTCTTCGGATGAACCCTCCTGCACTGCTGATGCGGTTACGGATATGATACGATAGGGAATAGAAAATTTTATTCCGTTCTCTGACAACCCGCTCGGTCACAAACCTCTACCCTGGTATAATGTGGACTATGCTCGTGCTGAGACCTGCAAAGAGTCCGCCTATTAGGCTTGCAATGGCAAAGTTAGAGATCTAAGGGTTCCTACGAAAGGGAGAATTTTTAATTCTGTGATAGAACTCGGGTGACTCTTATGATCGTTCTATAAGAGCTTTCGCATGGCTTTTATAAGTTATGGTATTATTTAAGAAGTTTTAACTGGTTCACAATGCAGTGTTAGTTCCTTCTTTAACCTGTGGTAGTGGAAGTTAGGTGTAGCAAAAGAAGCACAAGAGTAGAATAAATGCGTGATAAAAGAAGAGTGTGATGATTTCTTAAATTTACGCGAACACTACACATTCACACAGACTGCAGACTTCCCTGTGAACATGTTCAAGATCGTCCCCACCATTACATCAGATTCGATAAACCACAAATCCTCGCAAAAGAACACCGATTCCTATCAAGGATGATACGCGAGGCTATTGAAATTAAAAAAACATCCTAATTTCAATAGAGATGATGGATGGGTGCTGCCATCTGCTTGGGATCCTATAATTAACAAAATTAAACCCAGACCCAAGCATACAACTGCAAGAATTCAAGATACTGTAAGCTCGTTTTGCGTAAATCGGACCGAAAAATTAATATTAAAAAACTGAAGGTAGCCGTGAAACTGAAGGTAACTATGACATTGGGACGTCAAACATCTCAGTCCCCCCCGTAACCATGGGCGCTGTAAAGAACCCGAAACGACGGGAATTAAAAATAAGTAAAATCAGTTAAATAAACGCGATAAAATCCGTAAATTTAGTTTTATTCAAGAATAGTGTGGTTTACTAGATGATGTTGTGACCAGGATTAAGAAAGGAATGTATAGGTGGTTTGAAATAATACTAGTTTTTACGGAATTTATCGCGTATATTTAACTTTTTAATACCCGACGTTTCGAGAGCTTTACAGCACCCATGGTCACGGGAAGGACTGAGATGTTTAACGTCCAGATGTCATAGTTAACCGCGGTTACCATAGATTAAAATTTAACTTTTGTTCTTTTGTGATTAAAATTTATCTGTTGTTGTAGAAAGAATGAATGAGGAAAGAGTGACAAAGCAATTTAGGTTGCAGAAGAGAATGAAGGAATCGGCGATATATTGAAAATGGGTCAAATTAAGTAATAAATTAAATTAAATAATGGGCCTGTGAGGTGTGTCAGGATCGTCCTAAATGGAAGCCTGTGATGTCTGCCTACCGGTCTGAGTGACAGGCGCGTGAGTGTTTGTGATTATGAATTATGATTTTAATTGGTTAAATTATTGTGCATAACTTTTAATATTTTCCTTAAAGAAATGAATGGAGCCGTGTCCAATGTTATTTTTATTATATGGGGTAGTAGTCTTATACCGCTACTACACGGTAACAACCCTAATTCTGTGCACACCCAGAGGTATTTTTTTTATAGAATTAGGGTGACCAACGAGCACACAGTCCACCTGATGGTAAGGGGATTCGTGACCCATAGACATCTAAATTTAACCTCGATTAAGAATCAAAATGTAGATGCGTTATCACCTCTGAGAACTAAAATAAAATGCCTCGATTCCAGTAAAACAGTTCTCCGGTTCTCTACACTCACCATAAGAAACACAGCAGCATGAAGCTGCTATTTTTAACTGGTATTCTGTGAGAGCGTGATCCCTCCCCGATCGAGTCGACCCTTTCGTGCTACCATAATATAGCTGCATCGTTGCTCTACCACGTATAAACGTCGGTATAAGTGTACACTTTATTAATTTCCTTTTATTAGTTCAACGTCATTGGTCTCTCACATTGTTGAAATCCGGATGTGGCAAAAATTTTCGTTTTACTGTCAAGAAATTCTCACTAACATACGCCGTTGGTCTTTCGTCGATCCCTCTCCGGTGATATCGGATTGTCATCCCACCGTGTGCCCGTGCTTGCGCACACACTCATGCACTGTATCCTGTCCTGCGCAGATAGCTTGGTTCCGTTAAGACTGGCCACCGTGACCGAAAGTCAGCCTGATGTAGATTATTTTTAAATTTTTCTTTTATTTTGTTTGTTTACGACCTGTTTGAATTTTGTTTTTACAAATATGTAGGTTTGTGTATTTTTAAACCATTCAATATCGGTATTTAAAAGTTATTTATGATAGAGAAATATAAGATGAACTGATATATGTTTATTTTATAAGAATGTAAATTATCAACACTATTTACAGTTTTAAATACTCCGATAAACAGAACTTGGTCATTACTGCACTAGGTCATCTTTAAAGAAACCCATTTTAATATACTAACTACTACGTGGTAAAGCAATACTGCCGTTATCATATGGTTGTACAAAGTTTCGGCTTGTTCTCGGAAGGACCATGCTCTTTCAGAATACCAGCGTAAAATAGTAGCTTAGTGTTGCTGTATTTCCTATGTTGAGTACAGAGAACCGCAGATACGCTTTTAATAAGAAACGAAGTATTTTATCTTAGTCCTCAAGGACGAACACGCACCTATATTTTTATTCTTAATTCGGGATAGATTTAGATGTCTAAGGATCAAACCATCCACCTACCATGAGATGAAATATGTGCTCGTTTGCCACTAAATTATTCTATTAAAATCTTATATTGTTTCCAATAAAAAAGTTCACCTGTTACTTACACTTAAGCTTAAGTATCATTAAGCTGATGTTCCACACTATTATGGTATTTTGTGAGTATGTGGTCCTTCCCCGGTAAAACTGATACCAACGTATACCTGCAGCATAGCTCTACTACGTAACGTTAACGTTATCAAAAAAATGTTTATTTTTGTAGTTCACCCGTTTACTATGATGCGCTGGTTAACAACGTGGTGTATGCTATAATCAAAAATAGGAGAAGACCTGTGTCCTATTCATTAGGGCGTAGTGCTCATATTATTTTGCGAAAAGATTTTTAAATGAATATTCCTCGAGCATCATAAATCCATTCGCGACGAAACCGAAGATTAGAAGCAAGCAAGTGAAGCCAAAACTCGATATTGGATGAATAATCGTCTCCACTACCGGCGCGGTAACCGGCCGGAAGCGCCAGATTTATACCCGGGCGTACCCGGGCGTACCGGCCTGTGACCGTCATGTACCCATTTATAGCCGGTTGTTGCGGCCTGTGATCGTCGTGTACCCATTTATACCCGGGTGTACCGCTACGTCATATCCGTGCTGTCGTCGCTCCACGCTCTTCATAAAGCACCCGATATGCCTTGAGGGCCGCGATTTATGGTGTGGAAACGTCATCGGAGTCGGTGTTTGAGGATAAATCATATGTGTTTGTTTAGTGCATGAGACGTCTAAATTTCTCGGATGTATGCTTGAACTGTCTTTGTATTTATGACTTGGAAGGGATAGACTTTGTTCTCAGTGATTCGTAGATAATTATTCTGTAATTAATTAAAAGCATTTTACGTTCATTTTGGCTAAAGAATCACGAATTAATGCAAGGAAAACTATTTTATTAAAGATTTGATGAAAGTGAAATAAAGATATTAACTTCAATTTGTAGTTTGTGTACAAAGATGTGATAGAACAATAACGTGGTCTAGTTTTAAGAACACTTTTGTCTCTATGTTTAACAACAACTAACACAAACTATCTACCGTTAAAGACAGTGGAAGTCAGTCAGTCAGGAAGTCAGACTCTGCGCTTACTAAGCCAATAAAGTGATATATATATATATATATATATATATATATATATATATATATATATATATATACGTTGCTCCAGTATATGCGTGGTAGAGACATGCTGCAGTGTATTATGACAATAACTCAAATGATTGCCTCGACCAAAGAAGGACCACACTCGCACAGAATACCAGCATGACGAGTGTGCTTTTTGTCACCCTCACTTCTATAAAAATGTCAAGGTTGCCTTCTGCAGAACCTTCTGCATATTATGATGATTACTTTGGCATAACCTTAACAAAGTAAAAGCACAGCCACCGAGAGTGCAAAACAAAAAAGTCGTTTCTTTTTAAGAGTGCTTACAAAGCAAAAATTATTCATCCGCGCTGTAATACGAACTTAATGTGAATTGTCGGTTTTTAGGATTCCATGCCTTAAAAGATAAAACAGAACCCTTATATAATCACTTTTGACCGCCCGTCCGGTTTGTCCGTCTGTACATCTACAAGGCCATTTTATTCAGAAACACCCGTGCCCGTGAGGTGTCAAGTTGAAAACAATATCAAATACTAAGGTTTATAGGTCCTTATAGGTTAAGAAAATAAGATTTTCAAGGCAAATAAAAAATTATAAGAAGAAGGAATGTCACATATATTGTTACCTGTAAACTCACTCATCAATCGATACCTATACCGCACGTCCTGTTGACCTAGAATAATGAAATTATGCAAGAAATAAGGTTTTACGATAAAAGGAAAGGAATATAGTACCTATTTAAAAAAAAGCAATTTTACAATTGAAGCTTAGACCGTGGTGTGGACAGATGTATAGGAGCACATTAATTTTTCATAATACAAAGTTAAGTTTGTTTTTTAATCTGAATTATCATTTCGTTAGACCAATTTTCGGTGTATATATATGAATTTCTGTAACTTAATTATTTTAATTAAAAGTAGGTACTAAGTACGTTTTCTTTTAAATACCAGTAATCTGCTACTTACCTTAGTTTATATGGAATCCTCAGGGCGCGATTTCTACTCGCACTAGTCCGTATAATATAAACACTCACGCCTGTCACCCAGAGGGGTAGGCAGAGACTACAGACTTCCATTTAGCACGATCCTGACATACCTTTCTCGCCTCTTCCACATTCATATACCTACGCATACATGCTCGTCGGTTAAGGGTACTCTTAATTTGGCCCATTTTTAGTATATCGCCAATTTGGTCGACAAACTTCCGCCTAGGACGTCCCTTTCCGACTCTTCCATTCACTTCTGCAACATATATTTGCTTTGTCAGTCTTTCCGCATTCATTCTTTCTACATGACCAAACCACCGAAGCATTCCTTTCTTAATCCTGGTCACCGCATCATCTTGCAAACCACACTCTTCTTTTATCACACTGTTTCTCACCCTGTCACTCAGATTCAGCCCTAACATACTCCTTAGCGACCGCATTTCTACCGCATTTATTCTACTCTCGTGCTTCTTCTGCCACACCCAACTTTCACTACCATACGTTAAAGTAGGGACTAATACAGCACTGTGAATTGCCATACGTGCCTTTTTTGACACATTCTGACTTTTCACAATAGAGTGTAGAGCCCCATTTACTTTATTTCCTGCATTCACTCGTCGTTCAATGTCCTTATCATATCTCGCATCCCTGCTGAATACACATCCCAAATATACGAACTCATCCACTTGCTCAATTAACTCTCCTTCTATTCTTATTTCACATACCGTTTTGCTTTCATCTCTTTCAAAAACCATCACTTTCGTCTTACTCGCGTTCACTTTCATTCCCCTTTCTTTTAATGACCTGTTCATTAATGTAACCATCATTTGCAACTCGGCCGCCGACGACGCAAGTATGACTTGATCATCGGCGTACAAAAGGCATTTGATGGTTAACTCACCCATTTTTACCCCGCATTCTTCAACTTTCAAATTTTCCAAACAGCTGTCCATAAATAGGTTGAACAGCCACGGGGAAGCCACACAGCCCTGTCTGACACCTTTATGGATGCCAAACCAGTCCGAGTAGACCCCGTTGATTCTAACACAAGCACTCGAGTCCCTATACAGAGACTTTAATGCCTGTATCAAACCAGCGCTCAACCTAAATGCGTTCAGCGTTTGCCATAACACATCCCTGTCCACTCTGTCATAAGCCTTTTCCAAGTCCATGAACGCACAAAAAACTCTTTGGTTTTTCGCCAAAAACTTCTCCGCGATCATGCGCATGGAAAAGACTTGATCTGTACACCCCATTCCCTTTCTAAATCCCGCTTGCACATCCCAAATTTTTTCATCAGTTTCTTTCATAACTCTTTCAATTAGTACCTTAGCATACAGTTTTCCCACAATGCTAAGAAGGCTGATACCACGGTAGTTTTTACAGTCCTGCTGTGACCCTTTTCCCTTATATATTGGGACTATCACGGCTTTGCACCAGTCTCCCGGTACCCGCTTTAGTTCCCAACATAAATTAAACAAGGTGTACAGCAGGCCTGCCACCACGTCCTCTCCAGCCCTTAGCATTTCGAGTGAAACTCTATCATATCCGGCTGCCTTACCTACTTTCATGCTTTTCATTGCTTTCATTATTTCATCCATACTTATCTCCTTATCCCTTTCATCTTCTTTCGGAATTTCTATTTCATTTAGTTCACACTTCTCCTCACTCATATATTCGCTTTCAAAATATTCCTTCCATCTCTTTAGACTCAACACTTCATCATTCAGGATACAGCCATTCTCGTCTCGTATCGCATTCAATCTAGGCTGTTTTGAAAGTCCCCTGGTATTACTTACGAGTTTCCAGAACATTTTAATATTTGCCTGGAAGTTATCCGATATTCTTCTATCATTCCTATCCGTTCTTTCTTGCTTTTTCCTTTCAACTAATTCTTTTACTCTCTTATTTAAACGTTTAAACTCTGCCTTTTTTCTTTCATTCTCATCATTCTTACCGCCAGAGTTACCAGCTTTGGTCGCTAGTAAATCTAGCCATGCTCTCTTCTTTGCTTCAACTTCCATACGTACCTCGTCATCCCACCATAACGTATTGTCTTTCCTTTCATTCATTCTCTTACTAACACCACATACTTCGGTAGCTGCATCCACTAAACCTTTCTTAACATTATGCCACACATTCTCCAAGTCTAACTCATTCACACACAACTCATCCAAATTACTTATATTTTCTCTCAGTCTGCATTTGTACTTGTCTTTCACATCTTCATCTTGTAACCTCTCAATTCTTATACGCTGTAACGCAGTGGTAGACACAGATGTCCTATGCCGCCAACGTCTGAATAAACCCCTAATTCGGCATAAGACCAGGTAGTGGTCCGTCCCTACGTTAGACCCCCGGTAAATCCTTGTATCCACAATGCACTAGTCCGGTTTTTCATAAAGGCTCTTAATCATTACTCGAATATTAACTTTTCACCCATTATTACTATAACGACCCATGTCAAGTCAATAATAAAAAATATCCTTTATTTACACGATTACTTAAAATCGAATAAAGCTAATTTTATGAATTTATCGCATTTAATTTAACTTATTTTTTATTCCCCATGTTTCGGGTGCTTTACAACTCCTGGAAAACTAAGGTGTAGATATCTCTCTCCGCCATTACATCAGATTTGATAAACTACAAATCCTCGCAAAAGACCACCGCACCGATTCTCACCTAGCTTTTGAAATTAATTAAAATTAAAAAAAAACATTCAAATTTCTACACACAAGACTCTATAACTAACATTTAATCCAAACCTAAGCATACCACTGCAAGACTTCAAGATACTGTAAACCCGTTCTGCGTAAGTCGGATCAAAACCTAATATTTAAAAGCCGATGGTAGCCCGGGATAACTATGATATCGGGATATATACAAATACCTCAGTCCTCCACGTGACCATGGGCGCAGTAAAGCACCCGAAACGTCGGGAATTAAAAATAAGTTAAGTAAAACCGAATAAGTTAAGTAAGTCCGAAAAATTATTTTTATTCAAGGCCATAATAATTTTCAATCAGTGAGCTACGCTAACTGTGTGAAGGATTTCGTTCTAATAAAAAAGGTAGGGGAACCTTTTTATTAGAACGAAATCCTTCATACAGTTCCACTAATGCTATCTAGTTTACTTTTAAATATCCTATTGAATCGATCGCATGACATGAGTGAGTAACAAGCTTTGCCTACCGAAGAGCTATGACCAGGTAAAACAATTCAACGTCAGCAATAACGAAGACAAAAGAAAAAATTGGGTCACCTGCCTCAGGAGGTGACAAAATTTACGACCCGCATTGTCAAGTGAGCTACTTATGCAATTGATTTCAAAACAACAATACGATTGAAATAGGAAGTCGGGTATGTTTATACGATTTTAAATTTGCGTGAAGTTTTTAGCTTTCACTTTTATTGTACCGAAATAGAATGGTAGATATTTGGTACGCTTTTGTAATTGTCATTGAGCTACTTTCCTCTTTGTATCACTTGCATAGAAAAATTAAGTGAAACAAGTGATTTGTTTATATGTCGTTTGTTTTATACGATAGTATGTAACTATCATCATTTGCATATTGCTTTACACCTTACTAAAACTTGAATAAATTGCCGTAAAGTATCGTATATAGCTTGCTTAACATAGTGATTAAAGTTTGTAGTATCAGGAACAACATTATCTTCAGATACCGGTCAGTATTTTTAAGTCAGAATTGAAATGGTCTCACTGCCATCTATCGGCGACAACATATTGACTTAAAAATTATGAAAAACGGGAAACCTCGAGTCTTAATATAATAAACTAATTACTGAGGGAAGCGCGGAATAAAAAATTTTAATTGCAAAAATATTTTCTTCATGGTGTTATCACAATGTATTAAGAAAAATCTATTTAACTGTTTTCAAGTGCGTGCAAATATCCAAAGGGTTTTATTATGTAATTGGTTACTAAATTTATTCTATACAAGTAACTAGAACATCCTTTTACAATCTTTACGAATGAATTATTTAATATGAAGGATTATTTAGTATAGTTTTTATTAATAGGACGGAGTGTAAAGTGTGGAAATGAATAATAAAAAGCTGAAAACGATTAGTTTGCGTTTAATGCGACAGTAGCATAGTGGCAGGGCGCGGACCGCGAACTTAGAAGGTCGCGGGTTCGAATCCACCATTCGACTACTGTCGTGAACCACTCCTAACACAAGCATTTTCAGCTTACCAGAAGTGGTTAAAGGGAATATTAGTAATGTTAATTAATAGGATTACTAATATTTTTTTTAAAAGAAAAAAAATGCTTATTTTGGAGTAATACTTGGTTTGTAAGTTTGGACTGGATCTAGAACTCTAAGTTCTAAATATAGGAATATAGTTGTAAGACAGCTTGCCAAAATAATATGACAGAATCCTAAGTAGAGCAATTGCGTAAATTTAATAATTGATAACTGCCTCATTAGGTGACAATATATGTAATAATACAAAATTAAAGTTATATAGGTACCTAATGTATCAGATTTACGTACAAGAATTTCTTTTAAAATAATTTAAGAAAACATTATATTTGAAATCTGTACTACACTTTATAAAATGTACATGTTTTTTTTACGGCAGCTTTTACAAAAATTACAGCAGCGACATCTAACGGCTTTACGTCGTATTATTTCGACGCGCTGCTAACAACCCTCGCTCTTCCTTTTTATGCGATTGCTACCCCTAAGCAACCCCTAAGCCTATCTCGATTCAAACCATTTTACATTTCGCTATAAGCGCCATCTCTGGGATGGTGAGAGAACTTTTGAAAAAGCTCGTAGTTCGAGCTTGAGCCACTAGGTTCGCACTGTGGTAGAGCTTTGAATGAAATATCGGTTAACTTTGAAAATGATATTTATGGTCTTTGTAATGGAGTTGTATATTGGCTGTGAAGTTTGTGGTAGCTTTGAATGGAGTATGCAAATTAACGCGCCATTACATGGTAATTTATTTGAAACGAATGACCACTTTGCGGTGCAGTGCATCGAGCATTGAACGTTTATATAGAGACCCTGACCTTATAACGCGTCAATTTATAGCTCGATGCCGTTAAATGTTGTTTTACGTAACAGCTGTTGTGTCTCGAGTTGTGTCTTAGTGCAAACAGTGACCTTATTTTGCATAGAACTTTCACCCAGTATTTTTCTATATTTACAACTGAATTTTCCTTGTTTAAATATCTATACGTCGGTTTATATATACGCTTATAGGTACCTACTATTTGCTAGCTTATTGTCAGTAGGCATATTACATTAAAAAGGTCCTTTTAATGTGTTTTTAATACATATTATGTAATATTTAAGCAAAATTTCAATGGGTTGTTATTACACGAGATAAGAAAATTAATCATCATTTCTATGTAGCTCAGAAAAATTACATAGCCTTCCATTAATGGTGAAATCCTTTTCAAAATTTTTCTTACAAAAAATACCCGACGACATTGAACCGGTGCTGCCTAGAAAGGAGAAAAATACTACTTCTCTTTCGAAAATACATCCAAAGTAATTTGCCACTCGTAAGGATTAACCAAATACTACGACAGAAATACATTTAAAGTTATTAATCCCCATTATTTCGCTATATTCCTAACTAAAATGCATGTTATATAAAATTATAGCGTGTTATACGCTTGTAAAAAGCATTTCAGTTTCAGGTTCGCGTTCAAGGTTCAAAAGCTTAAAGTTGCTACAGCAACGAACTGACGTAAGGTCAAGTGTTGATTGAGACCTCCGCGACTTATCAAACATTCGCGCGAATAAAGACGCAAACAGGTATTTTATTTATGAGTTCGAACAATGTATTTATAAGTGCTGTGATTTATACAGACAGCATCTGTAAAAACACGACCAAAAGTAAACAATAAGCACTGCGTTCGATAAGTTATTCGAATATTGCTTACGTCGGATCCAACGTGAGTTTGACGATGTTGTATAGATGATAAAAGACTATATTACTGGAAATTATACGTTGTGTTACTTTTCTCATTGTTTAGTAATATAGTCAATAAGTGGGAAATTAAAAATCAAGAGCAGGCGATTATTAGAATACCGTTAACTGGATGATAAAAACCAATAATAAAATTCATCATGCAAATATTTATTGTTAGTAATGTTAGTAAATATAACCTCATAATTTACACCATAGCTATAGCTATGGACTGTAAGGGCCATTTCTACTGAATTTCAACTTCATCTGAACGTGGCGACTATCTGACTGAAGATTAATGGCGGAAAAATCCTTAAAATATATTACTATTATCATTATATGGGCCCTGTCAACTGCATTCGGGTTGCTCAGAATTGTGAGTAATTCATGGCTGATGGTAAGTAGGTATACATAAGTAAAAATAACAATCGATTTCTAAAACAAATTTTATTTTTGGAGGTTTTTAATTAATGTGATTGGAAAACCGAAACAATATAAACATTACCGTTAACCGTGAATAATATACGTGACGTTTTGGGTGCTTTACAGCACCCATGGTCACGGAGGGACTGAGATGTTTGACGTCCCACTGTCCATAGTTAGACCGGATACCTTTAGTTTTTGAAGTTTTAAGTTAAAAACATCCTCATTTCAATAGAGAAGATGGATGGATGCTGCTATCTGCTTGGGATCCTATAATGAACTAAATTATATTCAAACCCAAGCATACCACTGTAAGACTTCAAAATACTGTAAACTCGTTCTGCGTAGATCGGACCAAAATTTAATATTCCAAAACTGAAGGTAACCGGGCTAATTATGACATCGGGACGTCAAACATCTCAGTCCGCCCGTGACCATGGGTGCTGTAAAGCACCCGAAACGTCGGGAATTAAAAATAAGTGAATTAAATGCAATAAAATCTGTATATATAGTTTTATTCAATGTGTAGTGTTCGCGAAAATTTAAGATATCGTTAGCGTTAACAGTTACAGTCTACTCAATTCTACTGTTGAGCATAGGTCTCCCCATAGAATGTTTCATAGGGTGATATTTTCCATAGATGCCACGTTTGGCAAGTGGATTGGCAAAAGCAGTTTTTTGTATTTAATAGTAATTAGGAAAATGTTGCTCCTAATTTACTTCCGTCTGATGTCACTTACGGCACTCACAGGATGATAATGTGGGGTGGTGGACATTCTTAAAGCGCTCCAACATGACAAGAAATTATATTAAGTTTCGACAGAAGATAAGTTACGACGACAATCACAATATGAAGATTTAAAAATATTGCTGTCAGTAAGCAGTAAGATGATGACTCTAAGATTATCCCACAACTACGATACTACAACATTTGGTATATTGTATACTTTTATTATCACTTTACTTTTCATTCCCTTTCTTGTCCATTTTGCATATTTGATAATAATAATTGAGTGAAAGGATTCAAAATAATCTAATTTAATAGAATCAAACGTAATAATGTAATGTTGAAAAAATGTATACTACAGTAAAACGGAATTAAATAACGGTGCGGTTTTGAACGGTTAGATCTATTGATAAGTTTGTATTTGTATATTTGAGACATTTTAAAATAGTTTTAGATGAAATCTAGTTTGCTTGATATTTATAAAGTTATAACGTATCTTATCTGTAAAATATAAGGAATAGAAAACTCATTAATTTCGTTTCCTATTTACATATCTTGACTGTATATAAATTTGAATATAATTAAGCGAACATTTTTCCTTACTTAGCATAAAACATCCATTTTGAAATCAACAGTTAGATAATCATCGGTCTGGTATTATCTATTCGTATCTATGTTAATCAATTTAGCTAGTTAATTGCGTGTTTTTGTCATCTATATTGTCAACGAAGTCTTCAGTGGTTGGACTTTTCCAACGTACACGTTTAATTCATTGAACTATTAAAATTTTACTGCATGCCATTTACTTTAGTATATTGAAGACCGGTTCGATTTAAGAAATCATAAAATTCATTTATTAAGTAATAATAATAAGAAATATTCTAATGAACCTATTCTATTTAAAGTTTTAGTAAAGTGTGTTTTTGGCATCATAACCCAAAGGAAAATGTATTCAATTCCAAACAAAATATATTCAAACCAATTATAATCATCATCATCATCCTCTCCCATAGATTATTTTATAGGATAGGGTTGCAAACGAGCACACAGTCCCCCTGATGGTAAGTGGTTGCTGTAGCCCATAGAAATCCAATTCTATCCTCGATTACGGATCAAAATGCAGAAGCTTTGTCACTCGTCAGGACTAATTTGGAATGCCTCCTTTCCAGAAGGTTCTCCGGTTTTCTTCACTCACCATACGAAACACAGCAGAGTTAAGCTGCTAATACGCTGCTATTCTGTGAAGGCGTGGTCCTTCCTCGGCCGAGCCGACCCATTCGTGCTACAACGTACCAGCTACCACGTAAAAGATTGCCTCATATTTGCCATAGTTGCCACGCTTAGCTGGCGAGTTGGCAACCACAGTTTTTTTTATTTGAGTAGTTGAGAGTCAGGAGAGCGTTGCCGCCCATCTTCAACTTCTCTCTGTCGCCTCTTACGACACCCTGGTGATGATATGGTGCAATGGATTCTCTCAAGTCGCCACTACGTGGCCGGTTCTTTATAATATCATAGTTATATCTCGCGTCAAGTCAATGACTGCAACTGATAAAAATCTCGAATTATATAATATACGAAAACTAATTAGTTACGGCTCGGTTAATAACTGCTCGGTAGCGCTGTAGCTGAGCAAATGGGTCGCGGTCGCGGGTTCGAATCATGCCCGGAAAAAAGTAGTAATGAGGTTTTAGTGAGGGCTTTTAGAACTTTTGGACTATATTATATGAAGTAATCTGCAAAACAGGAGGCAATTTTGTCTTTTTTTTGCCATTCTTTCATTTTTCATTTTTAGCCAGACACCAATATTCTGTTAACCGTACTTTGCAACTTACAGAAAAAAAATCTTGAGGGCATTATAGAATCGAATTATATACGGAGATGATAATTAGCCCGATATTAAAAAAAATACTAAATGCGAACAAATTCATCAACGACGAAATGACGTCTTTACCTAACAACTTAATTCTTTAGTTAAAAATTAAATGCATAAACACATAATAATTATTCAATTATAATATGAAAGGCACATAATGACCTTTAGAGTTGGCGGCCCATTAGCCAGGAATCATAACACTTCTGAAGTAGTGATATTTAGGTGCCCGTCAGAAACGGCGTGTCAACATTAAATACTACGTGGAAACGATATAAACATGGCAAGAAAATAAACTTTTTGTTCACAACGTCACCTGCTTGGTACGTGTTGGAGCGTCAACCGCTTAAATGGACATCTCGGTCGATGTAAACGGGCGGTTTGTCAGAAGCTCTCGCTAATGACCCGCAGTGCAATCAATTAATTTCGAGCGAGTTGGAATATCGTTCTTAAAATCTCACTCCAGATTTTGTTTTTAGATTCAAAAGCTTGATATTTCGAATTATAACTAGTAACATGACTTTAATATGTGAACCGTGGATCTAATTTAAATAGTGTTGAGAAGGTTCACACCGTGTTCTATATACTGTTAGATAGCGAGTCTAACGACTTTATATTATTTTAACATAAAATATCACGTCATAATACAAATATTTCAGACAATGGTGTGTAGCAATACAGTCTATTGAAATGAAAAGAGATCTCTGTTAAAAATATTTTGTGTTTAGCAGAGCAAAATAATTGGACTAAATGAAAACGAAACTATTATTAGAATATGCAACATTTAAAATCTAAAATGTCGCTTTCACAAAAATAATATGTACTTATGTATGCTTATAGTATGCTTCTCCAAGCTTCACCCCCACTACTAGTAAATTCAAAATTTGAATCATGTATTTTTGTATATACTAAAGTTTAAATTTTTATTATAAAATAAAAAATTGAATTAAGTTATTACTTAATTCAATTTTTTATTTTATCTTTTAAATTATCTTAACCATACCCTTTCATTAAATTAAAAAAAAAATATTTGCTACATTACCTATTAGTTCAGTAGAAGAATACTAAATGTCATCGATATAAATATTTTAGTACTTGCAATTTTTGGGATATGGAGAGAGAAAGAGAAAGAGATCAGTACATGGTGGCAACGTAAGAAAATCTATAACCCCATTTCATCTCGTGGGTAAAACATCCGATAAAAGGCGACTAAGAGACATGCCAGAAGTGTAGGATCTATCGCGTTAACATTAAATATAAACCGTTCAGACTAGCGAAATGAAGCAGCGTCGAAGGTGCGGTGAAAAATCCTCTCTCTAAAAGAAGTAGGCCATGTCTAGCAGTAAACTTCTGCGTGTCCATTAAGAAGAAGAAAAAGAAATAGTACGATTCAAAATACGAGTACGAGCAGACGGTGACTACTGTCAGAGACAATGAGTTTTTAATCATAGTCTACTTATGCAAGGGTACAGGACATAAAATAAACGCTTTTATAATAACCGCATAATAGGGTAGTTGCAAAATTTGTTGAAAATCTCGACAGGGATTCCCCATTGTACAATATTTTCGTCTGCTTAGCCAAATAGAAAGTGTCGAGTAAAGCTAATCACTCCACTAGTATAGGTGGTTCAGTGGACCAATCGTAATGGTGCGAGGGTGCATGTCTGCGATCGTGGCAGCGAGATAGCATTGTGCGGACGCTTGCGGCGATTGCGCCGAAGATTGGGGCGGCCTGTCGCTTACGTGTCGCCTCTCCCCGTATCGCTGCTCGCATCGCACGCAAATTATAATCGATACCATTATTGTAATATCCAACTGTAAAGCGGTATTCATATTATAGGTAAATTTTTATTATAATATTATTATTTTAAGCATATCAGTGAGCTAAGTGACTCTAAGAACTGACAACCGATGTGATAGAAAGGGTCTCGAATGTAAGTTTCGCGAAATTTATAATATATATATATATATATATATATATATATATATATATATATATATATTATATATAGTAGCCTTGATGGTGTATAGTGATAGTGATTATTGTTTTAGGGAGCAAAGTCACGCTGCTGATGTATTATAGTGGCACGAAAAGATCGGATTGATTTGAGGAAAGACTCTTACAAAATACCAGTGTGAAATAGCAGCACTATGCTGTTTGATTTTGTGTGGTTTATAAGAAGTACATAAAAACCTTTTACTACTAAAGAGGCATTCCATTTTAGCACCCAGGTGTGACAACTTATTGCAGATGTCCATTGTTGGTACAGACTTATTTCTGTGAGACTGTGTACTCATTTGTAAGCTTTTTCTTCATTAGTAAGATGGTGTCCTAAAAATATAAGGCCACCGTAATCCCCTACTGGAAATATCCTTTCCTAAAGTCTGTCCATAGCTCAATTCTAGCTGATTTACCAGGTGCTCAACGATGAAAGCACACGTTGCGACTCATCTACCCATCGAAACAAGTAAAAACGACACTCCCGAGAAATGTTAATCTTCATCTGGCACATTCTTAATTCTAATCCAGAAGTATGCTTCGATAAAGATGAACAAATGAACAAATAAACATCAACATTATTGACTCGTACAGTCTCAAAGTTTCAAATATTTGTGTTCTGTTTGTGCAAATAACATTCTGTCAATATATTTTGCTGACAATTTTAATATTAATAAATACATATGTTAAGCGAAGGATATATAGAAAAATTCTCAAGAGAATCGATATAGGCCAATCGTGAGAAGCCCTACTAGAACGTAATTTTACTGTGCACAGTCCCTAAGGTTCGCACGACTATTGTTCGTTTTCTTCGTTTCGAACAAAGCACTAGATAGGCGATCAAGAAAAATATTGTTGTTTTAATTGCGGCTTTCAACAGCGAAGATATACGACTGTATGTTCTGTCCACTAACAGACTTTTTACGTCACACTTTTAAATTCTATTTGGTTTTATTATTGGTTAAATCAACCAAAATCACACCACAAAAAATTGACACATAAAATCATAATTAATACAGGTGATGTTATGAAAATGTCCTTCCTATCTCACAAAACCTTCTGTAGAGTGTAAAATTGTTCTGTGTACAGGACTATATCTTGGAGTAAACATCAACTATGAATTCGAGTGACTGTGGATTTTTAAATCCTGGGGTAAGGTTTTTCGGCTGACCTGAACTGCCTACTGGCGGCTCAGTCCGAGCCTACTCAACACATCCCCTAATATGCCTTAGTTAGGCACACTTCTAAGCGGCTTTTCGCCGCTTGCGCCCTCCTTTCTACCAAGGAGGGTCGCATCCGTTTACGGCTTAAAGATCTCACGTCAGATCGGTAAGCCAATCTCTAAAGGCGGTGCTTAGTGGGTAAAAGTCTCCACATAACCACGCAGTCGCATGTTATGAGCATTCACTGCCTCCCTCCCCCGCTTCCCGGAGGGTTGCCCGTATTGCTTCGGGCGCAAAAAAAGGGTAAGCCTGTGTCATCTGTCACAAATATTTAGCAATAAGTTTAACACAGGAGATCTAAGATGCCCTTCAACAAGGCATGAGTAACAAGGTAAGCAGTTCAGATGCCTTTGGAATAGAAAAGAGTAGAAAGCCAGTCTTGGCAATCTACAGATGTTGAAAGATCTAGTTTAACTATAATTTGTACAGAGAAAGTAAACCTATCAAGCAGACGAATGGACGAAGATTAGTACTGCGACCTGAATAATATAGTAAGTACCCTTTGGGTTGTATCGCACCTTTGAAATCAGCTTATACTAGATCAATCTTCACTTACGAGTACTCTCCAATTTTATTTAGTAGTTAAATAAAACCTGCAAACTTATGCGAAGAAATCAAATAAGTCGAAATAAATTTTATATGTTCCTACAGAATATAAAATTAAACAGGCAATATAGGCATAATATAGCTAGGCTTAATATTCACGTACTTATATATATTTGTTTATAGAATAAGGGTGACAAACGAGCACTCCATCCATTCCATCTGATGGTAAGTGGATGCTGTGGCCCATAGACATCTACATTTATCCTGGATTTAGAATCAAAACGCCGATGCGTTGTGCCTGAGGACTAAGATGGCATGCCTTGTTTCCAGTAAAAAAGGGTCTCCGGATCTCTACACTCACCATACGAAACACAGCAGTATATTTTACCGTGGTATTCTGTGAGAGCGTGGTCCTTCCCCGGTCGTGCTGCCTCATACAACTATAACATAGCTGCAACTTGGCTCTACCGTTTTGTAATTTCTACGTGAAAATATAGAGCGATAAGTTATTTTAACGTTATTCCTTTAGTTCCTGAAAATTGAAAAAATTGCTTGCTAATTAGCATAATTACCCAAAAAAATTTTGTAAGTTTTCCTATCACGTTTGTCCGATTGGTACGCCTTTAAATAAGGCGTCGTCTTTTAAGAGTATAAGACTTTTTAACAGAGGATTTACGAGTTGATGAGAACATTGATTGAAAGGCAATGCATAATAACGCTAAGATTAAACGCAATATTATAATTTATAGATTTCGACCAGGTTCGTTTCACGTCAATATATTTAATTTATTCTTATTGAAAAAATATCCGCTGTGTGATGGCGGGGTTAGCGAAACTAAAACCCAATTTCGTACCATGGGGTCGGGTTACGGGGGGGGGGGGGGGGGTGTCGTAAGAGGTGACTATGGGATGTGCCATAGTCATGCATGATGTTATGACTTGCGATAGATGGTGTTATAGCTATTTCATTAGAACAGGCGACGGAAAGTAGCGTCAAAGGTACGAAACGTCAGGTATTGCGATAGTCAATGCTTTGGTAATTAAGGGGAATTCCCCTCTATAATAGTATCATGTCCAATAATAAACTTTTGCTGGCTGATTAACAAGAAGACTACTCCATATTGTTGTCTTCCTAATAAGAACAAAAAAATTTGGTTGCCACTCGCCCACCAATCGTTGCAACTATGTCAAATATCCTCTTTGAGACCATGTATGGAAGAGCCCTGCGTCCTGCAGTAGACTTTGATAGGCAGTAACGGTAGCTAACGATCTATAGAAAGGCTAGGCCAGGGCATTTCTTGGACAGACACAAGAATAAACAAAACAAGATGTTGAACAACAATCTTATCAATTATAGAACAAACTAACGCCAGTCAAACGCATCCGGCAGTACAAATCGCAGCGATGTCCACCGACAGCTGGACTTAGCGGACGTGTAGCGCAAACGCTCGCAACGAGGTGTTTAATGATGCAATAATTTGCATAGCAGCCAGACGCAGTTAAACTCGACCTATTCTCACGTCTGTCTTCACAACCGTCACCAATTTCCTTTTTAAGCAACGACTGTTGTTTACAAACTCATGTTAAATATCGACGATCGTCTGTCGTTGCGTTGAAGAATGGCGATCATTTGCACTTTAACGGTTACTGTAACGAAAACGTCGGTCGCCGACTCACCATTTAACTACGCCTCGTCGTTCACAACCGATCAAACACCAAGACAGTTACCTGAAAATTGAAAGAAATTACTTTATTATAAGATATATATAACTACAAGCGTCACAGACGTCAAAAAAGTAATGAGGTAAGAAGCACAAATTGAAAAGCGTGCGGAATCAATTAATGTTTGGGCCGAGAGTGTTGAGCGGGACGGGAGCGCGGGCCGCTTCGCTAAACCCCGGCGCACAATCTGACATTTATGAGTGCTATAAAAACGCTCAAGTAGTGACTTTTACTACTTGTTTAGTGAACATAAATGTCTTTGCCTCGCCCGCGCTCAACATCGTCCGTATTTAAAAGCGCACAGTTTCGTGCACAGTTTTGCTCCTTTTGCTTCGTTTTATTTACTGTTATGCAACTGTATAATGCTTTGGTTACTTTTCAGCTGCGATTTATCGTTGTCGCCTTTTGTCTTTATTGTGTATGCTTAAACAGCTTACTTCTGTTATGTTGCGCTTATTGTTAATCACCAAACACTAGCAGCAATAATCAGCATTTATTGGCTGGCTCGTTAATATACCGATCATAAGTGTATTAAAGTAAGGTAAAAAAGTAAAGTTACAGCCTATATACGTCCCACTGCTGGGCTCAGGCCTCCCCTCATTTCTGAGAGGGTTTAGGGCAAGGAAGTGTCCGCCGCGCTGCCCAAATGCGTGTTGACGAACTTCACATGTCTTCGAAATATTTTTTTTTCTTATTCCTCAGACATGCAGGTTTCCTCACGATGTTTTCCTTCACCGCCGAGCACGTGGTAAATCAGCACTTAAAATTGCAATTAACAATCTCATTAGTGCCGGCGGGGATGGAACCCGGGTTACTCGCGTTCTGTTGTATTTACAGCGAGCGTTAACCACTGAGCTACCACGGCTCATACACGGCTATAAGTGTATTATTTGGACTTATTCAGAACTCTTCAGTTAAATAACAGCTCAGCGTTATTTTTAATCAACTTTTGAAAACAACGGAGGTCAATAATACTTTGTCTAATAGACATGTTTTAATGAATGAAACACAATATCTCTATTTTTAGCTAAGCACATATTATGTTGATTTTTTTATACCATAAAAGTATATTTGGTCTAGTTTTGATCATAATGTTTTTCTTACGTGGTAGAGCCATGTTGCAGCCATATTATGGTTGTAGTACGAATGGGTCGGCTCCACCGGAGAAGGGACTCTCACGAACTATCAGCGTAAAATAGCAGCACATTGCTTCAGAGTATTATCGTGTGGTGGCTGCAGAGAACCGTATACCGTTTTGACTGAAAATGAGATATATCTTAGTCCTTTATGTCTATGGGCCACAGCGTCTACTTACCATCAGATGAACTGTGTGTTCGCTCACTCTTAAAAATAAAATGCGATTCAACCTAAATGCTTTCAATATAATGAATATTTTAAGTGGCATTTTATTTAAGTTAGCTTACTTGATGTTCAACAACGAACTTTTAAAGACTGTATAAAATGGACGGATGTATAAAAAGCTTCTTAGAACTTTTGTACAAATAAAAATGCACAAATAGCTACCACTTCATTCTTGTGACACTTTTCTTATATATCACTCATTAGTAGAATTATTTGTTAGCTTCATAGGTGGCCATCAAATTTTATAGCTGCAGGCGTTATGTATTCCACATTCGTGCTTCTTTTACGGTGCTAAAAATGTATTATCACTTTGGCAAAGGCCACCCACTACAAATGTTACTACATACCTTCAGGTACTACATCAAGGCCTTCAAGGAATAACAATGTTGTGCCTACGCTGAGCAAGGCTGCTAGAACAATAGACACAATTCATAACTCCTTGCTATATCGGATTCGATGACTAATCTATGTCTACACAGTTGGCGATTGCTATTGTAATTTAAACTGGAACAATCGTTAATTTTTGTTTCATTAATTACCTACATTGTCTACAGTGCGTTCAAATTTTTAAAGCACATTCCCTTTATAAAAGATTTACCTAATTCCCACTAATTAAAACAGTTGTTGAATATTTAAAAACCCAAAGCATTAGAAAACTAGGTAAAAACAAGTACTAATTTATCACATTATACTTTGTAATAAAAAATCAACCTGTAATATCCAACCCATCCAACCATAACAGCCTATATAAGTCCACTGCTGAACATAGGCCACCCTCGTAGATTACTTTATGGCCATGGGGATTTTGTCATAGTAGCCACGCTTGACAAGTGTGTTGGCAACTTTTTTTTTTATTTTGAGTTGATATCAGGAATATGTTGCTGCCCCCCTCCCATTTCATATTTCCTCTGTTACCTCTTACGATACCCTCAAGACGATATAGGTTAGTGTATATCTTTACACCATCACTACACGATAATTATATATAATCTATTTAACATGATATTATATTTCGTTACTTTATGGCAATGCACAAGCTAAACATATATATAATCAAATCGTAGTATAAATAATCTGCTTACTATTCATTGCCAACCTTTGTTTATTTCAAGCACCGAAAGAAAGTGCCCATGCATACCATAGTAAAGTGTTCGTCCGCCAACCCGTACCTTATTTTCTTCACAAATTAGACAATTACGAGTCGGCGGGTGATGCTATGTCTATTCAATTAAAGCCCAGTACGCCCCGGTCACCTACCGCGTCGATTTTTTAATCGTATGTATGCAACGTGCGAAACACGGTGGCATTTCGCATATCAATGCGTTGGACAAATTGATGGAAAAAATAATGGCAGCGCGTGTCGAACAGATGTGTTCGAGGTTTTTAATATAATTGCCGCGCTGTGTTTTATGTCTTCATGTGGTAACCATAGGATGAATCAGAACTTTCGTAACCAAATATAACTAAGAACATATATTGAATCATTATTTTTTTATACAATCGAATTGACTGCAGTCCATGGATACTACTTCAAATAACAAGGCTATAGATTTCTGAGGAATAAGATGAAATGTCTCACAGCCTATAACTATACTGACTGTCTATAGTCTATACCCTTCAGATCGTACCACAGGAGCGCAAGCTCTACTATTAGGCGCAGGCAAATAAGAGTGGTGTATCTATCTACACAGGCGGTCTTTAAGGCAGAAAGGAAAGACTTTACTATCTTTATTTTAGTTCTTATTTGATTTAATTCATGGTAGACGCGTTGAACTCATTTATCAACTTTATTTTATAAAAAACTCGCCGTAATGAAACAAACTAAAGTCAACGAGTAATAAACAGTAAATTCAAATCAACAGACTCGTTCCGATCGATGCTTCATAAAGCGTATTTAATTTATTCATTAGTTTCCCTGCTATATAGCTTTGGGTCGACGTCAAATATAGGTGTGCAATTTAAAAAAGTGTTAATGTTAGTTTAACGCAGTGCATTGCAAATTGATAGAATGACGTGCGTCGGACGTTTCCGCTTTCCAACCAGTGATACACTGAAATTCATAGTCGAAATGGAAGCTGCGCTAGAGTAGGATTCAGACGCTTTGTGCCAAATTCAATTGTTATCATTTTTTTATAGGATAGGGCGACAAACGAGCATACAGTCCACCTGATGGTCAGTGGTTGCTTTGGTCCATAGACATCTACATCTATCCTCGATTACGAATCAAAATGCAGATGCGTTGTCACCCGTGAGG